>CP053154.1:69733-1535967 GCA_014607495.2 Carposina sasakii | reverse complement strand
GTTAGTAAATTGGGGTAAACATAAACGTAAGCTAACTAGGGATCACATCGATACTCCTAGTACAAAAGCAAATAAAACAATACCGTTTCTATGGCCTACAACGTGTCCGGTCAAATCGTTCCATATCCATTCAGTCGTCACTCCGATCGCAATCATTCAAAACCTCAGTCCTATAAAACGTAAGAGCTAAAACCGGCGAGTCTGAACGCGAATTCGGTTGGAATAACAACCGAGTTCGCGTTTAAGTTCCGGCGGTATGGCACGTCGAGAGAAGTCACGAGCGGTGACGCGCGCGGCCGCTGCGCCGGCGCTTGCGACGCGAGTCGCGTACGAAAAGGATATTGGCGGGGTCGTCGGCCAGCGCGGGGTAGCGCGCCAGCGAGTGCACATCGCGCGCCGCCCAGCCGTCCACTATCCCGTGCGAGATGAGCTCCTCCTTCTCCTCCTCCGTCCAGGCGCCGCGCCCCTCCCAGCCCGCCGCCACCAGCGCCTTCTCCCGCTCCCAGGCGCGGGCGGCGGCGCGCTTGTGCGCGTGCTTCAGCAACTTGATCCTCTCCTGAGCGGGGTCCACTCCGTAGCGCAGCACTATCACCGCCTGCGCTGATCCTTTGCCCACTGCGTGTACGCGGACCTGGAATTAGAAGACATATTAAGTTTCTTACAAACACGAGTATAGTTTCAGTCTCTGTATTGTAATATACAACAGAAACTTGAACTATTAAAACATAGTCCTATGCTGATGCGGGTTTCACTAGAATAGGTGCATCGGCTGCATCTCTTACCGTACATATCGTAAGAGTCGACTAAGGAACTCGGGAATTCTCTCAGGCGATAAGCTAGCAACCTTGTCACTGATCATTTACGTCCCCGTTGTGCTAACCGTGTCTATAGGTTCACCTTTGCGACTCTGCAGTTCTGGCTACCCTATTTCGAGGACACCACCGTATATGTACCTATGTATAAGAATATGGTCAACGGAAACTAACCTCTAATCCTTGATCGTTCGTCTCGTCTTGTGACACATTAAACTTCCCAGACAGCCTCCTCAGCTCTTCCATATCGTCTCTTATCTTCAGAGAGTTATCCTTCACGAAGTAGAACACATCCTGATCGTGAATGCTAAAGTGCACATCCAAGAAGTAGGAGTTGTTGAAGACGGTTGTGATGACGTCCTCTACGACGCTATTGGCGCCGTCTGCTACGCTGATGAAGGCTTTGCCGTCCACTCTCGAGATCAACACGCCTTCCCCAAACACCCCGCGTTTGTAGGATACTCTTGGAAGCAGGTTTCTGGTTATCGGCTCCATCTTGAGCAGAGGGGTCGGTACGAAGTCGATGTCTGATAATTTGTCGTTCACCTGTAATAGTTAATAGCATTTTATTAATAATACTTACTGCTTCAAACTTTCATAATAACGAAGGTTACGTTGTACTATTACATGTATAAATTTTGGTATCTCACCTTTTCAATTATGCACTGAAGTCCAGACATGACTCCGAAGTCCGGAGCTAATTGCGGAGCGGTCACAGAAGTCATCGGCTGGAAGATCATATCGGTGATGTACTTCGATCCCATCATCTTGTTCATATCGTAACCATACAGTTGCAGCCAGCTGCCCAAGTTGGTCATGTAAGGAACGTTCTGGTACTTGTTTATTGGGTCATTGTTCTTAAACCTGTAGATGAAGATATCTGTAGGCAAGCTCAATTTTGTGGCTAGATGTTCCCAGTTCGGTGTCATCCATGACCAACAACAGGGTCGTACAATCGATTGTCCAAGTATATCAAATTGGTATTGCTATCAAGTATACCTCCATGGAAATCTACAGGGATGTAGAATCCAGGATTGGTGTCCTTGATGATTTTTCCAAATGGACTACGTTTAATTTCCTTGGTGATTTCTCCATTCACATCAAACACTGCAAGCGGTGAGCCGTTATGATCGGTAGCCACATAGAAGCGCTGATCTTCCGTCTCTATGCAGGCGAGGAAATCTCTTTGGTCGTAGAGGAATCGAACAGTTTTTTCGGTCTTCGGATAATGCATGTGTGTAATCAGATTTGGAGTTTGTGGATTGGCATAGAAAAATTGGGTAACATTATTCTTTTCATCCTTCCAGGCGACTAGTCTGTTCCTGTCGTCGTAATAGTACCACATCTGGAACTTGTCCCTTTCAAATGCGTGCACAAACTGGCCTCGAGAATTATATCTGTATTTTTGTTCTCCACGCCTAATTACAAATCCACGACCATCGTAACTGCTGAATTCAATGTCACCGTACTGGACAACTCTGTCTCCAATGTCATATCCTAGGTATCTCTTTTCTCCATGTTCGATAACTCCTATAACATTTCCATTTTCGTCGTAAACGTACTTCCAGTCATCTTCCGATCCTACCACTTCCATAAGATGACCATCGTAATTGTAGCTAATTCGTTCATTTGATGACGTATCGCCTATCATCATCTTTTTAGCCCTTATCCTATTTCTCACGTCATATTCAAGCTCAAGTCTAAATACATCAAATGCCTTAATGTTCATTAGAATTGTTTTTATTCTGCCATGATCATCATAGTCAGTGATCGTAAAGTATTGTTTGCTGGTGTCCTGCATTACAGACCGATTGAACGTGTTTCTGTAGATCCTCAAATCACTCACTCCCTCTAAGCTTCCTAGATTTTGGTTGTATTTTAGTCGCAGTTGGCTCATTTCTTTACTATTGATATTAACATCAATAGTAGAAAGCCTAGCATTACCATCGTATTGATATTTGAAATGAGCATTGTTTAGTCCACTCTTAGAATTAAACTTCATCTTTTCGTCTTTCAAAATTCCTGCATGGTATTTATAATCTTGCTTTAATTCGTAATCAGGGTCAGTTATTTCAACGTTCTTCACAAGATGAGTATTATCATGGTAGACATAACGTATGGCAGATGCACCAGCTAAAATAGTTTCCAGTTTTCCAGTACTATCATAGACATATAAGATTTTACCAGATTGATGAGGGAATATCTTAGCCAGAATGTGACCGTCATCGTTGTAAAGTATTTCATATGGATGCCTGTTCATTGGCGAAAAGTACTGATACTTGAAATAGCCTAAAGATGTCATAAGAGCAAACGTATGAATGTGGCCTCTTGGAGTGGTCAAATTCTGCAGAGCTCCTGAATCATCGTAATCGAGAAGGTAATCGCTTCCTCTAGGTGTTGTAACTTTCAGAGGTAAGGTGGTGAACATGTCCCTGAATGAATAAGCAAGTGACGACCCATCTCCGTATCGAATTTCATGCAATCTTCCGGCTCTATCAAATCCATAGGTTTCATTGAGATCTCCCCATCGCCAACTCGTGAGTCTATTGAATCTGTCGTATTCCAGTTCCACCTCAGCGAATATTCCATTACGTGGTCCCCATTTGACTGGCCTTGCTGTTCTATCGTATGTGACGTTTAGTAATTCTACCTTATCGTCCATGAAAACGGCTACAGTTGATGTGTCTCTATCGTATTCTAACGTGAGAAGATTTTCGCCATTCACTCTTAACTTTCTACCAATTTGAGCAACAGCCTTGTTGGTCTTTCCTTTGTTAGACTGAAGTCTTCGTAAAAAGTAGCGCCATTCGAATCTGTTTGCCAAGTCGCCACCAACTTCTGTCCTTTGTTTGGCAGGAACTGGATAGCTTTCTCCTAATATAGGATCGATTTCGGATAGTATAGTATAAGGAACCGTATCAGTAGATATAACATGTCCCCAGGGCATGCTGGAAGCAATACTACCGTCAGTAGATATTATAGTCTTTTTCTCAGCCTCTCCGAGTTTAGTGTTAACCGAGGATCCTTTTATGAGTATCGATACAGGTTTCCTGTTATTCTCGCTTACCAGAACTGTTGCTCCCTTGATGCTAAGATCAAATGTTAAATTAATGATCTACCCGTAGGTGTAACCGCTGTTGTAAGTCGTCCAAACTCATCGTACTTGTAAATGTAGCTTCTGCCAGTACTATCGTATTTAGCTTTCAGTAATCCAGTAGTACCGTGATAATCGAATGTGACATTGAAATTATCTGGTGTTCTTAGTTCCTGCAACATCTTCATTCTAGACATCTTAAGTCTGCATTTCTGGCCTTTAGTATTCTCAATAGAGTTGACTTGACTAGAGTAATCACGTAGAAGGAAGACTTTATTACCGGCAGCATCGGTTACAGTACTTAGTTTGCCATTGCTTGTATTAACTGTGTAAGTAAAGACGTAGTTGTTTTCTCCGGTCAGAATGTTCTTGGTCATAATATGCTGTCCAAATCTGTTGAAAATATATATCTCCTGGGTATCAGGTGAGTAGATCTCATATTCTCGAGATCCGCTTGCATCAGGTATGCTCGCCATCACTGAACGAATTCTGTAGTTAGCCTGATCAGCAATATGGACGATACCGTCTGGACTAACAATAACAGCCGAGATAGTATTAAACTTGGAGTTGGAAGCCAAGAAATGATCGGCTTCGAAGCAATCGCAGCCTCTTTCTAAGCAGTTGCATTTCGATTCTGCGCCAGCATACAAAGATATCTTTCCATCGGTCGTTATAAGTCGAACTCTGTTGATCCTTTGTGAATCACTTTCTGCTACATATAGATTACCAGAAGCTCCAAAAGCGATGCTTTGAGGCATTACCAATGTGGCGTATGTTGCGAGTTCCATATCGTATCCAGTTAGCGGCGAGGGGCAGTGGAGTGGTCGACCAGCGATCACTTTAACTCTACCATCCGGAGCCATCTGAAGAATCATGTGATCATCGATAATATGGAGGCTGTTGTCCAAAGGATTGATAGCAAGCTCCGTCGGCCAACGGAGATGGACTTCCTCAACGCTGAGCGTTCCTTCGCAGGGGATGGGTTTCCAGTGAGCGCGGTGCATGTGGTTGCCGATGACTGTGGTGATAATTCCGTCGCGGTCAACCATACGGATGTTGGTACCGTCAGCGAAGTAAAGTACATTATCTATAGAGACTGCCACGCCTTTGGGATAGGCGAGCTTTGCGTCTCTAGCCAAAGCACCATCTCCGCAATGAGCCTCGTCTCCAGGGAGGCATCTCTCTCCGGAGCCGACCACAGTTTCCCAGTTGCGTTCGGGATCGCTGTAGTCGTCAGTGTTGCGCACTTTGATGATCTGATGCGACTCCGGGTCGGAGATGTAGAGCGTGCCGTCGAGGGGGGACAGCGCCATGTGGTAGCGGTAGGACACTCGGGTGGCGCTGGAAATTAAACACGAATTTTAATAAGTTAAATGATGTATGCTCATTTATCAGTTTTATGTCATGACAGCTAACTGCTGTTGTCCATTACTTCGTCCGCGTAGAATATAGAATGTAACCTATGTCCTTCTCCGTACTCCGAAATAATGTATGCATGCTTTCATATTTAATTTCACAGAGCTTCCTTGCGGAAGTGTAACTTCTTTTATATCCTTCATGATCCTGGCTATTCCAAGCAACACAGCAGTATATAATAGTTATAATAGTAAACGTCTAGCTACTCTTTATCATCTCTCCCCGCTTTGGTAAACGTGTTACGTGGCTGCAGTTTTGGATACCTCAACCACGATAGCCGTCTACCTAATAGTATAAACGTCATAAATACAACGTAATACATGTTAACGTCTAGCTACTCACTTGAGCTTAACAACAGTCCGTACACTGCCATCAGTGCCAATCTTGCGCACGAGGTTGAAGTCCCCAACATACAGGGATCCGTCCGGCGCAGCCGCCAGCGCCACCGGTGCCAGCAGCCTTGCCCGCGCCGCCGCGCCGCCGCACTCCGCGCCGCACTCGAGCGCGCGCTGCCGCCCGTCGCCCATGCTCGTGAGGATGAGGCGCGGCTTGTGCTTCAGGTAGATGTTTGTGCCGTCGCCTTTTTGGAGGATGCCTGCGATTTTTGGAGAGAATTAGGCATAGGTATTACCGGATATGCAACTACCGACAAGAGTAAATCTGCCTCTCTGCTAGAGATGAGCTGTGCTACGTTGCTTTACTATCCCAACTAACAGAGATGTGTTGTTGCATACGTTTCCGTAGCATAAAATACCTACATATACACGGACAACAGCAATATAGAAACAAGGCAATAAAAATAGGGTAGAAATAGAAAATAGATAAAGATTATCCGCTAACCGCGGGTTAGGTAGATCCCGTTAATTTTTATAATTAGGTTTTAAATTTATATTTTCCCATGGATACTGGCCACAATGACGATAAACAAGGAGTATAAATAGATATACTTATACACAAATATCACTATCTATATTACTTACCTTCATGGAAGTTATATCTGTGATGTATGTCCAAATTCCATCCGCCAACATCGGAAATGCTCATATCGTGTCCACTCAGCTTAGTAGTCTGCACATTCCAGATTATATCTTTACAATCCGTGTACTGATAACCCACTTTAACTAGAGCAGTAGTTACTCCATACACGCGTTGTCTATACACATTCAGTCTGTTCCAAGGATATGTGAACTTTATAACAGGGTCGGCTTCAAACGTCTTCTCAAAGAGGATACCCTCGATGGTTATTCTAAGATGGATGAGGGCGAGCGTGGGCGGGACCTTCTCTGGTGTAAGCTGCAGTTGGATGGTGGAGAGGTATCCGGCCGCTCTGGAGCTGTGGTAGACCATGTTCAGGCCGGTGCCGGGGATTTGTAGACTTTCTTGGACCACCTGAATAGAATGTAGATAAAAAAATTACTATAAAGTAACTACTTACTACCACAATACATCTCTGGATATTAAAAAGTTGTTTGTAATGGTAACGTAAACAAAGACTGATGCAAACATGAACAAAAATAGGCCAGAGAAATCAATGAGACAATGCGGAATGTAGGGTAAGGGCAGGAAGGATCATTTATTAAAGCTGTAACAAACCGTTATGTATTACTGAGTAACGGGTATTGCATCAAGTACCGAGTAATGAAACGTTACCCCAGGAATTCGTCTCGTTACTCGCATATTTCGTATCATGGGTATTTTTCGTATAATACTCGTACACTGTTTCGGATCGCAAGTGGTGTATTAATACGTTTCATTTTGATCGTACCTATGTTCTACCAATGCGCGTGATGCGGTTCATTTAAATCGCTTATTTCAAAGAACGGGGATTAGGTTTGTTTAAAGTACTTATATATTTTTTTGTGGTGACTATGGGCTAAATACCCCTCATGGCAGTCTTGTGGCGTTTTGGGGAGGCCTACGTCCAACAGTGGACTGTAATAGGATGATAATATGATGATATTTTTTTTAAATCGACAACATTTTTTTACTGTTTTGTACTATTATTTGTAATATAATTTAAGTTTGTGGTTAAAATTTTCTAAATAGTATATCCATTGCAAATTTGGTATATAACGTCGACAGTTCACGTCGATTCGACTTGTTACCATACTACAGTTACTATACCATATGCGGTATCGAAGTAACGATACGATCTTTGACTATGAAATACGATAGTAACGACCTAACGAGTACTCATGGTCAAAGTAACGAATATATACGGACGGGTACGCTTTTATTCGTTTCTTTTACACTCCATTCTTATTATTTATTTATGAACTTTGCAAAAGCAAAGTTATCAAAAATATGATAAGACTCATTTGAGTGTTCCCCTCCACGGAAATCTTTAGTAAAAGGCGAAAGATTTATACGTTTTGAAGGGAAACCAGAGTTATTTAAGAAAGATTCCGTGAAATCATATGAGCAAACGGTGAAAGTAAACGATATCGCGTGCTAACTTGATGGCAACGCCATCTAGTAGAATTTTCGAGAACTAAATTCACCATGGCCGCCATTCTCGTTTGAAATATTCGGATCAGAAAAATACACTATGTTGAATGTTGACATAGCCTGAACGGTTTTGTCGTGATACAGACATGCCTCTATGTTTTGTTCGACTGTTGGACTTTGTTGTACTTATCTCCAGATCCAGCCAGGATTTGAACCCAGTAGCGTGACGATTGGGTATGGTAATAGCTGCGTCATGAAATCTACTTTAGATGACAGATGATAGACATTGAAAATAGGCACATTAGGCGTTAATTACACCTCGATTGAATTCGCATTATGAACGAAAACAAGATCTTTTCTCCATACCTGTGACTCAGCCAATATGGCGCTCTTATCAGGACAGGCACCCTGGAAGCCGTGTTTCCACGTGGCGAGCACCACCGGTTTCATTGCATCGTAGTCGTGTGCCAGACATGCTTGCGGCGGACCCATTCCTCCTTTCTCGTCCGCAGTGGTCATCTGCACCTCATCGATTATCACAACCTGGAAAATTATTGCTTTGGATTAGGTTCTGCCTGAAAATTTAGTATTTTGGTTAGTAAGCTTTGTAACAAGCCAGAGGCAGATCAACAATATTCCATATCTGATGATGTATATCTCTAGTCACTATTATTATAAATAAAGTTGCTTCCCGCTGTCTGTCCCCGCTTTGATCTTTAACACTACGCAATGGATATTGATGCCGTTTTTTAAAATAGGTAGAGTGATTCAAGAGGAAGGTTTATAATTATGTACAATGTCATCATTGCACCCGTGCAAAGGCAGTGCGGGGGTCGCTACTTGATCATAAGAACGACATTAGTTTTATCCTTTCGTAGACATTATTACTACGTAGTGCAGACAGATTCTAGTCAGATTTGAAGCCGTTATACTGTTATACCACGTTGATCGCCTCTTTGCATGTTGATGGCATTGTAAAAATTAACATTAGCATCTTTTCAAGTCTAAATAACGATGCCTTTATTAATAATTTAGGAAGGGCTTGTAAACGATAAGTCTTTCTTACCTCATTCCAGGCTACGTACACAACTATGCGAATCAGCGTTTGCAAGGTGCTCGGCCGAGTGCAAGGGTACCGCCCCTCCGCCATTGACCAGCAAATCAACACCAAGCCGCCTCTCCGCTTCCCCCCCGTCCTCTCAGGGTGAAGCCTTCCAGTGGGGTGGAGGTAGATACCCTGACTCCAACCAATCCGGAGCCGAGGTAGGTTACCACGCGACCTCTTATTACTGCTGACCGACTGGAATTTGAAGAGACGAATGAAACCGAAACTTTTTCGTGAAACTTTTTGAATCATGTCGAATGTGTTTTGGGTATGTTAAAAAGAATCTAAATTGTTAATGATGAATTTTTAATGGTCTACAAGAGGTGTATTCGTATGGTACATGAGTATTGCGGTTTATACAAAAATTCAGAAACAAACAATTCGCTCACTATAGATTATGCTTCTTATTCCTAGAACAATTAGGTCTTAAAAACTAACTAGGTTCTAAAAACTCATTGATAAGGTATAAATAAAATCACTTGTATTTACCAAATTTGCTATGCTATTCAATACCTACTTATTTACTTCTTATTGATGAAATGTGGTTAGTAATAAGAATCTACTCAGAAAACTAGGTACACTGATCTCACGCACCATATCTACTGTCTGAATTTGTTCTAATGGTGGGTATATTTGCTACATTACTTCTACTTATAATCCAAGTTCTATGTGATGTGGGTAAGTGGATACTTGATTTAACTACATGTCACGAGACCTACCCTCTTACTGATACACATGGCATTCTTTTATCAATTTGGCGGTAAGTTATTTTATTAACTTCCCCGCCAATATTGTAGATAGAAAGAAAAGGGCTGAATGCTGCCATGTTTATTAGTAAGTAGTATTTATAATTAGGTAATAAACTGTACATACGACATAGGTAAATAAAGAAGCGTAACATAAAACTCACAGGACACAAACGTATAAACTAATTACATAGAAAAACAAAATGCATGCAAACATCAAATGTACTGGTCCACACATATTGCCAATTAAATATATACGTACTATTAGTAAATATACATAAGGTAGTCTAGTCACACACAACTCCTACTCTGGATCTCGAATTCTTACCTCGTATTGAAGTGGTTCCAAAACATACTGCGCAGCATAGGGAAGGCGACAGAAATGACAAAGAATGAGTAAGTATCATAATTAGATACAACACTGTTAATTTAGAAGTAGGAAGTGTTAGTAGAGCCATTGAGCAGGTGGATCAATTTAGGGATACGTAACATGCAAGTGCCAATTCTGTTAGTGTTACAATTTTGTTAGGAATCCATGTTGTCTTTGTAGGCGTTAAGGGAAGGAACATAAAATTATTGGAACACGATTAAAATGTAAAACAAAACAATAGGAATGACTGGGGCACAACATTGCGTATTTTATATAACAGATATTTTATTTATGTTATGATTGTTAGTCATAAAATCAATTTATATCATACCACATAAAAGACCAACTAATGTTGACAAGATTTGCTTCTTGTCAACGTGTTCTTTAAGGACTCTTAAAAATACCATTTAACATCAAACACATAATTCTCACCTCTCATTGAAGGTTTCCTGTTTGGCGTAATTTTGGAGACTACCTTCGTCAATCAAGAACTTCATCCTTTCAAAGAAGGACGCTGTGATGGCGGGAGGCTGCTTTCTCAATAAAATGTCCGTAGGCTTTGGTGACGACACGCACAGCTGGCTACCTTTACAGGCAGCGCTTTGGCAGCACTCCGGGTCTTCACAATCGACTAATCCGTCTAAATAAAAAAGATAAATTATATAGATTTCCATCATAGACAAATGGTTTAATAATTTACAAAGCTTGTGAATTTACCTTTATCATTATCTTTGGCATCGTCACATATTTGTTCTTTGAGAGTAGTGCAGTCGGGTCCGTCCCACCCGTCGAAACATTTGCACTCCCAGTGGCCATCGTTAGCCACTCTACATTGACCATGACCGGCGCATCCTCGAGGACAACCCTCTAACGTACAATGCCTTCCATTCCAACCAGAAACACAGAGGCAGGTGCCGTTCTTGCATTGTCCATGGTCGCTGCAACGTGCGTCACAAAGCTTCGATGTGCAGAACTCTCCTGTCCAGCTGGGGTCACAGACACACGATTCGCCCACACATCTGCCGTGCGGACCACAATCTAGATCGCAAACCTCTGTAATTGATGAAAATATGGTTGATGAATGTGTCAAAATAAAAATAAGCAAGTACATATTTTTGAAAAAATGTTAATTTACCTTTGGAACAATCATCGCCTGACCACCGCGCATGACAGCTACACGTTTGAGTGTCAACATCAAAGCTGCCATGGCCGGAACAATCAGGCAGACATTGAAGAGCATCTTTGTCCATTGTAGCACAGTCTGCTCCTTTCCAGCCTTTCTTGCAGACACATAAGCCTTCGATACAGAAGCCATGACCGGAGCAAGTAGGATGGGGGCAGTCAACTTCACCACAGAATTTGCCTTTGTACCCTCGAACACAGGAGCACTTTCCATTAACACAGTGACCATGACCATTGCAGTCAGGGACTTCGCATTCATCGTGCCGCAATGAACACTCTTTGCCTTTCCAACCAGGGTTGCATTGACATTCACCGTTGATGTATTCGCCTCTTTGACTGCATAAAACTGGACATACACCTAGAAAATAAAATGTATAAATTATGTTTAAAATGCCATCAGCACGAACGTACGTATAAAAACAACATACGTAGTGCTGCCACTACAGAAATTGTAGCATTCATAGTAAGCTGAGGGACGGAGAAGGAATGTATATTTACACATCATCCACCTACATATAAAAACCTATACCATAGTAAGCTCGGTAGCTATCAGAAAATAGGAACACGTGCAAAAGGGGCCGCAATTACGATGATTCAATCTGTGACAGCACTCCGTCCGTTGTTCATACCTATACGTTCATTAAGATCGTAAGATGTAAACTCGAGTGTTTATAAAAGTTACCATAATATAAACTCTATTGAGGGGTCGCCCACCACCGGGCCCTACACCCTCCGCTGACCCTCGGATCTGCCGACTCATGATCACGAACACAAGACACTACAGTCGTAACGAGAAGCCAGATCCAAGTACCTAGCATGCAACCATAAATACATAGCTGCTAATCCGAAAACCAATTAATCTTACTTACTTTCACTGCAATCATCTCCTCCGAATCCTGGTTGACATTGGCAGTGTCCCATGAGACACTCGCCTTTCCCAGAGCATCCGTTAGGACAGTTGTGCGTCATGTCCTCCGCCACCATCGCGACAAATGTTATCTCTTGCGGGTCACCGTCGTCGTTGTACAAAGCAATAAACCAGTGACCTTGCTCCATGTAATGTGTCATTTCTTTTTTCACAGAAGGCTGAAAGTTGTCATCACAAAATAAAATTAACAATCTTGTCCATATTTAATGATAATTCTAAGATCATTGTTACATGTTTCTATGTATTCGATTGAAATGTTAACTGCGGTTTCGTATTTACTTACATGAGAAGCCCTTGTAGTTCTCGCTTTAAATCCACTCAAAACTTCCAAGAAGTGGTACTGGGTGTGTGTTGGTAGTGCATTTCTTCTGGCATATACTCCTATTGAGGCGCCTCTAGGAATCATATACTCGAATTTCACATAGGAAGCTTCCGATTGATAAAACTGGATATTCCAGTAACTATATGGAGGGACTTCTGTTGATAGTTTTTCACCTAAAGTAATTTGTTTGAAAGTCGTTCCGTCGGGCGGGAAAGACTGGGCGGGAAATGTTCGCGCACCTATAATGCACATAATCATTTTAATAACAACTTTAAATACAGAGGAAATATAAATATATTTGTTAGCATCATGCTACAATGAGATGGTAATAATAAATGACAAAAAATACTAACGTACTACAATACTTAAAACAAAATATACACTACCCACACCAAACCCAAAGCACATTATACTATACTATACCAAAACTGCAATTATAATAATTTTCCCAACTACCTGCTTTATCGACTATTGTACTTTTCGTGCATATTAGTTAGGTTAACATAGAAAAAGATTGCTTCGGAGATAGTTTTGATGGTATTGTGACTGTTAGTATGTTATCGAATACCAGTTTAATAGAGTGACCTCACCTTCCAAAATTAGAATAGGTGGGGGTTTAACCTTTGGACATACACATATGGGGCCTGCAGTTGTTGTAAACATATCACTGTCGGTGGAGTAATCCGTAGTAGAATCAGTAAAATCAGTTGAGTCATTGACGGTTGTTGATGTATCTCCTGAATACATAACATCTGAGATTTCTGTAGTTGATTCTGAACTACTGAATTGTTCTGTGCTTGTAAAATCTATTTTCTTGGCCTCTTTTGCAATAGTTCTTGACTTTGTGGTTGCATCAATATAATAATCAAAATCATCCGTACTATTGCTATCGCAAACCGGACATGCACATTCACAAGTTCCACCCCATTCAGTTTCTGTATTAACAGCTTTATTAGCTTTAGTGCTTTGTATAGTTGTAGGATTATTGAAATTCGTTGGTAAAGTAGGTTCCACATCTATGGGAGTAATTTTGACTGTTGGAAGTTCATTATTATCACCCATTGTTGGAACTTTCACTGTTAACGAATAAAGAGGTTTATACGACGAATTTTCAGAATTATCAGATGAAATTGTTAAGTTAATCATAACATGTTTAGGATTAGATGTTATATCAGGAGTTTTTGATTCTACAGCCATGTCTTCACTACTAGTAGTAGTTTCAGTTGTAAGATTGTTATTTTCGGGGTTAGAAAAAGTATCACTCGATGGATTTACTGTAGTTATTGCGTGCTCGGTGGGGGTGGCAAATATGTTTGTGGTGAAAACGGGTATAGCTGTTTGTTCACTAGTTAGTGGATTTATAGTATTTATTTTGGTTGTTGGTACAGTGGTGATATCACTTTGTGCTATTGTTGTTGTTTCAATATTTTTCACCGTAATACTTTCACTTTCATAGTGCAGTTTATCCAATTCCTCATCGCTTTCATTCGAATCATTTGAATAAATATGTAATTCCTGGTTAACCTCATTTAGTCTTGTTAGTAATTTTAAATATTCAAGTTTTTGAATGCCGTATTTAAACAGAGAAGGATATGAATCAGATTGCATATCATTTGGGTCATAGGCGATATTATCTTTTCTTATTGTTACCTCAGAAATCGGTGCTTTTTCTTCCTGCAAGATTTCTGAAGGTGTTTCCAAAGTGGAATGATTAAATTCAATCTTTGGAGATTCTGTACTTTTAATACCTTGTGTTGTGGTTGTTGTAGTTTCTACTGCAATAGATGCCTCAGTGATATCGCCGGTTTCATTATGCATTAGTAATGTAGGTTCAGTTTTAGTATTTTCTGTTAGACTCCCATCGCTGGCCATGTCACCAATGTTAGAAGATTCAGAAGGCTTATTAGTACCCCTGCCGATGTTTTCAGAGGATAGAGCAACGTCTTGACTAGTTGTGGACGTCACACCATGCACTAAGCTATCAGTGTTCACAGAAGGCACAGTGATTAGTTCATGCAAAATTTACAGCTTTGGAAATATCGGTGAAAAAAACAGAAGGTGAAACCAAAGAAGCATGCCCATCTACGCTTCTACGTGGGCGTGAATGATGTTCCATTTTACCTGAGCCAGCCGACGTCGTACTTTGATGGGGTTTGCTGGCTAAAGATTTATTATTTGATTCCAGCGTAGTCGCTTTTGACGACGGAAACATTTCCGTCGATTCACCAACTAGAACTGTACATGCTTTAGAGTTCTGATATGACCAGTTAACAAAATATGAAGCTGTGAACAAAGAAAAGAGAAATTAGCACGTATTTAATTAAATGTTATAGGTTACTTGTAACATAAAATCGTTATATTTACCTGACATATAAGATGCAATGGCTAGAAGTAAAACGAAAAGTACTATGAACACTATAGCGGTACACTTCCAGGAACACCTGGAGGACAATCCTTTTCTGAAGTGGAATCGGGAGGCAGCGGGAGGGAAGTGTGAAGCTCTAAGGTTGTTTCGTACTGGCAGGACGGGCACTGGAGCGCCGAATGCCGGATGAGACCTATCATTCCGGTCCATTCTCTCCAAGGTACTCTTGTCTTGCTTTCCTGGACTACTACACGATGAGTTCGATTTGTAGTCCATAGATGGATTCTTCTGTATATCCCCTGGAATAAGTGTACTTTTGTTTTATAAGTGTAATTCTTTCTCAATTAAATTTTTGGTCGTACCGTTCCGTCGATTGACCGACGATTCTGCCAATGACAGGGTTTGACAGGACAGTGCTCTTTTTCGATTTACTTCTTAAGTAATTTTTTGTAGTCTATTGCTTAGAGTCAAGAGACAGGTATAATTTGTACAATATTTAATTAAATGTTACTATTGACTTCGTCCGCATATACAGTATTCCCAGGTCGTATCGTGAAAACGTAACGGGGGTATTTTCTTATTTAATTTTTACGAATAAAGAAGACATAAGTATTCTAAGAAACGTTAGATGGACTGTGTAAAAGATGATAAAATGTGCCTTTGTGGCAAATTATGAGCTGACGATTGATAGAAATGAATGACAACTTAAGTAAATGGGAAAAGGGTGATGAATAAATAAATAATAGAATTACTAACAATGTCTGGTAGTTCTATAGCGGAACGAAAAAACAAATGAATTTTCTACTAATGATAAATATTTAGAAATAGTCCTCACAGCTACCTGAAGGCACGTAGAAGTTTCCGGAGGGCGTGCGCACGAGGCACGAGGGCTCGAAGTCCGCCAGGTCGGCGGGGTTGCCGGTAATGCGGCCGTTTAGGCGGGACATTGTCGGGTTGCGCGGAGGCACATCGGGCGGGGGCCGGGACCCTTCGAGGAGACAACCTGGAACAAGCAGAGGATGCTGTTGAATTAACTGATATTGATATGCTGTTTTGATATTCATTATTCACATGTGTCATTGCATATAGGTAGGTTAACTTTTTGTGATATTTTGATATTCTTTATATATAAACACAAATATTGGACAACATTGTTAATTTAACTTAACACATAGAATGTACAAAGGCGAGCTTATCTCGCCAAGAGTTTTCCTCAAAATGTTGGTCTATAAGTTGAAGATCTAAGTAGTTGCCACATATCGTTGATCATAGGTGATGTGTCTATGACATATTAGCCTCATGAAATATTTCTGAATGTAATTGAAATTACTTTTTTTGATACTCCAAAATGTGCCTTCCAAATGAGCGAAAAATACTTTTGCCTAGAGTTTCCCATATTTATTATACATCGAGCCAACGGTACATTAAAAGCTTTAATCAAATTAATAAGCTCGCGCACTAGCAAGCAAAGGAATTAGGAGCGGGAAAAATTTAATTAATTCCATCCACGGAAATTTCACAAGTCGAAATTCAATTAAGGGCGAATATTGCCTTTAATAGGGCATAAACAAATAACGGCGTCCATGCAAATGGATCAAAGCTTGCGTGCCCAGTTAGGAAAGGAAATGGTTTATAGTCAGCTACTGGGAGACCGCGGGCGCGCCGCCGGCCCGAGCCTCTCCCATAGCTAATATAAGCTAATGGAAAATCGAAGTATTATCTCCGGCTCCCCCGCACGGCCCTCTTAACAGCCAACTTTTCATCCTCGACAAATTTTAAGGATTCCTTCGAGCGTTAATTAATTTATTGTAGCGGCCGATGTAGCCGCAAGAAAACTCAATTAATTTTAAAAGGGTTTTTGTGTTGTTTTTTTTTCGCGATCGCCCGAACTTTCAATGTCGAAAAGAAAATGGCGAAGTTCTTCTGCGTATACATCGGGCTTTGAAGCGCCCTTTGAAACCGTTCACTGGCTGTAATTAGAGATTAATCAATTTATTTCCAAGTTCAGTATCGAAAAAGAAACAAGCAACAACTTTGTAATAATTCCAAATTACTTTTCTCATCGCCCCTCATTTACTTTGAGATGTATCAAAATTATTAGTCAGTATTAGCCACGGACGCGTCAAGAACAGCGGAGCTGTTTCCATGCTATAGAAGTAGAGTTATTAAAGTTTAAGGGAAAATACAATCTGTTTCAAAATGTACTGTCAGCTAAACCGACTCTGCTACACTCCAGCCTTCATGGTATTATCGCTATAATTCATTTGCATATAAAGCGTTTGTAAACATTATCTAAGCACGCCGATTCATTCGGGCCCTCGATGTCGGAGGATAAATGGCCGGAGAGGAACTCCCCGACTAGTCGATCCATCGGCCCGTAGCTACCGCCAATGAAAAACTAAATCACCAGATCCCTCACCTAATTTAAGAGGACAAGTACAGTCATTAATACACACGTCAGTCGTCGTGCTACTACAAAATGTGGCTCATTTATATCTCGTCTCGGGGCTGGGAATTATGGTAATCGGACGAGTCGTGTCTTTTGTCTGTAATGGTGGGTAATTACTGAGGCACCTCCGGGGGACACTTCGTCTCCTGGAGGGGGCCCAGGGGCTCGAGAATTCGACACTCGTTAACCGAATCGTCTCAACTTTAAAAAGGGAACGCGATTTTGAACGTCGCCGTGGGATTTGTCGCTGCGAGCTGGAACAAACTCCTTTTTTCGTTTTACTTTTCCAAAATTGGCTTTTGAGATTCGGCTTCCGGTTTGTTTACACGATGTGGCATAAACTCTTTTATAGCTGACCCGAAGTTTCCTTTACTGCCGATATTTTTATTGTTCGCTGCGTGCATGAAACCGAACAACAATCACATAGCACTATCCATATCATATTCCGGTTCATTTATTTTTATATTTTTCAAGCCATCTGGCATATCCCCGTCTCGCGTAGATTCCGCTTTTTCGTTACGGGGAAGGCAAAGCTCACTTACTTATTGGAAGATAAAGGGGGTGTGTTTCGGCTCATTTGCGGGCGAGCCCGGGCCGAGTGAACGTGATTTCTTATTGGCAAAGGGAAGGAAACAGACGGCAACTACCTAATAGAGAGACTGCGGTTTACTGAACCGAATGCCCCGTAAAAAGCTGATCTCATTTCTATTTACCTTTTTATAGTATTATAAGCCAACTATTTATTGTGGCTTAGGTTTTATGAAGTTTTGTTTAAACATTTTCCTTTGTAGCTATTACCTAACCAACCGTGCTGGCCATCATTAGGTACACATAGAATAGTTTTTTTATTATTGCTACATTAGCTTATGCTTTGTAGAGATATTTGTTTTAGTTTTGTGATTTAGGTTTAGTAGGCAACTCATCAATGGATTTAGATATACAATACAGGGTGATTTTTGTTCGTCAACGTTCCCGAAAATTACGGAATCTCCTCATCATCACGATCATTTTTCTCCATGGAAGCATAACTGGATAGTATCTGGTTTCCAAAATATTTGGGTCCAATGTTGAGTATAGAATAGACTGCGTTTTTCTGCATAAATGCACATTGACGCGCGTAGCAAGATTCAGCAAGATGAAGACGATAAATAATTAATAGATGTATATGAATTAGCATAAACACTGGACACTATAAATTTCGCCTAAACAAGTAATTAATAAAAAAATTCATAAAATTGACATCGTTTTTTTTTTTTGGCATAAACTTACTTTATTTGATGTATAGAGTACGTACCCTTCATTAAGGGTGGCAACGAAAAAACATCCTGTATATTAATGTGATTTATCACTATTTAATTTAAGCACATCACGTTGTATATGCTTGCTTATTCAACCAGTTGAAGGGATCGTTTGGGAAATCATGCTGGTAGGGGTCCGAATGTTTCACAAGCATTAATGAAAATTAGTTGAATTTACCTTAGATCATTTCCATTAATTTTTGCGGAATTTTATCAATAAGTACATGTACTCATTTCTAGTACATTTTTCTATCGTTTTATAACGCCAGACATTGATATACGAGCCGCGTCGCCTGGCGCAGCAGACGCACACCTATAGAGACCTAGAAAGTACCCAGTGTACCCACGTTCCTTCAGTAATCTCTACCAACAGCCAGCAACGTGACGTGCCTATCATCTTAAACTCGTTAGGTACCAGATTCCGAAGGCAATTTCGAATGTACCCTCTAAAATTAGGATCATGTAAAAGACGTGAAAACGCAGATATAAGTGAATATCTGGGTCACATGTTTGCGACCGAATCGGTAATTTCGATTTAAAATTTAGTACCAAAGTTGGCTCTTCGCTCGATATTTATATGAGGGCGCAGTACGCCGATTTATAGTTAGGAACAATCGGAAAGTTGGTCCGGCATCGTCGTGACTTCGTTTTAATTAGTACCCATTCATCGCGGAACAATCGAGTCCTCGAACAAATCCATTATCGACAACTTTTCGATAGTCGAAAGAGGTGTATTCAAAGTTTTCCGTTTGCGAGGATCGAATCCGGCTTTTGTAGATACTTCATTGGATGTTTACAATATAAGTTGGGTACGCTAAGCTCGTATTTATGCTCGAGGAAGATTACTTATTTTTATTTAAAATATAATAGAGGCAGGGGTTGTAAACAAAACACAGTCACACAGAGCCATACAATTTTTTTTCTCAAGCAACTTGAGTCGCATTATGCGATTTCCATTACGATATCAAATGACGTAGAGAACGCCAAATCTAAAAAGTAGGTCATTAATGAAATTTGTCTCTATAAAGAGGGGTTCTTTTTTGTACCTCTTACAGGAAAATAAGCCCATAATGATATTACGCTTCTTTTTAATCCTCAACTCACGCTCGATTGAATCCTTTTGTAAATATATGTTATTCTTATCTGTTCATGCGCATTATAGATGACGTATTATTAGAAATTGGTCGATTAACGTAGTGTAGATATGCCTTTTAATTATATAGTCAGACATAGCATAGCCTAGGGCCGATAAAGTACAGTTGAAATTGCCGTGCCTTATCTACTAATCTCTGTTTTACAAAGAAGGCATGCAGGTAGCGGCAATCGAGGAGACGAATGTAAATGTATAGGACGGCCATGTATCATGTCAAGACGTGGCCGCCTGCCAAACTGATAAGATTACCAGACAAAGGAAGTCCACCCATATCACTACCACCACAACCGCTAAATGCGAACCTTCATTTACTACCCTCGCCTCGTGCACGACTATCTTCTATTTTAAATTCAAAGGCATAGAGTCCAAGTTGTCGTGTGTAGTCTCTATTAGTGTCCCGACGTCAACGTCTGGTTCGTTAAAGGACACTCAGCTTTATTTATGTTGACATACTGGCAATGTTGCCGTATTTGTTGTTGCGATTCCTGCTGTTTGAATCCGGGATTGCACCGTCTGCTTCCATGAATAGGGCTGAAATTGGACTAGACTGTTGTATTTCACTTACTTTGTGCTGCGGAATAATAGACTTTTCTGTGCACGAGTTTAAGGCAAGTTTCTTGTGGGCGAGGAATAAACGGAGCGGTTAGCCGGGTGGTTTCCGGACCACGATAAGGAGACGATGTTGCCTAAGTCGGTCCGTCACGCGACCTGTCCACTAATTTATGTTGCGCTGATTTGAGATATAAAGCGACGTACTAGATACTTTCTTAGGTTCCGACGAGCCGCTCGGATTCCTTTTTATGCACTACAGTACTTGTATGTTAATACATTGTTTCGAATACGGCGAGTCCTCGTAAAGTGTGCAAACTTGTGTTCAATGGTTTTGTATCATGAGATGTAAGTAAAAACATGATAGGTATGTGTTCCCAAATTTAAATCAAACCAGGTAACCAAACTCTACCCGGGTAAGTATTGCACAGAAATTATTCAGATTTTTAAATATAGGTTAGCAGAAAATGGCTACACAATAAATAAACATATTCATACAAGCTTATACGGAAAGGGGCGATTAACGTGACTTTATTGTCAGAAAATGAACAGAAATATGAACTTATAAGTTTATATGAACCTTATTTTAGCAGACAACGTCGTCGTTGAATGTCGCGTTTTGATTACAGGCCTGATAATAAGAGGAAAGTACAGCATTACAGCTCGTTAGAAAGGTTGCTCGGGAGCGCCTTCATTAGTGTTTACGAGTAAATGGAGAAAAAGTAAAGTGTCTGCCGGCGACCGACAGCTCGCGGGGTAACTCGATATCCTCGACGTTCCAATATCTGCTAATGGTCAAAACATCGTGGAGGTGCACCATTAATCTCACTATCTCATTGTACATATTTCTTTGTCTAAATCCATTAAATTAATTACGGCCATTTGGGAGCCGACTCCGTATTTATTAGGCTCGTTATCATTCATTGAATCTTCCGATAGAGGACTAGTACTCGGTAAATTGGAAGAAATGCCGGGACGCCGCCGCCGTGATAGATGCTCGACTTACACGTAAATGGAGGGCCAAATTAGCTGTCTGCCGAAGAATGCAGTTACCGAGGTGACTGATTCCCGGAGATGGATTTCAAGGGGAAGAGATTCGGTGAAGTGCGACTAAGATTCATAGGTGTCATCGGGTCCTACGATAAGGGCGCCGAAATTGGGAAATTCCTTTTGATATTAGACGAGGTGCAAAGAGCGAGAGAATGAGATACGGTCTTGTATACCGTAACATCGTCGACATACCTCGTTACAGACGGCGTCCGAGCTAGTGCGGCCTTTGTTTTGTGTAGAAGACAGCGAAGTATAGGCTGAGAACGATGCCGGTGGGTGGCAGGAATGTTCATTAGTAGCGGACGACAATAGCGCACGGTGAGCCGGACGTCTGATTCCACTCCGTCAGGAGATGTCCGATAGCGGAGCGCGCCCTGACTTCATTAACCTTCACCCGTCCGCGGCGGCATTAATTACGCTTAATAGAAACAAACAAAACGAACTCCAACAGATAAATGGGCCGAGATAGTTATTTAATTGTCTTATCTGAAGAATGGCGCGAGTCGAGGATCGTCTCCGGAACGGGAGAACGAATAATGCAGATTCATTTGCCGTTTACGTCTTAACTTTTGTCAAAAGTTTCCTTTTGGTATCGGCCTGATTCCCCCTTTCCGCTAATGAACGATCTACAAACGAGATTGGAGTGGTAAATTAATGTTTTGTGTAATTGCTCTTACAACAATGTAATTTGCTGTGCAAAGGCGGTCCTTTTGTGGAGAAAATATTGATGTGCTGAATACATCATGGTTTATTATCGAGCGACCAAGCGTTCAATTTGCATTTACTTTTTGCTGGCAATTAATAAAGTATCATATCTTGAATATATTGATGTTTTATCAAATAATGGCATACAAACAAAGAATATACTTACTCTCTAACGAGAGCATACAAATGAAGGACTTACGTAAGTATCTAAATATACCATTTGCCGTATAGTCTAATATTTAAATCAATCTTTTCATCGTAGTTTGTATGAGCGCCATCATTCACCCTTGTATAGCAGATCCTAATCGGACATTAATTTAAACTAGCATGTACGCAGGTATTTCTGTAAATGCACTCACGGGTGAGCGGACCCCCGGCCGCTAACCGAGACGTATGGTGAAGGAAATTTATTCAGCGGGGCGACACCTCGCGTCACCGGTCCACACGGAAACGGTCATATTTTTCGTCGCCGCTTTTTTCAGCAGCGGATGCGTGAGCTCCGTCGACGGCGATGCCTTGATAGAGATTGATGATACCTTGCCCCCCGCGCCCCGCGACCCTTCAGGTCATTGAGCTCACGTGATTACCGACCAAAGGGGATTCGCATATATCCAAATTACGCAGCGATGGACGTCTCTTACGCTTAACTAGCTCTTAACTATCCGACAATAATTGCTAAACAAATCGATACCGCCGCCCAATTCCGTAAACAGTTTAATTCAGTTTAGCGAAAAAGCTTGATCGGTTAAATATGGCGTGGTAAATAATCCGAACTGCAAATATGGACACCGAAATTCGAATGCGTTCAATTTTATCGCGCCCCTATTGTTTCGATAGCGATACACGATAGCCGACCATATAATGTAACACACAAGGTTTTCGACTAAAATTACGCTGTATATTTTAAACAGTTATTAATAAAAAAAAATTACCTACGTAACTAGCTACTATAAATGTGCGCAAAGAAGTTATTATTTTTTTTTATCAAAAGAGAATGGAGCTGAACAGAATAGATGCGTGCGATGCGCATTTGTCACATCGAGTCTGATGCACCGCACAACCGCGGCCGCCTTCTTGAACCATGGAGAGCATTCGACGCTGGCTGAGTGGCTCATTCACGCTACAGACAAGGGCGGCTATTATATTGCGCGAAAAAATTGTGCATTTTCTTTGTGTAATTGGCCGTGAACCCTTCATGAGAAGGAATAACGATCAGCACTTACCGCGCCAGACACTGGGCTGGCTTGCACCTACCCTCGGGTAATCCTCCAAGGGCACTCAATTGCGGTGGAATCATATCGCGGATAAAATAAATCAGTATGTATCAGGCGCACAGGACGGATCGCGTTACACCCTCCATTTGTGCGGTTGTTTGCATTCAGAAACAAAATGGCGGCCGCCGGTGGCGTTTGACGGGACGTTGACAGGTGCGCACGGACTCGCTGCGCTTTTGTTTTTAAATGCCTCCTTCGAGTTATAGTAGTGATTTGATTTACAGATATCGCCACCGGACCCCTTATAGGTATCCAGAACGTTATAGAAACTAATAGTAATCCAATTTTACGACAGTAGCTACCTATTACAAAAAGAGATCGCGTAAACATCCCAGGGCGACCCGTTCAAAGTACATCCAGAGGTCAAGCATACTTCGTCCCTTTGTACCCAAACAGATATAGCGCTGTGTGCATTAGCGAGGGTTGCTTTTCTTCCCGAGTTTCCCGACAAAGACGGCGCGGGCCCTTCGACCGACGCTTCCGGTAGGGTTCGCCAGATCCACGATTAAACGCATGTCATTTTGATTTATATGTGCAATTATTACACATCACACGCCTGCGGAAACCTCGCGGCCGGTACTCATTTGTGCGATTTTATTCGAAGGGTCGGCCCCAAACAGATTCGCGGGACATGGATAAATTAAATCTATCTTCGCGTCTTCTGCAAACAATATTAACATATTATGTACCCCGAGCTGTGTTTTGCTTTTCAACAAACATTTGATCAGTACTTGATTAATTGGTTATTTGCTAATGCATTAGAGTAATTGCAGTTTTTTCATCAAAATATTGGTTTTAGCTCCGTCATAACACGGTTAGTGTGTAAACATTCCCGAGGTGGACAGATTGTAGCTGCAAAAAGAGGGTGAAAATGTAGAGTGCCCGGGCAGGGACGGTCAAGCGGGCACTTGATTTTAAAACCCATTTACAAATGTAAACGTAGCGGGTCGGCGGAGGCCACGGCCATCCATCTTATGCTAACGGCTCCGAATGTTACAGTGACGGACGATGGCCCTCCGATATGGGAGATGACACAATGCGATGACCCCGAATCCATTCCTTCCAAGACCCGGGTAATAGTTTTTTTTCCCTACTATCGGTTACTCTCCATATTTTATCGGTCCTCTAGGTTTTTATGAGGGTTATATCGGGAATGTGTCATGTTGCGATTCGTTCCGCGGTATCCCTGTGTGCTTTTGTATACATATTTGATGCAAACGCGTAAAGGATTGATGATCCTTGTCCCATTTTTTTGGGATTGAATCGACAATCCATTTATTTTCGCGATCCTCTGCAGATAGTATGAGACGTCAGGCGACACCTTATCGCGTGTATATAATGTGTTAGCTTATGCATATAATTTGCATGGTTTACGGCAGCCGGGGGCCGTTTTGCTTTCATCAAGGGAGACTATTAATGACGTCATCCATCACGACAAGTGACAGCCGAGCGCAGTTGTTGCAACGGACGCCGATTCAGCGCCGGCAAAAATGTTTTAAACTTGTCAAATTAACTTCACAGTAGCTTCATTGAAAGGGTATTGTAAAAATAACAAACCTTTTAATAACATGGCGTAATAATTATGTAAAGTACAAAAGTTGCTCTGCGAAATAAACTTGTGACTTTATTTAATTAGTTTATTTTGGTTTGTTAAATGAGTAGGTTTAATTATGTTAAATGTTTCACTTACAAGTGCTGGGTCTACGCCTGAGCTTCAGATTTAGCTCTAAATTTAGACAATCCGTTGCAGCATGCGCTAATCCAGATTAGCAATCACACGGTAAACCTATTACCGTTTCGTGTGTGAAATATGAAATAGTTGATCCCGACGTGGCTTGGAGCCAAAAATGCCGAAAGCTGCACAGTCTGTATTACATATTACGTACATTTTCTGTAAGCATGTTAATATAAGAAAGTAGATTAAACTAGTTTTATAGTTAGAAATTTTATAATTCCTGCACATAAAAGATAGGGAAGTATTTCTAATTGACTAGGCATTACCTACAAGTACAAAATCAGTAAGTCAGGCAACATTTTACTTCGAAAAAGTTAGTACTTACAACTCGAGCCAGCAACGATTACTACGGCCACAATTTCACTCCCTCATTTTAATCCGGAGCAAACCTCGAAGACACCGCTAAGTATCTACATGGGTATTCCATCAGGGAGCCTCCGCACCTTAGCATTTTTATGTTTTCATAAATTTCCGTTGAGATCAATATTTTATTTCGCGGGCGAATGAGGGTTTTTGCAAGTTCTCGCGCCCTGTCTTTATTTATTCGGCTGGGGCCCTCCCGAGAGTGAACACTTGTGCCGTTCAATACATTTTTCTCTTGAATAATATTATCACGTTCTTTGTCGGAGTACACATTGTTTTCAACACAGCACTTATGTTGAATACTGAGTGTTTGCTTACAATGGGATAACGTTAAAGGTATTATTGGAAGTAGGTAATTATTTTGATCTCCTATGTTCTCGGTAAAGCTTACATTGATACTAAATTACAGAATAATTCTGTATGTTTATGTACTATAATATTTATTATAGTAGGTACATACCTACTACAAACACTGACACATCAACGGATAATGCAATGCAGCCATAGATTTAATGAATGCAGCACCACATACGCTAACATATCAAAACTATAACGGACCAAAAAAAAAACTTATGATACGAAAACCGGCCCATTACCGTGATTCGTTTTACGCGTGTCGGACAAGAACTAATCGATGCGTTGACAATCTCACGCATTGTTCTGGCTGTACGACTGCATTTCCTGCGCCCTTGGACATGGGAACCAGGAATATGATTAATATGCTATCCGGTGTGACTAGGGTTGCCAACTCTTATACACAGATTTGCGGGACTGCGGGGTTAAATTTGCGGGACCAGGGCAAGAAAAACTGGATACCTACAAATGGTCAATTTTAGTAAATTTTTATATAAAGAATAATTATTTCGTGATAATCCATAGCAAATAGAGGTCTAATTTTATTATAACTAATATTATAACAAGCAGTGGCGCACCCTGGTTTTTAACTAACACTCTAATAGGAATTGTATATCGCGAGTAAAGCGAGCGCAAAATTTTCGCATTTTATTCCAGAGACAGCTTTAATTTTTCAACAAAAAAATTATCATTGTTGTTCGGCGTGCAAGTGCCAAAGCTCGAGCGAAGCGAGCGCGGAAATTTTTACTTATTCTATCGACTTATGTCAAATTGGCACCTGAAAAAGCCATGTTTAAAAATGGTTAAAAAACCATAAAATGGTTAAACGATACACATACAAACCTAATAAAATATTCAATTTGAAAAATACCTATGTTACTTAAAATACTACATACTTATTAATTCGGATGTTTCATTAATGATTCGAAAATTCGTCAATGGTAACAAGTAGATGAAACTAATAGATACTTAGAATATTGAATATTTAAGAACTCTCTTGTGAAAATTAAAATTCAAGATTTATGTATCACATGCCATAATCATTTAAAAGATAGTTTTTATCAACTGGCGTCCCGCAGACACTCAAAACAGGACGCGTTATTTAGACCCTGAAAACGGGATGTCCCGCGCCACGCGGGACGGTTGGCAACCCTAGGTGTGACCCTTCGAATAATCCTGTGGGTGCAGAATCCCTTAATTGGATCATCGGTGCTTTTAATCTACTTTATGCTGGGTATATTTAGGTCATCTAATAGGTGCGTGCATATAGAAAATTTTGGTTCCCTACCGGTCCGAAGATTATTGTTTATGCTTAAAATGCGGTAGGCTTAGGTATCTACTTAATAGGCCATTACATGAAAAGTATATAATGAGCTTGATCATACGTATTATGTATGTATATGCAACATATACTAGAGTCCTTTACTAGAGTCTGTTTCATAGAACAACTCCTATACATAATTTCGGAACTAACATTTTTTGTATGCAGTAACACAAATAATATAATCACTAGGGGAAGGTGGGGTAGCTTCATACAGTTTTTATATTTCCATAGAATTTTCTGTGGTATCAATACTGTATCAAAAAAACTAATAGTCTTACTACTGACTTGTAATTTGTGTGAATACACTTGTGTGGCTTTTAGTAAAGGTTATAAAAAATTATTAAAATGTATGAATGTACCCCACATGCGGGGTATTCTACAGGCTATGGGGCAGATTCATCTTGAAAAAATCCACAATCATGTTTTTATTTATTTATCAAAATCAAAATATACACGAGGTTCTCGAAAACAAAAGCAAATCCAGTAATACCGCCTCTGACTGCCCGCGTCGACAAATAAGTCAGGTGAGCAGCACGCCTCCCGTTAGCATAGTCGAAAAGCACACTTCCAGTTTAGGCGATAAGTATTTTTGTTTGTTGAGATATCGGCTCGATGAGGATTACTTAAGGTAATACAATCGCTAAGCCTCCCGCGCACCTGGCGCTTCGCGACCTGAATTCCCGCGGGGTATTTTCTTTAGGCTACTGTCAAATTTTAAATGACAGTGGAGTAAAAAAGGAATTTACTCCGAGGTGTAATGTGAGAGTATGTTTGGGCTATGATCACGGACTTTTAATTTATACGAAGTGATGAATCAAAGATATCAGAGAAGGTGACAAGAATTGGTTATTATAAAACGGCAAAGTTCTTCTTCTTCTTCTCAAGTTAAGTTAGACACTGTATAAAAATTACTTTTGACAGCGATATGAATGGATTTGTCAAATTTAGAAATAAAATAATATTGAATAATCAATGTTTAGTTTAAACAAATTAAATTCTTTAGTAAAACTACGTACACGTTAGTGTCAGTGAATGTCCAACCGTTAATCCCTTTTTAATTATAACACAACATCTATCTGTAAAGTAAGAAACCAAAAAGCACTAGAAAACAAAGCCTCCGTAATTCAATTTAGAAAATAGAATTGGTTGAGGCAATCGTATTTTTTAAAACAATCCACTCGTCAGTCTCTGCGACGGAGCCGACATTAAAACACATTGTAGCCAAGTGACAATGCTGAAGATGTCCACAATGTTGTCATCAGTTGCTGGATTTCAAGCATTGGGAATGCCTACACTTAAGTGCTTATTATTTTACAAAGAGCCGATTTTTCCAATGATCAGATTGTCCATCTGAAGGATACTTAGGCTATCTGACCCTTTTAAAAGTCGGCCTTCAAAGATAGGTAGGTACATCTCACATTATCCTGTGGAAGGTTTATTTTTGTGGAAGCAGAAGCATGTGAAAGACGACAAAGAACAACGAAGTAGAGAGTTTTCTACGTTTTATGAAAAATTTACTTACAGTGGTCAGTAATCTATAGAAAAGGTTGTCTAACCAGAGGGCACAATGCATGACAAGCTTCCTAAGAGGCTTTACAAATGGGAGTCCTAAATCGATAGTTCCGGAGCCTCCCGCCGGGCATTGTCCGCAAAAAATGAGGCCCGTGCGCCGCACCCCGCTGCTAATCCTATTTACTCCACCAAATAAATTATACCAAACGAACCGCTAATATATATGGACGGTGCCCACTGCGATAGCCGACAGAAACACATTTGTACGAGGATTTGTCACAGATACTAGTATCGAGAATTACTTCCTCTATGTACAGGGTATAAGGAAAAGGTTATGTTAAGCGAAATGCTTGTAGCCTAATTTAAAAAACCACCGAATTTAAGACTCGAAATCACATGTTTATTTTTACAATGCAACTTAACAGGGTTTCAAACTTTGTGACATTTGTGAATGTGAATATGTAACCTTTTGTAGAGGGTAATTTCATAACTTTGCGCTTAACATTCCCCTTTTATTACACCCTGTATAATAGAGCGTATTTATTACCCACATTTTTGCAAGAAATAATTTTTATAATTTGATAACGACGCATTATGCTGATATTCTCGCTTCATACGATTCTAATTTCGAAATTCCATCGCGCTCGCGCAAAAAATAATCTGAAGCTAACAATTTCAATAAAGCCACAATTTCACAGGCGCGTTGGCGCGAACTCGCGAGTGTTACAATTTAATAGAACTTCAAAAGGGCTGCTGATTCCACCACAATTCTATCAGCTTAGCACGAGATCCCGAGCATTATGCGTATAAAAAGCGGTTATCGCGCTCCCACCCGCCGAGTAGGGGCCTGGGCGGATACTACGAGTATGTGAACTTCGCCGAATGCTACTTTGAGTAACTTTTTCGGTAGCACTAAGTACATTGCTGTGTTGTCTCCGAGAAAGTATTAGAGCATTAGTTCAAATAATGTAATGTAAAACTTTTATACTAACCCGCCGCCGTCATACGGTCTAAGTTGACGGTAAGTGAAACACATGTGTCTTCATTTTCTGCGTTGCTTTCAGAATTTGAGATGACGCATTGACATTACAAATAATGAGCAATAAATAATAAAAGTGGGGGCTGTCAGACGCTCTGAGGATACCTTACAAGGTGTTTGCGATATTTTAACGGATAAACACAGCATGGAAATGGGGTTGAAACAAGAACACCACGGGTTTATATTTATAGTTTTAATAAGCGTCTGCACGCGCCGGTCGGCACTCCGCTGATTCTGCAGTCGCTATAAGAGTAAAAAGGAAACAAATAGCGTTAATAGCAAACTTCTCGCTGGTTCCGCAGAATGACAAATCCACTCGTAAATTAGCGCAGTATAAAATTCATCGCCCGAAAATTACGACAGCGTAAAAGGCGATCGTCAACGAAATTTAATTCGGCATTCGTAGCCAACCGGCTCATTTGACCGGCAATAATCAAAACGTAAAACGTTTTAATGTGGCCACTTAAAAAATGTAAAGCTTCGGGCCCGCGCGACAATTAAAATCAAGCGATTTCAGCGCTCACTGTGCGATTTAACTACCACTATTTAGCGACAATTACGGCGCGTCGCTGCCCATTGTCCGGCGACGATTAAGCCCCAACTACAATGGCCCCAATCTGACCTCTAACGAAGCGACTTCGGCCGTTTCCGTACTACTTCGGACGCTCAAAGACGCGGTAATTTGTGGCCTCCAAAATTGTAGTGGCGACGAATTTTGACGGTGTCCATTCAAGTTTGGAAGTGCAGTCGTTTGAAAGTCGACCTCCGTTGCGGGTTAAGTCAGTTGACAAAGTTCGGGCGAGTTGGGAGTTAATTTTGGAGCGGGCTTGACCCGGTATCGGTCGACCAGGGTTTGATTAAAAGAAAATGCCCGTACGTGATCACATGATGTTAGGTCGGAGCCCTTTAATATTAACTCGGTAAATAACCGCCGTTCGGCTAACCGGAAGAAAACAAAGGGAACACCTTTTACAGGTGCTCATGGCACGTGGGTAAAATCTAAGTATGAGGTCGACAAAAGAAACGTCGATTATGATGACACGAGGCCTACGCCTACGTCGTCGTGGGACAGTAAAAATAGATGCGCAAAGGAAACCGCAAAAAGGATTTTTTTGTCATATTTCGTGGGGAAGCGACTTTATTTCGTATCACGTTGTTATTTCTAAACAAGAGTAATTAACGAACAATGCTCGACTCGAGACGTGGCGCGGCGGCCGAGGCAAAGCCTGTTCCAACCCTTTGTCAGTTGCCGCCAATAATTATTGCCTAAACTTTACTAATTTCTCTACAGCGAAATGTAATGCCGTTTATCGGTAAAACTTTTAATTCATATTAGCTTACATGTATATTGATACTTACTTTCAACTTCATACGCCTTTATACTCACAATGATATCTTAAAATCTAAGGGCCTTACTCATAAAAAGCTTTAAACTAGATAATAAGCTAAACACAATTTCATTTTCCAGATATTCCATATATTTTGCTGTCAATGATCATGTAAGTATAACGAGGATATAGATTTCTAGGCAGTTTATTAGTACCTTAGCACAGATGATCTTTTAAGTTAAATAAAAATACAGGGTGTTTGTGACAGCCAGGCAAATATTGATACCATGACCGCAGACCGTGATTCTAAGGCGGAAAACACTGAAAATTTTCGCAGGAAAATTCCAAAATTTTCCGACATTTTTTTCATAGCTTTAGGAAAAAAAAATAGTTTAGTTCGTTAAATTAGGCCTTAGTTAATGACTTAAAAATAAAATTTTAATCAAAAAATGATTTAAAAAAAATTGCTTCCAAAAAGTTAAAATAACTAATTAACCCTAATGGAGAGTCAAGTTATCAAAAAAAACAGCAATGTGTCACACAATAACCAATAAGCCTATTTAATAAGTCACAGGATCGTCCGATACAATTGGCGCGGAGAGCAATTACTACTGATTATTAAATCAAAAAGGAATTTCCTGCTAGTAATAACACTGTCGTATAATACAACAAAATGGTACTTGTTCAGCATTTCAGTATTTGTCTGGCTGTCACCTACACCCTGTATAAAACAGGGTATTGCTAACAGTTTTTAAAATAGGTATCTACAACAGTGAGTTTTACAAAAAAGTATAATCTTTCATAATCTTTTATAATTCTTCTCTATTTAGTGTAGGAGTGTTATAAAACGAACATATCCAAACAAACTTAACACATAAACTTCTAAACGAACATTTTTACACTCATGTTGTGAAATGTTGAAAATTAATAAGGATTTTTCAGGCTCCGCGCGCGGGCTCCGGGCTCTGTAAAACGCTATAATTAAGAACAATGTACGTAAGAATTTTTCGCAAAGGCTTCTAGTTAAAAATATAACGTTAAACCGGGAATAATCGAGGGTTCAAACGCAGGCGGGTATCGGCTCAAACGTGCCTAAAGTGGCTTATGCTTTTTTTATTTATAGTTTTGAGCAGTTTTGAAAACGACACCCGAGTGTATGCTTTATGCGTGGATGCCAGTCCAAGGTACTTGTGTGTGTGTGTAAAGCTTTTCTTTTCATTAAGCTGTCTTTAAATACATCTGTGATCTACAACTCGAATAAATAGACGATGCTTCCTTCATCTTCCTGCCCTTATTGTTATTTATGGGGTTGGTGCAATATGGTTTCTTTGGTAAAACGCGTGGCGTTTGTTTTACGGCTGGCTGCCTGTCCGATGCCTACCCTCCTCAGGTATAACTAAACAACAAGTTTAAAAAATTTATCTTCTATACATATAATAAAAATGTAATGGATCGCTGTCTATACATGGCAGATATATGAGAAAAAATATTATAGAAGACCTTTATCAACGCAATAGTACCCAAAAGAATGAATTTTGGAATTTTTGTCTGTCGGTTTGTCTGTTTGTCTGTGCGTTTGTGCACGCTAATCTCAGAAACGGTTGAACCGATTTCTATGCAGTTTTCAGGAATATATTGTGACAGGTCCCACATAACATATAGGCTTTTAATCCCGGGAAAATGTTTATATCCCGGATAATTTCGAAATTTTATTTTTTTCTGTAGTCCACGCGGACGAAGAAAATGAATTCAGTGGTATAAGCCCGTAACTGGGATCGAACCTACGATTTCAGACTGAAAGGCATACATTTTACCTATTGTACTATCACCGTAAAAATAAGTGAATAAATAGATGCTTTATAGTTCAATATTATATTACTTACAGTAAGATTATACGTATATTATTCCACGATACAGCGAAAACAGGCTTCACATGCTCAAAAAACCGTGTTCATTAAAAAACATGAAAGCTAATTTAGAATATTTTTGCGGAAAATATTCTAATACCAAGACCGGGGTAAAACGAATGTATTATTATAATATGCTGGTGCAATTTTAACCGCTAAAGCCTTAATCGTTGGCGGGGGAGGGTGGGGTTGTAGGGGAGCGTGGGGTGGGGAAGTGTGACCCGCTCCAGGCTTACGTTTACTTAGTGCCTACTGCCTACGTAAAATGTGGTTTAGGGACAGGTCATAGGCAGGTTAGGTGACCTGTTAGTTAGCAGATTTTTAAGGTTTATATGAAGTGATATACCGAAATGAAATACATTGGATTAGAGAAAACTTCTTTCATTGCTTAAACTGAGCAAATGAAATTTGTACAATAATTTAAGGAAGCTAAGCTCTACCTATTCATGATACTGGATGATAAGTAGACATTAATAAAATCAGAGATCAGAGATGTCTAAAAATAATAAGAAAGGTAAGGAATCTTAAAAAATATTTGTACGAGTATACATATTTTAGTTCAAATACACTGCTACGAGTATTGTAGTACGTTCGTAGCTTGTAAAGTCATAGCATGTGCTACGAGTACGAACAGCTAGTGTGTGTTTACACCGTACAATATCAACTTGCTGTATGTTCAAATATCTCGATCTCTAGTATAGTGACTGATGGTACCGATCTTTCTAATATTGTGATAAGCATTCAAAATATTTATGCTTCAATTATTTTCTCGCTATGTGTCCCACCATGCGCACACCTTTACTTGTGTTTCCTGAAAGTTGCAGAGCCTGGCAACTGAACGTGAAGTCACAAACGTGGCTATCGCATGTTCCTCACCCTAACAAATACTAACCTTTTTCAATGACTTGGTAATTCAATAATTGCCCGTATGTTTGTTACACTGCAACTCGTTATTATTTTCAATATGAATTTTAAATGTTTATGTGAATGATTTTTGATGTTAGTTAATCTTTGTTCTTTTGAATATTTGATGTTGTTCTTTAAAATATTTGTATGTTAGGTTTTCAATTACACTGTAGATATAGGTGTTATAAAAAATATCGATTATACACGGCTGTGTGCCCAAAAAATGGGGCCAGAACTACAAGATCACAAGAGAGATTCTATAGCCACGTTTAGCATAGATCAGATAACGGAATTTCAAATTAAATCACATTTATCCATAAAAAAAACTCTTGCTAAAAAAGATAAATTACTACCATCTTCCATTCGAGTGTCTTCAAGGGAGTACGTATCACCATGAATACGAGCGATAGACAAATCTTACAAACCACATACAAGCATATTGATTGCTAGTTACAATATTGGTTTGAGAAACAAATTACAACTATAAATCCCTACTTATTTGAAGATACATAATAATACAACTTCTAAATCCGAAACAATCGTAGTTACCAAAGAAAGTTACCAAAGTACAGACACGTTCTGAAAAATTCTTGTTTTTTGTCAACTTCACTCGAGTCTCAAATACAACATTATTTAGCTCAAATTATAGACTTAAAGTCACCGTAATAAGCTTCCAACTCGCCTGCTAATGTGCCTTACTGACTTGTAACAAACGTTTAAAGTGAACAAATCCCTAACTCGTCTGTGCTAAAGTTGGAAAGTTTCGGAACGGCACAACAGACGTATCGCTTTCTTTGAAAAGTGTTAATTTGAGGCATAAACGGCTTGAAAAGACGGTGACTCGCGCTAACTGACTACTAGCTTCGGCTTTCAGTTAGGTGCCTCACTTCATTTGTTCGCGTGAACAGCGTTTAGGATACGGTGTCTTTCCGCGCAGGCTTCATAGCCTGCATATGAGAAGCTGGGGCCATTTTACAACATTGACTACTGTTTTTATTTTTAACCCAACTCCGCCAGAACAAGAGTTAAGTTTTTCGAATGTATCTTTGTATATAGATTCATCGTAAGTGAATCAGGTTATTAATCATTTTAAATAGTGATAAGGAAGTTTCTAATTAACACGGTTATTGTATGCTTATATCATATATCATATCGAATGTAACTATAGTATTATCATATCTGAATAGACTGCTAAAATCATTACCTTTCCTAAGGGTTAAATTTCTAAGGATTTGGTCATAGCTGGGTTTTCGGATATCATCCTATATACTACATACCAAATTCTGTTAATTTCCGTTCAGCCACCATGACCTTGTTCTATCCATTGTCTATTAAAAGTAGTTTAAATTTGAATTGACTGAGGAAATTAATTTTAACGGTGCTAAAAGAAATGCCAATTCGTTTGTTTGTGTATTAGTCATGGCCGTATAGTGAACAATAGTATTTTATTTGTTGGGAGTTGCAACTTTATGGCTGACTTCACTAGATAACTGTATTCTACATAGAATGAATTGTGGTATACACTTAGGTCAACTGTACATATAGGTACATACATCGGTAGATGCCCCTTTCACAGAGTAGATATCTACTATCTACTAGGGGACTTAGACAATGTTGTCGAACCATATCTATATCCTATATACCAATAGCTATTAGAATCCTGTAATCAATCGAACGTCATTTAAAGAAAGGCTCATTGGAGGAAATGGTTCGATAACTTTGCCATTCTCCCCATATCGCTTATCGTGGTTACTGTAAACACATTTTAACTTTTAATTAGGACCACCAACTAATCCAATCAGCCGTCTATAACCTATAGACTGTAAAGTTATATAGAAAAAGTCGCGGGCGGCCACTAACAATACAAATAACGATGTCAATGCATATTAAAATCGTGCTCGCTAATTCTTATATCAAATAACAGTTCGTATCTAGTAATTCTAAAGTAAAGCCATCCACTAAAGAACAGCAACCTCTGCAATGGCAGTTGTTCGGTCCCCTAGGATGTGTAACTAAATATGAATGTGCTTGCTATTAATTGAGTTGGTTGTGCGGACACATTGTGTGCTAGGATGAGGGTTTCTAGGATCGGTTTAAATCATGTTTTAAGTGTGTTTAAAGAGTGATAACAAGTTTTAAATAATAGTGGATGGAGTGTTAAACATTTGGGGATAACATCAACACGAGTCATTTTATTGTATGTTGGTACCAAACTTAATCTTGTCATGCAGTGTTATGGTTATTTTTTTATATCCTTTTAGTTTTGTCTGTACCCAACTACATAATAACCTTGTGTGTTAGATATCTTAATCTTAAAACCTGGTTGGCTGGAAGAAATCTCTCTTAGAGATAACCTTGTTTATACGTTATATTATCTTTGTTAATGATTTATAGGTACTTGTATTTTTTGTGTACACTATAATCTACAGTATAGTCGTACACTATAATCCAATTGCCTATCGTTCTGTAATGTAACTTAACTTTTAGTCTTTGTGCCTTTCAAAGTTTAGTTACCTCAATCCAATTACAGTGTTGTAATGTGTGTTTTCTATGTAAGTTTAATATAATGTAAGAAATGACCTACCAACCAACTAAATCTTCAGTGTTTATTAAAAACTATTACCTAATGAAATCGCTTTAACAAATTCAGAAAGATAGCAGAAAGCGCTGCATCGGCGGGCATTCCGCGCTGCAATTACAGTAAACTCCCTAAGCCCCGAACTACCAGCGATGCAGCGCTGACAACAATTGAGATGCAGCGAAATTGATCGCAATTTGGTACTTAATTATTGTCACAATAGCACAAGGGCCTCGGGTACTTAAGTAGCGTTTACACGAAGCCAGTAGCTGTTTGCTTTTTGGCACACAATTTCAACTGACACACTTAACTTAAAGAATTTATGGAAATAAAACCTTCTTTAGATATGTACATTTTTATACACACGACTATATTCTCGAAAAAGGTTAATAAAGGAGATCTCACATCCAGTTTAACATAGCGGGTACAGATGTAAATAATAAGTGACAAGTTGCTAGCTTATCGTCTGAGAGAATGCCCGAGTTCCTTAGTCGACTCTTACGACATGCCCGGAAGGAGATGCAGCTGGTGTATTATCATAGTTAAGCTCCGCAGCAGCATAGGAAACACGAAGTTAGTTAGTCAGTTTGTCTGTGTATATATCAATGGCAAACAAGTTTACGCACAATAAAAATCACATCAATTACAATTAAAAAATATTTAAGCAATTTCTGGACTGGGGAAAAAAGGGAGTTTTTTTAAAAGTAAGGTTACTTAAAGGTTTTTCTCCATCATAGCATAATACATTTACTACCACGTAAGATACCTTTCCACTAACGGCCAATTTTAATACTAGAGATCACGAAGAATTTCGATTTTTTTTATTCCAAATTTAAAATTTTGTATGGAAACATTTAATCTGAAATATGCAAAAAATCTCTCGAGATCAGTTTTTAAAATTGGCTGTAAGATAGCCAGTAACTTGCTCAAGTAATTGAAGAGTTACTAGCACCGTGTAAACGGGGCTGTAAGTTTTTAATACTCTAAGAGGATTTCGCCAATTTGATAGTTCTCTTTGAGAGCTTGATTTCGTTAAACTGTATTGTAAGTAATTTTATGCTTATTAATTATTAGGACACTTTGTTCAGAAACGTTTCTACTGTAATAAAATAGTTTTTCAATAGTTTTATAATTAATTTATAAAGCTCTCTAGTGGATGCCCGTTTCGTCTGTTTGGACTAATAGATTACTTAATAGATTGTTAATATTAAATTCATTCTATATGTTTTTGTGTACAATATAGAATAAGAATAAAGCAAGTTTAACAACTAGCGTAAGTAGATAGAGAACATTGCTACCAACATAACGCAATTAAACTCAACACGTGAAAGAAAAGCTAACGTTACATTTTATTTATACATGGAACTAAAACATGGTACATCGGGCTGCAGTGTGAATTATGCAATTTTAGCACGAAGATATCAAGTTTGCGTTACATGTTCTAATGTAGACTTTATCGTTTAAGCGATAGAGACTGTGCTCAAATGATAGACGCAAAGTAAAGGGTTATTACTAATCCAAGTAATGTTAACGAAGAGTGAAACAAATGTTATGTTGGTATACTTGTTATAAACCAAAGTGTCTTATTACAATGTAGAAGGAGTAGGTTTTATTTACCTTCCCCAAAACCGAAAAAAAAATCCAAAAATTCTTATAGTTAAGTACTAGTCGTAGAGTCAAGCAAGGCGAGAATAAACACTTGGATGTGTTTGTTAATCTTTCACGCAAAAAACTACTGAACGTATTTCTATGAAACTTTGCCAGTTATGTACCTAGTTGTCTGCAGTATGTATGCAGGTTATAAGAATATCACTAAAGCTATATAATTCATGTGTACGTCCGTTAGTAGGTAAACAGAATGAAGCTAACCTTGTACAGTACAGTCCACTCTACATTGTACGATGTAGGAAACGGCTACAGTATCGTTCGAGTTTGCAGGTATGTTTGAAAATAGCTTTGTTCATTTGATACTTGTTCACATAATCTACCAATTTGAGAGACACGTTGTGATAAAAATGTTCATAAGGCTTAGAGGTTGAAGGGGTTCAAAAGTTACCGATTGATCGACCGCGACGACTACATTAAGACTTTTTGTCTTTAATTCTACACAGCTCTAATTTTAATTACACCTATTAAAGCCGGTAAAAATCACCAAAACTCACTGAAACAACAAATCTATATAAAAACGCAAATTGTTTGGTAATTTTTTCAAAGGAAACATGGTCGTTTATTTTTTTTTATTAAAAAAAACCCTAAGTTACACCGTTGTAGGCCGCGGCTCGTAATCGGGGCGCAACCACAATGAAGGCATCAATCACATGGCGTGAAGCGAGGAAAGCTACCACCTACCGCCACTTATCAGATGTGGCCCTATTTGCTCGCCTACTTATAAGTAATTTCCGCGCATCGATTCGTTTTGTCGACTCGCGATACGCCTGAATTTATAAGTCTACGGTAATCGCTTTTTCGACGGCTAAATGGGACGGCCTGATTGAAAACACGGCTTAAAGTAAACATGCTAGCTTAGGCATACAATCACCTTAAATTCTACAAGCGGCCGCACATGACTTCGTCCGCGTGCAAGGGTATCGTGCGAACTGGGAACCCCCGAAGTATGCATAACCTTCTTCTGAATCACTCTATTTAAAAAGCTAGATGAAATTCCGTTGCGTAATTTTAAAGATCTAAGCATATAAGTACAGGGACAGACAGACAACACGATTTGTTTTAAAATATGTAGTGAAGATGGCGTGCATGTATGCACCGCTGCAAGCGCATTTTAGCACATATTACTGCGGAAACTTTTTCAATATTTTTAGTACAGAAAAACGTCCTAAAACTCCTTTTATTGCTCAATTAAAATGCGAATTTTCCGCCGAATTAGAAATTTGCTTAAGGCCCATAAAAATCCGTCAGTTTTGATACTTTTCGGTACAGTCGAGCACTCAAAGGGTTACGTAATCCGTAGTCATTAAAAACTTTTCAACGCTTAATGAAAATCTTATTGAACCCTGGCACTGCGGAGTGCATCGGGGGTGTGGGGGCGGCACGGGAGGGGGTTGAAATGGCCCAGCTAAGTGTATTACAGATGGATCGCTGCCTTTGATTCGTCACATCAAAGAAGGCTCTGTTCGTTCGTTGCTAAATCGAATCAGGATTGCTTTGTTTCTAGACTCAGGCACGTAAAGGGTACAGGATAAGATTGAGACGTCCTCAAGGGTTCATCGGATAGTCCAATTAACTTAGAAATATTGTAATTGTTACGTGAGTTTATATTCTTATGTATCGGAATTAGTCTAAGGAAATAATTATGCTAAAACAATATAATATAATATATGTAGGTAATATCATTTATGAAAACAATTGGATATGTAAATGTCGCAGTTATACAGGCATTGCTGTGGCCAATCAGAGAAAAACTACTGCTGATGTTTCTTTTCAACAAAATAGTAATTACTTCTAGAAGCACGATAGTAGGTACACTATAGTGATAGTAGGCAAGATCAATAAACCTCAATACAACCAATTAAAAAATCTCGAGATCCCATTTGGCCCGAGCATTGAACTGCAATAATCGCTTGGCAAAACAACTGGCAAATAAAACCTATTTAAAAGTGCGGCATTCGTCCGTTATTTGTGAAAGAGGTTCTCCGACGATGAAGCAGGCGAGCTAATATTGCCGGTTGCCAACCGGACGGGCGTAAAAATCTACGTCAGTTACGTACCTACGGTGCAGACGAAAATTGGGTCGCTATGTATCAGAAAATAAGGTATCGGATATGCAAAAAAATCCTATTAACTGGTCGCTGATTGTTGTATTTGGGACCAAAAAGCGACGGTAGGCTCTCGACTGGCTAACTGGTAAAAAGTTGGTGTATGATTTGCAGAGTGAAGTACACATAAATGTACAAAAATCGTTTAGTGACAATAAAGTAATATGGAATTACGAAGTATAATCGAAAGTATGAACATATTTACTGATTATTTCCACTTGAATTTTTTTTAAACACATCATTAATTAAAATAAAATAAAAAACTGCCAATAAGTACCTAGGTCACAAACTTAAAATGCGTGTGGATTAAACTTAGATACAAAACCAAGTTCGAGTGAAACTCTCATGAATAGGGTTCCGTACAATGCCAAGGATAATTTTTTTCATATTACATAATTCCGTTTTTTTTTGTTTTCGGAATCCAAAAATGAAGAAAAGTACCCGTAGTATGCGAACAACTGTACGGTTTCTACCCCCGTTCCCCGCTCTCCGTGCCGTGTTTACGTCACTGCACGTGACCCGCCATTTTGGCAGCCGCAGGATGTATAATCACAGGGATTTTATGTTTTTCTTGTACAACAGATTTAAATGCTATTTTACTTTTGAAACAGGTCAAATGACAATATTTGAGTATTTTATCATACATTGGGATCAGAATAATACATAAAACTATGTTTGAGTCTCTATTTATGGACTAAACATCTAAATATTCTTAAATCTCTATTGTACACAGAAATAAACACACAAGATACAATATTTTAGAAGATAATGTACAAAGGCAAGCTTATCTCTAACAGAGATTTCTTCCAGCAACCATTTAAATTAAAGTGATTAGCGAAGAAAATCTATTTACGTAATACCAACATTGAGCCTATCTACTTGTATACCTATAATTTGTCATTTCATCTATAGGATGTTCATCGTTAAACATATTTCCTGTACATTACTAGTTATACCTACACAATAGTATAAAGTCTTTTTAGAAAATCATCGAAAATGCAGTAAAGCAGAATTGCAAAAGTGAGGTACAGACTAACGACAAGTTGGCACTTAACCAAAGCGACGATCGCGCAGTCCGGCCACGTACCTCCGGCGCCGATCGCTGAAACAATTGCACTACTGTTGGTTGATGCCCGCCGCCGGACCAGGGAATTTAAAACAGTGTTATGAGAATTACAGACTTATTTACCTTTGAGATACAAGGTGTTAATTAAAATTAGTGATTTTTTTTTAGTTTTGCATTACGTTTACGTACATACATAATATTCACGCCCATTATCCCCCAAGTGGTTGGAAAGAAGTGTGCAAATTGCACACCCACTTTACACCTGTTAGCCTATTTAGTTCCGCATGGTAAGGGGTATGCCTGCCGTCGCTTTTCTAGCAACCGGTAACGAATACAGTGAGAAATGTTTCCTTTAGTTTTATTGGCTTATTTAAAGAATAAATATAAGGTTGGCAGCAAATTACGAGGTTGCAACATCGAAATATATACTTGTAAAGTCTGTAAGTAATTTAAGGCACCATTGTAGCTAATAAAATGCTAGTACAGCCACTTCCCAAGCCAACACTTTATAAATTCCCAGCTAACAATAATTTCGCAAACAACGCGACCGCGGCCGGAGCGCGAAGCACGGCCGACGAACTTTATTATTTCTGCCCCTTTGGGATGCATGGATTATGATGCCGTGCGCCTGTACAGCTTACGGGAAACAACGCCAAAAGTGAAATAACTATGCCGTAAATCTGCATCTTTAGAATTACTATATCCGAAGTTTTAAGTCCAAAAAGACCGCGTAAGTAATTCTGCTTCAAGGACTTACATTGTTGTCTATCTTGAATAATACAAGAACTTATTTCAAACACAACTTGATATAACGTTTCAAAGATTGTAAGAAAATACCGTTGAAATGTAGGCTACCGGTTCCATTTCTGTGCTACTCGTACTTGTGGCTTTTCTTGAGTTAATTATTTATAAAAAAGCAGGAAACAGAAAGCCGGGGAAAGCATAGAAAATTATCCGGCTGAGTTCAACCCGGGTTGAGTGTGGCCAGGTTTTAGCCCCGACTGTACAACGTACACTGACGTACAACAGTGTAAGTACTTGCAGCCTTTGCCAGAAGTGTGCTGAACCTAGGCTAGTAAAGTATTAGTTAGGAAAATTTGATTTAAGATTTTGAACGTCCCAACTCACGCTTGTGAAATTGTGGTAATTGTGCTGTAAATGATGCAGGTAGAGATGTGATGTAATTTTCAATTAGTCTCACATTTGAAAATGGACTTGCCCACTTAACTTTAAAGGCTTATTACTACCTCATTTGGACACATAATGAAATTGTAATTTTACAGATAGGTATGATTTTTACTATTATTCTGATAAGAATAGGATGTTATTAAGATTCAACCATAGGAAACTACCCCATTCATGTAATGAATGTACTGGTTCAATAGAATCGGATTCGATTCGAGTGCTGCATTGTATTATTTTCACGTTTTTAATTTACTTCAGGAATTTTAGTTTGTTTGTCTTTTGATATAATTTACATCAGTATAATGGTTATATTAAGTAACATTTCCTGACTGATTCATCAAAGCTGAGACAAAACGAACACTAGAAACGTGATATTTAGATCGATCTTTTGTGATATATAAGGTCTATCCAAAGTTAGTGATTATGCTTTGACACGAAACTAGGTAGGTAAAAAGAAACAACTTTCACTATGGGACCAACTCCGAAATATTGAAAAAAAAAACCAGCTGTTCCATACAGTGCAGTAATTATTCGAGATTGTATGGAACAGCTGATTTTTTTTTTATATTTCGGAGTTGGTCCCATAATGAAAGTTGTTTCTTTCTACCTACCTAGTTTCGTGTCAGAAGATAATCACTAATTTTGGATAGACCTTATATAGGTTCAAATTCTTTATTGCGTGCTACATTGGTCCACTATGCTAGAAAGGACTTTCCAGAAATTTTCACGGGAACGAGAATTCTAAAGATTATGCGGCCGAAGTCATGGGCGGCCGCTAGTATTACATAGTATTTGGTACGAGAATCAAGTTAGAATATCTTGACTTGGACCAAAGGCGTATTCGCAAGAGGCTTGTTTTGAAATTATGACAGGAGGTCCTCTGTAGGTGAGCTGAGGTTACGTAGATATACCTACATCCAAGATAGTAAGTAGGTACATACATTGGGTAGAAAGACACCTACATCGTCTTACTTTCAGTGTTTTGTTTTCTGTTATACTAGAAGTAATGTCTTCTATAAGCACGCCTGTGTATGTATTTTTTATGTTTTCTCTGTGTACTTTCTTGTGTACAGTAAAGAAAAAGTAACTTGCTTTTATTTTAATTATATCTGACCCCTATAGGTATGCTAAACGTGCTTGTGTAATCTCGATGATGATCCTGCAGTTCTCGTTAACCCCATTTCGGGAATGCGTCCGTGTGTATATGTTATTATTTTAAACGTTGACATTTTTACATAGATTTTTGAGCGTGCACTTAGTAGATCACAGGCTAAAATAAAGGTAAAGCTCAGAGAAAAGATGAAAAATTCAAATTCGCGAGACGACGGTAATCCGCTGTGTACTCAAAAGTGCTTGCTTTTTGCGTTACACGTTGTATCCATATACTTTAGGATTTACCAATGTTTGTAAACTATTGGGCTGTAGAATTTGTAAAAAAAAAATTGGCATATTTTATTTATCGACATGATAATATTGGGTAACTTGTAAATGTTACGTTATACATATTAAAATTACAAATTATTGCTTATAGGAATAGATATTGTAAATTATTAAGCATTGCACTAATTGAATATGCTTAAATGCCATGCAAATAGATTTAAAAGGACTCTTGTAAATAATAATACATATGTCATTAAGATTTTTGATTTTATTGGAAATGCTTATGAATAAACCGGTAAAACACAAAATAGGTAACCAAAGTTAATGCGATAGCCAACTTTGGCGCATGTTGGAAGGTTATGTATATTCATTATTATTCATAAAGCATTATAATGTAAAAATATGTACATTACACCATTATTCTAATAGCGGTGATAAGACGCCCTTATCAGTGGCATGTGAGGGAGGGATGGAGAGGGGGGGCCTCTCTCGAGGGGAGAGGGCGGTCGGCCTATTTTATTCTAGAATAGAAAAGAAAACCTTGAACCGTCTGTTAAGTTGTGTAAGTAATTCTAATCGCCCTCAATCAATAACTATAATTATAAATGTTGCCTTAATCTTTAACAGATACTTATGATCGACTAGTGGACGACTCCGTCCGCGTGGACTACAGAAAAAACAAAATATAGAAATTATCCGGAATAAAAACATTTTCCCAGGATAAAAAGTAGCCTATATGTTAAGTGGACCTATGGACCTGTCACAATATATTCCTGAAAACTGCATCGAAATCGGTTCAGCCGATTCTGAAATTAGCGTGCACAAACGCACAGACAAACCGACAAAAATTCCAAAAACCATTCTTTTGGGTACTATTGCGTTGATAAAGGTCTCTATTTTTTTTTTCATATATCTTTCATGTACAGACAGCGATCCGTTACATTTTTATTATATAGATAGATAGTATAGATAGATTACCAAAGTTATTGCTGTCTCTATCTTGATCAAGTTAAGAAAAATAGCATCAAATTTACCCGTAAGATAGTCTATCAGATCATTGGAAAAATCGGCTCTTAACCATCGAATAATACAGGTATTGTTAAAAAAAAGTACCATTTCATACCGAATGCCCTCGAGGGAAAATTTACTACTAAGATTTCAAACGTTGGGCGTGTGCTCTCAGTCAGTCAATCAGTCAGTCATGTGTATATACTCGTATTATTATATCCAAGTGGTATTATTTTCAAAATGCATGATAACAAACTTAATTGTACATTTGACAATACCTAAATGGGAGGACAAGTCTCGCATTTAAATTTAGCCGACTGAAAACTGTCATCCAAAATACTGGGCACAATATATAAGTCCGTGGGTACACGGAGCTAGGAAGGAGTAGTGGAGTTGTCTCGGTATATTTAACAGGAAATGCGTAGCCGAAACAGATGGATTAAGGCAACACACCTAAGGGAATAAGACGGTGACAAATGGAGATGATCATTTCACTATGAATCCTATTATATATATCCTATTAGGTATAGTTTGATATTGTCTATCGTGTTACATAAAGTAACGCTCTTCATAAATCAAGTCAAGTTTAGAAATAAAAGCATGTTAGAAATAGCCTACTTTCGACAGGCGACTCGTAGGTATTAAATCGCGCTATTCATACAATCTTGAAAGATAAACATGTGATTTCGAGTTTAAATTTTTGTGAATGTTCTTTATAGCATTTAGCTTAAAGCTTTTGTTACCCCCTGGGTAGACAGAACCGCGGGATCATATAGGAAATCCTACAGCCACGTTTAGCATAGCGGCTTGCTAGCTTATCGCCGAAGAGTATGCCCGAGTGCCTCAGTCGTTTCTTACAACATGCACGGACGGAGATGCAGCTGATTCTAGTGAAGCCCCGCATCAGCACAAGCACACGATCTTAAGTCACAAACATGGCTACACATACTCCGCAACACGTCTCACATCCTCGTTTCGCCAATTATGATGCGGAGTGTACCGGGGCCTGTGCCCTGACATCTAATCGCGCTGGCTAAGCTCGCCTGTCTTCGAATTAGAATGAGAATTATTTCTACATTTAGGGATTGTATTTATTTATTTACTTACTAGCGGCGACACCATCAGTTATGATGACTAAAGAAAAAAGTAGCAGCAACAGCAGTTTATGGTAGATGAATTTGTTTTAACGGAACTAGTTATATATGTTATTCTTAATCAAAACAAACAAAACAATAGAAAAATAGAAAGAACAAACAGAATACACAAAATAACGTACATGAATATAGTTTGTACAATTACGAATATAACATAATATTTTAGCTTAGAGTTTAGTTTTTTTTTATAGACAAAGCTGTGAGTGATACACAATATTATATGTTATAAAAGGAAATGAAAAGACACACTGTGATAAAACTTGCAAGTCCCCGTCGGAGCGTGTGACGTCACCGCGCCCTGTGACGTCACACGCAGGCCGCTTGCACAAAGCGACTAAGCACACAAATTACATTCAATTTAGACTTTATGTTACACTGAAATGTCATATATACCAGCACAAAGTCATTTGCAATATGAAACCCTGTGTCGGTATGTTAAAATTGCTTTTGGGTTGATATGGCAAATATTGCAACAGCATTGCAATGTGTTGTTAAAGTTTTAGCCTGTTATAAGAGGAAGCTTGCTCGGTAAGTTTGCTGATGTACACAATTTGATACTAAATTATTTTCATCCATCACCGCCATGTATGGTTTGTAAGTGTAGTAAAATTTTCGAGAAAATAGCTGGCTCGTTAGTTGTATCAATATTTCGGTTATGGTCTCTGGCCATTTGCGTATTTATCTACTGTTAAGGTAGGTTTGTTTTGTTTCTCCAGTGACCATTGTATATATTTTTAGCTTAGGATAAGAATAGCAGTATCACATATTAAAAAACAAAGTCGCTTGCCGCTGTCTGTCCGTCCCTATATTTGTTTAGATCTTACAAACTAGGGAACGGATTTTGATGCGGTTTTTTTCAATAGATAGAGTGATTAACGAGGAAGGTTTGTAATGTATAACTAGGGACCTGCCCCGGCTTCGCACGAAAGTAATGCACTCTCACGCGGGCGAAGCTGTGGGCGGCCGCTAACTCTGTATAAAAATAAAACCGTTCATTTTTCTTAAACATGTGCGCAACTACGCCGTAGCAGAGTGTAGCATTTCGTAGCACCTTCGTAGCACATTCATTCGCGACTACGATAATCACAAGAGGACATTTTAAAAAGACACAAAACTAGTGTAGTATCTACTAAAATACTTTCTTGGACTCTATTCCTATGAAAATAAGGAGAGTTTTCATTATAATACGGAAGCGGACCCGTAACTTGAAACGTAAGTTAAACTCAAGTAAAGGTATATTGTATGCGTTTTAGCAAGTTTTACACTTCATTGCATTTTAAAATGCAATTCCGCTCCTTTATAGCGAGGTGTTAATTTTGTTTATGGGCTCTAAATTTAAATTGGAGTTATGTGATTTTGTTGACAGAATAAAAAACCGTTGGATGCTGTTTTATGACGAATAGTGGGTTATTTAGAGTTCGTTTCACAGTATCACTATTATGCCTGATTTAGAAACTATCAGTTTGTATATTGCCCCCGTTTATTTTATCAAAATAAGTTTCATTTAATAAACGTAGAAAAAAAACAGTTGATGAAAATGTTAAAAACTGACCGCTTTTTAGCGAAGTAAGCTACAAAATCAAACGATCCTTCTAATAAATAAGCACGCACACAAGCTACATTAAATATCCACGACATAAATTGTATATAATAGGGTCCCAAAATCGGCTTCTGATGACCTCGTCGCGTCCCCGAGGAACTCGTTAGGGGATAGGGAACTATCTATAGGAGTATACATACTTATATGTATAGTATAACAAAGCAAAAGGGATAGTAGAACGCACTTTTGTATTATCTATTTTGCTATGCTCACTCGGATTGATATAAATGAAAAATTAGAGTTATTTTTTGGCGATCTACTTTTGTATTAAAATAAATTATTATAAAGTTTATATGGTATGATGTATATTAATATACTATATAAACTATGTGCCTCATAAAGAAACTCAGGATCGCACAGCGAGCGATGGAGAGAGCTATGCTTGGGATCTCTCTGCGTGATCGAATCAGAAATGAGGAGATCCGCAGACGTACAAAGATCACCGACATAGCTCAACGGTCCAGCAAGCTGAAGTGGCAATGGGCAGGGCATATAGCTCGAAGAACTGATGGCCGATGGAGTCGGAAAGTTCTAGAGAAAATACCACGTATTGGCAAGCGCAGCGTGGGAAGGCCACCCGCGAGGTGGACGGACGATCTGGCCAAGGTCGCGGGCGTCGGTTGGATGCAGGCTTCTTCCGACCGGTCGGAGTGGAGATTGTTGGGGGAGATCTATGTCCAACAGTGGACTTCTCAGGGCTGTAAATGATGATGATGATGATATTAATATAATATTCATGGGGACTATGAGTAAGCTAGAATTCCCTGCTTATACTATTTATATACACATGTACACGGCAGTGATCACAAACGTAATAGTCAGAAGTGAATGAAACGTACCTTGAACATAAGGACATAAGGAGATCCTTCCGCCACGTTTACCATGGCAGGGGCAGATGTAAAAGATCGGTGACACGTTACAGAGAACGCTCCTAAGTTCTTTAATCGACTCTTACAACATGCACGGAAGAAGCTGCCGTGGATGTACTTGAAGCCTCGGATCAGCACGGGATAACTCGCAATAAAAAGGCAGGCATTCGAGTAAAGACAAATGTTTTGAAGAGTACGATTGTGTTTACGAAAAACTGCGCGGTTATATAGAATAGTATTTATTTGAAAATTACACATAGACGGACAGCAACAGCATAGAAGAAGACAAAAGAAATAGGATAGAAAGGACACAATAGAAAAGAGTCTGTAAAAAAGAACAATAACAAGAAGAACTGAGAAGAACTGTGCACCCTATTTGGATAATGATGTTCTACTACTATGAACATACCATGATATTAACATATACAAGTACCTATGTTAGGAGAATGGAGGGTCCGTCTGTCAATTTGGATTAACTGTGAGTTTTGTATCGCCCGTAAAGTGCCGTAAACTTATCTGGTACTATTCAATCGACATATCCATGTCGCTAGTATCTATGTAGACTATTAAATTTACTATGTGTTTCAAGAATTCTCCGTTTTCTGCCAACAGTAATGGAATAGTACTATAAAGTGATGATCGAGGATCAGGAATAAGTTAGGGATGTGTTAATTGATCATTGTCGAGAATTTCTAATTGATTCTAGTTAAGGACATCGAAAATTGGTCTTAGTTGTATGTGTTGGGTCGCATTTTGCGTGTTTTTAATTATTTATTAACCTACTTATAGATACAAAAATAGGTGATGTTAAGGAAAATGGTACATAGCATGTATCCACAAAAATTGACACTCTAAATCACATCCATATTATCTGGACAAATTAACATGTGATTTCGAGTCTGAAATTGTGTATTCGTCTTCAGCCTATTGCAGTCCACTGCTGGACATAAGCCTCCCCCAGGGCACGCCACAAGGCTACTGCCACAGGGGGGTTTTGCCCATAGTCACCACGCTAGGCAGGCGGGTTGGTGACCGCAGTGTGATTTTTGGACTATGTTGTCAGCACGGAAGGCACTGTGCCCGCTGGAAACCCTTAATCGCCTCGTACGATACCCACGGGCAGGCATGGGGTGGTACAAAACTCTACTCTGCCGGCACCACGCGGCAAGGTTCTCTAAAGTGGGCTTATTTTATAGCAATAGAAAAATTAATAAATAACAATAAAACCTCACCTCCATTATTATATTAGCAAAAGATTCCAATTTCCCGTCTTTATTAACATAACTATATTCACAGCAAATTAAAAGCACCGAGCACTGCTAATTTGCATAAGCGAAGAAAAATATAAATATTTTACCCGAGAAGGGTGTACCAAGGGAATAACTACATAAATAAGACAAAAAGAGATCGAGAAACAGTTTTACGGCTAGACAAACAATTTCAACGATTTATGCCGCCGTGTAAGAGAGAGATATAAAATAAAATGTAGAATAGCAGCGCAGATGGCGCCACGTGAAATATTAACTGAATTAAAAAAAAACTTGGCGAAGTGTGACTATGCTGAGTGATCCGGGTTCCGGGTGCCAAGAATACGTAGTGTTATGCAATTTGACGTATGTTTTCGTCTGTTATATTTAGGCTTTTATTATTGATTTTATTTAAGGTATATAAAAAATAACATCAATCAGATGAGCTACATCTTTGAAGTTTCAATTCATGCATTCGAGGCCATTATTTTATAGACTAATGGCCGATTTTTCATATGGTCAGATAGCATAATCCAAAAGATAAAAAGTTGATGCTGTCTCTAAAAGTAGGTTTTAGAGAAATATAGCATCTAATTTATCCTTTGAATTGGCTGTGTTTAGTAGTATTGGAAATATCGGCCCTTAGTCTTATATTGTCGACTCAATTTCGAAATCCGTTTTAAGTTATAAACTACGGCATTGTTGATAAGACAAAGAACTAACTACAAACTTTGTCTATCGGATTCGACTATAAGCAGCAACATAATTAACTAAGCTGACGTAACCTTATAATTACATCATGTGTACAGATACTAGGTCAGACGATTATTTTGTTATTTTGAAAAGAATTACTAATTATAGTATACACGTATGTTACAAAACATAAGTACCATGTTCAATTAATGATTATAAATGAAAATTAATGTAATGAATGTACTTTACCGAATACAGAAAGAAATTTGAACCATAAATAAAATAAAAATTTGCCTATCCAGAATGTAAAAAGTTAGATGGACCCCTAAAAACGAGTTCCAAACGTTGCCAGTGAAATGGCCCGTGCAAATTTACTATTGCGTTCTTCGGCAGCGGAGCGTTCGGCTCGCAGCCGATACAATGCCGTGTGTGCACGTAATAGCGACCTTACTCATATAAACAACGCATCAATGGATTTATACCATCGATTTTTCGACCAAATATACTTTTCCTTGGGTGCTTTGTTGATTTAAAAGTAACCGAATTTGAAGGATTTGGCGCGATGTGTTGTTTATGTAGGTACGGGTATTAAGTGCTCGCGTGGGCTTATTGTATTCAAGATATTCAAAGAAAATAGGATAAAATTATGCGCAAGGTAAAATCATGGATACATTAACGAAGCTTATTTCGAATTAAGTAACAAAACAAACGATTGTCGCACTCCACTACGAAATTAATTCGAAATTGCGAACCAATCAAGTCGCCGAAAAAACAATACGCGAAATCCCTTGCTGTTGAAACGTTGTCGGGGAATGAAAACGCTATTTAAGCACCAATTAAAGGCGTCGGCGTCAGATAGTGAAATTCGCGACTCGATCGCAATTATTTTCTACTCGGAAGAAAACTCGCAACGTTAATTGTGGGACGAGTCGAGGCGAGGCGAGGCTAGACGAGGCGACCGCAAAATGTTGCAGCGACATCTGATGGTCTCTACTATATATCAGTAATAGACTAAGAGATAGTTGCACTTTTAGAGTGAGTTTTACCGAATAGAGAGTATGAAGAGGGGCGCTAGTTGCTATGTGTCTAACTTAGGGTTGCCATCTCAAAACTGAAAAACCAGGATTTGAAGAAGAAATTTTGAATAAAAGCCAGGACTATACATGTGCGAGCCCAGTGACAATACGATTGGAGAGAGTTAGTGGCGTGCGAATTTCAAAATGTAGTTCTTTAACACATTCAGTGTTGGCGAGTATTTGCTTCATTTAGGCTTTCTAGAGGTGTTGCTGACGCTTATTTGCTTATTACCTGATGTTGGCACCTTTAAAAAATCTGCCGATAGCGAATGTGTCAGGATTCTAAAACTCAGGACGATTTAAAAAGTTTAAAAACTATCCAGGACAGCCCAGGACACCCCAAAAAGCAGTACATGTCCTGGGAAAACAGGACGGTTGGCAACCCTAATCTAACTACATTACCTGTGTACCTAACCGCTTATAAAAAATATATATTATAGGTAAGTGTCGAAATCGCACGGAGCTCCCGTCCTAATTCTATGTGCAACGTATCCGTACACACATATCGCAATCAAAAAATGACCGAATTGACTTAAGATTACCTACGGATCAAGTAATTTTTTATCAAGTAAGTTTTTCTTATTTAAATGATAAAAGCATTCCCTAAATAACATTTACTTCTTTTGAATAATCATCATAACTTTAATAGTTTTAGTGCTATGATTTTTCAACTTTCAAATCGCATTTACTCGAAATTTCTAATTTTGAGTACATGTTAAATGTGCGATATGTACACGGCTGTGTTCCCTAAATGAGGTAGCCAGAATTGCAGAATCATAAAGGAGATGTCACTGCCAAGTTTAGCATAACGAGGTCAGCCTATCAAAGTACATGTAAAGGGTTCTGAAACAGGTCAATAACGAACTAATTTATCCCAAATAAATAAAATAATCGTAATAATACAAACAGAAGTATGACGTCATTAGCTGGCATCTGCTGGCTGTGCTGCTAGCAAATTGGGGCAATTACACTTCACTTGTTTTGCTTTTTTGAGACCCCCCCTTCCGTCTGTCACCTCACCCCCCTCTTGAAGTAACAATCCAGTAATTTGTACTCGATAAGGACGGGGGGGTTGATGATTAAAAAGGGATATAATTGTTCGAACTTATTATATTATCGCTGTGTTAAAAGGATTTCGCATAATATTTGGGTTTCATGTCTTACTTCATAAATAACATAGTATAAAACAAAGTTGTTTCCCGCTGTCTGTCTGTCCCTGTGTATACATAGATCTTATAAACCGCGCAACGGATTTTGATGCGGTTTTTTAAATAGATAGTGACATAAGAGGAAGGTTTATATGGTATCAGCATTGCACCCGTGCGATGCCGGGGCGCGCTAGTATATTATAAACGTGGAATAATATTACAAACGTGTGGGAATGTGAAAAAGTTTCGATATTTCTTGAGTTTTTACTCTTTCTCGCATTAACTACTGAACGGTTTTGATGAAAATTGGCAGTTATACAGGCTGTAACAAAAGGGATCTATTAAGCGAAATGCTATAAAAATAGAACACTAGAAAGAATATATATGTCGTGGCCATATTGTTAAATTGATCATTTCATGAAATGGTCGAGCATTTCATGAAGTGGTCTATTGGCCAATATTCATAAATCGTCTACATTTCACGATCACCACGTTTGTCGCAGGGTGTCCATAAAATCCGAATGTGGTAAGAGCTGTACACCATATATAAGTATACCATAAGGTATGATATGATTTTTTTTGCTGTGATATTTTCATAATATTTAAAAACATAAAAGACTTTACAAAAGCGATTCGCATCTGGCACATCGCCGGACGCTGCCTGGGCAATTTGTCATAGTCTTTAACCTATCGTAATCTAAGGTTTTTGTTTAACAATATTATTATAAACCACCATTAAGTCTAATATACATTATACAATATAACACACTATCCGTGAACTTCTTCTGCATAGTCACCCTACTCTCTTTAATTTGTTTTATAACCTAAAAAGAAAAATCCGCCATCTTCACACATAAATAAAACGCGCGCAGCGCCTCTACCGGTGATTCATGTAACTATTTTACGATATGATCAATAATCTTGACCACTTCATGAAATGATCGGGCGTTTAGTTGCCCATATCGAGAAACGATTTTTAATCATCGATCTGCCCAAACCATATCATGATGTGGCCAACTCGACCATTTCATGAAATGATCAATTCTACGATATGGCCACGACATATACACCATTATCTATTTATTCATAAATCGGTCACGTGTGCTTGTATGGCTCTGTTTATGAACTGTTGATTAAAAAAACTTTTGTTATCCATGAAATAGTTTTAATGAGACTCGAATCCACTTATTTTTATTATTAAGTACCTTGTTTTTCATTCCCAAATTAATTCCATTTGATTGTACAGAAAGCCCTTGAAAATTGGGCGTAATGAAAAAACTTTTACAACCTTACTTACTTAATTGAAACAATTAACTGAAGCTGTAAAGGCCCACCATTTTCAGTTGGTGCAAAAAGTCTCATTCTTTTTCAAAAGCTATAAAAACTTCATGCTAGCTTCCTTTTATTTGAGAGCGATAAGGATGCACGATTGCTATAAGTGCGGTGTAGAGAGGGAGGTGAGATACAATGAAACAGAAACGTCCGGTTAAAATTAGCTGCATTCCCATACATTGTAGTGTAGCTTGACAGACTTCTATATTTTATAGTTCGGCGCTATGCGCTATTTCAGTTATTTGCGAAATTTGAAACGACAGGATACAATGTGTGCGATAGAGACGACGAATATTTCATTGTCACATTTTACCATATATGGGCACGTAATATGGAATAAAAAAAGTATCGCATATTATTCTTGTACATGCTACATTGTGGTCTTTGAATTTTAGTAAATTAATTCAGGGCGTTTAAGTTTTACATTAATTTAAATGTATGCTGGGTAGTGCAACAAAAAATGATAATGGTTTCTTGAGAACCCATTATTTATTCCGTGGTTTATTCAATAATCCAATAACAACTTCTTCTTCTTCGTAGAACTAGAACTCCATAAACCAAAGAATATACGTATATACCATATATATATATATGAAAAAAACGTTCCCGAAAGGAATCGCCTCATCATCACGATCTTTTTCTCCAGGGAAGCATAAGCATCCTGGGAAGTGGGGGGTCCAAAGTTGAGTAAATAGACTGCGTTTTTCTGCATAAATGCACATAGGATTTTATAATTATATCATTAACATTTAAGCACGATTTCTCCCAGCATCATACACTTTTTCGTATAGAATACGTACCCTTCGTTAACCGTTGAAAAAAATCAAAGTCGACAAACTATATCGGTGGGGTATTTGAATATCATTTTTAAGTTTCTCTCAACATTTTTCGATTCGACCAACCGTTGAGGATTTATATCGATTGAAAGTTGCGTAACATCCATTCTCACGTTTTTAGACAGCAGCAAGATGGAAACTTCTTGCTGCCGAGCATGTTAAGCATGTTTCTTGAAGCGTTCTTGAAGTCGGGATCCATTATCCGACAGCCAAGCTAATATTTCAATGGATCCTGACTGTTCAGTTGTTATATTATGATCAATAGAAAATATTTTATGTTCTTCAATAGTATTCATTCCATAATAATATTATAGAATTCTACACCACCGGACATCTAAGTGCTTGTTTTTTTCTTTTAAGTTTTTTTTATTATATACATTATTTGGTTCTTTTTTAAGCAGTCGGGTTTTTGGATTTGTTAAATTATGTTTTTTTTAATTGTTTCATTTAAAGCCAACTCGAATGATTATTATTTGAATGAAGTTCGAAACGAAGTTAGTATGAAGCCGCTCGCTCCCAGATGAGCTCGAATCTTCATCTTGATACAATAAACTTTTCGAGTCCCCCTTTTTTCCCGAAACGAATATTTTAAACCTCGTTCTATTTTCAACAATTCGGGCGGGACGGATGCGACTTCGAAAGCCGCGCACTGATTGGCCGACGGCCTAAAAGAATTGCCAATTTCCAAACGCGAGCGAAAAGTTTCTATTCGAATGAGTGGGTTGCTTTTCTTAGAAACGCTGGCTGGAAATATGATAACTTCTTGAGGGTTTTTTCATTGTACAATTTTTTTTAGTTATTCCTTAGAAATAAAAAATTGTAACTATAAATATGGTGTGCACAACAGTAATTTCCCGTTAGGACACAGTTAAAATATTCAAACTAAACATTAAATTTAATTTGCAAATATTCTAAACATTAACTAGCCTTAGGCCAAAGACAATCTAATAAAGGTAGCTACAAAATAGAGCGCTCCTAATAATACATAAAAGGCATTGGCAGAGAGCGGAACGAAAAGTGAAAATTATCAATACCCAGAACCACAGTAGGTACATACATACATACATACATACATACATATAATCACGCTTTTATCCCTTACGGGGTAGGAAGAGCACCAAGGGCCGATAGAACCACATGGTGCCACTTCTGACCAATTTTGAGGGTATAGTTGAGATGCACAAGTTCGCTTAGTAGTGACAGGTGGTCAGCCCATCGCCTACAAAACACTAAGACCCTCTTATCCCCCTACTGACTTGTACAGTGTGCCCGGGAAGAGAAGCAGCTGTAGTATTATAGCTTTTTTTTCACTCCCAGAGCAGCATAGAAGTAGGTACTAAGCCATAACATATAAACCAGATGCTATGTATAGAGCCTCGATGTTGTAAGAAAAACTTAGTCCGTACATGTGCTGACCAATAAAATAAATTAGGTATTGGATTAATGAAAGAAGTAATTTTTGTAACCAAAACCATAACCATTGAGATAAACTACAACAAAACAATCGACACGCGAAACTATGGAAGTGTTATACGAGTAGTGTTATGCTCTGTACATGCTACTTCTAATTATTAAGTTTTAATGAGTGATAATCACTGTTAACTTTAGAGAAAGTTTGATTGATAAGGGGTTAGTCGCAGAACTCTCTGGTCAGATAATGCCATCTATACTTACAGGTGATTTATATTTTTTAAACATTGCTCTACATGCGGTATCTTGTATACGGCTATCTATGGCGGTACCGTATGTTGTCCATAACTGGATCGAGGCCGTTACCAGGCCGTAGGGGCCGGATACCAGACACTGGCGAATTATATGTGGGCGTGGAGAAAACGACTCCTTGGGCGGCCGTTATCATATCGCAAGGAAAAATGGCGGAAGTGTGACGGGTGTACTGTGATATTTGCAAGGGGAACTAGTTACTGGAGAGTTTGGAACTAGAGTGGTTATGGTGGCTAATGCTTGAAAACTTGCAGATAAAAAGAAGCTGGTCATCGTCATCGGTCATACTCAGGGCTTTGAAAATCTCAAGGTGTTTAAACAATGTTACATTGTTTTGCATTAACATTTGGTGTCGTAACACTCCCACTAGTAGTTCGGTTAGACTACATATATAACATGATTTAATCAACGCGCGAAAATGAAGGCTCCCTATTGGAGCAAACTTTTCGACGACGAAATTTAGATACGTACCTAATTTTGCGTTGATTTAGTGACAACAAAGTTTGCAAAGTTATCACTACATTACCATTCCCACTAATAGTGTCTTGACTTCCAAATAAAGAAAGAAATATTTTGATAGCTTTGCGAACTTTGCTGTCGCTCGTAAAATTGTTACATTGCCTACGTTGCTACTGTTGCGTTGCATACTTATGTCCAATTTATAAAAAACCTACACCCAAATCAGTACTTTAAATCAGGTCGTTCAGGACTTGTCCCCAAGAAAGTCTTCGAGATGAACAGATTCCTATTAAAATTAGTATATAAACCGTCCTCTAGTAATTTTGTCCAAATTTCGTCGTAGAAATTACTGGCGTCAGGGGGCCATCTTGGCAAACTGAAATTACTTTCTTGAAATATGGTTGGCGTGATAGTGTTTGTTGTTTATATATTTTGTTGGTGCGGTCGTAAGTTCACTTGTTATTGGATGAGAGAAATAGTTGAGATTTTGAAAGAGTCTAGTATAGTAAGATTTATAAAAAACTAAAATTGGTCTGACGACGTAACGACGCATATACTTTTTACTTTTAGGCCGGGACTCCACTTAAAAAGCGACGAGCGGAGAGGACATGTTTTTTAAACAACCAATAGAATTGCGTTATTCACACATCTCCTCTCCACTCAGCTTCAGTGGAGATATTTGTATGGCTCGATGAAAGGGGACATGTTAGCTGTGCGCGGACGACACACTCGCACACTCGCAAGGCTAGCCCGGCACAGCTTCGGTGGATTCACCCGAGTTGAAGAACATCTCTTCTCGCACAGCACACGGCATACAGCACACATCTCCGCTTTGGTGGAGTCCCGGCCTTATCACTGATCATTAATATTTCTCTAGCTGTACTAAACGTGACTGTGGTATCTTCTTAATGATTCTAAAGTACTGGCTACCCCATTTCGGGAATATAGCCATGTCGATATGTATAGATACATGTCGGTATATCTACTTGTTTTTCTATAATTAATACAATTACAAGCGAATTATATTATTCACTATGGGTGCGCCCACCACCGGGCCCTACACCCTCCACTGACCCTCGGATCTGATAACTCATAACTGCGAAAACAGGCACTTGCACTAACTACAATCGCCACGAGGGCCCGGTGGTGGGCGCACCCATAGTGAATGTTTGAACTTCCGAATTGTAACGCCTAATACAATTTCATTTATAAAACGAATTATATTACACAAAACTGAGCTCGGTTTCTCCTATAAAATGAGCTATACCAAACTTAATTAGCTAAATCAAAGAAGAAACACAAGCGTTCTGCCCTCATTAGAACTCACTTCGGCTCGAGGAGGTCTCTCGGAATGACCCGCACTTCACTCCTGACCTCCCTGAGTGCCCTTCACGTCGAAGCCCGCGTCGATTTACACCGGCATTAGCTGTCTATAAGTTTGGATAAGATTTAATTAATAATTTAATAGTTTTGTACATGAAATTGTCATTGCATTGCATCAGTCAAAATTGCCATCAAGTGGTATACGAGTACGATACAAATGGATATAAGCCAATTATTGCACAAAGATTATTATTATTATTTATTATTATTATTATCCTTATTATTATTATCCTTATTATTATTATTATCCTTATTATTATTATTATCCTTATTATTTATTGTGCATAGAAAACAGAAAGATAAGATTAATGAGTAAGATAATGTACAGAGGCGAGCTTATCACTGATAGAGATTTCGTCCAGCCAACAAGTTAAAATTAAGTGATTAGCAATACAAAGAAGTCACATGTACGCCACCTACTACTGTTTCCATACAAAATACTATCACTGATTACTGTCCTTTCTACTGGAACGAAGGACCATTATTGGTCGGTTCTAATACCTCCTATACAAACTTGCAAAATTAAATACCTTTTTATTGTTATTTCAATAAAACACAAATTACGACTACGTTCCTTAAGAGGTAACTCTTTTGTGAAAAAGTTTGCATTAATAAATCATAGTATTATGATGATTAGCGATAAATATTGAAAACATCCAGGCATTGAGGAGGAGCGCAATTTCTTAGGGAATAATACTTGTTTTCGTTTTAAAAAAGCAAGCTCATCCCATTGTTGTGTTAACAAAGAAAATTTCTGAACATCAAGTGTCACCGTCTAAACGATAAAATATAATGCAGATTCACTTTGTTCCAGTAATGAAGGAAGGATGCAGTGGAGATGTGATCATCTATGGAAACCTGCAATCTTTAAGGTAGACTACGTGTTGAGAAGCGAACGTATGCAATGCATCTGCCTCATAGATAAAACTAAAACCTAGAGCACTGATATATGTGTTAATGTAATATAGTATCTACTAGCTTAGGGCTTCGACCCTATGATTTCTTAATTGCCATCGTAAAATGTATCGTCATCAGCCCAGGACACGCCACAAGACTGCCATGGGGGTATGCCCATAGTCTGTACTCTGTAATGTCCTCTATACCTTATTTTGTGCAAAATAAATAAATTTAATTGAATAGTCACCACGCTGGGCAGGCGGGTTGGTGACCGTAGTTTGTATTTTGAACTATGTTGTCAACACGTGAGGCGCTACTCCCCACCTCCCGGAAACCCTGAATCGCCTCGTACGATACCCACGGGCCGACATAGGGTGGCACGAATTCTACTCTACGGTACCACACGTCATAAAATGTATACACATGAACTTATATCTAACTAATCGTACTGGTATATGAGTTTTAATCAGGTTATGGGCTCAGCACGGTTTCACTACTTAGCTTATTAGCAACCAAACCAAACAGAACATAAAAATTTGCTCCCCACAATGTGTTCTGGCTATCATCCGGGCGCTACGGCAACGAAGTAATTCTCTATAACTTTACTAGGCTATCTCCTCATCGTAACTCCTTCACGGCCCCACCCAGTGAAGTAATGGCCGATCGTTACAAAGATAACGGCGTTTTTCCGTTAAATCTACCTACTTAACGGCATTGCCCTTCGTTAAACAGAGAAGTGATTCAGGTAGTCGTTACCTTTGAGTGTCTTTTTTCATTTGCTTGAAAAAAAAAATCGTTTTAAAGAGTGTTTGTAACGAGTTTCGGTATTGTTATTGCTTTAGTTCGGGATTGTGTTGCGCCGTTTTTCTTAACCGTCGTCGTCGAGTAGAACGGGTTCTGTTTTTGTTACGTTTTACTGAAAGGATTTGAACTGATTTAACTTGTTATTTTGATATTAACTCTGACATGGTGGCAGTTATTTAGTTTTATATAGGTATAAGGTAACTGCGAACGAATTGTGAATTTTTATTAGAAAATTATAAGGTACCAATACATACGAAATAATTGGAAAGCATTTAAAGGATTTATCAAACTTACAGTTAATAACAAATCTATTTATGAAAAAGTCTTTACAAATAGCTGTACTAAATGTCAGTAATGAAATTAATGTTTTTAGTTATCCAAGGGACAGCTATACATAAATAGTTTTGTTTCACGATGGCGGCCGTGACATCACACTTCTTTGTCCGTCCCCTCTACTTTGTTGAGTGATGAGAAACACTTGCTTTCTTTGTTGGAAATAACAGCTGTAATTTGATCAACTCGGTCGCTTAACGATAAAACTATTCGCTTTTTCTAGGAAAAATATTAATCTACTATAAATGTTTATGTACATAGAAAATATTAATATACGGGATATATTTTAATTATGAATCTTTATTATTAAAATCCGTCTTATTAGTCCAGGCTTACTCCAACTCTAAACTCAGACTTTTCCATACAATCATACACCACCACTTTACATCTCGATATAACGTTTATTCCGCTATTTACTCCTCTCAAGTTACCTCTAAATTAATTGGTTATTAATACATTATTTTTATTTCATTTTATACCCCTTTGATTACTCGAGAAAATACACCTTCATTAAAATAACTAATTAATCAAACTAGTGAAGTATCATCTACTAAAGCTTATTCATAAACTAAAAATTAAATTAAATACTGAAACTTAAATACTCTTGAAAGATCTGTAATTGTATTACAAGTACTTGTTCTTTATTAAAGGTTTGCTTTAATAAATATATTTAACTTAGGTATTATTATAAATACAGCTCAGTTACTAATGTTGCGAAATATCGATAAAGTTTAACTATCGATAGATTGAGGAGGAAATTACTAACGTGACTTTGAACTTTATATTAATCAAAGACATCGACATTAACAAACTTTAGAAACTAGGAGGGTTGTTACTCAGTATTTAGCCTTAAATTGGCAAAGAACCGATGTTATACGTCAAACATGTTAGTCATGGTTACATCAACAATACAGCTGTTGTTGTAAAAGAAAGTTGCTGTTGAAAATTGTATAAGTATTATAGTCTACGATTATAGTATAGTCATACCGAAAATCGGCATGCAAATTTGTAAACTTTCGGGCACAAACTATAATAAGTGTCAAACGTAGTACAAACAACCGATACCGAGCCACGCCATTACTCAATGATCGTATCTGCGTATCAGTGGTAACCGTCAATTTCCTATCGACAAGTAATCGATATTAACTCGACTCTACACAACACTAGTTGTTAAAATCGGGCTATTAATCACGATATCGACGGTTTCACAAAGACGAGGTATTATTAGCGAAAATTTGGCAAAATTGTAAGAATACGCCGACCATTGTTGAGCAGGGCCCTTGTTGTAACGTTGAATAGGGGGAAACTGTTTGTTTTATATAACAGATCGTTTTGAAGGTTATTTCAGGACTTTTCATAAGAAAATTGTGTATATCGATTTTATGGCAAGCCTTTCTGATATATAGAATGCATAGCGTTTCTTATAGCTTCATCGTTCAGTGGCTAAAGGTAAAATAATAAGTGTAAGGATAAGTCTAAAATCGATGATAGTTCTAATCATGACTAATCCATTCATGAACGAAAAAGTTTCCATTCGGCTACATATTCTAATTTCAAAATACAAATTCGGCCGGTTTCACTAATTTCCGAAACCAAACTATATAAACCAGTAGGCCGAAACACAAAGGGACAACTCCGGCCGAGCATTCGGAACAATTCGCCGGAGATATTAATATCTGCCGGCACCTGCGCTCACGCTTCGACGCACTAACTCGCGCTCAACCGACCAATGAGATGGACTAGGATAGAGAAGCACACTGTCCAATATTTGACATTCCATGCCAGTTGGTTAAAGATATATGGATTAGCTATTTGGTTTCGGGCAAAGCGGGAATTAGCTACTTATTTAAGGGCAGTTAAAGTACATGTTCTGGTTGTTTATGCTAAAGGGTAAATACTGGTAGTTCTACTACTACAGAATTAATTCAGTCAATAAGCTACATTTGATCGGCTAGCATGAATCTTAATAGTCATTGGCACTGCATTATCTGCACCCTAACAGGTCGGACACTGGTGACCCGACACACTGTATAGTAGGTGTAGATATTTGTGGATTAGACGAGGTCGTCCCTAATGGAATCTGTCCAGTTCATGGAGAAGGTATAAAAGAGGAGGTGGGACTATGAACTGAGTCGTGTGGCAATCGTGAGGCCATGACGTCATGATAGGGGCGGAGCTTCAGGGCCAGTGTGTGTAACGCAGTAGCTGTAACCACACGCTTATGCAAATAGTTTGGCTAGTCACTACAAGGTGGTTTCTATGTAAATGGGCAGGGCTACAGTGTTAGAATGTTCCCCTCATCCCATACGTCATCCCCGCTCAGCGGCACACTATTTTTGTATTTGTATGAAAATAAACTTAGCCGCTACTCCTATTTTATTTCCTCTCCATGGTCCAGTCACAATAGTAATTCTCTAAGGTACATGCGTTTACTTACCCTAACTTTCCTTCCTTTTTCTTAGTGATTACCTACCAATTGTACAAAAGTAGAATAAATCATTAAGCAGTTATATTCAAAGCAATTAACATTCAGATTAAAGAATAGTTTTCCGCCAGAGATGTTGACAAAAAACTTAGGATTAACACAGAGACAATGGAAATTTTATTTGACACAAATGTCAGAGGCGTCAAATAATTTGTACACCGTAGACCGTCTACTCTATATTTACACCATCTCCTAACCACGATTTGCGTTCGCGTTCGACACGAAACTTGAAGCAACTAGCAAACAATCGGCGACGTAATCAGTGAGTTACGGACGAGTTTCCGAGGTACGTCGGCGCGTTTGCGAGTTAGCTATATACCGCCATTGCCGCGAGTTTGGGCGCCGCTTGCCGCGAGCTTCTGTTCCAGTTCTACCGTTGATGGGTAATGTGCAGTGAAATATTAATAGCGAGTTTAATAGCAATTAGTTGGGGGTTGTTTTTGTCATCGCCGATTAAAGGGTTTGCTTTAAACTGGTGACAATGTGTCACGTTTTAAGACGCTTTGTTGGCGGCGGTTTGTTACGCGTATTTATTTGTTAAATCAAGACGCTCAGACGTAGACGCTCGTATTTATAGTGGTAACTGTTTACTTGAGGACCCTCTAGTGAGAGTTTTTAGTAATTTTCTTTGACATCAGAGTTATTTTTTTAATAGACATTGAGGCTGGCGTGATTGCTGGAGTGCTTTAAACTCTACCTCGCTTACTTTTATGCTATGACTAGCATTACCTTTTATTTATTTTAAATTGTATAAAAAACTATGATATTATAACTTAGGCTCTAGATTATATTAGGTATATTTTTCACTATTTTTAAAGTAAATGATTATCAAAATTATTACAATAACGTTTACCAAAGCATACATAACTATCTACGATGAGGGTTAAAAACAGAACGGTCCGGCCCTACGATTCACGCTGTAGCCGATTTGATAAAACACGTGACGAATATAATCGAACGTCTTACGTAAATCTAAACTATCACAAAGTTATTCGGAATCATGTACCTTAACCATTCATTGAATTTAAAGGCAGTTATTGAAATTACTGGAGACCATACTCCGGTCTCTGTAATTTAATATACGAAATATTAAACTATCGAAGAATTCATTAAAATTGAAGTCGTTTTGGTTCATTTAAATTAAGTTCTCTTAATAATAGAATATATTGAACCTTATGATGATGCAGGAATGTTCTGTGCATAGAATAGAATAGATTTATTACATCTTACCGGACTGGGCTAAACGTGGCTGTACAATCTCATTCACGATCCTGCAGCTCTGCCTACCCCATTTTTGGAAATACAGCTGTTATTTAAGATGTACATACATACATACATATAATCACGCCTTTATCCCTTACGGGGTAGGCAGAGCACCAAGGGCCGATAGAACCACATGGTGCCACTTCTGACCAATTTTGAGGGTATAGTTGAGATGAACAAGTTCGGTTAGTAGTGACAGGTGGTCAGCCCATCGCCTACAAATCACCAAGACCCTCTTGTCCCTCTACTGACTTGTACAGTATGCCCGGGAAGAGAAGCAGCTGTAGTATTATACGTTTTTGTTTTCACTCCCAGAGCAGCATAGATGTATAATATAAATATTATGTACCTACTTTAGGCTAGCTATATTCTTGTTAGGTTGTTAAAAGAATACTCTGCCTTGTCCATTATTACGAATAAATTTATCTACAAGAAACTAAGGGGGAAAATTAGTATTTATAATTATCAGATCCAGTTACGAACAAATTCAACTTGCGACACTTTGCATCACAACTGATTATTATTGCCACTATTTGTATTAGTCCGTTGTTTCACGTCAAAGCAGATAACTTCTTCTATTTCATACCAACGATAAAACCTGTCACAGCATTAGCTTCGTGCCGCGGGACACGATAGTTTCACAAAGGACGTGGAGATGACACGCACGAATTTTATGCCAAAAGAGGTCTATTATGTACGCCGGATTCTTTATCTTTCCCCCCCCTTTTGTGAACAGAATGTGATACAGTCGTATCGTAGAATAATGCGGCACTGGCGCTTATCAGTCTACTGGGTAGACGATATCAGACTTTTTTTAGTCGACATTATTTTACTGAGAAAAAGCAAATAATATGGAATAAGTACAACTACGGTGAAATTTGTGGGTTTTGAAAGAGTGCTTTATTTGAGTAGACATATTTTTATCCGGTATAAGCTGTACACGGTTAAAGCCGCATTTGACGGGTAACTTTACACGCGTTTTATAAGTAGCATAAAAAAGACGGTGTTTGCTTAAGCCATGGTTTTCTAGAATAGCTGTGCCGTCATATAGCGGTGGCATAAAAGCAGAAGAAAGCCATTACTACTGTGGCGATATGATGTGAATAGTTTTCTTGGACGAAATCGCAACATGTGATTTCGAGTTTAAAATTTTGGGAACAGGTATTTATTCATTCATACGAGCATTTCGCCCAACATATTCCTTTTGTTACACCCTGTATACATAGGCATGTATGTTTTACTATGAATAACCTTGTTCTACATTGTGCAACAGTTCACTCACAATATGTAGGTATTACAAAACAAGTAATAAAAACTGAATGGACCCATTACCTCACAATAGTGTGAAAGAACTTTTCATCAATTTGTGTAAGCAATGTAAATGCAAATTCGCTTGATTTATTTGACGAATAGTTGGGACGCAGGCTGCGGACGCAAGCTATGCAATCATTTACGGACTCGCCTACTACTATCGGTTCTAGATTGGTACTCGATACATAATTTATTTTCCCTTTTACATACTACGAGTATGTGTACGGCCCCCTAATTACGTAAAAGCAAAGCCGAAGCCGCGCGATCGCGATAATTGAGTGTGTGCGTGCCCTCAACGAGCGCTCGGCGTTCTCCCGCGCCCCACACTATATTGCGTAGGTAGGTATATATAAAGGTTTAAAGACAGCACTAAGCAAAGTTGGGGTTTCCACTTCAGACAACTTAGGTAGCTACAAGTAATTTTAACCGACAGAAATAAGGAGGATGTTTCTCAATTCGACCCTATACATATTTTTGTTTTATAACATCGAGTTTCAAGTAACCATGGTAGGGGCACAGGTATGGTGATGGATTCACACAATGCTAACTAATAGTGTTGAGTAGGACATACAAGAGGCACTTCATTTGTCCCGGACATGACGTCAAAATGTAAGAGTGCCTCGAAATTTTAAATTGTACTACTTCAATTTTCTTGTCGCGGTCGAGCTTGAACGGTCGAGCGAGGCAGGCAGACAAACGACAAGCACGTCACGTGATCACGTCACGGTCGTCGCGTCTGACATTTTGAGCGAGAGAGAAATATATTGTCTTTCATGCGAGGCGAGGCGCCATGACAAAAGCACGTCGCGTCTGACATTTGAGGCGTCAGGAGGCGCGCATATTTCGTACTATAATAACTTCAAATGGTTCAGTCAGTAGGTACGCCTCGCCTCATTTGAAGTGGGACATTGTACTGGCTCAGGACAAAAAAGAGGCTACTCTTACAAACTCTTTTTCAAGTCGTGTCCTACTCAACACTACTAACTAATGGGTAGAAAAAAAATGAAGGCTATTATGTCAGAACGGGCTTTTCTTTTTTTTTTTTTTTAGTTTATCCCGAAGGAAAGGCAAGGGGAACTAAGCCCATACAGCCATTGTCTTTAGTAAATGATTTATGATGGATGATAATGATGATGATGAATGGAAACGTCGGAAAAATCCTCAAGAACAAGTGTAAAGTTAGTCAAAATGAAAAATAATTGCAAAAACAACTTATATGGGCCCATGAAGAGATCGTATTCCGGTTAAAGTTTTACTCAGCTTACCTGCGTATAAAACCATGCACACGCACTAGATTCACATCACAAGTAATCAAAATATAACTTATCTACCAGAAAACATCACTTTACGGACACATGCAAGCCATTTACAAATAATTATTGATTTTCACAAGAAAATTACACCTGCACCCTTCCAGCTTTTCCCGCCGAATCTCTTTTTATATTTAAATCTAGCTAAAACTGAAAAAAAAAAGAATGGCGAAGACGTTTTAAATATAAAGTTTAGTTTAGAGAACGCGAATATGGGAATAATCATTTTAACTTTTTTATAAAGTAAGTATACTAACAAGGATAGACTTATATTTTACAAGCGTAAGAAAAACATTTAAAAACTTACGTTCGATGTCTGATCGGTCAAAAGTAGACCTCAGCATGCCTGCAACAAAAGAAAATTTAAATCTTACAAATATTATAAACGCAAAAGTTTGTGAGTATGGATGAATGGATGTTTATTACTCTTTCACTAAATTTAGTATGGAGTTAGCTGACACCCTGGATTAACACATAGGGTACTTTTTATTCCGGGAAAATATTTTTATCCCGGATAATATCGACATTTTGATTTTTCTGCAGTCCACGCGGACGAAGTCGCGGGCGTCTACTAGTTTAGAATAAAATTGAAAATAATGTCCGGATTTTGAATTTCAAATGGCGAACATCCGTGGAACTCATATTATGGCGGCAAAATCGCATTGTCACCGGCATCTGTTCGTGACGAAGCATTGCGGTGCATTTTACGCATGTGGGCGGAAGGCTCGTATCTATGACATTGAAAACGGCTATTAAACTCTTTGTTTTACAATTTTCATTTTTAGAACTTAGCAGGCTTTGATAGTAATTTGAAATGATAGTAAAACCTATTTTATAGACAATGAGATACGGACATTTATGTAGAGACAAACTATTAGAGAAGTAAAACAGAAAAGAGAATATTTTCGGGCAAATCTCATCTACAAATTTTTCTAATATTTATTACAACATAATGATTAATTAACAATAGAAGGTCGTATTTACTTAAATGAAATCGTTGTTTACGTTTCATAAACGCATGTCGTGTCGGACACACGCCATGCTGACACGACACTCGCGTTCAAATTAGTTATAACGACACGAATTACATTTTCATTCATCAATTACGTCATTCACTCATTCATCATGAGCCATATAGAATTTAGGTTTATACGTTTAATGTGCTAGTTCACATGCAATTTATATTTAGATAGTTTAAATCTGCAAAAACGGATCTCACTTTGATATTATATTGACAAGTTTTATGCCTATATAATAGCGAGGCTTTCAACGGAGCAAATAACTTTGTAGCGGTTTAACGCGATATAAAGCCAATTAGTCGGTACCGCGTTACCATGGCAACGCCTATAACGCACTGAGAAATTTGTAACCAACGTTTAGGGTTTGACGTACTCGTAGGTACAGTCGCACACATAGTAGGCAGAGTTTGTTTCAAATAACTCATCATATACCTGATTTCGTAACCCGTACGTAACCCACATTTTTTGTATGCAGTGACACAGAAAATGTGGTCATTCACCTAGTAACTAGCGCCATCATCCAAATACGGTTGAAACGCACTCTACATTTGATGGATATTTCTTAAACGACTTTCAAAAAACTAACGAACAATCTAGATTTAAAAAACGAATTATCCCCGACACATTTAATAACATTTAACTCTATGGATGCTGCGTTGTTTCGAATATGTACTAAATGTAAAAGCCGGAGCTCGAAGCGGCCTTTTTTAAGAAGTTACATATTAAAATAAGTATTACTGCATACCAGTAGTTTAATACACGAGTATACTCTCTAGTTCTCATGGTGCATCGCTCCCATTCCGTAAATGGATACTACATTGTTTAAAGAGGTCTCCTTCAATGAAACGAAGCTGTCATACTTTTAAGTGGTATTTGGTTTTGTGTTTAGAAGATAAAATTAGATGCAACGGAACGGATGCGCCAGTTGTAACAGTTTACTGTTTAATAGCTGGGAATTTAGGTGATACATTAAATACTTTTTTCAACTTAATGTTATTTGAATAAAGAATTAAGTAATGTTCAATTATGTAGGTATTTAGGCTGTAAATCATATATATCTAGGTATGTATTTATTAATGTATTAGTTTAGTACCCACGACCCACAAGACCTTAGGGATAGTGTGAGACTAGGTTTGTGTTGTAAAGTTTGTGTAAAATTTATAGTGAAGAAATAAAACACATCAAAATCTATTGCTTTTTGTTGTTAGATTCAAAATAAATAAGCACATATTTACAGCATTTTTATTATTGTATACAATTACAGATTCCCGCGGCTTAAAGCTCTCTAAGCATATTTTTATACAAAGGTAAATTTGATTTTCACACTAGTAAAAAAGAAAATATACTTAAATATTTTTTCTAACAAAACATTTTCTAGTTCGCACTGATACAATGAGGGATGAAAATAAAAATATTTGCTCTAAGTTATTTCTGTAGTGCGCCGCCAGGGGGCGCTTCCTGTGGAAAGGCGGAAAATTTGCGAAGCAAATAATAACCGTGAAAAAAAAAAACTCGATTCATCGCCACATATGTGAAGCTGGAGTGTTTATTATTTCATTGTGAAAGCCCGATGGACCCGTATTTCTTTTCGCGAGGGTGCAGAATTGTAAAAATACTTTACGTGATAATTCAAAATGGCGCTCGCTACCATTTATTCGGTTTTGATTTCAATACACACGTTTTGTATGAGTGCGCAAATTTCGTGCAGATACTTACGGAGATTGCTATCGCCTTTGAAGATTACAGAAATGGGTTTACATTGTTAGGCTGACAGGTTGCTTTATTGTAATGTGAGAGGTTATTTGCAGATTGATAAGCGCTGATAGAAATTGTGCGTGGAACGCCTGTGATTTCATAATCAGGCTGAACAGGGCAATTCTATTATCCAATGTACAAGTTAACTGACATACTCACAATGCTATCGGAGGTAAACAAACTGCACAAGATGTAGATTCACAACAAGAGTTACAATAGCTCTATGCAATAGCTGTATTCTCAAATAAGGTCACTGCAGACAATTTGAAGCTTAACCCCAAAATGCAGCGTGACCGCGCGACCGGCATTAGACGTAGTAATAAATAACGCGGGACAAAAAGCTGATGACAATGCGCCGGTCGTGAGCCGACGTCGTGCGCCGTCGCACGTGGCATCGGAAGCCCGAGCCATCACGATACCATCGGTGCTTTTGTTTGATTATCTGATAGTTTTTCAATTTATTGGCCTTCCTCGAATGCCGGGAATAATCGTGTCGTACATGTGTGGAATATAGGATGACATCACTTTCTCTTACGATCATATCTCAACAGGAAATAACTGGTCGTTTATATTAGTGAGCTATCTCTGCGAAGTACTTTGCCAAGTCCCTTTGTACCCGATAAGAAAGTTCATGTTACTATTCCTGTGTTTGCCCATATTAAATGTTATTTGCGAAGACTTGATAGCGATGATTTAATGTAAAATAAATATAATACTTAATTACGATAAGTGCCATTAAACACGCAAGATAAAATATTTACTTATTTAATGCATTAAAGTATCTTAACGCAAATATTACATCAATGAATTGAGCAATCTCTTTTATCACTACAATTAAAGTGGAAGTGCATCAATTATCGGGCTACGTTTGTTCGCTCTTAAAGGCTATACCGACTTTATCCTCTTTATTGCGGCTATAAATACTGTTGTATAACAATATAGTACCCGCGGAGCCGATCGACGACTTTCTGCGCCGCTCCGAACGCGACTCGAATCTTTAATTACATTCCTTTTTAATTATTTATCAATTATTTTTGTTTATTCTTGTGCTGACGGAGCTGGAATACTAATTGTTGCATCTTAGGGAGAAGTGGACGCTGGTAATTAGATTTTACAGAATTGACGCCTTTGAGAGGCACTGATTACGCTTTCATTGTTTGCGAAATGGATATAAACACGATTTTCTAAGCTGAAAATAAACTCCATTTGTACTGTTCAAAATTGAGATGAAATAAATCTTAAGTCGGAACGCAAAAACCACCGTTTGTATAAATTTTGGCAAAGTTATTGTAGTTCCAGCCAGATCAACAAGTAGATAGTGCCGCCCTCTGCGTCACTTTCCCATGATTTATGACCACTGCGGACGAACTGACAAGCTTGCGACGATTTTTTTTATTCCAACTCTATTGAGTTTTCTCTTCAAAATAAGAGGTTTACGTTGGACTAAGCCTCCAAAAAGGATATTACTTTTCTAGATTACGATCTTGCGGAACCTTTTGGATGATATTAGTTTAACTCCTTCAAAGGGTTTTATCGCGACTAGGAAATGTTTGTACTTCTCGAGCGTGGCTTCTGTTATTAAACTTCCTTGCTTTTGGAGAGAAAATCAACACTTTTACGAATGCTAAATGACGTAACCGCTCTTTCGCTTTTAAATGTTATTTCTTTTTATTGTTACTACTAAATATATTTACCCAATCATTATGAGACGTTAATATAAAACGCGTCGACACTTGTGCACTGTTACATGGAATCAGAATGCAACAGAGCGCCCCTTATATGGAGATACCAGACCGCCTTCCTTATTGGTCGGGCCGTAAATGGCCGTCACCAAATACGCGGCCGCTCGGGACAGCCGACAGCGAACGGGTTAAGTGACACACGACCATTTTGAAATTCGATTCGAAACTTTTTTAATCGGCTGGCTGCTATGTCGTTTATTTTCGCGCCAAATTGGATATTGGAATCCGCGAATGCTGGTGATTAGGATCTGGAGTCGAAAATGGAATGCGATGAATGTCCTTTTATTATCGTAGATGTAGGGGCCCTTATGTATGCGCAAACAATGCATGAATTTTTACTGAATAACGCTATACAGCGTCGATGTTATTTAATAAATTGTAGATATCGGTAACGTAAGTATGCTTTACATCACGGTCGGATATAACTTACTTTTATTAGGTGCATAATTTTTTTATTCCCAAATCTTTTTAAGGGGTTGCCTAACCTGTAATATCACTGTTTTAATAAGATACACGATTTACAAAATAGATAAATATTCTTTAGCTAAATACACCTACCGGCCATTTTAATAACAGCCGGAAATTAAGTTCACTTCAAGTGAATTCGAAAGTTTTCTAGGCAACGTTTTTTCTTAGAAAAAGGAGTTTAATTGGAAAAATTCGTAAGTCAATGTTTACGGCAGCCGAGTAGAAAAGTATTTGCATTTTAATTATAGTCCACTGTAAGTTGTACTATCTTATCTTCTTTCTTATGAATTAGATACCTATAGAAATAACTACATAATATGTAGGTATGTACGACGAAACCTACTAGATATATAAATAACTATGTAGGTAGCAATATGTATGAAATATCTGCAAAATGAAATAGTGTATACCTTATAAAATGTTTGCACAGACATCCTATCCTACTAATTCTATTACTAACTGGTATGAATGCCAAAGTTGATGGATGTATGTTTGTATGTGTTTTGTAACTCTTTCACGCAAAAACTACTGAACGGATTTTGACAAAACTTGTCAAATATATAGCTTATACATCAGAATAACACATAGGCTATAAAGTTCACGCAGACGAAGTCGCAGGCGGCTAGTATACTTTATGTATGTAATGGGCTGGTGGCGCAGCACATTTGTCTCTGTCGAGCACGGCCTAGCGACTCGAGGTAGGCTTCTTGAACTTAAGTAAAATGTTCGCCTCGAGCTTTCAAAAGTTTTGCCTTTTTATGTGTGCTTGATAGTGTTTGTTGGGAAGTATTAATATTAGCTAAAGAGATAATATAAAGTCACGTTTATGAGTGAATTGAGTATGTAATTAGTGTCAGGCACATGGTCGGATTTAAAATATTCGCATTATGAAATTTTCAACAGTTTTTTTATTCTGATTGAAGTAGGTCTTCTAGGAAGCCCAAGGCTTAGGACGTGTTCGCCTTTTAGTCGAAGGGCGTAGGTTCGATCAGTCACGGGTATGTACTACCGAATTTCATTTACGGATTTTAATATTCTAATATCGTCACTTAGCTATACCCGAGGAGGGTTGGCGCCAGGCAGAAAGCCGGCCGTAAAACAAAAGCCAAATTCTTAGCATGAGTTTCGAAAGTAACCATTTTCTACCGACCCCATACATAATGGAATCAGGGCAGGAAGATGATGATGTAGGTCATTAACTCGCAAACTTCATACCATCGAAACTTAAAAACGGGAGACACTAGCCTACGTCACAATATAAAGTGACAAATGGGTCCTCATATCATACCATCCTCGATTATAATCGCTTGAGTTGCGTTAACCCTAGCAACGCTGACATACCACTGACGGTAAGATATGGTAATGGTAGCAGATAGCGTCACCGAAGATGGAGGATAACTTGTAAAGCCGCACGTAATAGCATTCAGATTGGTTGGATATTCTCGTATATGCTCAATCTGAGGCTGTATGTGCGATTGATTAATCTACATATAAAAGCACACACAGATAGAATAGAATATATATTTATTTCAAATTTACGCACATACATAGAGCGCAACAACATAAATACAAGACAATAGATATAGGATAGAAATAGATAAGCGTAGGCAGAATGAGAAAATTCCATTACCAGTAGAACGATTCGAAAAAAAAATTGGCCAAAGGAATTCAATGAGAATATTCTGGAACAATAACTTATTCAGGGGGAATTCTCGGCGAAGGTTTTTATGAAAGAGGCGGTAGTTAATTTTAATGCTGGCAGTAATTAACAAATCTTAAGACCCTCGAACATGAGCACGGGAGGGCCAGTCTTAATCACGCTGCGCCAGGCTGTGGCCTAAGGCATAAAATTTAGCTTTTATCAAGCTTCGGTCCAGGAATAAAAGGTCTGGCTGTCCTGAGCTTGGCACAACCGGGAATCGAACCAATTCGACAATACATATTTATATTATATTATACACAATATACTCGTAATCTCAAATGTCACAGTTACCTTTTAGTTTCTTATTCTTTATTGCAAATACACAAACAATATTACTCACAAGATAAAAGAAAATCTCAATGTAAACAAAAGTTTAGGAATCGATACATTATTAACATAAGAAAGTACTATATTAGCATTTTTATCGCTTCAGCGATATTTATAACCCTAGCTTGTGACTTGGACGTCTCTTTTTTCTGTCTTAAACAGAATAAGTCGGTTATTCCTGGATTTTTCATAGAAACTGAGGTGAGGCCAAGAAAATTAGATATTTCCCGGCGTAATGAGGACTTATCAACCTGCCCCTTAAGTCAGTCGAGTGAGGCTGTATTACGGCATTATGCAATTAGTTTTTACGAGGATATAGAGGGTAATATTAATACTGACTCCTGTTTTGTTACTACATGTAATGATATTAAGACACGATGAGAAACTTATCAGATATTATGAGTACCTATTTGAGGATCTATGTTGTAGGTACTATCTTATGATATATTATGAGTGCTTTTCAGATTTGAGGACATATGTTTTATAATCTACAAAAGCAGATATTGATTATCAAAATTATAACTTTAAGATAGTAAGTAAAATTGAGGTTGATGTAACTTATTTTCTTGGAATTGAGAACAAACACGAAATCCACTTCTGGTTTATAAAGAAAGCATTTTTAATACAAAACATTCCGAATATTTGAAATAAAATATAAAATTGCACTGTCATTATAAACAATTACTGATAGTTATATATTAATATATTATTTTCATTGTACTGAATTACATAACAGAGGAATACACCGGTGTAATACAATTAACACTAATATAATTAATAATACATAATTATGCAATACCAATTATGATGAACAGAGTGCTCTTTCCGGGAACAGAATGAATGTTCAAAGTAAAACCGACAATTATATAGAACCAACACAGTTCAGAGAAAACAACAATGAGAGAGAGAGAAGAGCTCCTGAAATCTAAATCCAATACCGCGAACCTAATATTTTTATCATTTCATCACGCATTTAATTAAGGCAACAGTATCTTTTAAGGTTTTCGGTCGTCCCTCGGGTTGCCAATTTAAATTTAATCTAGCGAAATACTCCCTTCATTCACTATATTAAAATATGATTGCTCTGCGGCGGGGTTGAACGCAATCAACATTTGATCACGTGTTCCTTTTCAAATCGGCTTATCCTTTAAGACTTACCTAAGCAATTTCTCTATCCGAGCCAAATTCAACTGTACGGGCATCAAAATTAAATTCGGTATCGAATCGCAAAGTAAAGGTTTCCGATGCCGTAAAATGTTCACCGTAATGGCCGCGGCTGGTGAGCGTCTTCGGCATTACCTTTGAACGTAATTATGGAGGAGTTTCCACGGAATTAATACGAGATAAGCCGTTTTCACGATCCCCCCTCGGCAGGCCCGGAAAAAATAAGGTGTCAATCTTATTGACGTCTTTGCTGTGCAAATTTATGTTAATTATGCCATTTGTTAAGGTATCTTTAGGTTTCCTAATTAAAAATAAATAGATGAAAGTTAATAATAAAAAATAGAATCACTCTTTCTTAGGAAATTGAAATTCCACTACATAGGTACTCAAATACGTTCAATTGCAAATCCAGGTTATACAGAACTTATAGCAAATCGATCCGAATTTATTACACAACAAGAGCGAACTATGCATTGTTAAAAATTCACAAGTTCAGTCCCACCGCAGTACCGCACGTTTGACATGGTAATGTGCAAGCCTACTCGCATCTACCCGCGGAATTTATTCAAACGGTACTCCCTCCCCGCCCGCATACCCCCACCCGCACGCACCTCACAACCCAATTGATATGCACATTCAATTGTCGACATTCGCTAGAGTCGGACGTACACGAGGGACCGCATTCAATCGAAACGAATCTCCGAATAGAATTTTCTTTAGAAATTAACTTGTCAACGGGAGAACGTACTTGTATATCCATTTTGTGACTTGCATGCCTCATATGGGGGCAAAGTTAAATTAGGGGCGTAGAAAGATAAATGGAAAAAAGGCCTGTCAATATCTTCTTTTCATTAATGGTTTTAGAGTGTTTGCGTGCAAGGTGGCGTGTGGATGATGGGAGCATTTCTGCCAAGTCAGCGCCGTACCGAACGTAGAGTAATGACACTTTTTGTGTGTCGCGAAAGTTATTAAGACCTAGCACAAGCGTGATTGCTTAAGTAAATATATTCAGGCAGCGACATGAAGCACGAAAGCTCCATTAAATGCTATTTTAATATCGCGGTAGACGGTAGCGAGTAAATGTCACTGCTATGACCAACGTTTGTAGTTTTGTGTTAGGTACTATATATTGCTAGATAGATTAGACTAGCTTTATATATTTGTATTTATGCTTAACGTTTAAAACATTTTACCGATCGAAAACTACTATTCGAGAATCACTATCTAAATCGAAAAAGCTACGTAAAAGTTTCAACAAAATGAAACCCTTCTGCTCAGATAATGATCGCAAGTCCTGTTCAACGCAATCGGTATTACGGCTACTGGCACATCTTTTGGAAGAAAAATGTGCCGCAATAGCGTGTGTAGTAAATACAAATATAATTGTCGGATTCAAATGAATCCCGCCACAGTTTTATACCTCTTAATTCCTAGTTTTAAATAACAAAGGGGTATTACTGGGCGTTTTTCGGTGCCAGGTACGGGCGGGCACCCTCGCACCCTCTTATAGAAAGCACCTATATAATGGGTCCGCTCGTTTGATATGATTTCTGTTAAAAATACGTCTGCGAAGTTTCTCTATCGTAAGATATGTTTCTAATCAAAGTTTGCGCGTTATTTTTTCGATGAAACTTTTTGGAGAGGTTACGACATGTTGGGGCGAGAAGTTATATGAAGGTTTTATATTTTGATAAATAAAAGAAACGTTATGGTATTGTTTTATCGAAGCTATGTAAAGATACACACACACATGCATAGTATCTGCAAAAATCAAACGATGCTCAAAGTTAAATATTTAGGACACACATTCTCTGACGATTAAGAAATTATTGACTTTTTAAATATGTATTGTAGTAAAGTGAAGAAAACAGCTAAAAAAAGTAGTACAATCTATTTCCGGAACACACGACAAATTACAGGTGTTTTAAGTATAGAATTTCTTATAAGTTTTCCACGTTTTCTGTAATTAGTAAAGAGTCGAAGAAAATGGTTCGTAATCACATACACTTTATCTACCTATAGTTCTTTGACTTACATTAAGTGCTTTATAAAAATAGTCCGAAGTGATAGGTTAACTTATAGGGTTTAATGTAAAATCCAGCGCTATAAAGAGTAATAATACATACATATAATCACGCCTTTATCCCTTATGGGATAGGCAGAGCACCAAGGGCTGATAGTACCACATGGTGCCACTTCTGACAAAGAGTAATAATAATAAAACGATCAAATTCATACATTAATAAATATTCAAACACTTTACAACACACTAACTTAGAGAGAGCGCAGAAGCAATAGTCTGTCTTAAAATTGTCGTGACTCTGGGGGCCAATTCTCGAAAAGTCTCGAGTTGGAACGAAGCCGAAACGGAACCGTTGTAGACGCTCAGAACAAAGCAATAATTACTTTACGGTGACGTAATTAGACACATTTCAGCACGACACAGGATGTTTGATTTTATTCTGTCATACTCGCGACCACTGCATGATAAAATATACCTTAATACTCCGGCGGTAAGGAAATGTTGCTTCGCACCTCGTTTCGTTAACGGTTCCTTAGTGGTTGCGTTTCGGCTCAAATTTTTTGGGAGATTACCCCCCTGGTCTACGCTCTGTCTTAGTCCCACACTAAGGTTCACACGAGTGCCTACATATACATATATAGACCGGCTGTGTTCCCGACAAGGGGTTGCTAGAACTGCAGTATCATAAAGGAGAGATCATTATAGCGGGGCCAGATGTAAATGATCAGTGATAAGCTAGCTAATTGTTTGAGAGAATACCCGAGTTGTTTAGTCAACTCTTACAATATCCACGGAAGGATATAAACCAGGGATTCCCAAACTTTTTTCTCATAGACCCCTTTTAAAAGTTAACTGGTTCTGGTGGACCTATATGCCTCCACCACATACAAATTAATTGTGAACCACCGTTTTTCACGCCAACGTAGACCCCCACCGAAGACCTGTGGACCCCTGAGGGTCCACCTGGACCACTTTAGGAACTACTGAATAAACTTTGAATTATTAAGGTATTCGTTTGTAATATTGAAGGATCCACTAAAATATACTCGTACAAACGTACAAATAACATTCGTTAACATCGGTATTTTCTATCTTTTACGTTACGTTATCGTTACACAGAAAAAAATGTCCCCTCATTAAATATTTTCAGTTAACTTCAGCCTCATTTTCAGTAGGTAAAGTGGTTTAATTAGACCAGGCTCACAGCAAAGCGAGCAACTGTGCAATTAGGAGCGTCCATTGTTCAATTTGACTTATTAGTGCGGTCGCTATGCATCGGTAATTGGAATTATTGGAGCTCCTTCTTGCTTAGACCGGATACTAATCTTGTATACTACTGCTATATGTTTGCCTGGTACCTCTGGTTGGACGGTATTGGTGTTTTAAAATTGCTTCTAAACTAACTACAGCTTCGTTATAACATACATACATACATATAATCACGCCTGTATCCCTTACGGGGTAGGCAGAGCACCAAGGGCCGATCGGACCACTAGGTGCAAGTATATGAAAACTGTATAAAATTTCTTACATAACATAATATACCTACCATACTAAAGTGCGTTCCACTAAATAATTCCATTGAATGATGGCGCTAGTTTTAAATCTTCGGATTAATTCTAAATGATATCTGATACAAACGAAGTCTCTATCTATTTATATAAAAAAGCAAGATGGCGCTAATCCGTGTCTTTGAGCGAATGGAATCACACATTCGGTGCTATTGCAGCTATAATTTAAAAACTTGAGCATTCCAAAAAGGCTTGCACATTTCAACGGAAACCTTCATGTAAAAAATCGTAACTTTTCACAGAATCACTCGGCCACTAGAGTCCGCTTCATAGAAACACCCCCGCGGCTGATTTCCGAACTAACATCTTTTGTATGCCCTTAGAAAGATTAAATTGTTAAACATCAAGCAGCTAGCGCCACCAGTCATGGGAAAGGTTTGGTTGAAACGTTCTATAGTTTTCAACATGAGTTCGCAATACGTCACTTAGCCAGACATAGAAACACGAATACGAGCGAAACTAGGTCGTTTCATAAAAGGTTAAGAAGTATTATGTCGATGACGTTTTCAGAGAATACGAGTAAAGCCGATGGAATAAAAGCATATATTGTTACTTTTTTGCTGTTTTCAGCGTAACGATTTTCGTAATTATAAGTTGTAAAAGATGGCCGGCAACTAGAACGTGAATATATACACATATAATCACGCCTATATTCCTTACGGGGTAGGCAGAGCAGCAAGAGCCGATAGAACCACATGGTGCCACTTCTGACTAATTTTGAGGGTATAGTTGAGATGTACAAGTTCGGTTAGTAGTGACAGGTGGTCAGCCCATCGCCTACAAAACACCAAGACCCTCTTGTCCCTCTACTGACTTGTACAGTATGCCCGGAAAGAGAAGCAGCTCTAGAACGTGAATATAACTAATTTTTCAGTAAAAGTATTTTTCAGTAAACATATCTTCTTTAGACTTAGATATTAACTATGGGAGGAAGGGTATTTACAAAACTTTTTTCTACTCTATGGACCTAATACTCATATTAGAGTTGTAGCTAATCTTTTAATTTGAGTGAGTCTAAAGTTTGAGTCACCGCCTAGATGTTTTTAAGGGAGCAAAGTTGTTGGAAAGATCGTTGAGAAAAATTTTGAAATAAGTACTTGTTTCTATGTCAGCATATTATAAATATAAAATTCTGTTTTAAAATTATTTTCTTTAGTAGGTAACTAGTACAACCCAACTAAAACATCTCAAGAATGTACTAAAATAGCATAGCTTGTAATAACCAAAGCGAAGACAAACATAGAACAGCACTACGTCTAGAGTTGTGCTTTATCGATCTATCGGTGCATTATTAAGTTGACAAACGCGAAGTCGAGTCGATAGCACCACGGTACACCACCACGGAGGCTATTCAGGAGTGTCGAAAGCGATGTCGATGGTCGATGCATTCGAAAAAAGAGATTGATAGAAACTATATGCTTTCATGTCATTGGATTTTACAGATAGTTTGTAGAGTCTGTTTCATAGACTACATGACTCATGCTTGATTTCGGAAGTAACATCTTTTGTATGCAATGCCACAGATAATGTAGTCATGTCCACAGTAACTACCGCCAATATTATTCATATTACCCAAGGTATATATTCATAAACGCAGGCGATACTGCTAGTATTTTCAGTTCGGCAGTTGAGTGTTTACCGGCATCAAATTTCGATATATAAATTCTGAGTATCGTATTCGTTATTTAAAACCATAGGAATTAGGATAAAAAAATAGCAATCGAAATTCGAATATAACTAGAATACGGCCTCCGGATTGGTGGTATTTCAGTCTGTAGACATGTTGTTTATGGAATCTATAATGCGCGGGAAGGCGACCGACATTTCGACGCGGAATATTACAATGTTTCTTATATTTGAAAATGGAATGTTCTATGTTTTATTGTTTATTGATCATTCGGAATTGGTTTGAATGAATTTCTGTATTTAAAAATACATTGCGCTCTTTGCTACAAATACAATGGACTTAGAGTGAAGTTTATGCAAGACTAGCCGTTACCAGCGACTTCGTCCGCGTCGAATACATAATGTAGCCTATGCCTACTCTGTATTTCCAAGTTTTATGTACGCCAAATTTTATGAAAATTGGTTCAGTAAATAAAGCTTGAATACGTTACAAACAAACAAACTTACTCTCTCATTTTTATAATAGTTGCGATACTGAACCTGATATATCTAAACGTTATAGATTTTTCCAAAAATATTTCCAGTACGTACTTAGCACCTGTAATTTAATTAAATTTAAAGTGATGTAAGTACCTACATCAATACAGCAGAATTATAAAGCTGCTTGGTCGCAGTCGGGTAACAAAAGATATCAGGATACCGGGAGACAGTTATTACATTCCTGACTTATGGCGGAATACAGTGCGGCGTAGATTTAATCAAAGGTTGACTTAATGAAACGGCTTTATCATACTTTTGGTCCTTTTTGGCATGATTCCGGGATATGGAAGCAAAATCTGGAAGGTTTCATATTTTGTTAATTAATTTCATTCGTGCAGGTTAGTAATAGTTAGTAGTCCTAGATGCGGCTGTAGTCCCGAAATCGGGTAGCTACAACTGCAAGATCATAGAGGAGATTCCACTGCCACGGTTAGCATAGCAGTGATGATAGATGGAAATGATAAGTGACAAGTTGCTAGCTCATAGCCTGAGAGAGTGACCTAGTTTCTTAAACGATTTCTCCGACATGCACGGAAAGAGAAGCTGATGTATTTAAGAAAAGCCGCAGAATATTAAGGAATATCTGCAGATATGTCTGACAACAAGAGATATTTAAACATTTAGCAATTAAAGATGTAAACTGTACAGAATATTTCGATTAATACATCACTATCACGGGTATCGTACGAGGCGATTAAGAGTTTCCGGGAGGTGGGCAGCAGCGCCTCCCGTGTTGACAACATAGTCCAAAATACAAACTGGGCGGATCACCAACCTGCCTGCCCAGCGTGGTAACTATGGGCAAATACCCCTCATGGCAGTCTTGTGACGTGCCCTGGGGGAGGCCTACGTCCAGCAGTGGACTGCAATAGGCTGATGATGATGATGATGATTATATAGGGATATAAATTGTACAGAATATTTGGATTTATACATCACTATCATATCGATACCCAAAAATCGTTCAAATAATCTAATTCATAAGACCAATCGATATGTAAGCACAGCCGATGAATTAATCGACGCGAGGTAAACCTAATTATTGTGTCCCTGATTAATTTATAAATACGATTGATTCGGGTAGGTAATGATAGTGCGTCCTGAATAGCAGGTACTAGCTATTACTGTACCTATTATTAAAATATCGATAGATTTGTAGTTCCGTGTCGTATAGTATCGATATTTATTTATAGTTCCGTGTTATAGGTATAGTAATCGATATTTATTTATACTAGGTGGTTGATATTTCGACCGAAATATTTTTGTAGAACAATGTAACTATGATTAACTGGTAGAGAATGCTATGTAGCATTAAGTTCGCCTGTGTATAAAATTTTTAGTACAATAAAGAATTTTCTATCTATCTATCTATAATCATCATTTTGCAGTGCTGATGCGAGGCTTCACTAGAATACATCAGCTGCGTCTCCTTCCGTGCATGTCGTAAGAGTCGACTAAGGAACTTGGGTATTCTCTTTACTATAAAATTATTAATAAAGAAATGGAAAAAATTCCTCACCCGGGTGCGAATCGAACCCACGACCTCTGCATGCCAGCGCTCTCACCACTGAGCCACCGGGTCAATTATTCTCTTTACGTCTGCCCCAGCTGTGCTAAACGTGTCTGTGGGGTCTCCTTTAAGATCCTGCAGTTCTGGCGACCCCATTTTTGGTAATACAGCCGTGTATATGTATATGTTAGTTACCTATAATAAAGATTTACAAATTACCCTGTATATTGACGAAGTGGGGTAATGTTTTGCGTAAAACAAAACGAAACCAAGCAAAACATTTGTCCCACAAACATTAGTTGGTGCAATCGCTGTTCTGATCACTCGAACAGACCGCAGAGCTCTCTATACGGTCTATAAAGGAAGAATACAGTGGAGATGTGATCTATATACAGGATGTAAATGCACTAATACTTAAGCGTCTTATAGACCTAGTGATGTATAATTTACCCAGAAAATTTTTGAGACTCTAAATCACATATTTATTGTTCAAGATTGTATGAAGATTCCTGAGTTGTTTAGGGATTTCTAAGCACTATCTGGAAAAATATACATGTGATTTCAGGTCTCAAATTTTGTGAATAGATTATCCATCACTAGATCTATAAGACCGTTAGGTACGATGCTCCTGTTTTTTTTTCACCATGTAACCTAGCCTGTAACCTGGAACATAGCCTATGAGGGTCAGTGTAAACTAATTACTGGTAATACCGGCTAACATGTGCCTGCGACCAAGGCCCTAGTCATATGGGGTCTCTTCTCAAAGGACCAAAATGATGGCTATTTTAAAATCAACAATAGAAACCAAAGAATTTGACAATTCACTCTTATTTTTCCTTAAGTGAAAATTTACCATATACCTATAGAAAAATCCGCAAGCTGGAAAGTGTCTGGTTATTTGATAATATCTTTGTAATACAATTTTCTATGAACTATATATTGTAACGCTACCTCCTTTTTATTCCACCTTCATGACACACTCCATCTAAAACGTAAATAATTGCCTGAATTTCAGTATGCATCGCATTACTAATGGAATTTGGAGTTTAGTTCGAGTTGCAGGAAAAAGTTCGCGCGTGCCTGACCGCCCGCGTTTTGAGACCTAACTAGTATTCGCTTCTAGAGATGTAGGTATATCGATAAAAGATAACTAATTATATCGATATGTAAGTTTTAGTAATTACTAATAAGTCGTTACACATAGATCTGTACTGAAGCTCAGGATCCATTCACCACGATAACAACAATAGAATAGTAGCTGTTTTCATAATTATAAATTTTAAGGCTAACATCAAAACTGTCTACACATAATTGCTTTAATTATAACCGAAAACCCACTAAAATCTATGATGATATAAGTATTCGTCGAATAAGTAGATATTACGAATGATAAATAATTTAAACTCAAGTCGATATCAGAATTTCATGCGATACAGGCTAATAATATATTCATAGCTTGAATCCAAAATTACCACTACTGGTAAATAATATAATTACGGCGCGTATTCGTAATGGAATTCGTCACATTCCGTTACTATCTATATTAGGAAACGTTTATTTGTAAGTAGGCTTTCTAGTTGAAATATGACGAGATAATTTTTTTAAATAGTCATACGATTTAAAAAAAGTTTTTTTTATTGGAAAACTAGATTAATGTCAAGTAACAGGCTACTAATGAACTCGGGATGAGCTAAGATTTTTCCGGATATTAAATGTTATATGAAGTTAATAGATTATTCAAGTAAAAGTGATACGAATTTTAAAAGCGAGACGCTTGAACTTATCCCTTCAACTTTCGATTTTAATAACTATACGAACCAGCGAATCCCAAAACTGCAGTTATTTTATTTAACCCAAATGTATCGCGAACGCATCGATATCGAGAACTGGGACGGAGTGCATCACTACCAATTCAGTATCGCGTCAGAATTTCCCAAATGCATTACAGCCTTTTGTGCAAGTGGGCCAGTGGTTCTGATTACAGAACTCGCGCGAGTGTACTCTCGCCTCTGATTCCGACTGTACTTTTGTTGGTGTGTGTATTTTTGTTAGTTTCACCACGTTTCACCACGTTTCACCAAATACTTCCCTTGAACTAGGGCGCTAGTTGCTTTATGTGGACTACGTTATCTGTGTAACTGCATAAGAAAAATGTTAGTTCTGAAAACTGGCACGAGAGTACAATGAACTATCATATAATACTATGAACTCGGACTCTAAAAACTGAACCTATCGCTTTGTGATGGAAGTTGCAGTGTAGTAGTTTTTAACGATCAGGCAAAGGAATAAGTTTAGGTACGTGTTTTAAGTAAACTTTAATTTTTTTTATATCTGTAATGAAGATTTTTTGTACTGAATGTTTTGCCAGAGCTGTTCGAAAATAATAAATGCAGACAATTTTATCGATGGTTCGCAACTCCTGCTAAAGGGGCTATTATGGTATATTCTTATTCAAATCGTCTAATTTACAATATAAATAATCGCAGGCAATACACGTCGATCTGAGCTATTTACCTTCGACAAAGGTGCCCTAATGAGGCAAAAGCGAATTTAAAAAGTTTTTTGCAGCGGAATAAGAATAGGGTACAAGATGCGGGCTGCCTTCATTTTGAATAAACATATTTACGGGTGAAATTATTGTGCATTACCTTACGTAATGCGGCGATTGGGGGAACTAAATAAATATCTGTATCGAAGTCTAACATAACCATAGAAATGAGTAGATACATAAGTGATGAAAGCGTCATGTGCCCCATGTACACACCAAGTTACGTATTCACTGACACCAAACCAAAATAAGGTACAAAGCAAGTGTTTTTTTTTTAATAAGATTACGTTTTACTTGGATGACAAACATCTAAGAACCTACCCAAGTAAATAAAAAAACAGCAAGTAGCCTTATACAGGGTGTAACAGAAAGGGTATGTTAAGCGAAAAGCTATGTAAATAGCCCACTATAGAGAACCTATTTCCAAAATTTGAGACTCGAAATCACATGTTTATTTTTCAAGATTGTATGAACATTCCTGAGTTGTTTAGGAATTCTCCATACTATCTGGTAAAATAAACATGTGATTTCGAGTCTCAAATTTTTTGGGTAGGTTCCTTTTAGTGGGCTATTTATATAGCTTTTCGCTTAATATACCCTTTTTGTTACATCCTGTATACAGTAGAATTTTCCCGGAAACAGGTAATTTTGACTGAAGCAGGTTATTAGCCAATGAAAGGAATAAGTGGATAAGTTCTATCCCAATCCAAAAAGAAGAGAAGTTTTTATTACCAAGAAAAGAAACGAAAACAAAATTCTAGATTCTAATCCAAGTTGCGATAGTTACTACAAACTTCGTTCTTACATTGTAACTGTTTGCAACTTCTATTTTCCTACAAGAAAACCTGCTAATTTTAATAAAGGAATATCGATTATATAAACCAGTGTTTTAATTAAATTTTGAGAGATTCTGTTATGGAAAGAAATAAGTTTAATTTACTTATTACAACATGTGTTCTTTAATCTCGTTAAACATTTTTGGTAAAGTAAAAAAGTTTTAAAAGTGAAAGTAGTTCCATGAATTAAATACGTTCTCGTACAAAGGAGGATGGGCTAAACTGGTCCATGTCTTCATTGATGAGACTTGCGACAAAAGTGCATATTCTTCTTATGATTCTAGAAATAATTGCATTCTGTCACGGGTTTCTTTTCAATTGATTAATAAGGTAGTTCTATTAAAACCTAATACTTCGGTTAAAAGCTAGTCACTTTACTACTATCAGCTCTGTTGGCTCGTTTTTGCTTAGCATACCTTCTGTACCTTGTTTTCAGCTATAAAAATCGATAGTTATTTAGTCATTTAGTTCATTTGGGTAATTAAATTAGCGTCTAATCAATTTACATGCATATAACCCAGGTTCAAAGTTCTAGCACTAAGACAGGCGCGTCTCCCCATACATCTCATCTCAACAACGGAATGACTAAACAGGGTGTCCATATTTAATCGCGACCGTATTGGTTAATGTGCGGTGAGGGTATGCATAATTCACGACGTATAGCGCAGTTGGCGGCGCTGGCGTCGCGGTAGATGGCGCTAGAATCGCTGTCGCACTGGTTACGCAATTTTGTATGGTTGACAATAGGTTGATACGAGTATATGCAGTGGTGAGACTTCATATATGTGAATATGTGAATTGGACACGATTTTATCCTTTTCAGGATCATACAATTAAGATTTTTTTAATTTCTTATACATACCTACATATAAGGCTGTATTCTCAGAAGTGCAGGATTTTAAAAGAGATCCTGCCGCCACGATTCGCACAGCGGAGTCAAATGTTAACAATCAGTGGCAACTTGCTAGCTTATCGCCTAAAAATATGTTCGAGTTCCTGAGTCGACTTTTACGACATGGTAGGAGGCATAGGCACGGCAGGAGATGCAGTATTCTAGAATAATCAGCACAGGACAGTGTAACAGTTCAGTTACCTCGTATAAAAATATTACTATTCAATCAATTCGATACCATAGTCCCTCGGGTCCGATACATAAGGGCCCTCGACCGACCGCTCTCTTTGCTAGCTGTCGATTTACCTGCAATACACGTATTTAATTTGGCTATATATAAATTTACGAGCGCATCCACCGTCCCGCGAGTACGCTGTTTTGGACCTGACCATGGAGCAGGTACAAGAGGAGCTGGCTAAACAACTTAGGTACATTTCACGTCCATTATAGGTACACAAAGAGGATAGATATTTTTCATCAGTTATTAACCTTATTCTAATTCTTTATTGTATATAAAAAAATATTAATATCCTTTTAGGTATCACTTAATAGTGACTTAATAGTAATAAGGGTAGAGCCTACCGCCATTTTTTACCTAGTTAGCAGCAGCAGCTACCTAGTATTGCTCAATTTAGCAACCGGTAACGAATCAATTGGATAATGTTTCTGAGCAATTCTAAATAGGTATTATAAGCAATTAGTGCAAGAGACAATTTTTACATATATACATATAATCACGCCTTACGGGGTAGGCAGAGTGCTAAGGGCCGATAGAACCACATGGTGCCACTTCTGACCAATTTTGAGGGTATAGTTGAGATGTAAAAGTTCGGTTAGTAGTGACAGGTGGTCAGCCCATCGCTTACAAGACACCAAGATCCTCTTGTCCCTCTACTGACTTGTACAGTATGCCCGGGAAGAGAAGCAGCTGTAGTATTATACGTTTTTTTTTCACTCCCAGAGCAGCATAGAAGTAAGACAATTTTTATTTATATGAAACTAGTTAATGTTGTAGACTTAGCTTGCGTGGACTGAAACATAGTAAAATGACTAAAATGCAATATTTCAAGAAGATTGGTCGAGTAGATAAGAAGTAACAAAAAACAAATTTACTTACACATTTATAATATTAGTTGGGATGTCAATGTCACCGTTGGAAAAGTGGTGTGGTGAAAGTAAATTATTAACTGGTGATTGGTTTATAAAGCGCCAGCAGTCACAGCTCTGTCATGTAACAGCTTCATGGAACTTTTGGACTTTACGAGCGCAGCGCCGAGGGAAATCTTTAATGATTAATACGGGTGTAAAAAAACTGCCGATTTTTTTATTTTATTAAAACAACACCTTGGATGAATTGGGAGATGCTATGGGTTTTAGTTAATTAAAGGTGATTTAATTACATTTGCTAATTATTTCAACGAAATACAAACGCGACTGCAATTTTGGAAACATTTGCTCTTCCCTCATACATTTTTAATGAGCATCGTTCCATTATAAAGCAAAATAATAATAAGGCGCAGTTTAACAAATTGACAACACATTCGCACAACATAAAGCAAACACTCGTACCAGTACAAACGTCTAGATATTTGTGTTTAATTCGCTACACATTAATGAAATGAACATCGTTCGCCCATTCTAAACCCAATTTATTTAATGAATGCCATACATTACGTTCCGTTAACAATTCACTATACGCCGGGTTTACATTACACACCGCGAATTCTGTGTCAACTTTGACAGTTGCACCATTCGTCGTGGCGACGTCGAAGCTGGCGGACGTCCGCTATTTATTTTATTAATAAATATGTTAATACGGTAGGTAAGTGGCGCACCGGGACTGCATAATTCAGCGAAGGTAGCGTTGACACAGCCACGGATAGCGTCCATGCAAATTCAATCCGGTGAGATGCGGCCGAATTATCATAATTGTAAGTGAGGTTTTTGTTTCTGTAGGTACCCATGACGCTGGCGAAGTTTAATCCAAAGTTTGCCCGACACTTTTAGTTTTGTATAACGCCGTCATCACACAGCCATTTGCAATTCAGATGGTAAGAAAAGGCGGGCTGGCGGAATCCGTTTCGCCTCAACTTTTGCTGGGGATTTGTTTTAAAAATACACAGGTTCCGCTAAGTGTAGGTTTTGCTGGGACAAATTGAATAACGCTGTTAATATATATGAAGTATATATATATTATTATGCTGAATATATTCCCGTAAGGGATAAAGGCGTGATTATATGTATGTATGCTGAATGTGAGTTTGCAATTCAAACTCGTTCGCGTCAATGTAAAACAGCCAATCAGTCACGCGATGACGTTATGTAATAAAAGTAAGAACAACGGCACTGCGCGATTGGTTGAACGTTAGCACGAGGACGAAGTGAAAACTAGAAATACAATTTGTCACACTTATTATTGGCATAATAACTTATAGGTAGCTTAGTATGTTTTTGTAATATCTTTGTCAGTCAGCGCTTAATTTAATATCAAGTGTACCCATCTTCATACTTCACATTCTGTTTTGTCTATTAGTTTTAATACTTTTTAGTCGCTTGTTAGGTCCCCCGGGAATTTCTATGCTTTGATTGCATTTTTCTGGTCGCCTCTATTGATCCTGGCTCACAGAGAGTTGCAGAGGCGGGAATGAGTGGTGGGATGATCCCGGTTAGAAATACAATATATATGATTTTTAGGGGGTTGCCAATGTTTAGCGATAATGACAATGAGATATGACGATTCTGGGAAACATACAATACATAGCCTGCCAAATAATTGTCAAGGAAATTAGGATTATTTCTGACAGTAAACACTTGGAACACACATCACTATCATAGGTATACAGGGTGTAACAGAAAGGGTATGTTAAGCGAAAAGCTACATAAATAGCCCACTGTAGAGGACCTATCCACAAAATTTGAGACTCGAAATCACATGTTTATTTTTCCCGATAGTATGGAGAATTTTTAAATATCTCAGGAATTTTCATACAATCTTGAAAAATAAACATGTGATTTTCGAGTCTCAAATTTTGTGTATAGGTTCTATACAGTGGGCTATTTATGTAGCCTTTCGCTTAACATACTCTTTTTATTATAAACTGTATATTATAAAACAAAGTCGCTTCTCGCTGTCTGCCTCTACGAGTATGTAGGTATGTTTAGATATTTAAAATTACGCAACGGATTTTGATGCGGTTTTTTTTAATGGATAGAGTGGTTCAAGAGGAAGGTTCTTGGGAACCGCCCCGGCTTCGTACGGGTATAATGCTCCCATCGGACTATGAGAGTGAAGGAATAGGGAATGCACCTGTGTTTGCGTACACACTTGTTCACTATAATATTGTTATGACCGAAATACGGTCGGAGAACATTATTATTATGTATTCCCGATGCTCCTCGGACTTATATATTCAGTTCCCCGACAGGCTACTTAATGCAGTCTCTCATTGTTTGCGCACATTCAAATTATGAGTAATTGATTCCCGACATGATGTATGATTCATTGCAATTGTGCATGCACATGCATTAGCTCCGTCATGATACGTTCGTATGAGACACGGTACTCTTTCCAGTCGCTACTGGTTTGTGTAATACATACTAATGAGAAGTACTTGGTCTGTATGTCTGTAGATATATTTTATAGCTTTTGATAAACGTGGCTGTGGGATTTTATTTATAATCCTGCGGCTCTGTCTACCCCGTTTTGGGAATATAGCCGTATACAATGTTTTTTTAATACCTCGTATTCTTTGTAAGGTTACAAGCATTTTCTTCTATGAAACCAACCCTGGGAAACGATAAAAAAATTATGAAATAATACTGTCATTTTTTTGCAAGCAATGTATTCGTTTGATGCGCAAAGTACAAATGTACCTACAAAACTAACATTATAACATTTTGACATGGTATCTTTGGAAAAAAAAGGTTTGTTAACCAATTTCAGAATGCTAATATAAATGTAACTTTGGACAATATTGAATTGTATCAGGCGTCACTATTCGGAAGTTCAAATCTCTATTGATCGCAACGAGAAGCCAGATCCAAGCAACACATAGGCTACTTTTTATCCCGGATAATTTTGACATTTTGTTTTTTCTGCAGTCCACTAGTAGGAGATTCCACAGCAGTCGTTTATATACTATAGCATTATATAGCAAAGCATATATTCACAGTTATTCTTCAGCGCGTTCTCATCGGTAGCAAATAATTTCCTAACTTCCCCGAAATCGCCATTTTTATTGCAATCGGATTGCACGTCAAACGTTTAGATATAATGTGCGTTTTATAGTGCTATCACCCTGTAAATACCTACAGGGTGTAAAGGGCCCTCGAATCGTAAATACAGGGCTTTGAGCCCACCGATTCTGGTTTATGGTTTAGTGAATTGTCATTTCGGATTTAATACTCGATGTCGCGATGTAAATTGGTTATAAAAGTTTATATTGCAACCTTTTTGGGCGGTGCATGTGTGAAATATGTTTATGGGATGGACTTTATCATAGCCTTTTTGCTGCTCCTCGTATTCATTATTCTCTGTGTTTACCACTTCCTTCTTTTAGGTAAGAAAAAAAAAAAGAAAATCAAACTATTAATATAGGTATGTACCTTATATAAATACGCTATTTCCAGAACGTATCTTTACTGATTGAAAATGTGACAGTACAAAACGTCAAAACATTTGAATTTTGAAGTTGACTGACGTTCGACATTGGAAAGCATTTGGCGCTTCCCCGCTGCCAATCAGAGCAAAGGGCGCGGGTTGCCTATTTCCGTTACGGTGGCGTTCGCGATTTTTCCCGCGTTTTTTCTTGACGCGGACAAACTTTGTGCATTCGTCAACACCGCTGTACATAGTTTTCTAAATGCTTAGATAGGACAGATGAATCCTTAAAAAATATATCTTAAAACTAAAAACAACTCTCACAAATGAGGGTTTAAAGTTATTATTCTACTAGTATATTAGATATAGTAAGTACTGGTAATAAAATAAATGTATCAAGCACGTTTATAACAGTGATATGAATATAATTATTATCTAGTATAAATCACCAAATATATTCAGTTAACGAGCGAGGTCGCATCATTTATTTTATTATTTATTTATTATTTATCATTAGTAAAATAATTTCAATTATAATGGTTTTGCAATTTATCGCTCTATTTGTCAAAATAATACAAATATGTCTGTCAATGTTGAAACAGCTTTATAAATTAAATAGAATTATGTACCTACATTGCTGTAATATAAATATATGTATTTTACATACCTGCATTGCATCGTTATACCCAAATAGTAGACATTTTTAGTTGTTTGCTTCCAGTTCGTATTAATTCAGTTTCATTTTTATTTGACGCAACATTTTACTATGTTAAAATATTTCAATGTTATTTTAATTTTATTACAAAAATGTTTAGAAATTATTTATTTATTTATTTCTTTCAAATGTAATGATTTAAGATTGTAACGTTTTTGTAGAGTGTTTGACGATACACAGGCGGTTGTGTAATATCCTTTGATATGCGCAATATTTAAACATATTCTCATGTCTAACCATTATGTGGTCTACCTAAAATGCCTCCTATATAAAGGATGTTTTAGCAAATGAGTGTCGACAGAAAGTCGGCGAGGCGCCCCGACTGAAAAATTTCCAGTTCTCATAGAGAAACTCGCTTCTATCAGTATATAACATAACGTTCAAAGTCCTTTGCCCATTTATGCAATGGCTGCTTAAAATTATTGGTGCGTGAGATGTATATGAGTACAGAAAGTAAATTGGGGATTTCCGACAATAGTTGCAAAGCACAGCTATTTTCTTATGCGGGGAGGGTGAAATTTACTTATGTAATTTACGAACATGTTCTATGCTGATGCCTCACTAGAATACCTATAAACTACACCAATTGGCCGTCAATGACATGTACCTTTGGGCCGAGTTTTTAGTGGTCATATAGGTTTGAAGGATAAAGTTGATACTGTCTCTACCTTGATCAAGGTTTAGAGACAGACAGTATCTACTCTATTCTTCAGATAGGCTATGGGGGGCAATTCTTGAAAATTTTGGAGCCGAAACGCAACCACTAACGAAGCGCTGTGCGAAGCAATATACAGGGTGATTTTTGGTCGTCAACGTTCCCGAAAACTACGAAATCTCCTCATCATCACGATCATTTTTCTCCATGGAAGTGGGGATACCTGGGAAGTGTCTGGTTTCCAAAATATTAGGGTCCAAAGTTGAGTAAATAGACTGCGTTTTTCTGCATAAATGCACATAGACGCGCGTAGCAAGATTTTTTCACGAGAAATTATTGATATCTGTCTATAAAAAAACTAACATAAACACTAGACACTATAAATTTCGCCCGATCAAGTAATTTTTTTTTTAATTGTTTAATTTTTTTCCCAGCATTTTATTGGCATAAACTTACTTTATTTGATGTATAGAGTACGAAAAAACAGCCTGTATAATTACCGCTTGAGTAATAAGGTATATTTTATCACGCATCGGTCGCAAATATGACAGAATAAAAACAAATACGAGTAATCTGTCTTATGCTGAAATGTGTATAATTACGTCACCGTAAAGTAATTATTGCTTTGTTCTTAGCGTCTACAACGGTTCCGTTTTGGCTTCGTTCCAACTCGAGACTTTGTGAGAACTGGCCCCTGACCATTAGCAAAGTCCCTTAATAAATTCAAATCTGCCGCAATATGGTAGCAATATAGATTTTTTGTCATTTCTTCTTGCTAATACATTTTTTTTATCAAAATCAATTGCCATTGTAAATTACATTTTAATAGAGATTTTTATATTAAACCTTTTTTTAAAAGGGTTAAAAAGACTTTTAAAAAAGGGTTTCCATGTCGATAAAAATGTCCATGTTTCCCCAACCCTATCGAAAGGCCCGAAACTTCTAGAAATCGTTTAACGGAATTACTTTCGTTTTCTGCAAATATTAAGTGACTGATTGAGTTTTGAACTTTCCAAATTACCTGAGTTGGATAAAGCTAGAAACACGTTTATCGGTCATGACCTATGAAGATTAATTAATGTTAGTTAAGGACCAGTCTGTCTTTCTTTAAAACTTGATCAAGTTAGTGACAGCATCAACTTTATCCTTTAAATAGGCTATCTGGTCAATAAAACGCAATGCAGATTTTTGTCGTGCTAATGTTGAATAAAAATAAATCACCATTCAAAATGACGTTTTAATAGAGATTTATATTTATAATAAACATCTTTTCTAAACGGTTGAAGGTATAATGATTTTATTAAATACTTCTGCCCAACCTCTTTGGGGGATAATGGGCGTGGTGACTATTGTATCTAAATGATTCTTGACTTTTGACTTGTACAATATGTTTTCAGCCTAACTCGCGACCTATTTCCGTTTCCACCTTCAACCGTCTCCGATTGGTTAATTTAGACGCCTTTTGTAAAGTTCCGTAAGAAATCTTTGTATGTGAGCGATTTGATAGCAACTTTTGTTCGAGCAACAAAGTTTGGCAATTATACATGTTTTATCGGAGACTTGTTTAGGGTCTAATTACTTCGTATTTACGTAGCTATTAAGTCTTAAGAAATGGGTTGAAAGCTTTCGAAGTTACCTGGCAATTTTGCAGCCATGGTTTTGGCGTCTTTGCTCGAATAAGAGTGTCTATAATGTTTATATTTCAGGTTTTGATACTTTTAGTTCTAGGTTTTAAGATTATCCTCTCTAAGAGGATCCTTTTTCCTCTTTAAGATTGTCCTCTTTGTTTATTGAAATAAAGTTGAATATATGAATAAATAAAATATTTGCACGCGCATTTATTTTGACTAAACGTGTCTATGGTGTATCAAATGTGCTAAAAACTATATTGTACTCGTATCTACCATATTTTGGGCTATAATTTTTTTTTCGTTTTTTTTTCATAATCCAGATAATATGTTTGTTTATAAGGGCACTATTTAGTGAATTTGAATGTTATTTTAATAATTAAATGAATATATTGTAATTACTCAAATTTCTTGCGAGACACGAGATAGTCAAGTGTAGTGTATCTTAACATTACTAGGTACCTTGAAATACAGATGTTTTGAAGAAGGTGCTTACCTGAAACAAAATAAGGGAATTTATGAATAAATGGAATTTTAATATAAATTTTCCTGGTAAACTAGAATTTTTACGACTAATATAAGTTTCCGAATACCTACCTAATACTCACCACTAGATATTGTTGATTTAATATCTCTTAGTTGAACACGAGTTTATTTTTATTAATATTTCAATATATCGCAATAAATTAAAAGTAAAAATACACCTAAAACAATTAAATTTAAGTTTCTCAGTACCCACGACACAGGACCTTAGGGAACTTAGTTTCGGCTTGGGTTGAGGTGTTGTAAAGTGAGTAAAAAATGAATTGAATTTAATAAATCTGCGCTACTTATATCTATCTTCATAAAGAGATATCTGACTAGGTATATAAGATAGCGCTTATATTAAAAAAAATAATTAAATATCCTTTGTCCCCTAGATGGCGTACACGTAATCACAAACCTTCGTCACACTAACAATGACGTGTAAAAACAACAATTACCCAAACGATACTTGTACAAAGAAAACCACAAATACGCGGTTTCAGTCCGTACGTTACACATCCCTATAGAAAAACACATACATTTCGTACGACCGGAACAATATTAACGTTTCCCTAGAAGGCACTCGAAGAAACTCTTCAATGTATATTATGTGTTTTCTTTACATCGCGAGAGAACCTTATGTGGAGCATCTTCACTGTTTTTTTAAGGCGATACGTACATTCTGCTGTTTACATTCGATCAACGATGAGGACATGTAAATTTGTAAATGGTCGTGTTGACTTGGTATGTTGAAAATCAATCATAATATTTTTAAGTTAATACACAATTTATAACTACAAAAATATGATTTAAATTTACTAACATCAGAATATTTACTTTCATTTTATATTTTTAACACATACCTACATAATATAAAGTAAAAATGGAGAACGGTCTCTCTCACTGTATTAATTTATGAGTAGCCTTAAAACTGTTTAATCAAGCTTGTGGAGCTGACTGTACGGTAAAATACCACGAATTCTTTGTCTGATCATAATTATATTACAATTTATAATGAGTACACTTATTTGGAAAAATATTAATTAAAATCCATTTTCACTCCAACCATCCCAGTATAATTAACAAAGGTGGTACAATTAAGTGGTTTCTATTATTCACAAAAGCAAAATATTTTAACAAAAAATGTGAAAACATAAGGATATTCTCATACAAAGGGCTCAAACAGGACCAAAATTAAAAATTCAAACTCCACCACCACATGTGGCGCATTATAAATGCATTACAATAATTATAAATGTAAATTAACAAGTATCAATGACTAGTAATTAAGTTTTAATGATATTATAAATTAATTTATTAAAAATTCATTAAAAAGGACGAAGCGATATTTCGTGAGCTCAACGAGCCGTTCCGTGGCAAATGGCCGTGGAGCGCACGTTAATTTTGTTAATTGTTGTATTCTTGTTGTAAATTAAACAGATTAAGCCGTTGTCGATGCAGTGTGCGTCGGCCTTTATACGGGCCGTAATTGAACTTAATACGCCGTTTAAATGCACTATTTTATAATATGACAATATATTGTTAACTTGTTTTATGGTACATAGTTTATATACCTATATATAATAATAATAATAATAATAAATATTCACACACTACACAACACATTAACCTAGTCCCACATTAAGATCCCTAAGGTCTTGTGTCGTGGCTAAGCAACGGTATATAAATACATAGATAAGTATAGAAACATCCATGACTCGGAAACAAACATCAGTATTCATCATATCAATGTTTGCACCTACCGGGATTCGAACCCAGGACCTATGGCATATATATATTATATATGCATAAAATAAAATTGTAACGGATCGATGTTTGTACACGCTGATCTCAGAAACGGTTGGACCGATTTCGATGCAGTTTTCAGGAATATACTGTTACAGGTCCCATAACATATAGGCTACTTTTTATCCCGGGAAAATGTTTTTATCCCGGATAATTTCGACATTTTGTAGTCCACGCGGACGGAGTTGCGGGCGTCCACTAGTAACTAATATATTTCGTTAAGTTAACTATAGGGTTTTAATACGGTTTCAATGACATTACATCTCTTAGTAGACAAGTCCCTTTTCGTATGCAACTAACGTATCGTATCAAATAATTCATATCTTTTCTTCTAGTGACTAAAAAATATAAGTAGGTGTAAATTACTTTATTTGTAAATAGTAAGGCATACATTAAGTTATTATCTAAGAGCTAAATATGAACCGAAAACAACTATATTATTATACTAAGTAACTAAAGTGAAGATCCGTGATCTCTGCGTACCCATCCGGGAAAGAGGCGTGATTTTATGTATGTGTGTAACGTACATGGCGATTAAGGGTTTCCGGGAGGTGGGCAGCAACGCCTCCCGTACTGACAACATAGTCCGAAAATCACACTGCGGTCACCAACCCGCCTGCCCAGCGTGGTGACTATGGGCAAATCGCCCCTGTGGCAGTAGCCTTGTGGCGTGCCCTGGGGGAGGCCTACGTCCAGCAGGCTGAAGAAGAAGATGTATGTGTGTTAGTAACTTAAAATATTATTAGTCTAAGCCAGGGGTCTCCAAACTACGGCCCGCGGGCCATATCCGGCCCGCCAGTGCCATCAATCCGGCCCGCGACAGCCAATGTTATTACTATTACTGTAATAAGTCGAATGGAAGAGAATGAAAACACAGAATGATAATTACTCAATTTTATTTACTTGCAAGGTAAAACTTTACGACAGAAATGATGACGCAGAAAACTCAACTTAAGTATCTAAGCTTAAGCATATTAATATAAATAAACATATTAATAATATACAGTATATTCAGTACACTTTCAATAGTAATTAAAATGCAAAAAAGCCTATGTTTGCTTAGGTGGGCAGAAAAATTTAATTTGTTTTGGCCCTTGGAACATACCATAAAATATTGTGGTCCTAAGGCTTCAAAGTTTGGAGACCCCTGGTCTAAGCTGATCATTGAGATCTGTTCCCGCTATGCTAAGCGTAGTTACCCCATTTCAGGGACACAGCATATAATCACGCCTTTATCCCTCACCTACGGGGTAGGCAGAGCACCGAGGTCCGATAGAACCACATGGTGCCACTTCTGACCAATTTTGAGGGTATAGTTGAGATGTACAAGTTCGTTTAGTACTCGTAGTGACATTATGTATGTGTATGTATGAATGTATGGTATAAAAATATTATATCTTTTACATCTAAGCACAAAATATATAAACCATATTATTGCGCACTCATCCCATAAACAAAGCAAACTCTATAACTCAAAACGACACTAAAAATAGCGAACGAAACGCGAGTGTCGGCGAGAAATATAAAAATAAAATTACGCTCCTAAAATATTCCGGGGTGAGATCGGGGAAAAAGGATAAACACGTTAAAGGGTAGTGTTGACTGTTCGCTATCCACAAAGAAAACACTTATGACTGTACGAGGGAGGGGAGGACGGGGAAAAGTCAATCGAAATTTTGTACCCTAGTCCACTATTTGAAGTATACTTTAAATATGCAGAATGTGCTAAGTAGCATATATTATGGATAAAGTATTCGTACGAAAGGCTGCTAAACTAAATATTACTTGATTAACCTACGGTAGGATCTGTATGCCTACACATTTGTTTGAAATTGCAGGTACGCTCATGAATAGTATAGAATTTTTGGAATCAAGTAAATTTAAACAGTCAGTTTGAGTTAATTCTATATTCATAACATTAAAATTTAGACCAATCAGCGGAATCAAATCCACCAGCTACGCAGCTTCGTTTGCTCAAAAAAAGACCCACATAAGGTAGGTGTCAGAGTAGCGGAGCGCGCGGGAAGGCGGCCAGTAATTTGTTAATAGAATTGGCGCTTGTTAGCGCACACGCGCGCCGAATACGTGCGGCGTACGTGGCCGGTCCGCGCGGTTGTGGCCGCAGTTTTGGCGGGCTTTAGAGCGAAATAACAAGGAATTCTGTTAGTATTTGTAATTCAATTGTGTTTTCGTGAGTAGCTGCCATAATTTGTCGGGTTAAAAATAAGATTATCCCTGTAAAGACATAAAGACGAATATAACAAATATAAATAACATAATTAAGTTTTATTCCTTTCATTTCATAAAATAAATTATGATGAAAATGACTTGAATTTTAAACTTATATCTTAACGTCAAAATGAGTCATCAACCCTCCGAGTTACTAAATCTAGTTTTCTTGTATAATAAGCTACTAATACCGCTAAAACTGGGCCCACACTAGGCACCGCACGTCCTGTGCCCGCGGCGCGGATTAAGCGGATTACCCGCGCGGAGATACGGGCGTTTTTCTACTTAGCGACGACTATTACAGCGGATCATAAATATCGGACATGGGGTCACTCACCTCGACTATTATGTTTACAGTAACAGAGGTGAGATGGCGCTGAAAGCAAATATTTGCGAATTTTGTTGAATTACATTACACCATTTTTTTTTATTCAAAGGCTACTATACTATACGCCAACCCTCCAGGCACACGCAGTCATAGAACGTTATATGAAAGCGCGTGCCAGGAGCGTTGGCGTATAGTATAGGAGTATACTTTACAAGATATTAATGGTAAAAGTTTTTGCCTAAAACCCTTAAGGTCTCGTACTGCGGATAGTTATACTTTCCCTTTAGCGCAGTAATTAATAGCCTATATGTTAATCCAGGATGCCAACTACCTCCATCTATACCATTATTCATAAAATTCTATCCAAAATTTCTTTAGTTATGGTATCACTAACCCAATTTAGATTTATATATATCTATCAATATAACAGTCATATCTACACACAGTATATAATTAAGTTCACTGTAAGTTATGTCTTTATCAAATAAACGTAGAGTTTATTTATAAATTGTTTCATTAAATTTAAAATCGTCAAAGCTTAGCCGCTAAAGTCTGTACCTGATTAAATTACAAAAGATAAACCCTAGGGTTACATTGTTTACATTTAGGGACGGATTAAGTTAATCTTATTAGTAATTTAATTAATTAACAAGATTAATTATTAAAGAAGAGTTTCTTTGTAAATCCACTTTCATTGTTCAGAGGACTTTAATCAAATCTATAGGTATATTGTTATGATTTCATATAAACATCTCATTACAAAGGTTATTATCATGAGCAGTATAACAACAAAACAAATGACGAGTGGACAAAAACCATAGTTTTTTTAAAACTATAACTGGAGGCACATGCTCATGCTGTTTTGGGATAAATTTTGAATTTGCATTGAATCTTAACGACGAAGTTCTCAGTGCTGAATATAAAACTATAGCCAAATTAAATGGCCATAAAGTAGACGAAAATAGTAAATCTGTTTACATTATTAAGGCTGCGTATTTGATAAAATCCGAATTAGTCCAAACTGCAGCAAGTCACGCACAACGCTCCCGCAATAAAGTGAAATAAATATCAATCACTCAGTATACTCGTAAATACGAATACGAAAAAACTTAATTAATTGTTTTTAAATAGGTACCAGATTTTTATGCACCTCGCTCTTAGTACTGGGCATATAATACCTAACATTTTTCAAAAATATCTGATCAAATCAATTAAAATCTTAATTAAAAACTTTGAAGTATATTCCGGGTTTCATGATCAAACGTTAGCTTAACTTCTAAATTAAATTAAATATTGACAAAGAAAATTGTCACCGTTTGAAATATTAGATACTATTTAGCCCGACTGCCCCACTGGTTTTAAACATTTAAACCTATATTTACGCAGTGATTAATCTCATTAATTATTATCAGTGAAACTATTAAGTTCTAAGCCATAAAAATACTTCATTATAGTCGATAAATCATAGATATTTGTTTAGGGGTTCGTTCGGTTATAATGTTCATAAATTAGTAGTTACTTTGTATATCTTGTTAACAAGGGGCAGTATGCATGCTTCGCTGTAAACCTTTTTCTACAAAACTGTATAGAGTGCATGTCAACCGAAAATGAACTTTACTGCAAAGATAATACTGGATTCGGCCTAAACGAAACATAAAACTTTACCTCCTTTTAAGGGTTCTGTATGAAATTTTTATATTTATTTATGTATACACTAGGTCCATTGGACAAAAAATATAGGCTTGTAAGACGATAAGCGAATACATTTACTAGTTTTGACGCACTTTAATCTATTTTTTATAAAAACTTTAGTAGTTAGGTAGATACATAGAAATTTCATGTGTTGCATAACGAATGCCGTTTCAATGCACAGATCAAAGTTTTTTCTCATACGGAACCAGAAAAAGTACTGTTCTATTCACTCTTTCCTACCATTTTAATTTTAACCATACTCTGGTTTTTTTCTTTATTTTGCGTTTTATCACTATAAGTCACGACACACACTAAGCAAGGTCGAGCCAGTAATTATACCGGCGAAGTATTTTATGGTACGAATAAAGTTATTAAAAACGTATATTTTGTATTAAGCCGTGTTAAGGCATTCTATTTTTAGTAACGAGCACGTTAAAGCAAATTTTGACGTACAAACAAACGCAAAAAATATGAGACTTAGGCCAAATTGTTTGATTAGTAGTTAAGTCAATTGGTCAATATACATCAATTATACTATACTTAGTTTGACAGATGCTTTTAATGAGGGATTTACTGACATGTTAAAATAACTGTTAAAAATAGATGGCGTGAGCGCATCACCCTCCCTAGCTGCTCCCCCTTCACCTCCCTTCACTTCGTGACCAATGACAAAACAGAATTTCGGAATGAATATGCGCTCACGCCATCTATCCAGATGATTTGTACTATTTTTTACTTTTCATAGTTGTCAGAAAATCCCTCATTAATGGACTAGTTATGGCTACCCAATTTTTGGGAATATATCCGTGTATGCACGTACATATATGTTTATTATATAGCCTATGCAGACAACCATAGTTGGTGATTATTATTAAAAAAGCATGTAAACAAATACAAAAAAACCGCTTGCCCTCAAAGTGAAAAGAAACAAACATGCACAAAAAAGGCGTGAAACAAGAGAGGGATTTCCTCAAAGAAATGCAGCCGTCATTATACATTCATAGTCGAGCGGTCATGAAAGATTTCATATAAAATCGCGGGCCCACCGCACCGTGGAAATATAATGGTCGCAGCATCTTAAATCTAGGTAAATTCCTTGGAAAGCGCTTTGCGTCTGTCTGGAGCAGCCCTAAGTTTAGGTTATTTGACTGAAAGCTGTTTTGCTAGTTCGCGAACTAAAATGGCGGCGCTTTAACGATTTTTTTGTGTTCTGTTTGTGAATCTTTTAGATATATTTGTGATTTTGTTATAACGGTAATTGGCGAAGCTGATGACATTAAATAATACGAAGAGTCCGTTTTACTTTAACCAAATTAGTATGTTTGAACGATGTCGCTAGGTACTCTATATATGATAACATCTGTATAAATGCATACAAATGTTAGTTCTCATGCATGGAAGTTATTTAACGAATCCTTTTTCTAGTACTACTTGGTACCAATATTGCAATTGATAAGCACAAATGCAGCGATCACGAAAGAAACCTAGCCAATCGTTAAATTACATTCTTACGGCATCTGAGAAAGCTTCCGTAAAATACAAAATGGCGGCTGTCTCCCAAAACTTAATACCGAGCCAAAGCAAACAATTTATTAAGTAAGAACAACCGGATAAGTAATGAAAAACCCGGGAAAACAAGGAATTTCCCGCGCTTGCACGACACGCATACAAATGCCATGATATTCGGCGATACTGTTACCGTATTTAGGAGCTAGTATCCGTTGCTTTAGTGTTGTATGCAGTTCATTTGCCGTTTTGTTTATGTATGATAGTGGAGCGTGCTTTGGTCGTTCTGGGAGTCACTTAGTATTTATTAGTACGAAGTCGCTTCGCTTATGTATATTAATGAGTTATGGTTTGACTTCATTTCCTAGATTTGCTAATGCTCTATTCATTTATGTACCTATACTTATGACCTGATTATGGTGAGGTTCTAGCGTCATAAGAGCGTTTTCCGATATTCGCTAATTTCATAGTGACACGTCAAAAACAGATATTCTCTCATATTCACTTCTTAAATCAAATAACCAGTTTCCAGTACATAAAAATTCTTCGATTCCACAAGAGAGTGGGTTCAAGTCGCATTTCAGTGAATAATTTGGAGATATAGTAAAATAATGGAAATATCCGCTTCTGAGAGTGGAAATCCCGATCGGAGATTTACTACCACGAACATATTCTGGGAGCTAAAGCTTGAAAATTATTTTCGCCTATATTTTCGGGAGTTTTTGTCATATTTTCTTTATGCCAATCCCATTCGACCACTGTTATAGTATATAATGTCTACCAAAAAGTACTGGTTATCTTTTGACACGAAACTAGCTAGGTAAAAAGAAACAATTATGGGACCAACTCCCAAATAGTGAAAAAAGAATCAGCTTTGAAATGTATGGAACATCTGATTTTTTTCACTATTTCAGAGTTGGTCCCATATTGAAAGTTGTTTCTTTTTACCTAGCTAGTTTCGTGTCAAAAGATAATCAGTACTTTTTGGTAGACCTTATACATATAAGACGTCCAGAGAAGAAAACTTACTAGATAGATCTATAAGTGTGCCTCTACTGTATGATTTGTTAGAAACTAAAAGAGGTATTGGTACGTAGTATTCGGTTCATTTTACCAAGTTGTTTGCTAACTTATTGGCGGGTCTCGACCTACTTTCTATTGTCTTAGCTGGGACAAGATGCGATCGACAATTCGTGGTCATACCATACTTTCACGACCTAAAAATCTTTAGCCTTAAGGCGACGTTTCAACAAAAATTCAATTTCCCCCCAATTTTCACAAAATGATAACTTACGACGCTTCGGCCGAGATTAAAGCTGAACTTGCAAATAATAATACACGAAAATATTATCCCCATTCCATTTTACTTCTCCCGGATAAATTACACAGTTATGAATAAATTTCGCATAAAACGCTGTGCTGCACCTTTACATGATGAGCGAGCTAGTCTTATACAGTTGCCGGCGCGTCCGAGTGAGAGGTCGGATAGGGCGAGTCGTAATCCGAAAATTTCATTAAGAACTCCGGCGATTCGGAGTCGAAGCCGGTATCTGGAATATTCGGGTTTCTTATTAAGACGCGAAGATATTTCTTCAATTTCGCGGGATAATTCTAATATAGTGCCGTTTTAAAGATGCAATTATGCGAAGCGAAGTTTGAAGTTCGTATCGTAAGGGCATGGTTATGACAATCGTTTTGGGACAATGGTATGGGATTTCAGGAGATTGGCTTTTAGTTTTCGTAGTTAAATAGCTAAATATAGGTATTCTGTTTGTTTTAACTACGCGTTTTAGATTTCGAAGTTAAATATCTATATACATATTACGTTTATTTTAAATTGAATTATTTTAAAAATGATTTCTGATAAGGATGTATGGATGCAAGAAAATTCCCTTACCTTGTAAATGGGAATAGAGCAGGAAGGTAATAAATTATATTTACTGCACAGAGAAACGTGTGTTAAAATTAAAAAAAAACAATATATTTCTCCAAAGTTAACTCAATTAAACTATTAATCTGCCAACTAGAAACCGCCGACCAATGATCGCAACCGTAAAACAACAGCAAAAGGTCGAAACTCGATCACCCTTCACAATCTCATCAACGAAATTAACCTTAATCAAATATTCGCGAAAAAAATCGAATCATTCTCGACAACGGTGAAAAGAATCCCGCCATTAATTATGGTTAAATCATGAATTTTTTGGTTAATCAAAAAAACCTGTCGGAGGGGCGCTCTTTAGATGTTACTTTTTATTTTTTTATTTATCATTATTATAAATACAGTGTAAAACTTATTTCTAAGTTGAAGTCCCACAAAACTGTTAAAACAGTTTGTCTGCGGGATCAAGGGTATCTTATATTATTGTTATACATTGGAAGTTCTTCTTATCTGATCTCGTAAAGGGCTTGATTCCTGGTCTAAAATATTAGCTGAAGAAGAATAATCAACTATTAAATCTCGAATTTTAATATCGAATTGAATAATCGGAACATCACTGGCAAATCCCCACATCCCTATTAACACGCATAATGAAGTAATTCACAGCGATTTTAATAAAATTTGGTATGGAGTTAACCGACACCCTGGATTAACACATAGGCTACTTTTTATCCTGGGAATATATTTTTATCCCGAATAATTTCGACATTTTGTTTTTTCTGCAGTCCACGCCAGAGTCGCGGGCGTCTACTAGTCTAGAATATATTTATAGGTAAAGTATAGCCTGCAATTACTTCACTGCTGGTAATGTGGCCAAAAAAGAGCGTATATTCCCTATATTTATATACTTAGATGATTCCTATACTATATTATAGACGAAAGAAAGTAACGGTCTCAATAACAATACAAACTCAATTCCGCAGCCAAATGTCTCCCTGCTCCGATTCTATGTGCGTACGAATGTTGATTTCTGTCGAATTTAATTCAATTTACAATTAAAAAGGGCCGTCTGTTTATTTTCGGAACGTCTAATTTGGTCGGCTGATGGAAGTTTGTTTTTCCTATATTTTTTATTTTGTTTGTTTTATTTTTTGTTTTGCGGGGACTTATGAGATGAGCATCCGACTTGTTGAGCCGTAATTGACTTTGATTTGAACAACTTTTTTTTTGTTTTTGCGTTTTGTTTTATAGGTAACGTAACGTGGTATTATACGTTAACGATGTTCAAAAACAAAGATTTGTGTAGGTAGATTTTTGATAGTTGTAACTGATAAATAAAGATATTGTCTTCATTTAAAACTCTATTACGATAGAGACAGCATTAACTTAATCCTTCAAGTAAACCTACGAGTATATGATGGCCCTAGGGTAATAAAGATCAATATTAGAAATACTAAAACCGACATATAAAATAAATTGAAGAACAAAATTAAACATCTGACGACCAAAATTCAAATTACTATAGTAAATAAAGCGCGACGCACGCCTACACTTGGTTATTAAACCAACTCACTCATTCACTCATCGTTACACTCATTCACTCATCCTATTACACGAATTATCATATCAAACGATATTGAAGCATTTGTCATAAAAATAAAACACGTTCTAAACCTTTCAGAGGGTTGGGTAAATCCGTGCGATTCTAAACTTTAACTGATTGTAATTAAATAATAAATTCAACCGCAAGGGCTATAATGGACCCTCGAATCGCAATCAGAGGTCTGCCAATTTGAATAAATCTAGGTTCGAATTCACGACGGGGTTGAGGTTAGCTAGCTGCAAAAATTATGGCCATTAAGAGGGATACACACATGGGACTTGCTTGAGTAATATGTGTTTACTGACCAAGACTTAGGTAAGGTAAAAAATAAGGTTGAGCATTTCATTCATTTATTAAAATGACAATATTATTTGTTTGTGGCTTGAAATATATTTTATATAAGCAACGTGTTATTGGAAAAAAATAGAACTAACTAATATTTCACATATTTCGTAGCATTTTGTAGTAGTTCTACGACGACTACGCTCATCTAGTGAATGGTATGAACTTACATCTTTAAATAGACATATAAAGTGTAACTGCATACATACGCATACGAACACACAAAAAATGGCAAATCTGGTTAGTGAGACATAAAAAAAAAACATCAGCCCCAGCATAATAATCGCACATTCGTTAGCGCAAGCCACTTATGTAAAATTTTAAGCTCCATTCACACTGGCGTTTAAAAAGCGTATAACCAGTACGGCCGCGGCTTTACGCGCAAAATTGGGTTCCCGATGGCTCAGTAATGAAGTGCTGAACTTTCAGGTCATGTGTGCGGCTCCAGGCGGGGGTAATTGCCCTGATATACTGCGCTAGGGCTGTCCAATACATCGATAGCTTGGAAAAATGGTTAAAAGATAGTAAAATTTAACGGTTATGTGCTTTAATTTTTAAGATGCATTTAAAAATAGTAGATGATTTTTAAAAATATGCAAAAATTTAATGTAATGTGGAATGCAAAAAATGTGAAAATGTATTACTCTTTGACGCAAAAACTAGCTAGCATAATTTAAAGAAACATCAGAAGAACACATAGCACACGCAGGTTAAGTAGCAATAGTTTGATCTATTATACCTAACTATTTTCGTTGTTTTCTTATAATTAAAACAAACTAGAAATAAATTACATTTATATACCTACATAATTAAGATCAGTATCCTATTAAAAACGTACAATACGAAGTAAAAAATTATATATATATATATATAATATATGGATATATGTATATCTCAATATACAGAATACAGGTATTCCATCACGCCGATTCCCGCCAGCCCTGGCCCATGTCACTGAATCCGAGGCCGATGATAATGGCGCCCTCTATAGTTTTAATCTTCTTTATTGCTGACCCTTTTCGGAGTTTCAGAGTTGGCTGATCTATGATTATGTTGCGTTATTGTAAGGTAAATTTATGTCGCCCCGGCTTAATGGAGTTCGCAAGTGTGCGCACCGCTTTATTACATCGACGGGCGCTAGTTTGAATTTAGAATGGGTTCATTTGAACTTGGAACTTTAGAAGAAAATGTGGAATTAGGTAGATATATACTCGTATTAGGTATATTTTACAAGATTTATCTTGTATGTGGACCTTTGTTCTGAATCTAGAAACGTTACATCCAGTATTTATAAACTACTACTCGTAGATAACCTACGAGTATTCGTTTCTCTAACTTGCATATTATAATTCAACCTGATATTCCTTTAGGGATAACCACATTGCTAAAGTCAATTACCAAAAAAAGTCAATTCTCACTATGGGTGCGCCCACCACCGGGCCCTACACCCTCCACTGACCCTGACTAACACTGACTGGTGGTGGGCGCACCCATAGTGAATGTTTGAACTTCCGAATTGTAACGCCTAATACAATTTCATTTATTTAAAAAAAGTCAAATCAACTGGATAGATGGCGTTAGCCACCATTACTGATCAAAGAGTTCTGTAACCTGCCCCTGAATCCGAAGTAAATTTAACTTCTGTAGTTTACTACGGTTAACCTCTTTGGAGGTTAGAAAATCTACCTCTCTCTGTCGATAACTTCAATCATAATCAAAGAATATATTTACTCATCATAATTCACTTCATATCAATTTCCAAAAAATTCTGAAAATTTTATTGTGTAAGGTGAATCTCTCGCTTATTCAAAACATCTTAATTTTAGAACGTGTATCGAAAATATATATCTCAGAATTCAGCCATTTTTGCTTACATTTTGCAACTTATCATTGTCAGTAGCACAGATTACCCTTGCTGGCAACACTGACGAAACCCCTCACAAACGGGGATGATTTCTCAGCTAGCTAAGGGATGATTTTTCAACCACTCAGCGTTGTTTGCGACGTAAACAATTAATATGGCAAGCGTTTTAAGGGTGTTTGGGGTGGATCGGTTTATTTTGCTTGGTTACTATAATTATAATATTTAAGGATTTTTTTAAATTTATATTATTGAGAAAACTAAATGACTTATTTTGTGAGGAAACCATCTAAAAATATGAAGAAACTAGGTGATTGCTTGTGACTTAGTTAATTGGTAAAATCAAATAAACTTTTACTTTTATCTCCGTTTGCATTAAGTCCTATAGCATCAGCATCAAAAGGCTAAGAAATTTGTCACTATTGTGCCACACTAAATTAAAAAAAAAAACAGTTTCTAAGTGAAAGAAATCGAACCCAATATGCCATTCGTCTCACCCGCTTTAGTAGACGGTTTCTCAAAAATACTTATCTTAAAGTTCCCCCATTATCCGGTCGGTTTGCTAAAGACAAACTAGGGCAAATGTACAAACATTAATCTCTTCAGAAAGTATTGTATAGATTACGTGGGGGACTATAAGATGTTTGCGTCGGCTTCGTTTGCTAATCAACGAGGGTATTTAGGGCGGCTATTGACTCTTACTTATATTATAGATGCGAAAGTAACTGTGTCTATCTGTCTTGCTTTCACGCCAAAACTACTGAACCTATTTCAATAAAATTTGGTACATCAGATAGTCTTGAGCCTGAGAAAGGGCATACAAGGGCTTCTTCTTATCCCGGATAATTTCGACATTTTGTTTTTTTCTGCAGTTCATATACAGGGTGTTTTTGGTGGCCACCCTTAACGAAGGGTACGTACTCTATACATCAAATAAAGTAAGTTTATGCCAAAAAAAATGGTGGGAAACGATGTAAATTTTTTTGATTTTTTTTTATTCCTTGATCGGACAAATTTATAGTGTCCAGTGTTTATGCTAATTTTTTAATTGACAGACATTAATTATTTCTCTTGAAAAAATCTTGTTACATGCGTCTATGTGCATTTATGCAGAAAAACGCAGTCTATTTACTCAACTTTGGACCCTAATATTTTGGAAACCAGACACTTACCAGGTATGCTTCCATGGATTAAAATGATCGTGATGACGAGGAGATTCAGTAGTTTTCGGGAACGTTGACGACCAAAAATCATCCTGTATGTATACACACACGGCTGCGGGGTAGTCAGATCTACAGGATTACGAGATCATCTAGTCACGTTAAACACAGCGTGGCTAAATGTAACAGAACAGTGGGGTAAACACGAACCTTTTTACGCGGCGTAACGTTAGCGACTCGCTAGCAAAATCTATGGGAATTGACAGATTGACGCTAGCGTTACGGACTATACAGAGGTTCGTGCTTATCCCTCAGTGAAAAGTAACTTGTTCATCGACCGAGAGAACGCTCCTGAGTTTCTTAGTCGACGAAATGCAGCTGATGAATTATAGTGAAGCTCCGCATCAGCACAGGATCGCAATTTGTCATCCAACCAAGTTATGAGTGATTTTACGCTCATATTATTGTCAGTGGTAACTGTGAGGGCAATTGGACTAGGGATGGTTGAAAGTACTGAATTTTTTTTGAGATGAGAGAGAACATTACAATGTCAGACATAACAAAGATACATTAAAATTTGTCGTTACACTAGGTTAAAAGAAGTAGAAGAAAAAACCTTAGTAAACATAAAAATGAACAACCTCTTAGACGATACACTTAAGCCTGTTTATCTAAGAACCAAAATGCCCATTTAGCCCAACCACGAAACGGATAAAACTTATTCCGGCTCATGTGTTACCCCCTTAACCGGCATTAGGGTAGCGACGCAAAGAGATTAATCACAGTGCGGTGTAGATACGCATTAAAGTAAATTCTGAACAACACCGGAGTACGTATAAATTGTTCTTAAGGAGAAGTATGTTACTGATGTTATTTTTTGGTATTTTTTTTCTTATTTAGAAAAAGTATAATAGCATGTGCATAGATAGACAATTATTATTACATTAAGGGACAATCAAATAATTACATTAAGGGTTAATATTAAACGTAACGTAATATTGAAAGTAGCCTTCAATTTGTAACTATTCGATTTGACAGTTCTGTTGTGTCCTGCACTTTAGGCTTCTCAAACACATTATCTCTCTTTTTATGATAGCGACGGATAAAAAAGGCGTGAATGGGTTTCGCCACATATGTAATTCCTTGTATATAGCAGCTTATACAAAACGTTTCTTCCTAAGTAAGTTTCCTATAAAACGAACTCTAGTAAGACATACTTCGCCTTAAAGTAAATTCTGAACAACAGCGAAGTAGGTACGTATAAATCGCGCTTAATAGCCGACTCTAGACAGTGTAGCGCGCCCTTATGAGTGAGTGTTATGTGCTGTGTTACAGCTTTAACGTTTAACATGTATGAATGGCAGTTCTTATGAATGAACTGTTGAGTTGTAAAAATAACATAACAATGTGTTACGAATTTACAAGAGTAAGCAATGTAATCAATAAAAAAATAATAAATTGTAGAATTACCTAAAAAGTTTATGTAAAATAACGTTTTTTTTTTGTTTTCCACAAAAATGTTACTTAGGACATGCATCCCTTGCATGTTAAAAATATTTTATTTCGATATTTTTTCCCGGAAAAAAATCCTTTCCCCCATTTATTGTCACTGATTACGTTGCTAGGCATCTTATTATTTTGACCTCATCAATCCACTGATGAAAATAGGCCTCACTGAACAATCTCCATTCCGACCGGTCGGAAGCGGCCTGCATCCAACCGATGCCCGGAACCTATATCCTATTTTATGTATGTAACTATCATGTTGGTTAATATTAAAACCAAGCACAAAACAAGTCGTCCCTAATAAACACATAAGAAGCAAGTTATTTTACTATTTCTCATTTACAGACTACACCCGGATGTGGCTGTCATGGCGTCTCAGTAATATCCTGCCAACAATGTCTCTAGCTGCCCATAGAGGGCGCTGTATCAACCGCCACGCCAAAAACAACCTTACCCCCACCTAATAAGGCTCACAGATTAACACAAAACTGGCCTTGGAAAACGTCAATTGTAACGTCACTTAGAGCTTTATTACGAAAGCAATAAAGGCCATATTTAGCTGTCAAAGGATTCGCTGAAATTAAAACGTTGAAATGAAACTTGGGTTTTCGGGCGTTTGTCTCGACCCAGTGTCTACATAATAAGAGGTTCTTTTTAAATAATCATTTCGGGTTCGGGCATTGCTTGAACAGTTTTTGCGAGATTTTGTCTCATATTAAAACGTTGTATGCTTGAAAACGTAAACGTAACGATTTATTTCTTTCCTGCTTAATTTTTGAAAAGAACGGAGGAGGAGTAAAACACGCTAACTTTAGATGCTGGTTAACTACGAGTAATGCGATGTCGAAGGCACATTTCGCCGTTTTGTAATGCATCGTTCTACAATATTCCTTCAAAATGTATACCAAACATTTAGCATATAAGGCCCATTTTGATTTTAGATTCAAGTTAAAATTAGATGAGATGACGAGTCTTGTTTTTTTGCCATCCTTAAACAGAAAGAGCTGTCAGCTGTCTGTTTTAATTTTTCTTTCCTCCTCTCTGATTCAATCTAGATTTAGGTATGTACGCATTTTGGCTAACTACAGATAAGTGAAAATGAGATTTTCCTTTTATGTCAATAAAAGCATGACGGATGTATTTTAATTGTCGATTTACTTAAATCTACGTTACCGAATTTGTTGCAAGCGGGCTTTTGTACAATTGGGCCTTATTCCAAGTAGGCCTCAGTACCGTATTATCATATTTGAAGGAAGTCCATAATTATACGATCATCTTTCTATAAAACTCGTAAAAAGTGAAATAAAAATCGTTACCGAAAAGTTAATCAGCAAAAAGCCTATCCAGAAACACGAGAATCAATCCCGACGTGATCTTTGATAGGTATATACATAAGGTATACATTCGCCTACCGGTGACCCAAATAGAAGAGTAATAAGCTAATACAAGTACTGCCGGCACGAACGTCCACTTACAGAATTCAACTTTATTGTTATTAGATATTTCTTTGTGCTTGCACGTTTTATACGGAACCGCCGTAGTACTTCTGCGATTTTCTACGATAGCGGCTGGCAAACAGCGGTGTGATGACGTTATAGTACTATCTACAAATCGGCGCGGTTTCCTAGAAAGCGGTAATTTAAACCGCTGTTCATAGAGAAAACTATTTAGCAACGTAATGTCACTCAACGCCGCATTACGGCCCCTAAATGACGGCAAAGCAATAATCCTAGGACATCATAAATTTAGGAATATTGAAAACTATTATTGATACGGATGACAACGTCAAACCTGGATTATCCTGCTTTATTGCTTTGCTTTTGCTTTGTTACAACATGCTTTTTTAATAAATGAATAATCAGAGAGCATTATGCATGTGATGTATTCTAGTAAAGCCCCATTACTAGCGCAATCTCCCAAGCTAAATAGCAATTCCAGGAGTTCGTTAGCGGTTACGTTTCGGCTGGGAAATTTAGCGGAACTGGGGGGCAGGACAATTCTACTGCGGCTATATCAACAGTTGCATTGCTTCTGAATAGGATAGAAGTGCACAATTTAGGATGCGAGTCCATTAATCTAAAAAAGGTTGTAAAAGAGTTCTATAAAACCGGGATTAGATTCCAGTTACCGTAACTTTAACGGTTTACTATTATTAGGGTAGGAAGGCCATCACAACTGGCCTTATTTATTGTAAATGTGATTATCGTACTTTTCCGGTAAGATGTACTTCTTTGAATATTCCGCTCTCTATCGGTAAAATAAATTTCATTAAGATCGAATTAGCCATTTGCTGTTAAAAAGGTAAGCCTCTCTCTTAATCCACATATTATTATGGATTTAGGCACACAAAGAATTTCCGTTGGTAATATTTTAAAAAATCATTTTCGTACTCTAGACATATTCAATCAAAATTTCACTTTAATCACACCTACCTAAAAGTAAGTTGCACGGGGTAAGGGGTGAGCCTACCGCCACTTTTTGAGCAATACACTATCACAAACTAATAGCGTCAGACAAGTCGTGTAGCAGAGTGCACATGGGCAAGTGAGATTGACTCTGGGTCATTAAGGAATGAACCCACCACGACCACCTACCTACACCACACCTATTCTAGTCTACTTAAATCCGTTTAGATATAACCTCTACGGAACCCTAAAAATCACTGTAATATCGGCGTTTCAGGCAAACGGTTTCAGTCTAACATCGGCATTACTTAGTCCGGCGAAGGCCCGAAGTTCATTGAAGGGCACGATCCAGAAAATAAGGTCGGTCACGCATCGCGCCCGAATCAATGTGAGTGGACTGGCAAAACGGACGGCCGGACTGACCGGACCGATTCGTTTAAACCCGGAAATGTTATAGCGTTACGTAGTTAAGTAGTTTGAGACGTTTTATAGATTTTTGTGTGGAAGTATTCTATTTCTAGTAGGTAGATAGTTTTCAAACTGTGAGATCTGATTATTCAATAGTTTGTGCAATGTCGATCGATTGGCATATTTTGTTAATGATCCGGCCGCGCCATCCCGAGTAGGAGTCCCGATAGGTGCAAATATAATGATGAATTTTAATGCCTGTTTCCGAGTCATGGATATTTCTTTATATCGTTACTTAGTACCTACCCACGATATAAGACATTAGAGATCTTAGTAGGTATGGGACTAACTTAATGTGCTGTAAAGCGTGTTCAAATTATGACACTGTAGTTTAGTAACTAGGGGCCATCCATATATTACGTCACAGGTAGGAGGGGGTCGTCAAACTGTGACATTGTGTGACAAGGGGGTGGGAGAGGTCCTAAATTTCGTGTCGTCACATTTTCATTCAATAATCTCTAAATATAAATTTGCAAAAAAGCTAAATGTGACGTCACACTAGGGAGGGGGGGGGGATCTCACATATGTGACTAGCTGTAACAAGGAGGGGCGAAAAATCATGAAATTCGTGTGACGTAATTTATGGATGACCCCCTACGACATTAAAAGTGTCATCATCATCATCATCATTTACAGCCCTGAGAAGTCCACTGTTGGACATAGGCCTCCCCCAACAACCTCCATTCCGACCGGTCGGAAGCAGCCTGCATCCAACCGACGCCCGCAACCTTGGCCAGGTCATCCGTCCACCTCGCGGGTGGCCTTCCCACGCTGCGCTTGCCGATACGTGGTATCCACTCTAGAACTTTCCGACTCCATCGGCCATCAGTTCTTCGAGCTATGTGCCCTGCCCATTGCCACTTCAGCTTGCTGGACCGTTCAGCTATGTCGGTGATCTTTGTACGTCTGCGGATCTCCTCATTTCTGATTCGATCACGCAGAGAGATCCCAAGCATAGCTCTCTCCATCGCTCGCTGTGCGATCCTGAGCTTTTTTATGAGGCACATAGTTAGAGACCACGTCTCGGCACCGTAGGTCATCACCGCCAGCACGCACTGGTTGAACACCTTCGTCTTTAAGGACTGGGGTATCTTGGACACAAATAAGCTTCGTAGTTTCCCGAACGCTGCCCAGCCGAGTTGGATTCGCCGAGTTACCTCCTTCTCAAAGTTGGACTTACCTAGTTTGACCGTCTGTCCCAGGTAAACATACTCATCAACAACTTCAAGCATCGAGCTCCCAACCAGTACAGGAGTGGGCGGCACATGGACGTTCGACATGATCTTCGTCTTGTCCATGTTCATCTTCAGGCCCACCTGTTGGGAGACTCGATTGAGGCCATCGAGCATTGTGCTTAGATCCTTCAGCGATTCTGCCTACGATTAAAAGTGTAGTAATTTCTATTTATTTATTAATTTGACGTCAGTTATCTTTCTTATGCGTGGTCTTTACTCTGCGTGACCGGGTCGCATTAGCGCGTCCATTCGAATTGATTTCGGCCCCGGTCACAACCGTGGTCAGAGGTAACGGTTATTAATTATTTAGTTAGTTAGTTACTTAGTGAGAATTATTGGTCTACAAAGACGAGGGCAGAGGTTTATGCGGTTCTATCGAGCTACTCTTTTTTGCAAAAACGACTGAACTTAGCAGACAGGTATCTAGCAGAATAACGCATAAATGGACGAAATCGCGGATGTCTACTGGCTTTATTAACTTACATTAGAAAATTGGATAGTAAAGTCATAAAGGAATAAGATGTCATAGAGTACTAATGCGTCAATGCACCATTAGACTTTTCGGTACTTCTGAGTTCCAGTTCTGGAGCGTAGATTGCATCGATGCAGTTAGTAGGACATTCCTACGATGTAATTAGCACTCTATGACATTTTATTCCTCTATGGTAAAGTAATAGTAAAATTAAAAAGTTAAAAAGAGTTTATTACCAAAAATATTTTTGACAGTATTTTGTACGAGTATTTACTGCGAATCGTACACTAGAAGAAACTATCGTAGAATCCACAAATGTTATTTGGGTGGCTAGGTGGAGTATGTTTAAGACAAAATTAACTAGTAAAGTAAAAAATATTTTCATGCACATTTCCTCAAAAAATATTTGTCCCAATTTCAGACCAACTCCCTTTTATGAAATAATTTTTCGTAGTCCACTAACCTGATTTAAAAACTATAATTTGGGCGATTTGCGTGACCGCAACACATTATCGCGTCGTACGAAATTGAATATAGCAGCGGTCACATCCGTGGCCGGAGGAAACGCCCGGAATTCTAATAAATAATCTACACTAGTTAAAAGCAAGTGTGTACCCGCCTTAATGGATGGGAGTGCCGCTTTGTTTCGTACGACGTAACTATAAGATGGGCCATCGAGGCCATGGTAATGGAATGCATGTCATCATTTTCTTACCCTTACGAGTATCCCATTATAATATGGGGTCGGCGCAATATGGCTTCTTTCGAAAGTCACATTGCAAAAGATTTGGCATTTGTCTTACGGCCGGCTGCCTGCTTTTTTTATAATTAATAGGCTTACACTTGACTACAACGCGCCTGATGGTAAGCACCGTTGCAGTCTAAGATGGAGCGCTTGCCTAAAAGATGCCAATTCACCACGGGTATAGCTAAGTGTCATTTTTTTTTGAAAATCCGTAATTGAAATAAATTAAGTGGTACAGGCCTGTGACTGCGATCGATCGAACCCACGTCCTCCGATTGAAAGGCGCAATTCTTAACCACTAAGCTATCACTGCTACCTGCTGGTAATGGAATGCATGTACGTACAGTGAGCGATATTATTTACATAAAAGATAGTAAAAGGTATATAACGACATTATTAACCGCCAATTTCTATAACTGATCTTGAGAGATTTTTTTGCATATGTTAGATTTAATCTTCAATTGTTTTCATACAAAATTTCAAATTAGGAATAAAATAATCCTAGATTCTTTTTGATCTCTCGTATAGAAATTGGGCGCTAGACAATATTCCAAAAAAATTAAGCAGATTTTTCGCCAGAATATTTAAGAGATTTCATCCTTCAAGCTTGCGCCCAGAATTACTATATCCCGCTCGCAAAATGGTCCATGCTGGCCGTTGTTATGGCCCATCACTATGTGTCATAGTGGGAGAAATGGAAACTGTATACGCTGTAATGGTGATAGATGGCTTTACTCACGTCTGTGATGGCGTAAAGAGGACGTAATGGCTTTTGGATCTTTATGGCTTTTTGAAGGTTACCACTCCTTGAAATTTGAAAGGTAATGCGTGGACTGTTTGTTTACATATCGTCGTTTATACCCCTTAACGGAGGGTACGTACTCAATACATCCAATAAAGTAAGTTTATGCAAAAAAATGTAAGTTACGATGTACGTTTAAAAAAAAAATCTTTTTTGAGCGAAATTTATAGTGTCCAGTGTTTATGCTAGTTTTATCATAGACACATAGTAATTATTTCTCGTGAAAAAATCTTGCTACGCGCGACTTGTGCATTTATGCAGAAAAACGCAGTCTATTTACTCAACTTTGGACCCAGATTGCTTGTGCTTTCATGGAGAAAAATGATCGTGATGATGAGGAGATTCCGTAGTTTTCTGGAACGTTCACAACCAAAAATCACCCTGTATAGCGGTTTAAATAGAATGTGCATTAAGTGTGTGTAAACAGTGACTTTGTGTATTCACGTATTTCTTTATAGGAAGACCTTTTAAAAAAGTTTACATGACTGGCTACTTGCGAAATGTTTTTACTCCATTAACGAACTAAATGTGACATTCGGATGATTCATGACTCTCTATGACTGTGTAACTGACTATTATTAAATGAATTAAATTGATATAGATTATTGTGACGAATAATATTATTAAATGCACTAAATTGGTATAGATTCTTGAGACGAATAATTTTATGTAAACTATTTCTGGTTTTTACTGTATGACATTTGCACGCTTAAAATTAAGAAGATTTTGTAAGGGATGAAATTGTAATCTGACATCTTATTTTACACCCAAAATCTAGCAAATAAACTTTATTATTATTATTATTGTATCTCTGTTTAAATTCTCGGGACTATAGAGTCCCGGTCCTTTGAGAGGCGTGCATCGGGCCGTGGCCAAGATGTAGAGGCCCTTTTTAGAGAACTTTAATATGGTGTGGGATACACATGGCGGATACCATCGCCGACCGCACAATATGATACACCCGGCGATGGTCCCCGCCATGTGCAAGACTATTGGAGTGCAGATCTATGTCATGCGATGGAAACAAAGGTCATGGGCTATGAGGCTGAATGTTGGGTGGGGTTGGGTAACTGGGCTATTGAAGGAGACTAACGGACGCCTGCCATTACAACCAAGTCTCATAATTGTTTGGTGGCAGGCGGTGACTCGCCGACTCATTTCATGGGTCCCCTGAAACGGCCGCACGCACGGAGCGACAAAGGGGACAACATTTGGTGAGCGGCTAGGGTGGAGGGGTGCCCCTGGACTTTAAACCGAAGCCAACTTGCCACTTACTGACGGGCACGTCCACCCTCGAGCTGTCATAGCTCTCGCGACTCCACTCTGCCCGGCCGACGAAGGCAAGGCAGAGGTGGGGGAACTGTTCCTCGTCAGACTTCACTCCGGCGCCGGAGATGAGGAACAGGGTCTTCCCCCGGGAGTACTTCAGGTCCGTGGGAACGCTACCTCCCAACAGCTCGCCATTATTATTATTATTATTATAAGGACTGTTTGGGTGGAAGTAATCTCTGTAAGAGATAAGCTCGCCTAAATAAATAGTAATTATTTAATAAGAAAATCAGTCTTAGACTACATATATAAAGAATAGATTGTTTAAATTCTAATACAATACCTTGAATACGTAGCAGAATTGTAAATAGAGATTGTACGAGTATTGAAACTCGATTCTTACCTGTAACAAAAAAATAAAAAATAAAATTGATAGCCATGTTGATTATTAATTGAAATATAACTTTACAACCTAATATTTAAAAAAAACGCATAATAAAATCATTAACCCAAGCACATCAGAGATAAGGGTGCCACCGCAGTTCAAAGTGTACAGAATTAATGGCATTATTGCGGCCATAAATACGAGCGTCTAGTTTGTGGCCACGCGGTCAGATAAATCAGGCAGCGGTCGCAAGATGTCGTACGGTGTGCGCCCACCCTAATGGCATAAGGCAGTGGAACTACATCGAGATTGCCGGCCATTTTGGGCGGGAACTGTAAGGAAGCGCGGGAATTTTAGGAATGAGGGATTTTCTGACAAGTTAAAATATCTATCAAAGACGGCGTTACCTACATCTCCTACCTAGATCACCCCCCCCTTCACCTCTGCATACAGAATTTTAGGAAATTCGCTCACGTCATCTATCCAGGCGATTTGCACATTTTTATTTTATTTTAATAGTTGTCAGATAATAACCTCATTAATTCATTAAATAGGTTTTCCATTTTTATTGATTCGAAATAATGGTTTATTCTGGTGTTCGAAATTATATAAAAATACTAGTCGACGCCCGCGACTCCGTCCGCGTGGACTACAGAAAAAACAAAATGTCGAAATTATCCGGGATAAAAACATTTTCCCGGGATAAAAAGTAGCCTATATGTTAAGTGGGACCTGCATCGAAATCGGTTCAGCCGTTTCTGAGATTAGCGTGCACAAACGCACAGACAGACAAAAATTTTAAAAATCATTATTTTGGGTACTATTGCGTTGATAAAGGTCTCCTATAATATATTTTCTCATATATCTTCCATGTACAGACAGCGATCCGTTACATTTTTATTATATGTATATATATATATATATATACATATACCTAGACACGGTACAGCTGTGTTCCCGAAATGGAAAGATCATATAGGAAATCCTATGGCCACGTTTAGCAAACCGGGGACAGATGTTAATGGTCAGTTAACTAGTTGCTATAAATATTTAAAAAAAAAGGAAATATTGCCTGTAAATAATGTAAATAGGAGAGCGCATTCACCAAATAAGTAGTCCCAATGAGCGATGGCGCTAGGTGCTCTCTGTGTGACAATATAATCTGTCACTATGGGTGCGCCCACCATCGGGCCCTAGACCCTCCACTGACCCTCGGATCTGATAACTCATAACTGCGAAAATTAAAAACGAGATTTTGAGTTATCAGCTCCGGGGGTCAGTAGAGGGTGTAGGGCCCGGTGGTGGGCGCACCCATAGTGAATGTTTGAACTTCCGAATTGTAACGCCTAATACAATATCATTTATATAATCTGTGTTCTATACATAAAAAATCAGTTCCAAAATCAAGCAACGGACTCTAGTATAGAGCTAATTGACTTAGTTAGACCTTTGACTGAGTTCACTTATTTAGTTTGTTATTGTAGTTTTGTCCCACGTACGCGATCTATGTATTGAAAATCGTTGAGACAATAGAAAAAAAAATCCATGATGTTTCTTTTAGCCTATCAATCACAGGTAAATAAAGCGCCGTTCAGTTTAAATTTTCCCGCGAAATTACGTAAAATAAACGAAATAAGTGCTAATTAACTAATTTACATTTATTTGCATAGTTTTAACGTGGTTTTAACACATAGGCGCGGGAAATTTGCGCGGGCTTTTTAAATCGTTAGCCGTTTTGATTAATTAATCGTTGGCCATTTTAAATCGTTAGCCATGTTGATTAATTGCAGTATTTAGTATGTAGTTTGGGCATTTTGTTAGGTAATTGCGAATATGACTCTATTTTGTTAGGTTTAATTTGTTATTTGTTGTTCAATATGTGTAGTTATTTTAGTGGAATTGTTTACTGATGTCTTGTTTGTTATGTGCAAAACAACAGAGGTTTTAAAACCTCTGTTATACTTACATACGCATACATACATACAGGATGTTTTTTTGTGGCCACCTTTAAGACGTATCAGTAAACAATTCCACTATTGAACAACAAATAATAACGTTATACAACGTTTAATGTTATATAACAGATATTACTCGTTATCTATATTTATGCAAAAAACGCAGTTATTTACTCAACTACCCTATATTTTGCATACATGGATATCGTGATAATCCGTACGCCTTTGTATCCCTTACGAGCACCAAGGACCGATAGGACCACATGGTGCTACTTCTGACCAATTTTAAGGGTACAGTTGAGATGTACAAGTTCGGTTAGTAGTGACAGGTGGTCAGCCCATCGCCTACAAAACACCTGAATCTAAGGTATTATACTTTTTTTCACTCCCAGAGCAGCTTAGAAACATTATACTTGTCTACCTTATATCCAATCAGGATAGTCAGTGGATGTGGGATCTAGCAGTTCTGGCTACACCATTACGAAAACACAGGCGTGTCTACAGGGTATAACAGAAAGGGTATGTTAAGCGAAAAGCTGTGTAAACAGACCACTATAGACATAGAGGAATAAGATGTAGACATAGAGTGCTAATGTCATACTAACAGTTTCGATGCACCATTAGACTTTCGGTATCTCACAATTTCAGTCCTTGACACTTAGATTGCATTACTACATGTTACAATACATTAGTAATGTGTAATGTACTACATTACACTAATAAAATCTAAGTGTCAAGGACTGGAATTATGAGGCACCGAAAAGTCTAATGGTGCATCGAAACAGTTAGTATGACATTAGCACTCTATGACATGTTATTCCTCTATGCTATAGAGAACCTATTTCCAAAATTGGAGACCCGAAATCACATTTTTATTTTTCAAGATTATATGAAAATTCCTGAGTTGTTTAGGAATTCTCCATACTATGTGGAAAATTAAACATGTGATTTCGAGTCTGAAATTTTGTGGATAGGTTCTTTTTAGTGAGCTGTTTACACAGCTTTTCGCTTAATATAACCTTTTTGTTATAACCTGTATATGTATAAGCACTCGGTGAACTAGACCTAAGTCTGTTCACATTTTTTGTCTTACTAATATTATAAATGCAAAAATTTGTAAGTACGAGTATGGATGGATGGATAGATGGATGGATGGATGGATGTTTGTTACTCTTTCACGTAAAAACGGCCCGAGCGAATTTTATAAAATTTGGTATGGAGTTAGCTGACACCCTGGATTAACACATAGGCTACTTTTTATCTCGAGAAAATATTTTTATCCCGGATGATTTCGATTTTTTGTTGTTTCTGCAATCCACGCGGACGAAGTTGCGGGCGTCCACTAGTATTTCCATAAAGAAATACACATTACTCTCAAACGTGTTAAAAGATATAACACAAAAAACATCCGAAAACTTTCCTGGGAAAATCCCATCAGAATTGGAAATTCGAAGACATCATTATTTATGGCGGCCGCAAGCACCTGAGTCCCTAAGGGCTTGCCTAATTTATAGCAAGTTAATTCTCGCCCCGTGTTTTATAGTGCCCTTAGGGTCCGAAAAGAATTGTTATGGTGTGATTTGCATGTCGCCCTAAGTGGTCATCGGGGAGAGTGGACGTAGGTGTACACTTCACGCAATTAGGGGTACACTCGCTGAATTAACTTTGAGTGAAATGTGCGACTTGTGTCACTGGATGTGTGGAGATATGTATGCTACCCTCAAATATTTAGTTACCTTTTCGACTAAGTTCTTATTTATTGTAGGTATTTAAATGGGACAGTATATCAGATATGTTTAGTAGCTTAGTTTAACTTAATTTAACAGCCCAAAAAACAAAAAGTGAATAGAAAGTGATTAGGTATATTTAATATACCTTTTTTGTTTTTTTTTTCTTGTTATGGGTCAGTTAATATAATTTACGGCAAAAATGTAGCATAAGCTTGTCAAATGTTTATATGTAAGTACATATACTGGTCAGAATAAAAATTATCTACTGTATCACCATCCGTTCATGTCGTAAGAGTCGATTAAGGAACTTGCATTCTCTCAGGCGATAAGCTAGCAACTTGACACTGATTTATTTAGGTAAGTACATCCCTCTTGTTCTCAGGTGATGAGCAGCATTGGAATTTCTCACTGACCATTCACATTCCCGCTATGCTGAACGTAGCTCTGGGACCTCTTTTATGATACCGCAGTTCTGGCTACCACAGGGAACACAGCTGTAAGTATTATGTATGTGTAAGTACCGATCAGAGATAATTGTCTAACGATACCTAACAAGCCTACAGCAGCTGTCAATGTACATCATTCGAAATTAAACTTACTCAAATCCAATTAATTAGTTTTCAACGTTCTAATAAACAGATCCACAACTGAACTAAACTAAAATAGACATAACTATTTGTAGCATCTCATAAAGGTGTTGTCATATGTGTGAATAAAAATTTTGTAGATAGTAAATACATACATAGATATAATCACGCCTTTATCCCTTACGGGATAGGCAGAGCACCAAGGGCCGATAGAAACACATGGTGCCACTTCTGACCAATTTTGAGGGTATAGTTGAGATGTACAAGTTCGGTTAGTAGTGACAGATAGTAAATATTTGTGTATTTTGTCATTGTTCCAAAAGATGAAGAAGTCAAGTGTGCTAAGTGACGGTAACAAAGTATCCGAGATTTAGGTACACGTAAACCTACGTACAATATTAAAATAGGAGTATCTAATGCTACAATACTAATAAGTACGATATGAAATATTTTCGCTTTTTGTGTAAGTAAATTACTATAATAATAACTATACATTTTTTGGCATTAAAACCGCATAATCTTTAAACTTACTTCCTATAATTACAAGGTTTTAAATATTCGAGTATACAGGTATATTTTTAAAATGTACAAATCTCAATTTAATGTACTTATTTTCGGAAATTGTACACTTTTATGCGGAACGAATTAATAAGCACGATGCACATAATGTAGCAGCACCCCATAAACAAGTCTACTATTAATTTTCAAATTATTTGAACACACGCAAAATTAATATCTCGCGGAAATTTTTGAATTGCGAACTGTCAGGCCTACGTCAGTGTGGCCCAAAAAGGTTCATTATAACTTGGGGTTCAATTAAAAGTCGTCAAAATTAATGACCCCCCAAATGTTTTCATTACACAGCAATGGGATCGGTTTACTATTTTCAATCGTGATATTCTCTACTTTCGCCAAGTAAGTAGGTATCTTGGCCTAGTACCATAGACACATGTAATTTTTTTTGCTATCAAAGGATGACGGTATCTCCTGTGAATTAGGTAAGTGTTGTTGTAAGTGCCTAGTACGAGGTGAGTAGTCTTTATAAACCTAAAATTCTGTATTTATAGTTGTAGGTATGTATTGGAACAGCGGTGAATGTTTAAAGTTTGTAGCCCATGTACGGCCAGGATGTGTTTTTAAAAGAGTCTCAATGACTGCTCTTACATTAATTTTAAATGATGGCACTAAAGTCACAATTATAAATCACAGGTAAATAATGACAAATAATTTTGTTTCTAAATTTTATTTATTTGAATGTTCCGAGTTCAAAAAACTAATTTGCTAACATGGAAATTATACTAAAATTAGAATAAAAAAGAAATTTAGGAAATGTAAGCTCTTAGAGTTAAGACTGCTCCATTTCAAGCGATACAAATGAGGAAATGCTCTTAGCAGCGTTATTTATTAAGGTCGCTCGCAAATTCCCGCGTTTTTCAAATTTCGAATTAATGGCGTTCGCTCCACAAAGTTTGACTGTGGAATTTTTTTTTATTGGCGCGTCGGCGAAGGTATGTAGGCTAGGTATCCATTGTGTAAGAACGAGGGAATTTTTCGAATAATGAAATCTTTTGAATTCGCTTTCGTGTTCGTGGTAAAATTGAATCGGAATCAATGGACTTTTCATTTGTATGCGACAAAGTTGCCCGACCACATTACTAAACAAGTTTACTTGACAATTTGTTGATGGGATTGAAGTAATAAAAAATCAAAGAGATTGTTTGCAATTTGATCCAATGTTCTTTTTCATTGCGACATTCTTTTACCTCCGTATCAGAAAAGTTTGCGGCAAACAATCGGGAATCAAGTAAGTTCAAAAGAAAAAGACAAACGAAAAGCGACGGGCACCGAAGAATGTGTCTCTTCGATTCGCCATATTTAAGGCGAGCGTATTTTGTTCCATTCCGCAGTCCTCACCTACGGTTTCCGAATTCCGAACGCGTGAATAAAGTGGGGGAAATCGAAATTGAAATAGGAAAAACTAATAGAATGGCAACAATACAAAGAGATTCTTTTCACGGGGCGGGTAGCACGGCTCGCGCTCGTGTGCAATTGACCTTAAGCTACCGATGTGCGCGACCTCTGCTCACTCTATGAATTGCCAGTACCACACATACGTATGTACGGAAAACCGAATACCAAATGTTGTCAATACAGTCGAGTTTTGAAGTGTAGACTTTGAACTTGCTGAATAATTTATATTTTAACTTTAAACAAACTAAATATTCCGAATTCAATTTGGTATTGGTATCAGTTGTTTTGTTTCGAGTTCTCAAGTTGGAAGTTTTAGTTTGCGAATTCCGAATAAGTAGGTATCTGAAAGGCGGAATGGGATTTACATTAAAAATTTCGAGTTCTTCGTAGCGTATCTTGTATTTCTTTGCTAAAATTTTATTTAGCTTTATCGAATATTAAATAATGATATGTACCACTCTACTCTGTGTGCTTTAAAAGGATAGAATCCATGGTTGTACCGACTCGAAATGTTTATGAATATATTGCTCAAAATTTCTTTTCAGTTTTAAGCAATCTGAGTCTAAGTACTTAAGTAAAAAGATGTCCGTTGCAGTCTAGCAGTGTAGAAAAAAAAAATTAAATATGCTAGGCAATCCACAGACGACACTAGGGGGTGAACTTTGATTCTTTTTAATCCAGTCTCGATGTGTTTTGTCTGAGGAGGTCCATTGTTGCGTGCAAACTTTTTCCTTCCCTTGCCATTCTTTTTTTTTTATTTTGGACATTCACTACAAGTTTATCTACGCTTCGTGATCGATGGTTGATTGGATTTATAATAATTCAATTACGTACATACATACTAGTTCTACCAGTAGGTATATAATATAAAAATAAGTGAAAAAAATTGTAGATTTATAAAATTATTAATAAAGAAAATGGAAAAAATTCTTCACCCGAGTGGGAATCGAACCCACGAACGCTGCAAAGCGTGCCAGCCGCTATAACCACTAAGCCACCGAGTCAATTACTCGGATGACGAATTTTACCATCTCTTTTCTAAATTACATATTGGTAACGTTATTCTTCATCCCGATAGCTATACACTAGCCATTGTAGATTTACCAAATACTTATTACTAATTGACTAAATAAAAACTGAGTTTTATTAATTTTTTTTTTATTTTAGAACTTATTAAACGGTTATTTACTAAGTCTAACAATTTCACGACAAAAATCGCAGAGTTTAAAGGGAGTCCAAAAAACCACTGTTCAAAACGAATTAGGTTGCGCTGATTTCGTTATTTTTATTCAGTGGCAAAGTTTGTTTGTTTGTTGTTCTCTCGAATTAGATTCTTTTGTCTTTTTAAAGTTCCTCCATAGAGATAATAACCTGCCTTTTATTTCGAGATTTTTATCGAGAAAATTCATTCGTGTACTTTTTCTTGGGCAGCTTTTTATCTTCACAGAGTAACGGTCCCGGTTTCCTTACAATATGTCTTGATGAAATTTTATTTCTTTGCTCGGAAAGATAATAAAAGTTAGCTACTTTAATATACGAGCCAAACGGAATATTTTAAAACATGAATATAACTTACCTCAGATTTTATGGACAAAGCACGAAAGATCAGATCTAATGTATCGAATAAAGAGCACCTCATTTTAAACTACTTCCATTTTTTCCGTATTCTTAGTTGTAATTTTTTTTTGTTATTTGAACATCATCATCATCAGCCTTTTGCAGTCTACTACTGGATGTAGTTGTCCACTACTTGATCTCTCGTTATCGCCATCAAGTTACTACCAGACGCCCTCTTTAATTCATCAGTCCATCTGGCCGAAGGGCGTTTGTTATTTGATGAGAGTTTTCACGTTTTAGTATAATTGCAGTTGGAATTAATGATTAATAATATGCATAAAACATTCTCATTGCAAAAGAGTTAATCTTTCATTAATTATTAAGTATGATTTTAACACACAAAAATATGACCCTATATTACCACAGTATGTAACTTACAGTATTTATATTTTTATGTGACATTTTTCACCTAAATGAATTTCACCATACAATATTAAGATAAAAGCTTAACAGCAACTTAAAAATCTAAACCTAAAAAAACTATAGCCACCTTTTTTACCGTGGCTCGTTAGACGAATGGGTCAGACCGTGTGTCGGACACGGGTGTCATCCGTTTCATCCCGCACCCGTTTCACCCGCTCAGTTTTCATTCCACTCTTACCAAATAAACGCAACGGAGAGGTGTTGTAGCAACGTCTATTGAAAATCGTGTCGCCTACATTGGCTAGGAATGAAAATATTAATGCATGTAATTTTTCAATTGACAATTAAATTTAAAAAACTGGTAACTACCTATATTATCTAGTTTTTTAGTTACTACAGCATTTTGTTTACCCCGATTATTTTTTTTTACCTGTGAAATTTTTTTCGAGCTATTTCGCATTAAATTGTAGGTACTGTAAAGGTTAAGAATTTTATCTGTGGTCACTGTTGACGACGAAAGAGAAAACTATGGTGGTCGATAAGTCATTAATCTATTTTTATTTTGTAGTATTCACATACATTTTTATTTGCATTTAAGATGATTCCTACATATTTTAGTTAAACATGCAAATTCTTACAAGCCAGTGCTTACAAGCTTATACTTCGCAATATTGACCATTACACTGTCACATGACATAACGTTTGCATCTCCCCTTAGCATTTCCTTCGTGGTATTACCCCTCCCCCCTCCCCTCGGCTGTCGAACGCACCCGATGCCTTCGTTAGAGATAAGGAGGTTATAGTCGTTTTATATACACCCCCTCCCTTAGAGGTTTGGGATATAGTTTTGATTTCATGATAGTATCTTCCAGAACAATGATATAGAAAACATACTAAATATAGAAATACAATGATGTCATGAACGTATAAAGAACAACGGACGTAATGCTGTCAATGCACAGATTGAAGCACCGTAATGGCGGCGCGTTGCGCATGTATACGTATTTTCTAGTAGGCGCCGAGCTTACTATGGTTTGTATGTGGGTGGATAACGCGTCAATACACATCCCTACTCCATGGAATATCGTTACCGAGCTTACTATGAATGCTTCACTCTGTGTATTGATAACACTCTGTCCTTTATTCTTTATACGTTCATGAATGATGTAGAAAAAAACAATGATGTACCTACAAAAAGTTTATTCTCGTTTATGTTATGCTCTGTTAAAAGTGGCTGTGGGGCCTCGTTTATGATCCCGCACTTTTGGCTAACTTAATTTGCGAATACAGCTGTGTATATAATATATATGTTGTTTAGCATTGGTCGATTGAATATCCATATTGACTAATGCATTTCTTGACTTTACGTTATAAGCTATCCTGTGATGATCTCCGACCGTATTTCGGCCAAGGCGACCAATCTCGACGGAGTTTGGCCAGGTATACGCAGGAGATATTATAGTGCACAAGTGTGTGCGCATACACAGATGCACTCTCTATTCCCTCACTCTCATAGTCCGATGGGACGGAAAGCCGCCACGACCGGAGAGAGATCAGGCGCAGGACCAACGGTTTTACGTGCTTTCCGAGGCACGAGCTAAGTGACTATTTTGCAACATTAAAATCTGTACATTAAATAAATTCATTGGTACAGGCCCGTGACTGGGATCGAACTTACGCCTCCCGCTTGGAAGGTGCACGTCTTAACCACTGGGCTATCACCGCTTTCCTATAGATTATCACAGAATGTGAACATAGCAGTAAGCCAAAAATCCAAATCAACTCACAAATTATGTAGTTTCTACAAAGTAAGTCTCAAACATAGCAAGGATTATAATATATATTATTATATAATATATAATATAATAATTTGTTGAACTCCATTGCCGACGCTACATATAAAAAATAAAATAGCCTGTGCAGGGTTTTACTAGAATACATCACCTGCATCTCCTTCCGTGCATGTCATAAGATCTCTCTCAGCGTTGTCCCCTCAAGCGATGAGCTAGCAACCTTGTCACTGAACATATGACCCCGCATTAAAACGTGACTGCAAGGATCTTCTCTATGATCCTGCAGCCCTAGGTACCCTGTTTTGGGTACACAGTCGTGTATATATATATATATATATATATATATATATGTAAAATAGTCTGAGAGCGGTAATCAGGGGTGTTCGCAATAATAGCCCCGGGGTTGTCAATCGCATTCGGGCGGCAGGCTCATGTCAAAGAATAAAATTTTCGGATGAGACACAACAAAAAGTTATAATTTTCCTTTTAAAGTTGATAGATTTATTTATTCATCATCATCATCGTCAGTCTATTGCAGGCCACTGCTGGACGTAGGCCTTCCCTAGGGCACGCCACAAGACTGCCATGGGGGATATTTGCCCATAGTCACCACGCTGGGCAGTTAGTATTTTAGACTATGTTGTCAACACGGGAGGCGCTGCTGCCCATCTCCCGGAAACCCTTAATCGCCTCGTACGATAGACACGGGCAGACATGGGGTGGTACGAATTCTATTCTGCCGGCACCATGCGGCCAATTCTTTTCTTTATTGCTATATGTATACATAGTCACGCTCATGATCTCCAAAGAGATTGGGAAAAAGTGTGCATATTACATACCTATTTTTCAGTATGACTTTTTACTTGGCAAGAGATGGGCCTATCGCTATTTGGGCACAAATTCAACAACATAGCCACTGGTAATAAAATGAATGTGTATGTATCTATGTTCCACATTACGACTCGAAATCCAAATAAAGATATTTTATTGGAATTTTCTGATTTTTTTATATTAACCTGGATGAGTTGCGATTTTTCTATTTTTGACTTGGCCATTATATTCAATGATCTTACCATACGACATTTGCAAATTACCAAAATTGACTTACTGCAAGTATTTACTCTATGGCTTATATCGGAAAGTTCCGATTCTGGAACAGAAAGGCCAAGTAGTAAAAGAAATTGGATTCTGCATTGACAGCGCAGAGACGGTCAGGTGGGCCAGGCCGGAGGGGAATCTTTGTTTGTACACCTCTCATATATCTAGTTGTATTTCCTATATTTATTGAAACGAATGAATGATATTAAGGTAGGCTGACTCCTTACCACGTGGGACTTTATAAGCTAACTTGTAAAAAGTAGGTGTGTAACTTGCACACTTTCTGCCCAACCTGTTGGGGGGATAATGGGCGTGACTATAGGTATGTATATATAAATGATCTTTCGTGGGCCGATTTTTTCAAATGATCAGATGATTTAAGAGATAATGTTGATGTTATCTCTATATTGATGAAGTTTGTATCAAATTTATCCTCCAGCTTAGACTACGTGACCATTGGAAAACTCGGTCCGTTATGGAAGTAATATCTTATTACTATTTAATTTTTTATTCAAGCTTAACGAATATATTATACCTATACATATTATTAATTAGTTGTGTCTAATACGATTCGTATCGAAAATAATATTATTACATAGCTTTTCAACCAAATCATAGTATATTAAAGCTCTTATATTAAATCATAGTCACAAGTGGTTTTCAACTATCATTCAGTTTTCATTGGTTTTCGGTCAATTGCAAAGATGGCCACTGGCAGGTAATAGATGCCGAATTTATTTCATAACATTTATAATAATAAATATTCATAATATTCACACACTTCACAACACATTGACCTAGTCCCACACTAAGATCCCTAAGGTCTTGTGTCGTGGGTACTAAGCAACGGTATATAAATACATAGATAAGTATATAAACATCCATGACTCGGAAACAAACATCGATGTTCATCACATCAATGTTTGCACCTACCGGGATTCGAACCCAGGACCTATGGCGTCGCAGGTCGAGCCACTACCAACTACACCAATCGGCCGTCGAATTTTACTTACTACTATACATTTAACCTCTACACTTCCTAAATTATTATCATTATATTTCCTTAACTTGCTATTAATGTACATATATTGTCTTACTGTCTAATTTTACAAGTAATAATACAGTAAAAAAAAAACTCCTCAACCACCCTTATCAAATGGGGGTAATAAAGGGGTAATCACCCCAAAAAATAACCTTCAATTGAAATAGATAATTTTGGGAATGTGACAAGACCGTGTAGAACAGATGTGAAAAAGGACATTACATTACTTTAACATAGCTTATACTTGTAATGTCTTAATAATATGGTAATTACCTTTAATTTTAAGGGTGATTTGATAGTGTGTGGACTATTTTACAGATATAAAAGTACCTACGCGCTTTAGGGGTCGGGGCTCGCATAATATAGGCTTTGCTGCTGCATGTTAAAAAACTTTTTTTTCTTCTTCGGAAATACACTAAACGACGCAAAACTGAGTAATGCTCTGCGGTTTAGTATTCGGTCTTCTAATTGTTTTCGTCACTGTGTCTACTTATCTGCTGACATATTATTTTTGAATAGGTATAAGATACACGGAAATAATAAAAAGCTGAATTCAAACAGATTTGTCAGGTGTATAGTTGTGCTACTCGGTGATCGGGATTGCGGTGTGTTTCATCGGTCATCGCTTTCTCAGCTATTGGATGCGTGCCTATCTGTTTATAATTCATTTAATGCGAAATTTATTCGCACCTTAATATTGCAGTCTGATGTCGGTGATCGTGGCATGCTAGGGTACGACACCTCGGCTTTAAACTGTTCTATACTTATTGATAAAATTGTGTTAAGTTTAGTTGTGTTCCTACTAAAGCAATATAAGTATACAGACTTCGCACTGGCTTATTGTGATTGCTTATTGACAAAAGGACAGACCTGATAGTGTGTTATTTTATTATGGCTTTCGTAGATTACAGGTATATTATCAGAATGTGAGGGGATTGAGAACCAAGTGTTCGCATATCTTAAGAAGTATTCAGTCTAATAATTTCGATATAATTGTTATTGTTGAGACGTGGTTGCATGATGGTATTTTTGACAACGAAATTTGCGATGATCGATACCAGGTTTTTCGTTTAGACCGTAACGCTGTCACGACCGGTAAAAAATACGGTGGAGGGGTTATGATCTGTGTATTGAGGGAGCTGGGAGCCGAGCTGCGCTCCGAGTGGTCCTCGCCTCTCACTGATTGCCTGGGGTGACGATTCCTTCGAAATCTTATTCCCTGATCAAACATAGGGGTTCTTTGGATCTCACATTGGAGCTGCCTATATCCCTGGTGGGCCTCCTAATCAACATCGTGATATCGATGTTGTACTTAACTCCCTGACTGCCGTGTGTTCTTTAAACACACCTGCTAACGTTATGTACTGGGCGACTTTAACCTACCCTGTATTCGGTGGAATGAAAATGGACCCATAGTTTTAAAACGTGGATTACAAGACATCCAAGAGGCTGCTGAAAAACTTGTTAATATAACGGCGGAATTAGGTCTCTCTCAAAATAATACTATAGCTAACCATTGCGACAATGTACTTGACCTCACTTTCTCGAACTTCTCAGTCGAAATAAGTAAATCGGATAGTCCCTTACTACCTGAAGATGTCGCTCATCCGGCTTTTGTTGTTGATGCTACAGACCTTATAATAACACCCTTAGCTGAAAACAAAATAACTAGATTCAAATTTTATAAAGGAGACTACGATAAGATCAATGAATACCTCTCAAAAATTGACTGGTCGAGCAAACTCAATGAGAACATTTCTGTGGAAGAGGCGTCGAATATTCTTTATGAAGAAATTATAAATAGCATTAACCTTTTCGTTCCTTTTACTCACAGCCTACCTAAACAAAGATATCCCTTATGGTATAATACATCTCTTATTAAACTTTTAAAGGAAAAACTAAAAATTCATAAACGATGGAAACGATTCAAAAATCCTCGTGATTACGATGAATTCGCCCTTTTAAGAAGAGATTCCATAAATTAGAGCGTCAATCCTTTTGTTAGTTACACGGAAACAGTTGAAAAGGATATAATTAAAAATCCCAAAAGATTATGGAGTTATGTAAAGTCCAAAAGGGGTAGCTCAGTTTATCCTCAGAAATTTACACTTGCTACTGAGACTTTTACCGATGGTAACGACGTTGCACGGGCGTTTAATAACTTTTTTCAAAGTGTTTTCTTCAATCTACTTCTCCGCTATCCCAAAATACACCTCTGCCGTCAGTCCCACCAACAACATTAAATACTATTGCGTCCATTATTGTTACTGAGAAACAAGTTCATGAAAAATTGAAATGCGTAAACCGCAACAAAGGTGCTGAAGCGACAAAATCCACCCAATATACATAATTAACTGTGCCGAAAAACTGTCCATTCCTCTCACTATTCTTATTAACCGCTCCCTTAAGGAAGGCATCGTCCCATCGAATGGAAACAAGCCCTTATTGTCCCTATTCATAAAAAAGGTCTAACAAGTAAAATCGATAATTATCGTCCCATATCTATTCTCAACATCTTCAGTAAAATCATAGAAAAAATTGTATTTGATAATATTTATGGCATAATTTGTGGTGGCATTCCCGAAAACCAACATGGCTTTCTCAAACGTAGGTCGGTGTTGTCTAATCTCGGGCTATTTCATCTTTTATATTGCATGGTATGGACAATGGTGGTCAGGTGGATGTGGTTTACACAGACTTTGAAAAAGCTTTCGATCGCGTGGACCACACCATCCTGCGCAATAAGTTATACAAACTAGGGATCTGTGGAAATCTATTGAGGTGGATTGAATCGTACCTTTCAAATAGGTCACAGGCTGTGGTGGTCGGTGGCTACAGGTCAGATTTGTTGGTGTTTCGTCTGGTGTGCCGCAAGGTTCACTGCTGGGACCACTTTTTTACAACGTATTTATCCATGATATTCATGAATGTTTTTCGCACTCTGAGCACCTATTGTACGCTGACGATAAAAAGATATTCATCAAGGTAAATGATATAAGTGACTGTCAAAATCTTCAACAAGACCTAGATGCACTATCTGAGTACTATGTATTAAATAAAATTACTGTCAATGTCATAAATGTGAGACAATTACTTTCGTCGACGTCGTGGGTAACCAATAATTTAATTTACTGCCTTAATAGTCAAATTAAATAGTTTCTTCTGTGCGTATCTGGGGGTGCATCTTTGACAGCAAATGGCTGTGGATGAACATATAGTGGCTATAACTAAAAAGCCTGAAGATCGGCTTAGACACCGAATCTGCCCATTCATTTTCATGCCGTACTGTATTAAAAAAACTTTGGGTCCTAACATTATAAATGCTAGGCGTGGACACTTTAGAAACCTATGGCCAGATAGCATATCAAGACCAATTCAACGTGTATTTGACAAGGTGCTGTAAAACAAGATCATGAAATACTGGGTCTCATAAAAACTATTATAACAAAATGCATTTCCTGAAATCATGATGGGAATGGGGGGAGGGCAGAGGCTTGTTAGGTCCTTCTCTTGGCTAAAAAAATGTATTCATTTTCTTCTAGCACCAGAACGTCGCACGTAGAGAGCAAGACATACTCCTCTATTCTCGGTCTCGCTGACAATACAAATTATGCCAGAAATGCCATCTTTCCCCGCATTTTGTCTGTTTACAATAAACAATTCAAAACTATTGATATCTTTAATCTTAGTAGGAATAGTTTCAAGTGTCATCTTGTAAAATCTTTTGTTCGTTGAGACTTATTTTGTATTTTTAATGCCATATACCAGCCTGTATACATTGGTTCTCATTCTCATCATGATCCCAAAATTGCATATACTTTCTAGCTGTCGCGTCCAGTGATGGTAATATGTGTTGGTGGTAAATAATATTATATTCGTTTTGCCTTATCACATCAAATATATAGGTAATCAATTGACCTAGGTGTAGTGTTTTTATTTTTAAGTTAAGGAATAGTAAGTCATTTTACTTTGTTATTAATCTCTTTGCTGAGGCGGTTCCTCACTCATACGAATTGTTTGATGCTTTGAAATATTTATACTTTGAAAAAACAAGTCCACATTGTATGGATGAGAAGCTGTCTTTGCCCCTGTTTCTAAACGTACCACTTTAACACAGAAATATTGTGAAAACCTATTCTTGGCCTAATTATAATTAAATTTACCTGTAATTATTATAAAATGTAAAGGTTTTCCTAATAAAGAAAATAAAAATAAAAAAAAACTTAGATAGGGTCGTTTTCATAGAATAACTGCCGTGCATGATTTGCGAACTAGCATTTTTTGTATGCATTATACTATACGCCAACCCTCTTGGCACACGCAGTCATAGAACCTTATATGACAGCGCGTGCCAGGAGCGTTGGCGTATAGTATAACACAGATAATGTATTATGAATATGTTTTAAGAAAAGATTTTCTTTTTTCACCCGAGTGGAACTCGAACCCACGACCTATCGCATTCCGTGCAGTGCTCTCACCAACTGAGCTACCGGGTCAATTAACTCGGATGACGAATTTGACCATCTCTTTTAAACATGTATTCTTACATTACGTTTTTGGCAACGTTATTTTCATAATGTAGTCATAGACAGAGCAATCGTTATAAGTAACTATTCGGTAAAACGCACTCTTAGGTAGACCTAAAAGGATCACAATTATAAAAGTTTGTCCTAAAAGAATAGAATAGAATAGAATTAGGCATATATTTTTTCATTTATATCGATCCTCTCGTGGAGACCTACGTCCAGCAGTGGACGGCAATAGGCTGATGTATGTGATACATAACATGCCCTGCGCCTGATCTCTCTCCGGTCGTGTCAGCTTTCCGTCCCATCGGACTACGAGAGTGAGGGAATAGAGAGTGCATCTGTGTTTGCGCACACACTTGTGCACTATAATATCTCCTGCGTACCTGGCTAATCTCCATAGAGATTGGTCGCCTTGGCCGAAATACGGTCGGAGATCATCATCATCATCATTACATAACATGCACGATGAATATAAAAAAAAAATAGTTTTCGTATATATGTTTATATTTATTTATTTAGATTCACTATTTAGAGCTACTGGATTGTGGTAGTTTTGTTATAACCATGCTTTGCTATACATTCACGAATTTCTCCAAAACGGTTTCAAATCAAAAAGATGGATACACGTAAGTCTAACAAGAAAAACTAATTTAGAAGTAAAAAATTTTGCAGACGCGTTGTCAGCAACCGTCTGTCTGTACACACCCTTAGCTGTGGTTAACTGTAGCACTTTAAAAATGTACTTTCCATTATACACAATTCTCCCTAGGTTTCATAAGTCAAGGCTAGTGTGACCGCCACCCTGGAGCTGGTTTGACCCCTTGCATTAACCAATTTACACCCCTCAAGCGGGGGTTATAAATTCACCCCCCGACGATCCACTTCCGCCGTATATGCCTCCGTTAAAAAGGGGGAGGCAAGTATAACAATCGGTTATTATCAGTGTTTAATCTTTTTTGAACAAACTAGGAGTAATTATCAGTGGTAATAATTAATTGACTTTTTACACGAAAGCGCGGTTTTTTTCTTCCCCATAGATATATAGACACGGCTGTGTTGCCGAAATGGGCCAGATCTGCAGGATCATAAGGGAAATCCCACAGCCACGTTTAGCATAGTGCGGACAGATTGTTAACGATCATTGACAAGTTGCTAGCTTATCGCCAGAGAGAATGCCCGAGTTCCTTAGTCGACTCCTGTCTCTTACGACATGCACGGACAAATTATGTTACAAATACATTTATGACTCATTTTGCCTTTATTTACCTTATTTACTCAGCAACACCATCAAAACCGTAAATCCATATAAATTATGACGACTTTAATTCAACAATAAAACTTTGTTAACTATAGAATTTACCGGCAATTTTATTCGGAATTTTATTAATCGTAAAAGTTAAAAATCCCCTTGAAAGGGACGGTACATAGTTTTAGTGCGTGCGCCCTTCACAGGAGTTACAAATATAGGTACTTATAAGTGGTCCAATGTACAACACTTTTATTTAAAACTACATATTTATTAGTCTTATTATATTGGTAGTATTCAACGCGAATTTTTGTCTATTCATCAACATCATATCAGCTGTTGATTGATGAACATAGGCCTTGCTCAACAACCTTTACTGCGACTGTTGGAAGCGGCCTATATCCGGCGTACCCGCGGTTCTAATTACCCCATTACCAAAATTAAAAAATACCTCTTTTATAATCCTCCAGCTCTGGCTACCCCGTAACAGCCGTGACTATTTGTATGTATGTAAATTAAAAAAAAAAATCCTTTCTAATACTTATTCAAGTTTTAATAAAGGTAAATTGAGTTAGTCGAATCAATCACACTCTCAAATACATGATTTTCTACTTTAAACAGGTTAATCTTCTATGAAGAAATCAACGAACACTTATCTCCAAATTTTATAGGCACGTGTAATCTAAATTTAGTTTTAATTTTACCTTTATTTATTAGCCTGTAACTTGAACCGTTTTAAAGGTAGATCAGATAACCGCCCGTACGTGATTCCAGGCAATATCATTTACACGAATGTTAAACAAAACGAGCACATATTTACCCTAGAGTTAGGGCAGACTGTTGTCATTTAAAATTATATTGACACATGTTTTATTGGCATTTGAATAATGAATGGAGCTGTTTTTCAAAAGATTACATGATACATTTTGTTTGTATGAAAGTAAATAAATTGTTTGTGTACAATAAACAATATAAAAAAAAAAAGAAGTACGACAGAAGAAAATATCTTAATACAGCAAGGGTATAAATGAAACTTTCAGCTTAAGAATATTAAGACACACTGTGTGGATAGAAAACAAATAGTAAATGAACTTCAGCAATGTTGTGGTAGGGTAAAATATGCGTAGCTTTTTTACCTATATGTACATACATACCATCAATAATTCTTTCCATATATAAACTCATCATAACGCGAGTAGCACGTACCTGAACTATAAATAATCAAGTGCATGATGATTTTACCCTTCGTTTTTGTATTGATGACAAATCGATTAGGTAGACAAATCGAGGTAGATTGCGTTTCACCAAATCTATTGAATGATGGCGCTAGTAACTATGTCTATGACTTTATTATTTGTGTTACTGCATACAAATAAGGTAAGTTCCGAAATCAGGGATAGGAGTTATTCATCGAAACGGACTCTAGTTACGAGGCCTAATTTAATTTCTACCGTGCAAACCACACCCTTACTATTATAATGATTAATGATATAGTTAATTGAAAGAAATTTAGTAGATATGGCGTCGAAAGAGATATTGATCGGTTGCCATTAGTTTGTAGTAAAAATTGGGTAGTATATGTGGCGAGGTGTAATAAAATTTTATCAATTAAATCTCTCGAGTATCTAAATAGGTAATGCTACGATTTTTTTAGATACCTATCTACTACTATTACATATATGTATAGACATACATATAAGATTCTTCATAGTAATACAAATTCTTATACAAAGGCGAGGTTAATGTCTTTCATAGATAGATAGATGAATTCTTTATTGCTTAAGTGCTTAAAGCGTACTTAATGTCTTTAATGTTAAATATCATGGCATTCTCTATCAGCCATCCTGATAATTTGTAAACATAATAATGTAAACGAATATACAGGATGTAACAGAAAGGGTATGTTAAGCGAAAAGCTATGTAAATAGTCCCACTATAGAAAACCTATTTCCAAAATTTGAGATTCGAAATCACATTTTTATTTTTCAAGATTGTATGAAAATTCCTGAGATATTTAAAAATTCTCCATACTATCGGGAAAAATAAACATGTGATTTCGGGTCTCAAATTTTATTTACATAGCTTTTCGCTTAACATACCCTTTCTGTTACACCCTGTATACAATACTTTATCATACAACTAAACTTTAAATAACCTACAGAGAGCTTATTATCATAAATGAATATTATGCACTTAAAAGGAAAGTTATTATGAAATATTATTTTGTATCTCTTTCGAAATTATTGGAACTATAGAGTCAGGCCCCCTGATTACGCAAAAGCAATAGCAAAGCCGAAGCAAAACGATAGCGAAAATTGTACAATATTACAGCTATCGCTTTGCTTTTACTAGTTAAGTAATAAGGGGGCCGGTCCTTTGAGAGGCGTGCATCGGGCCGTGCCCAATAGCATATGCATAGTGATTCAAATTGCAATTGGTTCTACTTGAAAAATCTTTCCTAAATTCTAAAGTTGCATACAAATTGTTATTCTGTATACTCATATAATTAACATCTAATGTGGAAGACAATAAACATTTCTCATGTATGTAGACTGAACTTGGCAAGTCCTTGTGCCGTCAGAGAAGCGTCAAACTCGATTTACTTATAACTTCCTCATACAAGACAAAATTTGCATGATAATTCCGTTGTTCGGTGTATGTAAGCAAGCGTGGAATCTTAGTTGAACTCCAACGAATTACACAAACAGAGTAATCCGGTGACGAGCGCCGGCGCCATGTTTGAACACCATATTTGGCAGTTTGGTAGGGTGACTATGTATTGCATAAATATATCTTATCTGTGTTATGCTTTATTATAGACAATACAATTTTCACAAATAAAGTTGATAAAAAAGAAAATGTACAAAGGAATGCTTATTTCTTAAAAAGATTGCCTCCAGCAAACCAGTATTAAATACTAGTTCTATTTATTTTACTGGATTACATGCAGACACAGTTATTAATAATGAAATACTTTGCATGAGATAACATGAACAAAATTTTTAAAAATAAAATAACCTATGCTAGTTATAGTAATTGACCTATAGATATTAGGTCAACTCAATTTCTATTGGCACTCTAAAAAAAACTAGCTAAAACGAAACTGGAAAGGAAATTGCACACTCGCATCAAGAATTCCGTTTGAAACCATGGCCACCGTACACGATGTTTGACACGAGGCAGGGCTGGCACCTAATTAGATAATTGCACGAGACCGATGCCGTTTGCACCGAGCTGTTTACAGAGCAAGGTGATTGCTTGATTGTTGAACTCCGATGGAAGCCGGCTGAGGATTGCTACTGTAGTTAGATAGGAGATCGACGAAGTGCGCAAAAGCTTTCCAGAAGCGCTGACTACCATGGCAAACGTTTGTACGTTCTGTAATGTTCATGAATTGTTCTTGAAATTGTGACGATAACGCTATGGACTGACGAGAGGTTTGTTCTTGCTTGAGGTTCTAGTTTTTTTTATCGTGAAAGTAAGATATCGCTCTACACTTCTTATAGCGGCGTCTCTTTTTCACAATGGACAATCCTGCTCTAAGAGTTCAAGGTAACCCTTCAGATTTCTTCTTTTTTTTCGCCTCAATTTTTATTCATCTTTTATATATTGAGGTAGGTGTCCATTCATCTTAAGGTACGATGAAATAAAACTTTTTTTGCCAACAAAAAATATGAAATTTGTTATTTTTCGTGGTTCATCAAAAATAACATTTTGAATGCGAAAATTTTATTGTACTAATTACTTTATTTTTCGTGCAAATAAGCGTGACTATCTATCTTCATCCATCACGCCGCATCTGTACATGCAGACAGCGCAATAACGGAACAACTGACAACTGGATTTCACCTACGAATGAATAACGATTATCACTATAACTGCAACTGGTTGTTTCGATTACAAAATGACTGCTATTGAAAATCACATTTGCTATGACATCAATATGCTTTGTTCTGAATGAATAACGGATCAACCGTAAACCAATGATCGTAGAGACTTGCAACTTGGCGGAAGTATCCTATATATGACGTAGGCATCCGATAAGAAGGGTTTTTCCAAATTTCCATGGGAACAGGGAATCCTAAAGTTTACATCGAAAATGTCGTTGGCGGCCGCTGCTAGTATATATTAACACATGCGTCCGAAATACATCTAGCCAGCATAGTGACGACCGATTAGTCTAGTAGGTAGTGGTAGTTGCCTACGACGCCATAGGCCCTGGGTTCGAACCTGGTAGGTGCAAACATTGATATGATGAATATTGATTTTATTAGATACTTTGTTTCCGAGTCATGGATGTTTCTATACTTATCTACGTATTTATATACCGTTGCTTAGTACCCACGACACAAGACCTTAGAGATCTTAGTGTGGCACTATGTTAATGTGTTGTGTAGTGTGTAAAAAAAAGTGTAGGTACCAGATTTTCATATTGAGAAATCAGGGGTCTAAACCACGAACTCACTATTCTTTCCAGAAGAGGTCATGAACCAGCCTAGGAAGAGACGTTTACCAATAGTACAGCTTAACTAAATCCAAATATTACCAATATCCAATTTTAAGTGCGCGTCATTTTCCAACACGGGTAATGTATTAATTTGCCGTGTTACTGTGTAGATATGGGAATATCCGCTAAATAATGTAGCACTAATGTTACAATAGGTTAGCTCGATCAGCCTCGGAGCGTGTTTGACGGCCGATATGTTACGAGTTCCGTGTTGGAAACCGCGTAACAACCTCAAGTGCTACATGTTAATACCAACTTAATAGGCATTGGGTAATGAACTAATTTGACATGGCCCGATTTTGGATTGATAGAAATGCATAGGGATAGTATTTTCAAAATACTTGTATAAAGTAATTTTATAATAGCGAATGTTATTGTATTCGTATTTATTTGAATTTTCTGGAATTGTATTGAGTAAGTACTCAATTCAATTGAATTGATTAGTACACCGATAGCAGGGTACATACTTTTTATACAAGGTTTATTTTTTAACACTTTTCCAAATAGCTTACGTTTAACTTTTTAATTTTACCCTGTAGAAACAAAGTTATAGTTATTTGCTTCTATGTTAAATTATATTTTTTACATGTTTTTGAATTTTAGAATATCAGATTGGCATTTGATAACGATTCTTGCTAAAACAATGGTTTGAATTCGAGTAACCATATTGCTACATATGATCGATATTCGTTAAAGTCGTGATAATTCCGCATTCAGCTGCATATTTTCCGAGCGTTTCTTCAATAAACTTGTCACTAATACTTTACAGCTGTACTAAACGTGTCTGTAGGATTTCGTTCGTGCTCCTGCGGTAATGACAACCCTTTTTGGGAACACATAACTTTAAATTTATCTGCGCACAATTAGCATCGACTAATTGTGCAAGAACCAATGCCACAAAAAAACACAGTACCATCAGAAACCTGTCATTTCGAGTGTAGATTGTAACCAATCGCGATCGCTATAGGGCTTTTAAAATAGTCCCCCCGTAAACTATTGAAGCGGAACACGACAGTGATCAGCAAATCTGTTTAGTGTCAGCTCATCCACGTGCGTCGATACGCCGTGGGAATACGCCTTTACGTGTTACCCGATTGGTGCAATTAATTGGAACTGTTTAACATGTTATTTGATTACTTACAATTTGTAAAATGGTAGCGACGTTATAATCAGAGTCTACGGAAAGTAATTTTGAATAGATAATATTCATTCAACCCGCCTGCCTGGCGTGGTGACTATGGGCAAATCCCCCCTGGCAGTCTTGTGGCGTGCCCTGGGGGAGGCCTACGTCCAGCAGTGGACTGCAATAGGCTGATGATGATAATGAATATTCATAGAACTAGCTGTTGCCCGCGACATCGTCCGCGTGGACTACAGAATGTCGTCTATGTCCTTCTCCGTATTTCCACATAACAAATGTCATGTTCACAAGATTTAGCAGGCAATCGCTAGAAGATCGCTAGAATAGATTCTAATGAACATTAACATACTTAGCATGATGCTAACATAAAACAAAGTCGTTTCCCGTTGTCTGTCTGTATGTATGCTTAGATCTTTTAAATTACGCACCGGATTTAGATACGGTTATTTTAAATAGAGTGTTTCAAGAGGAAGGTTTATATGTATAGTATCGCATTCCACCCGTGCAAAGCCGGGGCGGGTCGCCAGTTATACAGGGTGTAACATAAAGGGTATGTTAAGCGAAAAGCTATGTAAACAGCCCACTATGGAGAACCTATTTCCATAATTTGAGACTCGAAATCGCATGTTTATTTTTCAAGATTGTATGAACATTCATGAGCTGTTTAGGAATTCTCCATACTATCTGGAAAAATAAACATGCAATTTCGAATCTGAAATTTCGTGAACTTTTCGCTTAACATACCCCTTTTGTTACACCCTGTATATATTAGTAATCTATGTGGATAGTAAGAAATAGCTGGTAAACAAACGCGAGGTTCCATACAATCATATATTAAGTACGTAGATAATACATTGTCCTAAGCTAGCAAAACACGTAATAAATGCACGAAGCATCAAGACGTCACACCGCCATCTTCCATGTGAGAACTTTCTAGTATAACGGGTAATTATGGCGCATCTGACGGCGCTGATCGCTGACAGAGAGTCAAATTGCCGGCACCGTCACGACCGACCGTCACGACGGACGCAGATCTAATGTCAGGCGGTTATGAAGAGTTGGGACTTAGGACAGGTAATGCTACGATATGAGTAATATCCGGCTCGAAGGACCATTTACAGTTGCCTGATTTATTTATTAAAATTAACTTATACTGATACCTGATAGGATTTATGATAGGAACTCACTGGCATCTGTTGATTGTGACGTTCAGAGCTTATGCGATCGGCACATATTTACTGGGTATTACCCTGCTATATCTGGTAAATACTGAAACAACCTTATTTTTATGGTTATTTAGTCTAAATTAGATGGCAATATCCAAAATATTATTTGTTTACCCCGTAAATAAGACAACGACTTATACGTTTGATTAAAGTTTAGTCGAGGTCGAAGTTCACAATCTCAGTGGTCTTTCTCAGGTCGCAGAAGTAGAGGTTAGTGATCGTTGCAAAGATTACTGGGGTACAAGTTCACCCCTCATTGTCTGGGACATACTTACTTAGAGCCGTACTGATTATCCCGACATACTTTCTGGATGCTGTACTGAACGAATCGGTTAAGAAATACTTGGTTGTATGTAAGAAGATTGTTGTTTGTCAGACGTTTGCCATGTTTAAGTGGTACGAGTATTGAGGTATATCAGCCGTGAACCGAATAATTATAACATTACTAGTGGATGCCCGCGACTTCGCCCGCGTGGACTGCAGAAAAAACAAAATGTCGTAATTATCCGGGATGAAAATATTTTCCCGGGATAAAAAGTAGCCTATGTGTTAATCCAGGGTGTCTAACTAACTCCATACCAAATTTTATTAAAACCTCGCCAGCCGTTTTTACGCCACAAGGCTACTGTCCATAAGGGGGGTGTATTGCACGCACATATCAATATCTCTTAAGTGCTTTCTTTTTTTGTTACAATATAATATTATAGTCATAGTATATATAGGTACTATAAATATTAATAAGAAAATGAAAAGGTATTGTATTTTCCAACTTAAAGTCGTATTAAAGTCATATGAACCTCGCGTAATGCCCTTACATAAAATGAAATTATTTGCGTAAGATATACTTTCTAGTCTCACATTATGGTTAACATATTATGTGAGCACACTTCAGCGAATATAGTACAGGGACGTTTAAACAAGTCGGTATAACTTTGCTTAACAAGTTCATATAACAACTTTGCAGACTTATTTATATAGGTTGAGATTTAAGTTTAAATTCCATTTTAGAATGTAAATGATCATCTACCAAATTTTAATACCCAATCATTTTATGATGAAGAAAACTAAATGGAATTGTTTTTTTTAGCTTATTATTTTTGTAGCAGAAATTAGCCTGAAACGTCATATGATGATCTCCGACCGTATTTCGGTAAAGGCGACCAATCTCTACGAAGGAGATATTATAGTGCACTAGTGTGTGCGCAAACACAGATGCACTCTCTATTCCGTTACTCTCATAGCCCGATGGGACGGAAAGCCGACACGACCGGAGAGAGATTAGGCGCAGGACCAACGGTTTTACGTGCTTTCCGAGGCACGAGATAAGTGACAATTTTGCAACAATAAAATCTGTACATGAAATAAATTCATTGGTACAGGCCCGTGACTGGGATCGAACTAACGCCTCCCGCTTGGAAGGTGCACGTCTTAACCACTGGGCTATCATCGCTCAAACGTTATATAAATAGACTGTGAATGATTAACAGTAGAAACCGGAGATTCGTGTTACATACATACATATAATCACGCCTTTATCCCTTATGGGGTAGGCAGAGCACCAAGGCCCGATAGAACCACATGGTGCCACTTCTGACCAAATTTGAGGGTATAGTTGAGATGTATAAGTTCGGTTAGTAGTGACAGGAGGTCAGCCCATCGCCTACAAAACACCAAGACCCTCTTGTCCCTTTACTGACTTGTACAGTATGCCCGGGAAGAGAAGCAGCTGTAGTAATATGCGTTTTTTTTTCACTCCCAGAGCAGCATAGAAGCATAGGAGATTCGTGTTACCATGGTTTATTACCAATGGCAGAAGTAGTTATGGGTTACGTTTAATTTACAGTGTATTAAGCTCCAATCATGTAAATATAGGTACATACATACTCGTATTCACAGTTGTGTTCTCTAAATAGGGTAGCCCGAGCTACAGGATCATGAAGGAGATTCTTACAGCCACGTTAAGAATAGCGGGGTCAGATGCTAATAAGTTGCGAGCTCATAGCCTGAGTTCCTTAGTTGACTCTTACGACATGCACGGAAGGAGATGCAGGTTGTATTCTAGTAAAATCCGGCATCAGCAAAAGTATATATATATATTTTTTTTATCTTAATTTTATAGAGGCTTTTATTTATTACAAATATGTCAGCCTTATCGTAGCCAAAACTAAATAAACTTAACTTACAAACAAAAACTTAAATATACCTACCTACAAACATAGCATCGTTTGAACTAGGGGAAAATAGTATCGTTTGGAATGGAATATTTACAATATTTATACCTAAATCTAAAATTAATTGCCGCCTATGCTCTTCACCTCGCAAACACTCGACCAGTATGTGATGTATGTCTTCAATACATCAGCATTTATCAAAAAGGTATATTTATTTTAATGGGTTTAATATTATAGGAGCTAAAGGTAAATAAAACCTGTATTAATCTATACATCTATACATATAATAAAAATATAACGGATCGCTGTCTGTACATGGAAGATATATAAGAAAAAATATTATAGAATACCTTTATCAACGCAATAGTACCCAAAACAAAGATTTTTGGAATTTTTGTCTGTTTATCTGTGCGTTTGTGCACGCTAATCTCAGAAACGGCTGAACCGATTTCGATGCAGTTTTCAGGAATATATTGTGACAGGTCCCACTTAACATATAGGCTACTTTTTATCCCGGGAAAATGTTTTTATCCCGGATAATTTCGATATATATTTTTTTTTTCTGTAGTCCACGCGGACGGAGTCGCGGGCGTCCACTAGTCTTTCATAAAACTCAAGGAGGTTGAAAGGGAAATGCTAAACCTCTTTAGATTCTTCTATACAATTTAAAAAATATTCCAAACAGGTAGTTTTCACAAAGGGTGGCTACTCGGGAAAGTGAGTTAAAAAATCTCGTAAACCTCCAACCCTCAGCGTCTTGAAGATTGATTGGTGCTGCGAAAAAGGGAAAATTAAGGTTTCACTGCAATATTTTAAATTTATTTGCGTTCGCCATGCAAATTATGAAATAGAGATGGGGAGGATTTTTCCCTTAATCGAATAGGGGAGCCGTCGTTAATACGGGCTGGAAGTGTTTACTTTTGATGTGAGGCATGTTTTTAAGTATGAATGTTGGTTTTCGAGACTTTGAAAGTTCATTGGTATTCCTTAGGTTTTTGAAGAAGTGCAATGAAAATTTTGCAGTATTTTTAATGGGGAATTTGTACAGCTGTTTGGAATACATGGGGATGGTTTTTGAACTCTTTTATTTACTTATCTATAGGGCTCACATCAAATGATGTGGGTTCAGTCCTCTTGTCGTATCTTAAATATATTTTATGTTTAGTAATTATACATACATAGATATAATCACGCCTTTATCCCTTACGGGGTAGGCAGAGCACCAAGTAATTATACACTGCGAATATTTGATTCATTCTTTTTTCTCACTGTCGCGGACACTGCATTCTATGTTTATATTATTACAATTTTATTCTATATTTTAGATAGAGGTCGCTTGGGAATTACAAGTTTTGATATACTTACCGAATACTGCAGGCCTAGCATGACCTGCGAAACATGATATGATAAACCGATTTATCGGCATTTATAAATATAGCCGCCATGTTGGAATTTTGTATAGAGACGATACGATATCGTACGGTACGATATCCACGATGCGTGGTCATGCTAGGGGGGCTGGTTGTTTTACTTTTCTAGTAATTACTATAATCAAATACCTGCTCATCGCTACCTTAGATTAAACATTACATGAAATTGCTATTACAATAATATTAGGGTCGATTCCGGCAGTCACACTTAAACCTAAACCTAATCTTAGTCAGCTCTATCTCTCTCCGTCCTTAACATAAATGGCTGAGAGAGAAAAGGACAGGTAGGACTAATATTACGTTTAGGTTTAAGTGTGACTGCCGGAATCGACCATATTACATACATAATATAAAACTCTCGCAATTATTTAGTTTCCTAACCTATATAAACAGTTTCTATTTGGGCCCACTCTCGCATATACGAGTATATCGTAAAACTTATATATTTATTGCGAAATCCTTATTATCGGACGGTATCAGGGACCCAATATTCCTCCATATTCCCAATAATAATAAGCAGAGAACAAAAACTAATCCAACTAGAGTCGTAAAGATAACATAGGTCGGACCCAAGGGAGGTTCACTATTTAGTCGCGTTTGCAACTCTGTCGAAGTAAGCCGTCCGATAAGTCACATGGGGCCGGAATACGGCTGTCCGCTGCCCTAAATGCGACACGGTCCTAGCTGAAATAGGATTCCTTGCCCTTGCCAATTAAAAGTCGGATTACTTGACTTTCTGATAAGTTGTTGATATTTTGGGGTTGTGAGTGAAGTATTGATATTTTTCGACGATATTTGAGGCCTTGCTTCATAATTTTTCCTCAGAATTATCTCGAGTGGCTAACTGACCAGTGGTTCCTTCAGGGATTATTTTTCAATCGAGCAACTCAAACATTTTTTAATGGTATCTACTAATAAGAAAATGTAAATAATATTATCGTCTTCGTTCGATTTGAGAAAATTAACATAGAATCTTAGAAAGGCATTGGAAGAGAATAAAAAAGTCAAATAAAATTGTAAATTCCATCGGCGTGCGGAGGGGAGAGACGATCTGTTACTATATGTACCGCAGTGGGATTTGACAAATACGAGTATAACGTTTGATTTTATATTTCTGTGTCATACATATCCCATACTGATGCGGGGATTCACTAGAATACATCAGCTGCATCTCCTTCCGTGCATGAAGTAAGAGTCGACTAAGAAACCCGGGCACTCTCTTAGGCGATAATCTAGCGACCTGTCACAAAACACTCGTCATTTTCAAGAAAAGCAAATTAGTAACCAAATATGACATATATGTCTAATTGTCCATGTTCATTATTTACTTTGTTTACTTGTAGGTACATATTTTAATTTGAAAATTAAATTTTTGTCTATGTTTGAAAAGTAGATGATTAATCACTATGTAAACAAAGAGTTTGTTATCATTCAAAGAGTTTAATAAAATAAATTCTTCAGAGTTTTCGATAGTTTCACTTATCTTTTCTTACGGAACTCGAAAAACGTAATAAAAACGTTATTAAAGAACCCCATTTCTTTTTAGCCAAAAAGATAAAAATAAAATGCAGGGGAGGAATCTATTAATATAATCTTTGCGCTAAGGTAACTGACGGAGTCAGCAGTTTTGCCATGGGATACATAGAGCCGACGTAAAGCAGATGTGGCTTAAGCATTAGTTACTTAACGCTGCCGTCATATGGTGACCGACAAGGAACTTTTGACATGTCGGCATCGTAAAGATTTCTTGCATTCTAAATCGGCGTCTTTTTGCATTAAAACGGCCTCGTAATGTTCGCATAACTTTCATAATGTTCGGACATGGATTACAAAAGATTTGTTCATTGACCCCCTCAGTATTTCTCTGTCACTCATACATAAAATATATTGCCGTCACGCTCGTAACTGACTGGCGTGATAGAGATGTTTTCGTACATTTGTACGATAATGACAGAGATGAATAGTGAGGTCAATGTACAAATTTCTTTGCAATCCGCGTACTTTAAAAGATAGAGTCCCTGCCGCGTCGATGTTGCGTGAGTAGACAGTGGTGATTGGTTCATACTGTGCTGCTTAGAATACTGTCCCATAAGCTGATCATCTCAGCTTCTTTGATACTTGCTTCATGGTTACATCTAATAAGGGGTGGTCGGAGGGGTGGGGGAGGAAAGAAAGGATTGTTTTTAGAAAGTTCGTTGAGACCAGATTGCAAATTGCGTCTGCTCAGATTGGGGAACATGTCTGCAAGTGCATACGATGTACGTTTTTATGTCCTCACGAATTATTTTTTGATATTGAAAAAGCGTCGAAACTTTTTTATGCATGTTTGTGTATTTGTAGAAAGAAAAAATTAGCATCCAAGCATCAGGATTATTTAAGGCAGTGGGAAACGTTTGAAAAAGTTTTTTATTTTTATTTATTTATTTCAACCAACATTACAATTCCATGCAACTTAAACTATACAAATTATAAAAACACGATCTAAATTGTAACGCAAATACATTTGCGCACAAGAAAACAACAAGTTTTTACAACCAATAGGATAAAATTCATAATAAATAGATTAGATTTGTCTCCTATGCAATGACACAGCTTAATATATATTAGTACACAGAGTATCTTAAATAATATCTGTAAATGTATGTAAGTACAACTTATTATTTCTTTACTTCTTATTAATTTTTTTCCTATTACTAATCCTTCAAATACAATTTCCAACAGCTGTCCACAAAGACAAACTCAAACATAAAACTATTAAACTGAATATTTCCAGGCTAATGTAAATTTTAAGGACGAAAATATATCCACAGTATCCAGACTGGCATTATTCTAAACCGTTTGCTTTTACGATAATGGCGGGCTGTATTGAATTATTCGAAATAATTTCTATAGAAATACTTGTCTATTGCGGTGTACTCTTTGCGAGCGTGATCGTATCTTGGAGCCACTGTTCGCCGCTGACGGACGAAACGCCTACTGGCCGTGCGACTAAGAAATCCGTGGAGCTGACTGCATACTATAGTTTTTTTTTAAATTTCTGAGACATACTTAACAATGTGCGATATGCACAATGAAAAAATAAGATATCTCGGCTGCTACACTATATGAGTAAGATAAGTTATCAATTCAGCCGCTCTATCCAGATTGCTGCTTTATTCAGATTAGCCGCGTGGTGCCGGCAAAGTAGAGTTTATACCACCCCTGCCTGCCCGTGTGTTTAGTACGAGGCGATTAAGGGTTACCGGCAGGTGGGCAGCAGCGCCTCCCGTACTGACAACATAGTCTGAAAATCACACTGCGGTCACCAACCCGCCTGCCCAGCGTGGTGACTATGGGTAAAACCCCCCCTGTGGCAGTAGCCTTGTGGCGTGCCCTGGGGGAGGCCTAGCAAAGCCTTTTCAGATTCGATACTGATGGATTTTGGCTAGATCGAATAAATTTTACACATATGTAAATCACTGATTTACAAAATAGTAAATAGACGAGATAAAACATTTTTTTTACGATATAAAATACCTGTTTTCCCACCAGGCTATGAAGCCAATAACACCAAAAAGTTTTATAAAAAAATCTGAGACACACTAAATATTATGTATCAGAGTTATTAAATTATTTATTATAGACTGGAGTATGATCTCTAGACTGCTATAGCTAAACCGATAAGCTACTCTAAAGACCAGAGACCAGTCTCCACAGCACGTTATGTCCGACCAGTAGCGCTCCGAGGTCCGTGGGCCGGCCAATCAATATAGTGCCGCAATTATGTTAATGCACCGCCCAGGGCCGGCGCGAGCCATGCAATTGAAAATGTAAACGGCGATCTCTGAGAGGCTATGATCGCCTGGTAGCTGGATGAAGCTGTTTTCTAGCTTAGGGTAACTTGTATTTTTTTATTTACTGGAATTACTCTAATTGTTGTGACTTCTTATTGTTTACAAGACTATTGTAGTGGAAATAAACGTGGATTTTGTTTTCGAAAAAAATAAGGAAAATTATTATTTCGAGTACAGAGATCACTTCTATAGCCATTACATTGTAAATAAACAGATTATTTTATTCCAAAGTACGAGTACAACCTCCTGAGTTAATGATATCCGCTTAATTCTTAATATATAGTTTAACTATTCAAAAATAAGTTTTCGAGAAGACAGGCTCTTGTATTATAAATCGTTGACTGGAACTTCCATAACACTCAATCATTGAAAACTAACTTACACGACAAAGAAAACAAAGCACTTCCATCGACCTAACCCGCTCATATTCCTAGTTTTCCCTTAAGGGCACTCAGGGAAGAAACCTTCATTTTTAATGAATGAGTGTGATCAAAGATTGAATCATATAGAGATTGTTAGAAGATGTTCTTCAAAGAAAAACGACAGAAACAGCGAACGGGAACTTACGAAGGCATTTCTATTAAAATCTAATTACTGTATAAAATTAAAAAGTCATCGCTACGCTTGTCTGACAGCTCAGTAATTGAATGTTATAGTTTTTTTGCTAACTTAGTCTGTCTTAGTTAGTTATTAAGTCCAGTCATATAAAATTTAAAATATTCCTGGCTACAAATTATTTGTAGCCGTTATTAAAAATTATCTCAAAAATATATATTATTTTAGAGATTTTTTTAATACTCTCGCAAAAAATCAAGATATATTATAAAAGTATGTACAAGTGGATCCTCCGGGTATATTTCGAAATATGTTATAACCATCATAGAACAGAGTACATTTTATGTATTAAAGATGACTATATGTGGATAAATGAAGTAGAAATTTTAACATATCACGTAATATTTTAAGGTATTTATTGTACCATTCTTATTCCTTCCCTGTCATTCACTTGGGGTCAGAGCAAATTTTTCTTCCAATTTTCTCTTTTATCCATCAATGACTATTGACTCCCAGTCTACGTACGTCCTCTGTCACATAGTCCATCAATTACTTTTAAGCCTTTCTCTTCTTCTATCACCACATCATTCATATTATTTCAATCATCTCAAAAATCTATATTAATATATACAAATACCTACTAATTAATGTAATGATCAAACAAAATTCTACTTAAGTATAAAAGCAAGACTTTCTGTCGAAGTTCGGTAATCATTTGACGTTGTACTAAACGTTAACTTGACGCGAACTTTAGCTAATTACGTTGCCTTATTAACGCTTATTTGTTACTATTTAAATATTAATTTAAAACTTTCATGTTTATCCACCCGCGAGTTTATAATGATGGAAGTTGTAAATAAAAAAATGTAGTTGCAAAAGTTTTCAGATTATGTTTATTTATTTAATGTCTTTCCCAAAAATGGCATCTTGCAATGCAATGAAAAGCAAAAGGCGAGTAAAAATATACGTAACGATTTTACGAAATAAAAGTAATATTTAATAGTAATATGTTTTCTCTTTCTTAATTTAACTTGTTAAATAGTTCCGTCGCGTATGGTCAAATTCGCAAACGGTCAAGTGACTGAAAAACTCATTCGGTCAAAATAGCGATTGGTCCATACCTCAAACTGTCAAAATAGCAATTGGTCCATATAGCGAATGGTCATATTTGCATTATTTTCTAATCGCAAATAGTCAAGATCGCAAACGGTCATATTTGCAAACAGTCAAGATCGCAATTGTTCGAATGTTTTACTTCATATGTAGCTCGTATGTATGCATTACTACCTAAATTATTAGGGTTTTATTCCAAAACGACGACTGAAGATAGTACCAGTTTTAAATTAATGGCTTAATACCATGGTTTAAAATGAAACGTCATTCCATAACGCAGTTTAGCGCTAGTTCGAGTAAAGTAGGGCTATAGAAATAATTAAACTTCTATCACTTTGTCTGCTTAATTAATTAGGTTAGGTTATGTTAGATCTGTTAAAATTACAACGCCAAGTGCCAGAAGGAATTTTTGTTAAACTATATTTCCTAAATAGCACCGTAAGCTCGTTTTTTACATACATTACCGGCTGCGAATACGGTATTGTATAGAATACCTAGGCAAAGTATAAATGAAATTATATTAAATTTAATACGTTACCTACACGTTTAAGGTATTCTGTACATTACCTAGGTATTGTATACAATACCGGATTATACAGATTGCCGGTAACATGTATACTTGCTTATAATATTTGTACTTATACACATTTATATACAATTTTAACTAACTTGACGCTTTGCTATTTTGACGGTTTGCTATTTTAATGCTTTGCTGTAATGACGATTCGCTATATCGGCGGTTCGCTATTTTGACTAACTGCTATTTTCACTAGTTGCGATTTTTGTGAATTTGACCGTTTGCGAAATTGACCATACACGACGGAACGTATTAAATCATAGTAAGAATTCGAAAGTAAGTAGGTATTACAGAAATCTGCGCCATTATTAAAAATAAAACAATGGCAGCTGAAAACAAAAATATGTTAGGTAAGGTAACCTAAATTATCCACATTAGGGACACAATGTACGTCGAGATTGCTTTTGACATCCGTGTCACTCGATTAATCGATATAGCATTCGATAATTCAATGTATTCAACATCTCGCTCGTTCTAAATCTAATCGATTATAGCTTTGAGGTGTAAGGAGGGAGGAAGTTCGGTTGAAATTTCGGAGTTTTGGATATTGGAGATGTCTTAATTATGCCAGTGGCACATTTAGTTAGATTAAACGCGTCCTGAAAGTAAAATAATTAGATATCACATCTTAAACTTACTATGAAATAGATGAATATAATCTTACATACGAGTACCTATATAAGGAAACTTTTAATGTACTTACTATTAAACATTTGAGTGCCAAAAAAAACTCAGTTATGAATAGCAAATTAAATTGTCTTGCAACTACATATATACATATAAGTGAGTACATATACTATTCCTTAAACTCCTTTTTCTCTCCAGTTTTTCATAAGAGCCTCAATATTGCTAACATCTTGAGTCTTAAGTCTTCCTTCTTCGATAAAAATCATATACAAAGTTTTGTTTGCATCGAATTCGGTACGGCTTGTGGATTAATTTTCAAGTAGGTAAAAAAAACTTTACATACTTTATATGTAAGTACAATTATTTTTTCAAATTTTTAAGCAAATGTTCTGTTCCAATGTACCATAAAGAATTTTACTAGCTTTTCTGTAAGTAAGTTCATTCGTTTTGTCACGACGTAGGTACTCCTATATCCAAGTACTTCATCCCAGTAGTGACGTTCAGAATCGTATCAGTTGGTAACATGACTCTTTTTTGAATAGTTTGGTTGCCAAAAATCATTGCCACTACACAAGTAAAAAAAAAACACTAAAACAAAAACCAGAAAAACCAAGTACAGCCACACACATTACTTGGATTCAGATCTCGATTGTAATTGCACATGTAGCGATTCGACAAAGGCCCCGGACGAGGGCAAAACGGTCGCAAACCCGATTACGGTTTAATTAGGGAGTTTTATTTGCCCCTCTTTATGGTATTCTTTGAGTCCGGGTACTAGTTCTTTGGGATTGGCTTTTTTATTCCGATTAGTTCTCGCTTCGCTTATTGGTATTGATTTGACTTAGGCACCGTTGTTTGATTAGTAGTCAGGCTTAGTATTTGTCAAGATACGTCAAAAATATATACTACATATATAGTTTGATAGATATTTACAACAAGTGTTAATGCCCCAGTCATTAGAATGAATCGAGAGCCCCTAAGTATTTTGGATTTTTATGAAATTTGGTGAAAGCGTTTTGAAAACGGACGCCATAAAGCTTGATAAAGATAGAAATAATCAGGCTGGCGAAAAAGGGTTTATCGTCCTTGCATATCTTTACCTTGACAATTTGCTTACTAAATATAGATACCTTACCTAGCGAGATCCAATGTTGAATAGAAGTACGTACCTGTAACAAGAAAATTTATATTATGTTAGGTTAGGTTAGATATAGAAAATATATAGAAAAATACCATACTGCGTATTTTAATATACCTACCTACTCGGAATCACTCTCACATCTAAAACAAATCTAGTTATATCTCTCAAGTTCAAATACAATCTACAGCGACCCAAAGAAATATACATATAAAAATAAACTCGAAAAACATAACCCTCCTTCTGGCGCAGGTAGGTAAACTTAGTGCATTCTCTGCCAGTTAAAATAGATTTTAGACCAATTTAGTCAAAAAGTAAAATAATTTGAACAAACCACATAAATAGTACATATAAAAAATAATAGTCACATATAAAAAGCTTTTCCATTAGTAAAATTACTTTCATAAAAACTTCTGCAATTATTTCAAAATTTACAGGTAATAATTTGTTTTAGAAGTAATTCTACTCGACCTTTAATTGGTCGACGACATAAAAGGTATAATTATTTATTTAAGTTACAATACAAAGTAATTAGTATAAATTAACATAATTTTCTGATGTTTACGAAAATAGAACAACAAAAATTCGGTACAGTAACTTGCAGGATGAAATAAACAAAATAATTTGTTTCTACTTTACTCAGAAACATAATGCAAATACAATACATACGAGTACATATACGAATAAAATGTATATCTACCTTTAGGTTGATCTTAGATTAATAATTACAATAACTATGTACTTTTAAACTGTACAGATTTTAATGTTGCAAAATTGTCACTTAGCTCGTGCCTCGGAAAGCACGTAAAACCGTTGGTCCTGCGCCTGATCTCTCTCCGGTCGTGTCGGCTTTCCGTCCCATCGGACTATGAGAGTGAGGGAATAGAGAGTGCATCTGTGTTTGCGCACACACTTGTGCACTATAATATCTCCTGCGTACCTGGCCAATTTCCGTAGAGATTGGTCGCATTAGCCGAAATACGGTCGGAGATCATCACATCATCACTTTTAAACTAGAATAATTTTTGAGGAAAGCTTAGGAACCATGGTCATCGCCATAACAGTTCGGCAAACAGTTAACCAACACTTGTAAAATTTGTAAACATGGGATGACATCAGCCAAAAAGTTAAAAAGCATGATCTCTAAAAAATAAACGTAAGCACACACATCTACTTCTTCACAAACACTTTTAATTAACAAAACCTATATTATGGGCTAATGTAAGTAGAGGCCAGTGGGAACGTGAATAAATGAGCAGAGAGCGCCAATCCTGTTAGCCTGTGTACACACGATGGCATACAGAGCTTTGGGCTCTGCAGAGTAATCGAATAACGGTGGGTCAAGTTCAATTATTTTTGTGCTGATCGTAAAATTGCTTACTTTTTTTAAGTATCTACAGAATTAGTTTGTTTTATTTTATATTTATTATTACACCATTTTAATTGGTCCAACTCGTTTTATTCAAGAAATATATTAGTTTCGAGCTTGGCTCTATATTGGACTTGTTATTTATTATACATGTATGTATATATTTAACAAAATTATTCTTTAAGAGTAGGGCAAGTCACATAATAAGTAAGAGCTGAACCTACAAATATGATTTCATGACTTTTTTTTGTGAATAAAGAGAATGGAATATATGTGACTATATTAATCGGAAGAGTGAATAGCCTCGAATTCCGCGTGAGCCGAAATAAAATTTTATGAGATAAAGCAGCAGCTTTTATATTTTTCTGATGTGTGAGTTTTATGTTAAGTTTTATCAATTCACATCCGTTCGGTATTTATTGCGTAGAAAAGTTCAGCCATCCTCGCATATTTCACACATAAACTAGATACACGTTTCAAGTATTAAAAATATGAGTAAAAACTTGATTCTTTACTTTATTTGTATATACATCTACACGTACCTATATGATTACTTAAAAGAGTTTAGGTAGATATAATAATATTCGATTCTTTCATTTGATCATGTTTAATTAGTCTAACTTCTACACGATTCATAAATCTTAAAGTACTGTTCTAACTCTCCTGTCACCTTTTAGAATAGTAGATGGACGTCACAAGAACGTGACAGTGAGTGCCACAGCTCGGTATTCCAACTCCTGGCCATTGTTGCACTGCTCCAGATTTAATTATTGCATTAGCTTCACAATATATGTATATTGCCATTGTGATGTTCTCTCAACCTTTTAAATTCTTGTTATCGTGCATATTTTCGTAATATCGAGTTGTGTATATTTCCGAATCTTATCATTGTTTGTATGTCTATGATGTATTCTGTAAATTTTCGTTGAACTTCTGCCTTTTGGCTTCAATGGGAAGTAATGCACTTTGAAATTTCTGCGAAGTCTTTACGACGTCCAGGAATTCTGGTTGTTTCTGTACCACTGTAATGTTTTCCCCTTAAATAGCTGTATCAGGGCGGGTGGTAGTTTATCCTTCTCTATTTCCCTGGTTGTCATCAACTCCTCCAGGCTTTCTAGAAATTCTATTGCACAGTTTGTTCCGTCGAAGTATATTTTCCATGCTTCTACTATTTGTGTTATGTCTTTTTCTGGTGCCATTTTTGGTTTTATTGTTCTTGTGTTTCCGGGAGATTTACGTATGTCTTCGACTACTATCTTGCGCAGCTCGTCTACATCCTTCGGTCGGTATGCCTCACTGTGCCTCTTCTACTAGTTGTGTTTTTCTAAGACCGTATATCCACGACGTGGACATTCAAGTGGTATATTTTTTTTTTTGTTTGTTTTTTGTTTCTGGATTATTATTTCGGGATAATTTATTATTGAATTTATTACGCGGGTTTTTATTTATTTACTTACGGGATTATTCCAATACGCGGGTGTAACAAACTTATTAAACTGGAACACTGATGAGTTAACAAATGTATATTTTCAATGACCCAAGAACACTAACACGATACACAAGTATAATCTTACAAGAGATCATCTAATACATAAACGTCAGTCATGGGAGACTATGGACGCGAACACTAGATTTAGTTTAACAGGCGGAACATAGACAAGGATTGCGGAGGGCAAGACGGTTTGTAATAAATCATGGTACATTCACTTATTCACGATCGCTTAGGGAAGTATCGGACTAAACTAACTGGCGGGCTCGGTCGCGGTACGAGCGGAATAACGGTATATACGCGGCGGGAGCGCGAGTTGGGTGAGCGTCTACGGCGCGGGCATGAAACGTCCTGTCCACGGCTATGCCTGACGGTCAGAGAACCTTACAATCTTTACCCGTCACAGTCAGACGGCGTGGACTCGGTTGTTTCAACGTGCAAAAAGCGGGAATACCCGTATCGCGGAACGTCCTGCACTAGTTGGATCTAACACGATCTTTACCCGAATCAAAGGTCCCTTTAACAACTAGACGACTAGGGCTTTGCAGGCAAATTGAGGACGTGATTCACCTTTCGCGGATAAACAAATGAATGCTTGCGGAACAAGTTTTATTGCTTCGTTGGCGGCGGTCGGTAGCTGAGCGGGACGCGGTTGTCGCTCGCGGGATGCGGGAATCGTCCGCGGGATGCGGGAGTCGCTTGCGGGATGCTGGCGGGGCGCGCGGTGTGCGAGCTGTGACTCTGCCATCTCCCTTGTGACGTCGCTGGTGGCGTCACAATGTTATTTTAAATATTTGTGTAATAATTTAAGATGAATCAAATAGCCTTTTTTCAATAAATTTGTTCTGTTTTGTGTACCTACGGACAGAGTTTTTCAAATCCACATCCAATATACTAGGTAATTAAACAATATGAAAGGATTTTTTCAACAAAACACTAACCGCCAAGTCTTTAATAAACTCAAGGAGAAGCGAAAACATGAATAAATGCGAAATAAAAAACAACACAAGTCACGCAACATATCGAAAGAGGTGATTTCATAAACAAATGCGGACTCTAGTCGATAATTCTAAGCACTTTGAATAATACATTTATTGTAGACTACATCCCTTTCGGAAAATTATACTGACGACTACTAGCGAACGACAGAGGCGATTACAAGGCAGCGATAAAAATAACAAAAAAAAAATATATAAAAACAAAAAATATTCAAACACTTGTCAAGCAAAAATGTTCCCTAACTTTTATGTCGTAAAGTCGAACGGCCAAAGTGTTATGCTAATAGCCGGTTCGCAGGTGAGCCAACCATCTGTTAGTCCTACTTATGTTGTGGAAATATAAAGTTTTCTCAATAAATAATGCAATGCGGTGTACTTTCCGAGGAAAAGTGGGATATCGCGGTTAAAATACAAGTTTTTAACACAAAATAAATTACGAATAAACCGAGAAGGATTTTACTACCTTTTCAAATTTCGTGGGCGAGCAAGGTGACTTGTAAACAGGTTCGACGTCTAAATATTACTTTTAATTTTGCAGTTGGTATTATTGGTGGAACCTTATATTAAACATAAGTAAGAACCTAACGGCAAAACCTTTACATAAGTTAGTTTATTTTATACAACTTGGTACAATAACTTTCAATATTATATCTATTTGAATCATCAATAGTTCAGAGGATGAAGTTATTTTTGGCACATGAGATAATATTTGCTCGAACTAACAAAACAGACAAGGTTACCAATCCGTGTGTGCCCCAGAGAAAAAAAATACCCAAATATTTTTCATCAACTCCCAACTATATTGGAAATTGAAGGATAATTCGATTAAGGCAGGCCCTTTTTGATGCCTTTTACTGTATATAAATAGTCCGTAAAGGTAAGAACATATTTTCGATTTCTGCGCATTTTCTTCTCGGCAAAATGAAATCTGTATTTTCAGGGAATTCTCAATTTTTCCTATTGACAATATTTTTTGTATGCTCTATCGGACTCGTGTATTTATTACCTGACATAATTTATTAGAAATTGTCCCCAACGCTTCGATAAAATAATTGATAAACCCAACGTTTATACAAACGGTGTCACTTGTCGAATTACGTTGTGTCGTGTACGTATGTACGTACATATTTATAAATTCCTTTACCCATTTTCAACAAACCTTTTTAAATCCAAGCGACTCACAACACGTGTGGGAGTACGTGAGAAAGTAAGTAAATAATTGAAAGGAAACTGTAAAAAAGCATCTTCAATTCACGCCCGATCCAGACAATGTCTGGGCCTTGAATAGTGCCTAGGTCATAAATACCAGCCAGACTAGATTTAAGGTGCAGACTATAGGCTACGTGATCGAATTTCCAGTGCTTTTACCTAGGTATTTTTATTGCACGAACTGGGAGCCGAAATTTTGAACACTTTACTTATAGTGCAGAAGTTGAGTTGGATTTTTAGGATCACTTTGCATTAGCAGTTAAAGTTATGGTTTGCATTAGTTTTATGGAGTTCGTTCTACGTAAATTTTCTGTAAAGTTGGTTAAGAAAATTAAGGAGTTAATCAACAACGATAGTTGTGCACTCTTAATAATTTTCTATATAACATTCGTTCATGATTTCGTAATGATAACAATGAATTGTTTTCCATCTTCCATTTTCCCTTCCAAATCTATTCAACAGCTTCTATATCAAAGTTTTATCATAAACCAATACAATCATCTTATTTCAGCACATGTCCCTAGTTTTCCCTGATATTACAATATTCAATACCAAATATTACCCGTCAGAGAGACAAACAAAAACGTCGCATAAGAATCTTACCGTCGTCATCGTGGAAGATAATCCTCAACTTAGATATTTTGATGTTTTATGAACAAAATTGGTTTTTCCCCGAGCAAAGAAAACCCATTACGGCGGCTAAAGATTTCGCTCGTTACAGCCTATCTAATTTGGGATGATCCAGATTTCTCTTCCGTACCCCGAGGTGTGATTGACAGAATCTAAGTGAGGATTTGGAAGATATAATGGGTATAAAGGCGGGATCAGTGAGTGTGTTGACGCGTGCAATGATGTTATTATCAGCTGAAGAGGTGTCGCCTTTTACGGAGTTTAGAAGGAAACTAGAAAGAACGGCTTTGCATCTTGTAAGGTATGATTGCAGATCATAAAAATAAACGGAAGACTGTTTTTGACGAGGTTTGTTTAGATCTCCATTTATATTTTGATTGGCTTTTATATGCATTATGAAAATGTTGGCATATTTAATAATAATTGGTATTTAAATATTATGTCTGCCTGTCTGTAAATATAATGTAGGTACTACAGGTGGACTAAGTCGCAGGCCAAATTAATTGAAACTACGATTTCAAAATACCTAATTTAAAACACCGTACTCGTACCAATCTCCACGTCGATAAACTACGTAAATTATACGAAATTTTCACCCATTCATTACCAGAGAATTTCCAGTTGAGTTTCCGTGTGCACGGGAGACTGACTGCGGATATTTTGTCGTCGGCAGTCGGGTGCAGCTGACAGGCGTAATGATGCACTCGACGCATGCACAATGCTTGTAGGGGCACAGCGAGGTGTCGAATTCACACTTATTCGGGTTTGGGGGAGCGAAAATAGTTGCAACGTTAGTAACAGGTGCGACGGATATCTGCATGTATGTATTTTTACCAGTTTCCCTTGTTTCTAGTCTGGTTACATTTGGTTCATTATCCTTTAATATTGCAGATAAGTTACCCTTTAATTTAAAATCTGTATCATCATAAATTTCATTATTAAAGTTGGAATGTGATAAACTTTTATAATTTGTACTCATAAGACTTTAATAACAAGAAGAAATACTTTGGAAAGTCTACATATTTTAATTTAGTGAAATCCCAACCTTCAAGAGTTCTAGAATAATAATGTAATTTCTTATATTCATAATTATTTTTACAATATTTTCGCATATTCCAAAGACTGGAGATTAACTCAATTTTATGGTTTCGAGTATTCTTTCCGAAAAATAGGACTTTTAATGGAATTCTAGCAAGCGTATCGCGTTAGGCGGATTTATTCTTATTGCCTCTTGCCTCGCGGCGTTGCTAGGTTTTCCTTTATAGAAAATTAGTTTTCCGAAACACACTATACACAAACATACTCAGATTCAGGTACCGCCAATTACAAATTGCGTGCCTACTTTGAACATTTAATAATTTTTTCGAATATTTTGTATAGTTCTAGGGACTAACTTATATTCGTGTTTCCAAGAACCTGTATAGAATTGAAACATGAAACTTTAATAAACGCAAGTAATAGAGATAAAAACAAATCTTCAAGCAGCTTCATTCACAATAACTAAACACCGAAAACCGCTTAAGTACATCGTTTACACTACAGAAAAAGTGGTAGAAAGCGGGTGTTTACTACATCCCCCGTTATCGGAGGCCTGCAGGCATGAGCCCCGTATTTTTGTTAACAACTTCTTTAGAAGAATTTTCACTCCAGATACACATTGTGTGGATGGAATTTGATTTACTTGTTATCGACTTAAGCGGGACTCTGCTGAAGTTTCACGTAAACTGGCTTAGCTGAAACTGGTTTTGATGCAGATTTGAATACACCATACTCGTATGTAGTATATACTAGCTAATGCTTGCAACTTTGCTCGCCTGACCTTAAATTACACGGCCTTATAAAATCTGCCAAAATGCAGTTAAATATGTTCGTTAGTTATGGGTGACAAAATGACATACTCGTACATGCAAAAATCTTCAGATTCGCTCAATTTATCACATCACTAATATTAATTAAGTTAGCTACCCTATATTTTGATGTGCTGGAAGAAATTGGAAACTTATAGTAACTCACAGTCAAACAATACAATGTAGGTATGATATTCTGAGACAAAATGTTTATATCAATTAATTGGTTAAAGAAGCCAAAATTCAAATCTTTGTTTTACTAACGTTTCTTAGCATAAAGTAGCGGCTGGATCATGCATGACGTCAGCAGGTTACAATAGTTCTCTAGTTCCAGGCACTGAATTGAACCAAAAAGTTCCTAACTTCACCTATCAGGGCGAATTGAATATTCAATGAGATAAAAACGACTTACGTTATTTCTTAAAAGTGGAACTTCGTAACATAATTTCGTGATATAATTAATCTTGGAAGTTCTCTCGGGTCTTAAACGATATGTAACCCTCTAAATTCCCCGAGATCCCCTCGAATGAACAAGAAAACGCGAACACGGTATCTGTGTTAAAAGTACCAACATATTCAAGTATTTTGTCAGTCAAAAACGCCTCTTATTCAGCTGTCATAAAAGTTACAAAGGCGGCAATGTAGTTCGGTGGGCGACAAGAAAATTTCCTACCGGCCCTAAAATTGCCACTTTTCTTTATATATCCTCTTCCCTTTGTTGCATCTTTCGTATCTTGATGATGTGTTTTATGTAACTATTATATATTATTTTCGCAAGGACCCGAAAGAAATGTGTGATCGGCAATAGATAACATAGAGTGATGCATGTCCTTTTTCTGAAATAATGTCTATGGGTGAAAAATGTAGGAAGCCTAAAAATATTCTCAATAGATAGTGGTCTGTAGGTATGTCATTCAAAGTAGTTCTCTCTCTCTTGTTTGAAAAACTCTTATTCGGAAATAATAAAATGATACTCATAAAAAAAACTTATATGATTACCTATTGCCACACAGAGAAAATATACCAAGTACCTATAGATATGTAATTTATGTGTATATTTTTAATTTGTGTGCAATAAAGTATAGATACCGATCAACATTTCCTAATGTAGGATGATTAAAGGAAATTATTAAATTAAAACAAAAAAAAATCCATGCTTGCTTTGATGGCAAGGAGAACAGCAACAGCGAATAAAATAAAACTACTTGAGAAAAGCCTGTCATTGATAGTAAAATCAATGGGATTTCCAATATATACAGGGTGTAACAGAAGATTAATATACAAGAACATTAATATACCCCATATTAAGCGAAAAGCTATGTAAATAGCCCACTATAGAGAATTTATTACTATCTGGAAAAATAAATATGTGATTTCGAGTCTGAAATTTTGTGGGTAGGTTCCTTTTAGTGGGTTATTTACATAGCTTTTCGCTTAACATACCCCTTTTGTTACACCCTGTATATAGGTAGGTACTCAATGATATTGCAATAAACACAGACGAATACTTGTTTAACTTAAATGTCTTCAATTCGCCGAACGGATCTTTTAGTTTTATTAAATACATTTCAGCGAAATATCGGTAGTTTTACTGATATTCCATTTAATATATTTACTTGCCGGTATCCAGTCTTTTATGTATCGTTAAAATAGAGGTTTGGTATCGAGTGTTCGAAAACAATTGTAGCGATGAACAGCTTAAAGGCAAAAATTGACGGCTATCAGTTTAAGCGGGACCCGAAGATACGGATATATTTAAATAGGTTATCGATTTTGAGTCAGTTATAAAATTCACCGAAGCGTAATATAATCTTCCAGAGAACTTTAGGTACTTCTAAAACTTATTTGTTTCTAAAACTATAAAATGTTAAAGTTAGATAGACAAGTGAATGTTAAAATAAAAGTGAAAAAAGCTAAAACATCTTATATAAAAACAAGTTTAGACAAAAGACATTTTGAAGCAGAGTCTGCAGGCGACGTCCGCTACTATCGACAACTTACAGAAGACACAGCCTTTTGCCTTCGCCTATATTTTCATTTAAGTTTGAAAATTGCTTGCGCTCGCCCTCGCATCGTGAAAATTGTCCTGGAATAGGGATCGATAATGGGATTGTAGGTACGATTTTCTTCTGAGATGAGCCGCACATCGCGAGTTTAGGAGATAGAAAAATTTAGGAAATTGTCTGAGAGATTTATAGCCCGCGTGTGCCGCCGTAAATCGTTTTTTGATTTTATGTCCACATCTCGAAGGGTTATGAAGACACCAAGGTGAAATAAGAAGAGGCGAGGGCGCTGAAATGGGGTTTGCGGAGTAAAATATAGAGCTTATTCTTCATAAATTGCCTCCGAAGAAATATGCTCCTACGTTTTGAATGAATATGCCCAGTAGGGGTATTAGGACGAAATAGTGATTGATTAGACCAGCCCGGTTGCACGACGACGAACGATTTGTGGAATATTTTATGACAAGTTTTTCATTTATTTATGCTCATGCTTTTATCTGTACATTAAATTTGGAATCGGAAAATTGCTCTGGTTTTCCTGAAAACTTATTTATTATATACGTCAACATATTGTTGAGTGCGGTGATATAATAAAGAAAATATTTTTTTCTACTATCAGAAAAAGAAATACGAGTCTTCGTCACAACAAATTTTAATCCCCATTTGACAACCTCCTTGAGGCTGAGGACTTTCCAAATTCAAGATTATTACGCTTCCATTACCCAGGGCTTTGAGCCTTCTGAGGGCAAAAGATTTACATAAAAAGAAACTTTCCTTCTTCCAAATTATGATTCAATTAGTATTAAAGGATTGGTTTCTCAAAGGAGCTTTTCTGGGTCTGCCGAGTCGGGCAACTGATACGAAACTGCTTTGTACTTTCGAGCAAACTAAGGAGATTTTGGCTTTGTACTTGGTCTTGTCACATAGGTATTGGTGCAAACAACAAGCGAATATTGTTTCGTGTAGCATATCTTTTTGGGTTACTATAGTTCTCCGTCGAGGTTTTAAGTGTGATTAACTAAGTCTGCTTCGTTCGCTTGCACCTCTAATTTGTGCTTAGTTTGTGCGGCTCACGCAAGGGTCTACGGTTCAATACACATTATGGCATTTTTCCTACATCTTCTGTTTCAGTGTATTTTTATGTTCAGTGTACTGTTAGAGTCTTAACTATTATCGCTTCTTTGTTACAAATTGACTTTCGCTATAGTATCCGTTGTTTTGATGAATCATTATTTTTCTTGTGTTCTATATAAATAATCTTTTTCAAATATTTTTGTTTAAACCGTTAAAAGTTTTTCATGTCTGCCAGATATTTGTAACTCTAAATCCTCGAGCTGTTTGGATTAAGTGACGAATTATACTTTTTTGCCCGTCACAAACGTGCGATTATTCCGCTCCGTCCGTAAGTTTGAGATATTCGTCTTAAGGATTAAGGGGCGCCTCGAGCGAACGAAATTTCACGGAATTCCCTTGATGGATGAATACGAAAGCCTTAATTCAGCAATTTTGAAGTAAAATTGTAGAGAAAACGGTAAAGAGCGCGACAATGATACTAATGATATCATATTTCTGGCATTACTTAAATAAACAAACATCAAGTACATATTCTAGTCTTTAATACAAAAACAGGGCCAGACAACATATGGAAATTTAAAAAGACATTAATTTATTAAGCAAACATACATAAAATTTAACGAAGCGCTGCCATATTCGTTAACGAATTTCCGGCGTTCATTATGGCCCTACGCAGCAGCAATGAAACGTGTGGACATCTCTTTCTGGTGCGTGTATTTAAATAGGTTTCTGGTGCAGCTATCCTCATTGAGTAGAAGAACACTTAAAGCCATCTATCGTTCGGCGATCCGTCACAAACATGCGTTTAATAGCGGCAATTAAGGCGACAGTCGCGGCCCCAAAATATCACGGCATAAAAACGTCGGTGTTACCGCGTATCAAATTGTTTAACACATTCGGCTTTCGAGCTCCCGTTTACGACCTGTCGTCCGTTTACGACGGTCATCCAGATTTGTGATATGAGCTTTGTTTTCAAATTTAGGGCCTGTCTGATTGCTTGATTATTATTGCTCTGTTCTCTCACGTTTAATATTAATTTAAAAGTTTCGTGTTATAAAAGGTCTTGTCAAAAAACCCAAAGCAGATTTACCCCCGCAATAAACAATTCATAAAAGCTTACACGTAACACACATTAACGTAATCATAAGCCTGTATTGGGTCGGAACACTTACTTGAATTAATGTACGATGGAAAATATAGGCCGTGACCTTGGATGACCCAAATTAAAGATTAAAAGCATCTCTCGTTATACCGGGACAAATTATCCAAAATTTTGTAGAACCGAAACATCACCCGAATAAATTCGTAGGCAAACAAAGGGTTAGGAGCAAACCGCGGCACGACAAATGTCGTACTAAACGACAAATAAAAGCTGCGATAGTTTAAATTGGGACCCAAAAACTGAATGTAAACAAACAAGAGGGCCGAATTTTGGTGGTAAAGTTTTCGGGCTAGAGGATAACATTGAAACACGTGCCGGGATCGAAAATGTTGGTTTGTAATTTGGGAAAAGTTACAACTATCCCCGAATACATGTAAAACAATTAACGTTAGTATTGTCAACAATCTATTGGTTGCTACGGTTGTAAAATACAGATGTTTGTTATTTTATACCTATCTTTTGTTCTTCCAGGATAGATTACATTAAAATTTGTTATAGATTTATGCTACATGGTTTGCACTTACAGACCACACACAAAGATTGGGGTACTCGTAACTACTATTCCAGAATAGAATAGATATTCTATTCCTTATCTCATGTTCTTCTTAGGTCTAAGATATTCCTTTGCTCCCCGCTCCCATATTATACCTGCTAAATTCTACTTTGAAACCATACCTATTGGTATGTTTGTAACTTGATACTGAGATTTCTATATGAATAAATAACAAGTTTACTACACGAATTCGATGGGAACTAAATTTATTGATCTCATTAAATATTTAGTTCCCAGGTTTAACAATGATTGATTAATTACGTTGCTGTTAACCACGATGGAATAGTAACGCTAAACGACGAAGTGAACTAACAAAGAAGTAAATTCACCATTATTCGAGAATTTCATATCATCATATATTCCGGGATAAAATGTAGTACTTATCTGCTCCAGACTAAATTGTACTTATGTCCTTTATTACAAATTTTAAATTCCTTGCTAAAACTACTGTTAAAGTTCGATACTATACAAGTAATAAAATAAATACAAAGGCTTTCAAAATAAATTATTTTCTACACTATTCAACACGTGGTCCAAATCCCACTCCAAGAAGTTAATCTCTAAACACAACAACCACGACCAATACTAACAAACTGAAACTGTTTTAATTTCGAGCGCAACCCGTTTATCTAGAACAAATCCTTGTTCAACCCTTAATCTAAATTACTACAATGACCCACAAACGCGATAGCTTCTAATCGGAGCACATCGAGAGAATTCCAATTAAATTGCATTCGATGAAATCTGGAGCGATTATAGAATCGGATGGTGGGCAAATTAAAATCCGACTCCCTAGGATCTGCTATTCAATTTTCATGGAGTACGAGACGATAAAAATCCATTACTAAACCGTCGCGAGGCCTCTGTGACACCGTGCTTTGCTGGAATTCAAAGTTACTGGATGTGACTTGTTTTATTTTTGGTAACAATTTTACAATTAAATGTTGAGAGAGTTTCATTTCATCTCATTTAAATTACTCATATAGTAGATCAGCAAAATCATTAATTACTATTGACTTAAAATCATCAGTGTTTTCCAAATTAGCTTCTCCTTCAAATTCTACTGTAAGCTTCTTATAATGATATGCCTCATCAAACTCTGTAATTTGATTTCCTTTGAATTTATCTACTCTAGCTTCACTAAACCTACGGCAGCTAGGACCACGCCATAATGCGATTCCGTAGCAATCACATGCTTCATTTTGCATTCCCGCAAACACTTTTACCGTGGCACCCGATGTAGCTTTAATACGTAAAGCGCTGCAGTATCGTATAACTGTTGCTTTAGAGTAGCGTCTAATAATTGTTGACCTTTTGCCTTCGACCTTTAGTTTGGTATTCAGTTTGATAAATTTAAAATAATCTTTTCTAGAAATTTGTAAAGGAAGCTACATTTTATTACAAAAAAAACATAAATCGAGAAAGTGATTTAGGAAATTTAGATCTACTACATCGATACAGTGCTATGGCAGTACGACTATTGTGCATGCATGACTTGTCAGTCATCTTGTAGAAAAATTTTGCAATGAGTTCCCAAAGAAACCATATTCCACTGACCTAAATAATACCTAATAAACAAAAGGTTAAACGCAGGTAATGATGAAGAAAACTAACCGTTCTGCACGAGCAGCGTCGAGTCCCTCGCAAGCGGCAGCTCGGAGTCGGTAAGCGTGGCGTCGGAAGCGTTGTCGGACGCCGATGTCGGCGTTGTCGGCGCTGTCGGCGTGTCGGCTAGTCGCCGCGTGCGTCGGCGACTGCCGCAGCTGGAGCCGCTCACGCTACCCGAGCCGTACGGGTGCAGCCGGCCCAGGCCTGGAAAAAAACATAGGTTTTGGTTAAAAACCATTACAATAGTATGAGACTTGTGACACTTATATGCTGAGATGATTGGGGACAAGTAAATGATCAGCGACAAGTTGCTAGCTTATCACCTGACAGAATACCTAAGTTCCTTAGTCGGCTCTTAGGACATACACGGAAGGAGATGCAGCTAATATATTCTAGTGTCTTTTATATATATATCAACTATTTATAAAAGCTCATTACATCTTTATTCAAGCTGTTTGTTTAGTATTATTTTATGAAAGTATGTATATTGTTTTGTTTTAAGCTTATCAAAATATTAGTAAAGCAAATGAACTCTTTCATCAGAAAATCCACAAAACTGACAAAGGGGAAAGGTTTTTGAATATTGTGCATTAAAACGTCACAATTCATATGAAAACAAGGGCTCAAGTATTAAGAGAACATCAAAGGGCTACACAATATACGTAAAGATAATAATGGCCTAAACATTAAGGATATTCCGCAAAAAGTGTTTTCGTAATATTTTTACTTTTATGGAAATATATCGATGCGAAATCCTTTATTGAGTAGGATTATCATATCAATGAGATGAACTATAACTCTACGGAAAATATTTTTTAAAAAAAGTTTAGATTTATTCTAAGTAAAAAAAGTTTGTGTGAACGAGTTGTAATAAATTGTTAAACACCTTGTATTTTGGGCCAACATACATGGGCACAATTTTAAAAACTGAATTGAAAAAGATAACTTTAAAGTTAATAATATTTAAAAGTACCTACTTCAAAAGTAGGTATTTTTTTCGAAGCACGCTCAACCGTAGTTACTTATAGTTATAATATACAAAGTTAAATATCGAAAAACGTGCGTCAAAGAAAAATTAATATGTAAGCAGATTTCAATAAGCATTACACTTCCTTTAAAAACATTTACAAAAGAAGTCATACAAGATGGCAAATAAAATGTTTCCTTTCAGAATAAATTTATGAAAACCCATCTAATAAGGAAAATACATGCAAAATGTGACTGAATATTTTCTACACGTTGATTTACCTTTAATCACTGTACAGGTCTTTGATGTCGAAGTATCTTTATATAAAATTAATTCTTGGGTACTTTTATAAAAGGAAAAATTCGAAAGAATATTTTCTAGTTATGTGAAAGTTAATGAATCCGGGGGTCTGCCCGTTTGAGGGACAGGGTCCTTGGTAAAGGTTGCTGAGAGACAATATCTACAGGGTAATGACTTTTATTTTGCTGAGTCTAGTATTTAGGATATTCAAAGACGTCTGCAAAGCTAAGCTGAATTAGGCACAGATAGGAAAGTTTTTGTCGTAAAAGAACTATTTTGTAAATGGATTCTAAATAAAAAAGTTTACTATATTTTTAACATTACTTGTTCTTACAAGAGAAGAATCTTATTTTAATTTTTCTTATAAAACCACAACAAGAAATAAATTTTAATACCGTCTAATCGTATGGGATCATTAAAGAGAAAGTATCAGAAAAGAATAAAACGGCCGTAGAGGATACACTCGAGACGGCAAGCGAAAACTTTTTAATTTAAAGTAAACATCCCAAGAGGCCCAACTCAAGGACTTGAGGAAAATAAAATTAGTTTCGACTGTACCTCATTACCGGACTTTGTAATTGAGTATGCAGATTGCATGTGAAAAGATTTCTTAGACCGACCCCAGCTTTGACGTATTGAGGTTAAGAAACATTTAAAAAGAAATATAAGTGTGTTTAATAGCTGTTAAATATAACCCAGTTATACTGAAATACCTTTTTTCCAGGTGCCTTTTCAATTATGTATTGGGCTAACGTAATGAGATTTCACAATTTTTTAAACTTATAACTAAGTTTATTCCACTCTCAGAAAAGGAATATTGGAACTTCTTATAATCTAATTGGGCATATTTTGACATGAAAATACTCTCTAATATTGGCTAGATTTATAACAAAAAATCAATATCTAAATTCAAGAATCAAGATCGAATGAAATAACCGCAGTACATGTTCAATGCTATAATTAAGGCCTGGAAGGCAATGGAAGGAGCCATTCACAAAAGGAGGTCCAAACAAAAAGGACAATGAGCTCGTTAGAGACGAATTTTTGCCAACTCCCTCTTTCACCCCTCCACTACGCTCAACTCGGAGTTGGATAAGGAATGCTAATTGTAAGTGGGTTGCATAATGTGCCGAATAAAAAAGGAATATTAGACTTTTTGTATGACGTTAAAGACAAAAGCGTACCTGAAGTGTTAGTCGGGTAATACACAGAAGTAGAAAAAACACTGGTAACAAATACGTCACTGTACCAATCCGCACCAGAAAATTTTTTCGTTTCACCGCGGAAATAATCACGTTCGTTCGCGGATATACCACAATTGTACTAATATTCGCGATGTTTCAGAATCTGTGGCATGTGTGGGTGGCGGGGGACTAACATAAATACAAACATTTGCCTGCTTCCTCTAGGCGAGATAAGAAGGACGATAGGCGCGCAGGATGTCCGCGACGATAACTCACTGTGACCGGTCATTTGAGATCAATTAAACTCAATTTTAATATACTGGAATGCATTATGGAACATATAAATAACTTGTATACCAGATGACTGTTATATATAATTTTTAAAAGGGCTTTTTTAAATTACAAATCTGTTATTTAGTTTGCTATGCAATTTCGTAAAAGTTTACACTGAAAGCGCAGAATTAAAATAGAGATTACTGACAAAAAAACAAAGTCCCCTCATAAAACCAAATGCAAACATTGCTGCACGACAAACTACAATTTACGTATAAAGTAGATTTACAAATAAAAATTCAATGTTACAAAATAGTGACCTCATAAATATACAATTGGCAAGTTGCTTACGTACGAAAATCACGTCTACATGAGTAAGGAGTAAACCCCAAAAGAATCTACGAAAACATTCCAAAATAAACTCGGTGTACGTTTTCCGCACGTATTGTTAGCTCCTCGTTACTTGGCTAAAAGAGAACTACAATTTGAATCCCACGGAGTCGCATAAACGAACCGGCAAATCCGAGCCCTTAGGGCACAACTGTCACAATTCGTCACTATCAATATAGTCATACATTTATATAGTATGTCATTACTACTAACTCGCCCTCGTCATGTTTCGAACATGTCACATTTAAAACTGAATGTCATCTTCCCGATTATTTTTATTTTTTCTGTGCATTTCATTTGCTGCTATTTTTCCTAAGTGTCTTTATTTTGAGATATGTAAATCAATGCAAGTTTCAAAATTTTCTTTTTCAGATATAATATTCCAAACACGATGCCCCGCGTTAAGGCAAACGTTGAAATTTGTCACATGAGCGATGGTTCACCTACGTGTTTCGGCGTCTAAATCCCAAATATAATCCGATGCTGTGCAAATAAAATACACCTTTATTACTTTAAAGGGAAAAGCTTAAATCGAGCGCGACCGACTTTCGAGATTTCATATTTCATACGTATCCCGCCGAGGATTATCGCGGGAATTTATATCTTAACGCTCTAATCGGAAAGGTCGATTTCGATCGGGCATGCGTGTTGTCTCCAAACAGAGTCATAGTTACGCAGAATGCGACTGTATGATTTTATGCCAGCAAAAGTAAAGAAGGTTGACAAATAGGTCGGGCGTGCCGATGTTCAGTTTTATTAAAATTAAAACATTCTATCCTAACATTAATAAAAGGTGGTAAGGTTGAAAATCGTTTGAGTTCGCCCTTTTAAATTTACAGCGGGAACACGGCGGATAAGCTGAACATTTTTATTATCATCGCGCTAGTTTATTGCGTCTCGAGCTCGAGCATTAGAAATAATCTGCACCGCGGGGTGTATTCAGAGTGAGCCGCGAAAAGAAAACTCTGCGGATGAAGCTTGTCAAGGTGAGATCTTAATACCATATGTACAGCCCCCGCATTTCCAAAGGCACTTTGGTAAATCGAGAAAATCACTTATGAAAGCGAAAATTCCTGAAATAAGGCAAACAATAAATCTGCCAAAGCTAAACAGAGCGGGCGGCGTCGAGAGGCCGTCCGCAGTCGTAACTCAATCGAAGCACAATTTCGCCGACAATTTATTCGACATGAACTGTAGTTGTCAAATGCTGACGTTTGCGTATCGAAGGAATAAATGATAGACATAAAGGAGAGCTGGAGACAACGCCGGTCTTAAGTATTGTGATCACGTAGACCGAGGAGACGCGAGGCTCGGAGGCGCAATCTTCAGCGAAAGAATTACATTTATCCAAAGAATGGGGAAATCTCAAGTAATTCAATGCATAGGCGCGACGAATCGCATGTAGATATAAAATCAGAAAATCAGGTACAGGTGTTTATTGGATATTCGTTGTTGGTTTTACATGACGAAGAATCCTTAGCAACATAATAAAAGTATTCATACAAATAAACTATTTTAACTTTGCCCTCGTACGTAGAAACGTCTATTACAAGTACAATATCACTAGAATACTCGTAGATCTAATCCCTGCGGTACAATCAGTACGGAATCAGAACGACCGACACAATCATCGCGAATCATCCAAACACTAAGATTCGAAAATCCCGACAGTGAGTGTTTGTTTTTGATTTTTGTCTAACGAGACAATGGGGAAATGATGAGCACCGCGCCGTACGTCGCCTTTGGGACTTCACCCCATATCACCCTCATGTGAAAGCCCCAATCAAATTTTCACCTTACTATCTAGTGGATAGGAGTTGGGTTTATTTAAAGCGTTGCTGGATTGAGTGTGTTTTGCAGTTGAGGCAGACACATATGGCGTCGAACGGGCTACGTCGAGTGACGGTATGCCACTCGGGGGACTAGGATTGGCCTGCGTACTCGACGGGACATCCACTATGTCACTATAAAGGGCAGTTTGGACGTAGTTTTAGATAAAGCTGGATACAGTCCCAAATTTATGTACATTTAAGAATCTGCAATGGTAAAAGTCTGATTGCAAATTATATTCCAATTAGTAACGAAGTATTGATAGGTAAAGTTAATAACGCAAATAATAATGGCATACTTTCTGAATAGTCGACATGTTTGGCAGCGTCAAGTGATATATAATTAATTAATAATTATCGCAAAGAAATAAAAAACATGAAATTAAAATATTTACATTTTCAACACTGTTAAAAAATTCCCGCACATGCTCTACCAACACAAACAACCGCGATACATCACTATGAATTCTGACAATTTGCGAACTTTGAAATTAATTAATAGAGCATCAGTCACTAAATTAGCAGATTAGCGAGGGGTTTAACCAAAAACCGATGCGATCCGCTTATATACCGCTAATTACACGCTGTTTACCTTTGTAATGATCAAAGTACGATCTGCCGGATAAGTAAGTTCCAGAACGCTGGAGCATGAGAACTCGAACTTGGTGATTTATTTACGCCGACGGTATTGATCGACGGTGTATGAAGCTGGCGTTTGGGGGAATTTGCCACGAATCGAGGTCAATAGAGTGGTACATTCTCATGTTTTGTTTGTTCAGTGTAAATAGTCGTGCTTTGGAAAATATTATATCCTGTTCAGATGGAGAATCCGTTTGATAAAGAGATTTATGGACGCTTGCCTGCCAAGACCGGGGAGGGCGGAAGGACCTGTCTGTAAGGATCCGTCGGGAGGGACCAATATGGGATAAAGTATTTGAGAGTAAAAATGTGAAGACTAGATCCAATCGAATATTGGAGATAGTCTAAGGAGATAACTGTGCGGAATAAAATATTGAAATAGCTTTGAATATGCCTGATTTTGTAGCTTGATTTGAATAATACAAATGGAAAGATATAGCACAGGGATATTTCAAATCGACATTGGATTTCATCTTTGGTGGAGATATGATATAAATGATTGATGATGGTTCAACTGTATGATTAAATAAAGGCATTGAATGAAGTGTTTCGATAAAAACATTACTTAGTATTGATGACTAATAACAATTAACTCTTTGAAAAAATCTCGATACTCCTACAGATGATGTTTATTCAGTAATTGCACAATATTAAATATTTCTCTGATACCAGTTTCATTTCTCAGTAAACAATTAGGTTTATTATTATACCTATTTTAAGAGTAGTGCCAACATTTTTTAATATGCAGCAGTTTATAATTAAGTCAAACCCTCATTCTTACCAACATTTTAAATACTATCTATGTACTTACATACTATCATTATAAAACTACGGGTTTACACAATAGCCGGCCTTGTTCTGGTAGTATTTTATTCAGAAATATCGACTGAAAAAATATAGTGGAATTTATAGGGTTGCTTAAGTATTTCAAAAGCTAATCTTAAAACTTAAAGACGTCCTCGAGCACGCGATCAAATTACAACTATAATTCTCATTAAAGGACGACTATAGAATTGCATTTCCAGTACCGGAGGTAAATAATTGAAGTAATTGTAGGGTCAGATCGGGTCAATTAATCATCGGAGTCCGACCGAAACGGTATTATCAATTTACGTGCCGCCCGAAATACGGTAACGTTTAGTACTGAAATAGCCATGTGCTTGAATAGTTTAAATTAATAACTTGGAATAAATTGGGGTAACTTGGAACCCAAGTCAACGGAGCTATCCGTGGAATAATAGGCGTATCGACCTGATAGCTATTTCAAAGTCATGCCTTTTTCCCGGTGGGATAGGTAGAGATCACGGATCTACACTTGCAACGGTCTTGACATACCTTATTTTTTTTAGAAGATATTAAAAAAAACGCAAACTATTCATAATGTTTTGTGTTAGTGATAAAAATATTGTCAAGTTCATGCCTATTTTCCGGAGGGGTAGTATAGGCTGAGATTACAGATCTCGGTCCTAACACGTCATTCACATCAACAGAAGCTATTCCCCTTCTGACCCATGACACTACTCGTACCAGACCACACTGCCGGTAGTGTCGCGGAGAATGTTTTGTCCCTTCTGCACAACTAGCCAGCCAGTAGTGCCGTGGGTTCTTTATGAACATCTTTGTTCCCATCGACACTACTACATAGTGTTTTGTGTTAATAATGAAAATATCATCCTAACTGGATCTTTATTTTTCCTTTCCGATAAATTAATTGGAATATATGAATACATCAAGCATTTTATGGGAAAAGTAATATCAAAAGGAATGCCATAAAACCGATAAGTAATGCGGACCACCATAAAATCAAGGATTCATCCCATGGCATGGAATACTTAAGTGTCAATATCATAACATACGAACGAGCAGCGTCAGTGGCATGATAAAATAACTAAAAAAGAAAAAAAAAAGGAAATCCAATATAAAAAGATCCATCAAACTGGGTAACAGCAAGGAGAAGTTTGAACGCGAAAGAGATCATATTAAAATGGCTGTCATACATGTAGACGATGCGAGAGGCAGTTTTAGAGCGATACATTATTTTTACACAGATTTAAAATTGATATGCGCTGACACAGTTTCGTCGATAATTGAAAGTGTTCCCGTTTTAAATATCGATGAATGGACCACTTTGTTCTCGGAATAATGAACTGTTGATAGATAATAATAATAATATAAGGGCATGTTGAATTTTATCTGTATCTCTTTATATTTTTTTACTTCATTGATAACTTTAAATATTTTAGACGACTTTCTTTTAAAATAAGTATTATAAGTAATTAAGTAACTTTAAATAAATACCTTATTTAAATAAAACTTAATTCAAAATATTGTAGCAAACTAACAACAAAAAAACTAACGTAAAATTTCGACAAAGCCATAATATTCCCTCTATCCACAAAAGTAGAGGAGTCATAAATAGTAAATTAACCAAGAGTGCAGCGAGCACCTAAAAGCGCACTAAAAAACCTTTGTCTCGTTTTAAACAATAAACAGAAATATCCGAGACTAGCGCTGGGACATTTGAACGTAGTAAAACTTATCTTTATGTCTCTGTTTCGTCACTTTAAAAATAACCGCCCATATGTCGGTGGTGCATTCGGTTCACACCACGAAGACGCGCATTTTGTGACGTACACCACTTCGTGTGCAGTGTGTCAGCTTGATAATTGTTGCTTAATCCCTGGCAATATAGAGGCGGGATAAGAGAAACTTGATGTTCTTTTAGTTTATTTCTAAGATAAAAAATATGCTCTCGTAGCTTGTTCTTATTTGGAATTTTGGTATGGAGTACTTATATAATTTAACAAAGGTTACTTATTCTCTAGTGAAATTTTGATAAGTTACTGCATTGTTTTTATTAAAACTATATCTTTTATCTTTTATTACGTAGAAGTCAAGGACAAGGGTAAATACTTATGAAGGAAATATTGAATCATAGTATACTTACTTTTGTAGATAAATATCGTAAGTCTATTTACTGTACTATCATTTCATTAGAAGCGAGATGCCGCTATTAGGTATACCTGTTTAGAGAAACATATCTCGCTTTCAAAATGGAAACTTTATTAAAGAGTTTGTGTCAACCCATGTTTTGTATGTATCTGAAAATCAAATAAGAAATTCGAAACAAACCATTTTCCTTTAATTGATCTACTGTATCGCTTATTACTATGTCGCCATCTCTACAACATAGCTCGTCAAAGACAAGCCTGTATTGATGCTTTTAGTGAACTTCTTTATTTTACGACAAACAACCTTTTTTTTTCTTTCAGCTAACCAGTAACAGATCCGAGTATTTTAAACAACTTAAAAGCATGCTATCGGAAACTTACGTAAAGTTCATTCTAGTTTGGAAATTACATGGAAATGTAAAACACACTGGTCGTACTAAAGTACAGTTTGAGTAAGATTTGCCTAGTATACAAAATAATATTCAGTATGTGTATAAAATAATAAGACCCGAAGAGGCTGTGCAAAAGTATATTATTGGTTAATTCAGAGAGAGGTTAATCTAGCAAGTCTATAATCTGTTCGAGCCTTGATAGTTACACACACAAATAGCATTTAAAAATATGCAAATGAAAACTTTTTACAGGTATTTAAGTACTCAAGTTATTTTCACATTAAATATGTTGTATAAATATACATAATGAGGTTTTATATACTCATGTAAACAATTATTAATAAAACAAATGCGTTACCAAGTTTACTTAAAAAAAAAACAATGGCAGCAATACGATTACCTATATATAGATATATATATGTTACGGACGGTCGTAGTTTCAAGACTTACATATTGATATTTTATTGCATATCCACATATCAAACGAATCTTACATTCTTTCCAATATAACAATATGACAAAGCTGAGGGTGCTTATCAAAAAGTGATACAAAATGTGTCGCCAAAGTCGGGCTCCGCTCCGTCGAGGGACCTATAACTACTCCCGATTTTATTCCGGATCCGAAAAAGCCGAAAATCCGTAATGCCGACTATTTTCGGCATGCCGATGACGGATTTAGATTGTCCGCTTGATTTATGCCTCGGCGCTCTACCGGATGATCACGTGTTGCGTTATATCTGTACCCTTTTTTAGGACTAATGATTTTGGGCTAATTGATTTTGACAGCTAACATATGTTTTGCTTATTGCCGATTGATTTATTAATATACTTGCAGACTGCTGATGCGGGGCATCACTAGAATATAATCAGCTGCATCTCCTTCCGTGTATGTTTTAAGACTGAGGAATTTACATACATACATATAATCACGCCTTTATCCCTTACGGGGTAGGCAGAGCACCAAGGGCCGATAGAACTACATGGTGCCACTTCTGACCTAGTTTGAAGGAATTTAGTGCAGAAAATTGTCTTGACCTTTTAAATCTGACCCCGCTGCTAAACGTGGCTGTAGGACCTTATTGATTTTGCGATACTGAAGTTTTAGCTTCTTCATTTTTAAGAAGACAGCCGTTTGTTTATGATTATTATGTTTGTTTACATGCAAATAACACTCTTTTCAGCATTTAGGCTGATCCGCTTATAGGTGAGCCTACCACCGCTTTTCAGACACAAATACTCGATCTGGCTGACAGTGAAGAAAATGACAATGAAAACTTGAAAATATTTGAGACGAAACGCAACCACTAACAAACCGTTAACGAAATGCGGTGCGAAGCGATATACACTTACCGCTTGAGTAATAATGTATATTTTAGCACGCATCGGTCGCGAGTATGACATAATAAAAACAAATATCTGTCTCATGCTGAAATATATCTAATTATGTCACCGTAAAGTAACTATTGCTTTGTCCTGAGCGTCTACAGCGGTTCTGTTTCGGCTTCGTACCAACTCAAGACTTTTCGAGAATTGGCCCCCTGTTTTCTCGAAGTATTTACCTTAGTAAATGTTTACTTCAAGTAGGATACTTCAGAAATGAGGAGATCCGCAGACGTACAAAGATCACTGACATAGCTCAACGGTCCAGCAAGCTAAAGTGGCAATGAACTGATGGATGACCGATGGAGCCGGACAGTTCTAGAGTGGATACCACGTATCGGCAAACGCAGCGTGGGAAGGCCACTCGCGAGATGGACGGACGATCTGGCCAAGGTAGCGGGCGTCGTCGGTTGGATGCAGGCTGCTTCCGACCGGTCGGTATGGAGGTTGTTGGGGGAGGCCTATGTCCAGCAGTGGACTTCCCAGGGCTGAAATGATGAGGATATGTATACCTACAACCTAGTGTAAGAGAGGTACAAATAGACCTGACGTCACAAACCCTATTCCAGGTAGAACAAAATGTTTTTATTATAAAATTAATAAAGAAAATGGAAAAAAATCTTCACCCGAGTGGGAAGCGAACCCACGACCACTGTTTTTATACTAACAGCCTACTACAGTCCGTTTCATAGAATAATTCCTATGCCTGATTTTGGAACTAACATTTTTTTTATGCAGTGAATCAGAAACTGTGGTTATACAGATAGTAGTAACTAGCGCCATCATCCATCGGAACTATACAGTGAAACGCAGTAGCAATTCCCGGAATTAGAATGGGTCAGTCATTTGCGGCATGCGTGGTTTGCGTGTGTTACTTTAAAATCACTTCATTAGGGGTATTTGTTGGAAAAAAAAAAACGAATCGAAATAACTACTCTGTTAGCATAAATTGTTTAATCACTTTACTGACTAGTGCAGAAACTGCAAGCAAAAGGAAACCAACTCGGAGGAAACAATTAAGAATTCGTTAGTTAATTGATGACGAGAGCAATTTTAGAGAACTTTTAATACTCTATACAGGTTGTTTTTTTGTGGCCACCTTTAACGAAGGGTACGTACTCTATACATCAAATAAAGTAAGTTTATGCCAAAAAAAATGTTGGGAATTTTTTTTTTTTTCAAATTTTTTTTTTAATTACTTGATCTGGCGAAATTTATAGTGTCTAGTGTTTATGTTAGTTTTTTTATAGACAGATATTAATTATTTCTCGTGAAAAAATCTTGCTACGCGCGTCTATGTGCATTTATGCAGAAAAACGCAGTCTATTTACTCAACTTTGGACCCTAATATTTTGGAAACCAGACATTTCCCAGGTATGCTTCCATGGAGAAAAATGATCGTGATGATGAGGAGATTCCGTAGTTTTCGGAAACGTTGACGACCAAAAATCATCCTGTATATTCAAATACAGATAAATAATTTTTGTGTGTATATTTGTAAGTACATTTAAAATGGCCGTAAAACTATTTTATGCTTATAAAATAGCTTTAAGTTACAACCATATATGTTAAACAATATATTTTTAACTATGAACTGAATTTTTTACCAAAACACTTTTTATTTCGACACACAAATGCTTTTTAGTCATTATAATACCAAAATAGTGGTCCAGTTAAAATAGAATTTTATATACAGACGAAATAAGCTTACGCTGTACCGCGTCCCTCTCTGACATGCTTTAAAAGAAAGAGAACGCCAGCCCAGTTTGTACTCTATGATCTAATATTCGGAAAAGGAACAAAATTCAACGTACAAAGCCCAGCGAAGTGACTTTGTATCGGCGCGTATAAAATATTTTTCAGTGCCTCTAGGAAATTGGTCAAAAATTACTCTCCAATACTGTTATCTAAAAGTTCCAAGTTAAATAGCGACTTTAATGTACGAGCTTTGGGATTTATTTTAGCTTGATAGTACTTCTTAGAAGTAATAAAGATGGTCTTTTAGATAAGTGTATTTTATGAGGTTATGGCCGATAAACGTTGGTTAGTAAGGAAAGGCTAAATTACAATAACTTAGGACCTGTTTATTTGGACATAATAGGTATGAGTAGAATTCGTCTATCCTATAAAACCAAATCTTTACTCTCGAATATAAACAAGTTCATAATTCGATTGTTACTAACTTATTATGGTTTGCTTATGGTCCGAAGGTCAATAAATGGTTCATTGTTACTATTAACTATACCAAAACTACAGATTTTTTAGTCCACATCGATAGTACAGACCAACTCTTTTACCCAAAATTCCGCATCACAAATAACATTACAAAACATTACCAATTGATAGCCATATAAAAAGTTTCGCCCAAAGGAGATCGGATTACTAAGTTTTTCCATCTAAAAGTTCAACTATAAATCGTGACGGTCCACCGAACGGGACTCAAACGTTCTTATTGACAATTTATGGGAGATTTGCATTAGGAACGAAATTAGTTGACGTCGGGACAAAGTTATATGATCCGACAGTTTTGGGCTCAGAGAGAATTATTGATACTGCGTACTACTTATATGGAGTGGGTGCTTATCTAATTGCTGAGGCAAACCTTAAGATATATAGGAATGTAAGATGATCACTCCTGTGCTGATGCGGGACCTCACTATAACACATGGTAAGCACCGTTGCAGTCTAAGATGGAGCGCGCTTGCCTAAAAGAAACCGGTTCACTCTCGACTTGAAGACCGCAAGATTATAGTTCATGGGGAACAGGGATTCAGGCAGGGCACAGCTGTTCGCACTAAGAATGTAGAAGCAAAATGCTTAGTACGAGTTTTCGGCACTTCAACTGTGAACCGGTGTCGCTGGGGGAATTAGGTCGTGAAGTCCCAACGCACACTGCCCGAAATGTAACCTGTAGAATACCGAGAGACTTGCAACTTTACGTCGATGTTGAGCATCTAGGGCTTTGCAATCTAGCTTTGCACAGTGAGTCATTGCCGATCAGCCTTTTGGCTCGGTCCTCGATAGCTTCCAATGCCTCAAGCTGGTATTTGGCCGATTCATCCCAAAGTTACTAAACTTTGCAAAACCCCGCTATGCAAAACGGGACTGTAGGATTTCTTCTATTCGTGGATTGAAATATTTTACGAGTTTGTATATTGATGTTCAGGACGTGGTCGTCCTTGGCGCAAAAATACACTTCGGCCTGCGGGCCTTGGGGCAACCCCCGTGCCCGGGCAAAATTCTCGCCGCGCGACAACGCGCCGGTAACTTTAGTGGCCCTTAAAGGGGGCCACATGGGTCAGAAAGTCCGACCCATTTGGGAAGGGAAAGATGCGGCTGGCCGGGGGGACGCGGGCCGGGCTAGTCGACCCCTGGTATTACCAGGGTGCACCCGACCACTTGAGCTGCCACTGCCGCCGGCCAGTTCGCGAAAGAAGAGGAAGGAGAAGAAATGGGAAGGAAAGGAGGTGACAAGAAATCGTGTATTGATGTTCTTGAAACACACTACCGTCTCATTATTCCAATCCTTTATTAAAATAACCGTTATAATGATGACGTTCCTAAATAATAATACCCATCTACAACAAAATATCTCATTATGTTAAACTTCTGATATTACTGAATGGCACAAAATAATCATATCAAGTTAAATGGGGTGGACACAGGCGAGCGAACCCAATGGCGCTAGCTAGTGACACGTAAATATCCTGCTTTAAAATTGTAGCAATAAATTATCGTATCTGCCTAGCCCTCTGGCTGTCAGATAGATTTATGTACTTGTTTTATAGTAATGTAATCTATCATGCAGCTGTTTTTGGCTTTAAGTACATACATAAATAATTATATGAGCTAGTAAATATCACTGATCTTTAACATTTGAATCCGCTATGCTAACGTGATTATAGGATCTCGTCTCCATTATACTGTAAAGTACATGTATGTATACATACACGCTGCCATGATCCCAAAGCGAGATAGCTACAACTGCAGCATCCGTATGATGAAATTTAGTGAGAGCGAGATGTCTCACTTTTAAAGGCTCGAGCACACCGGATGCGTATGCGTGCACGTAAGCGTAGACGTACACGTACCTCTGAGTTTAAGGCTCGAGCACACCGGATGCGTGTGCGTGCACGTAAGCGTAGACGTATACGTACCTCTGAGTTTAATATAAATGTCTACTAATTGTGGAACTGTCACCGCTTGACGTCTATGCTTACGTCTACGCATACGCATGCGGTCTGCCCGTGCCTATACAGTTCCATACTTTACAACTCAGCGGTACGTGCACGTCTACGCTTACGTGCACGCACAACGCATCCGGTCTGCTCGAGCCTTTAATCAAATCCACAGAGCTATAATAACTAGATACTAAGTCTTTGCACTTCACTCGCTCGAGCTGACGAAGGAATTAGGGCTATAAAGTGGTTTAGGGCAATCCCTTTTTACACACCAAGTAGAAACACTTGCCTTGTCTACTTAGCTCTGTGGATTTGACGTTTAAAAGTGAGACATCCGCTCTCACCAAATTCATCATACGTCAGGTTCACGAAAGAGCCAATGTTAGCATAGTGATGTATGTTCAGTGATAAGTTGCTATACTGAAAGTACGCCCCTTTCATACTTTTACAACATACACGGGAGGAAATGCAGCTGATGTATTCTAGAAGAGCCGAGTACACCTATCAGCACAGTATCTTCGGCTTTAAGATTAGTTATTCATCTTCTATTACATTACATTAAAAAAAATCAAAAAAATTACATCGTTTCCCAGCATTTTTTTTGCATTAACTTACTTTATTTGATGTATAGAGTACGTACCAACGGGTGACAACGAAAAAACACACTGTACAGTTAAGGCGGACGAAATCGTGGTCGTCCACTAGTAAAAAAATAAATCTTCACTGTAGAATAGATCGTGAATTTGTTTGGTATATTTTGTAAGTCCTAGGGCGGGTTCTATTTCCTTCCTATCACATGGCAAGTCTTTCGCTTTAATGTCAGTTAATTCATTTTTCCGGTATGCATATCCCCAGGTTGGGTTTAGAACCCGGTGGTCACACTACTAGCAGTAGTAGTAGTATAATGATTATAACCTATAGTTACTCCAAAAGCCCAAATCAAAAATATTAAGCAATTAACTGCACAGTATGTTCAAAGAAATAAGGTTGACAACCAAAACCGCATTTGGACACCGTTGACCGCAACCGCGAGCGTAACACGAGCGACGTCTACTCGATACCAAATCGATACGGGATTGCAATTGTGAGCCAATTTACTTTAGAATGGGCATTGTTTGTGAGCAGGTTCTTAGTTTAGCTTTGGTTTGATTAAGACAGCAGAGCCATCGCTTTTATGGAATCCTAGGATAGCGGCCAGCTCAGTCCAAACTACTCGTACGGCCGTTGCTACTCGGCAGAAATATCTAAAAGGATTTTTTTAAATTCCCACCACACAGAACTGGAGTTTTAAAGGTTACGCAGATAAAGTTGTGGGTGTCCGCTAGCGTACTGTAAAACTACATACATAAATACATATAATCACGCCTTTATCCCTTACGGGGTAGGCAGAGCACCAAGTGCCGATAGAACCACATGGTGCCACTTCTGACCGATTTTAAGGGTATAATTGATATGTACAAGTTGAGATGTACTGTAAAGCTACTACACATTTTTTAATTTCTAGCTAAACCTGGATAGAAATAACTCAAATTACTATAACTGACAACAGCCATCCAAAGAACAAACGCTTTAACAAACTAGACACCGCTGTTCCGCTAAATCTTAAATTACTGAACAAAATGAATTGAAATCTCAAAGACTGTAACCGTAGAGACACTTCAAGATGCTTGCTTTAATCAAGACATCTTTGTTGGCTGTTAATCAAAGGAAAACTTTCCTACTTAGTGATAAGTCGCGGTGAGACACACGACTGTAGTTAGTTCTAAATATTGTGAAGGATGCTCGAATTTCTCGAGATTTTGAGGTTACTATTCAGTTATTATCTAGAGCTGTTCATAGGGGCCATTTTATGCTCGAATTTCTCTAGATTTTGAGGTAGGTTACATGCCATTGAGTTATTATATGGTGGTATACGGGCCATTTTCCATCATGTAGCCGAAACTTGTCCAGTTTCAACCTAGTATGAATGTGCCCAATTTTCGTAATACGCTTGACGTATTTGCAAGAAATATTAAAAATAGTTTCTTGAAATGTTACCTACTATCAAATAAAAATGTAATATTAGGACCTTAAAAATTTAAACAATGCTAAATTAGGTATTAAATACCAAAATCTAACTTCCATAACCCACATCAATCTCTCCCATTATATTCCCTGATTACATATAGAAAATAATATTATATGGCGCTAAATAGAATAAAATTGCGATTTATTCTTACATAGGAAGATAACGGGCGGTAATGGTGGACCCGGGGCAGGCCGGAACGAGCGTACATTGCCCACCCTGGCGCGTATTTTTACATATTATTTTCGGCAAAGGCATTAAATTACGCAGGGATTTTTTTTCGTAAAGTTATGAAAGACCATATTTTGCGAAGGTGCGCTTTCGAGAGGCGAGAACAAAATTGATAATGTGAATTACAGCGGGCTTTTGCTTAAATATTGGACCATTTTTATCAGAGGTTTGTGAGTTTTTCATATCTGGGAATAGCCAAAAAGCGGCTTAATTATAGAGCGTAATCCTTTCAATTCATGATTTTTCTGGACATTCGCGAGTAGATAGATTTTATTCTATATTGTTTTTGTTATTTTATAATTTGACGGACGGAGCTTCAGATTTCTGCGAAGAGTTTATAGAAAAAAGCTACTGAACATATTTCAATAAAACTTGGCAACTGCATAGCTTAACCATCAGAGTAACATTTAGGCTATAATTTACGATCATCAGCATAAGCTACAGCTGTTTTACGTCACAACACCCGAATTCTGTCAAGTTTGCTAAAATTGTTATTTGGCTTAAGCAAGGTTCAGGTGCAATTAGGGCCGGGGTACCGCACAAAGGCACTAGAATTACACGATGTCGTCACAAAGCGGGATGTTACAAAAGCGGTTTTTTTACTAATTAGTGTCGTTTCGGTGTTTTTTGAGGGAAAGCGGTGGAGTGAGAGTGACAGATATATTTTTTGTACCTTCGCCGTCTGATCATCTCCGATGACGGAGTGTTTCAAACTGGAAATAGAAAAACATTATTTAAGTGATTTGCTAGCTACCTAAGATATGTAAATTATACTAGAAGAGTTTTCCTTCCATTTAATAGAAAATCTCATATGCCTGATTTCGTAGTTAACGTTTTTGTATTCAGTAACAGTGATATGTAGCCATACATATAACCTATGTCTTCATTAGAATACATCAGCTGCATCTCCTTCCATACATGTCGTAAGAGTCGACTAAGCAACTCGGGAACTCTGTCAGGTTGTACGCTAGCAACTTGTCACTGATCGTATAACATCTGTGCCCGCAGTTCTTGCTATCGCATTTCAGGAACAGAGTCGTGTTTATATGTATGTGCACATAGTAGTACTAGCGCCATCATTCAAAGGTACTATTTGGTGAAAATAGAATGCCGCGTGGTGCCGGCAGAGTAGACCACCCCATGCCTACCCGTGGGTATCGTACGAGGGCAGCAACGCCTCCCGTGCTGACAACATAGTCCAAAAATCAAACTGCGGTCACTAACCCGCCTGCCCAGCGTGTTGGCTATGAGCAACACCCCCCATGGCAGTAGCCTTGTGGCGTGCTCTGGGGGAGGCCTACGTCCAGCAGTGGACTGCAATAGGCAGACGACGATATGGTGTAACGCAGTCTACAGTCGAAGGCGTGCTTTCAATAGACAATTCAATACGGCGGCTGAACAATAGCTGCTTTGTCACGGGCCGTGACTTTATCACTCAGGGTCAGAAGTTCGATGCCAGCCTATCGTCACAAAATAATATAAACGGAGTACACGCCTACGCTTAATTTTTTCTTTGTTTTTCCTAAAACAAACTAAATACTAGGTATAATAATAATAATATTTAAAAGAGTTTCTTATTTCCCATGGGTACTCTAATTATGAAGACAATATAAAACCTAACGCTTATATTTTATCCACGTGTCCAATTTCACTGAGAAAAATAATACAATTTTGATTATATCCGGGTGGAGATAAGCAAATGTTATGTTTTCCACGAATTCGCTTATATTGGTGTAACAATTTAGATTAAAATCAGCCAAGTTATTAATCTCTCGAGTTATATTACTCCGATAATGTAATGTCAATATTTGCTCAGATGTCACTTAAGTGATCTCTATAAAACTCTCTAATTTTCGTATGTATTCATCTCATAGTTGTAATTACGACTTACATACATCAGCATGCGTATGATGAATTTGGTGATAGCGAGATTTCTCAGTTTTAAACGTCAAATCCACAGAGCTATTAATAACTAAATAAACTAAGTGTATGTACTTTGCATGTAAAAAATAGACTTAAGAATTAGAATAGATACTCGTTCTCGAGCCTGGACTGAATGTATTAGGGCTGATAGAAGTGGTTTGCAATCCCTTTTTACACACCAAGTAGAAAAACTTGCCTTGTCTAGTTATTACTTAGCTCTGTGGATTTGACGTTAAAAATTGAGACATCTCGCTCTCACCAAATACATCATACCGGTGCATGACTTACATGTTTTATAAATTGTGTACGCGTTTGCTAGAAGATTTTTTTACAAGATAAAGCTAGCCGTTGTACTGTTATAATTATATGTACTTATCTAATATACTTATCTAATAGATTACAGTTAATTATTAGGTATAGCTATATACTCCTATGGTAGGTATATTCTAACACACAGACACACACACACACACACACGCACGCACACACACACGCACACACACACACACACACACACACACACACACACGCACACACACACATATATATATACAGGGTTTTTTTTTGTGGCCACCATTAACGAAGGGTACGTATTCTATACATCAAATAAAGTAAGTTTATGCAAAAAAAAAATGCTGGGAAAAAAAAAAAAAAAAAAAAAAATTAATTACTTCATCGTGCGAAATTTATAGTGTCTAGTGTTTATGTTTTAGTTTAGTTTTTTTATAGACAGATATTAATTATTTTTCGTAAAAAAATCTTGCTACGCGCGTCTATGTGCATTTATGCAGAAAAACGCAGTCTATTTACTCAACTTTGGACCTTAATATTTTGGAAACCAGACACTTCCCAGGTATGCTTCCATGGAGTAAAATGATCGTGATGATGAGGACATTCTGTACTTTTCGGGAACGTTGACGACCAAAAATCATCCTGTATAGTATATAGTAACCTATGAAGCATAGGTAATATTGATAGGCCGATACCTGTCTAGCATTTCATATCCCTAAATTAGTGATAAGCGATGCGTTAAGCCCTAGAGAGAAGCCTCTATACAGGATGTAACTGAAGGAGTTAACTTGTTAAAATGTTTCTGATTAAATTAAAAAAGCGAAATTTGAAATATCCCACTAACGAAAATTGACCAGAAAACTCAAAATCAAATGTGTATAAGCATTCCTCAGTGATTTAGAAAATACTCTGCACTCTAAACATGATAAACATGTATAATTTCGACAAAGAGGAAAGATTCCAGATCTGTTTTCTTAGCAGTTCGCATAACATCTTCTGTTACATCCTGTATAGGTATAAACTTAAATAGTTGGTAATAGGCATCTATGTACCAATTAGATTAATATAGATACTCGTAGCAATAGAGCAATTAATTGTGTTATATACGGAGGCTTTACCGGTATGATTGGTCAATCATGAGTTACGTAGTCGAGGGAAAGAAGTGGCTAATATAAGTAGGATTTATTGATTAATAATATAATTTAATCAATCCGAGGCTATTCTATCTAAGTAACTGTTTGTTTTTATAAGCTTTTCTTTAGTTTCACCTGTCCCGTTGTCTGTAACCAAATCTTGCAATTTAAATTTAATCCACTTCCCGGTTTCCGATTAGGCCGAAATTTTGCATGCATGTATAAGTCAAGTAACAATGCAATATTATTATGACAGTGAGCTGATCTGATGATGGAGCTGGAAGGTGGCTATCGAGTTTGGGCTCGTTTGTGCGATCAGTTCATTTTATTAACAAATATGTAATACAACCTTTTTTTAAACTTGAGCTCGTTTAATCTTATTCTTAATCTACTCTTATTAATATTCTATTCTATAATCATATCGCGACAAGCCACCAATATTTTTATACTTTTTAAAAATATTGGTGGCTTGTCGCGATATGATTATAGATTTACGTAAAATAGCTAGATAGTAGGTAGTACCTTTCTTCTAAACTACGTTTGTTTGTATTTATGTGGTTATTTAAACAAAACATAGCTAAAATCGACTAAACATAGCTGCAAAACGTGCAACAAAACGTCGTAGCGACACTACCGAATAATTTAAATATAGAATTCACGCACGCCGAAACCTAAAAAGGAATGCAGAGCTCCAAAAATCGCGTTACAGAATCCTGGAATCCCGTGCAGATGCCGAATACGAAATCAGACCCATTCTATACGTGAAACGAAACAAATGCGAGGACTCCAGCACAATTACCCTGCTTCAACAAAAACCATCCTTACTCATACGATCGCAGGGTGCATCTGTAGAATGCGTTCTAGGTGCCAGTGAAATCGGCTTTCTGCAATCGAATGCACACGGTGTGATAAAGAGGGAAATTGAAAAAGTGCAAGAGTGACAGAGACGGCCTGTATGCGGACAGGGAAACGCGGATGGAATTGCAAATTCGCGAATTGGCGAGCGAGAGATGCAGGGCGTTTACTTCCGTACCTTCGAATTTTTAAGGTTTTGTATGTTTTGAATTTGGAAGAATGGACTATCAAATTTTTCTTGGATAGGCACATTCCATTTTTATTTAAAAAAAAAAACTTGTGCAAGAAATCGTACGTAGAGTCCGTTTATAGACTAACTCCTACCTATGCCTGATTTCGGAACTAACATTTTTTGTATACATGTAATATAGTCATGCGCATAGTAACTAGCGCCATCACCTAAAGGAACTATTTATGTAACGCACTTTCTTATTCGGTCACTATGTACGACTGATTGGAATTCATGGAAATTTGGTACAAATACAGATTATAGACCGGAATAGCACATGTTAGTTTGTTATATCGGCAAAATAATTATTTCTCAAAAAATTATGTCATGTTTCCTATAGATCCAATGAAACAAGTCACGGGCGATAGCCTGTACTCAATTGAATTCGTCAAGCTCCATTCCACATAAATTCCATACGAGTACAATAAGACAATAGAAACTTCCAAACGGCCATACTCGTAATAATGCACACCGCATTTTTTATTTACTTATGCGTTTTTAGTTTTTCGATGGCCCACCAAAGTTTATTAATTGAGTTCGTCCGGAGCTCGGAAAGTTCTCGAATGCGAACGAGATTGTTTTTACGTTCGTAATCAAACTAAGGAATTTCCCCTTTAAAGGAATATTTTCAAAGGTGAAACTAGATGTTGAAAATCTTATTATTACTGGCGAAGTTGTTCCGAGTTTGTTTTTCAAGGATCCTTTTCGATTTTTTAATTGTAGTGGCGATTCCGCTTTGAGGAGCGCCACCGTAATTTGTGAACCTTTTTTCTTTGCAATAACAATTTGAGGAAAATGCTTCATTATTTTTCGGGCTTCTTATTATTTCTTCTGCCCTTGAAGAAAGAAGACGGCAGTAATAGGGAATGGTACGTAATATATTGAATGTAATATTTATACAAATAATTGTCTTATCTCAACAATAAATTTAATTAATTATAACAAAAACGCGTCTAAACTTAGACAATGTTTGAAAATGACATTTGACAGCAATGGAAATATCTGTTTAGTTTAAAGATAAATGTTTAACAATGTTTAGTTTAAACAATCTTTAAGATAAATGTTTAACAATGTTTAGTTTAAACAATCTTTAAATTGTTTTGTAATAATTGAATAAGTCTACGTTGATCTTTGTCATAGCTTATGATAGCTTGCTGTTGACAAAATTAAAGATAAATCAAAAAGGTTTGCCTCAATAAAACCTCATTGCCTCATCACTATAAAAAAATAATTACTGCGAATATTCATTAAACTAACATAAAACTTACATAAAATGAAATATAACATAAAACTAAATACCTATTATATAAGTATTGTCGCGAGAAATATATATTTTTAAATGAAATTACTCACTTATATAACTGTAACTGCAGTCATCCCCATTTTGTTGCGACTCACCTGAAAAAAGAAACCATATTGTTAGAACACGCAAAGGGCATCATTCCATATGTCGGAAATAAATATACTAGGAACACATCCTTGCACAAGGCACAATATATATATTATGTGAAAAAAAGTATAGCCAAACAAAAATCTCTATTTTGCCGATTTTTTAAATCATCAGATAGCCTGTTTGAAGGATGTCAATCTAAAACACCTGATCAAGAGATAGACAACAGTTGATGCTATCCTATCCTCAGATGATTATCCTCTGACTATTGTAAAAATCGGCCCCGAAAAGTGTTATGGGGAAACGGACTCATTTAGAAAAAATATTTACATAGTTAACTTGTAATTACGAGTATGTCGTAATTTAAAAGAGGTTTGACTAACTAGCGTTCACCATTCACGGTAACTCACGACACAAAAAGGCGACATATCACAGCATACTCCATTCATGTCCGAAAACGTCGAAAAAGTCGTGACTTCACAACCATTGTTACACAAACTAGGATATATTTAAACTGCGGTTAAGCCATTATGAGGAAATGTAGCCTAAACATATGCGACAGTTCATTTCGCTCCGTCTGGCACGAGACGACGCAAACAAAGTATTCTTCCTCCTTGGAAATAAAGTTTCAAATCTTAAAAATAAAGTTTGATTTAAACTTGGAATGGCGCGTTCTTATTATTGTCTCATGAATGTACCGTGAGAACACGTGTCAGCGGCGTGTAGACGAAATACAGTGTTCTTATTTACGTGGCAGAGTTTAAAATTCATTGCTGTTATAGTGGTTTTAGGTACGTTCGTTCGGGTGTATCGCTGGAATCGTCACGGAGCATTAGATTTGAATCTGGAACTCTTTAAAATGCCGTAATGGCGTCCTGCCTGTGTTTAGAAGGTGCCGTGAAGTTATGTTATTATTTTAAATGCTTTGTTGTATATAGGGCATGTTCGTTTATTATTAAGTGATCTTAACTTTGAGCCTAATGAAGGCAGTTAGTAGGGGTCATCGCAAAGTTTTAAAATAATATCCTCATAACAAAAAACATAAAAATCATACTTAAAACAAAAAATGACTTAAGACTTCACTTAAATCGCGTTGTGAAGATATACTTCTAAAACAATTTTTTGGCACCAGAAAGTAATGACGTAATTCAATACTTTTATGGGCGGCGAGGAATTTAATTTTGACCCTTTATACTTCTGACCAGAGCAGCTAAGGGCGGTTATCGCCACCACGTACGCATATTAGGAGAAATGTCCCTTAAAGAGGTCATGGCGGGCCCTTTACGAGGCGTTTCTGAGGTTCTTTTATTTAAATTTTTGTAGAATTTTAGGTACTTAAAGTAAGATGAAGAACATGCTTCAATTGGAACATTCCTTTTATATTTACTCTTGTGGAATGCAGAAAATTGTACGGTACATGTTTGCAGAGTCTTGATGTTAAAGTTTCATTAGTTTAGCTTGGAAAATATAGTTTAGGTGTAACAAGGTTTTTTATGTTAGGTACTGAATATATAGGTTTCGTTAGGTTAATAAACAACAATGTAGTAGTTGTCTTATTTTAACTGATAAATGTATAAATATGTATAGTAGGTGTGCGATGTTTGATTTAACTTAATAATCTTTATATTAAAACAAAAATGATTGTAAAATTATTAATAAAGAAAATGGAAAAAATTCTTCACCCGAGTGGGAATCCATTAATTGCTTCTCCATTAATATAATCCGTTAGGATATGGTTGATCGTTTCGTCTTTAAACATTGTGCTGGGGATTCAGCTTTGTTTGCCGAAATTTGGCTAGTGTATAGCTATCGGGATGAAGAATAACGTTGCCAATATGTAATTTAGAAAAGAGATGGTAAAATTCGTTATAGCGGCTGGCACGGTTTGCAGCGGTCGTGGGTTCGATTCCCAATATTCGTGAAGAATTTTTTCCATTTTCTTTATTAATAATTTTATAATATATAATATCTTGACTAAGATAAATTTATAAAAACACTTCTCCATTAATATAAAAATGATTGTGTCAGTTTTTGTGTTTGTAGGTACTCCATCGTAAACTATTAATATAATTTCTATTATGTACTCAACTATATAACCACTTTAACACAGAAATATTGTGGAAACCTATTCTTGGCCTAATTATAAATTAAATTTACCTGTAATTATTATAAAATGTAAATGCTGTTGGTTTTCCTAATAAAGAAAAAAAATATAAAAAAAATATAGTCGAAAGCGTCCATTTGTACTTACTTAATACAATAACTTCTTTTCGGCAAAATGTCGTCTACGAGAAGATAACTTTCCGACATCGCTATGTATTTCACACACATCAATAAACATGTACCTTGTTTACCTATCCATTTCAACACGTAAACAAAGCGCCAAAAACCACAATGGCCGCAAAGTTTACAGCGTCACATAATGATCAGCATCACTAAACACCCTATCTCATAAAATAGTTCCTGTGCCTGATTGCGGAACTAACATTTTTTGTATGCAGTGAATCAGAAATGGTGGTCATACACATATTAACTAGCGCCATCATCCAACGGAACTATATGAAACGGAATGAAACGCGCACTAAACATCCTATCTCATCACATGAATGGATGACAGAGTGACATAAGGTGAACGGATGCCGACATACGGGCGCATTCAGGCTGGCTGTATGTGACAATACCTTAGTAGTATATACCTCTATGGGTATAAAAACTCCTTTGTAGATGCACTTGCTCTGAAGTATTTTTGGTAGATTGATTAGTATGATGATTCGTAATTAAAATTTGTATAATCCTTTTTTGTCTATAGAGTACTTAGTGGCCCCTGGCTTGCAGGATTGGATTGCAGCGCTACCTACCTATGTTCACAATTTAATTCTATTTTCAAAAAGCGGTGATAGCCCAGTGGTTAAGACGTGCACCTTCCAAGCGGGAGGCGTAAGTTCGTTCCCTGTCACGGGCCTGTACCAATGAATTTATTTAATGTACAGATTTTAATGTTGCAAAATTGTCACTTAGCTCGTGCCTCGGAAAGTACGTAAAACCGTTGGGCCTGCGCCTGATCTCTCTCCGGTCGCGTCGGCTTTCCGTCCCATCTTCCCTTCACATATGAGAGTGAGGGAATAGAGAGTGCATCTGTGTTTGCGCACACACTTGTGCACTATAATATCTCCTGCGTACCTGGCCAGTCTCTGTAGACCGAAATACGGTCGGAGATCATCATCATATTTTCAAAACTTTCGTACCCAAATATACATATACAATTTTTTTTATTAAAACCGCTCGTTTATAAGTCATAACGAGATATGCTTCTAGTAGTCTAATTTTATAAAGATATCTAAAGAGAAATATTCTGAAAGTCTTGCTCTACCTAACTGCATCCTATTTATCTATACATACATACATATAATCACGCCTTTATCCCTTACGGGGTAGGCAGAGCACCAAGGGCCGATAAAACCACATGGTGCCACTTGTGGTCAATTTTGAGGGTATAGTTGAGATGTACAAGTTCGGTTAGTAGAGACAGTTAGTAGTGGTCAGCTCATCGCCTACAAAATACCTAGACTCTCTTGTCCCTCTACTGACTTGTACAGTATGCCCGAGAAGAAAAGCAGCTGTAGTAATTATATCTGTGGTATTATACTTTTTTATTACTCCTAGAGCAGCATAGAAGAATCTATAACCTATAATCAACTCCTTTTATTACTTTATATTAAATGCCACAAAAGGCATTTGAATTTAGCTTATTAACTGAACATTTTCGGCCAATATCTCCAGAGTCTAACCATTGCAACTCACTTTTAAGTCTCAACTTTCCAGATTCGAGTTCCCCGAGGGTCGGAAGCTAGGGAGCGGCGGCGAAGGCGGTTCCGGCCGCTGCTGCGTCTCGCTAATGACGGGAATACTTCCCTCTGACGTTTAATTAACTATCAAAAGGACGTCTGAAAAGTCCTCTATTATGCTACTAATCTCGCTTTTAAAAATGTGAATTCTGGTAGTAGGTTCTCACTTGACTTTCCAGACAACACGTCTTCGATTTTGAGTAAAATTGTTATTATTAAATCTACATATCTATCTATATAGGTGGAAATTGGAAATTTAATGATAAAGTTTTCAAGTGCAGAAGAGAAAAATATTCTTATTCTTTATTATAGGTACATGGACAGGTCCCACTTAACATATAGGCTACTTTTTATCTCGGGAATTTGTTTTTATCCCGGATAATTTCGACATTTTGTTTTTTCTGTAGTCCACGCGGACGGAGTCCCGGGCGTCCACTAGTACATAATAAATATTTCACATAAATAAAAACGTTAGTGTTGTTTACAAATATTTATTTAGTATTGATAAATTTCTTAGTTATAATATTCGCTGTATATAAGCTGTGTTCAATATTAGCTGAGAATAGGCATTATTGCTTTAAATATGAACAATAACGTTGCCAATATATAATTTAGAAAAGATATGGTAAAATTCGTCATCCGAGTCATTGACCCGGTAGCTCAGTGGTTAGAGCGGCTGGCACGGTTTGCAGTGGTGGTGGGTTCGATTCCCACTCGAGTGAAGAATTTTTTCCATTTCTTTATTAATAATTTTATTATTGCTTTACATGATTGTCGAACTACCGAGATGCGTGACACACGGGACGGCGCGGGACGTAGAATATATTCCCAGCAGTGGGCAAATGGTGATGGTAATGATGACATTATTACGAAGTACTTACTAATCTATTTAGAGTTTGAGTTGAAGAATATTGATTTGAATTAAAAACACTACAATTCAAATGTTTTTAGTTCCCACACGATTTAAAAAATCCTTTACAACACAATACTAACTAAATAAAACGCTAACGTCAAATAGCCGGTGGGTGTAGGTGAGGCGGTCGTGCGTGACCAGCGGGTAATACGTTCGATTCCCGCGCGGGTCAAATTGGAAAAAACACATTTTTCTGCGCCACTGCGGTCGGGGATCGGAAATTGAGGTGTAACTTTAATGATTCGAAGCAGAATTGAAAATCAATTGGTATTTTTTTTGCTTTTTCTACCTGTGTAATTCCTAAAAACCATTCAACTAGAAACCTAAAAAAAAGGCTGTATTTCCAAAATGGAATAGCCAAAATGGCAGGATCCTAAAGGAGTTCCTATAATCACGTTTAGCATGTCGGGATCCAGATGTTAAACAGACTGTTAGCTCACCGATTGAGAGTCTCTAAATTCCATAAACTTGAGAGAGTTCATTTTAGAGAATTTCTTTTCTTAAAATGAACTCATCTTGAAAACCTTTAAATATCATTAACTACCAAAATCTCACTTTCAGCATCGCGTAATTAACCGTCTGCGAGCTTGAAGGAATCCTTTTCAGGTCCTGCAAAGGCTCTCTGAAGGCTTCTGCATAATACAGTCCGCGGCCTATTCACACCGCGATTACTATAAGGCAGTTCGTTATTTTTGTGAACGCATCCGTATATAACTACTGAAAGTATCCCCTGAAAACCCTTTTCGACCTTCCCAGCCTGATGTTACGGTACAAACGAACCGCGTTAGTAACTTTGTGTGCGTTACGGGATACGTACGCACGTTTTTGCAAGCTGAACTGTATTTCAGCGGGCAAAGGCTGGTTTTTCAGGATGTCAAGCAGAGGGGTGTGTCAATGGACTGTTTTTTATAGATGCGATATGTTTTATGTGTTTGCACAGAATTCTTTTTTTATGGAAACGTCAGTATATAAGAATGTCTCATTATCTAGCTTCTAGGCTGGGCTTGAGCAATACTTTTTCATATAAAAGTCCTACTCACATTAGTAACATTATAAACGCGAAAGTTTGTGAGTATGAATGTATGGCCGCCAACGTAAAACTAATTTTAGAATTTAGAACTGAATCAAAAGGAGAACTGTCGCCTTTTTTTTATTAAATAGGCTTACGCTTGACCACAACGCGCCTGATGGTAAGTACCGTTGCAGTCTAAGATGGAGCGCGCTTGCCTAAAAGAAACCGGTTCACTCTCGACTTGAAGACCGCAAGATTATAGTTCATGGGGAACAGGGATTCAGGCAGGGAGTTCCACAGCTTGGCCGTTCGTACTAAGAATGTAGAAGCAAAACGCTTAGTATGAGTTTTCGGCACTTCAACTGTGAACCGGTGTCGCCTTGACGTTTCCCTGGTCGTCCGGTGGTAGAAGGGTGCTGGGGGAATTAGGTCGAGAAGTCCCAACGCCATTTATGTCAATATAGCAAGTAGTAGGCACATACAGTTTTACAAACCTGAAATTTTGCATTACCTAACGTAATTTTGTGTTTGGATATTTCTCTATAGATATTTCAGTGGCAGCCTATGAATTATGACTAGAATTTTTGTTGTATTCCGAGTCACCTAATTATCGCACATCACTTGATCAATGATAAATTATCAGCAACCTGCCTTATAGCCAATTTCTAGAACTGATCTTGAGAGATTTTTCGCATTATCAGATTTAATCTTCAATTGTTTTCATACAAAATTTCAAATTAGGAATAAAGAATCCTAGTTTCTTTTTGATATCTCGTATTGAAATTGCCCGTTTGTCAATGAACAGTATGTAGCAGCAAGCTATACACAATCACATCTATAATATCAGATAATCAAAGCTTACAGAAGCGACACTAGCCATTATAGTAGTGTACCTACATCACCTGGGCGAAAGGTACGCGGTATTGTACTCTGTAACTATGCAATACGGTGCACGGTATGTGCACGCAATACTGTGTAAGTATAGAATAGTGCAGTGCAAGAAGCCGTTCTGATTCATTAAAGTGACTGCTTCGGTAGTGATGGGCCATTAAAGTAGCGGTTAAAAACGGAAAATAAGAAGCTGTTTTTTTTTATTAATTATGTTAAATGCCAAATTTGTTTTGTGAAAACAAATATGTGTAGAGTTTTAATGTGTACAATAATGTAATAATAATCTATTAATATATGTACATACTCGCCCGAATCAAAGAGTAGTCTTAATTTAACACCACAATAGTATTTATACAAATTGTAGCTTACATTTATTTCAATCATTTTAATTATTTTGCTATTTAAAATATATAAATTAAATATGTATGCATGAAATAAATCAACGTGGCACTTTCAACTCTTTAGTAAACAAAATCTACGTCGACTAAAAGGTTTTAGACACGAGATATTTTTGATACTGATATTCTTTTCTACAAACAAAAATATTGAACAATATAGTGACTTCATATACGTAGTTAGACAGTACAAATGCGAGTTCATTCTTAGTGAGATTTCCAGCAAAAATAAACTTTCCTAAATTAGGTAGTGCACTTTAAAAGAATTACAAAGTCTAAGTCAATCAGCAAATAACATACCTACGCATATATTTAGTCACACGAAGAAGACGTAAGAAGTTGGGCAGAGGTGTGCAAATTACACACTCACTTTTCACCAGTGAGCCTATTGGTTCCAGATTGTAATAAACAACAATGAAAAGAATAGGCTCAATAAAACTATCTAATGCAATAGTTATTTTGAAATAGCAGGTAAGCAGTAGTCTAGGTTCAAAGTTAACGAGGTAGAACAGTAGTGCATTGCGGCGCGTACAAAGTGCTACTGCGATATATTGGAGTGATGTTACGGTCGGTTACTAAACTCTGGGCCAGGAGTACAGCGAAATCGGCGGGACATACATATAGTATATTAAAATATATTCTCAGGAAAGTACTTTAATTTTCTATGCAGATAGTACCATTTATTTAAAAAAAGTTCAATACGACCACTATGTATTTATATCTAAAACGATAACATTATTATTATCAGGTATTATTTTATTTGTTTAAACTGTCAAATAAGCACAATAAATACAACACAGTGGACTAAAAACAGTGCAAGTAGGAATTTATATGATACTGATATAAAATTACCTAACGCAAAAACATTTAACTGGTAAAGGCAATGACGTTCAAACAAATAAATAAAAAATCTAAATTAACATAATAAAAAAAAATTATATACTTAGTTTGATTATTATAAGCACCAACTACCTCAAATTAATTGATTTAAATTCCTATGTTCTTAAATCTATTGATATAATCGCGTATTCAGTGGCTCTACCTGGACATATTAGGCTGACAACGCATCGCCAGCCGAGCTCGCAATGGACATCGTCCTATTTATGCGTTCCCGGGCAAATGGCCCACTGACCAACATTATACTATGTCGTATGCATCACACGATGCATACGATCACATGATCCTCTATGTAGCTTGGGAACGCTCTCTAAGTTAGCATTAGTGATGTGTTTATCGGTAGACGCGGGGTTTCATAATCATCATCATCATCATCAGCGTATTGTAGTCCACTGCTGGATGTAGGCCTCCCCCAGGACACACCACAAGACTGCCATGGGGATATTTGCCCATAGTCACCACGCAGAGCAGGCGGTATACACAATTTAAAATAAAATTAAAAAATTTATAATACATAATACATATAATATATTATCAATAGTAAGCTCAGACTGACCCGCACCAACATACCCAATGCTGCTACAATACCTTCACGACACGGTTACAACACGTAAACAACCAAACTGCAACTCTAAACTACCGCCAATAAATCCTTATAGTTACTTATTTTTAGATCGGAAAAGTTCTCAACTTTTACACACTATATTTTCATTTCAAACATTATTGTGACGCGGTATAAAGTTCACATTTAGTGTAGCTACCCTGGGCTGTGTATTTCTTTTAAATTAGACCGATAAAAAGTTTTAGTGGTCGTTAATACAATATGTATGATAGATGGCGCCACTGTGTACCTGGGAATAGGGGTTTAATAACTCAGTAATGATTTTTCAACTGAAACGAAGGCTTCTCACTGGACGTATGTTACTGCTTTTTTATTGCGATATTATTTTAATTGAATTGCACAATGTACTTATTTTTCTTTTATTGTTCTGGTTAAGGAAATTGTATTTGCGACTCAATTCGCAAGGAAATTTTTATTTTTACAATAATATGGTTAAAATTTTCCTTCCATAATATCGCACTATTTCTGTACATACTAAACTTTATCAATATCTGTCAATCCGTTTTATTATGGAAAATACAGATTGATGTATTGGTACAATTACTTTCTGATACGTAAAATTTAAAGAAACCAATACATGATAATACGTATTTACTTAAAACTATGTTGAATTAATATACAGGATGATTTTTGGTCGTCAACGTTCCCGAAAACTACGGAATCTCCTCATCATCACGATCATTTTTCTCCATGGAAGCATACCTGGGAAGTGTCTGGTTTCCAAAATATTAGAGTCCAAAGTTGAGTAAATAGATTGCGTTTTTCTGCATAAATGCACATTGGCGCATGTAGCACGAGAAATAATTAATATCTGTCAATGAAAAAACTAGCATAAACCTAAGTTTCGAACCAAACGCCGTAAATCACAAACCGGTGCCGGCGTGAGTACACAGATTAAAACAGTTTGTCGGTCTGTTTGTTCGTAGACTACTCGACAGTTAATGACTGCTGTCGAACGGTTAACTTGTTTGTACATTATTTAGAGTATTCTGAATGAATGTTATGATCTTTTAGCTGTTTTTGCTGTAACTACACCATAGCGCCATCTACTGGGTCAATTTATGAACTTAAACTTGGACACTGAAGCGACTTAAGCCAAAGATCAAACCATTTTAGAATTTTTTGCGAGCATACCTAACAAAAATATTTTTGTAAAAAGACTAGTTGTAAGAAAAATACGTTACCATGTAATAATATAAGCCCATAGAACCATGCCAAAAATAAAACAGTGCAATTTAAAGTCGCCCTAAGCAATAAATCCTATGTAAATTATTATACAGTGCACACAACCCTAGTGTAGTATGAAACGCAATAGCCCGCGGCTACGAACGTCGTAGTGCGTGCTACGGCCCGTAGCGCGCTACGAACGTAGTCGAAGTATAAAAGAAATATGTTGAATAATTTTGCAGTATGAGAGAATTTTGTTTTGCATTTAGTTTTCTTTGGTAAAACAAATATATTTTTTAAAGTATACATCTTATATATCCATACCTATATTTAATGTTGTCACGTAAATACAAACATACGTTAAAGTACAAGGTCTTACAAATAAAATAACAGGACTATGGCAAAGATCAATAATGAAATTAACACTACCAGTTTGGCTTTAGTGGAGGTGTAATAATAACATATCCTGGACCTCCGGGACTTCCCGAAGGTATCCGGGATTAGTCTCGTTTACCCAGGACGCCGGCGAAACGAACGGAACAAAACTGCGGCGAATCCCGTGATTTAATTATGATGTAGTGCTTCAACCTCTGGGGTATTCTTTGAATGGAAATTATTTTGAACTTTCCTTTTTTGTGTAGTTTTAGTTTTGCAGTTTTCTAGGTCTGTTAGAGACAGCCGAAACGTACTGACTTATATACATATACAGGGTTAATTTTAAAACATCGATAACCTCGCAGGACTAGATAGCTAAAATCATAAACAATAACATTTGTTCTACGAGTTTTATCATGACTCAATACATTAATTTAAAATTATTTTCCAAGCTGTTATTGTACTGTCGTGACATTTGTAAGTCTATGTTCCATTCGTAGGTATACGAAAAGGTTGACGCCCGCGATCGCGCGCGCCTCAGTATTATGTACAGACTTAAGAACATTCAGAGGTAAATTTAATTGATATTTATTTTTGTATGAAAGTTAAATGTGACCTTGTCTTGCGAGGTTGTTGATATTTTAAAATTAACTCTGTATATGCAGACGGCTGTGTTTCCTGAATGGGATAGCCAGAACAGTAGGATCACGACGAAAGTCTACACCTAAATCTACACCCATATTGACTGTACACAAAGTCCTTTAGTTACCTTTTTTTTACAATTAGCTAGGCAAACATTTGACCGCCATCGTACCTGATGTAAAGCAAGATACGGCCCAAGGTGGTACATGTTTGCCTAGAAAGTGCCTATTTACTTTAGCTTTGAAGAGACCAATGTTGTACTGCTCGGGAAATACATCGGCAGGAAGTTATTTATCATTAAGAGCTGATTTTTCTAATGTTCAGATAGTCTACTCGTATCTGCAGGATAAATTTGTTATCTTGATCAAGTTGTGTTTGTACACATTCATCATCATCATTATCATTTCAACCCTTTCCCCATACCGACCGGTCGGAAGCAGCCTGCATCCAACCGACGCCCGCGACTTTGGCCAGGTCGTCCGCCCACCTCGCGGGTGGCCTTCCCACGCTGCGTTTGCCGATACGTGGTATCCACTCTAGAACTTTCCGACTCCATCGGCCATCAGTTCTTCAAGCTATGTGCCCTGCCCATTGCCATTGTACACTGTACACATTATTACCTTTATAACTTATTGGTCTCATTTTACTTTCTGGTATGCTGGAAGAAATCTCTCGAAAGAGATAAGCACGCCTTTGTATGCTTTTGTAAATTTCCCTGTATTTATTGTAATGTTTTGTGTCACAATAAAGAATTAGAATAAGTTTTAGAGAAAGACAGCAAAAACTTTATTCTTTATACAGGGTGTAACAAAAGTTATCTAAATAGCCCACTAAAAGGAACCTATCCACAATAATTTTAAAGTCGAAATCACATGTTTATTTTTCCAGATAGTATGGAGAATTCTTAAACAACTTAGGAATGTTCATACAATTTTTAAAATAAACTTGTGATTTCGAGTCTCAAATTTTGGAATTAGGTTCTCTATAGTGGTCTATTTATATAGCTTTTCGCTTAACATACCCTTTCTGTTACACCCTGTATAAGCTGTAGGACTATGACTCGTATTGGAAAAGTCGACCCTTAAGATAAAAGAAAACAAATAATACAAAGCTAAATGAACGTCAATGAACCTCAAGACAACTATTGCAATTATCAAAACCCACAATTCGACGAATGTTTGTCTAAACTGTAAATTTTTGAGCCAACAAGTTGGCCAAGCTAGCACGCAGTCGAAATTAGTTGGTAACTCCTAAAACTGCCCAACTTACTATATATACTGGCGGAAACTTCGCGGTTACTAAAACTGTTTGTGGACTTGTCCCTTATTGTTAAATTTTCTTAGGAGCGCATCATTTCGCAGTTGTAATTTGGTATGTTAAATATTGTTGGGTTTGTGTTTATATGATGAGGTTAATTGTTAATTTTGTGACAATAACAGTACATACCACCGAGTCTCGCTCATTTTGCTTAATATATAATATTTATTTATCTATAATAATTTCATATTTCAAACTAATATGTAGGTATTAACATTTTTTATTTTATATTTTGATTGAGGGTATAAAAATGATTTGCAATACATTGGTTTTAGTTGTTAGTTAGTTGGTTCGGTAGATAGAACTAACATGGAAAACTAATCCTGATGACGCCACGGGTGTTGGCGAAACATATGTCGATTAAAATTTTAATTGGTTTTCGGATTAGCAGCTATGTATTTATGGTTGCATGCTAGGTGCTTGGATCTGGCTTCTCGTTGCGACTGTAGTGTCTTGTGTTCGTGATCATGAGTAGGCAGATCCGAGGGTCAGCGGAGGGTATAGGGCCCGGTGGCGGGCAATCCCTCAATAGAGGTAATATATTAAGTATTTTGCTCCCTTTTCTTATTATAAAAATAATTGCAAATGATATTGTATTCTATATGTTGTGGACTTTAGCAACTTGTGAGATGTATCTGAACTTTATTTTATTTATTGAATACTTTATTTATTATAATTTTATTTAATGAATAATTTTATTATCACATGACATCACATGACAGCTACAACGGAGTTTTCGTTCTGTCGCATTATGTTACCGAGTCGTTTAATCCCAGCGTAATTTATTAGCGCGATCGCAGGCGCCCTCACGAAGCCCATTCTTATCGCCAATCTGACAAACATTCAGCATTTGTTACTCGCAAAACGTCGCAAATCATAATATGAGCGATTAACGTAAAACACCGGGGTCGGGCAAAAATGGCCGACGGATAAAAAATGGCTGTACGTCACAGAAATAGCGAAGTGTCACAAAAAACGCCGGCGCCCGTTCGTAAGTTATGACGGGCATCGGTCAAGCAAGCGTTTGGAAGTACGGAGGGGAAATGATCTCACTGCCTCTATGGGTAACGGGTTCATGGTTCCAAATGGTTTCCCTTTGTAGCGCCTAAGGCCGTAGAGGCTGTATGAATGCAAAAAGACAGTTGTCTTTACGGTGCATAAGAAAAGTTTCTACCTTAACGTTATGTGATGGCACCACTACTCTAGGAAAGTATGAGCTTTATCGACTAAAACTAAATAACGACAAACTAAATAACGACAAACTAAATAACGAAATGGTCAAACCATAACATGGGTGTAATATTGATCCTAGAGCTTACGGCTCTTATGTAACATGTAACGATGTAAAACTAAATATGTTAAAAACGGACTCGACCCCTGCAGTCAATCTTACCATAACGATTCATTGTATGTAACGATGCAAAACTAAATATGTTAAAAGAGACTCCACTCCTGCAGTGAAACTGTTAAAACAGTTTTGCATGGCATTAGCTAATAAGAAGAATTGTACTACCTCTTAATAATAATAAATAAATAAAAAAACCCCACTACTCTCTACTTACATAAGGGTCGATTTTTCTACTGCTCAGATAGTCTATCTGAAGGATAAAAATGCTGTTTCTATCTCGATTAAGTTTTTATGAGTAGGCTATTTGACCAGTTTAAAAATCGGCTCTTAATGTACCAAAAGGGCATAAAGGTTGCTTAGACTATATAATCTATACATATAATAAAAATGTAACGGATCGCTGTCTGTACATGGAAGATATATGAGAAAAAATATTATAGGAGACCTTTATCAACGCAATAGAACCCAAAACGATAATTTTTGAAATTTTTGTGTGTTTGTCGGTTTGTCTGTGCGTTTGTGCACGCTAATCTCAGAAACGGCTGAACCGATTTTGATGCAGTTTTCAGGAATATATTGTGACAGGTCCCACTTAACATATAGGCTACTTTTTATCCCGGGAAAATATTTTTATCCCGGATAATTTTGATTTTTTTTTTTTTTCTGTAGTCCACGCGGACGGAGTCGCGGGCGTCCACTAGTCATATATATAATCCGACAACACACATAAGACGTGAAAAAGCGAAAGTCACATGAGAATCGCATAAGGGGTATTTCCAAACGATCGGCCCCGTTATCTACGGAGAGCAGTGGATGTTTTAATTGCTTTATAAATAACCAGCAACCCTTCCCTGTCCGAGAATTATGACCTAAGGGCGGGCAGCTATAGACTAGACCCTTTTGGAAATAGGTGTTCGGGATTTAAGTTAGAATTGATGATTAGGAAAATGAAAGGCATATTACTCGTAATTGAATAGGTGTTTTTTTAAGTTATATAATAGCAACAATGAAACAAGAAAAACAGGGTGGCTCGTATGTATTTGATTATTTATAGTAGCATGCTGCATGTACATTATTTTTACTTACATACTTACTTACATATAATATTGCAATGGAAAAAATTAAAAATGGATTTATATTTTTATTTTATCACCGAAATATTAATGCTTATAGGTAAGTAATAGATATATCAAAGTCCAATAATAATAATATTAAAGATGCGACAGTAAGTCTGTTTGTTCATCACAATTTACTTGCTCAAACAACCTTCTTCGATTTTTACATACATATTACGGTCGATTCCGGCAGTCACACTTAAACCTAAACGTAAATTAGTCCTACCTGTCCTTTTCTCTCTCAGCCATTAATGTTAAGAATGGAGAGAGATAGACCTGACTAAGATTAGGTTTAGGTTTAAGTGTGACTGCCGGAATCGACCCTATTAGCTGGGTGTACGTAGAAAGACATAGGCTACATTCTGACCACGGAGACCAAGTCTAAAGCCACAGCTAGAAATTATTATAAACTAAAATAACGTCAACGTATCTTCTATGCTGCTCTGGAAGTGAAAAAAAAAACGTATAATACTACAGGTGCTTCTCCTCCCGGGCATACTGTACAAGTCAGTAGAGGGACAAGAGGGTCTTGGTGTTTTGTAGGCGATGGGCTGACTACCTGTCAATATTAACCGAACTTGTACATCTCAACTATACCCTCAAAATTGGTCAGAAATGGCACCATGTAGTCCTATAGGCCCTTGGTGCTCTGCCTACCCCGTAAGGGATAAAGGCGTGATTATATGTATGTATTTATGTAAAATAACGTCACTGACTTAAAAATAGGTGAATAAAAGGATTATACACTGCACATGTGCTAAAGAGATTTAGGTCAACTCTATCTCAAGAAAAAAGGAAGTTTCTCCAAATAATACAGGCTAAAGTGAAAGCTATTTACAAAGGCTTCTTCAATAAGACTGAGAAATCCATCACGGGGGGTAAACCAGAATTACCGGAGGCTCTAAAGAAACAACCCCCCGTAGGGCTGAAACATTGTAAGATTTATCGGAAAAAACGACCATTGTTAGGGCCTGAATTTGCTGTACATTTGCTTAAGGGTAGTTTTAATCATTTTTTAATTACATGTTTGATGGGTAATGGAATTTAATATTTTAGCAATAATGATGATCAGTATTTATTTATACATAACTTTAATACAGTAACAAATCTTGTTTTGCTTTTAATTTGCAACTTTAAGGTCGAATTTTCGTAATGTAAGCAAGGAGCACACTCCAGATAATCTAAACATTTTATTTCATTAAAAAGGATCTGGCTTGCCAAACGAATAACGCTTGGGTTATACATAATTCGTATACAGGGTGTAACAAAAGGAGTATGTTAAGCGAAAAGCTATGTAAATAGCCTATTAAATGGAACCTACACACAAAATTTCAGACTCGAAATCACATGATTATTTTTCCAAGTAGTATGGAGAATTCCTAAAGAACTCGAGAATGTTCATACAATCTTGAAAAATAAACATGTGATTTCGAGTCTCAAATTTTGGAAATAGGTTCTCTATAGTGGGCTATTTACATAGCTTTTTGCTTAACATACCCTTTCTCTTACACCCTGTATATTCTCGAAAAAGTACAGCAAAATATGTAACCAGGGCACAGCCTACTAATATTTGATAGATCATCCTAAACCAACACAACTAATTTCGTTCAACACCCACGGGAATATAGATTGCACGGCATTATAATAAGAGCTACAATTGGTCGTGGGATACAAATTGAACAATTTACTTTACACTGATACAGTTCGCCACTTTACTGTGTATGCCAACAGTTGATTGTGGAGTGTTTTTTTAGCTTGTAGTGTAGCTGCGGTTGGTGAGAGTGTACCTGCTAATCCGTTGACGGATGCCACTAACTGGCGAGTATTTTGTATCGTATTGTTACATCGGCTATTTTCGTATTCATGGTGTAATGTATCTGTATGTATTTACTAGAGTGTGTTTATAAATATCTCTAATTTATTCTTCAGCCTATTGCAGTCCACTGCTGGACGTAGGCCTCCCCCAGGGCACGCCACAAGGCTACTGCCACAGGGGGGTTTTGCCCACAGTCACCACGCTGGGCAGGCGGGTTGGTGACCGCAGTGTGATTTTCGGACTATGTTGTCAGTACGGGAGGCGCTGCTGCCCACCTCCCGGAAACCTTTAATCGCCTCGTACGATACCCACGGGCAGGCAGGGGTGGTACAAATTCTACTCTGCCGGCACCACGCGGCTAATTCATAGCAAACACATATATACCTACATAAAATCACCTCTCTATCCCAGAGGGGTAGGCAGAGATTACGGATCTCCACTTGCTACGGTCCTGACATACCTCTTTTGCTTCATCTACTTTCATGATATTCTTCATGCACGTTCGTCGGTTTAGAGTACTTTTACCAATTTGATCGGTGAAAATTCTGTTTATGTACGGAAATTGTGATTTTAAGCGGAGGTAACAATATTTCACGATTTATATTATAGTCACGGGCCTGTACCAATGAATTTATTTAATATACAGATTTTAATGTTGCAAAATTGTCACTTAGCTCGTGCCTTGGAAAGCACGTAAAACCATTGGTCCTGCGCCTGATCTCTCTCCGATCATGTCGGCTTACCGTCCCATCGGACTATGAGAGTGAGGGAATAGAGAGTGCATCTGTGTTTGCGCACACACTTGTGCACTATAATATCTCCTGCGTACCTGGCCAGTCTCTGTAGAGATTGGTCGCCTTGGCGGAGCTAGGGTCGGAGATCATCATCATTTTTTTAGCTGAGCAGAAAGTTACAAAAACCTATATAACTAATCCAGAGCCTAATTAGCATTCGGATTGTACGGCGTACATAATTATGTACATAGTTGGCAGAGATCCAGGGCTGATGTCTAACATATATAGTGAGACTATTACACCTAATTTATAACCAAACCTCGTACTTAAGCAGATCCACAAAAAAATATACAATAAGGAAGTGATAAATTTCTCAACCGAACAAAAAGAATATCGGCAAATTTTCTACAGAAAACTTTTTATTACGTCCCTGTCGATAAATAAAAGGAGCACAATAAATAACTGTTTCGCATTGACTATTCGTGTACATCTTTCACCACCCCATTTTAATAGCTTATGGCGTTTGATTAATGACACGAGCAGAATAGGGAGCGGAATTATTGCATATCTACATGAATCCCCCTTTTCAATTCTTATTAAAATGCACTTCGATATCTCTTTCGAGTTTCCACAGAAAAACACTTCTTTTGTCGTCCCCGAATAGGCCCGATGTGTGCTGGATACTCATTAATGTCGTTTGAAAAATGACACCGAGCTGCTGAGAGGACATTATTAATATTAATGGTAGTTCAAATGAAGTTGTCTTCCGACAGTGCGAAGACTCGGGATTTAATTTTAAATTTTGATTGATATTAATGAACGTTTCTATTCATCCGTGGCTACCTAGTACAAAGAGTCGGCATGCCGCGTCCTCTTCCGCTGCCAAATGCAAAGTCCACTCGAAATCGCGAGGGAATCGTGTATTCGGCCATCGATAGAATTTCAGTGGCACGGTCGAATTCGGGCGAATAAAATTTTAGCGAAATTGAATCGGCCGCTCGGTGGCAGTAGACCGTAAAATTGGTCGGCGCGGTCAGGGCGGGGTTATTCCGTATCTTCTTCGGTGTTTGGTCGAATTATGTGTGTATGTCGGGTGTCGCTTTCAGGCTACTGAATTATACATAGGCCGCGTCGACCTGTGATTTAGTGCGGCGTTCCGGGCGCCGCTTATGCGACATATCCGTTTTCGTTTACATGTCCATGGACATCGACGGCTGTTCGCTTTGATAGCTCGCCTTTGCAATATTTATCGGTGTTAGGCTTCGAAGTTTAAACATGCTATAATTTGAATTGGTAATTTGACGATATTTTATAATAAAATAAAGCATATACTGTACCAGGATATAATGCACATCAACAGATGAAGATGGACAGTAACGGAATCGCCGTGTGAGTGTCAAAACTAATACAAATAAAATAAGAAAGGCCCATACCTTCTAATTTCAAGACTTTGTATAACTAAACAACACCCTGCAGACTATATTTCATTATCCTGTATCTTCAATGTAGCTGCTATCGTACAAGATAATAAATAACCTAAAGTCTTACATAAAAGAAAAAAAATAACCTGCCATTTCTTAGCTGACATTGCAATCACAATTATCAACATAAATAGTTATTTCTTAGTTAATTGCCATCAAAGGCACGCCTAGCCAACTAGGGCCTTTCATGAATAGTGCAAGAGGCTAGTTCTATTCCGGCTTCTTTCTATAGCACCCTCCTTTCCCTAAATTAACTACAGTTCCTATTGGATCTATTGAGTTGCCCCCACAAGTCGATTTTCAATGGATAGGGGATATCGCAAGGGATCCCTTATTTAGTCTATTGAAAAGAAAATAAAACGTTTGGACGTGCAGTATCGCACGGAATTAGCATCTAAATGGTATTCGATGAGTAATCAGAATAATAAAGATGCTGTATTGGAATCTGCTAGTAATAATAGATGTATTGATATTACTATGGATATAGACAGTAATATAGGTAAGTACCTATACATGAAAATAAGATAGGTAAATATATGTGAAATAGAGAACACGCAAATTCTAATAAGATAAGTCTTCTATGCTGCTCTGGGAGTGAAAAATAATGTGTAATACTACAGCTGCTTCTCTTCCCGGGCATACTGTACAAGCTAGTAGAGGGACAAGAGGGTCTTGGTGTTTTGTAGGTGATGGGCTGACCACCTGTCACTACTAACCGAACTTGTACATCTCAACTATACGCTAAAAATTGTTCAGAAGTGGCACCATGTGGTTCTATCGGCCCTTGGTGCTCTGCCTACCCCGTAAGGGATAAAGGCGTGATTATATGTATGTATGTAATAAGATAATCAGTAATGCATAATATCTCCTGCGTACCTGACCAATCTCCGTAGAGATTGCTCGCCTTGGCCGAAATACGGTCGGAGATCATTATCATCATCATCAACACATAATACACGAGTGTGTTACACAAATTGGGTAGCTAGTACTGCAAGATCACAAAGGAAATCCCACATCGACGTTTAACACAGTGGATATAGATATAAATAATTAGTGACAACTGGCTAGCTTGTTGCAAGAGAATGCCAGAGTTCCTTAGTTACGATATGCACGGAAAGAGATGCAGCTGATGTATTCAGTAAAGCCCCGCATCAGCACAGGACTCTATCAATAATAGGTTATACCAGCCCCTCTAGCACGACCACGCATCGTGGATATTATATCGCACGATATCGTATCGTCTCTATACAAAATTCAACATGGCGTCTATATTTATCGTATATGACAGGCTAAATGTCGATAAATCGGTAGATATAAGGTACATCGATAGATGAAGATAAACAGTAATGTTTCGCTGTGTGTGTGTCAAAACTAATAAAAAAGAAAAAAGAAAGGACGATATCAAAACTTATCTCCAAAGGAACACGTAAAAAAATAAATACACATTCGTTGTCAACGATGCTTATCAAATATTTGTGATCCGTATACCTACGTTTTACCAAATAGTTCATTTGAACGATGGCGCTGGTTGCTATGTGTCAGCTTACATTATCTGTGCAACTGCATATAAAAAATATTAGTTCCGAAATCGGGCACGGGAGTTGTTCTATCAAAGGGACTCTACCTCAGGTAGGATACGAGGTATAACTAGAAGGTATTTTTTCAACATCCTGACTATCAAAGATTACAGCAAAAAAGATTTTACGTGACGCAATAATAACCTTTTTGGATTACTTCAAGTGTTTGCACGACATTTAGATAACTTAATACTGATAAATGGATATTTGAAAAAAAAAAAACAATGTTTTGCGAATACAAACTTTTAATCCCTTTTAGGGTAAACCGATATGTAATAATAACAACAATGCGCACAGCAGCATTTTAAATAATGTCTATTCAGAGGGGTAAGCACGAACCTCTCGATTGTCCGTAACGCTATCGTCAAACTGTCAAATCACATAGATTTTGCTAGCGAGTCGCTAGCGTTACGCCGCGTAAAAAGGTTCGTGCTTACTCCACTGATTATATAACCCCAACTATTTCAAATGCGAAAGTAAGTTTGTTATTTAATTATTTTTATTCAACATTAGAACCTAAAATTAAATAATAACTACCTATTAACTCCAAATATTTACAAATAAAAGACGGCCTGCAAATCCTCCACCGATGGCAGCGTGCCCAAAAGGCTGGCCGCGTTGCCCCGCTGTATAGCAAGGCTTACGCGTTGGCCAAAATAGGCACCTTAGGTCATGGGATGCTTCGACCAATCTTTTAGAAATGCCCCTGAAGAGGGCATGCGCACCCGGACCCCATGGCCCCATGGTTTGTTATTTTGTTACCTCTTCATGCTTTATTTACTCACCAATCTTTTTGAAATTTTGATTACATATAATCGGAAATGCGCAAAAGGATATAGGCTATATTCTATACTATACTACGTTTAATAAGAACCCATAGTAAGAGTCCAAGCAGAATTCTTCTAGGACATGCTACCGGCCATCCTGAACGAGCGAAAGCCAGTCGAAAAAAAAGGTAAAAATACTTCATTATCATCGGTCAAATAAAAAAAACGAATGGGTGATCAATAAATTTATATAATTTATCTTAACAAAATCCTAAATTAATTATTTTTCATTTAAGTACTAACCATCCCAGCTAGTATAGCTCCTGAATTGTTTTAACTTTGCTTAAAATCAAAGCTGTTACCAAAAATTGGCTTAAAAAGCAAGTGGAGCGAACTTCCTAAGCCGCTCACGAAAGCGATAGTTGGGGAGCTTTTAAGCTAAAATTATTAAACTCAACTTGCGCTAGGAGTGCAGTGATGAAAGGTAGCTTTGACATTTTACCTAGATAGCATATTGTTGGTAATGGATTTTAGCGATGCAGTCAATTTATTAAAGGGCGGCAAACGTGTTGGTATTCCCGGAAAACATGATGAGCTAAACCTAGCCTATTATATTTTAAAGTCATCTACTTGCCATTGTCCGATTAGTTTTGAGGTCCAAACAATATGTTGTTTCTTCCAAAACTTATATTGCTTACGATTTTGTATATGCCGTAAAACGTTACCTTCCTGATGACAACCCTACATGGGCAGGTATGTAAGTATATAAGAAATAATCTTCCTTTATGGTAAAGCTAAGTCATCATCAGCCTATTGCAATCCACTGCTGGACGTGCTTCCCCAGGGCACGCCACAAGATTGCCATGGGGGGTATTTGCCCATAGTCACCACGCTGGGCAGGCGGGTTGGTGACCGCAGTTTGTATTTTGGACTATTTTGTCAACACAGGAGACGCTGCTGCCCACCTCCCGGAAACCCTTAATCACCTAGTACGATACCCACGGGCAGACATGGGGTGGTACGAATTCTACTCTGCCGGCACCACGCGGCTAAGTAAGTTACAGTTATATAATATTAAAATTCGTAGATATTTTAATTGGCAGCGGCCATTTTCCTAATCATCCAAGTGAATGGAAATGCCTCATGTTCACAAAAATCTTGAACTTCTCTGAAGACCTATACACACAAGTAAAGAACTTCTAGGTATAGAGCAAAACAAAGTTCAACATAACTTGGAGGCAGGTGGGGGATGGGGCGAGGGTAGGGGGGGATACAATAACAAATAGTTTTTGCTCGACGAGAAAAGTGCTAATAGATAAAGACTGCCAGAGTTGGTAGCATGGATAGATTTATGTTTGCCCGGAGAAAAACAAAGGTACACGTTATATTTCTTGCTGTAACTTTCTGTAGAATAATTAGTTACCGTCTTTGATATCGGAAGCTAAGTAATAAATGAAAGAGTAAGAGTAACGTAAAAAATAATAAATAAATAATGACGGCCGACTGGTCTAGTAGGTAGTGACCCTGCCTGCGACGCCATAGGTCCTGGGTTCGAATCCCGGTAGGTGCAAACATTGATATGATGAATATCAATGTTTGTTTCCGAGTCATGGATGTTTCTATACTTATCTATGTATTTATATACCGTTGTTTAGTACCTACGACACATGACTTTAGGGATCTTAGTGTGGGACTAGGTTAATGTGTTGTGTAGTGTGTGGATATTTATTTATTTTATTTATTTTAATTACATGGGCAAAGAGAATATCCTGTCGGCAGCTGACCGTCTACAATGAGGTAGCAGAACTCATAAAAGAGGTTCCATAGCAACGTTTAGCATAGCAAGGACAGTTAAAAGATCAGTGACAAGTTGCTTGTTCATCGCGTGATAGAATGCCAGAGTTCCTTGGTAGCATTTTATCATTTTAACACCTTAAAAAACGTAAGTTATAACACTGTTTTCGTTTCTAATGTTTCTATGTTTCTTTCCTGTTTATCTTGTATCTGTATATGTGTAAGTAATCTTCAAATGAAAACCTATTCTATTGCCTTTAAACTTCTGTGATAATTGGCTAACTATTTTAACCTGACTAAAAGGGTCCAAACGGTATCAATCCCTAAAGAAACCTATATAAAATCCACTCATTGAAGCCATACTGTTGCACTAACGGGAACATTTACAAAGCAAGATGTTTTATTTAAAGCTCTGCTTCAGATAAATGAACCGGTCGTGGTCAGTCGCTAGGAAATTGATATTTCACTCCGCAGAGCTCAGCGGCTGGAATTCTCTGAAATATACTGGAATATGCCGGAATCGTTTTTTTGCTGATTAGGCTTTTCAATTGCAGGATAGCTTAGTGAAGCTGGTTTTTTTTTCTGTATACTATACATATATATGTTCCCGAAATGGGGTAGCTAGAACTGCAGGGTCATAAAGGAGAGCCTACAGCCACGCTAGAATAGCACTCTGTAAATTATGATATTGGTTTTTAAGTTCTTCCCACAGCAATGCCTGTTTGTGTTGCATATGTGCATAGTTGGCCGCGTGGTGCCGGCAGAGTAGAATTCGTACCACCCCATACATCATATCGTACGAGGCGAGGGTTTCCGTGAGGTGGGCAGCAGCGCTTCCCGTGTTGACAACATAGTCCAAAATACAAACTGCGGTCACCAACCCGCCTGCCCAGCGTGGTGACTATGAGCAAATACCCCCCATGGCAGTCTTGTGGCGTGCCCTGGGGGAGGCCTACGTCCAGCAGTGGACTGCAATAGGCTGATGATGATGATGATGTGCATACGAGTAGTAAAGAGATGAGAGACTTGAAGGTGTTCCTGCAATTTTATTAATGTGCTTAATTATTTATTTATTTATATCTTTATGTATTCATTAAGCCTCACGTCAAGATTCCTAAGTGTCTTTGCGGTTACCAAACAATTGGACATTTTCAGGATACCGACCTAGCTTAGCTTAATAAAGTACGAAGTAGTTTCAATAAGTAGCAACAGTTATTTTTTTGGTAAAAATATTTCTGTTTAAACCACTTACAGTTCACTACCAAAAACTTTAATATCAAATACTTTGATCCGAAATAGCTTAGCTTTTCCCACAATACGTCGTTTTTCGGTAAATTCCGGAACCACTCCAGCCTCTCAACGTAAACTTGAGTTGCAAAAAGTAAATTTAAATATTAAGCAAGTAATGAAGGGAACAAATAAATGAACCGCTCGAAAGAATTCTTCTGAAACTCCTTTAAACGCCGTAAGACTTTTAACGACTCTCATTCAAGTGCTTTCCGAACTCTAATAAAAAGATCATAAAAAAGAATTAACTAGAGTGTGCGGGCCAAAATTCGGGGACAAGGATGTCCATAGTTAATTATATGCTAAACCCTACTTATTATTCCATAAACGCGATCTATTGAGGACATTTAGGGACACTGGACACTTATGTATATTCAGGGTTTTTTACCTCAGAGGTGGATGAAACTTTGCCTGTAGTTACTACCTTTCCTCTGAGAGAGAAAACGGAAAACTTGTTAGTATTATTAATTACATACATACATATAATCACGCCTTTATCCCTTACGGGGTAGGCAGAAAACCAAGGGCCGATAGGAACACATGGTGCCACTTCTGACCAATTTTGAGGGTATAGTTGAGATGTACAAGTTCGGTTAGTAGTAATAGGTGGTCAGTCCATCGCCTACAAATTATTATTAATTATAAAAAGTAATTATTATAGAAAGCTAGATCGAAACGTAGTCAGTTTAATTAATAGCCGAGAAGCTGTACACAAAGCAATTATTTATTTCTCGGACTTAGTTTGCTTTGCTAAGTACAAAAACAAACTAGAAATGCCTATCTTTCTTTTGTGTTCCAAATTTTATCGTGATTAGTTATGCCACGTTATGATGAATTGATAAATATCTAGTTGGATATTTTAAATGGTATGGATAGACATTTAACTATTAGGTAATATGCCTTCACATGGCTATGTTCCCGAAATAGGGTAGCAACAACTGCAGGATCATAAAGGAGAGCCTACTGCCACGTTTTGTATAGCGAGGAGATATTTTATTGATCAGTGACGAGTTGCTAGCTTATCAACCAGATTTGTTTAAATGACCAGCATTGCCTTGCAGAACCATCATCCTCCGAACCCTACGTGCTATACAGGCGCTTTTTTGTTAGAGTATCGCAAAAGATCCGCTTACGGCGTATAAACAAACGTCATTTGAATAATGCGCGGAGTATTTGTTTTTGCGATGAGTTCGGTACAAAAACAGATTCGGCCAGATTTGTGTTCTAAAAAAAGTATTCTTCTGTTTATGTTTACCGAATTTCGATGGAGCTTAGTGCAAAATGCTGGTTTGTGCTGACTGAAACATTCGGGTAACGTGTGAAAATTCTCAGGCGGCTTATATTAAATTACATGCTCAATTTGGTGTTGTAGTTTGAGATTAGCACCAAGTGATGCATGATGATGAGATCATGTGTGGTGATGCAATATGAACGTATACAGGCGTGTGTTGTGTCTTTTCCTGTAAATTGTTTAAGGGCCGATGTTTCCAACCAAAATCAGTGTCACTGATACTACCTCATCTGCTGCCACTTGTAATCCTCGTAGGGAGTGGTAAGAAGAGGAAAATAATTAGAACCATTAAAAGATGTAATCACAAACCTTCCTACAAGGAATCTAACGTAAGTATTATGCAAAGCATGTCTAAAAATTAATAACGCACATTAAAACCTCCAAAGTTTTTGGAATGGTTAAAACTCAACTCAAAAATAGCTACAATAAAACCGGCAGTAACAGTAAACGGTTATCTTAACCACGTGTCATCGGGTTTAACCGCAATTATGTTAACTGTCGAGTTATGACGCCATGATTGTATTCTGGCAGGTTAGTGCGCTATAAATCTGAGGGTTTACAATTTTCCTATTGCCTACTAAATGGATGGGTGCGTGGAATTAGTCCATATATGTATTAGACACGGCTGCGTTCCCGAAATGAGGTAATCAGAATTACAGAACTGCAGAATCCCACGGCCACGTTCATTATAATGGGGATAGATATACAGTACAATTTCGATTTAACAAATCTGAAGGGAGCAAGTAATGATATACCTAACGAATAATCAGTTAAACTGAGGTTTCCTATGTTGAGGTTAGGTGGGCTAATTTTTTTTTTTTTTTTTTTTTTTTTTTTTTTTTTTTTTTTTTTTTTTTCACTACACAACATATTAACCTAGTCCCACACTAAGATCCCTAAGGTCTTGTGTCGTGTTCGTTCGTTATAAAGAGGTAAAAGCGTGTCAAAATCTGTCGCGACATGAATCAGATACTATGAGAGTAAGAGTTGTACATTGGTGGGAACTTTATACAGAATGATTTTTGGTCGTCAACGTTCCCGAAAACTAAGGAATCTCCTCATTATCAGGATCATTTTTCTCCATGGAAGTATACCTGGGAAGTGTCTGGTTCCCAAGATATTAGGGTCCAAAGTTGAGTAAATAGACTGCGTTTTTCTGCATAAATGCACATAGACGCTTTTTGGTTGATAAAATTCGTTAGTTAGAGGTTTTAATACTTTTTTTTGATACTCGAAAATTCGTTATAAAGAGGTTGTTCGCAAAAAATGTTCGCAATGTAAAGGTATATTTAACATTGACTCTTATGGACAATTCAAGGGGATAACCGCAGAATTTGTTAAATCGAGGAAATCGTTATACTCGTATTGAGAAAAGAGATGTATCTGATGAAACCCCGAATCCATTCCATTACGTTCATGTTTATTTCTAATATATTTAGTAAATCACAGAGCACTTTAATACGCGAAGTTTCGTCCTCATATATCACTGGTCCGTTTAATTTACGAGTTGTTTGCTCATGTCCGACTAGAGTCATGTTTTAAGATATGGCCATTCATTTAAGGCTTGAGCAGACCGGATGCGTATGCGTGCACGTAAGCGTAGACGTACACGTACCTCTTAGTTTAATGTATGGAACTGTCATTGACGTCGCCCTACGCCACCGGGCCCTATACCCATACCGCTGACCCTCGTGCCTACGCATCCGATCTGCTCGAGCGTAGAACTTGGTCAAGATTCACTTACATTTTCGCAACGTAGAAAAAAATCCTAAGTGCTTACAAACTAATTTAAATATTGTTCAAGCTTAACATTGCCTAAATTTGACATATTCCATATAATTTTGCTGTAAAATTTTAAATTAATAATTTTAAATAGTGTCTAACTTAATAAATGGTTTTGTAACATCTGTCACCTAGCTTGACGTGATAAACTATGCATTACGTCTACGCATACGCATCAATACGGTGTGTCCTGTCTCATACGAGTCCATACATATAAATCAGCACATGCATCTTTTAACGTGCAGCAGAATGTACCGCATCCGAGTCTGCTCAAAAAGCCTTTAAATGTACAACAAAAACAGCCCTATTCTGATGCGAGCGATGCATTTCGGTAAAAAAGTACCGAGCGATATTGTCAAAATGACCGATTTAACTTTTTCAATTAAGCGCGTATACGCTGGGGGTCTATTCTGACCTACATTGCGAGCGTCATCCAGAACCCGCGATGCGTTGCCAAAACGGGAACGGGAGAATGAGACCATTGTCCGTCGCTCGTGTGGAATAATAAAGAAAAAAACGCCCAAATGAGGACTCGTGAAGCAGACGTATAATTATTTTCCCGTTCCAAATTAAATTCTTCAGCTAGTTTGAAAATAGAGCAAATACATGTGTGTGTTTGGCGGATCATGAAGTTAATTAAGATTTTTTTTGTAGACAACTTTGAAAGCAATCTAATAGGTGAGTTATATTTTTTCGTCTCTAAAAAAACCCTGTAATAATCTCACCTATGCTTTAAACATCTGTATAATATTTAGTCTATCTTCTTTTGGCTAACAAACACGTTATATTCAAAATATAGGAAAGACCGAAAAGGATATCGTTATACATACAAGCGTGTTTGTGACAGCCAGGCAAATACTGAGATACTGAACATACAAGGTGTTTGTGACAGCCAGGCAAATTGAGATACTGAATAAGTGAGTTATACGACAGTGTTATTATTCGTAGGAAATTTATTTTTGATTTGATTATACGCAATGTTTGCTTTCCGCGCCAATTATAACGGGCGATCCTGTAACTAGTTAAATAGGCTTATTGGTTATTTTGTGATACATTGCTGTTTTTTGGATCACTTGTGACTCTCCTTTGGGGTTGATCAGTTTATTGAACTTTTTTGAAAGCAACTTTTTTTGAAAATCATCCAAACGTTGAAATTTTATTTTTAAGTCATTATTTAAGGCCTACTTAAACGAACCAACAAGAAAAAAAGTCGGAAATTTTTAGAATTTTTCTGCGAAAATTTTTACTGGTTTTTATCTCAGATTCATGGTCTGAAGTCACCATATCAAGATTTGCCTGGTTGTCACAAATACCCTATATATTTATATTATACATATATTTATACAACAATCGGTACAATATCAAGAAATTGTACTCGCAAAATACACTCCGCGCTGTATCAACAAACTTTCTCATCGGCAATAAAAAAGGGTAGAGTCAAACGTCAATTTGCCTGCAAAGCCCTTTAGATCGAATTGTCTTAGAAACGGCTTCTATTCGTATGCGTACTGTTTGTGATCCATCTATACATACAGTGTTCATATCATATAGACATCCTTTGAAAAAAAATATACTAGAACAACATTTACGAGTAGCTACTTATAAATTTAACTACACACTGCTGTGTTCGCGAAACAGGGTAGCCAGAAAGACCTTAAAGGTACTCCCGCAGCCACGTTAATCAGAATTCAAGATAAAACTATTTGCAATTCTAGAAATTTATTTGTTTCTTCTATGCTGCTCTGGGAGTGAAAAAAACGTATAATACTACAGGCCAGCTGCTTCTCTTCCCGGGCATACTGTACAAGTCAGTAGAGGGACAAGAGGGTCTTGGTTTTGTAGGCGATGGTCTGACCACCTGTCACTACTAACCGAACTTATCAAAATTGGCCAGAAGTGGCACCATGTGGTTCTATAGGCCCTTGGTGCTCTGCCTACCCCGTAAGGGATAAAGGCGTGATTATATGTAAGTATGTATATATTGTATATATTACTTACTTAGAGAGTTAAATAGTAAATAAGTCGCCCCTACAATTTGTTTGTAATATTATTTTCTGAGAAATTACATTAACATTTTTTATTCCTAACATTTTTCTTTTTATGCCAAGGCATTTTTATAATAATTGGTACATTATTTAGCAGTCAGGCTATTTAACGAATACATCTTTCCACATTTTTGTAAATATTTGTTATCTATACAGGGTGATTTTTGGTCGTCAACGTTCCCGAAAACTACGGAATCTCCTCATCATCACGATCATTTTTCTCCATGGAAGCATACCTGGGAAGTGTCTGGTTTCCAAAATATTAGGGTCCAAAGTTGAGTAAATAGACTGCGTTTTTCTGCATAAATGCACATAGACGCGCGTAGCAGGATTTTTTCACGAAAAATAATTAATATCTGTCTATAAAAAAACTAACATAAACACTAGACACTATAAATTTCGCACGATCAAGGAATTTAAAATTTTTTTTCAAAAAAACATTTTTTTTTCCCAGCATTTTTTTGGCATAAACTTACTTTATTTCATGTATAGAATACGTACCCTTCGTTAAAGGTGGCCACAAAAAAACATCCTGTATATGCCTACACTTTGTAGGAGAATACCTCGAAATCCTAAATAGTGTTTATTTGTAAGTCATTAGTAAAATGTCTCATTAGTATCGTACTGTTATTATTTACGAAGTAAAAAAAAAACAACTAACTACTTAATCGACATTTCGTAGAATCTAAAAGTACAAGAATTAAGTATATAATTAAGAATATTTCTCAGAATCCTAATAGAACACGCCCTTGAATAAAAAATAGAGGAAAAATTTACTGTTATGCATGTGACTTTTTTGTAAAAAATGTATGTTTTATCATAATCTTCTTATATATTATATGTATCCACCAAAATCTAAAAAGCTACTTCAAAACCTAAGCTCGAAAACCTAAGTTACCTAACCTTGTCCTAATTAAACTTGCAATCAAGTCTCGAAGTTGTCACGCTTGACCGCACGAAGTACACCCGAAGTGGGTCGGAGGTGCCCGAGCGCGCCCGAAGTCGCCCGAGCGATCAATACAGGCAACGTGAACGCGTCAATTCACGGGGCAAAAGTCACAGGCTTCAGGCATATCCACGATTTGGGATGGCCACAGATAATCTAAAGTTCAGTGAGCTAATTTAGAAGGTATCGTCTTATGCATGTTTTATGACGGATTCTAAATTTAGAGTTTCAGCTGATTGTTAGTCTGCTTTGCTTTCAATTTTCTATTTCAATGAGAGGAATTCATACATAATCTATTAGTAAGCTCCTAACCTACAATAACTATATTAAGTAGTAACAAATACAGATTCTTCATGTCTAGGATATTATTAACTAGATAGCATTTGAATGCAACAGACTGAAATATTTTGAGCATGGTACATGAAAAGACTTTAATATGAAATTGTCACTATGTACGGTGCCGCGGATGCGTTTGACATCCGCCAATCATATTCATTGGTCTATGATGTCAATGAACTTGATTAAAATAGCAAAGCACATCTACTGGAAGCAGCCTAAGCTATTGCATTATTTCATTGACCATTTTTACTACGAATTTACAGCTAACATCGTTCGAGCCCTAGAACGTCTGGAACGAATACTGTGGTTTCTTCATTAGGCTGACTGTGCCATAAGGAAGGTTATGTTTTTCGAGTACCTATATGTATGTATATATTTCTTTGGCACGCTAAACGGGTTGTCGCATTTCAGCTTGAGAGGATTTAGATTTGCTTAGTCGTGAAAGTGACACTAGGTCAAAATTTTTATGTAGTCGCAAAAAAAAAATTGGTGTACTGCAGTCAGCAACATACTATGTTCCCTGCAGACGATTTCGGCCGGTCCAGCGATTGAGTACGTGCGGACCTCCGAACGGGTAACGAGCTCTAATGCCGGAATTTTGAATTCGGACCCGAATTGCATTCTTGAACGTTCTCCGGAGCACCAATTGGTATTTTTCAAATAGGAATTTCGAATCATGTTTCGAATTTTGAACGACATGCGGTTATTCAAACTAACGATGGATTTGGTCTCAGTCCAATCAGTAGATTTTTAGAACACGCGAAAATAAATGTGCTCGGATTGAAAAGGATGAAAGAAAATTTTGTTAGTGAAAATGGTTTTGAATATTATCTAATTGTTATAGGTATATCTATCTAACTCATCCATTCTCAAGAATCATTGACATATTTTGTCATACATAAATAAAATTTCCCTGTAACATTTTCAATATCACTTATTTATCTGCAAAATGACTTTTTATTTATTTATTTACAACTCAGGTGTTATATCGAAAATTCCAACACCAAAAATCATAATAACACCCATAATTTTATTGCTTTTACGCACTTTCCTATTTCCTTCGTAACATTCTTACAATTCCCTGTTTTTAATAAATAAATGCTGGCACAAAATAGGTGGCTCTAATAAGTAGGTCACGAGACCTACGTGACATGTTTAGACATGAAATCGTGTGACGAAATTTGTTTAAAAAAATGAACGGGCTACGTTCTAGAAGGAGGATTCGGATTTTAAATTCAGCATGTTTAAGTTGGGAGCTGGTTAGTTTAGTATTTTGGTGTGTGACCCAGTTAACCTAAATCCTGCATATTATAGACTGGGAGATAACTGTTGCTAGTAGGTAAGGCTGATGTAGTGTTTGGTTGGAGTATAGACCTTCGCGAATGAGGAAGGTTTGCCTATCCGCTTGCGTTACGTCTTACATAGCATTACGTCCGTTGTTCTTTAAACGTTCATAATTAAATTAGGTAAAAGTAAGTGGTTTAAGTATATTATACAGAAGATTTAAATACCTACTTAAATACCTATTCCCAATAAATATTAAAAAGCCAAAGATATCGAGTAATGATGGCCATGAAAAAAAAATGTCAGTGTAAGCCAGTGTGGAGTTAAATTGAGTGAAATGTTCACGAAAATAATATATCACCCAAAAAGCTTTGGAACTTATTCTTTTGCCAACAAAACATTCTGTAAGCCCAAACCGCGTATGTAACTCGACGCACCGACAAAACTTCCATCAAAAGGAATCGATAAATCGGCTATCGGAAACATTCCGATAACTTTTCTTCCTACAAATTGGTTTGAAATCGATAACATTCACGCAGAGGTGTGAAGGTAAGGTAAACAATAAATAATTTTGTTTAGTAGCTTTTAGGGTTCTGTACAAAAATGAAAAACGGAACCCTTATAGAATCAGTCGTCTGTCTGTCAGTTAGTTTAGAACAGCCCATTTAGTACAACTATGTCAAAATAAGGGTCACTTTCGGAGGACAAATGAGGAAATGTAAAAAGAGCATTTCAAATCATAGGTGTGTTAGATATCTACATATTAAATGAAAGGGCTCGACAATAGGATCTCAAATATTTTCTTTTTGTGGTTAAATAGCTAAAATGTTGTTCAAAAAAGAAGACGAAAATTGAAACCCAAAAAAATTAAAAAATTAAGTTTATTACATCTAGATTATAGGAAAACTTATAAGAATTCATAGAATTCGGAACCCTTTTCACGCAGGTTCAACTCGCGCTTGGCCGTTTTTTTCTTTTTAGAGCATCGAAGTGGGTCACGAACAGTAGGAATGAAGGTGGATGAAAAATACAATCCGCCCCCGGGCCTGGAGTGGCGCGAAATTAAAACACCGTCAGCAAAACTAGGGCTTCGCCGGTTTGAAATTTTATTTCGTAAATACATGTTAGTTTGTGAAGTATCTGGTTTGGTTTTCTGTCAAAACGCATCGGTTTATTGTAAGCGTGTTTTGTTTTACTTGAATGAGATATTGTTTTGACGTTTGTTAGTCAGACGCTTATGCTATGCTGATCAAAAAACAACTTAGTTCTGAGCCAAATTTCATTAATATATAATGCTATTAAATGTTTAAGGAAAATGTTGGCTTCCTTAGAATACATCAGCTGTACCTTCCTTTATGTCGTAAGAGTCGACTGGGGAACTCGGGCATTCTCTCAGGCGGTAAACTAGCAAATTGTCATTGATCATTTATCTGTCTTCGCTCAGTTGAACGTGGTTGCGGGTTCTCACTCATTTACGAACCCCATTTCGAAAACACAACCATGATATACACGATGATATGTTTGTTGCAGAGACGCACAGTGTGGTATTCAGTATTAAAACTTGGCCAAAAATATTTTTGCCCTGATAATCGTATCTCCTATTTATCAGTTCATTATCGTCGTCGGTAATGTTAATATTAGGTAAGTGTAAAACGTCTGCCGATAATTGCTTCTTTTTTCTATTTGGGGAACTTCGTAATTAGTGGATCAGACGTTAATAAAAGTCGGTTTAAGACGTCCATATTGAAATCCACTCGTGAAAATTTTCTCGACTAAATGAGCGAATGTTTAAAAGCTGGCCAATTGGTAGAATTGAGTCTTTAATGACATCCATGACGAAGTACTAACCTATAAAGTGAAACATATAGTTCCGCTGTTTCTTGGCAATATCTTTCGAATTTTTCAACATCCAGAACATAATGTATCTAGAGTCGATCTCTAGTTATTTCTGCTGAAATGTCGTACTCTTCGAAAAACCTTCTACTACCAAAATTTGCTTAAGGCATGTCCACTAAAAGTCCAAGTTAAATTGGTTCTCATCTTCCACCATTTGTTTCTCTATGGCAGAAAGACGAACATTCCATTTTTTAATATATGCTACGTGCAGAATAGTTTCAAAAAATCGAATTCTAGCATGCAACAATGACAGCCCAAAGCTGAAGTTTTCTTTTTTGCATGGCCTCGCCTTTGACAAGTCGTTAAATTCTGGCTTCACGTATATAGCACCTCATTGTTGATTTCGTATGCGTTGCTGCATTGCATGTCGTGCTTAATAGAAATGTCATGCTGGAAAGTGCTGATATCTGTGATTGTATGTGAGGTCAGTTGTCTCCTTAACTAATGAATAGCGAGGTGACGATATAGGAACCATCTACAGAGCTTTGACATCAGAATCGTACTTCCCATTTGCGTTTTTCGATTGCTTCTCCCAGCAGTCGTGATGCTGTATGATCCATCCTGAACTCGAACTAGCACATACACGATGAATATAGCAGGACAGAATAGCTCGGATTCGTATCACGTGAGCTTTACTGCTTCTGTGAACATTAACAATGCTTGTAGACGACTGATCTTGTACTAAAAGCCGTTACATAGTAGAATTTGGAAGCTTCGAGAATAAGTTGCGTATGTCAGTTCTACAAGGTACCTGAGGTCTTTAGAGAGCCTACAAATGATTTCTTGATGTCCTTTGAACTCAATATTATAATGAATTATTGTGCGCGCTCGGGAAAGTGTGCCCTTGTGGGAGTGTGCAGCCAGCCATTAGCTTTATATCAGCTATTCTTGGATCATCCTTTTCAGATAGCTTTCCGTTAAATGTGTGTTCATTTGAACGTTGAGCCGAGTCATAATCATGTCCTGGAAATATTTGTACCAAATACTTGATTCGTGCGGCTACATAAGTAAAGTAAGTGCCCCACATTATGTTTTCAATGCCCAGAAATGTTCAGAAATATAACGAGTAGAGTTGTCGACTAGAAATCAACAAGTTATTTGGCTCAGAAAGTTACCTGGCGCAGAATCATATAATTAAACCACTTCACTGAACTAAAACAAGAGCTTTGAGAATGAAATAAGAGCGTATCGAAAAATCACACGTCAGGCGTATGTAACTTCCGAATCGCACGAAAGTATTACTCTAGCGTTTTACGTCGCTAAGTGATTCATTAACTTACACATAATAAAGCCTCCCTTAACCCAACCGTAGAGATTTCACATAAAGACAACCGTATCGCGTTCTAACTCGGACTAAGCGACCTCTAGTGGCCGCATACGCGAATTAAAGTGAGCAGCGCTCCAGATAAAGCTAATTTTTTATACGAAATCTTCTGTTTCACGTGCCGGCCTATGTCGGTATGTCTCTTTCTCACTCTATGAATACAGTACTAGGAATCGTTCCAAATTTCGTTTCATTGGAGCGCGAGCGCTAGAGCTCCACTCGATACATTAAGATTACAACTTACTTGAGACGAACGCGTAGACACTATTGTATAAACATAGTAGAATTGAAAGATAATTATAAATATAGAGAAATATAAATTGCCTATGTAATCTTCGTGGGTGGGAGTGCACCGCACCAGCGCTCCTTAGGACGAGCCGCCAGTGGTATGTTGTATATCCAGAAGCTATGACCATATAAGAAAAATAAGCTCAGATTTTATTTACCTCATACTAAATTAACTTTCGCACTGATAAACGAAAAACTTTATCTAAACTAATTACACATAATAAAGCCTCCTTAACCCCGTAGAGATTTCAAAAAGCCTCGTATGTTAAATAAACTCGATCCCACTCTAAGTTTTCGTTAAATCCTACTTAATCCGCCATTATGCTGAGTTAAGTATGAAATTAAACTAAGTTTAGTATTAAATTTGTAGTTCGTAATATGATATCAGAAGTTGTTAAGGCGAAGCTGGTTTGAGGTTTAAACACGTTTAAGAACTTTATAATTATGGAATAAAATAATACCGTGACCGCTTAAAATCGGGGCAATGGTTTCCCCCACAGTTGTCGTATTCCCATTATAGTGACCACGTTTTTTATGTTAAATAAGTTTTATTATATATTATATATACCTAATTGTTTAAGTGTAGGTATACAATCTAGTAATATTCATATCTATATTGAAGTCTAATACCTCAAAGAGAGGTGGGTTGGTTGGGTAATTTGCACATCTCTACCTAAACTCATTGAAGATAATGAACGTCACCATATACAATGCTTTTTTCCAGATATCATAGAAAATTCCTAAACAACTCCGGAATATTTATACAATCTTGAATAATAAGCATGAGATTGCGTGTCTCAAATTTTGTCAATGGGTTCTTTCCCTTAAAATATCCCCTCCGTTACACCCTGTATATGACTAAAGTATAAAGTAAGTACAACATTAATACAAACAGCTAATTCTTTCCCATGACTCTCTCTTTTACTTACACAAAAAATTGTCTATCTCCATCCCTGTCTTCGCCTTGAGCCACCGCAAGTAAATAAGTCTTATGCCAACAGCTGTTAACACGCTCGTTGTAAATAAGGGTGGCTTCTGCCATATGGTAATTGTCTTTAAATAGATATATGAGAAACAACTAGGTACTACTATGGGTATAACAAATCTGTTGTTTACACTGGTTGCCTGCGAGTATGGAAAAATTTTGACGGGATTCAGTACAATTGATTACATTCTAAGTGCGTACTGGCAACTTACAGTCACTATGAGAAACCAGATTTATCAGGTTTGAGGGTCAGACAATGACAGGTGATGCCTAATAAAGGACAGGGTGATTTCTGTTCGTCAACGTTCCCGAAAACTACGGAATCTCATCATCACGATCATTTTTCTCCATGGAAGCATACCTAGGAAGTGTCTGGTTTCCAAAATATTAGGGTCCAAAATTGAGTAAATAGTCTGCGTTTTTCTGCATAAATGCACATTGACGCATATAGCAAGATTTTTTCACGAGAAATAATTAATATCTGTCTATGAAAAAACTAGCATAAATACTGGACACTATAAATTTCACCCGATCAAGTAGTAAAAAAAATTTAAAAAAAAATCGTTTCCCAGCATTTTTTTGGCATAAACTTACTTTATTTGATGTATAGAGTACGTAGCCTCCGTTAAGGGTGACAACGAAAAAACATTCTGTATATAATAACAAGTTTTGTCCTCAATGACTGACGACGATTGTATGACTGATTATATGAGGTGGGCATCCGATAAGAAAGGATTTCCCGAAAATAGAATCATAATGTAAAATCCTTAAAGAAAAAAAATTTAAATACAATCCATCCAATCAAGTTATTACGATGACTTGGGACTCAGTTGCAAGAGGAAACCTAAAAAAGTGTTATCAATAATAAAAAATTGCTTAATCAATTACTCGTTACCAAATGTTCACGAGCTTGAACTATAAACTGTTCCCTCACCTGCAACCTAATCAATTGGCATTCTAACCCCAACCCTGCCGGGAGAAGGCAGCCTTTGCAGTAAAAATCGGTACAATCTGCACGGTGAAGGCTGTAACTAAACTCCCGAAGCACAGGCGTCGTAAATTTACGGCACGCGGGTTAGCTGTGTACTTTAGTGCGGTGAACTGAACGTGTGGTGTAAGTTATGAAATACTAGAGGTAATACTTGTTCTTTATTTAAAAGATGAGAAATTATTATTGAAAAGAATAATGCACATCGATCGCTATTGAAGAGATTAAATTTCTTTTAGCCAAGTAACCAATTAACATCAAAATGTAAGTAAACTCACAAATGTGAATTATATTATACTTATTAGCAAACTGTATTATATTTGAAAACTAATGTGTTGTAGCTTGTATACAAAAACTACCGTTTATTACTGACATATACTTTGTTTTGCCATAAAGTAGAGCCCAAGTGACAGAGTTTCAACTTCAAACATATAATTTATAAAAAAAAAACATTATTTTATTGTGAGTAGGTATTACTATTTATTTGTGTTAATTTCAAAGTTATTTTAAATCTTGAATTATAGTTTCTGCCTACTACACAGGAAACCAGGCGTAAATTAATCTATGTACGAATGATTAAATACAATTTTTGATGTATGAATCTGAAAAGTTAGAATCTTAACCCGCTTTAAGCTTCTAACTTGTGCCAGACACTTAAACGATCGCTACCGTACTGCGAACAGTCTACTATTTCACTATCTACTTATGAGCTTACTATGTGATAACGAATCAACTATAATGAGCATTATAGGCTGGGTTCATGTATAATTTATAACAAAAGTTTATTTACAGATGTTTACTATAGTCGATAGCGAGTTTAGTTTACTAATAGCTTGCATAACTTTGGCTTAAATATTGTATAAGTAATCGAGCTGAAGAGATCATGTTGGATACTCTATCGAAGGGTCTGTACCAAGATATCTGACAATTGCCTTGTGACAGACACACGGATATCAGAATCCCAGGGTGCCGAACATAAAAAATTTAGTCTTACAAAGAATAGTTCCTCTTTAACTGAATTTAAAACCTTTATTTCTAATGCAACATTGAATACTCTTTTATTGTAGGTAGTAAACGGCATACTCTCTGTAAAATTAACTGCATATTCTGATATAAAATTGTATGTAATTTCCTAAAATATAGGATAGTAAATAAGGAGGAAGGCAAACTCACAAACGAAAATAAATTACATATTTTTATCGCTTACATATTTTAAAACTCCACGCTTCATATTCAACGGAATTAAATTTTAAAACTTGGCTGTTTATGCGTACAACTCTTTTGTTTCTGGACGTTTAAAAAAACTACAACCCGCTCTGGCTTTATGCAAATTGTACTTTGAATGTTAGCTCTAACCGTCGTACGGTTGGGTGTCACTTCTAACATACGCTAAGTACAGCCAGACGCAAGCTAAAGTATACCAAAGGAGACTAATCCTGGCTATTTTCTGTGGGATTAAGCGCACATTCCGGCTTCCGAATGTACGTCAAGTGGCACAGTAACTCTGGTAACATGATGTCAGGGCTTACGGTTTGAGGTGCACTATATTGTGGCATAGACTGACCTAATTTCTAAGGTATTACCTCTTGTAGAAAGTTTCGTTTGCTTTATATCCTGGGTTAGGTATGGCACTAGTTAGAAATCGAACTTTGTTAAAAACAGGATTGTTTTCATTGTGAAACTGAATATACATAAGCGATGTAGAGCGATATCTGGCTTAGGTCATGTCATCAGCAAAGAAGGGGTGCAGAATTTACCGATTCCCAAGAACTTGGCGGAGTTGAGAGCATGTATAGGCATTGCCATGTAATTTTCGCGACTCCGTCCACGTGGACTGCAGAAAAAAGAAAATGTTAAAATTACCTGTTAAATGTTAAAATGTTAAGATTAGCATGCACAAACATCGGCCCCCTTATTACCTAACTAGCAAACGCAAAGCGATAGCGAAAATTTTACAAAAATCGCTTCGTATTACGTAAAATGAATTTTAAAGGAACTTTGACGTTTCAAGGCGAATGTTGTACAATTTTCGCTATCGCGAAATGTATAGATAGTTGTAAGTACGACCTAAAATCCCTCAAACAATCCTGATTCAAGACTCCATGGAAACCTTTGTTTTCACTAAATATTTTACAAAATAATCATTAGTTTTTAGCTATGTTTTGACCATTGTCCATGTCTAGAATAAAAAATACCCTAACCTATCTTCTGTTAATATTTTTTTTTCTTAAAAGTTAAATGTAAAAAGTTACTGAATTGAAGATTCTAAATTATTTATAATTTGTTGCCCCCATAAATTACCATGCTTCATTGATTCCCCTTAAATTATGGGGATTGGAAATTTGGTTAGTATAAATATTAAATTTATTCATACCAAGGATGCCGATATTCCGTTTAACGTTCCTTATGTTGTCTGTATCTTTCTTTTAACTATTTAGTTATATTATGTGCACGTAAGCGTAGACGTACCTCTAAGTTGTAATGTATAGAACTGTATAGGCACGGGCAGACCGGATGCGTATGCGTAGACGTAAGCATAGACGTCAAGCGGTGACAGTTCTATACATTAATCTCAGAGGTACGTGTACGTCTACGCTTACGTGCACGCATACGCATCCGGTGTGCCTGAGCCTTTAATGTTCGTTACAAGTCCATTTTATGCAACTTTTAAACAACACTATAAAGGTCAATTTATCATCAATAACAGCATATACCTATCACATCATTATAATAAGACATGAATATTTACACACAAAGGACTTATTGCAACTATACCCTAATCTTCGACACTTTGTTATTCCCGATTCCTTGATCCCAATGTGTCTTAAAAAGTGCGTTCGTTTATCACGTCTAAAATTTTTGTACTAGTTGCAGAAACGGTACAAAAAAAAACTATAAGACAAAGTCGCAGGAATACGCTAGTGGCTATAATCGTAGCACTAAACGCATGTACCAATGAACCCATTACGCTATCAAATCGGACCACTTAACCCGAGTCCGGTTGCAACAAAACCCGAGTTAATTTTATCCATTGATCGCCACTTGAGAGAATTGCTTTTTTATCTTCAATGCACTTAGATTATTACGCACACGGAAATAGATATAGAAATAATAGAGTAACTAATAGATGTATTCATTTCTATATTAATAAAAAAAGAAATACAATGGCTCGATTTCATTTGATTGTACAGTGTAAATTTCATCTAGCTTTTACTGATACACACCAAGACGTCACTCAAATAATTTCGAAATTTAAAAGCCTAGAGTATATCTTACTTGACATAGTATGTATCAATTCTTAAGTGGTTAAGTTTAATCCACGGATAAGCACGAATTCTATTTAGATCTATAGGTATGTCTGTCTAACCATGGAACTTTCAAAAAATCGTGAATCGTCAGTATTATTTCATATCAAAGAAGAATATATCAGACCTTCAACAAATAGGGAGGCTTAAACATCTAATTCAATAATAAGATATTTCATGCTAGCTTCACTTCACCAAGCTCGACAGTGAGTGCGTAAATCGATTTCATCCGTAATCACTTTGTCTAATCACATTTATACGGCCCTATTAGGTTGGTACACTTGCGTACATTTTAATAACGATTAATTTTATTTATCTTTGCATGTTGAAACCAGACATGTTTTAATCTGTGGGAATGTGTAGCGTGGATCAATTTTAGTGAAATTAATGATTTGATTGAATTGATTGATTTATAAGTTTTAAACTTAATTAAATGAGCAATGGCATGTAAAACTGCTATCACAAAATATACAAATTAATATTTAAAAAAATAAAGTGCGAAACACAAACCGATACGAATTTAAACATCAATTAAGCTAGATCTACAGACTATCAGATCAACAATCTATTCCACCTGGACGAGCTTTTAGTGTCTTATGATCACCCGCGAATCACCTGGGTGTTCAAAGGTAACCCTATTAAAATTATAATTTTGGCTTTACATTTACAATAACCTCTGTTTAACTTTCAAAATATATGCCAAAGTCAATAAGTAGAATAGGGTAAATAGGAGCAAACATCTTGAAAATACTCAAACAAATTACAAATGAGTGAACGACGCTCTCTATCCCGAAGATTTAGGGATCCTCGACAAATCTTACAATTGCTGACGAGCACCGACAGATGTGCCCGCTTTAGAAAACCTCTTAATCCCATCTGAAATAATGACTGAACCCTTTTAAGGGACTGGGTTCATGTGACAGCGACTCGATTAGACTATGGATGTGGACTACGACCTCAAGAAATTCATTTAAACCTGAAACTCAACAAAACTGGAACGTGTAACGTGCTGTTCCAGGTTAAACTAGTTTTTATTTGAAATTTGAAGTTTTTATTTCAAATTTTTATTTGGGATTCTATAGATTTTTTACAAGTATTGTTTGGTAAAATCTCTAAGAAGAGATTTAGTGGAATATTTATATTATAATCAATTAAACATGTCACAGCAAAACTGGCTAACTATTTACTTGTGTCACAAACAAACTTGATAATAATAATATTCTCTTACATTAATAGTACGTCCAAGATAATAAATTATGAAACATATTATCTTCTATAACACTAAAAAAAACTAAAAATACTTACATTGTGGCTGATACCAAAATAGACTAGTAAGTAATTACTTGCCCGATTTATTATTAAAAGTCTAAAGCACGTGTAAGACATTTGACTTTACGAACTAGTCCAGTGTACACGGGCTCTTACATAGGACCTTAGTTCGGGCACAACTCGTAAATAACTCATAGGGAAAATGGCCGAAAATAACCGAGAACAGTACGAAATGACGAAATGAACTTAATGGAGGATTAAATTATTCATCAATTGACACCTCGCCCCAAAGATCTGCTAAGATTTGATTAAGACTATTATAAAAATTTTGTTACTATTTGTTTTCTTCAGTTCAATATTTATTTTTAAAAATCTATTAGATTTTAGAAATAGTATACCTACCTTTTTTGCGAGACCTAATATCATATTTACTTATTAGCTGATATTATACAATTATTAATAGGTAAATAAAATGGAAAAAATTCTTTATCCGAGTGGGAATCGAACCCACGGCCGCTGCAAACCGTACCAGCCGCTATAACCACTAAGCCACCGGGTCAATTACTCGGATTAGCTGATAATTTTCCTATGTTTTATTTCCATTTTAGTACCGTTTAAAGTTAAAAAGGATTGTTGTTTAGAACAAACAAACAAAATTCCTACCACATGCTATTAATAGAAGCACGCTATGATCTTTCATAATATTGTTATGTTCAAACATTGTATGATAGATGAGTTTTTGGTACATTTTGACTTATTCAGTTCTTTACATCGCCGGCCATCTTGTCGTGATGCTACATTATTTATTTATTGTGCTTTATAAAAATTATAAATGCGAAAGTATGTTTGTTTGTTTGTTAATTACTTTTTACGTAGGTACGCTTTATTTACTGAAGTAAACAGTCTGGTTTCTCATCGCAATCTAGTTGCCTATGATTGGAATCATGAGTCTACAGATTCGAGGATCAGCGGAGGGCTGAAGGCCCGCTAGTGGGCGAACTGCACTAGCATATAATAGCGAGATGTTTAAATGTAAATCATGCAACAAATTAGCTCCGGAAACCTACTCAAAATAGAGGCACAATAAAGCATTTATGACTTCAAAAAAAAAAACCTTGTAAATCCCTTATTTTTAACCGGTCACATTTTACCCGCACCGCCCAAAGCGCAGTTTTAATTCGGACAACTCTCCGACGTTATCATGGCGCTGTTTGAACTAAAAATTGCCCGAAATTGTCCGAGTAAACGTTGTACGGCAAAGTCCTGCGACATACGGCGATATGTCACACGTTTTGATATACAGACCCGCGGGCACTTGGGACTTTTTACCTTTTTTCCCTTAAAACGGGGAGTTTAAAGTGTGTTTCCAGTTTTAGGTCAACACGGGTTCTTTTGAAAATGTTAAAATAAATTTTGAAACTTTTAACGTAATTTTAGTATACACTACTCTTACGAGTACTACACATTGGTGTTATCGGTTGCATATGTCCAATAAAAAGTACACTTACCAAGTTTCAGATCCTTAATATCAGCGATTTAGGCTGTGCACTAATCTATTGGTCATTTATTTAGGACAAAGCATTTTATATGTATAGATACTAATACTTGGCGCACGTGTTGCTTATTTACTTTAACACATTAAATAAAAAGTGTAACGTTTTTAGACTAAATCGTTGTTGACTTTAAGCACCTAAAAGTTAAGCAAAATTTAAATGACAGACACCCTGTTAAGCCCATTCCAGACGCTCGACAAAATATTCGCTACGTAAGCAGCTTATATTATAAGCATAATAATTAAGTATAAATGATGTTATTCTAACGCAAATGGCGCCTTGTGACAGCTTTAAGTTTGCGTGGTTACTTTTTCATTAGAAGCTAAATGACAAAAAGATTGTTGGGGTTATTGTAGGCAAGGGCCTGGAGCCAATGGCAATTTAACTGACACATTCTCAAAAAATTTAAAATGGCCCTATATCTCAGCAGACTTCGGAAACAATAACGATAAAACAAATTCTTCCACAAATGAAGTGCTAAATGAATAAACTGTACCATCACCTAAATTGCAATTAAGTTATTTTAAATCAACTCATACATTTTTCGAACTTTCAATCGAAGTACGACATAAAACCTTAATTAGTTCTATGGAAACAATTCTAAACCACCTTTCTAGCTAAAAAGCGAAAACCCATCTAGTTTCTTTGAATTTGAGTTTAAATCCGTTAACCCAACTAAGTCATTAGTCTGCATCAATGTTGTAAGTGACAATAGGTCAGATTTATCTTTGACTCTTATCCTGATGAAATGCGGAGATCATTTATTTCTTAAAGTCGGTTAGTAGTCAATAGTCTCGTCAATTGGCCGGGTTGTACTAAATAGGGATAATGCGGTTGAAGAACGTCACATTTATAACTGTCGCCGAGTATGGTGGACATTTTTGGGGTTGAGTGGTCGATGTTTATGTGAAATATGGTTATCCATAGCTTTTAACTGTTATCATACATCTTTAGGTCACGTTTACATGTTAATCTATGTCTGCTTAGGATCAAGATTCCATCATATTTGATACGTATTAAATTATTTTGTCTTATGTACATCATCGACCATTTGCATCTATCTTTCGTTATGTTTAGCGGTTTGCTGGAAGAAATCTTTATAAGGGAAAATCATGCCTTTGTAGGTACATCATCATTGTAAACTATTTTTCTGCATAAAATGTTTGTATACAATAAAAAATATGACTAAAACAACAAAACGTCAAGCATTACACCTGCTTGCATGTTATAAGGAATAGCTTTTAAATGTCAAAAAAGCCCTAACCGACATTTTAATATCAGGAATTCATCTGGCGGAAGGGACGGAACCCACAAAAAGGCTCATTTTATCTTGTTTTTGTAAGCAGCCAGCTCATCCTAGCCGGCGAATGTATCAGTTACTCTATATGGCGGTGTTGCGATAAATGCACTTTATGTGAACGGAACCAGTTTCGATTAAAGTTATCCCAACTTGCGCAAACAAGTATCGCTGGCAACACTTTCTACGGACGTGACTTAGTAGTGCGTAGTTTACACGGCAAAAATGAAAAGAAAAAGGTTATAAGTGCATTAGCGGGGTTATTGTAGAATTACGGGCTAAAGGTATTTTGGCGTCTCTACCTAGTTTTTTAGTGGAACTTATAGCACTATCTACGAGTATTTCTACTTTTGCTTATTCTTATATATTTAGGAACGCAGCCGTGTGTATGCACGAAATATACATAATACAATAGATTATGGATGTTATCACTATGAAAATTGTAGGTTACATTTTTGTTTAAATTCTGAACAATACTAGTCAAGGCACGATTCTACCGAGTCAAAGGTATATCTTACACACATATATACATCAATCAGCCGCGACTCAAAGCTACGGGTCTACAGAGTCATACATCCGACTACCATCCATCAGCCGCGTCTTACAGTCAATCCAACATTGGTATTACATATTTGGCAAGCCATATTTTTATGGAAACAGTTTTAACATTACACAACCTTTTTCGCGGCGGATACCTGATTTATACCGCAGATACGAAACGCAATTAAAAATATGTTATACCAAATTTGGTATTCGTAAAGAGTAATAAAAGTTTTATTTCTTTCAATTTTGCAATCTCAATACGAGAGTTTATTTGTATTGGAATTAAGTAAGATACATATAAGTGATGCTCTTATAATAGTTTTATTATGATACGCATAATGGTAGAAGGTGACGTGAAGCAAACTTTCTGTTATAAGTAGACTCCTGCTAGATCGAGGAACTTAGGGCCGTTCTTACAGACGATAAGCTAGCATACTTGTCACTGGTATATCTGATCTCGCTATGCTGAACGTGGCTATTATATCTCCTCCCCTATCCTGACCCTGCAGTTCTAGCTATCTCAAATTGTGAACACAGCTGTGTATGTGCATAATACTAGACTTTGAGATGTCGTTTTAAGTTTTTTTTTGTCGGAAAATTAACTTTAACACTATAGAGTCATAAAAAGTATGAGTTATCCATCTACAAGAACTACTAGAGATATAGAGTCATAAAAAGTATGAGTTCTCAATCTACAAGCACTACTAGAGATCTCTCATCGAAGGGAGCTGTTTGATGAAGCGTACTCTACAATTTTTACCGTAAATGATATAGCACACTTATAAATATCACATGCATGCAGATGTTTTTTTTTATTGTAAGTGTAATTATTGTTTCTTTTAATGCATACTCTGTAAGTGTGTCTTAATAAATACTACATAAAATAAGACTATCATACTGGTTCAGTCATATTCATGTCCTAAGACAGCTCTCGCCATTTCTCGATCATTATAAGACCGGCGCTGGCCGCCAGGTTCAGCTATTCCCTTATAAGGCTCATTTGTAGGCTGTCCTGACTTGTACGTTATAGGAATCGATGTCGACGAAATACGTGTAGGAAAAGTTAGCATACTAACTTTCGAATTAGGCCCCCCGATTAACTAATTGCCGGCCGATTGGTGTAGTGACGGCCAATTGGTGTAGTTGGTAGTGGCCCTGCCTGCAACGTCTGCCTCCCTGGTCCTGGGTTCGAATCCCGGTAGGTGCAAACATTGATGTGATGAATATTGATGTTTGTTTCCGAGACATGGATGTTTATATACTCATCTATATATTTATATACCGTTGCTTAGTACCCACGACACAAGACCTTAGGGATCTTAGTGTGGGACTAGGTCTCAATGTGTTGTGAAGTGTGTGAATATTTATTTATTAATTTGCAATAGCAAAGCCGAAGCAAAGCGATAGCGAAAATTGTACAATAGTCGCCTTGAAATGTCAAAGTTCATTTGAAATTCATTTTACGTAATACGAATTTGACAAGCAATCAACGATTTTTGTACAATTTTCGCTATCGCTTTGCTTTTGCTAGTTAGGTAATAAGGAAGAGGAACTGGTACATTGGTGAGCAGGAATCTGGTATATGTAGAGACTTTTTATGCAGCAAAAGAATGGCTGTTGGTATATCTATTAATATATCTTTTTAACCTTCCTTCATACATCTATTTACTTAGATTTTTGTACTATAAAGTAAGCATTGCTATAGACGGTAGAGTAACCTGTAACAAATTAATTGTCGCTTTCCTGACTGTGCTGGAAGTAATCTCTTCTAGTGATAAGTACGCTCTTGTCTTATTGTTAACAGTTTCTATAAATTCCTATCAGGATTCTCTTTATTCTTTCCTCTTTTATCTAAAATAAATAAAAGTTCCTCCCATTCCAATATAATATCAAATTAAATTATTCCATCACAAAGTCGGACAACCTTTTAGATCCCGATTTTCATCGAATTATCTTATTCGAGTCATGCCCATAGATCCAAATGACGTGTATCGATACCTGTAATGGAAGTAATCGATCAATATCAATGGTGCGGAGAATGGGATTAGAGGATCGAGTATCGATATTGCGCTTCTCGTCCGATATTATCGGATGAAAGATAAAGCAATACGACTGCATTGTAACATGATAATGATAACAGACAGCGCATATAAGTAAAAAGGTTTGTCACTTTTATAAATGAATATTACTCTGTAATGACCACTTAATGTAGGCTATAAATTGTTAGTAGGTATATGGTAGCGATAAAACTTCGGAATATGCATCTGACACGAAAACAGATTTTTTATATTTTATTCGAAAGATATTACAAATACAAACCGAAGAGTGCAAAAGAACATCAATCGGTTAGTAAATACCAAAGTTACAGGAGTTTAAAAGTTTGAAAAATTTAATGAAAAAATGTTACAGCATAAAAGGGGTCAAAACATACAATTTTACCCTTAATTTGAATTATCTCATTGATTTAATAAATACTTTAATAATATCTGCACATATTAATTAACAATTTTTATTCACAACAATACATAAAATATAAAATATTACGTTTATAAAATAAGATTGCATTTTTTCCCCATACTAATTTGAGACGGTTGTCTACTATGACGTCAAAGTCTTTGCCATTTTAGTATGGAGCAAACGGAGCGTTTCAAAAACATTTTGCCGGCTCGTATTTTTGAATTGCTGTAAATCCAAAATGGTTGAAGTTAGATATGCCACACCAAGGGCAAACTTTATTCATTTTTTACGTAGAATATAAAAATTAAATAAAAAAAGTTCATGCATATACCCTTCATCTTCTGTAAAATTTTGTACATTATCTTAATTTATTTTATTTATTTATTTATTTGGAAACAAACAGACACAGATGTATATGTAAAACATAATTGTATAAAAAGAATACTAATTACATCAGTGTCCTTGAACACGTTTCACTGAGAACACACACTATTATAATTAAAGCTAAAACTATTAAATTTCACAAAATATACATATGCATAAATACAACAAAATATAAAAAATAAAAATAAACATACATACATAAGATACCTAGGCTAAAACATACAGATAGTGTGCAAACATACCACTATACACACTTTATAACGCCTTACGAGTATATCTATTAAGCGCTCACAATTTGGCTAATAGCTTTTTTAAAACAGTAGCGAGAACATGCAAACATATCAACATCTTTAAACATTTGATTATAATCATTACACATTCTATGTAATGGTGCTCGTTGCCCAGTGTTAGTCCTAGTTCTAGACGTCGAGAAAAGCTTCCTGCAGCGCGTGGCCTTCGCAGGAGTACGAAAGTGTAACTCCGAAAGTAATTGTGGGCAGTTGAACTCGCCCACACAAATATTTCGGAGTACGACAGCGTCCATCACAGCACGTCTGTCTTTCAGTGATAGGATATTATATCTGTGTAGCAGATCGCTGTATGAACAACGGGGTGAATGCATTCTGTAGTTCAGCATTCTTAGAAACTTCTTCTGCACCATCTCTACCCCGTCACAGTACACATTATAAAACGGGTTCCATATGCAAGAAGCGTAGTCCACGTGTGATCTGACTAGGGAGTTGTACAGCGTGATTATTGTGTCCTTATGCTTGAAAGATTTAGTCACCCGGTTAATAAAACCTAACATTCGGTACGACCTCTTTAGGATGTGATCCACATGCAAGTCGAGCACCAGCTTAGAGTCGAGATAAATACCCAAATCACGTATACCTGACTCCGTGTCCAGCATATTTCCACCAAGGTGAAATACAGATGGGATAACATTTTTCTTTCTGGTGAACCTAACGTGCTTGCACTTGTCGTAAGCCAAGAATAGCTTGTTAGCTTTACAGTAAGTGTCAAACCTATCCAAGTCAGCTTGCAGTAGTGATACGTCATTGGTATCATTGACCCTACAGTATATTTTTAAGTCGTCAGCGTACAATAGAATTTTGCTAAACTTGAAACAGGACGACAGGTCGTTGACGAAGAGTACAAACAGGAGAGGTCCCAAAATAGATCCCTGTGGTACCCCAGAGGAGACCGACACGGGCATAGAGCTGTGTCCATTGATGACCACGGATTGCGTGCGACTCTGCATGTATGATGCAAACCAGCGAAGAAGATTGCCCTTGATTCCGTTAAACGATAGTTTCCTTAGTAGAATCAAATGGTCCACCTTGTCGAAAGCCTTCCGAAAATCCGTGTATACAGCTTCCACTTGAACATTACGGTCTAAGGAGCCAAACAGATAATTGGTGTAAAGCAAAAGATTGGTGATAGTGGACTTCCCCTTCACGAAACCATGTTGCTCCTCCATTATGTTGTTTCTTAATGCGGAGTGTAAGTGATGGTGCACTAATTTCTCAAAAACCTTAGGAATGCTAGAGAGGATAGAAATAGGCCTGTAGTTTTCGACATTTTCTTTAGCTCCAGATTTGTATATAGGTGTGATATGAGCCTTTTTCCATCTGAGCGGAAACATTCCATATTGTAGGCATTTGTTGAAAATCATTTGCAGAGGCAGCGCCAGGCAATCACGCGTTTGCTTCAGGAATAAAGGGCTAATTCCGTCTGGGCCTGGTCCTTTACTTGGATCAATTTGTTTCAAGGCACTGTGCACATCTAGCGTTGAAAATGCAAGATTACTTAGTACGACCGTGTTAGGGTTTTCCACCTCCTCAAAGTCCAAATTGTAGGCGCAGTCTGACACAGGTTCCAATGTAGACCTAAAGTGCGAAGAGAACATTTCGCATATATCTCTCGGGTTGTCAGAGGAGTCTAGACCCATTTTCATAGTTTGGGGATAACCCGTGTTTGAAGCTCTAAGGCCAGATGAATATTTCCAAAAATATTTAACATTTTTCCTCAAAGACTTTTCCACATTATCGATGTACCGCCTGTAACAGACTGATAAAAGGTTTTTGACACGAGTGTCTTGACACGAGTGAATTAACATATTATCTTTTGTGTTTTTGGGCAATAGAGAGTAAGATAAACATTTTGCGTCACATATCTTCCTTTACTTTGACTATGTGGCAAGACTTCGAGGTGACCTGTCCAGTAGAGATATGCTATACTACGTTGCTATGGACATACAGGAATAAGATGTCATAGAGTGCTAATGTTCTACCAACTGCGTCGATGCACCATGAGACTTTCCGGTACCTCACAATGCCAGTCCTTGACCGTTAGTACTTTATGACATCTTATGGATGAGTTTGATATCCGCCAATCAAATTCATAAGCATTATGGACCAATGAATGTGTTCGGTGTAAAACACAAGCATCTGTACCAGCCATAGTTATCTGTATCTGTGATTCTATATAATAAATAACCAATCCTCTTTTCTATCTGTAGTAAATATAATTTGGAACTCATCTCAATTATACCTATGGATATCACATTATACCTATGGATATTACATTATACCTATGGATATTACATCGATTATTATGTGACAAGATCAAAGAAATTCATTAACTAGTAAATAATGACAGCGGAAATTTCCTTATACAGGGTGTAACAGTATGTTAAGCGAAAAGCTATGTAAATAGCTCACTATAGAGAACCTATTTCCAAAATTTGAGACTCGAAATCACATGTTCATTTTTCTAGATTGTATGAAAATTTCTGAGTTGATTAGGAATTCTCCATACTATCTGGAAAAATAAACATGTGATTTCGAGTCTGCAATTTTGTGGATAGGTTCCTTTTAATGGGCTTTTTACATAGCTTTTCGCTTAACATACCCCTTTTGTTACACCCTGTATATATTAGTTAATAATTAGAATTTTAAACAGATAAACTCTCATTATAAGGAATTCAAAACAGGAAATTATTAAGAGGTTAGGAGCGAGTCAAATGCATTATAATAGTTTGTTATTTTATTTCAATTTTCGTTTAGAGCATCGTGTTATTTTAAGAAATTTCCATTTTATTTACTTACATAAAAATCGCACTTTAACAATTTATGAACCAAAGTGTATGTCAGTCAATGTCTGCACGGGATATTTCAATTTCCTCGGTCGATTCCGTCGATTCATGTTAATTTGAAGGGAACTAAGGCAAACGCAAAGGAAACGCGAAACGAATCGATAGGAACCAAATTAACTTTTTTCAATCACATCAATGTATTATGACAGTGTATTTAACAGTCCTTCCTTAGTACCTCCTTCTAGGATGCTATAGAACTCTCTAAACGCGAATGTATCAGACTACCTTAACCACTTCAACCTTTCACAATGTTAGAGGCAAACTTTTTTGAGAAAGATAGAATGGGCGAGTGACACACATCGATCAGTCGACCTAAGATTGAAATCCCAAAGCTTTTATCGAGTCCTCGATATTTCAACCTTGAATACATTTACTTGAAGGGCTTTCATTGAGATAAAACGTTCCATTTACCCTCCATTTTATAAACAGTTCGGAATATCAACGAGAGATGGCGCTACTAGTCTCATTTTAAACTTTCTAGATGCGCGGCGCCGACGCACGCGTGACCGATCTGAATCCATTCATCCTATTTAGTTTTTTGTTCGGCCAACCCAATTCCATTCTTATATCCGAGCATAATCATCAAAGGGACCGTTTGCGCCCGAACTGAAGATGTTATGTCGTAACTATTAGTAAAAAAACCGTTTACAGCTACTTTATCGGTTTTTGATGCATTATATTACTATGGTTTTTTGTTGAAATTGAATTATTAGTGGAGCACAAAAAAAGTAAATCGACTTTCGGCCTTGTTTTAGTGTGTGAAGAAATGTGTTAGGTCATTATAACGAACTGCGCGTGAAATCGATATAACAAAGCTCGAAGAAACATCTGTGTATGGTAAGCTTCTATCTATGAGAAGGCACATTTTATAGTGGTCGCATTTGGCCAGTAAACGTACCCAAACTCATCAATCAATATCTATTCGGTATCCCGTACTAAAAGCGTAAGCTCCGAATATGATAATCAGGAATATTATCCATTCACAGCTCTATTGTCCCGGAAAATTGAAAAATAGTACCGAACCATAATACATTCATATATTCATAGAAACAGATGTATCCTGTACTATGAGGTGAGAGAATCTTATTATATTTAGAGGTTTAAATGGAACATTGTATCTGGGAGCAAAAAAATAAGGATGTCAACTATGGAGTTTTTATGTAAAATATGTAAGATATATTCGTTTGTTGTGACTATTGTGCGTTTAGTTTGAGATGACTTGAATATATTTTTTAAAGAAGAGTACGTAGGTACCTATGAGTTAGAATAGATGTTTGTGATAGGACTCGTGCAAGGCACTAAATAAATAATGGTTACATCTAAAATAAGACATTATAACCTGATTATAACAATATGAATGATTAAAAGTCGCTATCTTACTATATCGACAAGAGAGTTGAAAGTGGCCATTCAATCACCACCGGCTTAAATTACGAAATCGGTACAGATAAAGCTTTTGTTTTTCCCACACACGATCGACTAGATGGAGATGCCCTATTAATAGTTATCAGAGTGATTGATGTGTAACCCAGTTTAGGTTCTGAAGAGAAAAGAAACTACTTTATAATCTAAATTTAAAGGAGCAGCTGCAAGTGACGTTTTAAGTTATTTGTTTCTATGTAGGTAATTTTGTACAAAACAATCAAACGTCAATGAACTACAATCATTGTATTCAAATGTTCAAACATCGTTGTTAGTTTCAAAACACTCGCCAAATAGAAAGAGAATTTAAATTTCATTTTGTTTACAGAAAGTTGGTTTCAGTTTGCTTGCATAATTTTATACTATTTAAATAACATTATTATTGCGAAAAGAAACGACTTTACGACATTTAAACAAGTGTACAGAATGGATTTCAAAATTGCACAATTTCTCTGAAACCTATCAATAATAAAGGCATCAATGCGAAACAGGCTTCGACGCGACTTACTAAAATTGGCAGCGGAGAAATTTATGAGCAAGTTTCGTTCCCATAAAATACACAAAAAGAGCCGTAAGCCCAGCCCGGTGTCCTTTAAAACCAATTTGTCTCTGCTTTATGACTTTGGTTTACGTATCAAACAATGAGTGAAAGTATTGCGTTTTATGCCCATCAAGTTAGATCGTTTACCTAACCGTAACAACTTTAATTGTATCCCATAAAATTGGTATCTTAACCCATTTCTGCCTACCTTAGCGTACAGAAAAATCGAAACCCTCTAATTAGGTAAGACAATTTCTCAAGTAATATGGGGTCACAAGACAACCCAACGAATAATTATGGCTAGAATGAAAAATTGGGGTTTATTGTTGTAATGGAGCGAACAATTAAGGAGACAATGTTTTTGTTTCTGATGACATTGTGTTTCTGGGAAAGGACTGTTTGTATAACACACGTGGGAGTTCCGTCATGTTGTCTTTTGAGAGCCGTTTGGATGCATGTGTCGACCTCGAGTTAAATTAACCGGAAACTTAAGGGGAAATAGTTAACATTCCGTGCAGGTCTGTTGCAGACGGACAGAAAGTTAAACATACCACCCTGTATTGACAAATCTCTGTTTAAAATAACTCGCGGGTTAGAAACGGAGTGACAACAACAAACACTGACAGTTCAACCTTTTTGTCACTTTCGAAAATTGTTAACGCAACGATATCATTGTGGTATCAATCGAGAATTATTATGTTACGATAGGACCGGTAGCGGACAATGGAATCGATAAAGATGAATCTTATTAAAAATAGGATAGAATTACCGAACAAAGGGAGGATGATGGTGCAGTTTTAGAGCGTCAAGATGACTATGAACAAAACCTGTCCGGGAGTTTGGACAAAACGAGAACAACGAAGAATAGTGGAGATGTAAATTACGTAAAAACTGAATATAAATAGGCGGGTCCTCGTATCTTTTGATAGTATAATGGGGACGTGCGTGCTGCGGATGAGGTTGGACGGATCACATGGGTGGTCCGGCCTGTGGTTGGACTATTTAAATATTTCTTTTTTATTATTTGCCAGCACTATTAGGTGATTTATGTTAGGTTAACACGAAGGTGTTGGGACAACATGTCGTGAGTAAACTCTTTATTGACTTTATAGTTTTCAATGGGACCCAAAAGTTAAGTGGTTTCGAATTGGAGTGCATTTTTACTATCAATGATATTTATTTATGGTTTCAAAATTACATAGACACCCATGGTATTTGGACAGAAATCGGAAATGTTCAATATTTTAAAATGCCATTTATTAAAGTTAAGAGTGTAAGCACCTACTTACGAGTATACTATTATTTTTATTATTCTAGTTTATTGTTATTGAAATGTATAAAATTTCTTGATTCTAACCTAGAATTATTATATATTCTCATTAATGGATAATAAATACAAATAGTCATTTAACTTGACTATCTAAGTCAAATAAGATTCTGCCGGACCATTACACATTCATCTTTATCTGTTCACAAGTGACGTAATATTTCAATTTATTCCCAACTTTCGTAACTAACTGGTCTTTATCGCCGTCAATGAACTTACAACAAATCATGTCGGTCACCCATTCACAACACCATTTATCCCTTTAGTCTTAATTGAACAAATCATCATCAATTTATTTAATCACTAGTTCATGTTCGCTCACAGTTATCTCTCCAAAATGAAATAAAGCTGTTCTCCTCTCTAGTCTATCGTCGCTCATTAGTGGAGTTTTGCTTATCTCCAGATATGAATGTTTCTGTTACGTTTCAACTCATTTGACCAATTGAGTTGGCGTTACTTTTGTATTTGTCAGTTAGTTCAGTGACTTTGCGGCGTTCGTTATTGTTTGCTTCGAGATCGGAGTTGTTTGTTTTCTTTCTAATTTGAATTGCTCAAACATGTGAACCGTTTGTTTTTAATTGTTTACTTCTTAATCGTTTTGAGATAATGCGTGTTAGTGAAATGGTTTAAATTGTATATTTTTATGCAATCTGTAGCTTATTCTTGTAATGTTTAAAATATTTTGAACTAGATACCTAAAACACTTTATTTACAAATATAATGTCATTAGGGATAACTTGTAATGTTTCTTAGAAGTTAATAATATCCCTATTAGATTTTTCAATTTGCAATATACAAAATCTAAATGATTAACTAAACTATAATTGCACATATTTATAGCTTGATCCTCATGTAAAAGTATCTTAAATATGTAATAAAATATCTTTTGAAAAACAACATAATACAGATGATAAATTAACGTAACCATCATAACGCGGAACCGCTGAAAACACGAAACGACGCAACCGCGTCCCATTACACGGGAATAAGGCCTCCACTAACCGCATTGCGAACGGCTATATACAATTTCCGCACAATTCATCCTTTACAGCCAAAACACAAACACTTACGTTGATCGAAGAAGCAGCGATCCAGACCATTCATAACGTAGCAAACAACCACATAGTGCACTCATACACAACTATACGTCGGCGTTCACAACATGCACTAGGCGGTGTCACACTGAAAACAAATCAAATCACAGCTTATGCGTTCGCACTTGGTCACTGCACAACGTCTGGGCGGATGCTTTCATTCACGGTAGTGTTTAGGACGTGTTGCCGTTGCGGCGGTCGGCGCGCGACTGGAGTGCGCGCGGCGCGGGGGCGCAGTGGGGATGAAGCGGGAGGGGGTGCGTGCGTTCGGAATCCACTTCCCACGTGCTCAGCACCCGTCCTTTTCTTACGGGACGGGTTAGCTTTTTAAAAGCTCGGCGCGACGACGCATTGATACGCCCAGCGGCGATGTTTAGCTGTAACCTTGTTTATATGCACTGCAGTTAATAATAACACGCGAATAACACTTCGAGTGTGCGTTTGTTGTTGTTTTTTGTGCGGCGTTTAGTTTAGAGTTAAGTAGCGGGCTCGTTTCGGACGTTGTTTTGCGTTTCCGATACGCCTTTCTTGGCCGTTTCCGGTTTCGAGAGCTCAAGTTTCGATATAATAATGGATATAATTTAAGTGCAGTCGGTGATGATGATGAATCACAGGATCTGTTTCAAGTATTTTTATGCTTTCTCTTGAATGTAATCTTTAAATTAATCAGATAAGAAAATGAGGAGTGTTAGGAAGATCTTAGAGATTTCATTTTTTTAACTTAAATATTTGGTATCAAACTTACGATAGTTTTATCAGTATTTATTTAGGATTTTCTATAAAAGTGAAGCACAAAGCTTTATTTTGACTGCGCATTCTTTACTGTTCAAAAATAACTAAGGCGGGCTTTTCGAATTCTTCGAGAAGTAGAGTCCTACAAATAACTTTAATCTTAAAAATGTGGAGCACCCAATAGATTACCTCGAAAATCCGTAAAGATAGCTAGAACAAAAAAGTTAATGCGTTTCTCATAAAGCTATTTCGGTGGTCCTTCGAGCCGGATTTATCGGCTTGTCACTCGTCAAAGGGTTTTACTTTTTACGCTACGAATAAAGTTTAAACTATAAACTAAAATTACAGTTAATTCTTTGTTTTAAGTTTTGACGGGTGTGTTGTACGAGTATGATTTATTAAGACTGACTCTGTGATACAATATTGTCTACGCCACTTGTAGGTGTCGTTACTGTCTATGTAGCAAACAATTAAAATTGGCGTTACTATTACCATTTTGAAGAAGTTTACGCGTCCAGCCACCAACGGACTAAAAAGAGTGAGGTACCCATTTCAAACGTCAATATCCAGCACATGTATCTATTACTTAATATTTTTTCTGCTTGCTGCAAAAAGTGACGGATCCGTTGTTAAATTAATTACGTTCCATTGTGTTTTAACAAATGAACAGTACGGTTTGTTTTTTATATAAATAAATTTATACTGGGTGTAACAGAAAGGGTATGTTAAGCGAAAAGCTATGTAAATAGCCCACTATAGAGAACCTATTTCCAAAATTTGAGACTCGAAATCACATTTTAATTTTTCAAGATTGTATGAAAATTCCTGAGATATTTAAAAATTCTCCATACTATCGGGAAAAATAAACATGTGATTTCGGGTCTCAAATTTTGTGGATAGGTTCTCTACAGTGGGCTATTTACATAGCTTTTCGCTTAACATACCCTTTTTGTTACACTCTGTATAGGTACTGACTATAATTATTATTATATTAATTTGTTGTATGGCTATTGATTAATACTTCATTAAGTTAATTGTGTTTGTAATAATAAATTAAATACGAACTCAAATAAAAATAAGTAGATCTACCTACAGGCGCGGGGATATTACAGAAGCGCATTTTATGTTAGTTACTGTTTAAAAGTGACAGTTGACAGCAAAACATATTATGTCTGTCAAATTTAGGCGACGTTTAGTTTAAACAATGTTTAAATTTTTTAGTAAAACACGGGAAAAGTTTAAAACTAATGCACTATATCACATAACACTAAACCCTCCATAAAGTGCCTACGTAGGTACTCGGCACACTCGGCCCGGCTCGGCTAAGTGCAGTTTGCAAGTTGTGCCAGTAGCTGTTTTACACTGCTATATATGATGGAGTTTACATTTTATATCCTGTTAGATTTTATTTTAGACTACCCCTAGAGACAGAAACCCCGCGTCAGCACAGTATTTTTTTTAAGTACGAGTACCTATATCATACTTAGTACAATTTTTTCCTATCGCCATTTTTCAAAAACATCCTATTTCAAACCAGCTAAATAATCAAAGTTGATCTTTTAATTTTTTCCATTTCTTTATTAATAAATTTTATTTTTAATCTGTTTCGACAGTTGTACCAAACAGCGCGTAATATCGTATTAAAACTATTCCAACTCCTTCATCAACTCACAGGGGACGTCCCTTTATTGAAGTAAGTACAGGGAAGAGCTGCTATGCAATGTAGACTATTCTAGACGAAAAATAAATAAATATTTACATACTACACAATACATTACTTTAGACCCACATAATATCCCTGAGGTTTTGTGTCTTGGGTACTAAGCAACCCATAAGTCCAGGGTTAAACCAACTCATCTTTGTTTCCCCTTTAGATAAATAAATAAATATACATGTGTTACTTTTATACAGGGTTAATTTTAAAACATCAATAACCTCGCAAGACTAGGTAGCTACCATCATAAACAACAACATTTGTTCTACGATTTTTGATAATTTGTTACATTTTACTTTCATACAAAAATAAATATCAATTTAATATTACCTCTGAATGTTCTTAAGTCTGTACTTAATACTGAGGCGCGCGCGATCCCGGGCGTCAACCTTTTCGTATACCTACGAATGGAGCATAGACTTACAAATGTCACGACAGTACAATAAAAGCTTAGAAAATCATTTTTAATTAATGTATTGAGTTACTAGTGGACGCCCGCGACTCCGTCCGCGTGGACTACAGAAAAAAAAAACAAAATATCGAAATTATCCCGGATGAAAACATTTTCTCGGGATATAAAGTAGCCTATATGTTAAGTGGGACCTGTCACAATATATTCCTGAAAACTGCATCGAAATCGGTTAAACCATTTCTGAGATTAGCGTGCACAAACGCACAGACAAACAGACAAAAATTCCAAAAAACATTGTTTTCGATACTATTGCGTTGATAAAGGTATTCTATAAAATTTCTTCTTGTATATCTTCCATCCGATCCGTTACATTTTTATTATACAGGGTGATTTTTGGTCGTCAATGTTCCCGAAAACTACGGAATCTCCTCATCATCACGATCATTTTTCTCCATGGAAGCATACCTGGGAAGTGTGTGGTTTCCAAAATATTAGGGTCCAAAGTTGAGTAAATAGACTGCGTTTTTCTGCATAAATGCACATAGACGCACGTAGCAAGATTTTTTCATGAGAAATAATTAATATCTGTCTATAAATAAACTAGCTTAGGCTGCCTGTCCATTTAAGCAGAGCGAGCTTGCGGAGCAGGGCGAGCGAGTATTGCGGAGCGGAGTTGCGGATTGTTTCTGTCCATTTAAGCGAAGCGAGCTTGCGGAGCAGGTCGAGAGAGTATAGCGGAGCGGATTTGCGGGGCTAGTTAGACCGAGTCGAGCGGCAAGCGGCCAGTTCAGATCGCGAAATAACGGAAAACAGACATGTTGTCGACACAAAAGTTAAAATGTTACTACCTCGCATTGCTTGAGGAAGAAGAAGAAGAGCTGGACTTGGAAGAAGAAGTCTCAGCATACTATATTAATAATTCTCTAAGAAAACATAGATTTTGGTTAAGAAATCATATCAAGTATCGTTCAGTGCACGGTGAATATTATACTTTTTTCCAAACTGCTGATGAAGAAACATTCGAAAATTCTTATAGAATTTCACGACCTACTTTTCATGAGTTACACTCTTTAATTCAACCATATATTCAGAAACAGAACTCATATTTCCGAAATTCTATCAGTAGTCGTGAAAGGTTAGCAGTGTGTTTAAAGTAAGTACTCATTTTAAAATTAAAGTAACTTTTATTTATTTTTTAAGTTGATACCATGATATATGAGCGTTTTCAGAAAAATACCACACGACCGCTTTCTAAAAACGCTCATATATAATATGTATAATAGGTGAGATGCATGGGTCAAAAATACGAAATTCTAATTAGTCCGTTAATAAGATAAAGCAAAAATATTAGACACGTATTTTTTATTTTACGAAATTAATGAATAATCACTTAGTTATAAGGCGTTAAAGTTTAATAGTGGGGGCTAAATACGTCACAGCTAGGTAGAAATCGTACCTGGGTGTGACGTCATGCGTAATTTCAACTCTAAATATCTCGGTAATTGTTTGAGTATAATAAAAAGAAAAAATACGTGTTCAATAGTTTTTAATAAACTATCTAATGGTGAAAGAAACAAAAATCAGTCATCTCCCCTATTAAAAAAATATTACAATAAAATTGTTATAAACATCTGCTATTTCGAATCTGCTAGCTCTACAGGCGTTCCAGTTCTTCCAGTGTTTCCAGTACTTTCTGAGTATCTGGAACATCTGAAGCAGTAGCAGTAGTAGTAGTAGTCTCAGTTTCTTCAACATGCGAAGTACTTGCAGTAGTATTACTGATATTTATATTATCTGATGTTGGTGTTGAGCTTGTAGAGTAACCATAATTATTCGGAGAATACCAAGATTGTTGCAGATTAGTTTCTTCAGCTGCCATTACAGCATTGAAACAATTTCTTCTTATTTGAAGTTGTAAATAATATGGCAACTTTTTTGTCGACGCAGCCAAACTTAAAAAAAATGAGTCTATTTCATCGTGCTTGTCCCTGGCTTCTATAATATTTTTAATTTCCATCCGTTCTTGTCTTAAAAGGTCGCGGTTTTCTTGATTTTTTCTCAATATATCTAGGATTTCATTGTTCTTCCTTTTTTTCGACGTCGATGGAATCTGATCAGTAGTTGTCGAATTATCGGAATCATTTGCAGAGGCAAGATTATTTGTAGGTGATGGCAAGATACCGCTTGATTCTTGATAATTATCATCAGTATTTGACTGACTAAAAGTATCTAACGAAGACTCGTTAGACACCAATGATCCAAAATTTGATGCCCGATCTCTGTTACACATATATGGCAAAAGAAATGACATGGCGTTTTGATATTTCCATTCTTTGATTTGCTTTCTTGCCTGTCCACTCCTTGTCGCGTTTTGTCGTTTTAAAGCATCTCTATGGTTGTCTCGTAGTTGTTTCCATCGACATTTGGCAGTTTTAACTGAAACAATCAACAAACACATCAGTATTCCACACACTATACAAAAAAAGCTTATAACATTTTCATTTTTTATTAAGGTACATATTTAGTTTTTAATCGGTTATTCCACTTATTTCTACCAAAGTATTTCCCCCACGGGAAATAGATTTCCATTCATTTCTACCAGCATACAATACTTGAATTACTATGGTGGTAGAAATGAATGGAAATCTAAAAACTTTGGTAGAAATAACTAGAATAACAGTTTTTATTATATTAATAAATGTTTTTTTTTATTTTACAGATATTTAGCAACCGGCCAGTCATTTACGGTGATAGCAGAGAATTTTAGAATTGGAATAAAAAGTGTGTCAAGAATTGTTGAAGAAGTTTGCGATGCCCTTTGGAACGTATTGCAACCACTTGTTATGCCAGAACCAACAGAAAACGACTGGAAAAAATATGCAAAAGATTTTGATGACCTATGGCAATTCAAAAATTGCTTAGGTGCTCTTGATGGCAAGCACGTATATATCAAGGCTCCTTCGAAATCTGGGTCTTCATTTTTCAATTATAAAAAGAGATTTTCTGTAATTCTGATGTGTTTAGCTGATGCCAGAAGAAAAATCATAATGGTCGATGTTGGATCTATGGGAAGATTTTCAGATGCAGGAATTTTTGATGACAGTATTTTCGGAAAACGCCTAAAAGAGGGGAGGTTACATTTACCACAGCCAGTACCACTTTATCAGGGTGGAGAACCAATGCCATTTGTATTTATAGGAGACGAAGCTTTTCCATTAATGGAAAATTTTATGAGGCCATACCCCCGTGATGGACTGAATTCAGAAAAAAGGGTATTTAATTACCGATTGTCACGAGCACGTCGCATCGTTGAAGCAACTTTTGGGGTACTGGCACGAAAGTGGTACGTGTATCATAAAGATTTCGAATGCAAAATCGAAACAGTTGATAAAATAATAAAAGCAACATGCGTGTTGCACAATTATTTAATTGACCGGCAACCGGACTTCCTAAACCACGACGAGCAGATATTAATCTCAATGGGTAACAGAACAGAGACACATAATTCAAGTAAAGAAGGTTATCAAGTTCGAGAAATGTATTGTTCTTACTTCAATAATCAGGGGAAGGTTCCATGGCAAGACACTCGCATTACGTCAAGAATAGAGAGAATGAAGAATTAATCTTGCACTCTTAAATAAAACTAAATACTAACTAATAGCTATATTTACTTACTGTCCTTTATGTTCGCTTCAGTAATAATTACATTCCATGCCGCATCCTTTGTTTCGTTACATTTATAAAATTCTGAACTTGTGTCCCAAAGACACGGAAACTTTTTCACGCTTTCGATGAGTCTTTCATCCATTTTTACAACAAAACGCACGCACGTACTGGTCGAATATCAGCGGCACACTACCCCATCCCGCCCCCCCGCTGCCCCGCTCCGCTGCCCCGCTCCCCCGCTCCGCTGCCACGCTCCCCCGCTCCGCTACCTCGCGCCGCTTCCAAAAATGTATGAAATTTTAAACAAGCTCGCAAATCCCTGTCCACTGCAGCGGAGCGGAATTTTTGTGCAATACTATTGGCTAATATTTGTCCGTTTCTCCGCTCCGCCGCATCGCTCCGCTTAAATGGACAGGCAGCCTTAAACACTAGATACTATAAATTTCGCCAGATCAAGTAATTAAATTTATTTTTTTCAAAAAAATTTTTTTTTCCCAGCATTTTTTTTGGCATAAACTTACTTTATTTTATGTATAGAGTACGCACCCTTCGTTAAAGGTGGCCACAAAAAAACACCCTGTATGTATAGAATAGATAATAAAACTCGTAGAACAAATGTTATTGTTTATGATTTTAGCTATCTAGTCCTGCGAGGTTATTGATGTTTTAAAATTAACCCGGTATAAGGTTTTCGCGAACATTGATATGATTGATATTTGATTTGAGGTATCCATGGATTTTTTTATGATTATCTAATGTATTCATTTGCCATTGCTCAGCAACGGCAGAATACATTAGCAAAACCTTTTCCTACAATTTTATTGTTTTGTGTATGTTCTTCACTGTGCAGTTTGGTTTTTAACCGACTTACAAATCAGAGGTAATCAATTCTTCTGTATAAAATTTTTTTAATTCACAGATATGGTTTCATTCCGAATTGAATAGTGGCCAGAATTAACTAGAACCTGAAGTAGTTTTTGATTACGAAGTTTTTGACATAGAGAGTACCTAAAACTTTCATTAGTGTCTTTACGGCGGAGTAACTACTCAAGGAGGTTTGTGGCAGAGTGCCCAGTTTGAGTGTAGCTTGTGACGATAAGCAACCTTTACTACGTTTGACTATTAGACTTATAAGCAGGTAAAGGCTTGCTACTGCCGTTATTACATTTCTATCAATATTTTTTACTTTAATTAATATTTCCAAGCTATATATAATTTGTTTTATTTCACAATATACCAACTCACACAAAATTTCCCTTCGTTAATCGTAATACTACCAGTCTTACTACCTGTAGTCATCATCTTCCTGCCCTTATTATACTATTTATGGGATCGGCGCAACTGACATTGCCAAAAATCTGGCATTTTTTTTACGGCCGGCTGCCTGCCTGACGTCAACCTTACTACCTGTAGTAACACGGGTAACTTAAAAAAAAAACAACAACATTCTATTGCTAGTGGCTTGAGCCATGTGCTAAGTATTGATGAGTCAATCAATCGGGGCTTACTATAATAGATAGGACGTGCTCTACTTACTTGTCGAATTCATTCTAAATACCCATTCTCCCCAAAATAACCCATTCACTGCCATCCACTGGGGACGTGGGGACATGGGGACATTTAACCCTTTAATCACCGCGCGTGAACGAAAGTGTACCCAGCCTGTTTATTAGATTATGCCGAGTGTTATGTCGGAACAGGGACATGTCAGTTAAACTGGAAGACAGACAAAAATATTCCTAGTTCAGTTAGCAAGTATCAAGACTTTAAATATGGTACAGAAAATGCTGTACCTCATGTACGATAATGCAAGTAAATAAATGGAATATTCACACACTACACATTATCCTAGCCCCATATTGAGCCCTAAGGCCCTTTACGGGAACTAAGTAATGGTACTACAAATACAAAGATAAGTATAGAAACATACATGACTCAGAAACAAATATCGATATTAATCAAGTCAATGTTAATTATTCATTACATAAAAATCAGAGAGAAATTTCATTCAAAAATATGCAAGAAAGCTATTTGCCCTTTTCCCACTCGTACGCCACACTATTCTATTGGAAAGGAAGGCAGGGCTATGTACCACACAAAATTTTAGTCAAACGTACGTTAGTAGGAAGTACACAGTCTAGTTGTGTTACTATATCATTGTATAGGAGGCATTTTAATGGAGATGCAACTTGAGTTGTCTTTAATTGAATGTGTTGGAATGATTTCAGATGACTGTGCGTGGAGTGAAAAAGAAACTGACTGTAATGATGTCGCTGATGTCTAAATAACTGATAATGTAATGCAGGTTAAAAGGTTTAGTTCCAGTTTTAACCGTAATAACTTTGGTGCGTTGATGTTGTTTAACAGCGTTTGGCAACGTTATTCTTCATCCTGATAGCTATACACTAGCCAAATCTCGGCAAACAAAGCTGAATCCCTCAGCACAATTTTTAAAGATGAAACGATCAACCATATCCTAATGGATTATATTAATGGAGAAGTGTTTTTATAAATTTATCAGATATTTATATTATAAAATTATTTATAAAGAAAATGGAAAAAATTCTTCACCCGAGTGGGAATCGAACCCACGAATTGTTATTATTTTAACAAGAGATTACTTAAATATATCAGCAATTCTCAATGGTCCATATAAAGTTGTATGGACCCTTTATAAATAAATTCTCTAGAGCTTTTAAGCTAAATTGTATATCAGAAATGTCCCCCTAAATATCGACAATCACATGTCAATATTCACACAAACTAATGCGTAACAAATTTATCTGGGAACAGCGGAAAAATCTGGAATTACAATCGTGTCATACTTCTGACGTCTGCATACGTCGATTGCAGCGACACTCTGAGTGAAAAAGATATGATTGTTGCAGTCTACATTATTTAAGTTAGAACTATAAAATTCGTTGATATAATCCAAGTATGATTAATCGCACTGGTTATGATTCTATTTAAAATGAACTGGTTGGGAAAGCTTTTGAACATTCTTGATTGTGGTAGTATCATTTTATTCGATTATCATTATTACGATTTGATTGTGGTGGTATCATTACTATTCAATCATTTAATTTTCTAATCCTTGAATCTTATTTCGGCCAAATGAAATAAAAACATAAAAAACACTACTAATCAGCTATAAAATTTATAACAGCATTAACAATTTCTGAATAAAGGCAAGAACATTAATATGTCAATTGATCACTCAGTTTACATAATATTTCCAAGATTAACATACACGAGAAAGTTTACAAAAACACAATATGTTATCTGGACGAATATTTAGCAAAAAATCCAATTATTTCGTAACTTTAAAATCTCATATGACTGGAGCTGTCAAACTAGTCAAAAGTCTATTCGAAATAGAATAAAAACTCCTGTTCTTACATTCCATCGACAGTTACTCGTGAACGTTGAAGGGTTAACGCGAATAGTTGATAGAAACATCGATTGACGTATAAACCTAGTATTCGAATAACGTACAAACTATGCTTTGGCAATTATTTGTGTGTATTTTATTTTTTACATATTTGCGTTTCAAACCTTTTATAAACGAGTTGATTCTAACGTTATTAATGAGTAAGCAGGAATGCGACAATACAACAATACAATAACACGTATCTGATTTAGTCAATTTTTGGCCAATGTTCAAGTTATTAGCAAATATAAATTGTCTAGTTTCGACCTGTGTTTATTTTACAACAAATGCATTGCATTGCAAATGACCTTATTTTTATATATTAGTTAAACAAATGTTGTACCCAAAAATAGAGGAGATTACAAATATTTACACTGGTAGTTTACCATATTTTGGCTATATCTCAGAGATGATTGCAAAATCATTGAAAAAACAAAACATCTTGGTGGCTTTTAAGACTTTTAATTCTTTAAATAGATTAATTAACACAAAACAAATATTACCAATTGATAAAAAATCAGGAGTTTATAGCTTGCACTGTCCTGACTGTAATTCTGTTTATATAGGTCAAACGGGTCGTAACTTCAAGATTAGATACCAAGAACATTTGGCAGCTTATAGGAACAATTTCCCTGAAAAATCACATTTTGCCAAGCACTTGTTGGTTTCAAATCATAAAATTCCAGATGACCACAGTTTTGTTAGTCTGCATACGTGTGAAAAGGGCATTCGTCTATCTATTTTAGAACAGTTGGAGATTTTGAAAGCCAAATATTCTGGTGTAAACCTTTTAAATGAACAGGTTGAATTTTCGTCTCCGCTTTTAAACTCATTGGCTAGAATAAATAAATAAACAGTAACCTTAGAATGTAGTGGCTTGTCAATGTCAATAACAATTTTTGTTTTTGTGGGCAATGGAAGATGTTGTTCCATACATCCTTGTTTTCTTCACTAATTTATCAATATTTTGGTGAATTTTTGAATTTTTTCATTTAAATTTAACTAATTCACCCAATACTATTTGGTTTGTGTGCACAAATAGTATATATTTATTTGAAATATAAATAATGGTGGGTAATTATTTATATATTTTTTAATACTTAGTAGAGGGTAGTTAATTCTGTGTAAGTAATGTGTTGGGTTTTAGAGGTTCATAGTAATTAGTGGTTTACTAATTTACTAATTTCTATAATCCTGAGGATGCCACGGTTGTTGGCGAAACATATGTAGATTATTTATCTAGTTTTTGATTTCGGAATGGTGCAATGTATCGTCTTGCATGCTAGGTGCTCGGGTCTGGTTTCTCATGGCGATTGTAGTTAGTGCAAGTGCCTGTTGTCGCAATTATGAGTTATCAGATCCGAGGGTCAGTGGAGGGTGTAGGGCCCGGTGGTGGGCGCACCCATAGTGAATTATAGTTATTTGTAAACTTCTCTACATTAACAAGTAATATTATCACAAAAAAGAATAATGGGAAAATAAAGCGCAACCTATCTCACAAATATTACCTATACCTATCCATTAACTTAATGCCAAATGATTATGCTTGGTCCTTAAAGTTCTAAAGAAAATTTGATGCACATTCAAGTTTGCCACCAAATAGTTCTTTATTCGAATGTTCGATATTTATCTCAATTTCCCGCGTAATCTGGCGTGACCGTGAGGTCTGAGCAAGCGACCGTGGCCGCCCGCGATCCATCTACAGATTCTATTCGGTGGATTATAGAATTGTACTGGATTTCTAGTTGTTTGTAACCCTTTAATGCAGGGTTTTGGGGAATAAATGTTGTGAAGTCAAGGGGAATTTTTGTAAAATAATGTTTAAGTAACCCTCTGATTTTGTAAATTTTTGGGCAATAGGTTATTAAGAAAGGTACATTGTCTAGTTGCAACCTGATTTAATTGCCTAATTTTTATCAGCTCCTATTAGTTCACATATCAGACTTCGTTCTATATATTTTTATGTTATCTTCTTTAAAATCCAACTGTACTGGCTACCCCATTGTATATTATCTATTTGCCATTACTACATGAAATATTATACCTACTCGTAAATATAAAACTGTGAATTGTGAAGCCTCTCTCTTTCTAAATTAATCGACGTTGTATTCAGTTTCAGATAAACCAAAGGCGCAATGCAAGGTCTTTGGTTTCAAAACTTTTTGTCAAGCCGTACCTTTTAGTCAAACTATAGTATATAACTACCCAAAATCCCAGTCAAAAAGTGAAGCAGTGTTAAATTCGGGCATGCACACACGAACCCCACGCATCGCTTCAATAAACTTGACAATAACTTAATTCAGCGCCGAAGGGAGTTCCCCCACTCGGATGACAACTGGATGCAGACCTTAATGTAATTAGAGTTATCGATTGCACTAAATATTGGATGACATGTGTTTGTAATTATTTTAGGAAGTAAATTAGGGATATGCTTCTTGGATACCTTTAAGAAAGAACCATCCAATCGCGGGGTGGTAAACGGAAGTCTAAATAAAAAATTGTGTAGAGACTAACATATTTCAGCGAAACTATACAAACGAGGGTAAAAAATCTCACTAACAGACTTATATCTTCATAATCAAAACTTAATTTATACAAATTTATAACAAGCTTTAAAATATAACAAACCGATTTTTCACATTTTAAAATCTTAACCTTATTGCACCTCTTGAATAATAAAGAAACTGTCATAAATTTACAATTTCCGTGCGAATTTCCCGCGCTTTTGCTCATTCACTCCCGAGACGCCGAGTGGCGCGGACGTCACCTGCACGCGTCCGCGTCCAATAAGAAAACTGCAACATCAAATTTTATTTCCTCTCTAGATTTTATTATACGTTTTCGACGTGCTTCTGACACGAGCCCTGATTATATTGCCGGTTGTAAAATTCGAGCGTCAAGCGAGATCCACGGAAGGTTTCAAAACGTCACATTTTGCGCCGCTTCATAAGGCCTTCATTGAATGTTATCGCGTTTGTTTGTACTGTTTTGGGTCGGAAATGTCAGGGAAAATGTTTTGCGTCAAAATGCTTGCTAAGAATTCATTACCTATGCCATATACTCACTATTTTTTTCAGCTAGTCAGTCTGTTGTATATTTAACGTAGTAGGTACCTGAAAGGATATAAGTACTGTTAATGGATATGAATGCGAAAGCAACTGTAATCTTCTTGAATTACAAACCGGATTTTGGTGACCGGCCTAGAACTACCAGAAGACCTTATAAGAAGCAAGTTGTGACATAAAGAACAAAATGTTACGATAAATATTTTACATAAATGTCTTACTTTATTAACTATTGGTTGATAATCTATACTAATATATTATATTTATATAATATTAATATTATAAAGCTGAAGAGTTTGTTTGTTTGTTTGTTTGTTTGTTTGAACGCGCTAATCTCAGGAACTACTGGTCTGACTTTCAGTGTTAGAGCCCATTTACTACAGTCTATACAACAACCTGCCCGGCTTCGCACGGGTACAACGCCCCCTCACGCGGACGAAGTCGTGGGCGGCTTCTAGTCAATAATAAGTCAATCAGAAAACCTGAAGTACTCGTATTTCAGGGCAAAACCAAATTAGGCCCAATAACCGACGCTATAAGCGGTGACTGAACTACAAACTAAAACTCATTAAAATTATCGTTTAACTTGTTTTCCTGCTTGAGAAACTGTGGACCAACTTAAGGGAATTCTTATTCAAACTAGAAGGAACCTGTTTGACCTAGTTTGTTTATCATTACTTGGTATCTTGAAGAATAAAGATAGGGTGCTTCGGAACGAAGCTTCTTTCTTAAAAATTGCACTAAACGTGGTCGGGTTAGTAAGTGGATATAGGGTTTGCTTTTAAAGACTGCTTATATGATAGCTAAGGATTGGCGTTTAAAATAGTAAGGATAAATATTGAATAAGAAATAAAAATATTGAAAAAATATTATTTGCCATAATATCAAAGCTACAAGACCAGAAAGTACTTGTTAAGAAACTCATACTGTTAGCTATAGAATGTCGGTGATCGGCCTTAAAGTCGTCAACTTAGAAGAACTACGCGTATCCGCCCATATTTCAAAGCATTAATCAAGACTCAAGTCTAATTAGGGCAAAGCCAATAACCTCCAGTCCGAACATTACACGTTTTAAAAGAAAACTACGTACTCATCATTTATTTACCAAGTGTAGGGAAATCACTGCCCCCCCCCCCTCGCCCGCAAACTCGCATTCGAGGAAAATGTATATTTCTTGTACAGGAGCAAGTTTGTCTAAGTTGTGAGTTGTAGCGAACAAAGGTAGAGGCTTTATTGTGTGCGGGTGAATTTTTTTATTTTTTCTTTTTATTAATATGTTGGTATGTACTGAGGTTTTATTATCATCTTTTCTACTGACTACTCTTATATTAATTTTGTCTTCTTTGTCGCTATATATAATATGGTCGTTTCCGGCAGTCACACTTAAACCTAAACATAAAATTAGTCCTACCTATCCTTTTCACTCTCAGCCATTTATGTTAAGAACGGAGAGAGATAGACCTGGTTAAGATTAGGTTTAGGTTTAAGTGTGACTGCTGGAATCGACCCCAAATATATACTTAAGTACGGTTATTCAACTCAATTTTTTACCGACTTGCGCCAGAAAAAGGTTATGTTTTCCAGTGTATATATGTATATTTCTTTGGCACGCTCTAGAGCCTAATCGGCTTGTTGCCGCATTTAAGCTTGAGTAGCATTTATCCGCTTCCGCCTTACTAACAAGCCCTCGCCCTGCACCCATCTTCTTTTCTTTACAAAACTGGAGCGCTCAGAACATCCTAACTGAAACCTTGCTTAGACTTGCTTTTGACAAAACAAAAGTTGCACTTTTTAAGCGTTCCGGATTCTGTTTTGTCTTCCGAATACGTTCGGATACGTTTAGTTTTGCGGAACTATTTTCGTACGGAAGGAAGTACGGCTTCTTCCCGCGTTATTGAAGTGTGCTTTACATTTTTAGAAGTTAAAATTTGTGAAGTAATAAATTTTACGTTTGTAAGTTTGTTTCTTTCCTGTGTATAAAATATATCTCATATTTCACAACTATAATAAAGACGTGTGTGTGTTTGTGTAAAGAGGTAGTTTATTTTAACGCTTTTATGATAACGTACAAAATCAGACAGTTGCGATTGTATTCCCAAAAGCCAGATAACAAATAAACAAAACTAGAGTTCTTGAGACAGGTAAAATTATAGTGACCATAATTTAGTACGTAGTCTTTCAAAGTCCTTCTAGAATCGATCGATGTATTCTATAGTAATCAAACTTTAGCTTTTCAGAACTTCATTTAAAAGTAGTATCTACTTACATTATCAGTACAAAATACCTCCAATTGTACAGTAACACAAACGTAAGTTCCATCTATAAGTGCAGCAAAATTTACCAACATTAAGCTTTATGGTTCGGAAACAAGAGCATCAATATGTGCAAACCTGAATGTCGCAAAGTATATAAAAAGTTACGATATAATCGCATTTGTATGGCCGAGGGCAATCGCGCTCTGAACCCGCGGCTTCTTTGATCTCAACGGTCAGAGGAAGCGACTCTCATTGGCTGATGGTCACACCGTTATGGGGTTATGGGTGTCGAAAGTCTAGCTATTCATGGTGGTACCTTATTTATGTTGACAGTGGTAGTACTTTGATTTTCTGAAGTTTGCGAGCTATTTTTTCAACTGCTGAGTGTGATTGAAGTTCGAGTCAACGATTTATAATTTGGGGTAACTTAGATCGAAGTATATTCATATTCATCATCATCAGCCTATTGCAGTCCACTACTGGATGTAGGCTTACACCAGAGCAAGCCAAAGGGCTAGATCTTTTTGCCCTTTTTGCCATCCAGTTCATATAGAATATTAAAACTGCAGCACCTGTTTAAACCTAAGCAAGTCTAGTCATCTCAAGTTTACCAGTCTCATATCAAACGTTGAAGCTTACATTTCGATAAAGTTGCAGACTATAGCTAGCTAGTATTATCATAAATTATTCGTTCGCATAAGTGTAAGCGGTGGCCACGTCATTATTCCTTCTATTTTTACCGTGTCAGTACGAACGGCCTCAAGGTGCATAGGTCTCGCAACATCAAGTGGTTTTTCTAATTAACATCGCGGTTCGTTCTTTTTGACAGACCTTTTTTTCGCATACGTCAGTTTCAAACACAGGCGAAATGCTGATCATTATTCAAGATACGAACTCTTTTTTATTGTTATGAGCTAAAGTTTTAAAACTGACTCACTTCACATACCTACTCGTACATACATGATAGAGGAAAACGGATTGATCATACATACTCTGTGGTAAAATTTAATTTACATGCAGGTAAGGTATGTTTATTGTATTGTTGAGCTATTTTAAAGTAGCATTTTTTGCTAGATAGAATGAGTGATCAGATCAGTAAATAATTCTTTGAAGTAAGCTTTAGTTACGCCCAATCTTTGCTGAATACCTATTATAAAAGTAAAAGTAGGAAATCTGCTTGTCTATCTGACACACCAAAATTACTTCATATGAATTTGGTACACGGGTGATAAATAACTCAAGAACTCACTCTTTATCTTTATTTTTTTAGAAGACTCATTATCCGAGTTTTCCGAAATTTCCACATTGCGTTTCTTCTGCAGTACACAATAAAATAACAAAAGATCTATTTAGGGAGGTCAGAAATTTTGATCATAAATGACGAGATCCTTCATAGCTGGCGATAAAAAACAACGTAACTAGATATAGTCTGCCGCAGGCATGTAATTACAAAAACATGTCTCAATCAATGCACGGCGTTTCCATGCCATAATTAAAGTCTGATACACGCTTGGTGTGTAATCATACCTAATTATAGATTGACTGTACAAATATCTATAATAGACCTGCTTTCTTCCAACATGTTAGGTTGGTGACGGTTTTACAAACGACTGCTTTACTAAAGATCAAATTCAGAAATACAAATACATACATACATATAATCACGCCTTTATCCCTTACGGGGTAGGCAAAGCACCAAGGGCCGATAGGACCACAAGGTACCACTTCTGACCAATTTTAAGGGTATAGTTGAGATGTACAAGTTCGGTTAGGAGTGACAGGTGGTCAGCCCATCGCCTACAAAACACCAAAACCCTCTTGTCCCTCTACTGACTTGTACAGTATGCCCGGGAAGAGAAGCAGCTGTAGTATTATACTTTTTTTTCACTTCCAGAGCAGCATAGAAGAATTCAGAAATTATAGATTATAATCTTCTTATAAATATGTTTTTAAGAAATAAAAATTTCATCGGAGGTCTCTAGTATTGCAATTGACTATAAGTGTTCTGTTTATTTCTAATTCAAAATATGTGTACCCTAATTATTATTTAGTAAGAACTATTATTAAAATGTACGTGGCATTTATATGTAAAAATTACTAATATTCCAATACTGAAACAGCTATCGCCTTTGTTGGTACTACTCATAATTCTAGAATTCTGCCTTTAACAAAATTACTTTACTTGTCTCTTGTAAACTAGCATACTCGTACTTTTATTTACTTCCCTTATTTGCTACGGAACGATTTATATTAATATAATTTTCCTCATATAATTCCCAGTATTAATGTCTCATAATATTTGCAACGTCTTCTATATTTTCTTTATTGAAAGTTAAGAGTACATAAATATATCGAAGTAATAAATAATCGTGAGTTTAAATCTCACTCGGGTGATTTTTTTTTTAATTTTCTTATTAATATTTTATAACGAAATAATATTACGTAATTAATCTTTATTGTTATGTTAAGGGTTGGTTCTTCATATTTAAATTTAACTTGAAATACTTCTGGTAACAACTAAAGCATATAATTTTTACAACCTTTGACACAATTTTATTACTCGTATGTCTATTGCTTATGTCGTGGCAATATCGTTGGGGGACGAGGTGAGAGAAGATCGAGAATTAAAGTTTTTTTAGTTTCTTGCTAATTTTAAGATCCAGTAATTGAATAAACCAAATAAAAATAATAAAAATATTATCTTCTAAGGAATACAAGATAGCAACCTGTCTGTATCATCCTAAGTAACGATTATTATACCTATAGAAGAATAATTTATAAGAAAGGTACAAAATATTAGTACAATGAAAGAGAAAATATTTTTCGTGGCTCAAAATAACCTTTTTAAATAATAATATAATAAGAATAGGAACAACAAATCGATCAATACAGAAACAAGAGGATTATTGTTCCATACACAGAAATATTAATAACCTCAAAGCAAAAATCAAAATGCCATCCAAATAAATACAATCGCGGTCTATATTCAAAGTAATAAGAATGATAATTGAGTGAAAAATTTAAATATAAGGAAGGTACGGGAGTGAAATAATATTGTACTACCTATACCGACTAATAATGAAAAGAATCTCGGTACCATTACTTCCAAGGTACGGTGAGGAACGTGGAAGATGATACTAGTAGATTAAAACGTATGATTTTTTTTGGAATGGATACTTTTGAATGTTGGAGAGTGTACTGCAGGGTCAGAGCAGACTAACTGTAGATAGATTGCTATTGTCTATTTATCTTATACTATAGGTATATAACACATAAATGGCTTTGACAATTATGCCTTTGTACATAAAAGATAGAGAATTTCTGTTACTATAATCATATTTTCTCAATTATTACATGAGATTACAATGAAATTAAAACAATTCTGATTGCCCTTTCAAAGATAATATTAGAATAACTTTACTCTAAATAATGCTAAATTCTATAGAATACTATTTTGACACAGTTTATTTTGATGAACAGCATATTATTTTTTCTTTAAACTTCGTACATTTTCGGAAACTAAATATTTGAATATGACGCACATACTTATGAAGCCGAATAACGCTACATTATTTCAGGCCATGGCATCGAAACTAATAGTACTACGATAATACTTATTATTTTAAATAAATATAATACAAACAGGTACATAAGTTAATACCATGTATAGTTTACCAAGGTACATAGTTTATAGTCTTTGCCAAGGGCCAAACTGACAATGGAGAAGATGGAAAAAATAATTATTGATGTCAGAGGAAAGGCTATAATAAATAAATAGTTTATCAGCTAACAGTAGTCGCTAGTAAACCGCCCGTCTGCGCAATCTAACGCAACCCACACAGCAACCGATGTAGAATAAATGAATGCACCTATTTCTGTACGCACAAGTCGATCCTTCATTTTGATTAATTATTGTTTCTGGTACAGTATTGTTGCTTTATCTCATAGAGATTTAGTTGTAATGTCTTTTAAGTGCGGGCTTAATGCTTTTGTAGCGTTAACTTGGACGTGTTTTTAAAGTTGTAAGCAAGATAGTTTTTTGTGCTTGGAATTTATTCGCCTTATCTTTAACCTGGAGTATTTTAATAAAGTTGAACCGGTATTATTTATTATGAAATTTAAAAAGGAAAATGACGTGATTTAATAAGGAGGTATTTCAGTTTTCGTAGACTTTATATCCCAATTAATGATCAGTATATAGAAAGTGATAAGTAAGAATTGTGGCAAACATATCAATATTTATAGCTTTATAACCTACGCATCATTATCGATATTAGTGATAATATAAGGTAAATAAAATATAACAAAGCTTAAGAGGTCATACACTTTGACAAAGGAGGATGGGCAAAATGTCCCCACCGACCAATAACGACCAGACGTATATACTTAACACTTTGAAAAGTACTTGCCTTTTAAGTAGCAAAGGCTATAACTTTTTTTACACAACGACTTGAGAATCGCCCCAATAGAAATAATTGAGAGTCACAAAAAGAGCTTACCAACGATATACATATGGTCGTTATTGGTCGGTGGGGATCCATGTCATATATTTTTGCCCATCATCCTTTGCTATTTATATTTTAATAGTTAGTAGGATGGAAGACTTGATGCAAAAAAGTACTCGTACCTCCTTTTGTAACTGTTCAAGTCGATGACTAAGAAAAACCAGTTACAGTTCATGTTTTACCAATTAACTTGGTTAGTTCCAAATATTTTCACAAGAGCATACCAATTTAGCAACCTAATTTTTACCGTTAGTTTCTTTGCTCTAAGTACAGCCAATTCATGGGATGATAATTGCACCAATGCAATCAGAAGTTTTCGTAACAAGACCAATAAGAAAAAAGCATGCATTATTTGGTCATAATTAATTTATCCAGATATTTTGTTCATTAATCCTGTGCTGATTCGAGGTTTCGCTAGAATGTATCAGCTGCATCTCTTTCAGTGTATGCTGTAAGAGTCGACTAAGGAGCTCAGGCATTCTCTCAAGCGATAAGCTAGAAACTCATTGTTCATGTCATTCATCATTTCTCTATTGAGGGATCGCCCACCACCGAGCCCTGTCTCCGCTGACCCTTGCTAAGGGTGGCTGTATGAACCATAAATACTTCTAATCCGAAAACCAATTAAAATTTTAATCGACATATGTTTCGCCAACACCCGTGGTGCTAGTTCAGTTCTGTCTCCGCTTCGCTACGTGACCCAGTGCTACAGTTCTGGCCACCCCAGTGCTGTTAGTCTACTCTGCCAACACCACATGGTATGATGTCTATTATAGGTACCACCGAAATGAATGCCAAAAAAATAATGCAATAAACCAAAAAATTCAACTGACAACAGCTACTCCAACCATAGTCGACTAGTAGTAAACTAGATTCGGGCCATAATTCACCACGTAGGCGCACTACGGAATATATTAGAATTCTCAGAGCACCTATTACGCTACCAACGTGCCCTAACGACCGTCACTTAGTGTGACAAGACCTACGGCTTCCTGAATTGGAATAGTAGAATCTGGGGCCCGAATTTTACGTCCCTTGATATGACGGTCTAGTCGTTTTGAATCACATTTTTTCTAGGTCTCATTCTTAAATGAAGTGTTTAAAATAATACATGTTTTTTTTATTTGATCGCAGCAATGGGTTATGATTTTTACCAGTCTATGTATGTACGTAGATGTAAAATAAAGTAAAATTTTAAGTGTGATTTACTGTAAAGCTAACTACGCATCCATTTTTAAAATGAGTTTTCAGTCGATTCGTTGATATGGTCTGGGTGACCTACATTTTGCAGTTAAATTATTAAGACGGCCTTGACTTTTACGATTAATACTGAAAGAAGTTAAGGAAGTTATTGCTCAAATGAATCTAGATTTATAAACTCTACAATTTTAATCAAACAAATAGTGAAAAATAAAAAATATCTCCTTGACTAAAACCAACCATTGAAATGTTAACTAATTGCATACAAAACGGTTAAACTAAACACCGCAGTTTATTCGTTTAACTGTTATCCGATGATAACAATGGTTCACTTAAAGTTACTTTGTTTAACCATTACCTACCGGCGATATGGTTAGCAAGTTAACCAAATAATATTTATTGTATTTGTACAAAAAAAAACTGACACAGTAAATTAAAAGATAGTTGCACTTTGAATATCAGAATAATATTAATTTCTCATGGCGGATTTTTCCAATGGGTACATAGCCTATGGATGAATTTGATGTTGTTTACTCGTAACTCTGAAACTTGATCAAGAGACAACATAAACTCAATCCTTCAGATAGGCTATTTGACTGACTTATTCGTCATCTCGCCCGACAAAAACTCGCCCGATCGGGCGACTTGGCAAATTTCGAATTTAAATAAATTTCTGTCGTCAGCTCGCCCGACTATAAAATTGTGAGGTAACTATGTACAGTCATCTATAAAAATCTTTTTTAAAACGTTTAATATTTTATGGTTGGACTTTAAAATAAAACAAAATGTTATTATATCATAATTTTAGATGTATATTTCACAAAAATAACATCTCAAAAATATATATTACACCAAATAATAATCACGTCAAAAAATTATAATCAAAATTAAATTATTATATTTATTCTGAAAAGCATTTGGCTTGTTTATTAGCTAAGTACAAAAATATGATCAACAATATCAAAATATAATCAACGACATTAATCAAATATCGAAATCAACTATTTAATACAATGTCGTTTTTAAAATTAAATTATACATTTATTTACCTGACTGTACTTTGTACTAGTGTGCGAGTTGACGACAGAAATATTATTTAAATTCGAACGGTGCCAAGTCGCCCGATGGGGCGAGTTTTTATCGGGCGAGATGACGAATAACCCATTTGACTATTAGAAAAATCTGCTCTTTCACGTCACTGGCTCTTAGTAACTATGGCATATGACAGGTTCCATATTTACCTAACAGATAAATAGATTTTTTTCTATTGGCTAAAAGATATAACAAGAAGATATAAAAGATATATAAAATACTTCTGTATAAGAACAGTTCCACGGATTTAACTAAACCAAAAATAAAGCCGTCGTTTTCTTTAAGAAATGAAATTAATTTCACGCATTTAATATACTGTCTACCTATACAATATATTCTAACTTTTATTTAGAATGCGCTTCAATAAGAAACAGAAATGAAATCTCAACTGTCTTTTTTGCTGGCCATAGGCTATTACTGACGTGCAAGTATTCCGCTTGCGTAAATTAGACAAAAAGTGAAATACACCGTTATTGCATGACAACGACGTTCATGTACTCATATTGGTATGTCAATAGGAAGCAATTGTATAATTGTTTTATTAACCAAAGCTTATGTTTCAAATGTTATTAATTGTTACCTTGATTTGTTTGCTAGTTTTTTTATTTGTGCTTCAAAATCAGCTGTTCCTGTTACATTTCAGTGCAGTAATTATTTGAAATTGTCTGGAACAGCAGGTTTTTTTTCAATGTTTCGGAGTTGGTCCCACAGTGAAAGTTGTTTTTTTTTACCCACCTAGCTTCGTGTCAAAAGATAATTACAATTTTCGATAGACCTTGTATAAAGTAACATAGAATACGGTCTTACATTAGGAAATAATAGAATCTCAAAATATTTTGTCATGCTCAATCAAATCAAATTAGCAACAATCAAGTCATTATGTTGAATAAAAAATATATTTTTTTGTGGTCACCTTTAACGAAGGGTACGTATTCTATACATGAAATAAAGTAAGTTTATGCCAAAAAAATGTTGGGATTTTTTTTTTTTTTTTTGAAAAAAATTTTAAATTCCTTGATTGCGCGAAATTTATAGTGTCTAGTGTTTATGTTAGTTTTTTTAGACACGCTACGTGCTACGTGCGTCTATGTGCATTTATGCAGAAAAACGCAGTCTATAGGTATTTACTCAACTTTGGACCCTAATATTTTGGAAACCAAACACTTCCCAGGTATGCTTCCATGGAGAAAAATGATCGTGATGATGAGGAGATTCCGTAGTTTTCGGAAACATTGACGACCAAAAATCACCCTGTATACATAAATACATATGGGTATCGTACGACATTTTTCTCTCTCATTATATCATATGCGAGTGGGCACACATCTTTTGAACTGCAGTATGGAGATTGCATGCTTAACGAGTATTTCAGTAGTAACACACTCGTACATATACATGATACCAGAAGAGTGAAAATAACTTAGGTTTTCACAGAAACTATGACATATTGTTTTCTTTTGTACACGAGCAAAGTCACGGTAAATAGTATCCTATAATTTATATTATTAGAAACCGGCTTTTTTACTGAGAATTATTATTTTTTCAATAGAAGTTCATTGCAATGCAACATGACCCAGTATCGGCATTTACTATTGAATAGAAAGACATGTTAAGCCTACTAATAGAGAGTAAAAATATACAATTTACAGTCAATGTAGTGCATTCTATGTTTTGGTATTCCTGATGTATGTCGATGTTGTATAAAATTTAATAAACATGTTTGTTTTTCGTAGTTTAATTTGATCATACTACGCAGGTATTAAAATCCAGCAATTCAGTTACGATCCAGTTTGATAAATAGTAAATACCAATAGGATCCGAGAATTATGATATTTGTTTTGTTTGTTACGAATTTTGTTTATAAGCCTAGTACTTAATATGTACTTAATACTACGTGAAGGTAATTGAAATTATAGTTTTAAAATACGTAAATCTATGGTCAAACAATTTTGTTCGCGACTGTATAAATCATAAAAAGTATCAGTGGGATGAGTTGACCAATTCAAAACATTGAATAGGTCAACTCATCCCGCGGGATGTGTTCGAGTGGGATGAGTTGACTAGAGAGCCCTAGCCCGCGAGTCCATCCGCATGGATTGCAGAAAAAAACAAAATGTCGAAATTATCCGGGATAAAAAGACTTATGTCCGTCTCGTGGTTCTACACTTCCTCCCCACCAATTTTCAGTCGGTACAACCGTTCTTGAGTTAGAAATAGTATAATTGATACGACTTTCTTTTATACAGGATGTTTTTTGGTCGTCAACGTTCCCGAAAACTACGGAATCTCCTCATCATCACGATCATTTTTCTTCATGGAAGCATACCTGGGAAGTGGCTCGTTCCCAATATATTAGGATCCAAATTTGAGTAAATAGACTGCGTTTTTCTGCATATATGCACATAGACACGCAAATATCAAGATTTTTTCACGAGAAATATTGAATATCTGTCTATGAAAAAATTAGCATAAACACTGGACACTATAAATTTCGCCCGATAAGTAATTAAAAAATCTTTTTTTTTATCATTTCCTATCACTTTTTTGGCATAAACTTACTTTATTTTAGGTTTCCGGCGACTCGGTCCGCAATTAACTCGTTCCGCGGATCCAGTTGCCGGATCAAATATTTTAAATATATGATGTATAGAGTACGTATCCTTCGTTAAGGATGGCATCGAAAAAACATCCTGTATAATATAGATAGATGTATGTAAATGGCGAATAGTAGATGTCATTTGTCACCCCAAAGGCAATCTCACCTCACCTCACCTGCCCGTGCTTAGACAATTTAAAATCGTTTAGTATTGGTACGTTACTACAATAGCCGTTTGACTTAATCACGTGACTTAACGAATATATAAAGGCGTGAGACTACATACTGGCAGGCTCCAGATAGGGTGCATGGCTATTTTGGAATTTTATGCTGTACTTCTTTTTATAATACCTACTTTTCACTGTCTTCGTTTCTACCTAAGGTTTCTATGTGTCTACCCCATTTGTGTTTCATAGTTGCCATTGTATCTGTGTATGTCTAATGCACAAATAAAAACCTATTCTATTCTATTCTGGAAATTGACGAACCTCTATTAATTCCATCGAGATATACTTTGTCTGATGCCTCTATTTTCTTTTACAGAATTTCCATATTTAGCTGGACATATTTTTTTCTTTCAGTTATTTTAAAACCTTCTCGTAATAACGTTTAGTTAAAGAATTAATCAATATGAAAAAACCTTTCATCTTGCTCTTGTACTTAATTAATTTTAATTAAATGGAGTACTTTGAAGACATGTTTGCATTTCTTTTTTATCTTGTTCTTTAAGTTTAATTAAAACATAATTTACACGTATCGATTTAGTTTTATTTATTTTTTCATTGCCATTGAAGCATTGTCCTATGAACTTTGAAAATTCATATTTTAGAGAATCTTACCAAGCTGCTGTAAGCTATCCTAATCATTAATATTTTGTTAATCTCAGCGTATTTCTGTTGTATGCTTCTAAACCATTAAGTGCTTCATTACTTTACTAAATATATAGCTATGTTGATGAAATAGGTACATACTAACTCTTATATTATTTTTATTGCAAGCAAACATTAGTCTATTGCAGTGCACTGCTGGACCTACGTCCAGCCCCAGAACACGCAACAAATATTTATAAACTCCTAAAAATAGACAGGTTCTCGTAAGTCTCTAGATATCTAGTCGGGATAATTTGGTCACCTGTAGATTGATGCCCGATGGTAAACGCACATTTGGATATTAAAAAGCTAACAGTCTGTAACAGTAACATCTGCGGATGACTCCTATTGCCTTTAAAGGCATAAAGGAATGCTTCCCTAAATAGGGAACCTTCTTCAAAGGCGCAAGAAGAAAGGTCATCAAACCTTTTCAAATGTTCGATGACGAAACCCAGATATAGCATATTAAAATTCCCGTTTAAAATCAAGAATCATTACGGAGCGTGCACGCTGTCAGTCGGACGAGGTTATCGGTTCTGATTCGATCTCGATACCTTGCGATTCCATCTCGATACTTCCCGATCGAGCAATCGATAGCTACTAAACAATTAGAAGCCATTAGACGTATCGAATCTATACTGTTTTGTTGGATACGTTAGTTTTGGACGTGTATTACACCGCAATGTATTTTTTGATAAAAAATATTATAGGTATATACTTTTGAAATTTCCACGATGGTTCCATTTTTATTTCATTGTATCAGGCATTACTATTCGCAAGTTAAATTTCCATCAATTTCATTTTCGTTTATCTAAGATTTCAGTCCTATATATACAACTCACACTTTTAACTGACCGATTATGAATTGAACTAATAAAAATCAAGATAAATAATCTGATTAACAGATACTCATTGACATGTTTTTGTACTTATCGAAAGTTGGAGATACGTTATAGACCACAAATATCTTAGTGAAAATGTAGTCTATCACATACTCGCTTTCAGTGTAGCAACTAGTCACCTATTCATTGAAGATTATTCACATGAAACATTTAAAATTTACTGCTATTCAATGCTAATACGGGGCTTCACTAGAATACATCAGCTATGTGTCCTTTCATTTCGTTATAAGAGGCGACTGCGATACGTTTTCTCAGAAGATGATCTAGCAAATTATTACTGATTTTCTACCTCTGCGTTATGCTAAACAAACCTGTCCGTAGGACATTTGCGTTTTAGAAATTCTTGAGTTTTGTCTACCCCATTTTTGGTAACACAGTGGTACATAATAATGTACGGTACGGTGTAACTGGCGGCCAGTATTGGAAGAGGTTAGACAGTTCACGTGTGATCGTATCAGATTCCGGCATTTTTAGTGTTCACAACCTCCGACATGTTTAAACAGTACCTATTAGTTAAACGGTGTTTGTCTATTTGAATGAGAGTTTATTTCGTGACTGTCTGCGTGGACGTTCGAAAATTTTTGTTAAATCAAGCGAAGCGCATTTCTAATACAAAATTCATAATACAAAATAATGACATAGTCTCAACTCGTCAACTTTTCAACTCGACGACGCTCAAAATTGTATCGAGTTGGGATGATGTCGAGTTTAAACTAAACCGATATTTTTTCTGGAAAATTTAAACGATATTTTCCTAGTAAAACCCCTATTTAAGCCAATATCAACTCCGATAGAGATTAGACCCCAAAATCCTGCACATAATAAAATCCATACCAAAATACACACAAACAAGTTACAAAACTGCATAAAACCACGTACAAACAGTTAAAATACATTAATCAAGGTACACACACCCGTATTTATAGGTTCAACAGGACACGCATATTGAATCGGATTGCCAAATTAACTCCGGTAAATATCATTTTACATTAGCGCCATTCTCAAATTATTTTTGAATATTTTATGACCAATCACATCGCTCTCATTGTCCAGGATAATTGACAGGGCTGCCAGCAACTGACGAGTGCGCGAAAATAAACCGTGTAATTGTATCTTGACAGTTTATTTTTGCTTGGATGGTGGAATATTTGTTTAATTGTGATGTAATAATTTTAAAAATATCGGAAACTCAAAAAATTCTATTTATAAAAATACTAAAGTATTATAACGGTCACCAGTAACAATTAGTCGTGAAATATGATAAAAGTTGCGGCATTTTGCTATATCTCATGGAAATTGCATTAATATTATTCAAATAGATTTTTTATGTTTTTTCCAAGATGGTAATTAGACATGGTACTGGCCAAGAGACGAAACTAAAAGAAATCAAGTGTTAGTAGCAATCTTACCTAGAGAACTGACCTTTGAAAAGTCAAAACAAAACGCATTCTCACCCTTCGGCCATTAAAACAGGAACGTCGGCCAATTCGAAATTTAAACAGACGTCAAATTAAGTGACAATCAAATCAAATTAGGCAGAACGGTGCGAGGCGCGTGTAAACCGTGCAGTAATTGTAGCTATTACGCGTCGTCCGTCACGGGGTGGCAGCCCTGCGATTATCGTGTTCAAACGTCCACCAATCCAAACCAACGAGTCCCTATTGAGTTCGAGAATGGAACCTATTCCAAAAATGAAATTTAAAATTTTACGTCTTGAAAATAAAGGTGCCCACTCCATAGGATGTATAATATGTCGAAGGCATATTTGTTTGATCCGTCGTATTGAAAAAATATTTTAATAAAAACTGGATGGAATAAATCTCAAAATGGTTAGCCAAATCATAAAGTATGGTGTACAGCTGACAACTCTATTCAAATTAGTAAAAAAAATATGTTATACGTCAAAGGAAACCTCTCGTTTCTTTTGTCAAAATTGTTATTCAAGTAAAGATATTTCTTAAATGGAATAAAACAAAACATTTTTGATCTTTGACTTCGAAGTGCAAGCTTTCTTCGTTAGACAACTTATGGAGTCGTGATGCGTGTTGAAATGTTGACGTTGATGAGTACAATCGCCGCAGTAAGAATAAAACAAACTGACCAATAAAGATTAAAGATACTGTTGATAACAGTCGACCTGTGAGGTAGTCAAAAATATTAAGGTCTGGAAAGTTTGAATAATTCAAATTTACTCTTAATTTATGTTATACTTGAAAAAAAAAAGGTAGCTCAGTTGTTGAGAGCACTGCACGGAATGCGAGAGGTCGTGGGTTCGAGTCTCACTCGGGTGAAATTTTTTTCATTTCTTAAAACATACTTAAAGACGGAACAAAATGTGCATTTCATAAAATCTAATATTATATTTAGATATTACTTCGACTTCTCCATCAAATACGACATGAAGATCCACTGACGAGTTCCTGGATTATATGAAACGGGTGAGTATAGGCGGATTTTTGTGGTAAGTATAGGCAGGCTTAGTCACCCCAGATGGATTTTTTTGACCTACTTATTAAAATAAATCTAATTTTGAGTACTCGTACAATATATAACAACTAGAATATGGTTTTAATTCGCTCTTTGCCGGGGACTTCGTACGCGTGAAATATATTTTTATTTGTGTAATTTCAAGAAGATTGCTTGAGTAAATACAGCCTGAAGAGGTTATATAGAAACAAATAAACAAAGTTACTTTCTCATTTATAAGTCGGCATACAATCAAAATTGTTCTTTGAAAAATTTTACCAGAAAAGCTGGAATTTGTAGCCGTCATTTTTGGTAAAATAATTGATAACATATATATATATATATAATAACATAAAAATCACGGATCTCCATTTGCTACGGTCCTGACATACCTCTTACGCTTCATCTACTTTCATGATATTCCTTATGCACGCTCGTCGGTTTAGGGTACTCTTGACCTAAACTTACCTTAGAATTTCACCAATTTGCTCAGTGAAGGTCCGGCGAGGTCTTCCCCTTCCAATCCTTCCATCCACTCCTCTGTTGTACACTTTCTTTGTCAGTCTACTTTCACTCATCCTCTCTACACGCCCAAACCACCTCAACATACCCTTCTCAATCTTCGTCACCACGTCTTCATTTATACCACACTTCTTTCTGATCACCTCATTTCTTATTCTATCTTTCAATAATTGATATAAATAGAAAACCACTAATCCACAACATAACAAATAAAACACTAATCAGTAATCACAAACGTCCAATCAAATTGTACATGTCAAAAACAAATCCAGTCTTAACTATCCAAGCGCTTGAGAAGAGTTCAAACATTGATCACCAACCCCATTACACTTTATCATACGAAAATCAACCCTGTCTATTTATGTGCAAAGTTTAATCAGGATGAATATCGAATTTGGTGTTTGGTACAGTCAACAGCAGAATTAAAGCGACGGTTAATATTTACCCTGTAGTGTTGTGATTGCGTTAATGAGATGCAACATTTTACGCGACTGTACCTCTGCAACATTTATGTTGTGTTGTGTACTGATCATGGGCCTTACTACTCGCTTTTAAATCGATTACGTTCTAAACAGAATCGAATGCCTGTTTCGCGTCTCTGAAACCGATATTTTTACTCACTCATTTTTTATATTTTACTCACTCGACTGTATTACCGAAATGGGTAGCCAGATGTTAGTAATAATGCAAGTTGCTAGCTTATCGTCAAAGAGAATGCCCGTTCCTTAGTCAACATACCCGAAAGGTAATGCTTCTGATGTATTCTAGTGAAGCCCCGCATCAGCACAGGAATCATTTTTTGGCTGAATCAAAAACTCAGAACTATGTTGTTGTTTTAAAAAAAAAGGATGCGTACTACGCTGCCGGCCGCGATCTGCGCAGCTCTATTGGCACCTACCGATTATGGTAAATAAAGCTCGTAATATTAACTCGATTCTATACAAACCTAAACAGGAGCAGATTTGGAATGTGATCGAAAACTAATAGTAACTAAGTAATGTCCCTGATCAGATCATGTAGACACCTCTACATATTGTGTGCAGATTGAGTGGCGTTTCATTGATATATTAATTTGTTACACGTCGAGTTGCACAGTGTTTAATAAGGCTTTTATGTAAACTTAACTGTATTACAATTAGATGTTACTAGTTTGAATTTAATGTTGCTTTGAAAAAAAAAAATTCTAGACCAACAGCTATGCCTAAAATAAAGAAAGGTCCGGATGGAAAATATTAATGACAATTTCCTCTATTAAAATAAATGATTACCTATGGGTGGTAATTAGCAACAATTGTATATAGGTATTAGTAATCTCTACCTAAGTACTTATAAAAAAATACTTTATACATTATTATAATGGTAGCTTTAAATAAGGCCAATTTCATTAATTTTGAAAATTTCTGTAAGGTGAACTTTTTTGTCTGCGCTGATATTGAAAATATCAGCTGCTTCTCCTTCCGGGCATGTCATAGAGGTCGAATAAGGAACTCAGGGGCGTTCTCTCCGACGATGAGCTCGACATTATATCTTCTACATCTGGCTATGCAAAGCATGGCTGAGAGGACGTGCATACAGCGGTATATGTACCTATGTACAATATCTGAAGTTTTCTGGTTTTTAGAGCGATGTGATATGAGCGCTAAAAATATCCTAACTGCGTGTGTTATATTATAAGCCAGGCTCGAGGCTCCCGGGCCTTCATTCTGCCATGACCAGGGACATCATTTAATTTGGTTCTAATTATTGGACGCGGATGCATTAATGATGGGACATGGCTGAAGAAACATGGAGAGGGTATCAGTTTTAATAACTAAATTAAGCCATTTTTAGCTATTGAAACTGATCAAAGAGATGATAACGTATAAAGTGAAGATACATTTTTACTTTAAACATTTTGAAAAGAGGCCAGTTGTTAAAAGGATCAGTTACAGTTGCTAAACCATCGCGTGAGAGAATGCCCATAAGTTAATAGTAGACTCATATGACATGCACGAAAGAAGATGCAGCCTAGGTTTTCTAGGGAAGCACCATATCAGCACAGGATACCACTTTAAGAGTAAATGATAATAGTATAGTACATGACGATGAAGCAACCCAACTACAGACACCATCCTCTTCCTGTTCTTTTCCTATTCACTTGGGGACGGCGCATGTACTCTTCTTCCATTCGTCCTTATAATCCGTCATCGCGTTACTCATACCCAATATAGGCAAATACTCTATCAAGGCAACAGGCAAATAGTCTATCTACTACTGACACCCAGGTCTTTCTCTTCTTTTATAACCATCCAGAGATAGCATATCCAAACAGAACTAGCATAGTGATGTGTGTAAACCAACACACCATTATCAAGTAGCGAGGTATCGGCTTAACTTAGTTAATTACGTGGATTGAAACGTCCTGTGACATGATGACGCAGGTGAGATGTAGATAGAGAAAACTAACCTAAACTAACCGACAAGTTGTTATTTAGAGGTACGAGGGCATCCCTTTTGTTAGGAACTAGTTGCTTCCTGCGACTGTTGCTATGTTAAACTCATCATCACATTGAACTGCTGTAACAAGAATCAATCAGTAATTAACTTCTTATAATAATGATTAAAGATAGAGAAGACTTGAGTAATAGTTAAGAGCTTTTTTTGGCTTTGTGTTTCAACAGTTCAGTTAGTAAAAGTAATACATACGAAAGTCGTCAGTGGATTGATACGGATTTCAAGACAACATCTTTAGAAACCTGCAAAACCCTCGCTAAAACCTAAAACTATTCACCCAAAAAAATCACTCCTATTTACACAAAAAAAAGACAACAAAAAGACGTAAAATCACACCAGTCAGTCCACAGATGCAATCATAACACAACCGCATTACATTTTTATAAAAATGACGCTATCTAACCGCCCTCCAGCAAGGTGTTGGGACTACAAATAATTTATTACGCCCAACCAGACACAGACAAAATAAGCCGCGAGAAAAATAAGCAAACTACCCACTTAAAAAGACGTAACTGTCTCCTTAAAAACACCAACCGCAAATTCGAACCTTAAACAACTACGATCTGCACTCAAAGTTCAAAAGCCGCTCGCCCTCTGATGCGCCTTTTCGTCTCTGAACTTTCAGAATAGTTTCCTACAAAGGGGTATAAATTTCATGTGCAAGGGGACGAGGAGACTCGACCTTATTTAATTTCATAATAAATTGCAATAATTGCATTAGGCGAGCCGGAGGAGAAATAAATCAGATGATACCGCTCGCAGAGTTGTTGTGAGTCTGTAAAAATGACGGCCATTGCCAGTTGAGTTACGACTTGTACAACCTTCAAGCAAATAGACGGTATAAACTTTAAGCACATCGTTAAGATAGTAAAGTGAACTTATTAAAGATCATATCAACTTCAAGCGTATTTTGGCTTTTCCTGAGTACCAGGATTCTACCCTTTATCTGTAATATATTTGTATTTATAGTTACTATTGCTTTGTGGAAGGATTTTCCCCACACATTTGTACATTTATGTAGTAAATGCCTGTGGGTTATACTTCAAGCAAAGTCTCGTGCTTCAGTAATAATTTAAGTAACGAAGAGTATGCGATAGTATACAGAAACTTAATCAAACAGAACAGAAAATTGTTGTATTGTGTGCTTATAATAACTCTGATGACTAGGGGTACTAACATGGCATAGAAACTAGTATGCGAATGTAGAAATTAGTACAGCAAACACGCTGAATACCACACACAGACAACACACCTTCACTCGTAAAATTGCGTAGTCAAAATATCTTAAAGTGCGCGGTGCTATGTGTTAATCGTCTTAATTGAACTTTCTGCATTAATAATCAGTCTGTTCTATTAACAAACAAGGCTCATAAATCGGTGTTATCCATCCTAGTAACCACACCATCTTTCTTACTTTCAATTGAGACTAAACAGAAACCTAATCACCATATTCGCCCAGACCCTTCTCCAAATTCGCTTCTAACGCCTTCAATACATCAGTAGACACACAACAGGCCCATTATCACCGAGGCCCTTAAAGATTTGATTACCCGGATTAAGGGAACCCTGATAACGAGTGTACATGGAAAAACAATTACGGAAAATCTAAAACAATGACTCACTATAAAGTTTGTCTTTGTGTTGTCTCCTTGCGGTGTGGGGTCGCGAAATACGGTATTATAGGGCTGATGCAAAGTTACAGTAAAATTTATGGGTTTTAGATAAACCCTGGATTAACGAGTGCAAGTTATCTGTTATTAAAATCTTGTGAGTCTTGAGCAACCTTTTGGGTGTCAAATTTAAAGAGGGTGGCATCACGTGTTAAACTTGAGCTAAATTGAATATATTTGCATGTTGTTATTTTCGGTTAGATTATGATACTTTAGAATAGCGATTTGTTTGCTATTATTTTGTAATGTGTTGAAGAAATTTTTGTAGGCAGTATTATCTTTTATAATCACATACGGCTATTTTTAACACTAGAGTTCAAGTTTGGCTTGGTTCCTAGACTAGGATTCTCTGTGTAGTGGAAACCAGGCTCCAGAAAATGCAAAAACTCTCAAGATCGGTTATTAAAATTGTAAAACGAGAAGTAGAGACGTCATAACTTTATTTTAAGGTCCAAAGTGACACTTTGTACTCGTATAGGTATAATATCAGTGATCCTTGTATTTATCGCACACTTTGGCCAGAAGTTTGAAGCATATTTAAGGACATAATACAAGAGTTTCTTAGTAAAAAACTTGTAGTTGTTTTATAGCTATAAGTTCCTACACTGTTATACCTTGTACCTGTTTACAAATACGACAGAATGCGTCGGCCGTTATACCCCTTTACCCCTCTGGACACACTCTACCGAATACTAATCAACCGTGATCATGTCAGGAACTGGAAGCGCCATTTATGTATTACTTTTTACGATATTATTAACTTTTTTTATTGTTTTTCTGTCTGTCTAATCAGATTTTTGTCGATACATTAAAAGTGATAAAATTAATGGGTCATAAAAAACTGGATAACCCATTACGTTGTTTTAAAATATAACTTGCCTATCTCTAGGTATGCTTTTTTTCTACTAAAATCGGGTTTGTATCAAATATACAACAGTTATTAACTTTGGTAGTACCTACATACATGCGGATGAAATTTCTGGCTAAAGCAAGAGCATGCAAGTACATAGGTATAAAATTCATAAAAAATGTACATATAAAATTAGATTTCGTATCAATTTTGAAGAAAACAGAATGTTAATTAATATATCTGCACCTTTATCAATGTCAGCAGTTTTTGATGGTTTCTAAATTATTAGGTACGTTATCAATAAAATCTCAGGTAATGATCTAATGTTTCATAAAACAATGCCACATCCAGTAACATTAAATAAGCCCGCATTATATCTGAGGAATCTTTATAAAATTATCGATGAATTGACCATTGTTCTTGTAACTCGATTATCGACATCGATGAGAATAATCGACATGCTCGTTCATTTTCGATTCTTCACTTGTATGTATTTTGTTGGTACGAACGCATCGGGAATATAAATTTAGGAGTGCGTTTAATAAAAACGAGTTTCGAGAAATGAGTTTCTTGTCGGTGGATTTTCTAGTGTACCTACTTAGACGTTAAATTTCATTCAATCATTAAGTCTATATTGTTTAGGACAAAAGAAGAGAAAATGAGATAAATCTCTTCGACCGTCAATATAGCATACGATGAGCAGTAAGAACAAATTACTTGCTGATTAGCCTTAACAAACGTTGCTAAGTTCTGCGATTATATTTAGTCACTTCACTTTCAGTCTATTAAAAACAGGGTGTATGTGGAAAATTGGATTTTGTTTATGCTACAAAAATATCTCACTATAGCTAGCAAACCGGACCGGAGTGATAGTTTAGTTAGTTACTGTCTAAAAAGTAAAATAAAAACCTATTTGATATCGTGCTATAAATTGTATGAACTTTTATACTTACTCTATATAATCCTGTTAAATATTGTAGATTTGGTAATAATTTCTATAATATTTATCCTAAATCTAGTACAAAAGTTAACAGTAAAGCTAGACGAAGATAGCAGACTAGTTACTAAATAATTTAGACACGTTTCAAGTCTTTAGTGAATAGTTGCTTTGACCGGGCTCTAATGAGAACTCTAAGGAACGCAATGAAAGGTCCAAATCGGTGGGATATTGTTAGATAACTTTATTGTTAGATAAAGTTACTGGCCAAGGTCACACTTAATGTCCCAGCAGCTAGATACCCACAGGGTCTGGTTGTTCCCCTTTTTGTACCAGTTCGCAGGACGGTGCTGGGTCAGAACTCTCCCATTCCACGTATTTGCAGACTTTTTAATCGATGGCATCTATGGGCCGACCTGTACAGTGACTCACTATTCGGATTTCGAAAGGCAATATGTGAGGCCCTTGGACTGTCTAGATCGACAAAATAAATAATTATTCACTGTATCAGCTTGGGTGATATGCTATTAATGTTATTTTTTTTTTTTTATTGTTAATTTCTTTCTTGTGTTTGCTTGGTTAGGTTTTAATTTTAATTTTGTAGTAGTCGTTATGTCAATATTTCATTGTTAGTAACCTAATTTATTGCTTGTTGTGTTAGTCTTTAACTGTCCACTCAATTAGAATAAGGAAATTTGTCTGAAACACATAATGTAAATTTAAGTGGACGTTGACAAACCTTAATAAAAAAAAAAAGATAAACTGTTGCACAGAACTTTTCAGGGCAACCTGAGTTGTGTTTCAGAAGAAAAGCTAAGTACTTTGTAGATATTTTGTGTTTGATAAAACTAGTTCACGAAAGAACGTGAGAATAAACGAAATAATTATTGGTTTAGTTTTTGTGTTTACTGAGATAATGAGATAGATTTTTATTCGTGCTTTCAGGATTCTTCAAGACAGCATAGCAGTTTCATAGATACGCATGGCAGTATTCATAAAATGCAGTAGCCAGAATTTCAGGATCATGAAGGAACTGCCATAGCCACGTTTAGTAGGTACATCAAAGCCAGATGTGTAGAAGATCAGGGAGAACTCCCCAGAGCTACTTAAGTCGACTCTTAAGACACGTATGGAAGGTGATGTGAACTCTCTAAAAAAGAACTCTCGCATCACCAGAGGAAAAAAGTGGGTTCAATACGTAGAATAAGGTAAACGTTAAATAAACCACGTTTCCCACAAGAGAAGATAAAACAATCCTCACCCAGAAAGGTCCAAACCATTGCCATATAACGGGCACCTATCGATTTTATAACCTAATTTGAGACCTCAGTTAAGAAACTAACTGAACCATAGTTCAGAACTTAGTTTGAAATTAATCGACGTGGTCATTCAGGCGCAAAGTTACCGACTCACTGACGCACACATGTGTCGGGTTTGAGTCATGGGAGTGAGCTATTTTCGGGGCATACAACTTAGTGTATCTTAATTCGTAGGGCCGGTAGAGAATAACTATTTTAAAGTCAAGTAGAGCCAAAAGTTCTTTGAAAGAAAGGTATTTATCCTATACATACTGTTCTATATCATCCGAATGTCTAAAAAAACTAAAAAACATGCATTTGGTTTTATATTGTGCTTCTTAATCGCAGTCTTTTAATATAGATGTTTTAGTTAGTACATTTGTAAAATGGAAATGAGTACATTCTTGATTTTTGAAAGAAAGGAACTTTAGTAAAAGAGACACAGACGTGACAGTGTAGGTTAAAGACTCGAGCAGACCGGATGCGTGTGCGTGCACGTAAGCGTAGACGTACGCGTACCTCTGAGTTGTAATGTATGGAACTGTATAGGCACGGGCAGACCGGATGCTTATGCGTAGACGTAAGCATAGACGTCAAGCGGTGACAGTTCCATACATTAAACTCAGAGGTACGTTTACGTCTACGCTTACGTGCATGCATACGCATCCGGTCTGCTCGAGCCTTTATAAATAAGTGTAATTTTAATCCGCGCGTATTCTGAGATGGCTTAAAACAGACAACTGACATTATTATGACCTTTATTATGGAGGTACGGAACTATAAAAAATATACAAAACAATTTAAAATCTCCATACGTTCATTCCTTGAGCCGTACAAATATAAACTGTAACCCTAACAGTCTCTTATCCAAACCAATTAATATGAGTTTCGAGAGTAAGAAGCTACCCTTATTATCAAGTTATAATTAAATATGACTGCTCGCAAATAATTAAAAGTTTTTTATAGTTAAGGATTATTATACATATAGACAGAACACGGGTCAGAACGTACATTATGTCTAAAAGTTTATGTTAGGTATGTGTGGAAATCTGGGGTAGTAAAAACAATATTATTTAAAGGTGGAAACATATTCTAATCATGAAATAATAAGATGTGATTTTGAGTTTCTTTGTGGGCAGGTTCTCTATAGTAACTAAAAGGTTATCTATTAGTGGTCCTAACTAATAAATTCAAAATTTATGTTATGTTATACAGAGATTATGCGAATCTCGTCACAGGATCACATGGACCGTATTCAATGTCAGTCCTGTGCCTTCCGCGAATTGAGACATAATTGAGACGATGCATTCAATGCTAATGCACACAAAATTGTCCAGACAGTATGTTATTATACGTTTATGAATGAATGGCTTTGTTTATATAATTTAATATAATGTTGTGTCTTTGTTTTATTAATAAAATGCTAATAATGATAAGGAACTGTAATTCGAATGTCGAAATAATCTCGAAAAACTTTGTGCAACTTTATGTAAGTACAACTACTTGACTCATATCTTGAAATATCATTTTTTGCCACTAAGTCAAATCATTATAAATTATGTGATTAACTCATTGTTTTTGAAGTCTGGCTGGAACTATATTTTATATTCATGCACCCCTCAAACAGAAATACTTGACAAATATTTCTATTAAACATATTCATGAATGCGGGCAAACCAGGACTTTAGGACACGCCATCACATTATCCATTATATCATGCTGTCAACTATGACGAATGACAATATTAGAACAAACAATAGTAACATATCCAAAACTACAATCGTCAATGCATTTCTAAAAAATTGTTCAATCTTTAAGTCGTAGAGACAAAGTTTAAAATAGTATCCGATTTTTTTTTCCTTTATAAACAGATTTGGTTTACTAAATACAAAATGAAGTATGAAGTCGAACGCTATAGAGAGATCTGTAACAAAATGCATTCAGATAACGCATAACACGCATTTACAGTGGGAGTACAGAACGATAGGATATTATCGGAGTTTTTTGTTTTCAATGTTGTGGTTAATGTGTGGACTTTACGATTTGGATAATGGACGAAATGACTAATTTTGTTATCTTATGAGTATGTTGGCAGTATGATGAGATGATTCATTTTAGGCTAAAGTTCAAGTAGGGATCATATATTTAAAATAGTCTATACTGAAGATAACAAAACACAAGACATCACTTTATTTTGAGATACCTATACAAACATATGGATGTAGGTAGGTATTACTACTTCTTATACCTATACCTAGACTGCCTAAGTTATCAATTTTTTAAAAGTCATATGTTAGCTCAACAGTTTGCATCTACATCTGAATCTTTCCGAATCAGCCTGCCTGACGCCAACCCTTCTCGGGTATAGCAACGTGACAATTTCAGAAAATCCATATATGAAATAAATTCAGTGGTAAGGCCTGTGACTGGGATCGAACTTATATGCGCCTCGCTGAATCCTACCTGATACATATATCGGAACAGATATTGCAAAAAGTCGTTACTGATTTTAAGGATTACTTGACATAAATATTCATCTAACGTCATCACTACCAGACATTGGCGCCGAAAAGTTTTGCCACTTCGGATGCATGTCACGATATTTTTTATTATAAAAACTGACCATTCCAGACGTTCCGGAAATAATCGTATTGTCTGAACGTGACCGCGACATTAAATATCAATGCATCGCGTGGGGCGCTAATAGAAGTGTCCAATGTCGACAAAGGTAGAGTATCCTCAGTCACCTTTTTTTTGACGTGAAACGTCTTTAAAATCGCGCCGACACATACGGGTACCAGGTTTAAAAACTGGACCGTAACGAAAAGGTCTATATCATCGTACCTTAATAATTAAAAAACTATTGGTCTTAGAAACAAAAATGTGGTGTAAATATTTCACTTATATAGTCAGCTCGCTGTTATGACATTGAGTTCGTGTCGGGGTCAAGCGGGGGGGCGGGGGAGGGATACTGCGATAACTGTGCGAAACCGGCGCTCACGCTTGTTTCTATTCAGTGTAACTCGTGACTCCGACTTTATAGCGTGGTGATTCTTTCGTGTGTTTGTCAAGTTTATTTGAACCGATTGATTTATACAAAAATAAGTGTAATTTGGACAGTATTTATATCTATATAATATTATAAAGCTGAAGAGTTTGTTTGTTTGTTTGTTTGAACGCGCTAATCTCAGGAACTACTGGTCTGATTTGAAAAATTCTTTCAGTGTTAGATAGCCCATTTACCAAGGAAGGCTACAGTCTATACAACAACCTGCCCGGCTTCGCACGGGTACAACGCCCCCTCACGCGGACGAAGTCGTGGGCGGCTGCTATTTAAAATAACCAGAAAGTGACAATAAATATATAAACATTTGCTATGTATTTTATGTTTCTATTACGTACCTGTTCTTTTTTTATTAAAATACTTAAAACAGCGTCCATCTTGTTTTCATTTCAATCTTTTACTTTAAAAGCGATTCGCTAACATAGACGTTTCACGTTAAAACCAACGGCCGTGTGCCCCGACACAGCCCCACCCGCTTTTATTGTTGTAAACATCTTGGAGTTTGAACTGGAGTCTTGAACGGCCATGACACTAGACATGGTCTGCCTAGACATAGCCATGAGGTTTTGTCTTGTATCCATTACCTAAACGCGTATAGGTTGGGTAATTGGGTAAAATCACAGTACAACTCCTTGCTAATATTAATATTAAAGTGAAATAAGACGGTTAAAATAAAGGCACTGCTTTATTGTAATGTATGTATTGATGAATCCACACTACCTAATTAATCACCTTACTATACATACACATATTAGAAAATATAAACAAGACAAAAAGAGGAAAGCTGTAAAACTAGAAGTCAGTATTGTATTTATTTTATTTTTCGAGCATTTGTTCAAAGAAAGTGACATTGCATTCCAGGGCAGGTTTGTATCGCGTGGGGTTCTAATATAGAGGTATCCAGTGTGGACCAGTGACATGTTTCTATGTTTGTATTGCAGTGGATGTGGTGTGAGTATTAAGCGTTGTACGGAATGTGGGAATAATATTAGTAATAATCGTATCTTAAGACTGATATTTTTACAGGTCACATAGCTTATCTATAAAGGACCCTGTCTGTCTCTAAAACTTTCATGATAGAGACAGAATTAACTTTATCCTTCCGATAGGCTATCCGACCATTAGAAATATCGGCCTTAAATAAGGTTAAGTAACTCCATATGTCATAACTCTAGATTTTATGCATTTTCTTTCACAGTCAATGTCATGTTTTAAAATTCTCTACCGCATACTAATTGTGACCGGATATAATATAATGCTGCTATGCTGCTCTGGGAGTAAAAAAAAAGTATAATACTACAGCTGCTTCTCTTCCCGGGCATACTGTATAAGGCAGTAGAGGGACAAGAGTGTCTTGGTGTTTTATAGGCGATGGGCTGACCACCTGTCACTACTAACCGAACTTGTACATCTCAACTATACCCTCAAAATTGGTCAGAAGTGGCACCATGTGGTCCTATCGGCCCTTAGTGCTCTGCCTACCCCGTAAGGGATAAAGGCGTGATTATATGTATGAATGTATAGTATAATATTAGTGCAATTTGTAGCATTAAAATGCAGACGGAACTCAGTTGCTTAAAACAGTTTTTCTCATATTGTTCCATTTCAATTTATTAAAAACAGTCTAGGGCACTAGCTTGTTGTGTTAAGATTGTGAATATCTAAAGGTGTTTATAACCGAAATCACTGTGTTAATTTATACGAATGTGGTGAATATTTAAGAAAAATCGCTGTCTCTTTCTCCTTAATACACACTGTATCAGATGTCGAAAGTAAAATTGATGATCGAATTAAACATTTAAATGGACGCAGGTTTCAACGTATCCCCGAATCTGGGCCCATTTTATTTAATTCCAATGTAGTTTATAAATTGAAATAGCTGAGTAGATATCGTTAAGAAGCTCAGGAGAGGCGTGATCTAAATACTTTTTATGGGTGATACTTCGTATTGAAATGTACTAAGTTTAACAGTTTTAGTTTATCTATAGGATGTTTTTTTTTTCTAAATACATAATATAAAGTATATACCTTCAAGTCAAATTGACATAAATAAATGATAATTATTGATATTGCAAGTCTTCTCAGAGTATCATGTTCATTTAGTAAAAAATACAATTTCAATAAATTTTAATGGTTATTTCGGACATTATTTTTCGTTTTGAAACACAATTCTAAGCATTTCAATCTAAATCCGAAACTTCATAAACCTTTTAACAAGTGTCATTTCAAGGATTTTCAGAATAATCCCCGTTTAAAGTATAAAAGGAATATTCAAAGTTACTTTTTATTATTTTCCTCTCCTAAGAAGATAAAGTTAGATTGAGTTCGTGGTACATAGCCGAGTTATGAGATTTTTCACTAAGTAAGGGTATTTTCGATAGGGACCACGCATGAATTTTACTTACGGAAGTTATGTGAGGAGTTAGTTAAAGTGGTCCGTATTTACCTGAAACAAAAAGGCGGCGTTTTAGAAAATGAGGATTTAAACCTCATTTAAACACTGACGTTAAAGACGTTAGACTATAACTTGCTGGATTCACAGTTAAAGCTAAAACTGTACGTCACAAATAAACAATAAATGATAATGAAAGTAAAAAATTGTTTCCTTTAATTAATATTTAACACTTAAATAATAGGAGTCCATAATTATAACCTACCCTGAAGCAATGATGATCGATAAGCTTTGAAACCGATCACAAGCCATAAAGGAGATAAAAAATATCATCGGCCCATTAAAATCCGTCGATAATGGCTTGAACATGTTTTATTTTTGATTTAAAAAATGTGGGAATATTTTTTGTGATACTTTTTCTAAATATTGTTGAGTGCGCTGACAACTTATCAATAATTAAGAAAGTGTATGACGAGACCCATACAGAAGACTTTTTAACAAATTTATATATGTCAGAACGATGTAGGAGGCACATTATGTAACGACGTATTATGGTCTTGATGTCAATTCCAAATTTCTTAAATGGGTACTTTTCATATGAAGATCAGTTTACCAAATTTGTTAAACATGACTATATTAATAATAGTTGCAATAGCTTATTTTTACACACTAACTTTACCTTTAAGCAAATCTAGTGTGTTTGAATAATCTTCATAACATATTGTTTATAAAACCTGTTAGCTTATATGATACCAATATTTTTATATTCGACAGCTGGTCAGGTCGTGACTTCCCTTCAACAGTTGTTTTTGATGAACAAAGGGTCTATAACTTTTTTGCACTCGAAAATACCTTTGCCGTTGTGTGATATTAATCGCTATAAGTGGAATAAGGGGGATAGGTTAAAATTTGGCTTTATTTGCCAACATTGCTGTTAATATAAGACTAAGTGGCATGATAATGATAGAGTTCTGGGAAAGTAATAAATTAAGATTTAGAATTTTATATTGTTACTTTTGTTTGTTGGTTATTTTAAGTAGAATTAAGAGCATTACTTCAATATTGTATTTTAGTTATTATTATTTTAAATTAAAGTCCTTATTTAAAGTCAAAATTCCTAGAAATGGTCAATATCTGAGGCTTATCAAATGAGTTTCTATCTCGGTTCAAATGTTATCATTTTGTAGGCGAATGTCGATCGTTAAGCGCGGGTTTCATTTTAACGATCATTTCGTAAAGTGAACGGTTAACTGATATTTTGTGAGATTAAATTATCTCTATTGAAATATTGAAATTCTTGACAAAGATTTTATCTATCGATCTGTACATATAATAAAATTGTAAAGGATCGATGATTGTGCACGCTAATCTCAGAAACGGCTAAACCGATTGATGCAGTTTTCAGGAATATATTGTGACAGGTCCCACTTAACATATAGGCTACTTTTTATCCCGGGAAAATGATTTTATCCCGGAAAATTTTGACATTTTGTTTCTTCTGTAGTCCACGCGTGGCGTCCACTAGTCTATGATATTCACGAAGAAATGAAATACATCAGGAAATCAAACTCAAGGAAAAAAAAAGAACTTAAATAATCCGCTTTAGGTACCTATCTTGTTATCCTTAAGAGTGCTCATAACATTAGCCGTTTACTCATAATCATTAGATTACCTTCATTTACTTACTCCCGACTATTTTACCATTGTAATACATATAACCTTTTTGCCAATAGTTAAGGTACTTACTAGAATGATCAGGACACCCGGCTTCAAGAAGAAGTTGCTAGTTAATCGCCTGGTACTTAGTTTTTTAGTCGATTTTACGACATGCATAGAGGGTTTATAAAGTGAAGCCCTGCCTCATCAGCACATGACTATTTATAAAAAGGCAAAGATCATGGAGCCAAGAGTGTAGAATCGTTTATTGTAAGTACATAATCTGTATCCTAAAATAATACAGGAATATAACATTTCATACACTAGACTGTCCTTAATAAACATGCACTCCCTTTTAAAATAAGTTGTACAGAATAATTGTTACAGCACACAAACAAATAAAACGACATGCTTTTGACGCAAAAGCGAACCCCGCCCAGTTATTTCTAGTACTGAATCACGATACCAGAACAATAGACATACTCTATACATTCCTTATTGTCTTTTGCGTTTTAATACTATATCCCTAACCAATATAAATGATTAGTAAACGTCAACTGTATCCAAATATCATAAGATTGAAAATAGCTTTCTTACTCTGTATGAAAATGTGGTCTAAGTATAGGCTATGTCGTGTATCATATGTTTAATATCTACTAGAATAGTGATTTGATAAATGCCAATAAATTATAGCTTTGTGTGCTATATTTGAGCGGAAATTGTAGTTCTTTTCAATACCTTGCTTTTAGGTAGACTGTATACAGACAGCAGTTTGCTATTATTCGTAAATTACCTTATTTTGAGAAACACAAATATACTCTTTAACCGACAAATTTATATGTTTTTACACTCTCTAAATAATTTCTAAATCAAAATAAAAACTGCTATTAAAACTAAAGCAGAAAACTTGCAGTTAATTAATATAAACTAATCATAAATAAGTACTTTTTATATAGTCAACATACGATAGCTTCTAAATCGGATGCATACGGAAATCTAAAATCAAATAGAAAACTGCTAAGTTGCTATGCTACTCAGTTCAGTTATACTCATGACAAAGAAACCCTCACATAAGATATATTACGTCCCAATAAGACTGATGACTAAGCTACTGAAGTATACTTCATCAACGTCAAAAATGACAATCATTACAATGGAAAATTTGGTAATGGTAGATGACTTTCATATTAGCAAATCCTACGTTCATTAAATCTATGCAAGGGTACGAAACTATAACTTTGAAATCGTTTACAATATCGTTATGATTGTTACTGTGCTCAGAGATATATTGCCAATCGGATTGTGATACTTTTTTGTTATTTAATTAATTTGTTTTATGATTTAAAGAAAATTTCAGTTCAATCGACCTTAGTTTGTAAACTACTTAAGTACTTACCTTATTGTTGTTTTAAAATTGTTTGGGTGAACATAACAGTATAAGTTTGTTTTTGTTTTGCTTATTATTTGAGTTATATTATGATCCAGAGTATTTCATCATTTTCTTTACTGATTTTTTAAATACTTATAAGTAGGCGGACAGTTAGTTTGATAAAAAAAGTTGTTAGTTTGACTTTTTCAAATTCAAAGTCAAAATGTTATTTTACATTTTACCACAAAATTCTATAAAAAGGATACTCGCCAGGCATTCTACCTCTATTACCAGTGCATTTACAATTACTCCCGATGTTGAATCAGCAAAATGGAGCACCCTATATTTAGGAGGGTAGATACGTTTAATGCTAAATTCTTCATCTACATTCAATGGTAGTGGAAATATTCACTACATTTCAGCTATATCATTATTTATGAATTTATAGACATAATAAACAACGCAGCCAGCATTTTAGGGACGCTACCTGATAAGTAAGATCGGATGACCGCCTTGTAAAAATTAAGATGTACAACCGACCCACCATAGTTATAAAGTATAGAGTTTAAGAATAACTGTTGATTCAGCTACAAAAATATCTAATTCGGCTAATAGACTGACTGCTATTAAAAGAAATACTAGTTTAGCATCAAAATTTTAAATAGTTGATTCCATTGTGTTGACGCACCAAGGACATACAAACAAGATGCTATCCTCAACCATCGGCTTATTGTTTCTCTTTTTAAATTCGCTCTTATTAAATTTGAGAGAGCTGAAACAACCCTTGAGATTAGAGGGGAAAGGTTTTATTAGGGGCGACTAACGAGTGCCGATAAGGAGGCACAATGCCCCTCGATGTAGGATGCGTCACAGAAACTGCCAACAGCGGGACATGTACAGAACATACAGATTCTAAACCGACAAAAATGAAAATAAAAGTGGATCAATGCAACGATCTTAGTAAATTTTCTTTTAGATTTCAATAACCTATTGAATATTTTAACAACATTCTTATCTTGTAGTAAAATATAAATGCAAATATAAATTTTAATACTACGTAAATTGAGATGGTCCATGTAGTATAGTTTGTGACTAAGAAAAAAAAATATTCCAATTGAAAACTTAGTCGACACCTTTTTGAGACACACATAATTTGTCCACGAATATCCGCTGTGTCTTTACAATTAAGGCACTCTCGCTAGGGGGGCAAACCATTCACTGTTTAATCTACAGTTCAATCTTGACTTAAATGAACACCTAGACGTCTGCCCCCTGTATCGATTGGTAGATAGTGTAAATCCACTGGTTTGTTAATGAATTGATTCGACACGATATTCTTCTTAATCAATTGGGCCAATGGTGTCGAAACTGCTCGTGAATATTAATCACTTGGTTTAGGGTGTTAACTTGTGAGTACGGTGTAAATATTCCTTTCGGAAGATCTGTGGGTTAATTTAAAAATTAATATTTTGAGTGGTATCGAAAGTAATTTAAGGTTAAATTTTTTATTACAATATGTTATGTCCTTTATACGCAGTTGTTCCAATGTTAATTCTTCAATCTGTACTACTACGACGAACAAAAGATTTGCATTAGACCTATTGTAAAGATGTCAATCAGATAATGAGATATCGGCGAAATTTTTAACTTATGAATTCGCACTAGTTCCATTACAATTATGAAATTTTCTATTTACTATGTCCTTCTGTGTCCAATTTCTTTTGGGCTATGTAAGTTTTCATGCTCACATAATTTTCTTTTACACTGTTTGAGAAAATTATATTTTACCTAAAAAATATCACTACTTTCTAAGTTGATGTTCGTTTCGTACATCTCTATCTATCTATCAAATACATATCTATCAAAGGTTTTCATTTCCGATTAGTTAAAGGTTAAATTCTAATTGTTTTGTTAGAAAATTGGTTTCTCTGAGGTGTTGCTCTTAGAATAATAAAATTAGCATTGATAATAATTTTAAATATAAAACTAAATAATAAAATTACATAATGCCCTTCAGCTACATTATCAACAACAGAACTTTAGATTGCCTACAACGTGCCTTATCATCAATCCATCATAGATTAGTCACGTGACAGGACCCAACATGTCACCTTCCCCACCCCAGTCACCTGATAGACACAGTGATAAATTCATCTTATCACTGCACGATAAGACGCGAAATTTATTTTTTACCCGAAAAGACCAATGCATTTCCCGTGTTTTTTTCGCTTATAAGACAGGGATAGGACATAAAAAGATGATAAGAAGCCATTATAGATATTGAGGAGGGTTGAAAAGGTTTTCAGGGGTATTTGAAAGCTGGGGTGCTTAGAATGTCACTACAGCATGCGATTTTGGTAGTAAATCCAACTAATAGATCCAGGTATTTGAACGAACTATCGATAAAGTGATTGGAATTAATATCTATTTTGTCGTTAACCTTGGATAGAAAAGCTTTTAAGGATTACTTTAGAATTTCTTAGCATTTTACTCATTGCAATTAGTTATAATGTATATGTAGCCGGGATTGTAACACTGAATTTATTCCATGTACGTATTTTAAGAGAGTGACGTCAAGCAACAAATGCCAATTTCGAAAGAAACCATGTAGCATCGTTCCCAAAAATAAGAGAGACAAACGATGGAGAAGGATAAACGTAGATAGATTATCATTATAGAAGTAGTATTTTGAAATATACCTACATATAAGTATTTGACGTGAGATCTTTAGCAGTACCAACCTATCCCGTCTACCCAATTCCTAAAATACCTACGTGAAGTAAGCTCATAAACATTTTTAGTTCACTGGCTATAATTAAAGGCGAGTCACACCCAGTTGTAAGTGGAGGTCTTAAAATTCACTCAGAAGTTTGCTAGCAATCGCGGATAGTTAAGGCTATGCGGCAGTAAAGCTACAGGGCGGTCGTAAAATAAAAAGTGTTTACTTACCCCGAAGATAACAAGGAACAAAGTTCGTTGATAAGTTTTTATTTCCTTAGGGGAAGAGGCAGGTAAAAAGACGGAGCACAGAATGTAGCTATAGGATATGTCAAGAGGCTTGATTAGAATCGTTTTGGTTGAAGATATAAATATCGGAGATAAAAAATATGAACTATTTACTGTTATCAAAGAGTGACAAACTTCAATAACTAAAATTATAAGAGGTGGAGTGTAAAATTAGGTTTTGAATGATTTAGTTAGAGTTAAGGTTCGAAATAAGCTCGGACTAAAATGATGGACTTTACAAACTTTTGGAAAATCTAATTATTAAAATGAATCAATCAGATAACAAACTGAAATGTAGCCTTTTAGAAATAACAACCTTTTCAAAAACTGTATATTACTTATTGTTATTACAAAATAATGTAAGAGAGGTAATTTTTCACCATCTCTTCCATGTAAACATTCTGTTTATTGACATAGCAAGCGTCCAGACAGTTATCTCGAATATGACAATGGTCATTCTTCTAGCTCATTAAGCCGGGGAGACGTCGAGAATGTCAGATAATTCGTACCTGGTAGATGAATCATTTCGGGGGCGACACGGAACGCCGGCGCCGGCCGCGAAACTTGCTACAATGGCCAATAAACACCTCGTAAAATATGAAAGACCGCACTAAAAACGCTATTATTATTCGCTAAATGTCCACCTTTTGTTAAATGAAGCCGTCAAATATTTCGCATTACGATATTGCAAGGGTTCAAAGGGTTAACTGTTGTACAGCAATAACACTTTTATGGCGCATTTAAAATCGACGGGACCGCAGATTTAATGCCTACTTTATACGCGAGACAAGCTTATTAAATCCACATCTTGATGAGGTTTACAATCGCGAATAAACTTTATATTTTTATTATACGACACCTAAATGCGGTGATTTATTCGCAAGTAGATACGCAATATCGAGGTTGGCCAACCGTTATTAGTACCTACCATAGTTGCCAAGGTGTTCCACCCCTCAATAAATCTTGTCTAATTTGTGTGTAATTACAGAACGGCACAGTTCTCGATGTAACAAGGAGTACCAGCAGGGAGCCGCGCGGCACGTGCTCGCGCGTGCCGGGACAAAAACTAACGCCAAACGACCTATCACAAGCACCAATGGTAACAAATAACAGCCTTAAACGAAGGAGATGAAGATTTCGTTTTCAATGATAATTCCACTGACGATTTTCATATAAAACAAATCGCTAATTTGACTGTAATAACCGAGTTAGAAGGTGAAAATTTCGATAGCAAATAGTTTAAGCTAGTCTACGACGAACTCGGTATGTGTAACATTGAAATCTAACGTGCACATATAAGTTGACGAAAACTTTCTAATGTGTTCTTTGACCCTTTCGATGGGTTAGTTTTAATAAAGATATTTTAAGGGCGCACTATTTCAAGGCAGATTAAAGTTACGTTATTACTCTTGAGCCCTTACCGTCGCTGTTTGAGAACAATATAGTGTAGTTTTGGAAGGGTCGGATTTTAATTTAACTAACATTAATTTTTAAATATAAAAAGACCCTGCACTTTTTCTTGATCATAAATGTGGGTTTAGATATTATTTGTTACTCAGATGACATTTGTCTATGTGGAGGGGATTAAATTAAATTAGAATAATGAAGTAATCATTTATATTTTTATTTTATACTGGGCGACATAATGATCCTTACATTCTTAGGAGATACTGTAATGGAGAAAAGAAAATGTACTGAAAAGAGCGATCTTAATGTTAACTGCTTAAATTTGTATTTCGTAATAGTTAATCACCAAAGTCATCTTACTTGATAAATACACAGATTTAAAAATACTCATAATTTTCCGTTATTATGCCTCCGAATGTTAAATCTATATCCATCCTAAATTTTGTGTAAATCCAGTTTAATTTTAGCGTGTTCATTCATGCAAACATAAACATTTAGATTAGTTTGAAAGTAGTATTAAGATAGAGTCTCATATTCAATTAGTGAGTCACTTAGTTCATTCTCCACCACAGATGGTTTATGTCTTTTTAGTCAAATCCCTTTCATCCCTACATAATTAGTACAGCCGGCACTACGTAATAAATCCATGAGAGCTACAATTGCCATTTGAATCGCATAAATAAATCTGTGTCATGCACTATGCATGCATTCGACGCCAAACTATGGGCATTACTCCCTACCAGTGCGATCGAAAATAGCTCCTACTATTCCATCAGACAGTCCAATTCCAACTGGAGCTTTAATACATTGCTTCTGCAAACCAAAAAATCCTTTTGGAGTGTCCATACCGAGTACACCATTTACGGGCTTGATTGAAATTTTGCAATCAACAAGGGGGCTACAATGATGAAATTATTCGTGTACACTTTTTGCTCTATCCTTGGTTATTCATTATTGGGGCTTCGGAATAGAAAATTTACGGGGGATTGTGATTCTAATCTGAGGCCAGTCGGTCGTTCAAAGTGATTATGGTTCAGATAAGGGCCCGGGTGGAGTGGGTCGTCCCACGCGCGATACATGTACGCCTGCATTATTCTATGTCCACCTTTATTCCGTTGAAATGTATGCACATTTATCTATATTGTTTTACATAAGTGAATTAAATAGGAAAATTTATTCGATGCGATCCCATCTGTTTCGTTCAACATTTCGGGTGTTAGTGAAAATTTTACTCAATACAAAAAGAAGATTGCCCAATATAGGTATTTACTTTTTAATTCAGTTAGATGTTACCAGTCATATAATTTAAGTTATTTAAAAAAAAACAATACATATGAAAAATATAATAAAAATACCCATGTCTATTGTAGTATACCCAGAATGTATCTTTGGTTTCTTTTGAAGTAGGAACAGTATTGTTGGTGAATTTGAATTGCATGATGCCGAACTGGGCACTAGATTCACTTGTATAGATTGTACTGCTATTGTTATTGTGTAGCGCTATGGTAGAGCTTACATTTATTGCTATAAAACACGTTTTTTTTTCAATGGTACCTCCAAACTGGTGATATGTTTTATATATGTATAAATTAACCAAAGAGGCGTTAACTAAAATACGTTCTATATTCTTTCCAATTTGAAATTGGTATGTCCTTTGTCTTTTGTTTTTTTTTATGTGTGATTTTTTTGAGTTTGTTAGCATGAGTGAGCTTCTTAGTTAATTAAAAACGAATTGTGTAAATATCTGAGTTTTCTTGTGGAGTTAGTTATTGTGAGATTTGTACATGGTGCCGAAACCAGGGACAGAAATTACATGCCAGATTAATGTGAACTTATGAATATTTTGTGAAAGAAAAACCCATATAATTTTGAGGTTATGTTGCAGTTGTAAATTCTAAAATTTATTTACTTATAACCTTATGAACACTATACAAAAATACTTCAATCTGCATAATAAATTAAATTAAAGTGGAATTTGTGAACATTAATTACTGTTGTGCAAAATAACAGAAATAAACAATGGAGGCGCTGATCGCGGGTCAAGAAGATTTCTGTGAAAAGTTAATCAGTGCTGAAACTAACTTTAAAAAGTCACCACGAGAGAGAATAAAGAAACCATACTTAGAGACGAGATTAGAGAGCTTAGAACTATTGTACAGTGATTTTAAAAAGGGACATCGCGAAATTATTGTCGGAATAGCAAAGGAAGACAAATTGAAGCATACCTATTTTACTGAGGATGTCTACAATAAGTTCGAGGAACTATATATTAGATATAAGTCATCTCTAAAGGAAGCTCTTGAACCATTCTTGGAAACAAAGTGCATAATGCAGTCAATTAACTCCGTTGCATGTAATAGTGAGTCTACATCTAATATTAGCGAAGTTAAATTACCCAGAATACAACTGCCAACCTTTTCTGGTAATTACAATGAATGGCAAAGTTTCTATGACATGTTTACATGTTTAATACATAATAACGTGAAATTGTCAGCAGTACAAAAGCTTCATTATTTAAAAGGAAGTTTAATAGGAGAACCGGAACAATTAATACGAAACTTTCCTACAACTGAGTTTAATTATGTAGAAGCATGGAAACAGCTTACTAAGAGATATAATAATAAGAGATATAACTGCAATACTATCATGAAAACATTGTTTTCGCAAAGACAAATAAGTTCAGATTCTGCAAGTGCTGTAAAACAATTGCTTGATACTACATCCTCTTGTTTGAAAGGTTTGAATAATCTGGGCATTGACACAAGTAGCTGGGACGCTATTATCATATATTTAGTATCCTCTAAGTTAGACCAAGCCACTCATAAACAGTGGGAGTACCATTTAACAATAGGTTCAGATGAGATGCCAAACTGGCCGCAGTTCGTCGATTTTTTGGAATCTACATTTAGAAGTCTAGAGATAACTGATGCGAGTAAACCGTACTCCAGGCATACACAGCTATATAAGCAACCTACGAAATCTAATGTATTTCATTCATCAATCCAAGACGAGAACAAGCAAGCTGCAGGTATCTTATGTGCTTTATGTAAAGGTTCGCATTTTTTGTACTACTGTAAGTATTTTGAACAAAAACCAGTTGAAGAAAGACAACAATTTATACAGAGTGAAGGTTTGTGTTTTAACTGTTTTGCGCCTGGACACTCGGTCAAAGTGTGCCGGCAAACGGCTAGATGTTGCAAGTGTGGAAGAAAGCACCATTCAATGTTACATTATGACAGCCAAACAGCTGCACCAATCGCTAACATTGATAATAATCACGCTGCATTATACGAAGATGAGAGTAGCCGTAACCAATTGGATACTACAACCTCCGAGGCGAGAATCGTAACGAATTTTTCGAGAGAGCAAACACAAAGTTACGATGTACTACTGGCCACAGCTGTTGTAAAGGTGAATGCAAGAAATGGAGTCAAGCACGTGATTAGAGCTTTACTGGACCAAGGATCACAGGCTTCATTTGTAACGGAATCTACAGTACAACTACTTGGACTTCAGCGCACTAAGGTAAATGGTTGGGTATCAGGTCTGGGAGACGGTCATACTAGAGTCAAATACATGGTTTCACTGCAATTCGAATCACAGCATAATCCTACAAATGTTATTAATATTAAGGCATATGTTTTGAATTCACTTACCTCATTACTTCCCGCTAATAATATAGTTGTACCTGATTGGGCAGAGCTGAAGCATTTGCAGTTGGCGGATCCAGAATATACTAGACCAGGTAAAGTAGATGTCCTCTTTGGAGCCGAAGTATACAGTGAGATACTATTAAATGGCATGTTAAAAAATCCACGTGGGGATTTGATAGCACAAAATACAGTTCTAGGTTGGGTTTTGTCAGGTAAGGTTTCATTGGCTTCAACTTCAACGAGTGAAAGAGTGTTAGGTATGCATTTGCACGTCAAGGAAGATGACTTATTGAAACAATTTTGGGAAATTGAAAATGAGCCTAATGTTATCGTTAAAAAATTAACAAAATCAGAATTACAATGTGAAGAATTATTTAAAACAACAACTACCAGAAACAAGCAAGGAAGATTTATTGTAAAATTACCTTTCAGCAGTAATGACCCACAATGCCAGTATGGTCACACAATGGAAATAGCTAAACGAAAATTATATTTTTCAGAGAAGAAATTACACAAAAATCCAAAACTCTATAAGGAGTATCAAAACGTTTTAAATGAATACTTAACATTAAATCACATGAAGTTAGTTGAGGAGGAAGAAATTGATAATGTCAAGGCAGTATATCTTCCTCACCATGCAGTGGTAAGAGAAGATAAGGAAACCACGAAAGTTCGAGTTGTGTTTAATGCATCGAGTAAAGGTGTTAACAACATATCACTTAATGATGACCTTCTTGTAGGACCTAAGTTGCAGCAGGAATTAAGGCATATCCTAATGAGATGGAGATGTCATCGAATTTGTATAATAGCTGACTTAATAAAAATGTACAGACAAGTGCTTGTTAGTATGGAAGATACAAACTTTCAGCGAATTTTGTGGAGACCAAATTTAGAAGACCCTATAAAACATTATAAGTTATTAACACTCACATTTGGCACCGCAAGTGCGCCATACTTAGCTGTAAAAACACTGCAAAATCTAGCTGAGATAGAGAGGTCTAAGTACCCTATAGCAGCAGAAATCACTAAACAAGATTATTATGTTGACGACTTGATGACAGGATGTGATACTGAAGAAGAAGCTGTACATATCTATAAAGAAATGAATGATTTAATGAACTCAGGGGGTTTTCAACTTCAAAAATGGAGCAGCAACAGTGAAAGGTTTTTGCAGTACATAAGCGAGGACCAAAACAATATAAATAAAACAGTTCCTATAAAAATTGATAACGTTGTAAAGGTGTTGGGCATAGGCTGCAATAGAGAAAATGATAACTTCGAATATGTAGTACAGCTGCAGGAAATACACGATACAATCACAAAGCGACAAGTCTTGTCAGATATCGCCAGGCAATATGATCCTTTGGGTTGGATCGCACCAATAATAGTTACTGCGAAATTATTTATGCAAAAATTGTGGAAGTCTTCTCTGGAATGGGATGAACCTCTTACGGTAGAATTACGGTCCGAGTGGTTGCAATATAGAGAAAATTTGGCCCAAACAAAAGACATTATGATTCCGAGATGGTTGCATTCATCACCGAGAACAATGTCTGAATTACACGTATTCTCCGATGCATCTAAAGAAGCATACGCAGCTGCAGTCTATTTGCGTACGATTGATGAAAGTAACAATGTTTACGTACGCTTGGTATCTGCAAAAACTAAGGTCGCTCCTATAGTCAAACAAGTGTCTATTCCAAGACTAGAGCTTTGTGGAGCCGTGCTAGCTGCTAAATTAATATTTGAAGTATCCCAAATCATGCACGTGCCACAGGAGAACTTATTCGCTTGGACTGACTCAATGGTGGTACTGGCGTGGTTAAATGGATCACCGAATCGTTGGACTACTTTTGTGAGCAACAGAACGTCTGAGATTCTGAATATTCTTGATGTCAATCAGTGGAATCACGTCCCATCACACGAGAATCCAGCAGACTGTGCATCAAGAGGCATGTATCCTGAAAAATTGCTAAATCATACGCTGTGGTGGAATGGTCCGAAATGGCTTTCCAATTTAACATTAAATTTAGACAAAATAGAGACAGCGGAAACACACGAAGAAGAAAAAATAAAAACTTTAACAATAGTCAAAAATTCTGTAGAGGAAATGGTGTGGATAAAATTTTCCTCATTACAGAAAATGTTAAGAGTCATCTCATACTGCAGAAGAGTTTTACAAATAAAAGTGCCAAGAAGAGAGCGTACTAATTTAACGATAACAGTGACTATCAAAGAAATGAACGAAGCATTACAGGTAGTCATAAAGCATGTTCAAAGAGTAGAATTTGGAGATGAAATAGAACAATTAAAAAAGCATTATTATATTTCAAAGAAAAGCGTTCTTCATTCACTTTCTCCTATCATAGATCAAGATGGGATTTTGCGTGTCGGTGGACGTATCGACGAAGCTAATGTAGGTTATGATACAAGACATCCAATAATTCTTCCTACTAAGAGTCACCTGAGTTCGCTTTTAGTATCGGAAGCTCACAACAAAACATTACATGGGGGACCGCTAGTCATGTTAAACTATTTGAGAAGTAAATATTGGATTATCAGAGCTAGAGATTTAACCAAAAAGTATTACCGAACATGTGTCACATGTTTAAGGTATTCAAAGGCAAATAATGTACAACTAATGGGTCAATTACCGCAAGTGAGATTAAAGCCTAGCAAACCTTTTAAGTCAACAGGAGTAGACTACGCAGGACCTATTAATATTCGCTTTTCACCTGGTAGAGGTGCAAAGTCATATAAAGGCTACATATGCCTTTTTGTATGTATGGTTACCCGTGCCATACACCTTGAAGCAGTAACAGATTTGACTTCTAAAGGATTCATAGCAGCATTTAGAAGATTTACGTCTAGAAGAGGTCACTGCCAAGATATTTATAGCGACAACGGTACCAATTTTGTTGGAGCTTATAAACAGTTACGAGAAATGTTCAACAATTCTAAATCTTCCTTAACTAGTGAAATATCAGAATTGCTGACTCTTGAAGCCACTACATGGCATTTCATTCCTCCTCATGCTCCAAATTTTGGAGGCTTATGGGAAGCTGGAGTTCGTTGCGCTAAATCACATTTGAAAAAAGTGATAGGTGATAGCACTCTTACATACGAGGAACTCGCGACCGTGTTAACACAAATCGAGGTATGCTTAAATTCGCGTCCGATATGTCAGCTAAGTGACAACCCTAATGACCCTCTTCCGTTGACACCCGGCCATTTTCTGATTGGCGAACCCTTGTTAAATGTTGTTGATGATTATACTATTTACAACGTAACAGGTTTAGATAGGTGGAAATTGGTTCAAAAAATTGTTAGTGACTTTTGGAAAAGATGGTCAAAGGAATATTTGCTTAGTTTAAGTCATAGATATAAATGGAGTACCAAACAAACAGAACCAGAAGTTGGAGACATTGTTATTGTAAGGGAGGATAACGTACCCCCAGCTAAATGGATTTTAGGGAAAATAGAGAATAAACATCCTGGCCATGATAATATCACTCGCGTTGTAACTATAAGGGGTAGAAATGGTCTATTTAAGCGGCCTGTAAGTAAAATTTGTGTTTTACCCAAGTAAATGTTTTACAGACATGGTCACGGTGGGCGGTTAAATTTGAAATGTAGATAGGTAGTTTATTTTTAATTTGTTGCTTAAGCCACGGTGGGCGGTTAATGTACCTACTTATAATAGTTTTTTTTTTGTAATACTTACCCAATGTTGTTTCAGTTAAGCCATTATATTATCATTAGAATGTATACTTTTGTAAATATCTCAGTAAAACAATCACACTACAGTGTAATATAACGCTTTATTATATTATTATGTATAATCTAGACTCTAGACAAAACTACGTCCGCTCACTTCGACTTCTCGAAAAAACCACCCGCTGAGTTCCCCCGCTTTAACAACTGACATTTTGTTTTCTTTTTAAAAAAATAATGTTGCCAGTCTAAATGACCAACATTCCCAATAAATACATGAAACCTTACACTCGACCATCCTGATGACATGCATGGCCTCATGTATGTACCATGTGGAACCTTACACTTGGCAAAGCGCAATACCCCAACTTTACACAACCCATGATAAACATGGAAACTTCCGAATAGTGAAGCCTGATACAATGAAATATTTAAACATAGAAAGTATATTATTCAAACATAATATGTATATTATACAAATGACAATTGACAAACAAGTTACATTTACTTTTATGTCAATGACTTGATTTCTTGAGACATTCATAAGCGACATTTTACAATCGTTCCATGACAATAACATGTCGTGTTTGGATATTTACAAGAAAAATTTACAAGTTTGAACAGGTATACAGTTTGTTTTATTGATTATTTTTATGATATTGATACATAATATATTTAACAATCAATAATTTAAGTATACATTAGAGACGTGCTGTATACCGATAATTATGTATCTACATTCTACAGATCATTTTTTTTTATATTACATTAATTATTATAGTAGTATGTACAAAACATGAACCAAACAGCCATCGTCTACGCATTTTATTAAAAAAAACTATTTATTCTATTTAAACTTGCTACTCTTAATATAAATAAGTATCCACGTAACAATTATTTTAAAATAACCTTGTAATGAATATAATCCTTGTATTGTAACCTTGTAACCAATTGTATCCTTGTAACCAATTGTATCCTTGTAACCTTGTAACTAAATGTATCTTTGTATCCTTGTAACCAAATGTATCCTTGTAACCTTGTAACCAAATCTATCCTTGTAACCAAATGTATCCTTGTAACCTTGTAACCAAATCTATCCTTGTAACCTTGTAACCTTGTAACCAATTGTATCCTTGTAACCAATTGTATCCTTGTAACCTTGTAACTAAATGTATCTTTGTATCCTTGTAACCAAATGTATCCTTGTAACCTTGTAACCAAAATCTATCCTTGTAACCAATTGTATCCTTGTAACCTTGTAACTAAATGTATCTTTGTATCCTTGTAACCAAATGTATCCTTGTAACCTTGTAACCAAATCTATCCTTGTAACCTTGTAACCAAATGTATCCTTGTAACCAAATGTATCCTTGTAACCTTGTAACTAAATGTATCTTTGTATCCTTGTAACCAAATGTATCCTTGTAACCTTGTAACCAAATCTATCCTTGTAACCTTGTAACCAAATGTATCCTTGTAACCAAATGTATCCTTGTAACCTTGTAACTAAATGTATCTTTGTATCCTTGTAACCAAATGTATCTTTGTAACCTTGTAACCAAATCTATCCTTGTAACCTTGTAACCAAATGTATCCTTGTAACCAAATGTATCCTTGTAACCAATAGTAACCTTGTAACCAAAACTATCCTTGTAACCAGCCTAAATTAAATTATTATCGTAACCGCAGAATATCCTTGATACCAACCAAATAGCCACCTATCTATATATTATCCTTATAATTAACTCGTAACCCTAATGCTAAATCAAAGATAATTATTTATTATAATCAGTAGTGTTGAATCCGTTTAGCCTATTCCTTTATATGTGTGCACTACACACACATGCATGTCATATAAATATTTATTTAAAATTTCTAACTTAGTCTCCAATAAATCGTCAAGCTAAAACCACGTATTTTTATATTAACAACACTGCAAGATCCTAAACCTTATTACAATCACCATATGGTCCATATTCGAACCGGATTACATCGAAGTAGCTACATTCAATAGTCGCCGAGCTCGAGAACAAAAGACTGCGATTGCAGTGCATTGAACAATGTTGGGAAACATTTAAAAATGCTCATCACGATCTTCTGAAGATTACGTCAAAAGAACAACGCGCCGACATATCTTATTTCGTGAAGGATGAATACTACGTTTATGAAGACTTATACTTGTGCACGAGCGGAGATTTAAAAGACATGTTATTGGCATCAAGTAGCCAAAATCAGAATATTACAATGCCAATAACAACAAGAAATGATGATAAAGTGAAATTACCACGAATACAACCACCCGTATTTAGCGGTCACTACGAAGATTGGCCTACATTTCAAGACTTATTTGTTTCGCTCATTCATAATAACAATACATTAACCGACGTAATGAAACTACACTTTTTGAAGAACAGTGTCAGTGGCGAGGCGCAAGCTTTATTGAGAAATATACAAGTTACAGACCGAAACTATGATGAAGCGTGGAAAACTTTGAAAAATCGTTATGGAAACAAAAGAATTATTGTCAACACTATTATGAAAAGATTATTCTCGCAAAAGAAAATATATAATCAAACTGCTAGTCAAATTAAGTCATTACTAGACACAACTACAGAGTGTTTAAACAGTTTAACTAACCTTCAAGTATCTGTCGACTCGTGGGATCCGATGATTGTTCATTTGATTGTTCAAAAATTTGATTCTGAAACTCACAAACACTGGGAAGAGCATTCCTTCAAGAGTACATCGGATAATCTACCTACCTGGATGGAATTGAAGAGTTTTTTTTGAAACTAAATTTCGTACGTTGGAATTTATAAACAACACTTCTGCTACCACATCGACTACCAAGCAGACTATGCAGAAAAGTTATCATACAACTTCGCCCGCACCTTCGAGTGTACAGAAAAGCATTCACACTTCAGCACCTACACCTACAAAGAAAATATGTATTAAATGCAATGAAAATCACACACTGAGTCACTGCAAAGATTTTGCACATATGGAAGTTAGTGAGAGAATTGGCTTTGTGAGGACAAACAACTTATGTTATAACTGTGTGCTGGGTGGTCACTCTGTCTTCAAGTGTCGCTTACCAACATCATGCCAAATTTGACACAAGCGTCATCACTCCCTACTGCACCAAGCCAAGCACGAGAATGTGAAGACACATCTAAGTCAAATCGATGAAGATGGTAATAGCACACAAGAAAATGAAGAAGAAAATATTACAATTACAACACACTTTACTACTAAAAAATCAACTGCATTACTGGCTACGGCACTTGTTCCGGTCAAGAATGAGATGGGACAAGTTATCACATTGAGGGCTTTAGTAGACCAGGGTTCATAGGCAAGTTTTATCACTGAGAGAGCCGTTCAGCTTATGAAGCTGAAGAAAAATCCTGCAAGAGGTTCAGTTACAGGGGTTGGATCTACAAAAACCGCTATCAGCAGTGTCGTACAGTGCGAGCTACTCTCAAGATTTGATGATAATTTCAATCTAAAAATCAACGCATACGTGTTAGCTACGCGACTGACCACTGAACTACCTCCGAGGACGATCACAAACACTAATCACTCTTGGCAGCATCTTGTTGGCCTCGACCTGGCAGACCCAAGCTATTATCAACCAGGCCGAGTAGACATGCTGCTAGGTGTCCCCGTATACGCACATATTCTGAAGAACAATATAATCAAGGGTCCTCTAGGCTCACCTTGTGCCCAAAATACAAGCCTAGGATGGATTCTTTTCGGAGACATTGTAGAAAATTCTTCTGAAGATGTCATTGTTATGCACCACAATATCAACTTGGATAATCTAGAAAAATACATGTGGGAATTAGATTCTTCAGAGAAACCAGAACTTACAGCAGAAGAGAAACTTTGCGAAACAATTTATGCTAACACAACTACTAGAACAAACGAAGGACGTTATATAGTGAAACTACCACAAAAAGAGACAAACAATCAACAGAAGGGGAAACCAAGAAAGTAGCACTTAAAAGATTAAATTATTTGGAGAGAAGATTTGAAAAGGATGAAGAATTAAAAAAAGGAATATACCAGAGTCATAGAAGAATATATAACGTTAACACACATGGAAGAAGTTCCACAGAATGAGATAGAAAATACATCAGTATATCTGCCACATCATGCCGTAATTAGAAGTGACAACGATACATCTAAAGTACGAGTAGTGTTTGATGCCTCATCTAAGGGCATAAACAATATTTCACTAAATGAAGAGTTGCTCGTAGGGCCACAGCTTCAAGATGACATGAGAAATATAATCATGAGATGGCGCATGAACAAAATATATTTTGTGGCAGACATTCAAAAGATGTACCGACAAATCCTGGTTACAAAAGAAGATTCAGACCTACAACGAATCCTTTGGCGATCAGCTCCAGCAGATCCTATTAAAGAGTACCGTCTTCTTCGTGTCACATTTGGCACAGCAGCTGCACCTTATTTAGCTGTTAAAACGCTACAGAGAGTTGCAGAAGATGAAGGAAAAGATCATCATGTAGCCATGAAAACGATAAAAGAGGATTTTTACATGGATGATCTAATGTCAGGGCAAGACACTGTTAATGAAGCTGTAGATGTTGCAAAAACGATTACTGATATCCTTCGAAAGGGAGGTTTCGAGCTTCAGAAATTTGCATCGAATAGTACTGAATTTCTCAAACAATTTGCCAAAGAAGAACGAAACAGTAATGTTAACATGGACATTAAACTCGATGGGACTGTACGTGCACTGGGTATATCCTGGAACATGGGGGAAGACAACTTTCAATATCATCTTCATCTGCCCCAATTACCTGCAACTATCACTAAACGCAATATACTCACAGAAACACAATGGCTCCAAGTATTATTCAAGCAAAGATGTTGATCCAAAGACTGTGGTTACATCGATCCAGTTGGGACGACGAAGTAGAACCTTAGATTATGTTCAGGCAGATCCCTCGTACTATCACGTGACTCGCGTCTTCGCTGGCTCCGCTGCCGGCGTTGCGCCTCATCTCGTTCCCTTTGTAGGTCAAGCTCCAACAGCCGGACCCGCTCCTGTTCACCTCTGAGCGCCTGTTCACGTTCCAGTAAACGGCGACTATGGCTGCGGCTGCGGCGTCGTGTACTGTCCCGTCTACGACTGGGACTGCGGCTGCGCCGGGAGTGCGAGCTATGTCGCTGCGGGGTTTTCAGGCTTCGTTCACGACTATCCACTCTATCCATTTACTGAAACTCGTTATAATGAAATTGTTTGCATTAGTAATGGTTCGGTTAGTTTATAATTTACACAAGGGAAAAAAAACGAAGGAAGTACATAACATATCTAGAGAACGGTGCTAGAGAACGGTGCGTCTGAGGCGAAAAATAACGAAATTTTTGGTCCCTTTATAATACCCCACCCGCTGGGTATCTTTTTTTTTTTTTTTTTTTTTTTACCCCCATTTTCAATCAATAGCTATAATTAATTATTTTTATTTCGCTTTATTAACAATTGCTTGTGTACACTCATGTAATATATATTAATAAGAAATAACCAAATAATTGTAACGTCATTCGATTAAATAAAGAAAATAATGCATCAATAGACCTGCAGGTTATTAATTCGTGTGAAGGGTAGATTTAAACAAGAACAGACCGATAACCACAGTTTTAAATTTGGTATCATAAAATATATAAGTACCTACTTTTCTCATGAGTACGAGTACACACATTAATTTTATCACGTCCCTTATCCCTAAAAGTGGTTGGGCTAAATTGTGCAAGTTACACACTCACTTTTTTTATCATAAATTAGGTTCTTTACTCTAAAGAAGTAATAATTGCGGGTACCTAACAATCAGTTGTTCTTTAATCTATTCCCCAATTTATTACTTATCATAATAACTAATTATTGAAGATCATAAATCATTACTGTTTAAGTAGTAGTAAATTGTAGGCGTGTACTTACAGTTTTTGTTCAGCGTCCCGCTTCTGAGATGTAAATATCTCAGTAAAACAATCACACTACAGTGTAATATAACGCTTTATTATATTATTATGTATAATCTAGACTCTAGACAAAACTACGTCCGCTCACTTCGACTTCTCGAAAAAACCACCCGCTGAGTTCCCCCGCTTTAACAACTGACATTTTGTTTTCTTTTTAAAAAAATAATGTTGCCAGTCTAAATGACCAACATTCCCAATAAATACATGAAACCTTACACTTTCTAGTTGTTAAACTACGATTTTTTTGGTGTTTGATTAATATTAAAAAACTTACTGAGTAGTGGGTAGGTACTTAGATAGCTATATTTTAAGGAACAAGTCCTTGGTGGGCGGAATGTATAAATTAATCAAAGAGGCGTTAACTAAAATACGTTCTATATTCTTTCCAATTTGAAATTGGTATGTCCTTTGTCTTTTGTTTTTTTTTATGTGTGATTTTTTTGAGTTTGTTAGCATGAGTGAGCTTCTTAGTTAATTAAAAACTAATTGTGTAAATATCTGAGTTTTCTTGTGGAGTTAGTTATTGTGAGATTTGTACAATATACTTTTATTGGTGTATAGTTTAAATAAAAAATATATGAAGCTTTATCTACTCTTTGGGGTAACTCTCATATTTATATTGAAATCACAAAAAGCGTCATGAAACTTAAGTTATACAATCGTTAACGTACCGCGATTGTAGTAAGTATGATGGGTTTATAGTAGTACAAATATCAGTTGATTGATAGAAATCTATTTTGCATTTGTTTTTAATAGTTTACGAGTACCTAAAGTTTTCTAAGTACGAGACATGACCCAAAACCTTAGACACCGACCGATTTGGATCCAAGTGTTGGACTAGGTTAATGTGTTATGCAGATGGTGAATATTAAGAAAATACATATAGTAATTATAAAAAAGTTTAATGTAAAAACTCAGATATGGATAATAGTTTGTTATTGATAACAGAATATTCTCGTAGATAACGTAATATCGATCGAATTTATAGAGATTCGTCATCGAAACATACCCTCTAATGGGGAGCCTCATTGAGCGCGTTCGTTAGAATTAGATGCTGAAGTCTAAGTGCTGTTAGTGGAAATTTCACGACTATAAACATCACTTCCGAACGATGTTACATCATCTGACTATCCAGATCTGCAAATATCATACACTATTTGTTGACTAGGTAGTTCTCGTCATTACCCGTACATTCCATATAAAATATGCATCCGAAATGAGAAAAATGTGTCGCTGTGTTGTCGACGTGTGTTTCCTCAGCGAAAAGTTTTATACCACAACACCATCCATTCAGAACCCGACTATAAATCTCATGAATAGAGTATGTAACAGCTTGGTACGTGAAGGCTCTTGCGTGAATATGTTTGTGGTCTCACGAATCATAATCTCGGGTTCTCGAAGTTATATAAATGCGTCATCTTTTCACATTAGTTTTCGCGAGTAAATAAACATTTATTCGAAGTAAATAACTCATTCGTGCCTGAATATTATTTTGATGTTTTCACAGGAAACAGCTTCATGTGTAAGTTTTAGCGGTCAATGACTTTACCTTTTTGGACATAGGTTATGTTTAGATTTCTTGTTACAATATTTTGCTTTACGTAACGTAACCGTATTCTGATTCAGATTTATTTATTGCAGTTACATAAATATAGTAAGTACATGTGACGCCCTGTAAGGGCACTGCAAACAATAAGACCAAGTACTTAGTGGCCACCTTACTTAAAAATATAATTTTGTTATAATAGGTACCTATACTCGTAATTCAAATCCTTAAATTTGATGCTATTCATTGGTATCAAACATCGCAAAACTTAGTTACCCAATAAATAAAAAATAGACGATAATTAGCTAATTTACCCATTAAAAATATCTCAAATTGATAAGAAAAAATATGAGTTAATTTAAGCAGTATCCAAATCTCTATCATAACATTACTATCGTATAATATTCATCCAATATACAAAATTGGTTCGTAAGATAATCTTTTGACATATCCTTCCATAATGAGGAATTATAAACATAAAATTACTTTCTCGTACACTTCTAAAGGTAACTAGTTAAAATAATCCAGCTATAAAATTACAAAGTTTTTTTTTATAATACTTGGATCAGCTTAGTTTAGTTTATTTATCGTTTAGTCTATCGGTTCCAACGGAAGACCAGCGCTGGTTGGTTACAGCCAGCAATAATCTGAGGTGGGACCGAGTTTGTGACACTCTAATGTAAATGTTTTCTTTTATTATTTGTTATGTTTCTGTCTCAAATAAAGCTTTCATTCATCCATTCATTTCATTCATTCGTTTATTCATTATTATGTCATTATCGGATTTTACTAAATTTATTTATGTTCTGTGTCTTGCGATGATGCGAGGCTTCACTAGTATGCATTTCCATTTCCTTCCGTTCATGTCGTAAGAGTCGACTGAGACATTCCGGGGCGTTCACTCAGGTGATGAGCAACTTGTCACTGTTCATTTACATCTGACCCCGCTATGGTAAACGTGCCTGTGGGATATCCTCTATAATCGTGCGGTTCTAGCTACCCCATTTTGGGAACACATTAATGTACTCGTATTAATTACATTTATGTTCGATATACGAGTAACATATAACAGAACCTAATAATTTATTTGACAAAACGTATATTATTATATACATTTCACATACATGACAAAGTGACGGCCGATTGGTCTAGTAGGTAGTGATCCTGCCTGCGACGCTATAGGTCCTGGGTTCGAATCCCGGTAGGTGCAAACATTGATATGATGAATATCGATGTTTGTTTCCGAGTCATGGATGTTTCTATACTTATCTATGTATTTATGTACCATTGTTTAGTACCCACGACACAAGACCTTAGGGATCTTAATGTGGGACTAGGTTAATGTGTTGTGTAGTGTGTGTGTGAATATAAAAAAATATATATAATATAAAGGGTGTAACAAAAAGGGTATTTTAAGCGAAAAGCTACGTAAATAGCCCACTGTAGAGAATCTATCCACAAAATTTGAGACTCGAAATCACATGTTTATTTTTCCCAATAGTATGGAGAATTTTTAAATATCTCAGAAATTTTCATACAATCTTGAAAAATAAACATGTGATTTCGAGTCTCAAATTTTGTGGATAGGTTCTCTACAGTGGGCTATTTACGTAGCTTTTCGCTTAACATACCCTTTTTGATACACCCTGTATAAGTTTTTAAATGTTCGGTTCTTTTACAGTGCCGGTATGCAGGGTAATACAAAAACTGGATCAATAATTCTAAAGATTCTTACATTTTATACTCGTACTTAAATCCCTACTACATTACACTTAAGTAAAGATTAGTATAAACTAGTTATTTCTCGCGGATCCTCTCTGTTTGGTTGTAAGTATTTTATATTAGTAAAAATATTGTCCTCATTATTTAGTTGAGATAGGTAGTAGATAGCTATTAAGAAATATATGAATTTGCTAGATTATTATTACCCAAAGTATTAAATCCATTGCTTTCATGTCAGTCTCGTGTATTATTATTATTAGTAGCATTGTATTATACAAATCCTCTGTATTGTATAGGTACAATGTAATTTTTGGAAAAATACGTACAGACATACATTCAAGCTTGTTTTATATTGTAACTTGGTAAGATGTTTCCGATTACCAGATTCCATACCAGTTTCTATGAGAGCAATAAATAAAGATAATACCTTAGTATTAGCGAGTACGATGCGATCAGATTTAAATCAAGGATTTACTGTGTTGGTAACACCCCGTTCTATTTAATGTACAGGGAGATAATTTATTAAGAAAATCTGATTTTAATAAGGACAATGGCTTTTGAATTATCAATATATTTATATGAATAATAACTGAACTAATCATGTTTCCGGCATTTTATGCTAATTTATAAAACTTCAAGCTCTATCTATTGTGTTTTAAATAATAATGACCAATGTTATTTTTTCTACTTTGATTTTTTTTTTGATTTTTATAGAATCATCTAAAAGTTGGTTTTTCTTAACGCAATCGATGATAACTATTAAAAGAACTAGCAAAATATTAGTAAATATTAATGTATGTACAAAAATATTTTCTGTTAAATGTATACCTATACAATTGATTAAGCAAAATATTTTTCAATAACAAATCATTAATTTTTGTTAATCAATAAATTCTTTATTGTCTTTAACATAAAATATTTTACTTCAATATTTGTAGGTTTAAATTTAAAATTTACTGAACCAACTAATCGTATTACAAGGGCCATATTTTTAAATGCTCCAAGATGCACATACCCGGTGTTTTAGGCGATAAATATGGAGTTTATCCTTAGAAAACTTATAATGAGATGCGGGAGAATGCAAGTATAATAGTATGATTCGACAGCGGTCTGGTTATAAGCCCAGAAGCAGTTAGCGACCCACTACATACGGGTAGCAATATTAAATTATAGGCTATAGATAATTTGTGTTGTCTTGAATATTATACGGCAGTGGTACAGAGATTTTAAAGCAGATGTTTATTAATATTTTTATGACGATAGCTACACTTTTAGTAGTTATCGTAATAAGGTTATTTAGTATTTGGTAGGTTTATGTATACCTCGTGATATGCCGCTATTGTGATCATCTGCCGACCATTATTATTCTATTTTAATCTTACGCAGTACTAAATCAGACTTTCTGATAATAATTTCCAAAAGTGCAGCTCCATATCAATCATAACAATCAATCCTTGACTTGAAATCTTGAATCTTCATTCACACTCAACCGTTGTTTTTTGGAAAATAGAGTTGTACTAATATATTTCACCCAAGGTGACACAAGGTCTTCTTTCGAGGCCCACTTATCCTTGGCCATTATGAACCCTAAATATCCTTTACATCATTAATTGCTATTTGTTCAGCAATGTTCACGATGTTATGCGCTAAATTCTAAGTAAACCTGTTATCATCATTCATCATTTACAGCCCTGAGAAGTCCACTGTTGGACATAGGCCTCCCCCAACAACCTCCACTCCGACCGGTCGGAAGCCGCCTGCATCCAACCGACGCCCGCGACCTTGGCCAGGTCGTCCGCCCACCTCGCGGGTGGACTTCCCACGCTGCGCTTGCCGATACGTGGTATCCACTCTAGAACTTTCCGACTCCATCGGCTATCAGTTCTTCGAGCTATGTGCCCTGCCCATTGCCACTTCAGCTTGCTTGACCGTTGAGCTATGTTGGTGATCTTTTATGCATCTTAGTGTTTGTACTAACATAGTCATGTAAGTCATTTGTGTATTACTAACATTCTATGGATCATCGTGTCTGAATTAAATGTATTTTATTTTATTTATTTATTTATTATTTATTTATCTTTTAGGTTATATTATACCAAAATTTATTATGAAATACAAAATCCCGGCTACTCACAAATCTGTCAAGGGACATCTGTTACACTACGCCACGCCACCGGCTCCGCTTGTAATGAAAGCAATTGGACTAACCCAGACTGATTTATTTACAATGTGCGTGACGTCAGCGCGGCGTTTTGTGAAGTTTTTCATGATTTATCGTTTAATTAAATTGGTTATTAGGCTTGATAGGTAACACTAGAACCATGTCAGTTAGGATAACGAGGAAATTATGTCTCTTTAATTTTAACCATCAATGGATCTTTAACTGCTTGTCTATAATTAGGGGAGAGTTGGCTATATTGTACCAGAAGATTAATCGTACCACCTAAATATTTTGTACTAAACGTATGTTCTATTTTATTCCGGCAACTCTAAATTATAGTTAGCAATGCTTAGGGCGCCATGACAGTTTGTGAATAGCCAACTCTCCCCTATTAAGTCCTACATTTTCTTCTTTTTTTCCAGCAGTGAAAGGGATATTTTTTGTTTGTTTTCAATATGTCTGTGCCTCAATGGGGTCACAAGATGGCCACATTTTTCAAACAAAAATCATCATCTCTTTTCTCTACTGTTACTCCCCACTACTCCCCAGGGAAAAGTAGTTAGTCCAAGTACTTAAAATATCACAATGAACTTCTGCTAATCGGCGCCGTTTAGTAAAAGTAAATTATAGATAATCGGCGTAAATGCAATGTTCAGAACTATAATAGCGGCAAATTCTAGAAGTTTCCACTGTGTTCCCAGCTCATTGTGTTTAAAAATAGCCGTCTGGATATAATTAGAGTCATTTTGAAGAAATATTTACTAGAATTGATCTTTTTGGCTCTTATTAGTATTGGCATGTGGTGGCAGTAGACATTAAAAGATTTAAATGACTATAATACAAAATGTGGTCAGACGGCTAAATACGCTTTCACAGTACCCCTTCTTTTATTTTGTCGTAATGAATCCATTTTCAATCGCCATTATCTGGTCTTAACCAAAGGACCAATCAACACTTAAACAAAAAATATCATAAGTTACTATTCAACTGATAAAAATTGTTAACCTATTTTGCTGAAGAAAAATAAGGATCTGAATTCCCGTAAACAAATTACTTTAAACTTCTCCATACTTTGAGGACTGATAATATTGTAACAGTTAACAAAAACCGGTGTAATTTCTCATACATTGTAACTTACAACTGCTTTACTAACCAGTACTATACATCGTGTATGGAGTGCAGAGAAATTGGGAATTATCTGCGCAGTATTCGGAAATCATGCCGCCATTACTGGTTGTATTTCTCACGGGGAAACTGACTGCTTTGCCTCAGATGAGGTGAGAATACTGGGCGATGTGTGGATACGGCATTTTGAGCCGTGGATACAATTTTTTCTATGACGTCTGGTTTGATTGTCTGTACTGCTTCTCTATTTGAAAAACGAGAGAAATGGTACGGGTTTGTTTGAGTTTAAGTTGGTAAAAGCAAACTTGCTTTTTTGAGCTATGTCTCGAACGAGAGTTTTAAGATTTAGACTAACCTGTTTTCATCCAAATTAAAATCAGATTCATAATTTGTGTTGTCTTACTCGTAATATAGCTTTATTAGGATTCTCGTAGGCGAATACTTTTTGCGAAAATCAAAAACATCAGGTACTTAAAATAGTTATACTTACCATATCCCAAATTTTCTTCATTCAGAATGAGTAGTAAATTTTAGCCCGAGGCTCGCAGAAAAAGTATATTCAGCCCTAGAGAGCTCGTGATCGAATAATTTGCAGCCGTGGGGTGTTTCGTCGTAATCGGCCCGCGTTCGGCTATTTACGGAAAACATTGGCAGGTTTTAAACAATGTTTAACCTTTTTTGTCGAGACGTTCAAGTAAATTTCCGAGGAAATCATTTTCCTTTGATATGTCAAAAAGTACAGGTACTGCAAACATTGTATCTTCGGTATAAAGTACATTGTATTTTCGGTCATCATTACATCAGCCTATTGCAGTCTAATATTGAATGTAGGCCTCCCCCAGGGCACGCTACAGGCTACCTCTCATAGTCACCACGCTGTGCCACGTTGCTGCCCACCTCCTGGAAAGCCAAAACTTCTCTATAAATATTATTCTAGCAAAATTTCTTGCCAACATGGACTTATCACATATTTCAGTTAATGACTCCAACAGTGTTACCACTAGACTAACCCAGCCCTCATCTGGATGTAAACAAATGTAGGTATTGCGCAAAAGGCATATAATTAACGGGTTAAGTAATGTCAACAATGATGTCCGGAGTATGATCCGTGGCTGTTCACATAACATCCTTATTAGGTAGATTAGTTAATTCAATCTAGTAAGTATTGACCATTTAACTCTTTCTAATTTTCGGCCAATAAAGTAAGTTTACTCATAGTTACCTAATTAAGAATTATTGTATATTTTTTAAATGTAATAATCTCTCATTGAAAAAGGATATATTGATTCTTCCTTAATTATTACTTTTTCATACCAAATAACCATAGTCTGGTAATTATAGTATAATTTTCTAGATGAGTATAAAAACTTACTTTCATATTATATAGAAAATAGCATAGGAAATAATGTGGATAAGTTTTACCGTTTACCGACAATAGCAAGTCAGATCCCCCGCAATCTTGATATATGAGTGAGTCCTTTATTCATTGCCAAGTTCAGAGTAACTTAACACAATTTACACGCGTCTTTCTGCTCCGACGAAAGGATATGGAAACTTTATGCCACGGCATTTTTGCAGTCGCAATTTCTTTCATGCATAGCTACTAGCAACACGAGAACTGGCTCAGATTTTCAGCACTATTTCAATGTGAATAAATAGTGTTTACTTCAAGATCAGATCCACGAGTCTTTCCTATTTACGATTATTGTCACATTTTAATTATGATTAACTTTGATCTTTCAATCCATTCTAAACCAATAATTATTGATCGTTAATTAGTTAGATATCTTGCCCTTGACATTGCGTTGAATCCTTTATTTCTATCGACGATAGACACCTTTAATTGAATAATTATTTCTTGGAAATGTCAATTATACCCAAAAATTGAGCAAGTAATTTGGAAATAAATTCATAAAATATTACAAAGTAATCAGAGCAGAGATATTTTCATTCTAAAGCTCTCTCTCTCTTTCTCTCTTTTCTCTTTTACTTTTAAAACATTACATATTAGATTAATTGATATTTTTAATATCACCGGTACTTTTTTGATCTTAATACAGTACAAGGTAAATTGATGGTGTGTACACTACTCGACTACTTAATGCTGTAAATATATTTTTATTACTACTACTGTTTGTGTATCTTGAACATAATAAAAATATTTGGCAGAGTCCTGAACATTACATATATTATTTTCCGATTAATTCAACCAGGCTAATTTCCTTCATATTAACTCGCATATAAGTACACTCGAGATTCCTAATGAAAATTATGATACCGACTATATCAATTAAATAATATTAGTCACATACACGAATTAATAGTGGAACTATTGATGGGACTGATAATTAGTAGAATCGTACGATAATTGCGCTAACCATTTGATGAAAATAGGTCATTCAATGTTATTCATTGGAATTGAATAAATTTATTTCATAGTATTGAAACGAGTATGAAGGTATTAATATAATCTAAATAATATTTAGGGGCCTAAGAGACCCCCACACTAGCGTCTTCTGAGCGTCGGCGTCGAGCGAGCGTCAGCATAGAACGCTGTAACTACGCAGCGCAAACGTCGCGTCGTTTTATTATATGGCAGAAAACGCGGCGCTGGCGTTGTGTCGATGCAAAGCTCACGTAGCGTAATTACAGCGTTCGGCTTCCACTCAGCGCCGACGTCGCGTCGACGCCGCGCTGACGCTCGCCCGACGCCGACGTTCAAAAAACGCTCAGAAGACGCTAGTGTGGGGGGCTCTAAGAGTAGTTTATTCAGCCTATGAGTAAGCATTGTATATTAATGCAGCCGCTGCAATTTTGGCCTGCAGTCGGGTCAGAGATAAATAGATTGAAATGGGAGAGGTGCTGTTTCATAAAGCAATGTATAAATATATCGTATTTGAGGAACAGACGCATAGGTACACGTGCGTGCATGTAAACATTAAACATGCCTATTCGGATTGAATATTATATATCTTCTCGACCTCAACTCAAACAGAATGTGTGTAAAATTCGACCACAAACTTGGCGAAGGATCAAAACCCAATATGAACATTCACACAAAATAATAAAGATAAACATAGACTCAGAACACAATGGCGAACATATCTTGACCCTTTTTACGGTATATGAGTCAACAATGCTCGTTTAATGCTGACGTGCAAACTTACGTAGAACTCCAGAAGTTCAAATATCCAATATAATCGATGGTATCCGCTGAAGTAACTAGCGACACTACCCTTCGTTTTGTATGTGTGTATTTTGCTGAATACGTTTTGATGCAAATATTCCTTCGTTCACGAGAGGATTAATTGAAAAGGTCTCACATGACTCTGATTTATCATAGTCCTGTTCTGCGGGACAGGATTCTTGAACACAATGCATGGTGCGTGTTATGTGACTTTCGTTTCCAATTACTGAATGTTATACAATAAGCCCGTGTTTACTTTTACATCAGCATTTTCATAAGCTTTTTCTTATATAGTTTTTACTGAAATATTATATATGTACCTATATCAATAAACTTTTCTCTTTACTTTTTTGCCATAAAAGTATGATTTACATTTCTCACAAAAATCTTTTTTATTTATTTCATAAAAATATAAAGTTCTCAACAAGTTTACTTGGCACCATTTATAGGTACATAACTATCATTTTATAGATTATTTAGTACAGATCAATAAATACAATTAGTCTGTTCAACCATCTATTGTGTAAGATATTTTGCCAGAACAAACACCTACATAGCCAAGCATGCTCTATAATTAATTACTTGAAAGCAGTTAAAACTTATTCCAGTCTTCGAAATAACACTTCAATATAAAGAGTACCAAAATTTCCTTGCATCCTCCATGGATAACAAGAGATGGCTAGTCGAGTACTTAATATCTTGAATTCCTGTCTCTTCTGGCCAGCTGAGCTGGACCCCTTTGTATTCGGAAACTTTTGCCCTATACAGCATGTTAGACTAAAGCTAGGTATCTACATAAACTGGTTGCGAAGGTCCTTCTAGTTAGGAGCAACAATAAACTTGGTCCCGTGAAGAGTGAGAGCGTTTATATTGTCGACGGTTGCTAACCGTACATTCTTATAGTTGGTATGGATAGCAAAAGGGCTGAATATTTCGTCTTAATTCTCTTATATGGAGTATCTAGCTCTCGATAAAAGGTTAAAAAAATATATACAAGAGAGGAGGTGGTTTTTCTATTGTTGCCAGACAATACGCTTAATAATGAAATTGGGTAAAGTGTACGCGACAAACTGTGATTCCCAGATACGCATATTTATTTCATATACGATTGATAAACGCTAGTATGACATACTAGCTACTGGCCGCGACTTCATCTGCATGGACTATAGAATATTTTTCTTGGTACTCCCAAATGTATGTAAAGAGACAACATTCAAACTAACTTTCATATTAATATAACTAGTGGACGCCGTCCGCGTGGACTACAGAAAAAACAAAATGTCCAAATTATCCGGGATAAAAACATTTTCCCGGGATAAAAAGTAGCCTATATGTTAAGTGGGACCTGTCACAATATATTCCTGAAAACTGCATCGAAAGCGGTTTAGCCGTTTCTGAGATTAGCGTGCACAAACGCACAGACAAATAGACAAACCGACAAACAGACAAAGAGACAAAAATTTCAAAAATCATCGTTTTGGGTTCTATTGCGTTGATAAAGGTCTCCTATAATATTTTTTCTCATATATCTTCCATGTACAGACAGCGATCCGTTACATTTTTATTACATGTATAGATATAGAAGATATTAGTTGGGCCTGTACCAATGAATTTATTTCATGTGCATACAGATTTTAATGTTGTAAAATTGTCACTTAGCTTGTGCCTCGGAAGCATGTAAAACCGTTGGTCCTGCGCCTGATCTCTCTCCAGTCGTGTCGACTTTCCGTCCCATCGGACTATGAGAGTGACGGAATAGAGAGTAATCTGTGTTTGCGCACACACTTGTGCACTATAATATCTCCTGCATACCTGACTAATCTCCGTAGAGATTGGTCGCCTTGGCCGAAATACGGTCGGGAGATTTTCATTTTCATTAGTTGGGGTATATAAGCGAAAAGCTATAAATAGCCTGTAGAGAATCATCTACAAATTTGAACTCATTTTACTCTAGTATGGAGAATTTTAAATATGTCAGGAATTTTCATAATTTGATAAAATTTTGAGTCTCAAATTTTGTGTGTAGTGGGCTTATATACGTATTTTCTTATACCCTTTTTGGTACTTTTTACTCTCACATAATTATAAAATTTTGACGTGTGTAGAATTCTATGGTACTTTTTTTGATTTGGTCATATTGCAACTTCTGTGTAGCTCTATTAACTTCTAGAATATGATGACTAGAATCAAAATTGTATACTCGAAACCACAATTCGAGAGACTAGTTTGACAGTTCATTATGCACAAATGTTGCCATGGTCGAGATAATGCTGTTCGTATCGATATTTTAAAAATACAAATTGATATTTTACGTTAATATTTTTTTTTATTAAAACAATCAAATTGTTAATTAATTTATAGTGCGAGGTTGCGGTTGTTTGTATTTTTGGCGTAAGTAATATTATTTCTTAGCATCACTTTTACGGAACGTTTTTGCATTTGTACAACAGTATTTGGGTTCCAGCATAAGCACTTATTCTTCATCGGAGTTAAAATGAACTAAAATATGACATTTTGACAATTTATACAGTCAAGTCCTACTTGATTATAATCATATCGACAATTATCGACATCGACTATAACTTCACTATTTAATTTCTTCTAATTCTGGTAACCCTTCATCTGTCACTTAGTTGTCAAATTAGTCTCTCGAGTTATGGTTTTTAGTATAGTCTTTCTTGCTATCACTACAACTAAACAAGTATTTTAATCAACAGAATAAATGTAGCAATTAAATAAGTGATTAAGGTGCACTATACCCATCATACATTACCTCGCAAGTGGTCCGGGGTAGGGGTGAGAAGGGGTGAAAAGGAGCACCCCCCGAACGGGTGGAAATTAAACATTTCGGGGTTCCAACGGGTTACGTGTGCGACGATCTTAACACCCGTGAGTTTTATAAAGATACTGGATACGCATATTTATACTAAATTTTAAACGGTTTTATTATTACTACAGAATGTAGTCCGTACCTATTATTATGTATGCAAAATTTCAAGAAAATTGGTAAATCAAATGTGAAGAGATAACAAACAAACAAACTTACTTTCGCCTTTGTAACAATGACTTTTGTAGTATTCACATTCATTATTTCATCATTTACAGCCCTGAGAAGTCCACTGTTGGACATAGGCCTCCCCCAACAACCTCCACTCCGACCGGTCGGAAGCAGCCTGCATTCAACCGACGCCCGCGACCTTGGCCAGGTCGTCCATCCACCTCGCGGGTGGCCTTCCCACGCTGCGCTTGCCGATACGTGGTATCCACTCTAGAACTTTCCGACACTATCGGCCATCAGTTCTTCGAGCTATGTGCCCTGCCCATTGCCACTTCAGCTTGCTGGACCGTTGAGCTATGTCGGTGATCTTTGTACGTACTGCGGATCTCCTAATTTCTGATTCGATCACGCAGAGAGATCCCAAGCATCTGCAGCACGCACTGGTTGAATACCTTCGTCTTTAAGGACTGGGGTATCTTGGACACATATAAGCTTCGTAGTTTCCCGAACGCTGCCCAGCCGAGTTGGATTCGCCGATTTACCTCCTTCTCAAAGTTGGACCTACCTAGTTTGACCGTCTGTCCCAGGTAAACATACTCGTCAACAACTTCGAGCATCGAGCTCCAACCAGTACAGGAGTGGGCGGCACATGGACGTTCGACATGATCTTCGTCTTGTCCATGTTCATCTTCAGGCCCACCTGTTGGCAGACTCGATTGAGGCCATCGAGCATTGTGCTTAGATCCTTCACACAGCAGATTATTTTCGTAAATTTCATGCAATATTACTATAATCGAAATGTAACACTTCCAGTAACTTAGCACATCTTTAAAAATGTAATCTGTACGCTATATTTGCATGTTCATTTTGCTCCAGAGATGTTATTAGAAATTCGGATTTTAGGGTATGTATGTATGGACCGCTTAGTTTTTATGGGTCCCATGTAATCGCCGGGTTACGTTTATAAAGGCATTATTTGAGCGCCTAGATTAAATATATTTAATGTTTACTGTACAGAGTTTGTTTAAGAGCGTTTATGTTAGTTTACTGTTTATTATTGTTACCGTACAGTAATATGTATTTACATAATAATAATTAAATTAGTTTTTCTCACAGCTACAGACAAAATCTTTCTGAATATAACTTGGCACATACTAACTCTAGAAGATTTGAATGTTCATATTATGATGTCATGGCCTTCCCTAGGCCTTACCTTTTAATTCTGCTAGAATAATCCATTCTCGGAAAATAAAGATTTTTACTATTCCATATACTAAGCAGATGCAGGACCCAAATAAATTGGGCTATTCCATTCTAAAATACAAACAATTAAACAGCTTGAAGCACTAGCTTTTTAGCTGCGAGCTAAGCCAACCTTATCCTGGACTATAGCTATCATAGACAACCGACCAAATGAGATTGTCTGGATGCCCACAGCTCGGCCACTGGAGCGGACAAAGCAGAATTTAGACTTTAACGCTATCAGCTAAAGTGTATATTGCATGAATCGTAAACAAAGATTAGGGTATGAGACAGGACAATGTAATTAAATGTTGGTGATATTTAATTTGATCGTGTTCAAGAATGGAATATTGAGAGTCAGTTGTTGATGTTGATAATAAACTACGTTGTCTTTGATAATAACGAATTTAAATATTAGTATTTTATTAAGTTGAGCGTTGAACTAAGATGTAACTTATATTTTGAAATATTAGGTAATTCCTAGATAAACTTGACTTGATGCATTCTTTTAATAACTATGTGACTTCAATATATTGAGAAATACTGCGTGTATAGTAAGTAAAGAATATATATATTAAATAGGCTTACGCTTGACCACAACGCGCCTAATGGTAAGCACCATTGCAGTCTAAAATGGAGCGCGCTTGCCTAAAAGAAACCGGTTCACTCTCGACTTGAAGACCGCAAGATTATAGTTCACGGGAAACAGGGATTCAGGCAGAAGCATTTAATGATAATCATAAACTGTGGTACCTTAATTAAAAGGATAAAAATAGTCATGCGTTTTCTTCAGTCCACTCGGACCTGATCAATAGTAGTCATGGGGACATATGATATAAGTGATTCATTCTACAGCAACCGTTTCAACAGGTAATGCAAATTAGAAATACCCTCGCTACAGTCACTTTCACTATCTTTACTCTGTGACAAGAAAGGTCTCACCCCCTGTCCGGCTAAATTCGGGCCTCAATACAATTTTCCGGGTGAATGCATTTTGAATTTATAACTAGTAAATTGGCTGTATCTAGCAATTTGTAAGTTGCATATCTTGGAATTAATTGGGTGGTGACCGAAACAATTTAACTAGCCTTAGGCACCCAACGTAATAGATATCAGGTTTCGTATTACGTATGGGACATTTGCCATAGACTTTTAAGGAGTTCCATCTAAGTACCAACAATTTTGTTGTGTTCAATTCATCTAAAATAAAACATCTTCCAAAGTTAAATTTTCAATTTATTTGTTATATCGCCTTGTTTGGTTGTTATTCATATTTTTCTCTAAATTTTTAGGTGCTATTTCAATCTCAATTTTGGACATTACGCTCATACGTAATGATATACCAAACAGTCAATCAGCTCTATCTCTCTGAAATCGGTCGGATAGTTTATGGATAGCTTTAGCGGTTAGAGTTTGAGGTTACACGGAGATTCGCTTGTCGCTTAAAGTTACTCTGACAGGTGATTATTAGGCCATAACTGTTTTAATGATTGAGATATAGATTGAGATATTATTGTTGTTGAGATAGAAATATGGCTTTATATAGACGATCAAACTGTTGTAAATTCAGTTCCCAATGTTTAAATAAATACCTAATATGAACTTTGACAAACTTACAAAACATATTACTTAACAGAGAGAATCCTTTACGTACTGGCTGCACCCTAATGATCTAACACAAATAACCTCATCTCAATTACTGCATACAAAAACACACTTCGCCAAAGACAAACAACGGCGACGTTTAAAAAAACTAAAAGCACATCAGCTTATTAAAATAAGCGTCAGTTTTTGAGTTACCTAAATGGCCGTCTCGGTTTACAGGCAAAAACTAATCCCGAAATGTCCTTATACCGAGACAGGGGTAAAAAAACCCCTCCCTCGTTACTCGAGATAAGAAAAAAGAAATTATCCCGTAAAGTTTTGTGAGAAAAAGTTTTATACGGCTTGAATGATGCGACGCACTATCTTGCTACTTTTGCACCCTCTTCGAACGTTCTTCTGTGGTATTGTTTTCCACTGTTACTAGTTTAGTTTTATTTTAATCTGTAGTTTTCGTGTCATATAAAAGCTCGTTTTTGGGTTTTATTACTATATTTCTTTTAATAATTTATTTCCTACATATTTCATAATGTCCCTGTGGGATTTCCTTTATGATGCTGAATTTCTGGCTACCTTTTTTAGGAATACAGTCATTTCTATACGAGTAAAGATATTTAAATTTAGTAATTAACAAAAAATACTTTACTTCACTATACGTAGGATATTGTATCAGGTTATGTTGCTGTTTCGCGAACAAATAGGTAGAATCAAAACAGAGGATTATAATCACACATACAATGGCAGTGTTTAACTTAAACACTATTGTACAAAGTTCAATCAAATAAACATTTCTAGAAATAAATTCTCTATTTATAGTTATAAGCTCATTACGAGAATCACAGACTGGTTATTTCCAGTGATTCCATGTTTCCTGCATATAGTACGTTAATATATTTATTTCTTAAGATGTATACCTATATAATGATATTCCATAACGCTTTCTAGCGATTCTGAAGTGAAATCGGATTGATATTTGCAAGATAGTTAAATGATTAACATGACACAGACCAATATAGTGTATTTTAAAAAGTTCGTTGATTGATTCCGAGATTAATTAGTATAGGTATATTAGGTATGGCGGCAACAGTAGAAATGAATTTAATATCGTTTTTATATGGTTTTTACCCAATAATTTAACCAACAAAAAGAACAGCTGCCAGAAAATACGCACCCAATCCTATAAATTGTCCAAGATATACTTTCCGGGCAGTCCCGTTAAAGGCAATCCCTTTTGGTCACGTGGACACAATGCGAATCGCCCACGACGTTATTATAATAAACAAAGGGGCGACCTAATCTGGCTTTTGGTCGCATTTCCCTTAGAAAATCACTCGGCAACCCAAAATGTCATAGTCCAGAATAATTTAATGAATTTCTATCCTATCACTATCGAGCAAAGCACAATTTTCTTTGTGCCTAATTAGATGGGCCTCACATTATTAACATTGAAATTTACACCCTGTTTCAAAGAAGTAAGGCTTGATTTCAGGTATTTTCAGTAATTATATAAAGTCAAATTGAAAATTTGGCGCAATTTGAAGGCGGAAAGTGACCGTTGCTAATTTGGGAGGGTGCAACGGAGAATAACCCTAAAACTGCAAGGGTACGTATTAAAATTTTTACTACGCAAAGTTCTGTTTAATTATCATCCCTTGTTACAGTGTTGTTTCAAATGAGTACTCTTCAAGGCTTTATGGGGTGCGAATCGTAAATTTTTATTTTTATTAGATTCAAATGTTTATTTTTGTTGGGTGACTCATAGAAATTAATTGAAGGTAATGATGCGGGTCCGTTTTGTGTCTGATGAAAGGGTTTATGATCATTCTCATCTCAGAGTAATATTTTAGTAAACTGATAATAGGTGGTTATACCGTTGTTTAATCAAGAAAACAAATTGCACCAAATTAAAAACCTAACTTGTCACTATGTGCCCCACTGTGCTAAAGACTCGAGCACACCGGATGCGTGTGCGTGCACGTAAGCGTAGACGTATACGTACCTCTGAGTTGTAATGTATGGAACTGTATAGGCACGGCAGACCGGATGCGTATGCGTAGACGTAAGCATAGACGTCAAGCGGTGACATTTCCATACATTAAACTCAAAGGTATCTGTACGTCTACGCATACGTGCACGCACACACATCCGGTGCGCTCGAGCCTTAAACGTATGGGATTTCCTTTATGATCCTTTAGTTCTGGCTACCCCAATTCAGGAACATCGCCGTAAAAACCTAATGAAAAATATTATAATCATCGACCAGCGTGTATTATAAAAAATAGGAAATAAAAGTACGATCGACCAAATACAGTCTTACCTAAGAGTAATTTGTGGAATGTAAAAATGTTTTTACTAGAAATAGGAGTGGTGTTGTCTGTCTGTCACACATGGTGCACCAGACCACCCTGGTTTCTACAAACTGACATTTTTTCTACGTTTTTTGTACAAATTCTAAACGAACACATGTTTGCTGATAATAAATATTTCTCATTTATGCTATACGACACGATTTTTATTCAATATAATTGTCGATGTAGTTGGGTTAGGCCAAAAAGAAATATCTTCCTATGCAATAATACAAAGTATCCTACACATATTCAGATTCCTATTCTTCTGATTTCTTTTACCATTAAAGATTCAAAAAGTAATAATTAAACATTATAACCAACTTTGTGTATGAGCAAATAAAACTCTTTCCCGAAGTCGTACAGCCTGAAGTCGGAACAGCCAAATCGGGGCATATAAAAATCGTGAGCTCCACGAAATCTAGTTTTAAGTAGCCCCTGATTTATGACGACAGCAGTCCTAAGAGACAAGTGGTTTCCAACTTGTACGTGACATTTGAATGTACTACCAAACTTAGGGAGTTAAAATATTGCGAAATATGAATCCGACACCCGGTTTTGTTTTAAGTTTTGTCATGCGAACAAATATTGCGAAGATACGAGACCACGGATTTAGCATAAAATATTGTGCTTTGAGATATTTTATTCTTGCATTTGTATTTAAATAATATTCTTAAATTAATTCCTATTATGATACACAGGGAAAAGATTATCTATACGGATATGGATTTATTGATGTCAAATTGCATCACCTTATTGCGTATGAAGAAATTCACTTTAACTACGAGTAGGTATTGACAACCAAAATAAAGGATCTAGTTAAAGTGATAAAGTTAACTATAATCTGATGATGATGATCTCCGACCGTATTTCGGCCAAGGCGACCAATCTCTACGGGGATTGGCCAGGTACGCAGGAGATATTATAGTGCACAAGTGTGTACTCATAGTCCGATGGGACGGAAAGACGACACGACCGGAGAGAGATCAGGCGCAGGACCAACGGTTTTATGTGCTTTCCGAGGCACGAGCTAAGTGACAATTTTACAACATTAAAATCTGTACATGAAATAAATTCATTGGTACAGGCCCGTGACTGGGATCAAACTTACGCCTCCCGCTTGAAAGGTGTACGTCTTAACCACTGGGCTATCACCGCTTATACTCTATCTATTGTAATTAAAAACAGATCAATAAAATGTCTTGCAAAAGTAAAAATAAGATTCAGTTAAGGCATTGGGGCCAAAAATCTACGTAAATTTTAATACAACAAACAAATTACACTAGCACTAAACCGCAAACTATGCACGCCCCACGCCCTAATTAATTTCAAATGTAACAAGATAACATATTATCCGAGCAAAACTGTTTAGTATTTATAAGGTACATTTGGCTCAGTTCCATCACGCCGGCCTCGAACACAAATGGTCTAAGAAGCAATAGAGGAAGTCACCAATGACGATAACTCACCCAAATTACATAGTATGACACAATTTAGTACGCGGTTATTTAAGGCTCGAGCACACCGGATGCGTGTGCGTGTGCGTGCACGTAAGCGTAGACGTGCACGTACCTCTGAGTTAAAGGCTCGAGCACACCGGATGCGTATGGGTGCACGTAAGCGTAGACGTACACATACCTCTGAGTTTAATGTATAGAACTGTCACCGCTTGACGTCTATGCTTACGTCTACGCATACGCATCCGGTCTGCCCGTGCCTATACAGTTCCATACATTACAACTCAGCGGTACGTGTACGTCTACGCTTACGTGCACACACACGCATCCGGTGTGCTCGAGCCTTAATGGAGTAAGAGATGAACATTTGGAAACAATCGCCAGGTATGTATTATATATTTAGTATTTGGTAGTTGTAACTCAAGCCCTAAGAAGTGTTGGATGGACGATGTAAGCACCTTTGCTGCATTTTTCTAGAATTGAAACTTGCCACAAAATATTACTACAACGAACTCTTAAACTACGCGATCTGTTTTGTATCGGTCAGCATGATACTTGTATCACACCTATACAGGAAGTGATGTCTACTTAGTTTGCATACATTTTTGAAGGTTAATGGCAGGAACTACTCAAACTCAGAAGATCTTTTCAAGTCTTATTTACGACTACATTGTTATTTTATCTTGATCTAAACCAAGTTTAATTGTTTTATTCAAATATTTAGCTTAATACTCATTGAAGATTATGCAAAAAACCCATTAAACCCGATTGTTTAGTCACAAATGTACCAACGTTTGGATAATAAAATTCAACATGTATTTTCCTATGTATTATCTTCTATGCTGCTCTGGGAGTGAAAAAATAACATATATAATACTACAGCTGCTTCTCTTCCCGGGCATACTGTACAAGTCAGTAGAGGGACAAGAGGGTCTTGGTGTTTTGTAGGCGATGGGCTGACCACCTGTCACTACTAACCGAACTTGTACATCTCAACTATACCCTCAAAATTGGTCAGAAGTGGCACCATGTGGTTCTATCGGCCCTTGGTGCTCTGCCTGCCCCGTAAGGGATAAAGGCGTGATTATATGTATATATGTATGTATTTTCCTGCGAAAACTAAGCTAAACATAAACTAAACCCTTGCCTATACTTCTATAGTAAATACCCTTACATATTATCTTGTTCCATTGTTGCATTGCTCAAATATAACTGTCTCCTACACGTCCCTATTCCAAATGATAAATCTCCGCCTCGTCCAATTGTCCGCAACTAGGTCATCTGATTGTCCTCTACCTATTTACTGTCTTTCTTGTGTAGTTTTTCCCCGTTTCAATTTTCTTTTGTTATGCTCTTCTGGTAGTTCCGAACGAATTTCGCTGGATTTATTTGTTGATAACTGCACTTTGATTGTTATCTTGCGGATTGAATTGGGAATATTTTCCAGTATGTTGCCAATTTTATGTAGACGTAAAAATAGTAAATTTTAACATCCGAATCATTTTAGCATTTGCTGTTAAAACACAATCAAATTAAAAATTTGCTGTTGTTGACTTGTCGTCTGTAAAATTTATAATTTCATTAACTAGGCATATTATGTATAACCTTGAACAGCTCAGAATAGAATATACATTATTATGCTAGTATCCACGAAGTAAGCTCACAAAAATCCAAAGTTTAAAATTACCAGACTTATTACAATATTAACATTTCGCTCGGTCATATAAATCTATCAAGAATAGAAATTATGACCGCCTAAACGTATATCTTTCGCGTCCAATTTACCAAAGGAAATATTATTAGAGAAACTGGCAAGTGTTGGATATACTTTCATGCTCTTGCCCCAGTTTCCATTTCAAATCTTGCAAAAGAGGTACAACTGGAAGTATAACTAAAACTAAACATGAATAGATACCAGCAATAATGTCAAGAAGCACTCGTGTTAACTTTTTTGTGTATTATGAATTGAATGATATTTATATTTTACCTCAGTTTTACCAGTTCACATAACAGATAGTAGATTTAAGTGAGCTTGACGCGTTACTTCTTGTACATAAATTATTTCGAAAAGCACCATGAATTTGCCATGCCTTCAATCTAACTCAGCTACTTGCGAATTTCTAATTAGACCAACTGGTAACTAACTGAAAAGGAATTGCCGCGAGCTCGCTCCAATTTCCCAGATCAAAATGTACCCAAATGCAGCTGTCACCATAAAGTCTCAAACAGCTAATCCAATCAAGGAATCTGACGCCCTAAATGCTGGAGCAGGCAGTCGTAATCCACGATGCAAGGTCACCGCCGACACGCCCGCACAATCTACCGGAGCTCTAGGATGACGGTTATGAATAGACGTTTCACTACAATTTGGGGGCTGGTCTTGGTTAGAAGAGCAATGAAATGGGGAAATGTTTGGTTGATAAAACTTGCAAAGATTCAAAGGCTGAAGGTTAACGGAATTGTTATGAAAAATGTTCTATGGTAGGAAGCGTCTCATTTTGAAGACGATTAATAATTTAATAATCTTCATTTAAAGTCAAGTGACTAATAACCCAAAGCATAAATCTCAACTAATATTACAAAACGCAAAAGTAAGCTGGTTTGTTTATTTGTTCGTTTGTTATCTCTTCACGCCAAAACTATATAACCAATTTAAATGATATGTGGTACACTGGTAATCTAAAGCCTGAGGAAGAACATAAGCTACTTTTTATCCCGGAAAAATCATATTTTACTGAAGTTATGGATGTCCGCTAGTTACTAATTAGGTATAACGTTGCTTGAAAATGTTATTCAACATACATAATAGAGCAATACATATTAAACTAAAAACGCTGGTCCCCTATAACTTGAGTGGACCTCGACAAGTAATACTAGGATCCAATGCGGACCCATTTCATTTGGCATTAGCCCTGATGGCTAGGATTTCTCGCCTAGAAATATTCTCATTTTGACATAATTAATAGGACCAAATGCCTATTAGTATTCCCTATGAATGGTCCACCCTTTTATAGGATGGGACATCTGACATGCCGAGTTTCTGACAGTTTGATGATGTATTATAACGATTTGTTTATCCATATATAAGTACAATATCCCAAATTTGTTTCGAACCTATATTTAATTTCAATTATTTTTTTCAAAACAGGCATCTTTTATGAAAATAGCGTATATTGATTTAATAACATTTATTAAATATTAAATTTACTTAACAAAGTTTGAAAGTCCAATTTTTTCAAGTGGTAATTTCGACTTTTTCATTTATAAATTCTTCAATCATATAATCTGATAAATCAATTTTAACCTCAAACTTAATTAATTTCACAGGCCGGCTTTCAATAAAATATCCGTATTATACTATGAAGGGTAGCGTAATCGCGGTCAATAGAAAGGGAATCAGGTTTTAAAATTCAACCATAATTCAGATCTCGGACCCTAAACATCTCACGTACGATCTGCATTACCGTTTTAGGGATCATCGGGGGATCCCCGAATGCTGGGCCGATAAGAAAAAAATATACCTGAAATTTTATCATGGTAATCAAACGATGGAAAATACAGTAAGCGGCTTTTCCCATGTAAATGTGGAAAATATGGCTTTGGAAGATCATGGAAAAAATATATTGAATATTTTGTCTTGAACTAATGCGGGGCTTCACAAGCATCATGTTGTAAGATCTGACTAGTAGCACCTTGTCACTGTTCCTTTAATATCTGTCTGCACTAGGCTAAACATGGCTGTGGGATATCATTTATGATCCTGGCTACACCATTTTTGGGAACACAGTAGTATGTCTACTCATATTCTCATATTTATTGATTATTTTGTAGTTTTGCAACCTCCTCATGCTTGTCTATTGTTGTGATTTTAAAATGTTACACCGGAACAAGTCTAGCTTTTTCTTTTTGAAATGCCTAATAGCAAATATCTTGTAGATGTCATCTCAGATTTTACTCAATGTGTTGATTTTTCCAAATTAAATTTAACCTTAGAACTGAACGTTAATTAAACCTATGTATTGCGTATTTATGTACGTACACATGTCAAGCTATCTCTCGTCAAATACGAAGGTGCCTCAATTTAAAATAGATACATCATGCCCCTTTCATTGCGACATGGGACATAAATTAAACTTTACTAACATTCGAATTCAATTAGGATCTAATATTTGCGCTTGGCAAGCGCGGCCTTAACCGAAGGATCAACGCCTAACATTAGCATAGTTGATTAAAAGGCCGCCCCAACAGGGCTGTTAACTCGTAGACGTCAAGCATACACCGTGTCATAAATCATCTTAAGATTACGCTTCACTTGCTTCACTATAACATATACAACACCAAGTCCCCAATAAATTAATCTTTAAGACACTGATTTAAGATTCAATTTGCAGTTCGTTGGCGGCATGATTTAGTACATTTTCGAAGTGTGAATGTTCTGCTAGCGCGGCAGAAGCCAGTAAGTCCTGAATCAGCATCCTAGATGCTTCATATACGAAGTTGCAAAATGCCGGGAGATATGATTTATCGTTCAATTACGGTTCATCGGCCATTAGGACGGCTAATTTACCTGCTGAGATACTTGTGGATGAATTTATGACTGACTAGTGGACCTGAGCTCTGCAAATATTGCAAATATTTTAGACTTTTCATACTGTTAATTTAAAGCTAACTTGTATTGAAAATATATCACATGCCAGCGGGTAAACGTGCATCTTTGTTTTCTTTGAGAATGATCCTCTCGTATACATAGTTTTTTTTCCCTCAACATCTTGTCTTTTTCAACTATTATAAATAACCGTATTACCTCCATGATACCGTACTCACCTCTTATTTAAATGTAAGTATGAACATAATAATTGTAGCAGGACAAGCGAAACGTATCACAGAAAATTCACGGGAAAATCTCGCAGTTTTTAACTCTGAAAATACTGAACAAGTATTTAGTGATTGATTATAGTCCTAACAGCTTTTTAAGTAGATATACTTATTTACATTCCGAATGATGTAGTTAATATTGCTCTTTAGATTAGTTATCTGGTACCCAAAAAGTGGTGCTCGGCTCAATATTATAGTAAACTTAGTTAAACAGAAAGTATTAAAACTCTCACTTAGCTGTACATTTGACAAGTCGTAGTATTTCCATCTTCGAAAATTGCAAAAATAGCTTATATGACACGATACGCTGGTCCGACTATACCTATAGTTAGTTTACGTTATTCATTATTATGCTCTTCTACATATTCGTAGATGGTAGGCTAAATAATAAAGATTCATTTTATCAAGCTTACAAGTTAATACCTACTTTATTTATCGGCTCGTGACTCAGATATTTACCACAGGATTTTGTTATCTCTTCGTGAAATATTGTACAAATTAATAGTATCTCGGCCGGCTGTACGTCGAAACCCATGTTTCATGTCCGATATCGTTCATGTTTATTGGTTTGTAACTGGTTATTATTAACAATAATACTTATGTTATCCGTTTTTATGAGTGTTTCTTAAAATAACTGTACAGCTTTAATTTGAGCGTTTTTCCTCATTTGTCCAACGTTTTACATGTCATATGGGGCTTCAGTAGAATACATCTGCATTTCCTTCCTACTTGCATATGGTAAGAGTCGACTAGGGAACTCTGGCGCATTCTCTCAGGCGACGAGCTAGCAACTTATGACTTATCTTTTATAACTGGTCCCTCTATGCTAAATAAGACTTTAGAATCTCTCTCGTGATCACGCGGTTCTAGCTGCCTTGTTTTTAGGAACACAATCATTTTTTTTATATTATTATAAATACAGTGCAAAACTTATTTCTAAATTGAAGTCCTACAAAACTGTCAAAACAGTTTGTCTGCGGGATCAAGGGTACCTTATATTATTTTTACATTGGAAGTAAGTACCTTCTTATTATCTAATCTAATTTCTAGTTAAGTGTAGATAATAATTTTTTTTTTACCTTATTTTTAAACTTATTTCTATTTGTTTCCTGCCGTATGTCTAAATTGCCGTATATTTAAATGTGTATGTGTACAGCATGCTCTAGTGGCTTAAAACTGTGATTTACAGTTATGTTTTTAAGCCACCGTGTCCATGCTTAAACTCACCTAGATGACGATGTACTTACATATTGTAGTGATAGTTTCTGGGTCAAACAAAGAAAGAATAAAAAAATCTTTAAGTAACTTGCCTATACAAATTTTATAATAATATCTAACACCTACCCCTTAACAAAGCAATGATCTTGTCAACAATTTGTCTCTTAAATGCGACCCAATTACTTACTCAATTGCGCAACTAAAAAACCTCAAGCACCCTGACGATGTTTTTATTTCCCTCTATTCTCCCATTCCCTTGAGCTGTATTGCCATAAAAAGACAGTCTGTTCTCTCCATAAATGAACTGAACCAATAATTATTGCTGCGATGGGGTTGCCATTGTTTTAGCCCTATGAACCTCCCTTCATTCCAACCCCTACTTCAGATAGGTTCTATACTAAAGTGTTATTAGTTATTTCCAATGTTAGCTTTTAGCTCTTTTTATCATAATACTTTCCGTGGTAATTGGTAATTATTGTTTTTGTTTTGGTCACGTTCAGGTTTTTAGATACATTTTCATAAGATAGATATATATAAGAAACTGCATTGCTTATAAAACTATACAATACTACATTATACGTATATATTATTTTATTATTTCTTATAACTCAATGTATTAAATGGCATTATGCATATGGAATAAACCAAATAAAGGAGCAAAACCATTTTGAACTGGTATCCTAGAGATAGGATAAGAAAACGTGGGAGACCCTTCAGAAGATGGGAGGATGAAATTAAAGAGTCAGCTGGAAGCGCATGGTCGAGAACAGCTAAAATAAGAGAAGAATGGAAGAAGTTGGAAGAGGCCTTTGCCAAACCTGGGTAAACAGATCAAATAAGCAGTGATATATAGGTAATTTTAACAATTGTACACAAACATATATCTGAATAAAGGCTAATATTATTATTATACATATCGAATATTATGCCCATACGTAAAAGGCCTCCCCCTACATCCAGCAGTGGACTGCAATAGGCTGACGACGACGATGACGTAAAATTAGGTTCTGTACTGTTATTAAAGATGTTGGAAGTAGGGAGATTTTTTAATACTCTTAGGGCCGATTTTTCTCATGGTCTGATAGCATTATCAGAAGGATAAAGTTAATACTCTCCCTATCTTTATCTAGTTTAAGAGAAAGGCAGCATTAACTTGATCTTTTAGGCTATGTAACCATTGGAAAAATCGGCTCTAAGATAAAAATGGAAGCTGTAATAACTTATTAAATTCAACGAAATAGTTTAAACCAGAAATCAACCAATTCGAATCGCTCCAAAGTACGTAGTACAATTTAAAATTGCATAGCGAGCCGGCAAGAACTGGGTTAAACAGCAGATGGACTACTGAATGATATAGTGGCGTTAGTAGCGACCTAGTTAACTTTACATGGCTTGGCATTGTTGTAGTTCCTATGTTTTCACATATTTGGTTTCAGTTAGATGGATCAGTAGATCTATGTAATCGAGATACTGATAAATGTGCAAAATTATATTTTGCAACAACTACATTATCTTATTATCACGCCAACTGAATTGGTCCGTTAAGCTTTAATAGTTTGTAGTAATTCATCATCATCAGCCTGCAGTCAATTGCTGGACGTAGGCCTACCCCAGGGCACGCCACAAGACTGCCATGGGCGGTATTTGCCCATAGTCACCACGCTGGGCAGGCGGGTTGGTGACCGCAGTTTGTATTTTGGACCATGTTTCAACACAGGAGATACTGCTGCCCACCTCCCGGAAATCCTTAATCGCCTCGTACGATACCCACGGGCAGAAATGGGGTGGTACGAATTCAATTGTAGTAAGTAAGCTGACGTGGAACCTGACGGTGGGGCTGGCTCACTGATTGCATGTCACTCAGAGTGGCAGTGGCAGTGGGCAGGCCATATCTGTTATATAACCGATGGACGGTGGAGTAAACAGATTCTTGAATGGAAACTGCGCCCCGACAAGCGTAGCGTTGGGCGCCCTCCGGCCAGATGGACCGATGACTTAAAGAGGACGGCTGGTAGTGACTGGATGGCAAAAACGGGAGATCGAATCATGTGGCGTACACTGGGGGAGGCCTACGTCCAGCAGTGGACTGCAATAGGCTGACGACAGCGACGAATTAAGCTGATGAAATTAAAAGGAACCTTATTATCTCTTCCATATTCAGTTTTTAATAATAAATCCCATAGAAACTCTAAACCAAAACCGTTTAAAGGGTACTAAACTAAACCATAATCACCATACAAAAATGTTGGCAGGAAATCCTACAATCATAGCTTTACTGCGAATTTCAACGAAATGACCCACAAAATGTCAGACAAAACCATTTTACTGCCATCGTGTCACATAAAAACATTAAGTTTATTCGACAGTTAAAGTTAACTCGGAAAGGGATCGGACCTATTACTATATTGTATGTTGATATGATATTGCGTTATGCGATCATTTCGCGTTCTAAGAAGTGTTGATGCGTCATAGATGAAGTCAGCACAGATGCGCTACTCCGTTGGAATAATAAACTTTGAGTTGCGGTTGCCTAGAATTATAAACAATACGTCGTTGCGGAATGAGTTACGAGTTTACTGGATGGCAACATTTTTGTATTATTCGAAAGAAATTATGGCTTATATTTCTTGTAGGTATATAAAGTCATGTTGTATTTTAATAATAAAGTGATATATATATACATATAATATAAATGTAACGGATCGCTGTCTGTACATGGGAGATATATGAGAAAAAATATTATAGGATACCTTTATTAACGCAATAGAATCCAAAACGATGATTTTTGGAATTTTCGTCTGTTTGTCGGTTTGTCTGTTTGTGCGTTTGTGCACGCTAATATCAGAAACGGCTGAACCGATTTCGATACAGTTTTCAGGAATATATTGTGACAGGTCCCACTTAACATATAGGCTACTTTTTATCCCGGATAATTTCGACATTTTGTTTTTTCTGTAGTCCACCTGGGGATGCGGGCGTCCACTAGTATATAAATAAGTATCTATAGATATAATGATAATCTTCCAGAAATTGAGTTTCTTGCAGATTTTTATATAGGTACAGCATTAAAAATTATATTGTCTCAAACTTATTCCATCGAGAGTTCGTTCTTCCTATACCTTGAATAAGCCGTGTAAGGTCTTTCATTATTCATGCTATCAAATTTAGATATTAAATTGGAGTTTTTGAGGTGACTGGCATTTTTAACTATCTGTAGTTACTTCTTACATACCTGCGAACAATTTAGTAGTTACTTCAAACTTTGCTGTAGGCGTGATCACTGAAATTGATCTTTCATCTTCTGCAAATATTGTTCTTTGGCGAATATTACTCGCGGGCGGTAGAAGGCGCTCTCAAACTTGTCAGGACAAGGCATTAAGTCCCCAAGTTATGAACCTATCTCACTCATGAGTGCTTATCGAATTTTTATACCTCTATTATGAGGCGCATGACTCAAATGTTAAAAATGTAGGCGAAGAATTTTATCTTATAAACTCTTCGCTCGAAATATCGGGAGTTTTAAGTAGGTAGTCTTGTAAGGACATTGATAAGATTTGTAGGGGTGCTAATACTTCTACTCGTGTTTGACCCCTAATACGGACTACTACATATACTAGAACAGCTTTCAGAACACATTAGCCAATATAGCAGTCGATTGCTGAATGTAGGCCTCCTCTAGAGCACGCCACAAGACTACTGCCACATGAGGGTTTTTGCCCATAGTCACCACGTTTTGCAGATAGGTTGGTTGCCGCAGTGAATTTCGAACTATCTTGTAAGAGGTGTTGCTGCCAACCTCCCGAAAACCCTTAATCGCCTCGATCCCCACGGATAGATGGCGGTGTTATTTTACTCTGCCGACAAGGTAAATCACTTTTCTGACTCGCAAAGCACTAGCACAGCGTCAATCTACCATTGCGTTAGTATTTCGAAGCCTCAGGCATTTCGCCCTAAAACTTAATACAATAACGTCGATAGTATCGCAAATATACTAACAAAATAAACATTGGCATAAAGTTTCATATTTTGTATATAAACATGTGGTACTTCCTACCCCTACTCGAAACTAGAACTACCCTCAACTAACAATGGAACATCGCCGCGTTTCTTATAATCAAGTGCTTCTCGATAAGGATGACGCCATATTAAGTGTTAAACAGCGGGTTATGCAGCATAGAGTTTAAAACTACCTAAGTATTTATTTAGATAACTTATTTAAGTTTAGAACAGAGAGGGTTGTTTGGATATAGATCTGTAGTCTTCGTCTATTTTCTATATTACGAATGTGATGGGTTGATTTTTCAAGATAAACGATTTAGGAAGGTAAATCATGAGGGAACAAAATATTTAAGATGATTTATTTGATGATATAAAAAAATATTAAAGCTTCAAAGTAACGTAGAATTTACCGCACTACTTTTGGTTTATCCATGTACTAGAAATTTAATTATATGAGTTTTAGAAACTTGTAAACTTTACGTTTCATTGATATTCGCTGAGAAAGTAATACCTAAATATCTTAATATCTAAACATTAAAAAACCTATTCATATTGGTTTACAGTTTATTAAAAGTAATAAAGCTCTGAACCCATCAATCAAAGGCATTATTGAAATGAAGTAGAGAATCCGCCATCTCTTTTACCATGTAACCTCTACCGAATTTTCGAGGATAGCACCAGCGAAGGTTGTATAAATATTGGCTCCTCACTTTAAGACTAAGTGCCGCTCTGTCTCCCAATAAAAGAATAACACTCATTCATGCACACAATAAATTTATAGAGTAACTTTTGAAATACCCTAGAAAAGGGGTTAAATCTACAGCTGGTTTTGAGAAGTTCAGGTTTTATGAATAGCTACTGCAAATCAATATTGCCATTACCATTTTTAAAAGTTCGTGTAGCATTAATTATCCGAATATTCATTGAACCGTTGCTTGCCTTAAGGGGACTGTCAAGAATCACCATGAATTGGGATTGACCTTGGTCTTACTTATTATAACCCTCGAATTTTAAGTTTTTTTTTTTTAATTTTAAATTTTTTATCATTTTCTAATGCTATACATATAGCGTCTGAAGAACATACAATAGTTTATAATATGTGCAAATGTCGTCTGATATCTAAAAATGATGGCCTACGATACAAATATTGACTATAATGTAAATATAATGGTAATTTATTTTTTTGCTTAAACCATAAATGAGGAATAACTTTTCTGGTATTGACTGGGTTGCTTTAAAAATTTCCACACTTACAATAACAGTCCCAAGTCCCACTCGGGTGAATAATTTTTTCATTTCTTAAAACATATTTATAATAACAGATTGGAAAAGAGATTCTTAAAGAAATGGTCTTTTATTTTATCGTTACCTATTGATTTTATCGACGGAATATATTTCCTAGTCAGTTATCTGTAGTGTCCAGGCGATCGCGTCCCTAATTACTGGCAGCCCTCAAAGGTCAACGACCCCAGCCCTTTCGCCCCCGCCCTAGCCCTATAGTGATTTTTCATTCCGTTTTAACACCTGATTACATTAATTTTTTCTTGTTAGGTGAACTTTTGAATGCGTGCGTTTCGGAAATAGGGAAAAAATTGCATTGTTTTTGCGGGATTGTTTTTACTAAATTAGACATTTTCATTAAAAAATAAATTACTTAAATATGATTTAGTTATGAGTTAGTTAGATTTAGGATTTAAATTCGCATTGTATTATTATAAGTATAAAATAAATAAAAGGTATGAATGTACCAAGTACGTCCAGCAGTGGACTGCAATAGGCTGATGATGATGATGATGACATAAAATTTTATCAAGGTTCCTTCAGCATTTATACTCTAAAATGAGTTTTCCAACTTACCAATTTTTTAAATCTCCGATATGTATAAGCATTAGTTCTGTACCTGAAAACAAAAAAGAGCATTGTTATAAATTTCACTAACCTTCGTTATTTGCACTAGTTTCCTCTAACTCTCAGATAATTGTAATGACGTCTTACAATTTATTGTTAGGTCAATAAAAAATATTTACCATAACGAATACAAATGCCTATAGGTACTATCAACCAAGGCACCGCTGACATGATTCTAAAAAATTTTCGTTTTCAAGCTACAATAGTTCCTTGTCATACTCTTTACTGCTGCATACCAATCTGTTTATTGTATCAATAATTTTTAAAAAAAGTGACATAAAATGAGCCTTTGTCTTGAGAAATCCAAAACAACAGGAGAGGGTGTAAAAATCATTGTTAAGAATATTCTTATGTGTGACATCTGTACTAGTCAGCCAATATTTTTATTGTTTTACATTTTGTCAATAGTAAAAAAGTTTATTGTAATACCTATACCTATAGTTTATATAACATAATCTTGGTCGCACGTCCTTCTGTGGTAAGTAACCACATAACCTTAGCTTTACAAATGAATATATATTTAATTTATTACTATAAAGTTAAATGGAATTCTGACTCAATCCCAGTAAATTATTTTAACCTAAGAAAACAAACCTTTGCAAATATTAAACCTGTATAATTACCTTTACTGGCAATAACAAAGCCAATTATTTTAATAATGTAACAAGAATTGAATATGCCTTTGTTAGATTTTTCGCCCTTTACGAGAAAAAGAGGGAGTATTTGTAGTACAGTCTATTTTATGTTAGACTAGCTGTCGCCCGTGACTTCGTATATGAAGAACTACAGTATGCCCTTCTTTATGCTCCAACTATACATATGTATTAAAAATTTCAATGAGATTGGAGAGGGTATATAAAGCGTGAAGAGGTAACAAACATTCTTTCGCATTTATAAATCTAATAAGAATTACAGGACCCTCGATAAGGAGATAGTAAAGCACATATAATCTAGTCTAACACTATAATCCCTAAGGTCCCTAAGTAAGTTGGTAAGAATGTGCAAAAAACGCACATAAATAAGCAACAGTGTAGCGGTATGACCTATTATAAAGTCGAAATCTAACCTTAATTTTTTAGGTACATAGAGTGTGATGTGATTTTCAACAAAAGAACGGTCCAACGAACAGAGGAAAAGCGTTGAAAGCTGTTGAAAGTGAAAAATCAGCCATAGCCGGCAGGTGGCAAGCGAGCTTAACATATAGCTCCAGTGACCTAGAAAAGGGTTTTAGGTCATTATGTATGTTTTACAAGTTCCCAGATTTGAGGAATTTAGTTTTTGTTATGTACATATGTGATGTGTAGTAGCGATAAAAATAATAGATGGAGATGTAAGGCTAACCAATCAGGCGAAAAATGCACCAGCCTGGACAGGATCAGCTCACGAGTCGTTAGATTCTAGGATCAGCGATATCGTTAAATATTTAATTGTATCAGGCGTCACTATTCGGAAGTGCAAATCTCCATTGAGGGATCGCCCACCACCGGGCCCTACATCCTCCGCTGACCCTATAATGTCTTGTGTTCGTAATCATGTGTCGGCAGATCCGAGGGTCAGCGGAGAGTTAGGGCCCGGTGGTGGGCGACCTCTCAATGGAGGGCAAATATCGGCTTTTTTTCCAAATAATAACGTCTGATACTTATACCTACTTAGACATTACATGCCTACATAACATACATACAGGGTATAAGTGACAACAAGACAAATATTGATAAGATAGCATCAGACCATGATTCCGAAGCGGAGACTTGGTACACAGTAGGCATTGAACTAGTCATACGAGCGCCCGACACAATTGGCTCCTTTACTTGCTCAGTATCTCAGTATTTGCCTGGATGTCACAGACACCCTGTATAGACCCGGTTGTGTTTCCTAAAATGGGGTTGCCAGAACCGCAGGTTCGCGAAATCGCCAATACAGTATAGGTAGCGGGTTTAGATGTAAAAGTTCAATATACGCACATAAGTATAAATTACCTTTTGATATACATTCCATGCTATGCACCAAACGCATAGTTCCAGCGAAATAAACGATTCAAATCGGGGCATTACAACCGCAAATGCGGTGCGACCGATCCGAGGGGCCGGGGGGTCATCGAGCGGATGGACCGACGACGCGGGGCGGGGCGGTGCGGTGCGGGGCGGTCGGCAACCGCGCCGCGCCGCGCCATTCCGGCCACCCGTCTCGTGCCTCCCGCTTGTGAATCATTATTTCATTTTAAACCTGTTTAATCTAACGCTGATTTTCAAAAATGGAGCGGAATGTCGACAACGAGGAGTTTATAAGCGATATACAAAAGCGTCCGGGCATATGGAATTCAAATCTAAGGCAGTACACCGATAAGAGTGTTCGAGCTAAATTGTGGAAAGAGATAGTCACCAAGTATGGCGGGGATCTGACGTACAAAGAAAAACAACTATTACGTAAGTCATATCAGTATTACCTATTTATACTAGTCTTGTGTATGATAAATGTTTTGTTTCACTACTAAGTATATTACCACTTTGTTTTCATCTAAGATTACCACGAATCAGTGGAGCAGCTACATAGCGACATCTACCGACGCTACTTGATATCACTGTTAACAAAACAACCTTGAATGCAAGCTATATAATTATGGTTTTTTTACTGTTTGGGGCCAGCATTTAATTTTAAACCCATGCCGAGTGACGTCACGTCATACAGCTGCAGTTTGTTGATACTTTGTTCAACATTCGTGCCCATGTATCGTGTCTTTGTAAGTGAAAGCAAGTTCGGTCGACGTTTATCTGTGGCTCAATCGATTGTTTGCAATGATATTGGATGAGTGTTTATTTAAAAACTTCACAGTTGTATTTACACTCAAATAAATACAAGTAGATTAAGTATTATAAGTATAAATAGATGGGGTAGGTACACTACCCGTAGGTATTTCACTGATATGCGAAACTTTTAATCTCTACCATTGCTTGCTTGTAGTGACGTCTCACTTATAAATCGGAAATAATCCTATTAAAGAGTTCATGGTAACAATTACACCAATATGTATAAACGTTATATTGGTTTCAGTACAACAATTGCAAAAGAAGTGGAAAAACATCCGCGATTCATTCCTAAAATACATCAAGCACGAAGAAGACGTTAAGAAAGGATCAGCTGTACCTAAGAAAAGTTACATTTATTACAAGCAACTGCAGTTCCTTAAAAAAATTCCCCAGCTTACTGCTCAAGCGCACATAGATAATCAAGAGGAAGATTCATCGAACCAAGGTCTGTGTGATGAACAAAGACCATCGACACCAAGACCTGGTAACTCCCGACAGTCAGAAAGACAACAACGCTTCACAAGAAAACGCAAACTAGTAAACGGAATAGAGAAAACACAGAACGATTTTTACAGAAAAGAAATGCTTAATATGCTGCAAAAAAATATAAAAATGAAAGAGGAATTCGATATCAGCACTGACCCAGATAGATTGTTTATTATGTCGTTGGTGGATGAGTTCAAAAAAGTGCCTGAAGATCTCAAAATGGCTCTTAAAATTGAATTGTTGAGTTCAATTCAAAATGCGCAAACTTATGATAGTTATAGGCGTTCAATAGCCAGTGATAATAGCCAAAACAATCGATGGGATGATAATTCTAATCATTATGAGCCTGCCAGTAAATTAAATGTAACATCAAATGTTCCAGTTCCAGTCAAATTAGAGAGAATGTCAAATAACTCACGACGGTCATCTTCAGAACACTCAGAAAACTTGGCTGAAAAAGGGAACAGCTAAATACGAAAACAATTTACCAACTTATTTTAGTAATATTCCCTATATTTGGTGAAAACTAATATTATGCCATTACATTTACATTTTATATTTGATTACACATTAAAATAAATAAATTTAAGTTCAATTTTATCCCTACCTATATATTATAATCAATTTTTTTTCCCCATTCCTGTGTAAATATTGGGAAAACAGTCTAATCGGATGCCTTTGCCATATAAAGATTTGAGTTTAGGATCAGCAGTGTTGGCTGTGAATTAATCCATAATTTACAATTCAGGACGAAGCATTTTATAAGTATGATGACATCATATCAATAATTTCGCTCAAAATTCAATCATACTCAATGATGGAAAAATAATATTAGTTTGAGAAAACGCACCTGTCAAGTACTACCATTTCTCATACGAGTGCCCTTAAGGGCAAAATTGTAATAATAATGCTCACTACCTACCATGTTCCCAAGAGCATATATTGTAAGTAAGGAAGTTAGTACTATAGCTTCACAAAGTGGCTAAATAAGGATCCATGTAGTGCCATTGCCATGAGTATCTTCAGAAAATATTGCAAAAATTTCTTTATTTTATAAACAAACATCACACGCAGCATTACCAAAGACAACATTCTCCTACATAATAACAAACATTCCCGAATTTCCTTTTGACGGAATTCTATTCTTTTGCTTATGTTTTTTATTATAGTAACCAAAACAAAATTTAATCAACGAATACGCTGGGAATGACGTTATTTCAGTGACTTATGTATGTAATTTGTGACTCACATGTTGGCGACACAAATTTTATTTTATTATTTCTGACTAGTGGACGCCCGCGACTTCGTCCGATTGGACTACAGAAAAAAAATCTAAATTATCCGGGATAAAAAGTAGCCTATATGTTAAGTGGGACCTGTCACAATATATTCCTGAAAACTGCATCGAATTCGGTTCAGCCGTTTCTGAGATTAGCGTGCACAAACGTACAGACAAACCGACAAAAAAAATCCAAAAATCATTGTTTTGGGTACTATTGCGTTGATAAAGGTATTCTATAATATTTTTTCTTATATATCTTCCATGTACAGACAGCGATCCGCTACATTTTTATTATATTATAGATAAAAATTTCCTCCTGTCCAAAAATAATGGTGTGGGTATTTTAAGTATAAATAAATAAGTAAATACTTAAGTAAAGCTACTCCTAATACCTACTGTTTATTAAAATATATCAAAACATAATTCTATAAATTTTCAAAAAAAAATTAAAAAGGGACCGAATCAAAAATATCATTGAATTACCTCAAGGAAAGTACGTAATAGTAATTTTATCTTAATCTATATATCGAAACTATTTGTTAAAAGAACGTATACTAAAAAAATACCTTATATTCTTGTACACTAGATAACATATTTGCATATGTATAAAGTGGCTGATTGAATTTTTATGCTCGCAGGCATTTTTACGCATATTTAAGGTCGCTCACGCCCTCCCTAATAAAGCCGTGAATAGCTTATAGCTGTGATAAACATTTATGTTTTGTTTTCCAAGACAAGAGTTCGACGTGTGTAGACTTTGCCTTGTAGTCATGTAATTGGCTTCTTTGTCTGTTTCCTACATTAAGGTTTTATTTTTGAATTGATTTGATGACGGCGCTGTTTTTGTTCCTATGGCTGAGAATTCCAGGGTTATATTGCTAGGTTTGATGGATTTCAATAAGGTGGAAACTTAGTACCTAACGTTATAAAAGTCATTGACTCTCCCTATGTATTAAACCCATGACTTAATGAAGGTAAAGCTAAAATATACCTATAGTTGCTTGTAATATATGGTAAACGTTGATCTAAAAGTTTATAACAGAAATAAGCATACTTTTTCCTATTTTGTTCCCATTTTGGTCGACGCAAAATAATACACAGTATACTTTCTTTCACTCATTCTTATAGTTCATTTCATACATCATTATTGATTCTCACTCCCGGTATAATTATAAATACATATATTAATCCTGATTAACTAAACATATCTAAAATAATAAAGTTTAATTAACCAGCCTATATAATTTTAACAGAATAACTTCAGCACACCCCACCTTGCACCGGAAACCAGGCAAATAAAAAGCAAAGGAATAATCCTAAACAGCCAAAGTTCAGCCATAACGAAACTACCCTATTAGAGCGGAAGTTAAAAATAAATATGGCGTTGAATTCGAGTTGCTACATTAACATTTCCATTGTTTCACCCCAGAGAGTTATATTAAACCGTTGAGGGATGGGACTTATAACACTTGAAGGTGAACTTGGCATATAGGAATTGCCAACTTAACAGCAACAACTTATTAAAGCAGCCGTCAGCTCTGTGCTCGAAAAGTCTAAGTCCAAAATCCAATAGCTTCTTGTTTTTGGGGTGCAAAATGTTGCTTCAGTCGCGAAGAAAACATCTATTCATACAAGGGATGTTCCCCCATTTCTGCCCCTGTTTGGTTGTCGACGTAATTTTTTTAATCATGCTTTATACCGATATTAATTTAGTTAACGACCGCCTTAGTCGGGGGTTTTCTCAACGGCTCGCTGGATTTTCGATGAATAAAGAATGAGGGGCATTTTTTGTTGAGTTTTCGGGTATATTGCATGGAAAATTAGTAAAGTAGTCCAAGATGGAAGTATAGATGGATGCAGTCAATACCTTCATCTGTATAAACGTAATGTATGAGAGTATGAAAATGAGAGAATAGGCAAGAGTCATGAAAAGAAGAGAAGAAGGATTTAGGTGCAATTGTAGGCCATTCTATAGTTTGTGGTCCTCAGCCAGCATGGATAATTATATTCTTTCCTTAAGGCTCATACAAAGAAAAAATATTAGACAAGTAAAAAGTAGATTTAAAAGTACCTCGTACTTAGTAGATTCACAAGTATCTTATAACGTTTAACTAGTTTACGTTCTGAGAAAATCTCTTATTTTCTCATCGTAGTATAATAGAGTTCTGTAGTTGATAAACTATTTAAGCAAATTCTCCTAATTTTAAGCTCAAGTTATATTCTAGGTAAAAGTTACACTGAAACAGTTAATAGTAAAAATGCTTACAATATTTATATGCATGTGTTTACAGAACTCGTTACAGAGTTGACTAAAGATTAATTTAATAACAAATTTATCTTTATCAGTATCTACTACAAAGGTACTGAGATACATTTTATCAATTTAAACTTGTCTCTGAACATTTACATCTGACCCCGCTATACTTACGTGGCAGAAGGATGTTCCTCATCTTGCACTCCTGTTTAACCCATTTTGGTAACACGGCTGTGTATATGTTGACATAAGTATATGAACAGGTATGTATTTAATCCACTTACTTCTAAAACAACATTTTACAAAACATACGTTGCAATTACTATAGAATATACTGCAGTCGGTACAAAATTTACATTTATTGCTATTTCTCCCATCTGCATACAGATACGATGTTTAGTGTTTCGAGAGGGCATTTTAATGGGGTTTTTATTCAATTCAAATTTAAAGAGCAACAGCGCTAATGCTGAAGATAGATGTTTGGGATGGTACAATATAAATTCTCGGGCGGACTGATAACTGCCGATGGCCTTGAACAAAGGAATTACAATGATGCTCTACGGGTACTTGAATAAAATTAATACTAGGTAAGACTTAACATGTATCTATCAGCGTATTAAATACACTAACTATACCTGGTAAATAAATATATATTACTTTAAATGCTGATTGTCAGATATGACGATATATGTAGAATGCTTGCTGTAAATACAAATAATAATATACGAGTACATGTTATTATTTGTATTTACAGCAAGCATTCTACATATTTCGTCATATCTGATAATCAGCATTTATATACACATATTTGAGCAAATAAACATATTGATTGATTGATTGATCGATTGCCTGCAAAATAATATTCTGAGTAACAATAAGGAGTTAAGGGAATTCGTTAAATTGTATCAGGTGTTGCTATTCGGCACGTAGTTTTTTACTGGTTTTCATCCTCCACCGGGCACTATACCCTGCTGACTCCAAAGTAATTAATTCTATAGCAAAATGTAGTTATATTTAATGTTATATAGAAACCATTTAGTGACATCATTAAGACACTATTACGGTCGCTATATGTGCTGTGTAAAGCTTAAGTGAAAATTTAATTACAATATTTCACATTAAAAAATATGGGTTTTATAAAATATATTCCAATTTATCGCCTGTATCTTATATTTAGGCCACAAATTTTTCTCAAACGCACCGGTCTTGGATTCTTAAGGTGTTGTTTACCCTTAAGGCGATTTACCCAAAGTATCTGTTAAGGCGATAATTAGAAAAGTTTTTCAATTAGTTTAATTTCGTTGTAAGTTTCGAGATTTTTGAAGCTTACGTCTTAGTTAGGCGTTAAATTCATCGAGGTTTATTGAAAATTCTTTATTTAGCTCTACTGAAAAGTGTTTACTTTCTTGTGTTTAATCTTAAATATTTTATTTATTACTAGTGGAAGTCCACGACTTCGTCCGCGTGGACTGCAGAAAAAGCACGAAATTATCCGGGATAAAAATATTTTCCCGGCACAAAAAATTAGCCTATGTGTTAATTCAGGGTGTCAGCTAACTCCATACCAATTTTTATGAAAATCGCTCCAGCCGTTTTTACGTGAAAGAGTAACAAACATCCATCCATCCATCCATACTAACAAACTTTCGCCTTTATAATATTAGTAAGATTCTTTGCAATACCAATATATTTTCACTAGAAAAACATACCAATCTACATGATAATTATGTACTACTAAATAATGCCCTATAATAATAGACAGTTGAACTTTTCATGAAATGCGACCATTTCATGAAATGCTCGACCATTTCATGAAATGATCAATTCTACGATATGGCCACGACATAGATATGATCTGCATCTGATGTAAAACCTGCAATTGCCAAGTTTAATCAAAATGCGTTTAGTAACTTTTGCTTGAAAGAGTAATAAACATGTAAATATTCAAATTCTTACAAACTATCACATTTATAACTAGTACTTAAGTAGAAATAGGTTTTAGGTGATTGATTAAGAATCCATGACCATATTGAAGGTACGAGGTAAACTTAAGGGCTGCCTGTTATACTGAAACGAAAACACGTCACAAGACAAATTAGAACATCAACAACTTTTTGTTCATCCAGCAAATTAATTGTCAACGATTCGACATTTAAGTTATTATACAAACATTTCGTAAACAAAAGCGGATTGCCGAAGTTTGCGTCAGCAGCGGTGCCGGAAGAATTAGCACACGCAGACGGACGAACACGGCGCGACGCCAAGTTTTAAATTTAATTAAAGACAACTTTGGAGCCTGTGCTTTGGTAGTGTAAACATTGTGGGTGAGCAGACGGGCAGGTTGAATGAGGCGTTTTGCTGTGTTATAGAATGGTTGTTGTTATATATTATTAAATTAAATATTTATTTATTATTAAATATTTATTTGTTAGTTATCCTAGATATCAAATTAGTTGTTAGGATTTGTCAGCCTTTTCTAAGTGTAAATTTTGTAAATATAATTGCTGCATTGGCTAAGCCTCAAGGACAATAAGAAAATTATAAAACTAAATACAAGGTCTTGTAAAGAGTGACCTGAATGAAAGCAACAAGAGAGATGTATGAAACTAAATAGACCAAGAGAATCGCTCACTAGAGTCCTGCGTAGTAGGTACTGGACTAAGCAACTCAGGGCCGTTCCCTCAAACAATGAACTAGCAAATTGTCAATATTTTTTTTACATCTGTCCTCGCTATGCCAAACGTCGCTATAGAATTTTCTTCGTTATCCTGCAATTCTTGCTACCCCATTTTGAGAACAAAATCATGTGCATATAAACGCTCGTCTGTCACAATAACACGTGGCGCCACGCCTCGACTGCAACTCTCAAAGATTTGCGTACGCACTGCAGTTTTGCATAACGCCATTCTGTTTTGAGATATTAAGTTTTTTTTTTCTAAGTGTCGACACGTGTGTGCTGTGTAGAGGGTCGATATTTTGTTTCTGTTGATGAGTTTGTCCGTGACATTTTTAATTTGGTTTATTTAGTACTATTAAGTTATATGACTTTGTTATATATATAGATATTTATGTTACTGAAATAATACCAACAAGATAACAAATAAATGTACATAAAGTTAAAATTATTATTTTTTAATCTTATAAGATTTTTTATTCATAAATAAGATTCATACCTATTTTTAGATTCTTTGAGACCTTACTACTTTATTGTTAACTTTAATTTTAAAGGGGTCGATCTTGGACTTACTCTAACATAAATTAAGTACATTTGATACTTGCCTAAAACTTAGACTACTAGCTACCACCCAAAAAAGGTCAAACGTCAAACGGAGCACTAAAATAAATTGCCGCGAAAACCTACGTTCAAAACTGGAGTTTTCTTTAACGTGTTCGTAACTCACTCAGATGATGACTCCAAGAGCCCATAACCCTAAACCTCGACCAGCACCAATAGCACCTAAACCGAAGAATTATAGGAACATAACAAAATATTGCCAGTTTTATACTGCAATGTGGATAGTAGATCTTCTGTCTGACTAAACCTCTGAAGTTGGTTAAAGATTAAAAAGAAATATTCTAATTTTATTGAATTTAAATGTACAGTATCTAATTTGTCTGAAGTTATTTTTTTTGATATATTTAGATTATGCTTCACAATCTTTTGCTGTTTCTGTCACAATAAAAAAATTGTATGATATATACAGGATGATTTTTGGTCGTCAACGTTCCCGAAAACTACGGAATCTCCTCATCATCACGATCATTTTTCTCCATGGAAGCATACCTGGGAAGTGTCTGGTTTCCAAAATATTAGGGTCCAAAGTTGAGTAAATAGACTGCGTTTTTCTGCATAAATGCACATAGACGCGCGTAGCAGGATATTTTCACGAAAAATAATTAATATCTGTCTATAAAAAAAACTAACATAAACACTAGACACTATAAATGTCGCACGACCAAGGAATTAAAATTTTTTTTTCAAAAAAAAATTTTTTTTCCCAGCATTTTTTTGGCATAAACTTACTTTATTTCATGTATAGAGTACGTACCCTTCGTTAAAGGTGGCCACAAAAAAACATCCTATATATATATATATATATAGCGAGTGTAGATTTTTATACTAGGTTACCGAAGATCTACAATTTCTCCTTATACTAAGGCAGAACACCCCCAAAAACCGGTTACATCTAGCTATAAAATAATGAGATTTAACCCAAACATTTCACTTTACGATCGGAACTTGGAGCTGATCCAGTTTTTAAGGCACCTATTCAATCTTACCTGATTGAAAAATATGTTTTAGGGAAAAATTTAGAACTTGTTCACTATATATAGCACTTGTATAGCCTGTCTGACCTATTTAAATAAAAATGACAATCCACAATTTTCTATTGAGCAATCTGGGATGATCTACAATAAAAATTATTTGCCTTGATATACTTACATATACAGGTGATTTTTGGTCGTCAACGTTCCCGAAAACTAGGGAATCTCCTCATCATCACGATCATTTTTCTCCATGGAAGCATACCTGGGAAGTGTCTGGTTTCCAAAATATTAGGGTCCAAAGTTGAGTAAATAGACTGCGTTTTTCTGCATAAATGCACATTGACGCGTGTAGCAAGATTTTTTCACGAGAAATAATTAATATGTCTATGAAAAAACTAGCATAAACACTGGACTCTCTAAATTCCGCCCGATCAAGTAATTTAAAAAAAAATCAAAAAAAATTTAATTGATGTATAGAGTACGTACCCTTCGTTAAGGGTGGCAACGAAAAAACACCTGTATATAAATAAATACACACGGCGGTGTTTCCGAATTGGGTTAGCCAGAACTGTGTCAGTGCCAGGTTGCTAGCGTGTTGCTAGCTCACCACCTGAGTTCTCTTAGTTCCATAGTTGACTCTTACGACATGCACGGAATGAGATGCAACTAAGGTGAAACCCCGCATAAGCAAAGTATTTAACACTACCTACATAATAGTTAAAGTACTCAAATGAACACATTCTGGAGAAACTGTCTACTAAGTCATCTCATAGCAAGCTCTTCCCTTCTTCCACATAAAAAAATAAAATTTACTCAATTTCTTTAATTATTCAGTTGACCGTAAACAAATTTCGCAAAACCCAATCAACTTTTGTCATGTTCCGAAATAAAATACCTTTGCCCTTGTCAGACAATTATAATTTTAACAATATACTACGCAAAACTTGAACAAAGCCTGACCGCACACCCTTGACCTTCTAAATGTCATTTAAATAATTCAGTTAGTCCCAAACATTATGGCAACTTGGTTATTATTAGGACTAAGAAAACCCTAAATCCAACCTCAAAACACAAATATTTGCCAATGAATTATTAATTTTGATGACTTAAACACACAACCCCTTTGGAGGGTTAATTTTTTCCACCCCCGTCGTTTAGGAGAAGTGGTAAAACAATAAAATGATGCAGTATTCTGGAGCACCTGATCTAACCCGCATGGGGTCGCTTCTTTCGCGGTTACGTTGATGTTGTTGAACTATGTCGTAGTAAACTTTTGGATTGTTGACTTACAAACATCAAAGATGAACCCACTAAAAACCAGATTTTTTTTCTATACTGTGGGAAATAGTCTAAGGTCTAATCTATCTAATCTAATAGATTATTTTTTCTAATAGTCAGATAGCCTAGATAAAGTTGTGCTTTCTTGTAATGCTTTCTTTATCTTGATAAAATTGTAGATCAAGGCAGCATCGCATCGAATTTACGAAAGTTCTGTCTTTGGCGAAAAATCGGCCCTTAATTATTTAAAATTTATTGGCCTGCCCAAAATCTCTAATCATGTTTATACGAGTACAGTGTGATCTCTATACAGTAGTCCATCACAGGATTTACAAACATGTAGTATCTAAGGTACTTTTACTACTTTGATAACGACTAGGCAGAGTTGATGTCTATCTACCTATACCTTATAATGCCTATATCCAAAATGATTAAGTTCCACTTGCAAAATGCGTCAAAGGCGGTGCTTTGCGTTACGATGGCTTTGAAATTTTGAAACTTTATTCAGCTAAGGTTTGATTTTAACTCTGCATTATACAGCTTTAATATAACTCACAGCTAAAAGAGCTCAAAAAAACTTCAATAACACAGCTTACTACTACCCCCTTCATTTCAAAATAGATTTGTCACAGTCTTTGTACAATTTGCGCGATCTGTCACACAAATCCAAAATCTGGAAAATGTACAAATTCACGCGAAACAAATTCGCGCAAATTCGTACCTTTCCCCTTTTGCCCGGGGAGAAGTCTGGTAACATTACCCCTGTTGAAAAGAAAAAACTGAATCTTGAAAAAGTTTCACGTAAATAGTAAAGCATATATTTAAGGTTCGAGGGACGTCGTTCGTGCGTGTGCAGGTAGGGAGCGAACTTTGCTGCACTCCCTGGGGAATAAGATTTTTGCAGTTCACCAAATGTTTCTATTTGGGTAGCGCAAATCAGTCTTTCGCTTTATCCGGAAAAGGTCTTGTTCAAAAATTCTGATACATTGTCATATTGTTTATATATTTGTTTCTATTGTCACTACATAATTATTATTATAGAACAAAGTCGCTTCCCGTCTCTATGTCTCTATGTATGCTTGCTTAGGTATTTAAAAGTATGCAACAGATTTTGATGCGGACGTTTTTTTTAAACATAGGTAGATAGTTTCAAGAGGAAGGTTTATATGTGTAACTGGCAACCCGCCCCGGCTTCGTACGGGTATTGCATCCGTACGAAGCTGATATCTTCTATGCCTAGATGAAGTTTACTGGATCAAATACTCTCTACAATCTACAAATAAACATTTACGCCTTAAATATGTAATGAATGGCTAATTTTCACATGCACGTACACAAATCAACTGCAAATAAAGAGAACGTGTGTATTAAAACGTTAAAAATGCATAAACAAAAAGGAAATCAAAACTCAGACGCATAAACAATACGCACAGCTATAGCAGATCGCGTAACTATATCAGTTTTATTGCAGCAATAAACTGGAACACACCGGTGTAATGTGAAAAATCGCTCTCGGCGTCTGTGCGCACACCTTTATGTCTTCATATCCACCCATTTCGTGATAAAGTTATAAAAAAATATAAAATAAAGTTGCACTAAAAAGTTATTTCAATTCGAAGTTTATGTACTTAACTAATGAGTCGCCATCGCTTTGGGTCGGGTTTTCGTTTTGTGTATCGTGGAGACGCCTTCCCAATGTTTCTACTATTTTCTAGGGATATGCTTTCTAGGAATAAATAGTAGTTTTAAAAGCCATTTTTTTATTTCTGACAGTAAAATTTTTACTCATATTAGTCAACCAATTGTATTCGCTGACCGTACAAAAAACAAGTAGCCTATGTTTTTTTTCTTTCATATTCTAGACTACCTGTGTACCAAATTTTATTTAAATTGCTTCTGTAGTTTTGACATGAAAGTGCTACAGACAGGATAGACAGAGACATTGTCCCATATACAGGGTGTAACAGAAAGGGTATGTTAAGCGAAAAGCTATGTAAATAGCCCACTATAGTGAACCTATTTCCAAAATTTCAGACTCAAATTCACATTTATATTTTTCCAGATAGTATGAAGAATTCCGAAACAACTCAGAAATGTCCATACAATCTTGAAAAATAAAAAATATGATTTCGAGTCTCAAATTTTGGAAATAGGATCTCTATAGTGGGCTATTTACATAGCTTTTCGCTTAACACACCCTTTCTGTTACACCCTGTATAATATAAGTAAGATTAGTAGTAGGTGGTGGCACCTGAGAAAAATGTATAGCGACATAAATTACTATTCAACCGTATTTTCCCGCCATAGAACTACATCTATCATTTTAGATCTTGTCAGTTCAGTCAGTCTTGGTTATAATGTTAATTTTAAAACAAACATAAAATAAATACGATATTACAAATACAGGAAGTCAAAACATGCCTTCTTGCCTCGGATATATTATTTCGTGGGATTTTTTGTTAACCTTTGGGTTATGTTACCTGTATCACTAACCTGCAGGTTGTCAAAATGGTCGTAACTTTTTACCCGACTGCGCCAGAACGAGGGTTATTTTTCGAGTGTACTCGTATGCATGAATATAAGTTTCTTTCTTTACAAGATAAAATATTTGAAAAGATTATGTAGTGCGAGCTTATCTCTAACACAGATTTCTTCCAGCCAACCAATTAAAATCAAGTGATTAGCAAAGAAAAGCAAAGTTTGTATGTATTATATTTATCTAGAGCCTAAACAGCTGGCCGAGCTTCAGTGGATAAATGAGCGACACTGGGTCAAAATTTTACGCAGTCGTGTTTTTTTTAACGTAAATTATGTCCTTCCGGGCATGTCGTATGAGTCGACTAAGGAACTCGGGCATTCTCTCAGGGTATAAGCTAGAAACTTGTCACCACCGAATGTGGCTGCAGGATTTCCTTTATGATCCTGCAATTGTGACTACCCCATTTCGGATACAGTCGTGCGTATATGTATACATACATACAGGGTGTTTTTTCGTTGCCACCCTTAACGAAGGGTACGCGTACTGTGCACATCAAATAAAGTAAGTTTATACCAAAAAAATGTTGGGAAACGATGTAAATTTTTTTGTTTTTTTTTTTTATTACTTGATCGGGCGAAATTTATTGTGTCCAGTGTTTATGCTAGTTTTTTCATAGACAGATATTAATTATTTCTCGTGATAAAATCTTGCTACGCGCGTCTATGTGCATACGAGTATGTAGAAAAACGCAGTCTATTTACTCAACTTTGGACTCTAATATCTTGGGAACCAGACACTGGTATGCTTCCATGGAGAAAAATGATCGCGATGATGAGGAGATTCCGTAGTTTTCGGGAACGTTGACGCCCAAAATATACCTTGTATGTATGTATGTATGTAAGTAAATAATTGAACGAGGAGCTGTTCTGAATGGCCAGTCTGTATTTAGTAATCTGACGGCAGACCTCCAGTAATGGAGTGCCACTACAAGAAGAAGAAAATAATTGAAAATTTTCTAGAAAACAAAAGGTTGGTAACATTGTCATTAACTCCTCATACCTTCACCTCATGTCTTTAGTGAAAGCCCGACATAACGTTGTTCATCCATCAGCGATCAAAACAAAGGAAACCTTGGCCGCGCGAGGTCAAAAGCCCGTAAGTAATCAATACGACTTTTCTATAGAATATTTAGTGGTTCCAAAACCGAATAAGTTATGTTATTTTATCAACACCATATCATGTATCCATCTTTATCAAAAAACAGGTATTGTGAATCTTATTTTTATTAAGCATAATGTAGAAAATTAATTGTTTAAAACATTAAACAATCTAAATCTGAGATAGGAATAAAAATTGATGCTTGTATAATACAATTTCACGCTTGTTTCAAATGTTTTTGATGGTTATAATTTAATTAAGTTTTTGATAAGGTACTTGATTTTTAGTGGGAAAATCTCTCGAATCTAGATATTCTTAACGAATCCCAAATAATACTTATTATTAATAGGAAATATGTTTGTTTATTTGTAACTTCTTCACGCTATATTTACTTAATCAATCTTCTCGAAATTTTTGCATATATGTAATAGGGGAGTGCGGAGAAAGATATAGGCCAGTTCTGTAGACCACGCGGACGAAGTCTCGGATAACAGCTAGTCTATAAAAAAGTCTCTAAATACAGGGTAGTTTTTGAGGCAAATTTGACGTAATTGTAACTGACTAGGCGGAGAATTAGAGATGTAAGTAAGGTAATGTAATTCAACTTTCAATACTTCGAACGAGCAAAGCCAAGTAGTAAAACACATGCAAATGATGCATACAGGTGTCCATTACCATCTATTTGAACTATTTGTAAAACTATTGACCAACAAACTCACCTGTCAAGTGATATCTTTTCACTCGGCCATTCATTATGCGGCACTTGAGCGACTTGAACCGACAAGTGGAAGAGTTACTCGACTAAACTAGAACTAGCGCGAGCTTAAACGCAACGTTTGTTGGTATATTGGTACAAACTTATTTGTGCACTTGTTGAGGTTGTGAAATCAGTGCATTGGTGAAGATGATGCCTAACTTTATTTTCACCCGAATGCGCAAGAAGGTAGGTATATATGTATATTTGGGATGCTCTGAAGCCTATACGGCTTGTCGCATTTCACTTAAGAGGTGTCGATTAGATTCGTCATGGCGCAGTTAGGTATTTTGAATAAATAACAAATTAAGTGGTTATATCATCATCATCATCATCATCAGCCTATTGCATTCCACTTCTGGACGTAGACCTCCCCCAGGCCACGCCACAAGACTGAGCAGGCGGGTTGGTGACCGCAGTTTGTATTTTGGACTATGTTATCCATACGGGAGGCGCTGCTGCCCACCTCCCGGAATCCCTTAATCGCCTCGTACGATACCCACGGGCAGACATGGGGTGGTACGAATTCTACTCTGCCGGCACCATTCTGCGGTCAAGTGGTTATATGATATATCTATAAATACATATAGCTGCCTGATGCTCGGGCATTTTCTCAGGCGATAACCTAGTAATTTGTCACATTGATCTGACACAACGGTGTCATTCACCCCGCTATGCTAAAAGTGGCTGTATGATGTCTTTTATGATCCTGCAGTTTAAACTACCGCATTTAGGGATCAATTAATAATATTTAATCCTTTTAAAGAAAATTAATATAAACTTTTCAGTAGCAAACATAACTTTGTAGCACTTTACTCAAATGACTCAGCTGGATCAGTTGGTATTCACTAGTCATGCTCTGCCTTAACATTAAATACATTTCGGGTTTACTGACTAACCGCTGTTATGTATTTCACCAATGACTATACCATATTGGCAGTGAGTTAGAGTTTAATTTTCCAGTGTAAACGAGAAGGTTTACGTTGTTGTTGAACGTGAACTTATTTAGTATGAAAGCTCACCAGTGAGTGTTATCACAGGGTATATATTTTGAAGTGGGTGAGCTCTACATATTACTATACAAACAGTTATTGAATTTGCTGTTAAATTGGATTTTATACACATTTTGTGTAACTCAACTAGTTTAGTGATACTATGTACAGAAATTTTTAATTTCATTGTCGTAAAATTGCCGATGTTAAACACAAATTGCAAAGAAATGCAGTAAAAATGAATAGCTCATTCGAATAACCATATCGAAACTTTGTAATGTAAATAATATTTCCGTACAAGATCAATTATAAAACAAATTCAATAGAAAGGGCTTGGTGGGCACATAGATATATAACTTATTTGCCTTTTTATTTACCAGCAATATTACTCGAGAGTTGACAAACTGCATGCCGAGTGCACTGTGCCATGATACAGTTATGCCATAAATGTGATTATGTTTACATTGACAACTGTTTTAGAACTTTAATAAATCAAAAATCATGACGATCGTATTGATTCTATTCGTCCGTAGGTAATATATTAAATGTCTGTGATTTTCGATAACGAGGTACATTAAATTAAATCATTTTATTAGAAAGTAAGTCTCTCTCAGATTGGATAGTTATTTTTTAACAAGCTAAAAATATGATCACATAAATTGCAAACAATCAAAATACTTTAAGATGTTTTTAACGTCTTAGAGGTTATGGATCAACAACTTACTTTAGAGTTTATAGCATTACTCCCGTGCGAAGCCGGGGCGGATCCCTAGTTATATACTATAAACATTCCTTGTGAATCACTCTATTAAAAAAAACCGCATCAAAATCCGTTTCCTAGTTTGAAAGATCTAAGCCTAAGCATACAAAGGGACGGACAGACAGCGGCAAGCGACTTTGTTTTATAATATGTAGTGAAAAGTTAGGATTATCCCTGATCAGTTTCATCATTTTTATCATTTACAGCCCTGAGAAGTCCACTGTTGGACATAGGCCTCCCCAACAACCTCCACTCCGACCGGTCGGAAGCAGCCTGCATCCAACCGATGCCTGCGATCTTGGCCAGGTCGTACATCCACCTCGCGGGTGGCCTTCCCACGCTGATCAGTTTGCAAAATCTAGCAAATTAAATTCTGCCTTTTAGATATCATGTGTCCGCGTAAATATTTAGTATCCTAGACTATTTATACTTATAATAATTAAAATAACAACAAACTAAACGAGCTAGCGAAGCGAGCGTACCGCGAAAACAACATTCAAAGTTAGTACAACTTTCAATGTAGTTCTCTAGATTCATATTTTCAAAATGCCACAGCCAACATATAATCACATGCCGGATTTTACAATTTGCCTTCCACACATACATATGCACCTAGCTATCGATCGTGGAAGCCATTCAGGCATCTCCAGCTCAGTTAACCTTACGACATGCACAATGAGAAACGACACAACAATAACCGAACACGTCGATTCAGAAACAAAAGACGTTTATCAAGAGATGACAAACTTCATTCTCCGACTCGGGACTCACAAAGAAGGCAAGTAGCCATATTTGGCACCATCGATATTGGAATACAATAGATATGAGCAGGCTAGGCTTTGGGTAGTGATTATCGTGCTTTAAGGGTGACGGTAGGCACAACCGGTAATATAGCAGGCTTTGCTAGCAGTTTGGGTAGTGATAGTCCTTATTCTTTATTGCAAACACAAAAAATATAAATTACAGGAATAAAGAAGAGATGCATGTACACTGGCAAGTTTATCTCTACAAGAGATCTCAAAGTAGGTTCTTATATTCTTTACTAGCTGTTGCCCATGACTTCGTCCACGTGGATTATTGAATGTTGCTTATGTCTTTCTCCATACTCCATGACTATACATGTATACGAGGTAAAATTAGTCCGTTATTCGTGAAATCCCTAGTACAAAAAGAAATCGGTAACTTGTTAAAGTAATCACTTAATTTTTAAAGTATTCAGTTGCTTTTTCATGAAACTAATCTTCAATACTTACTGCTAAATCTTTATAGAGGCGTAAAAAGGTACGTAATCTTCACGTACTTCCCTTCTTGTTCAATACCCTAAACCATCCTCTTGCTCCCCAATACATTTCCGAACGCTTCGAGTTCTTCTCCTCCTGCGATAGACCACTCCGGTCTAGCCACAACAAAACCTTCCGTGAGCCCGAGCGCAATGCTGCTTTGTATTCTGGATCTTTTACTGCCACTGCTGTTCGCTTATGGAAAGATCTACCAGTAACGATTCGGGAGTCTTCTACTGTGGAGGTATTTAAGTCGAGAGTAACTGAGCACTACAGGAGAGTCCAGAACCTGGTCCATGTCTAATGTCGTATTATGTGTAAGTATGTACTAATTATAGAATTAAGTATGCTTAGCTACTAGTGTTTGTTATTTAATATTTATTTTTATGTATAGCCTATCTTTAAAATTGTTTAATCCATTGCGCTACCTGTACATTCTCACCACAAATATTGGTTGACTGGTAGTGAATGCTGCATAACATTAAGTCCGCCATTCTACAAATCTTTAGATATGCAATAAAAATAATATATTATTATTACTAATATGACAAATTTTACATCTATATGTAAACCAGATATATAAAAGTAATATCTACGATATCTTAGCATCCAAGTTCAGTACTAACAAAGAGGAACAGTAGCCTTATTCGCTGCACAGTAAATAAAGGAGCCAAACACATGAGAAATTGCGCGGATACCCTTAGGAGCTCTCATTATTTTAATAGTGTAAATCCGCAACTGCATCTCAAAATCAACCTTCCCACCACCGTTTAGAACACAATACAGATTTGCGGGAAACGGAGAGATTCAGGAATTATAAACAAGACGCTGCGATTTCAAAATATGTCGTATAAGAAAGGGGGTAGGGTAGATTTTTAGTTATTTTTCAATTGGCTGGTCAACTTTAGGATAGTGTTGCCAAACTATCGGTAGTTTGACTATCGATAGTTAAACTTGAAAATCATTTACCTTACACTATCGATATTCCTATAGATAGCTCTTTTAATACAATACTATCGAGAGAGAACAATACAAACGATAGGCGTATCGATAGTGTAGATGATTTTTAAGGTCAACTATCGATAGTTAGGTAACACTAGTACTTGATGTGGTCAAACGTAAGCCTATTTAATATAAAAAAAACACTATATATAGCTCCTACATCCTAAAGTAGAATCAATAGTATTAAGACTCGATATTGAATGTAAGTACTTTCTGCTATTATAGGTACCTACTATGGATAGTATCCTTGTTGACTATTGTAGTAACACTCGATACTAAAGGTTTTGCCTCAACAATCGTTCGACAACAATACTATCAAAAGTATCGAAACTCAATATTGAATGTGCTATAGGTAGTGTCATTGCTGAGTATTGCAGTAACAATCGATCGATACTATTGGTTTTGCCTCATCTATCGATAGTCTATTTATCGACAACACTACTTTAAGATCGCTCACGGTGGCCTTACGCCCACGTTGGTATAATGTGACTCCTCGAATACGGATATCGACCAAAACGAATAATTAAGTCGGCTCCTTATCAGGATGTTAAAATATACATGAGGTAACTTTAAGCGCGGTTATCAGACATTGTAACTTAACTTGTACGGAGTTGTATGGAGCGATGTATTTTATTGGAGCAATTCGGGCTTCCTCCGTATTGAAATGAGAGGCAACGGCATATCTTTGTTTAGAGGCACTGACTTGTCACATTTTCTCCTAACTGTTGGTATACGAGCGAGAGGTATAGAGTTCGATTCCGGGTGTAGGTTTTTGCTTCGGTATCATTACTATCATTATCTATAATACGTAATTCTACTTTAAAATTAAATATTGGTGTACTTAAGCCACATAGCGTCCAAATATGCCATTCAGTATTAAAAAAAAAAACATGAATCTTTCCTGATCACGGTAACCTCCCTGAAAGTCACTTACACAGAACCAATAAATAATATTGACACGATTCCAATATCATATTGCTTATAACTTCATTACATGATAATAAATGTCCTATATTTTTAATTTGATGTAAAAGCCATTCAAAAACAATCCTTACAGGATTACGGCCACACATTATACTATTGTATAATGAAACCAGTAGTTTAATTCCATCAGTCAGCCCCCGTATCGGCTATCTTTTTTGACATTTCACAGTGATTACCCATTGAAACGTAATTAACTGGAAGTGGCGCGTATGTATGTATAGCTAAATTTTCTTCAGACAGGGCATTATGCCGCTTCCATTTGTTAAGTTTCAATGGGTGATCATCACTATGAACCTCTTAGAAAAGATAGACGATACAGAGCAGTGCCTTAAATAAATTCGAATGGGTTTGGTATTTAGTTTCCAATAGTACATTTTCTCTAAAAGTTCTATCAGCTACATTATCATCAGCCTATTGCAGTCCACTGCTGGATGTAGGCCTCCCCCAGGGCACGCCACAAGAATGGAGGATATTTGCCCATAGTCACCACGCTGGGCAGGCGAGTTAGTGACCGCAGTTTGTATTTTGGACTATGTTGTCAACACGGGAGGCGCTGCTGCCCACCTCCCGGAAACCCTTAATCACCTCTATCGAAGTTGGCATATCTGACTCAATCAGTTGTCTTACGTCGATGTCCAAGTTATGCCAAAATTCATCGCATAATTAAAATTGTCTTAAATGAAATGAAAACTTAAAGGGAAACCATGCTTACAAAATATTGTTATATCTTGCTGTTAATAGGCTGAGCAGAAAACTGGAGTGTTATACAAAGTGGCGGCGCAAAGGTAGGATTTTAGACATAAACTACTACTTTTATTTAACTATAACTACGTTTATTCGATCGACCACCAGAGCCGCGAGTAATAATATCGGATTGCATCGTAAATGCGTGTTTGTTTGTTTGCTTCCACGTCTACGGTTTTAAAACGTCAGATAAGTTAAGACGTAATCGGGTAATTGTTTGTTGTTACTTTCAAATGGTTGGAGGTGGAACGAGATAAATATATTGACGGCTTGTTATTTTACTTTGATTAAACTAAAAATATAATTAATCTCATTTTCTTTCAGAAAAATCAAGGAAAAAAGTTGTAGCTTTAATAGGTATTTTTATTATTTGTAGCTATACATATAATAATGAAAAAAAGGAAAGGATCGCTGTCTGTACATGGAAGATATATGACAAAAAATATTATAGGAGACCTTCATCAACGCAATAGTACCCAAAACAATGATTTTTGGAATTTTTGTCTTTTTGTCGGTTTGTCTGTGCGTTTGTGCACACTAATCTCAGAAACGGCTGAGCCGATTTCGATGCAGTTTTCAGGAATATATTGTGACAGGTCCCACTTAACATATAGGCTACCTTTTATCCTGGGAAAATGTTTTTATCCCGGATAATTTTGACATTTTGTTTTTTCTGTAGTCCACGCGGACGGAGTCGCGGGCGTCCACTAGTAAATAATAAAAATGAATTTACATTAAACTAGGATACATTATCATTAACAATAGTAAGTATATAGTTCTGTGTTAACTGTGCTAAAACAAAACACAATAAACATAAAAACAAACACAATAAACATACAAAACATACAATAAGTGTAATTTATAGCAGCAACATATCCATACAAGGAGGAGGCCGTTCCTTCACTATCTTGCGCCATAAAAGAGATCCGAGATCGAACGTCGCGTTTGTTTATTTCGCATTTTGATATAGCAATGTTCTATTTAAGGCGAAGAAGGCAAAAATATCCTACTATTAGCACGGCCACTCTATATAGGTTTTTTCATTAAAGAAATAATCATCTTTATATGTATGCTTCCATAGATAGATAGACAATAGTACTTCAAACTACATTTACTCAAATAGGTAGTTAAAAAAACCATGTCATATTTTTAAAATCTTAACATTGTCTGATTTTAACACACAATCCATACAAATTGCTGTCAATAGTTATTTTTAATTAGTTTTAAACTTTAGACGCGGTTTTCTAATACATAATGCCGAAAAAGTTTAGTGTTTGTATGTTGTCAGTACGGGAGGCGCTGCTGACCGTCTCCCGGAAACCCTTAATCGCCTCGTACGATACCCACGGGCAGACATGGGGTGGTACAAACTCTACTCTGCCGGCACCACGGCATATACCTACTTATAAATATTGCCTGTCCCTTCTATAGGAGTATATTATTTAATTATTAATTGCTATGATTATTTCCTAAATTTTAAACGCTTCAAGATTGAGTAATGGTCCTCTAGTAGAAGGATCTATTTCGCCTTAACGCGGAACTTTAAAGGCTCGATAGGTTCCTATATGGGAAGTTGTCGAACGCCCACTTACTATAACGTTATTATTTACTAGTTTCCCGCTACTTTGTTTGTTTGAACTACCCGGTCTAATTGTATGTTAAATGAATTTTATATCATCCTTCTTTGAATTAAAAATCAACTGAAAAATCCATGAATTAAAATTGTCACTCTATACCTCGAAGTAAATCTATTCCAATTCTATTCCATATTTAATACATACATATAATCACGCCTTTATCTCTTACTGGGTAGGCAGAGCACTAAGGGCCGATAGAATCACATGGTGCCACTTCTGACCAATTTTGAGGGTATAGTTGAGATGTACAAGTTCGGTTAGTAGTGACAGGTGGTCAGCCCATCGCCTACAAAACACCAAGACCTATTTAATAATATTAGGAAATATGTATATCTTCCGTCCCTGTAAAGGACAGTTCTATTCTACCCTATATTATCCAGTTCCAATGTTAGAGACAAGTTTTCTTCCATTACATTTTCCATACAGGCATAACATTATTCGAAAAACAAGCACAAAAAAGCAGCTCGATCCTCTATAATAATAAAGTTGGTGTAGATTTTATGCGGGCCAGAGGAATAGAGAGGAATTTCCCTATAAATTCATCGGTATAGGAACCATCGTCACATCTGCATACACGTAAGTCACCAGATATTGCGCTGTGCCCGCCTTATTGACGGCGTAGTGGCAGAAGATAAAGCAAGTGATATTTTTTTAAGTATGTCTAATCTTAAATGTTTACTCGTAGTAGCAAAATCTAAACCTAACCTAACCATAACATTTGACGGCCGCTTGGTCTAGTAGGAAATGACCCTGCCTGCGACGCCATAGGTCCTGGGTTCGAATCCCGGTAGGTGCAAACATTGATATGATGAATATTGATGTTTGTTTCCGAGTCATGGATGTTTCTATACTTATCTATGTATTTATATACCGTATGACACAAGACCTTAGGGATCTTAATGTGGGACTAAGGTTAATGTGTTGTGTAGTGTGTGAATTATTATTTATTTGAGCAGCTGACATCGACTTTCTTAGTATCAACTGCCAGGGCTGGGTAGAATCTCGGTGAGCAAAATTGATGATAAAGTTTTTCAAACAATTTTTAAAACATGATGTACTTTTTAGGTACTTAATTATTATTTTCATGTACTTAAACATTAAAATTAATGAAAATAATTATGAAGTTAAACAGGGTATAACAGAAGGTATGTTTTAAGCGAAATGCTATGAATTAGCCAAACGGGAACCTTTCCACAGAGACTCGAAATCACATGTTTATTTTTCCCGGTAGTATGGAGGATTCCGAAACAAATTCATACAATCTTCAAAAATAAACACGTCATTTAGTCTCAAATTTTGCAAATGGTATGTCTATATAGTGGGTCTTTTTTATAGTATAGGTATATCACTTAACATACTTTTGTCACACCCTCTATAGATATGTATATATAGGATCAAAAGTACGAATCAGAAACTCTAGTAGTGACCGATTCGTTTTATTAACATGCGATTGCATGCATATGCAAAACCTGATCTAAATAAAACAACTTTTTCTGCCAACCATACCATCCTTCTCGCAAGGCGCAATTCAAGCCAGCGACCGATTAAGGTTATCCGTCCCATATACGGCCGAGTTCCTAGATCCGATCTATAGATCAACAGTTTCAGAAACCTGGTAGGAGGCTGTTTGAATTGTCTATGGTTCACTGAATAAGGGAAACTGGCTTGCTTGAAGCATAGAGTTTAGATGTCGAATAATTGTATATTGTCGATGTTAGTTTAACGTAAAATTTGTATTGAGGACAAGGTGGAAGAAAACTAGATGTGGTATATAAGGAAAAGCTTGATGCCCACGTCACGAGACTTCAGTTTCGGAATTCTTCATACTATCTGGAGTGAATTTGAGTCTGAAATTTTGGAAATAGGTTCTCTATAGTGGGCTATTTACATAGCTTTTCGCTTAACATACCCCTTTTGTTACACCCTGTATAAGGACTTGATGACGTCACGAGTTCAGTTTTAGGAGACTTCAATGAACCAGTGTGACGATGAAGAGGACCTAATCATTGATATTACAGCATAATAATATGTAAGTACATGACTTTATTTTTAGATGTTCTTATTTCTTCTACAGTTGAACGGACTATGATTAATAGGTATGTATTTAGATTTAATTAACAAATAAATTTTTGCAATCTTAATGATGCAAGATTTTATAACATTGAGATTGCCTCAATAATTCAGCATTACGCGTATACAAAGCTTCTTGTGTTATAATATCCATACATATTTAAATGCAAGCCAAAAAAACATCCCATACAAAACTGAGAGTGACAGAGTAAAAAAATCGCACCCTCCCAAACGTAACCTCATTAACTAACCTAACCCTTATTTCCTGCCCATTAAGACCCTGCCTTACAATGTGAGTCCACAATAGGATCCTGTACATCATGACTTGCAGTACTTGCGTTAATTCTTCCTGTGGTCAGTGCAAGTCACCAGAATTAGGGGTTATTAGCAGAGGTGTTAGGTGATTATGCTCTATGATTTGTGTTTTGATGTGTGTAACTTGTAGATTGTTTATGGATTTCATGGGATTGATCTAATCGGTTTTTAATTTTGTTATTTAGGGGGCCGTAATAAGTATTTAAAGGAGGTTTGCGGTGTTATTTACAAAACCGCATCTAAAATTAGATATTGTTTAAAAAAGGTATTTGACAGTGAAATGTGTGCATTATCTGTCAAAGTTAGGCATTGTTGAATTTATTGGCCTTGACACGGTTAATGGTTAAGGTCTTTTGTACACAACAGCAGGTGCTGGGTAAATCAAATTAAGTTACCTAGCCGATTAAACTGGTTTAACTGTTAAAGGCTCTGTACATACACCTCGTGCTGATGCGGGATTTCACTGGAATACATCAGCATGTCGCAGGAGTCGACTAAGAAACTAAGGGGCGTTCTCTCAGGCACTGTCTCTGATTCAACTTGTCTCTGATTTTCTACATCTGGCCCCGCTGTACTAAACGGCTGAAGCATCTCAATCATGATCCTGCACTTCTGGCTACCCGATTTTGGGAAATATCCAGGGTGTAACTGAAGAGAAATGCTATTAAAATAGCTCAATAAAGATAACTTATCCACGAAATTTGAGACTCGAAACCACATGTCTATTTTACAATATTATATGGATTGTACCCCTTTTGTTACACCCTTTATAATTAATTATGTATAGGTACATACAGTGGACACTATAAATAACTTAGTCCTAAAAAACCGTATCAAAAAGCAAACTCCCGTCCGTAGGAACTGCAATCCAATTAAAGTGACAGCTCAGTCGCAAACTCGATTACGATACGGTGGAGCTCAAAACGAATTCTGGGAGACTGTTACTCCATACATGAAAGTAGGATAAAAGAGAAATACCTATCTAAATAAACAGAGTTGAAGATGTCACGGTTAGTGAATTAACTCATCAATTACTGATATAAATAAATGCGAAGTAAGTTTTTTGGTTGGTTTACTTAACTAGCAAAAGCAAAGCGATAACGAAAATTGTACAAAAATCGCTGATTTACTTGTCAAATTCGTATTACGTAAAATCGGCTTTGCTACTGCAAATTAGGTAATCAGGGAGCCGGCAGGCTGATTTTGTAACTTGCAACCGGTCGCAATCGCTGGATAGTCGCTGTCAAAATTGACATTTGGTATTATCCTACTAGATTAAAAAGTCAGTGCACCATACTGCTTGATTAAAGAAATAGAGTTTCTTGGAATCGGTCGCGTAGTCGTCTTTTGACATTTAGCGATCGGTTGCAAGATTACAAAATAAGGGTACGGGCGTCCCTTAGAAATAAATAAACATTGAAAGCCATCGTTCATATTATCCGAATAAGTGATTAACAGAAACGGTTTGTCACTGATATTTGAGATTACCTGATACAAGCTGAACTGGCAATGGGCAGGGCACATAGCTCGAAGAACTGATGGCCGATGGAGTCGGAAAGTTCTAGAGTGGATACCACGTATCGGCAAGCGCAGCGTGGGAAGGCCACCCGCGAGGTGGCCGGACGACCTGGCCAAGGTCGCGGGCGTCGGTTGGATGCAGGCTGCTTCCGACCGGTCGGAGTGGAGGTTATTGGGGGAGGCCTATGTCCAACAGTGGACTTCTCAGGGCTGTAAATGATGGAAAGAGCCAGAATAGAGTATTGGCTCTTACATCACATTCGCTTGGCTATTAAGCATTGAATTACAAAAGAAAAGTACCACACCTTTGATAGTTGGTTGAAAATAGAGAAGATGAAAAAAGAGATATTATAACCTTGCAAATAAAAATAATACTTACGAACATACATATGTATTTCCATTCCCTACAGCTTACTTATAAAGTACTTCGCAAAACATATTGAACGTGATTTAAGACATAAATATCCTCAGAAATGCATTTCATTGCAACAGAATAAGCCCATTTCGGTGAAACTAAAAATAAAACGCGTGCGTAGGCGCCGCCGAAAATTAAAAACATTTTAAACTCTATATATGAAGTGCAAGGTTTAAAACAGCTTGTGGCTGCACAATCGGATTATGTTACTTTGAATGTTCACTTTAAGCTATAATCCTACCAAATGTGGGAGATATTGTGTACAAATGCAAGTAGGTAGAAATGAGCTGGATCTTTCTATGGTAGTGCCTGGAAAATACTGGACATGAGCGCAAAGCTTATAATAAAAGAATGACATAAAATAATATTTTTAAAATATATAGTTATAGTAACCACAGATTATAATATCTACAAATATCTATATATTATCCTACATAGCGTTAAGTGATTTGACGAGTAACAGAAAGTATCGATGTTTTTTTTTATAAATCAGAATCCTACTAATATTATAAACGCGAAATTTTGTGAGTATGGATCATCTAAGGTATGGGCGATGGCTTCGGTTTAAAGTCCAGGGGCATGTTTGTTACCCATGAAATGAGTCTTTCACGGCGTCCGTTAAAAACGGCCCATGGATCGCATGACATAGATTTCCAATAAAATTTGGTATGAAAGTTAAAAAGGGCCGGCCACCTGGATTGTAACACATACATACAAAAAATTTTGGTACTTAATGCAATTTTTTCTACCAGTTAACCCGGGAAAATATGGATCATGTAAGGTCTCGGATTTTAATTAAATCGACACCCTTGATTGCTACTCTATCTCGGACGACGCGGACAAGGTCGCGGGCGTTCAATAGTTATATTATAAATCAGAATAATACAAAGGCTATCTAGATCAGACGGACCAAGTCGCGGGTATCCACCAGTATTAAACATTCCTGAATTAATCAACTTTCGGCGAACAGAACCGTATCTAAATGTGATGATGACGATCTCCGACCGTATTTCGGCCAAGGCGACCTCTATGGAGATGGGCCAGGTACGCAGGAGATATTATAGTGCACAAGTGTGTACGCAAACACAGATGCACTCTCTATTCCCTCACTCTCATAGTCCGATGGGACGGAAAGCCGACACCACCGGAGAGAGATCAGGCGCAGGACCAACGGTTTTACGAGCTTTCCGAGGCACGAGTGACAATTTTGCAACATTAAAATCTGTACATGAAATAAATTCTTTGGTACAGACCCGTGCCTGGGATCGAACTTACGCCTCCAGCTTGGAAGGTGCACGCCTTAACCACTGGGCTATCACCGCTTATCTAAATGTATCTACATATTTAAGACTTCACAAACGACATCCTACAGATACATTTAGCATAGCTATAGGACGTAATTCACCAGAAATAACTAAAAGACACAAAAGAATAAGCACACGCCATTTTACTTTCTCACTGATTCTCGCCGCCATATTTATTTCTAGCAAAATAATCCACACCTGTGCCGGCAGCTTCCGGAGACGGGTTTTCTATTTCCTGCCAGTATTCCTCACTTCCGGCAGGGAAGGAGTTGGTTCTGCTACACTTTGAAAGAAAGTAATGATGAGTTCATTATAAGGGTCCAAATAGGACGGTATTGAGATGGTTCTGTTGTTGATTGATCAGTTTTATTATCTCTTTGAACTTTTTTTTGTAATGGTCATATGTTTTATTGCACGATCTGTCCTTATTACCTAGAGATAATGGATATTTTTAATATTACATATTATTATAACTACTACTATTTAATTAAGTAACACATGTATTATATAGTTCTATATTATTATTTATCAACTAACATAGACTAAGTAATTTGTAACTAACAACCTAACAAAATATGGATCTCGTTATCTGAAATAAATGTTTATTATTATTATTATTGTATCTCTGTTTAAATTCTCGGGACTATAGAGTCCCGTTCCTTTGAGAGGCGTGCATCGGGCCGTGGCCAAGATGTAGAGGCCCTTTTTAGAGAACTTTAATATGGTGTGGGATACACATGGTGGATACCATCGCCGACCGCACAATATGATACACCCAGCGATGGTCCCCGCTATGTGCAAGACTATTGGAGTACAGATCTATGTCGTGCAATGGAAAATAAGGTCATAGAATATGGGGGTGATTGTTGGGTGGAGTTCGATAATCGGGCTATTTAAAGGAGACTAACGGACGCCTGCCATTACAACCAAGTCTCAAAATTGCAAAGGCGGCAGGCGGTGACTCGCCGACTCATTTCATGGGCCCCCTGAAACGGCCGCACGCACGGAGCGACAAAGGGGGCAACATTTGGTGAGCGGCTAGGGTGGAGGGGTGCCCCTGGACTTTAAACCGAAGCCAACTTGCACTTACTGATGGGCACGTCCACCCTCGAGCTGTCATAGCTCTCGCGACTCCACTTTGCCCGGCCGGCAAAGGCAAGGCAGAGGCGGGGGAACTGTTCCTCGTCAGACCTCACTTCCGGCGCCGGAGATGAGGAACAGGGTCTTCCCCCGGGAGCACTTCAGGTCCGTGGGAATGCTACCTCCCAACAGCTCGCCACAAGCTGCCCTGCGGGCTTATTATTATTATTATTAAACAAACAAAGAAGGCTATACGAGTACACAGCAAAATATATTCAAGCACCAACAATGTTGAAAACAAACTTTACTGGAGCAAGTAAAACATTTTTATACTGGTTGAGAACGGCAGCAAAAAAGCCCGTACTTGTATACTATAAACATTTCCCGGGGATGTTAAATTTGCATTTAAATGGAAACTCACGCGTATAACAAGTTTCACTAATAACCGTAAAATTAGGCTGCCTGTTGGTGCCGCTGTCTTATGAAAGCCTAAATTTTAAAACTATATACATATAGGTATAGGTCGTCGTCGTCAGCCTATTGCAGTCCACTGCTGGACGTAGGCCTCCCCCAGTGTACGCATCATATTCAATGATAGGTTTCTAGCTTATCGCCTGAGAGAATGCCCGAGTTTTTAGTCGACTCTTACAACATGCACGGAAGGAGATGCAGCTGATGTATTCATCAGCATGGTTTAAAACTACGATACCAGCAAATATTTTTATTTTATTTGGTATATGATATAAAAAATCTAAATATTACATTTTTGGATACACAAAAGCCTAATATTTAGAGTAGAACTACCTACTACCGAAAAAGTACTATATTTTATTATTTATTTATTATTATAAAAGGATTACATACTCTCTATCTGCTCAATATTGATCTCTATCGTAGACAGAGACATATAGACACGGTTCTGTTCCCAAAATAGGGTAGCCAGAGCTGCAAGCTCATAAAGGATCTCATAAATCTCACAGCCACAATTAGCATAGCGGGGATTACATAATTATTTAAATAAATCAGTAACAAGTTACTAGCTCAAGAAATTGTTTAAAATTTATACCTAGATGCTGTTAGCCAAAAATAATGCATTTACAGATATTATAAGCAAGACTAAAGAAAGGTCAGGTCAAGAGTACCCTAAACCGACGAGCGTGCATAAAGAGTATCATGAAAGTAGATGAAGCGAAAGAGGTGTGTCAGGATCGTAGCAAATGGAGATCCGTGATCTCTGCCTACCCCTCCGGGAAAGAGGCGTGATTTTTATGTATGTATGTATAAGCAAGACTAAATAGGATAAGACAAGCAATATTTCAGACAAGCGAACTTAACTACCTACACAGAAATATGTTTTGATAAGAACGGCTATGCACTTATCATATGCGCGTACACGGCGCAATATGCCAAGTTAGCGGCCCCTACAGCTTTATGTGGCGACGGGGTGTAGAACAAAATGAACAGAATGGACACTTATAAGTATTCTATTGTACACCTATTGTACTTTTTATACAGTAATAAACTTGTAAAAGGTACGCATATGTTATACAAATGATATGAAAGCAGCCACTGAGAACTTATCCGTAAAATTTGAGACTCGAAATCATATATTCGTTGTTCTTTTTTGTTAGCGTCGGAGCAGAAGTAGGCCAAGGAAGAGATGGCGTAAAGACCTGAAGACCTTCTGGAATAGCAGGAGACGACGAAATATCGAAGGAGTCTAAGAGTGGGAAACGTTAGAGACTACTTGATAAAAGTCCGCAAATATTAGTTGGTTAATAAAAATATTACATTGAACTATTCGGAAAGATAGATACCCTCCGCTGAAAATGATCACGAACACAAGACACTACAGTCGCAACGAGAAGCCAGATCCAAGCACCTAGCATGCAACCATAAATACATAGTGCTAATCCGACAATTAAAATTTTAATCGACATATGAACACCCGTACATCAGGATAGTAAGTTCTATCTACTGACGGTAACAATAGAGAAAAATATTACATTGAAATTAATAGAAAAACTCTGAACGTAAACAAACACACCTACGTAAAATTCATGACAACAATAGTAAATTCCCTCACTTCAGTAGGTAAAAATAGCCCAGAGCTAAGAATAAATAGTATCCACTATTGTAATTCCTATGACCGCCTACTCTTTGACGCCCTGTGAGAGAATTTCCTTCTTATTTTAGCATCATATTTCGAGTTCCAAGCTCAATTGTTACTAGAATTAGTTGCCCTAGTTTCTGTATTCTTTATACGTAAAATGCAGTCAGAATAGTATAGCATCAAGTGAAATGTACGATAATATAGGTAAGTAACCTAAATATACAGGAAAATCTACATACATACATATAATCACGCCTTTATCCCTTACGGGGTAGGCAGAGCACCACGGGCCGATAGAACCACATGGTGACACTTCTGACCGATTTTGAGGGTATAATTGAGATGTACAAGTTCGGTTAGTAGAGAATAGAGAAAACACTAAGACCCTCTTGTCCCTCTACTGACTTGTACAGTATGCCCGGGAAGAGAAGCAGCTGTAGTATTATACGTTTTTTTTTTCACTCCCAGAGCAGCATGAAAGAAAATCAACAGTGCATAAATATTAAAATATATTGAAACACATGGAAATACATGGCTTTCGAAGATGAGCTAGCTAGAACAGCAGGATCATAAAAGAAATCCTACAGCAACGTTTAGCATAACAGAGCCAGATGTAGAAGAGCAGTGCCAAGTGGCTAGGTCGTCGTCTGAGAGAACACCTCTGATTTCCTTAATCGACTCTCACGGCAAACATGGAAGGAGATGAATATGATTTATTCTAGTGAAGATTCGCATCAGCACATGACTTTGAAGAACGTGTAAATAAAATATAAAGTAAATTAAACACTCCATTAGTGAAAACATTACACACAGACCGTTACAGTTTATTTTAATATCATCTTAATCCATAAAAGGTCATAAACACGCCGGTATACGACTGCAAGAGGACTACAAACGCAAAACAATGTACGAACTGGAACCAAATTTACACATTTATACGATTTTATAGACACCATAAATTAGGTTTAAAGTGAAAATGCGCCAAAACAAAGGGGCTCGAATGAGTCATGGCTTTAAATGCTAATTGTGAATATGCATTAAAGCATTAAAGAAATTGCGAATAAATAACAAGTACGCCCACTGGTTCGCGTGTGGTCAGAGAGTGATCTTGGGCCTTTTCAAAATATAGACTAGTTTTTGTTACAGAGACTTGAAAATATAAATAGCGACACAAGACTTGATAAAGATTCTAAAATTCGTTGTAAATAAGGCCTTAGTTACGGCATAGGTATCCTTAATTTGTTTGTTTTTTAAATCAGATTAATAACGTTTTAGAATGATAAAATATTTCTAGATAAAAGCTTGGGTAGTACACTACGTGCGGATTAGAATAGAATATAAAAATATATAAGATACATCTTCTATGCTGCTCTGGGAGTGAAAAAAAAAACGTATAATACTACAGCTGCTTCTCTTCTCGGGCATACTGTACAAGTCAGTAGAGGGACAAGAGTCTTGGTGTTTTGTAGGCGATGGGCTGACCTCCTGTCACCACTAACCGAACTTATACATATCAACTATACCCTCAAAATTGGTCAGAAGTGGCACCATGTGGTTCCATCGGCCCTTGGTGCTCTGCCTACCCCGTAAGGGATAAAGGCGTGATTATATGTATGTATATATAAGATATATACCTGCTAAAATAATAAAATTAAATGATTTGGATAGGATATTAAGATTAGTCCGTCGTGATTTTATTTTTGTAATCTGTAAATTTTGTGGCCTATATTATATATGTACTTGCTTAATTATTTCTAATAACTGCATTATATTTTCTGTCACGAAATAATATTTACTGACACCTCTTTCTCAATTATTATTCTATACGCTAAAGAGCTGCAAATTTATTGCGTGCGCAATTACAAGATGGCGTCTGAAAAGGGCGCGTGCGACAAAAGGATGTATCTGACCGGCGGCGCCTGCGCATGCAGCGTGTGCATTTACTTTATTTAATTAAACTATTTATGGCTATTTCCAGACAGAATTCGTAGGCGTTATTTAATTACTGATTGGTCACTTATAAAGCTGTAAACAACATGTTTCAAGATTTTATTTTAAGGGGAAAATAAAGTAAAATTATAAATGTTATATTGTGTAAGAACTTTTTTTTTTGGGTTATAAATAAAGTTTTTCTCATTAATAAAATTAATTGGGAAATTACAACTTTAGAATTAGGTTGATGCGCCAGACTCTGAAGTATGGGCAGTCCACATGTGTTCTGTCATATCTAATATTTACATCGGATACAAAATTAAAATAGACAAAAATTATGAGCTTACCTGTAAAAAAATAGTCAACAGTTAGCTTAAGTAATGCGCACTTGTGTTTAGAAATTATTACAAGTGATCCAGTTCCTCAGCCTTGCTCCATATGCAAAGTCCTTATTATACTCGAGTGGTCCTTGAACTCGACTTACTCTCAATCACATGGAAATGAGGTCAAAAGCAATATTTTCATAATTTGTACAAAGGACATACAGGAGGAGAAATCGGATTATATGTTGGTATTTGTAAAGTAATTTCTACAAATAATTTTATAAGGATTAATTTATCTATCTATACATATAATAAAAATGTAACGGATCGCTGTCTGTACATGGAAGATATATAAGAAAAAATATTATAGGAGACCTTTATCAACGCAATAGAACCCAAAACGATGATTTTTGGAATTTTTGTCTGTTTGTCGGTTTGTCTGTTTGTCTGTGCGTTTGTGCACGCTAATCTCAGAAACGGCTGAACCGATTTCAATGCAGTTTTCAGGAATATATTGTGACAGGTCCCACTTAACATATAGGCTACTTTTTATCCCGGGAAAATGTCGCGGGCGTCCACTAGTGATGAATAAATGATGATAATTATAAATATGTAAGTATGCATACGGCTGTATTCGCGAAATGAGGTAGCCAGTATTGGTAAAGGATACCCCATAGCCACGTTAACGTATCAAGGACAGGTGTAAATGATTAGTCACAAGATGCTAGCTCATTTCCTGAGAGAATGCCCGAGTTCTCAAATGGACTCTTACGAAGTGCACGGAAGATGATGCAGCTGATTTATTCAAGTGGGAACTTCACAATACAGTTCCACCAGCCCCTTTTCACCATCGGGATACTAGACGCAGACTAGCGTATCACCCATATGTTGTTGATATCCCACCCATCCGCACCAAACGTTATGCTAACTCGTTTGCAATGCGAATGGCTAAGGAGTGGAATGCACTTCCTGCCGATGTATTTCCCGAGCACTACAAAATTGGTCTCTTCAGAGCTAGAGTGAATAGGCATTTTCTAGGCAAACATGTACCACCCTAGGCCGCATCTTGCTTAACATCAGGCACGATGGTGGTCAAATGTTTGCCTAGCTAATTGTTAAAAAAAAGTAAGGCACATTATTTAGAAGTAAGGAATATATGACTAACAATGTTTTTTTTTATCAAATCGAAAAAGCGATTTGATAAACAAATTGTTCTTTTCTTAAATCTAAAATCCAACCTTTAAAATTTTAACTGCGTATACTTTAGTAGTAAGTTTATTTATAACATTAATGACAAGGGATGCTTTTATATCCAAGCCCTCGCATTTTTTATGACACACACTTGACTTGAAACAGATGTACAAAACAAACATGTATTTAACAGACAGACAGACAAATCATGCTACTACAATAATACAATCTTTGTTATGATTGTAAACGAGCACATGGACATATTTTTTGTCATTCTTCTCGACTAATTAATTTTTGAAATAATCTTTCACAGACAATGCTTACGTCACTTAGTTTTAATAAGATTGATATAATATAATAGGTTCTAGAATCTGTATCTAGAAGAGTATTGTATATTTTATGTTTATTGGGAAAAAAAAAAACATGAAAAAAAAAACAGTTGTCTAAAACTATATCTTATGAATCACTGGCCATTTGCCTATCACCTTTGTATAATGGGTAATTAGTCTGCTGTGGTCTCTTCTTTTCCCAACTACACTAAGTCGTGAAATAATACCTTTCTATGTTTATTTAATTCAGATAAAGCCAAAATGCAAGCTCAAAATTCATTACAAATTTTACGATGACTGGATTCTGCGTGATGAGATACAAATTGTCGAGTTTTTGCATTAACCGCGGAGTAGCGGGGTCGGTTTAACGAGTGTGTTTATTTACACACAGTTTATGGGATCTCCTTGTAACCACATGGATGGTTTAGTAAGGGAGATGTAGTCTCTTAGCATACAATAAAAAAAACTTTATTTAACTAATTTTAGACGATTTGTAATTAATATACAGTTATATTATATAAGGATTATCCTTTTATAGCTCTAACTTTACTTATCGTGAGATCAAATTGCCATAAAAAGAAGTAATAGATTATTTCTACAATATAAATGCATGAAAATCCTCATTCAGCTATGTATTTATGGTTGCATGCTAGGTGCTTGGATCTGGCTTCTCGTTGCGACTGTAGTTGTCTTGTGTTCGTGATCATGAGTCGGCATATCCGAGGGTCAGCGGAGGGTGTAGGGCCCGGTGGTGGTTGACCCCTCAATAGAGATTTGAACTTCCGAATAGTGACGCCTGCCACAATTAACTAATTAATTTTTATGTTCAAGTTCTTGCAAGTTATATAATTTACCCTTACCAGAATATATACCCATGACAAAATTCCCAAAAAGTAGGTATAAATACACTGATAAATACACGTATAAACTTTTACATGCTCTAAACTAGTTATCAGCTCCTTTCCTATAATCGACATCTTTGCCTCATGATTCACTTTTTTCAAGGTTATGAGATCGAATCTGTATATTTTACTATCTTTGTATATTTTCGATTGGTTTAACGAAAAAAAGAAGTGTAAAGCTTATGTAATCGGATTCTATTTTCAGTTTAACATAGCTTTGTTTGTTGAATAAAAAAAATATTATATTTTTCCTTAATAATTTATTTAATGACATGTAAATTATTTGAAACTTTGTGTACTTAAATTCGATTTAGACTATAAATAGGCTCGACTAATCGCTGTTTTACTAAAGCTACAGAAATAACCAAAATAAGAAACATCTCTAAATTTTATTAAGCCGACATGAATAATATACAAACCTATATAAATTTATATACTAAAGTAGCCTATTATGTAGGTTCACACGACTCACCAACAAATTCTATTATCACGTTACAAAACTAACTGTAAAACATTCAAAACAACTTTGATTAGGCAAGTTTAGTAATCGATCCCAGTTAATCTCTCGATATCTCAGAAAAAAACCAGAGATATCAGATTGCACTTTTTATTCCGTGTCCGTCACACGTGTAACCGACACCTTTGCTAGAGAAGGACAAAATATGTCTTGCTCTATTACTGTCCGACCAAATTGAAATCCGAGAAAGATGGTTTGAAATTGATTGTCCTCTACGTGCCACTTTTGGAGTGTGCGGTGTACATTGCTGTTCAGTGTTTGTTTCTCAATTCTAAAGTCGTGATAATACCTTTGTTAACATGTGAAATACTAAAAGACATTATGATATTTACCCGTTTGCGCCAGAAGGAGGATTATGTTTATCGTTGTATGTATCATGGAGAAGAAATAAAAGAGGAGCAGAGGCTAAGTATATTTTCACACAAAAATAGTGTGCCGCTGACGGGGGTGAAGTATGGGACGAGGGGAGCATCCTAACACTGTAGCCCTGCCCATTTACATAGAAACCACCTTGTAGTGACTAGCCAAACTACTTGCATAAGCGTGTGGTTACAGCTACTGCGTTACACACACTGGCCCTGAAGCTCCGCCCCTATCATGACGTCATGGCCTCACGATTGTCACACGACCCAGTTCATAGTCCCACCTCCTCTTTTATATCTTCTCTATGGTATGTATATTTCTTTGGCACGGTCTAGTGCCTAAGCGGCTTGTCGCATTAGATTCGTTTTAATCGTAAAAGTGACACTGGGTCAACATTTTTACGCAGTCGGGTGATTTTTGTAAATAAATGATTAGTCTTAGTTTTTGAGCTTCTACTTAAAATTTTACTTAATTTATATGAAGTTTACTTTATACAGGTAGCAAAGTTTAGTAACAAATATAATTTATCTTTCAGATTTCAGTACTTATTGAACCTATACACTCGTATGTATCTATAAACTCCACTCTTATTAGGTCACAGATATCACATTTCTTGTAGAAAGAAAATATTTTTTTCAATGTATAAAATCTCTTATATATCTGTATAAAAAGCAGCAATGTACCCTAAACTAGCTAATCTTCGAAATACAAAACATAATTCCGTACTTATGTGTATCGATTTCAAAATAATTGTATATTTTTGGACGAAAAATTTGGGTTAACATGCGCTAGTGGTTCCGTCGTACGTTTGATATATTTAGTGGAGTTGGTTGTGTTTGTTTTACCTCAACTTTGATAGTATATTCTACAAATAAAGGCTACAATATAATTTGATACTGTTCATGTTTTTTTACTGAAGTTTTGTATACTGTGACACTTCCTCAGTTAGGTCGATACGGAGTAGATTTGTTTATGTTATACTTGTACATTTAATAAAAATTCATATAAATTTTCAAAATTTCTTTAATTTTGCTGATGCGGAGTTTCTTTTCTTCTTAATCTCCTTCCGTGCATGTCGTAAGAGATGACTAATGGGCGGGTTATTTAGGTCATATAATAGAATCGATTCCGGCAGTCTTACCTTTACCTTACCTTTAGGTTTAAGTGTGACTGCCGGAATAGACCTTAATGTCGCATATAATCGCTTAGTGATGATCCGTCCATACCTATACAGGGTGTAACAAAAAGGGTATGTTAAGCGAAAAGCTACGTAAATATCCCACTGTAGAGAACCTATAAACATAATTTGAGACTCGAAATCACATGTAAATTTTTCTAGATAGTATGGAGAATTTTTACATATCTTCATACAATCTTGAAAAATAAACTTGTGATGATGCGGAGTTTCTTTTCTCCTTCATCTCCTTTCGTGCATATCCTAAGAGACGACTAATGGGTGGGGTTATTTAGGTCATATAATAGAAACGATTCCGGCAGTCTTAACCTTACCTTTAGGTTTAAGTGTGACTAATAGACCTTAATATATAATCGCTTAGTGATGATCCGTCCATACCTATACAGGGTGTAACAAAAAGGGTATGTTAAGCGAAAAGCTACGTAAATATCCCACTGTAGAGAACCTATAAACATAATTTAAGACTCGAAATCACATGTAAATTTTTCTAGATAGTATGGAGAATTTTTACATATCTCAGGAATTTTCATACAATCTTGAAAAATAAACATGTGATTTCGAGTCTCAAATTTTGTAGATAAGTTCTCTACAGTGGGCTATTTACGTAGCTTTTCGCTTAACATACCCTTTTTGTTACACTCTGTATAGTCCGTAGGGACGAAGTCGCAGACGTCCACTAGTAGATATACAAAATTCCCGACTAAACCTGTATGTCATAAATTTTACATCTTAAAAATTTCATCCGCATTTACCGCGATGTAAATCTTAAAGATAACTTCGAATATACACTTGACGATATAATTTATGGCCTGAACCGAAGCTTTCGGCTGTCGGCTTTTACTGGCCACTAAAATTGGCGTTTTATTGAATTTTCTTCACGTACGAGTATATATACCAAAACCAGCAATGTATAAACAAACTGTGGTGAGCTGCTCTAAATATTTTGTCTATAAACATGAGCACTGAAACATTTCCTATTGGATTCCTTACTTGTTATATTTGTGCCCGATAAGCGGCGATAGGCTCACACCATACCACGTGGGACTTAATAGGATAACTGGTGAAAAGTGGATGTGTAAATTGCACACTTCTGCCCAATCTGTTTTGATAATAGGCGTGACTATAATGTATGTCTAAAGATGTGTACGTCAATATGGAGTCAGATTTAAAGAACGGTAAAAAATCATGAATACCAACAATCGATAAATAATATGACTTTAAGGGGTGATTTTTTCATCCTATCAGGAGAATAAACTTGATTTGCTGTCTCTATCATGATATAGTATTAGAGAAAGACAGCATCAACTTTATTCCTCTGATAGGCTATCTCACGTTTGGAAAAATCGGCCCTAAGTAAAATAAACCATTTCGGACAATAATCATCTAAGCGGAGAATAAGCTAGTAACAATTACATTTGTCCCAGCTATGATAAAGCCTCGAGCACACCGGATGCGTATGTGTGCACGTAAGCGATCTTTTTTAATGATCCTCAGTTCAGCCGTATGTATATGTGTGTGTTCAGCTAAACCAATCACGGTATGAGAAGTCCGGCGGATTATTCAAAAAGTAAATTCCCACCCGGGTGAGGAATTTTTTCCATTTCTTTATTAATAATTTTATAACGTTACTAAAATAAAAAAATATTTAATATTAGTTCGATTTTTAGCGAAAATTTCCAAATAGTTTGTTACGCTTTTAAATAGACTTTTACAAATGAAATTGTATTAGGCGTTACAATTCGGAAGTTCAAACATTCACTATGGGTGCGCCCACCACCGGGCCCTACACCCTCCACTGACCCTCGGATCTGATAACTCATAATTGCGACAACAGGCACTTGCACTAACTACAATCGCCATGAGAAACCAGACCCGAGCACCTAGCATGCAAGACGATACATTGCACTATTCCGAAATCAAAAACTAGATAAATAATCTACATATGTTTCGCCAACAACCGTGGCATCCTCAGGATTATAGAAATTAGTAAATTAGTAAACCACTAATTATTATGAACCTCTAAAACCCAACACATTACTTACACAGCGCTGTGATTATTTATCTAGTTTTTGATTTCGGAATAGTGCAATGTATCGTCTCTGTTGTCGCAATTATGAGTTATCAGATCCCAGGGTCAGTGGAGGGTGTAGGGCCCGGTGGTGGGCGCACCCATAGTGAATAGACTTTTACGTAAACGATGCCTTATTAAATAATTTAAAAGACAGATCAGTTCTAAAAAGGAAGCTGTTTGTCTTAAATGTAGCTATCTCTTTCCATCACCGGGCGTCAGACAGGGATAGCGACTTAATGAGACCGTGTCAGAGATAATTATCGTCACATAATGTTAAGGGGAAGCTGTTAACATAACATTTACGGAATAAACACAACAATTTGTCAAGTTTCAGTTCTCAAGATCTTCTCAGTTTTAGGTGTAATTGCAACTTGTTTGAACCAGAATTTGAACGCGAAACCTATAAATAATGTTAGGGTAGTGACCATACCAATGTGATCACTCTTTAATTTGTTTTTAGTACCCTAGTTTATTATAGAGTTATTAATTTAATTAAATATTAAGAAAGGTTTTAATGTTGATAGCGTCCGTCCCATTTATTAGAATTAGTGTTGAACTCTAGACTTAGTTTGCTTTACTTAGAAGGATAACAAAATTTTGTGAAATCTCTTAGTTCTCCCCTACACTCCTGAAAGATATGAAAGAATTTTGTTTATTATAATAATATAAATTTTATTTCAGAAAATTGATTTCCATATTTGTATTAGTAAAAGTCTTAACCTATGTTAGTGAGTAATTGCGGACATTAATTAAATTTTATATGGATGAATAAAAAAGTTATTTAAAAAAGACAGTCGCCCTTATATCACTAGAAATTATAACGAAGGTGTTTATTTAACGTCAATATAATTTACTAAGTTCGAATCGCGTTTGGTCCTGTAGTCGCCTGTAGTCGTGACATAAAAAAAATTGAAAAGAAGTATGTACGTTTTCTTATAAAAGAATTATAAATAAAAATGCATTTATTTTAACAAAGGTATGGTTAGCTTACCCTTAACTAAAGCCGACTTCACACCACCGCACAATAAGACTAAAGAAGCGCATCATTAACGGATTGCTCCAAAAATGCTTTTTTATTGTTTTTTCGAAAACTTTTTTAATTGAAGTCACTTGATCGTGTATCGGTGCATCAGAGATCTTAGATTAGTACGACATAGCCCTTAGTTAGGGTCTCAGTAATTGGTGACTTTGGCTGGATTATTCGTAATTGTTTTTTTAACTTGGGTCAGGAAAAGTATTTTGAATTTAAAGATGTATTCTGATACAATTTTTCAAATACTCACTGAAGAATCTTTTACAGCATTCGTGTAATTTTTTCTATAGAGGATGTAAGTAGGCAAATATTGACCTCAGACTATGATTCGGAAGCGAAAAAGTAGTGAAAATTCTCGCCTGAATATAATGTAGATATTTATAATTCCAAAATAGAATCCATGGATTTCGAATGTATGGTGAAGGTATTTATTTAAAGTAGATAAATCTATTTCAACAACAAATAATAAAAGTAATTAAAATAATGGCGCCCAAAGCAATAGTAAATATTATTTACAAGAATTTCACTTGTCACAGATAATTAAATGACAAAAAATCATCACATTTTTAAAACAAGGCAATAACAATTCTATTCCTGTTAATAATGAGTTTAATTTGGATTGGATAGTCAACCGAGGTGATTTACTTAGCGATTCAACAAAAAACATGTTGATTTATATCTTGTAAGGCAAGTGTGGGAGTCAAGTAATGTTTATATAGTTTAAAACTTTAAACATATTAATCGGTGTTATAAAAAAACCGCATTTAAAGTTAGACACTGTTTAAAAATGACAAAGCAAAATGTATGGAATATCTGTCAAATTTAGGCAATGTTTAATTTTTTTTTGTAATAACACGTAATACAAAACTCTTGCATACTAGCTACTGCCTGGGACTCCGTCTGTTTTGACTACATCTTCTATACTTTCACTTAGTTTCACTTCTGCTACAGTTCGTGATGGACGAATGGCGAAGTAGCGCCTCCATCCACTAGGTTCTAGATTCGTATTCCGGTAAATATTGATAATTATGATATATTTTAGAGTCTATTATGCTAAAAATAGCTGATGGGATCTCTTTTACGATCCTGCAGTTCTGGGCTACCGAATTTCGGAAACACAGTCGTGTGTTTATATATTTTAAAGTCATGCCCGAAAGTTTGGACCATCCTCTAAAAATCTATGTATTTACGTATAAACTTTTGCCTACAACCTATGAAGCCTCGAGCACACCGGATGCGTATGCGTACACGTAAGCGTAGACGTACACGTACCTCTAAGTTTAATGTATGGAACTGTATAGGCACGGGCAGACCGGATGCGTATGCGTAGACGTAAGCATAGACGTACACGCACCTACAAGTTTAATGTATGGAACTGTCACCGCTTGACGTCTATGCTTACGAGTACGTCTACGCATACGCATCCGGTCTGCCCATGCCTATACAGTTCCATACATTACAACTTAGAGGTACGTGTACGTCTACGCTTACGTGCACGCATACGCATCCGGTGTGCTCGAGGCTCAGGTTTTCTAGGACGGCGGTACCGTCATGTTCCGGCTTTGAAAGAACTTTTCACGGATTGGCACATTAAAGAAGGCGTATTTATTGTACGGAACCGCTATTCTAAGTTACCCTAGCTTTAGTAATGAGTGATTCTAGGTTAAAGCATTCAGAAAATCTAGTTATTTCAGCTCGACCTATGACATAAATTCTATGGATCCGGTGTGAAGAAAAAAACTTAATTTATTCATCAAAAATATCAAGTTACTCCATTGAGTTATGTGCTTTTGAAAGTATATATCCAATGTAATATACAACATAACAAAACATAATTTATTTGAAGAGAAAACACTGTAATAAATTGGTATTTACCTATGCGATGTTATCACACAGACAATAAAAGTTGACCACTAATTTGACACACGCTAACAAGTCAATTTTGTTAAAAAACCTGTGTTAGATTAATTTCTGTGAGCTTCGATAAATCTATTTTACGAGTACTGTGGTGGTCATAACTGCTTAACTGGAATATCTTACTTAATTTCAAGTAGATTGCAAATATGAACCAAACTCTTGCTAGCCTGTTGGAAAACCATGGAGACCAAATTTTCATACTTGTATAACACTATATTTTCTAATTCTATAGTTTTTAAAGAATCCATAATCCAAATGCATCTATAATAGGATAGTGTGATATAAAAAATATGAATACCATTGAGAAATCAACGGTGTTGGCGACTGCTTGGTCGCGTTCCTTTTTATATGAATATTTTTATTTTTGACTGATTTTGTCAAATGATGTTGTTTTTCATTGTCAGAAGAAAATTTGTTGCAAATGGTCGATTTTATGTTATATTTTCATTTACAATATAGTTTTACCTTAAATTAGGTTTTCATTATAGTACTTAGGCTTACCAGAAACCTTAACAAACGGGTTTTAATTATGGAAACGGAATTTAATAAAAATTATTAAAATATAACAATTGGGTCGATTCCGGCAGTCACACTTAAACCTAAACCTAATCTTAGTCAAGTCCATCTCTCTCCGTTCTTAATATAAATGGCTGAGAGAGAAAAGGACAGGTAGGACTAAATTTACGTTTAGGTTTAAGTGTGACTGCCGGAATCAACCATATTGTAACCACTAATTTAACATTAAATCATCGTCGCCTGTCGATGGAATCAGTTGCTAATAAGAAAGCCGAAATTGAAAGCCCTACCAGCTTCAAATAATATTTTTATAACATTTAACAAATTATAGGTTATATCACTTCTGATTTCGCCTGTACATTTGAAAATACAATCGGCCACGTATTAACAAGTTGAGTGCTCCCAACCAAGCGGGCTTTACCTATTACGACAAACGCGGTAAATGCTTTACGGCGCACCGTAAAACTAATTGATGTATCGTGGGCATCGCGAGGCTAAAATTGGTGGGTCTTCGTGTGTTTTGGACATAGGTTTATGTTGTGGACTGTACTTTTTATACAGAGATAGTTTAGAGCCCGAGGACAGACATAGATGGTCCAGGCGGACGAAGTCGCGGGCGTCCACTAGTTTTCAGGTACATTTTTTTGTAACTTGTATCAGGATTTAATCGGAAGATAGATTTTCCAACAGGGGCTCACCCACCAGACCTATATATATATAGACCTATATAGTCATGATAGGTCTAGGAGTTAGGTTCTAGAGGTTTTCGAGCAGTATACTTTTATTATTTATTCTGAACTTACATATTGGTGTTGGTAAGACTGATAAGGTAATTTGAAATGACAAAATGGTTTTCTGATTCGAAAATGTTTCCATAGGTACATCAAAGAATTGTTTTGTTTATTAGTAAAAATTAAGTGCAGAAAAAATTATCTACTAAAATAAAAGCATATTTTCTGAAAAAACCCTCCCTTAACCCAATTCGGGCTTAATAAATGCAATTATTTTACACGCCTACATCACAGCCTTTTAGTAAAATACAGACAGACAAACAAACTTAATTCAGTAAAGGTGACCCTCGCTACAAACCGAATTAACTAAAAAAGATTCAACGTTGACAAAGAAAGTAGAAATTTTTAAAGGTCGTTTTTTTAAATACCAATTTAAAGAATACGTCATCAAAATATACGGACCGTAACTAATGAGGGAGATGATATTGGCAACACCGACCTTTTTCCATTTGATTTTTTTTGAGTCGTCAAAATTAGCATAAGAGATGGACGGAAGAAAATTAAGCTTGCTATTAGTGAGGCCTAGTATCTTCCTTAGGGTGAAACACATCTTTTTCGCTTCTGTTACATCCTGTATGGCTTGCTAACTGCAACAGTACGATTTTAAATTTAGGGAATATAAGTCATAGATTTAATTGATTTTACAAATAACCGCTATCACTACTCATTATGCTAAAACTGTTTAACCAACGGCCATGGTTCAAACCACAGAAATGTTAAAATACCAGAATTTGGAGTATACTTTTACTCTTATATTCACGTGGACTAGACAATACGATATAGATATCTGAACTTTGAATGAAAGAGATAATAATTATAAACCTTGCTAGTTTAAAACTGTACCGAAAGAAAGTTTTTTTCAAAACTATCGAAAAGATACTATCAAGAATGAATATTTGTAAAGTATGCGTATGGAATAATCTCATCTGGTAAAAAGAGATATCAAAAAATTAAACTTCGGCAAAATCCGCGAAATAAAACAAAAACTTAGGTAAATTTCGCGAATGGAAGTGTTTTCTTCAAGAAAAAAATGATTTTGTCAAAAAGTTCGCCGTACTCAGACGGAATAACTTTATACTGAGCTACTGAGCTGTAAAGTGACATTTTATATGGAGTTATAGGTATGGAATTGACCGTGTCATGTAAGTACCTATCTTACAATTTTATAGCGATAGTATTTTTCTTTATTATTCACGGTTGCTGCGAAAAGTAATGTGAATTATAAAGCAATCAGCATCTATAATCTATTATTATTAATAGATTTTTTACCATCGCTGTTGCTAGCTCCGTGGTACTTAAGGAGGAAATTGACTTTCAACTATAGTGAGTCACTAAAAGAAATTTGGCTTTTTGCATGTGTTACTATTACTACTAATACGAACTTTATTCCAGCAGTTTCGAACTAAAAAATTAGGTGCATAAATACAATTCGCACTCAAAAAATCCAGATCATTCAAAACCGAACCTTTCTCAACTGCAATAGCCTCACAATTCGCATGTAAAATAAAATCGTCTACTTGCTTAGTGACCGTTCGGATTTTGCTGTGGTAATTTAAACTGTACAGCTTCAGGGTTAAGTTTGGTATTACAGCATTTTCATGCGATTCAGGCGCAGTATTGTTCGGGCCAACAATGAGACGTCGAGATGCCATTCGTATCGTCCAGTATATTGTCATAATATCGTGATCTGTGCCCTGAGGTGGGCCAGGGAACCAGCGAGAATACACGCTGTTTTCAATATGGCTGTTATCGTTGTAACTACCGTTTATAGTTTATGTTAGGTAGAGCCTGACGACGATGAGTTTGGCCCAGAGGAAGGTCCGTCTACAGGCAGAGGGAGAAGTCTTAGCGTAGGTCCTGAGGTAGTATGCTTCCTATTTTTAAGCCTCATTATTTTAAGAGATTAGAATTCTCGACCCATTATATAATCAATTTTGTTATAGATAGATTAATTCTTTTTGCACTAAAGAAACTCCACACTGAGGCGTATTATGTGTTACAGACAGTCCAAAACTGATTTCTTAAGGTATTAGTCGAACCCAAAAAGCTGATAATCAGTTACTATATAAAATAGATGTCGCCAAAATTATGGCCCAACCGGAACCCACAGGACATCTCAAAGGACGTCCATGACCATTCAAATTGGAATAAAAGAATTTCTCTGAACTACACTAAATTGGACAACTTCGGTACTCATTAGTTATAGGTATTTATCCACTGTTACGTATTTATTTATTTACCCCGTCATCTCCTGCCCTCATCTGAGTTTTCATTGTTTTATTTCCGGCCAATAGGAATAGCTATATCGTTTATCATCATCATCATCATCAGCCTATTGCAGTCCACTGCTGGACGTAGGCCTCCCCCAGAGCACAAGACTGCCATGGGGGGTATTTGCCTATAGTCACCACGCTGGGTAGGCGGGTTGGTGACCGATATCGTTTATATGATCATTCTATTTTAACCTAAGTCTGGTTAAAAATATTTATAGATGTTTTTTTTGTGGCCACCTTTAACGAAGTGTATGTACTCCATACATGAAATAAAGTAAGTTTATGCAAAAAAAAATGCTGATTTTTTTTTTTAAATTTTAAATTCCTTGGTCGTGCGAAATTTATAGTGTCTAGTGTTTATGTCAGTTTTTTTATAGACAGATATTAATTATTTTTCGTGAAAAAATCCTGCTACGGCGTCTATGTGCTTTATGCAAAAAACGCAGTCTATTTACTCAACTTTGGCCCTAATATTTTGAAACCAGACACTTCCCAGATGCTTCCATGAGAAAAATATCGTGATGATGAGGAGATTCCGTATTTTCGGGAACGTTGACGACCAAAAATCATCCTGAAGTAAATATATAGAGTAGGCTACGTCCAGCAATGGACTGCAATAGGCTGATGATGATCATGATAGACATAAACGAGAAGTAAAGATGGAAAGTACTCCGAGGCGTAATGTAAAAAAAATATAGAAAAGTCCAAACATGTGCTCGTTTTTTTCTTGCCTTTTTCCCATCACACCGACCGATCGTATCACGAATATGCAGCAGATTTGAAGTGCACAAGTGAATATATAAACACAGTTGCGCTCTCTTTTCCTTCATTATCATAGTCCGATGGAACTAAAGTGCGACGCGACCGGAAAAAGATTAGGCGATACGGTTTTACGTCGTTTCCAAGGCATGAGTTAAGGCACAGTTCTGAAATCCATACATGAAATGAGTTCACTGTTACAAGCTCGAATGGTATTTTAACCATACGTATTCGATAAGTATTGAGGTTAAGTCATTATTTAATTCCGAAAGTTTTTCCAGTCCTAAATGACATACTAGTTTTTGTACACGAGCATTTTCTGTAGGAAAACCTTTTAGCATTTATTCGAGGGGCGTGGTTAATATACCTACAAGGTCTTAAAAGGGCCTAAAAGGCCCATACGTAGAGTAATTTTAACTCCAGCGTTACATAAGCATTAAGTAATTATTAAATGAGCAAATTGGTAATTATAAGGAAAGTATTGCTCTGTTTGCTATTTTGACTGACGATACAAAAAAAAAATATGTTTGCTAACTCATTCCGACCCAAAAATTTGATCACGAAAAAAAACCGTTAACGTTTAATAGCAAAAATTATTGACATATCAAAATGAGGGAGGAAGGGCAAAGTTAATAACCTCACAGCAGAGGAGGGTAGAGCACCATCTGCATAAGTAATTGTTGGTCTCGATAAAATGCAAACTCAACTCCTGGACTATAAAGTGAAAGTGGTTCCACAGAGCAGGAAACTTTTGTATAGAAAAATGTTCGTCTTTGTCAGAAAATGAACTCCATAGGCATTGCTCAGAATGACAATGTTTTTGGATAAACATTCCACAATAGTAATATCTTCATAGTATGGGTTATGTTTCTAACTTTATATAAAGTTTTGTTTCGTCAACTACACCTGCATCTTCTATACAATAAACTGATTTTAAGATCTAAACACACGTTATACAAGTAAGTCTAAACCGAACGGCCTCATAGATTCAGTTCACATAAAACTAATGCAAACCTTAATATTTTAAACAAGTATAATTTATTTCGGATTTACAGCATGTCTAAGATCAGTTACTGGTACTTTACTACGCTGTAACTGAAAATTTCAGTTTTGAAACCGCGCAGGGAAGGAGTAAAAATTGCGTTCACAATTAACGAAAATGAATTGAGGCTTTGCCAGCATTAAGTTTTGGCGCATTTGTCGTTTCGCCTATTTGTTTCTTCACTCCTTCGCGCCCGGAATCGTTGACATTTTGAAAGATGACCCTTAATAATATTTTTGGAGCTTAATTTGTTTGTAGGCTTTGTGAATATTGATCGCTTTGTTGTCTTAGGGGGAAATTTGTCTTGTTTTACCTTTCGTCTTGTGATTTCTTTGTTACCTGAAACAAAATAGCATTTCATTAGCTGTTGATTAGTCAGTTTTGTAAAGTTGGCATATTAATGGGATCTTTACGTTTTAACGTTTTGTATATATTTAGTTCTTATAATAAACACGCCTAAATAACTTTGAAATGAAATCTATGATGATTATGATTAAAATTAGATTATTTAAAAAAATATTCACGTATCTCAGTATACAGGATGATTTTTGATCGTCAACGTTCCCGAAAACTACGGAATCTCCTCATCATCATGATCATTTTTCTCCATAGAAGCATACCTGGGAAGTGTCTGGTTTTCAAAATGTTAGTGTCCGAAGTTGAGTAAATAGACTGCGTTTTTCTGCATCAATGCAAATTGATGCGTATAGCAAGATTTTTCACGAGAAATAAATAATATCTGTTAAGGGTGGCAACGAAAAAACATTCTGTATATTTTATATACAATTCAAACTTTAAATTCATAGATATAGCCTAAATACTCACTAAAAGGTTGATCCAGTATTTAAAAGGTGTAAGAGTTCTTGAAATAATGGGAAATGATCGTTTCATGTTTGCCGAGATTTGGCTAGTGTATAGCTATCGGGATGAAAAATAACGTTGGCAATATGTAGGTAATTTAGAAAAGAGATGGTAAAATTCGTCATCCGAGTAATTGACCCGGTGGCTCAGTGGTGAGAGCGCTGGCACGCGGAATGCAGAGGTCGTGGGTTCGATTCCCACCCGGGTGAGTAATTTTTTCCATTTCTTTATTAATAATTTTATAATGACTAAGTAAATAAGTAAGTAAAGCCACAGCCGAGAAAGGTACCTCTTTGACATACTCTGTGTTCTCAAATTGAAATAGCTATCACTGCAGGATCGCAAAGGAGATCTAGCTACATTTAGCTTAGCATAGCTAGGCTTGATGTAAAAGATCTAAGAAACAAACATCGATATCCGTCATAACAATATTTGCACTGGAACCGGAACTGTTCAACTGATCTCCCATATATACGCTAGCCCTATCTAGTTTTAAAGTTAGCTATAGAAATTTCTACCCTACCTGTACTTCTATATAATAAAAATAAACATTGCATACATACATACATATAATCACGCCTTTATCCCTTACGGGGTAGGCAGAGCACCAAGGGCCGATAGAACCACATGGTGCCACTTTTGACAAATTTTGAGGGTATAGTTGAGATGTACAAGTTCGGTTAGTAGTGACAGGTGGTCAGCCCATCGCCTAGAAAACACGAAAACCCTCTTGTCCCTCTACTGACTTGTACAGTATGCCCTTGAAGAGAAGCAGCTGTAGTATTATACGTTTTTTTCCCTTCCAGAGCAGCATAGAAGAATAAACATTGAATATTTGCATTTATAGAGATTCGAACCTAATGGCGCAACCAGCAGTGTACTACCAACTCCACCAATTGGCCCGTCTTCAGCTTTCCACACCAACCATATAACTTTATAAATCCATCCAGCTGGGCACATTCCTTGGTAATTCCGGAATTTTTCAAATCAGAACTGAGATTAGCTAAACAAACAAACAAACAAACTCTTCGGCTTTAATTATTTATACCGTTAACGTTTGATACATTAAATTATGGTTATTGTATGAATAATGCAGTGTGAAATGACAGACAGACTGACTGGCTAATACAAATTGAGTGTCAATGTTACTCAAATTGAGGTAGGTAGGAATTTATGCAAATGTTATAGCTGGTTTATGATAGTGTTGAGGTGATTCTCAGTACTGGTTTATATCTGTTACTATATTATTTTATTCTCATATTACTCTGATAGAACGCAGCGTGGGAAGGCCACCCGCGAGGTGGACGGACGACCTGGCCAAGGTCGCGGGCGTCGGTTGGATGCAGGCTGCTTCCGACCGGTCGGAGTGGAGGTTGTTGGGGGAGGCCTATGTCTAATAGTGGACTTCTCAGAGCTGTAAATGATGATGATGATGACTCTGATATGCTAAGATTTAAATAAACTCTGACATGTCTTACATTGATCATGACGATTTCAGTATAACCATTTGGTATACTCAATTTTTTTTTACTTACCTATAGATTTTATTACATTGTTAGATACCTAATAGATATGTAGGCCGAATAAAACTAAGGATCTAAAAAAATGACAAAGGTCATAAAAAATATGACAAAAAAAGCGACTAATTTCCAAGAAAATTGCAAGATACTAAAACTGAAGTAATGCGTTGTAATTTAGTTCTGACGTGGTCATTTATCTGGAGCTCGTTGTGGAGGCACTTGCACATGCAGGCAGCATCCTGCTTCGATCCCAGGGGACAGACATCGGGTAGGGCTGTGCTGCAACCTTTGGTGCATTTGCAAACCCACAACAGAAACATAAAATCCCATCTTTGTATGCCCATTATCTCCCAATAAAATTGGAATATATAGTATTATTAAAAAGTGCAAATAGTTGCCACCAAAAATCTAATACAGATTTCTTGGCTATTGTATATAATTTTTTACTAATGTGCCACCATAAACCTAATAATATGGGTATATTGGCGATTGACTAAAATACATACATACATACATAAAAATCATGCCTCTTTCCCGAAGAGGTAGGCAGATATCACGGATCTCCATTTGCTACGATCCTGACACACCTCTTTCGCTTCATCTATTTTCATGATATTCTTCATGCACGTTCGCCGGTTATAATGTATAAAAATATTAGTATTTATGTATCTTCAAGACAAAAAACAAATTGCAAAAATATATAACTCCCCTTCTGTCGTAATCGGCAAATAGGGACTGACTAACAGGCGCCAACTAAATTGTTAATTATAATTTAGGAGTATTCATTGAGATATTTTTTTAAATAAGTGACAGCCCTTAAGAAATGCAAGAACACCTTCATAACATGAAACCTCCCTAATACTGAGGGTGTGACCAGTGCAGGTAATTGTATGGACTTACTTCCATTGGCCATTTCCACGTAATTATACCTAAATCAGGACTAATATACTGGATTCTAATAAGTTTTTTGGTAACTTGGATTAGCAAGCTATCTAAAGATTATTGTAAGAATAAGTAAGATCTTCTTTGGCCTTCCTGTAAAAGAAATAGCAACCGTATTTACTATTTATTTATTTATGAATATACTTTATTTCTTTTATTCAGCAGTGGCCATTTCATGGCTGAAAATGATGAATACATTAATTGCTTTGATGAAAGTTTTAGCTTCTGCCAGTCGCACTAGGTGTCATGTCATAGTGTGACATGACCTCGGCTCTAAACTAAAATTTACCAAAAACAAAACTTCCACAATAAATAGACATTGTTATTCAGTCTAACTAACAGTAACATTAATCTCTTATGATAAAAATCCGAACATGTATCTACTAACCTGTAACTGTTTTACAAACAAATATATAAGTACGATTAAGATAATACGAAGACAAATAGAGAATTTACACTGAATACCTAGTTCAAACTAAAATGAGGGGGTGGTTTAAAGCCACAAGGACTCCTAAGGACCCCTAGTTGTACGTGAGGAGTGCACCTTTCCACCCTAATGCTAAGGGTGTGGCAAGTGCCGTAATTGTATGGGATAACTTAGATTGGCTTTTTAATTCCACAGATTTGTTCCTGGGGAGACTAATTTGAAGAGCGGAGGGTAGATGTAATTTTGGTTAGACATGAAAATGGACACTTACACGCTTCCAATAAAAATATATCTTAATTTTACCCATGCAATGTCATAGGATCCTATCAAATTAAGCAGGCCTGATGTATCCTTGGGACTTTCTTATACTTTTCTTATTTTGGTGTACTTTATATTTTGATGTTCTTATACCTAGTCCACTTTGCTTTACCTACGTTCTTATTTTGCCTTCCAAGTGAAGCTACAGTTAACCTCTTAATTATGCTATTATTTAAAGTTTTTTGTTTTCGTAATAAGCCAAACTAATACGAGTATAACAAGCTATTATGCGTCCACTAATAAACATCATTTGTATAACGAAAAACGAAAGCGATACTAAACATGGGCCCAGTATAGCACCTTGGGGTACACCCGAAATTTTTCGCCATAAAAATGCTACTAAAGTACTTTTATCCCAACGTGTAAATTTCAAGTCACGGTAGGTGAAGGCCATAAACAGAATGTCCGTTTTTCAACCGAGTTTCGGGATAAAGCTACTGTTCCATTTTTCAGCGAGACGACAACGTATTTTATTTAATATTTGTTACTTTACATATAGCTATAATTTCTACTTTACTTTTAAGCTTTTCACGCATACTCGTTTCTGATAGAGAAAGGCAAATATTATGCTCATCAAAATTTAATTGATGATGAAACTACAGTACAACAAATTTTTAATATATACCTACTATACTATAGTATATAGTATATTCTATATGCTCATTGCTGTGGGAACGCTGCGGTGAGACCCGAATCAACCAGCAGATTAAACGCCGCAAGTGGAAATGGATCGGCCACACGCTTCGAAGGGAGGAAAACCACATACCGAGACAAACCCTGGATTGGAACCCCCAAGGGAAGCGCAAACGTGGCCGTCCTAAGCAGACATGGCGGCGTACAATCATCGCAGAGGCGAAGAAAGTAGGGAAGAACTGGAGCGAAATAAAACGTGACGCTCAGAACCGAACGGGATGGCGGACATCTGTGGAGGCCCCAGCTAGGGGACACAGGAATATAAGTAAGTCTATGTTTATTAGCCATCCAGTTTTAAGAGCAAATTTGAGCTGTTCCATTCGCATCTGTCTTCACATCGCAATAAATATCACTAATTTCAGCTTACATAGTTGATGGACCACCACCTTTAAGGCTATACAGGGCGTGGGCGGCTATAAATTCACGGCGAGAGAGAATCTTGTAACCGTCACTTGTGAATAAAGATATTCCTGCTTAGAATAAGGCTTGTGGGGGAAAGTTAGGCGCTGTCAAAATGTGAAACATTGTGTTTTTGTTCTGAATTATTGGTTCGGTTTTGTTATGGGAATAAACTCCAACCTAAATGTAATGCATTGGTGACTTTTACTCAAAATGACTAAATGATATCTAAGATAAACTTATAATATCCTTATTTTCCAGAAACGTGTGACAAAAAAAAAATATCTCGCCAGATAGTCAATCTGATTTCTTTAAAACTTATCATGATAGATAAGCTATCTGACCGGCTAAATAACATTACAAAAAACATAAGTACCTATAAAATATATACCTACAGAGTGTAACATATTAAGCGAAAAGCTATAAAATAGCCCACTATAGAGAACCTATTCCCAAAATTTTAGACTCAAAATCAAATGTTTATTTTTTTCAGTTAGTATGGAGAATTCCGAAACATCCAGGAATGTTCATACAATCTTAAATAATAAACATGTGATTTCGAGTTTTAAATTTTGGGAATAGGTTCTTTATAATGGACTACACAGGGTGATTTTTGGTCGTCAACGTTCCCGAAAACTATGGAATCTCCTCATCATCACGATCATTTTTCCCCATGGAAGCATGCCTGGGAAGTGTCTAGTTTCCAAAATATTGGGGTCCAAAGTTGAGTTTAATAAACTGCGTTTTTCTGCATAAATGCACATTGACGCGTGTAGCAAGATTTTTTCATGAGAAATAATCTATGAAAAAACTAGCATAAACACTGAACACTATAAATTTTGCCCAATCAAGTAATAAAAAAAATTAAAAAATTTACATTGTTTCCCAGCATTTTTTGACATATACTTACTTTATTTGATGTATAGAGTACGTACCCTTCGTTAAGGGTGGCAAGGAAAAACACCCTGTATTCATAGCTTTTCGCTTAACATAACCTTTTTGTTATAACCTGTATAACTGTGTCCCAAAACGGGTTAGCTAGAATTGCAGATTATACAAGGAAATCTTTCAGCTGTTTAGAATAATGGTGCACGGAAGGAGATGCAGCTTATGTCAATAAAGTCCTGCATTAGTATAAATTGTAATTAATTGAAATCTTTGAAATCTAAAACGATAAAGGTCGATGTGAAAAAAGACAGGTGGAAGCTAAAGTGCCGGCCGACGTTACAATAATAAAAAATCTATCCATGTACCACTCATTGAACTCCAATAATCCACAAAAAGAATTCATGTTTTAAGTCTTTCGTTTATTCAAACGAAGAATAAAAAAAAACGTCCTTGAGAATACAAAATACAATCAGACGTAATCCGATTAGAATCCTAATTATACACAAAGATATAATCATACTAAGAAACCCGGAAATAACAACTGTACCATCAAAGAAATAGAGGTCAATACAGAAACGAGTGAAAGCAAATATAAACTGGTATTTTTAAAAGCTGAGTTGACAAATACGTAAGGCCTTACAGTTCATTAATATCGGGACAAAAGGATGAGGACATGTTGGGAATTTTGAGAAATCCTTTTTACAAAGAGCTCGGTGGATGTCAATAATGTCAGGGCTGGCAACAGCGTTGTATGTGCCATTTCCATTGTTATATTTTACCTAGACTATAGTTTATATTACGACTTTTTTTTAAATAGTTACGAGATCGGGTATTTTTATTTTGACAGCTGGTTATCTCTACATACATACTAGAAATGCCAGCAATCCTTAGTCAACTCTTACGACATGCACGGAAGGCGATGCAGCTGATGTATTATAGCGAAGCCGCGCATCAGGACAGGACATTCGAAAAGTAGTCTTTAGTAAACAACAGTTGTTAATTTTATTTTTTAATAATACATTGTTAGTTTTGATTAGTGAATAAAAAAATATTGAAATATTTAAGTTCTTAGAGATGAGCCTCATGGCAATATCACTAAGATACAAATTCAATGATTATCGGGGAAAGTTAATGCTATGAATATTAAAATAAATTCTATAAACTCACAGCCCTAAGGCGATATTATCAGACAGATCGACGTTCTTCGGTCGATGGTCCCTTAAAAACCCTCATTGTATAGATTTCATGCACCACTCACTTTCAATTTTAACAACTGCTTGGGGCAGTGCAAACTCACTTTCTTAAGTAGTTCAGTTGCTTGATTTATCCATTATTTCTAAATTGAAACTTACAGTTTAGAGTTATTTAAATTTCAGTTTTAAAATTAGATTTTTTTATATTTTAACATAACAATCCTCAGTTCAATATTTTATGAATATGATCCTATTTTTTTCTACTAGGTTCATTTATTCATATTTTGGTTATAAATAAATATCTTTGAAACTTCAATCCAGGTGAAATAATATAATCATTAAGTATTTCGTTATTTTTAAAATTGAAAGTAACTTCTGCTTTCCCGTTTATTTTAGCCAGTAAGTAGTTAGGGGCTGCTAATTACAGATAGCAGAAAAACTAGAGCCAATAGATGCCCCACGTTCGATCACATATCGGCACTTTTAGTAACGGCAGCAAAATAAATATATTAAATATATTTTTGAATAGGTAATAATTTTTTTGTGCATTGGAAAATTCTTGTCATAAAAATATCAGAATATTAGAGCGATTAATGAGATATGCTGGAGGAGTCATTCGCTTTGAATATGGGTGGCCAACTGAAGAAAAAGTTTACTATTAACTTTTTCTAAAGCATGCGATGCGGATAACATCTTCCTTAAGAATAAAATATGATAGAATTTATAAAAGAAGCAAAAATAATGAGTTTATGATCTCACGATATCGGTAAAACATAAATTTATTATTACATACTGATTAAATGCAAAATATGGACCAGTAAACCAAATTTAACGTCATCAATCAAAGTACTTTGAAATAGCCTTATCAATGTTCATTTATCAATAAAAAAATCACCTCAACCAAACACCAAAATTACGTCAGAAACGTATCTAAAAATATCTGAGGTTTTCTTTCGTGTCTGCTAACGCTACAAATAAGTGTTTTCATTTAAAATGTCGTTGGTGTGTCTTTACGAGGTTAATTGCGAATTCCACTTATCTCTGCTTCCGAGGAACCAATTTAAGCTGACCGGAGTTGAGTGAAGGATTTATTTCGTGAAAAACTGTTTAGTCATTGCCGCTGATAAGGGATTAACGATTTTGTTCATTTCAAGTGAGTGGTGTGTAATTTGGGCAAAGTATAGGCATTTTAAAGAGAAATACCTTGCTTTCTTATAAATTTTATTCCTGTGCTGTCCCATATATGCTTTTGCGGAAGTTTTAAGTAGGAAATAGTTTTAAAAGGCATCTGAAATTAAATTAAGGGCCAAAAACTCTCGAGTCACGATACCAGCAGCCGTAAATTACCGTTAAAATGGCGGGAAAAATAAAAAAAAAATCCTGTCATTACCGTAGGGTGCCTTCGGTGATTAGAAGGATCTGCACACGGAGGTCAGACAAGTTAAAGTTTAAGATATATTGGAGGTTGTAGGCCTCCCGAAGGATATCAATGTTTGTTTGAAATTATATTTTGTGCTTGCATGTATGTAACATGTTGCCGGTAAGGATTTATATACCTACTATATTTCTTAGGATATTTATATTTAGGGAAGGGTTGGCGTCAGGGCCGGATTTAGAGGTCCGGAGGCCTCGGGACAAGAAAGGAGCGGAAGCCCCCTTGCCCCAAATTATTTCCCAAATAAAATATAAATCAATTTCTGTTAATATTTAAGAATAATAAAACCAAATAATCATGTATGTATAAAGTACAGTAGGTAAAGGTAAGAGACAAAAAAATATCAAAGGAAAAGATGTTTACTAGTGTTTACTACTTAGAATTTGAATGATTTTTTTTCCGAAATCTATTGTGGGTGGCCCCCATTTGTGGAGGCCCCGGGGCATTCGCCCCGGTTGCCCTCCCCTAAATCCGGCTCTGGTTGGCGTCAGGCAAGTAGCGTAAAATCAAAATCCTTGGAAATATGAGTTTCGAAAGAAACCAGATTGCACCGACGAGCCCATTAAAATAGGATTAGGGCAGGAAGATGATGATACCGTATTTCGACCATTGCTTCTTTAATCTATAGAATTTAAATTTTAAATCAACATGCTATTGCGTTACGTAAATGAAAATTGTACATGTGATTCCAAATACATGACTTACTCATGTAAATCTGAAAGCCATTTACATATTTGAATCACTGCTTGCGTTAAATTTTCTGCTACCTGGGATGCTCCAGAGAATTCTCACTTAGTGGCAGCTCCTCGGTGATTCCTAGCTCCATGCGATGGTTGGGGTTTCAAAGGGTGTTTGAATCTGTCGCCCCTAATGATTTATTACAAAAAAAAAACAAGTTTTTTAACGGTAAACGGAAAACTTTGTAGGCAGGCTTGATAATGTGATATGTTATTTAAAAATTCATATATTCAGAGTGAACCTGCAATATTTTTTATATGTAGTAGGTACCTATTACTATTATTCTTGTTAGTTGGTATATACCCAGTGATAACTTTTCCATAAAGGATACCTTGTTTAGACTTGAGTCAAGTCATGGTGTGGCAGTTATATGTTATATTACGCAAGTACATTTCTGAAATATACTATAGATTAAACAATTGAAAATCAATTCAAATACAAATCTTAACAATCAATAATTTTTTTAAAACGAAAAACCGACTTCCTCCCAAAACTCGAACTTACTAAAGTAAAATTTTACTAAAGGGCAAATATATATTGCGTTAAGCCGTGTACGAAGTTTAGGAGGCATAATATTGTCAGATTTATATGCCAGCAAATGATTAAATAGGCCACATGACAAAAGAGAAAAAGGACTAGGCTTCGAAACTTTACGTTTGACAATATGATGATGATGATAATGATGACTTCCGACCGATTTCGGCGACCACTTCTACTCCTAGATATTACTAAGTTGGCGTTCATGCTGGATCGGAGGCACTTGAGGTGGAATCGATCCAGAGTGCGTATGTGGCGACGGTACATGCACCACGCCTCGGAGGAATATAAGAGATTTGGCAGCACAACAGCCATGTACACTCTTATTTAAGCAACATATAATTACACTCCTTCTTCCTGCCCTGTTCCCAATAATTTGAGGTCGGTGCAATATGTAGGTACTCTTCTTTCATTTATCCCTATTATCCGTCATCTCGTTATTCTCATGTCTACCTCTTCCTCTATAACCATCTTACTTCGGACACGGCTTAATGCAACATACAATTTCACGACTTAATACAATTATCTTCATCTTCATAAGCCTATTGCAGTCCACTACTGGACGTAGGCCTCCCCTGCCATAGGGGGATTTTGTTACTAAAAAGTTCCACTATCTGTTTTTCGGCAGCTCCATCATCAGACCCTCGTTTCCTTTATATTATGTGTAGCTGACCAAAATTCTCTATAAATATCTAAAAACGGACTACTCGTGCCCTTTATATTTGAGGATATCCCTAGATTCCTTAGAGATTCCATCATTAGATATTATGTTTTATATGTAGGTGATTAAAACGCTCAGTAAAAGTATAAAAACAGACTACATGTGCCTACAATATTTGAGGATTGCCCTCGATTTCTCCAAGATCCCATCATCAGATCCTGATGTGGTGAATATGGGACCAACCTGGAAGTATACCATGACCAACTATAAAAAAAAATTGAAATCGGTTCATAAACGACGGAGTTCTGAGGTAACACACATAAAAAATAAAAAAACATACAGACGAATTGACACGATAACCTCTCTTTTTGAAGTCGGTTGAAAAGGACTTCTTATGAACTCTAAAATTTACTAAGTAGTAGGTATTACTAGTTTACAGCATTATGTAGAACTAGTGACCCTATTCTATCCATGATATAAACCTTGGGTCACTATCGATGTAGAAAATTTAAAAGCGATTGCGAAGAAGTTTAAAAGGTACATACATAGAGACAGACAGACACCGGGAAACAACTTTGTTTTATACTATGTTATGATTATTTGATGAGCTTTGATTTTGAAGTTTCCGATACCTCCGTTTAAAAAAGAAAGAAAAAAAACTACAAATTTAGTTTTCTATTGTGGAAGCGGGGGATACTGCTACAATGAGTACTTACACCAACGCAAGGTCTCACTTTCACAAAACAATCTTGCATTAAAAAGTTCACGGTAAACCTCCTGATTAGGCTTTGTGCCATTTTCTCCATATAAGTCCAGAACGCCGTTTGCTTGATGCTAATGCAGGTTAAGTGGCTTCGATTGCAGAGTATTTGAACTTTACTTGGATTTAGTACTGAGAGATTTGCAATAGCAATCATTTTTAAACCCTCTTTCAATAGATCGGTAGAGGTTCGTATTTTTTTAATAAAACAAATGAGTAGCGAGATGTTATCTTTGGTTTTCTAGCGGTCGGTGTTACACGGTGAAACTGACTCTATGTTGCCGACATGTGAAGTATTCACGGCCGCTATATAGCGGCACCGTCAATCTAGGAAAATTATTTTACTAAGCTATGTATATTTAGTTATTATTATTTATTGAGTTTTAGTAAACTAGAGAATATACGCATTTTCGTTTCCGTAAGAATTTCGGGAAATGTTAGTGCTCTTATTACTTCTCAAAGAACAAACATCCAATTTGAGCTTCTTATTATTTATTTTTTATCATAAAAGAATTATATACATTGGATTATTACCTACTCAGTAATTTAATATTTACATACCTCAGTAATTTAATATTTACATTTATGTTATTTTTTATCAGGTACCTACCATAGAGTGAATATTTGTACGAATAAAATATACATAATACGTTTTAAACGATGAATTAATATACTATCATTATTCTTCTTCAGCCTATTGCAGTCCACTGCTGGACGTAGGCCTCCCCCAGGGCACGCCACAAGACTACTGCCACAGGGGGGTTTTCCCATAGTCACCACGCTGGGCAGGCGGGTTGGTGACCGCAGTGTGATTTTCGGACTATGTTGTCTGTACGAGAGGCGCTGCTGCCCACCTCCCGGAAACCCTTAATCGCCTCGTATGATACCCGCGGGCAGGCATGGGGTGGTACAAACTCTACTATGCCGGCACCACGCGGCTAACTATCACTACGCTACGTCCAAATTCAACCGAAATATATTTTTTATTTTCAAACCAAATCTTAGGTAATACTCGTAATTCTTCACGGTACAGTCAGAGTCGCGTTTATTACCACGAAATCAATTAATTACTACAATAAAAGTTGTAATAAATTTAATTAACTTTAAAAATAACACGCTTGAAATTTATTTTATTTTATGATGCAATTTTGAACGGATACACGGCCAGAAGTGACGTCTGAGGATGCATCCAATTATGTGAAGAGAAGACCATGGTTACATTGTGCAACATTTCGCCGATAATCTGCCCATTTATGCAACCAAGTCGACGTTACTTTAACACAACTAATCCTCCATAGACTCGAACACGAGCTTACACAAGGTTTAACACGAAATAATTTGATCTATTGTTCCTGTACAGGCCACGCCACGAGGAACGTTGCTTGAAGCCCGTACAATAGCATTTTGTTTGACTCTCAGATTCGTGATGAGATAACGCCCCTGTCATAACCGATGTGAACGAAGCCTTATACCGGTGAAAGTAGGGTTAGCAAAAAAGAAATGAGTACATTATTTATTTTAAATAATGATTATTATGTATCTAGGAGGTTTATACCTGTTTTATCTACATTAGGCAGCCATTTTGAATTAGTTAATTATAGGTATGCCATCAAAAACCTAACTTGCAAGAAGACCAAGTCTCGCACTCAGTTCTTCTACTGTAAAAAAATGTGTATACCATGCAATACCAAGTCGGTTGATTTATTCAGTCGAATCCCTCTTAAAATCTTTTGTGTTTTAAAGATATAAATTGACTGAACAATCGCACCAAACCATCTTTTATATTTAAATTTAAAATCTATTTTGATATAAATACTTGTGAAATATGTTAAGTTAATGAGTTAATCGTTGAAAACCACTGAATTTTACAAATAGTTAGTAGGCATGCTTGTAAAATAAAAATAATAATCTTATGCTTGTGGTATTTTCTTGCTATCGCTCCCGAGGTCGCTAGCTGTCCGTGCGGTCATTTTTTTTCTCGTTTCCCCATTAGTTTCTTAATTAATATCGCTGAGCCCGAAGTGTGAGGATCCATCATAATCACCTGTTATAAAATATTTTAATTTAAACTTAAAAGGTTTTTAGGGTCGTCTCGTAGCTATAACTATACAGTTTGTTCGAGTAAAATGTTTAATTTAATTCGTATGTAATGCCCTCATGTCATTGAATTGCGTATTTGTTAAATCAAAGGATGACTTTTTATCACAGTGTTACTCCGCCTGCCTCAATTTGGGTCGAATCTCGGTAGGTTACAAAAAGGGGTAGCCAGAACTGCAGAGTCACTAAGAAGATCTCACAGTTACACTTAGTATAGCAAGGATAGACGTAAATAGTCAGTGACTAGTTGCTAGCTTATCGCCTGAGAGAATGTTCGAGTTAGTCAATCGACTTTTACGACATGCACGGAAGAAGATGCAGCAGATTTATTCTCCGCCCCGCATCAACATAGGTATCGGCAAACTTTGATATCAGCCCTAGCATGACCACGCATCGTGGATATCGTATCGTACGATATCGTATCGTCTCTATACAAAATTCAACATGGCGGCCTTACTCGTATGTATCGTATTTTGACAGGCTAAATGTCGATAAATCGGTTTATCATATCGTGATTCGCAGTACATGCTACTTGGGCAGGATAACATAAATATCGATATATTTTATTACCGAAAGAAAGCGGTAGATGTAAGTAAGTTCTCAATGTGCTATATATCTTATCCGGAAATAGCAGAACATGATGAATTTCTCAACAATAACTTATCTGCTATGATTCACTTTATCAAAACTATCAATTACAGCGTGTCAAGTAAATTCATTCATCAGACGCATGACAGACAGACGGACGGGCGGTCACGATAAAAAACATGCATAAAATTAATACCGATTTAAAATTCGGGAATCATTAATATTTTGTATTCTTAGAAGTTGGCTGGTTACTCATTATATTATGAGTTTAGTGAATAATAAATAAAATAAAATTATTAATAAATAAATAAAATGTACGAAGTTACAAAAATTGGCGGAGCATGCTAATTCCTGCGATAGATCAGGATAGGTTTATTGAAATCGCAAAAAGTATATTGTATGATACGACCGTGTACCAAAATCTATGTAAAAGCGGCTCCTTGCTCGCTGGTTTCGCACATTTGCAAACGAGATCTTACAGCCACGTTTAGTATAGCCGGGTCAGACGTGAAAGATTAGTGACAAGTCACTTAGCTCATGGCCGGGAGAACATCCCTAATCCTTAGTGAACATACACAGAAGGAGATGCAGCTGATGTTAGTGTAGTGCAACAGGAATTAGTGGATTCTTAGTAGACTCTTACGATATTCACGGCAGGACATATGTGTGTGTGTGTGTGTGTGTGTGTGTGTATACAGGGTGTAACAAAAAGGGTATGTTAAGCGAGAAGCTATGTAAATAGCCCACTATAGAGAACCTATCCACAAAATTTGAGATCCGAAATCACATGTTTATTTTTCCCGATAGTATGGAGAATTTTTAAATATCTCAGGAATTTTCATACAATCTTGAAAAGTAAAAACGTGATTTCGAGTCTCAAATTTTGGAAATAGGTTCTCTATAGTGGGCTATTTATACAGCTTTTCGCTTAACATACCCTTTCTGTTACACCCTGTATATGTATATGTATGTATATTTAAATAGTTTCTTAGTTTTCATTTGCTGTTGTGTATAATATTATGAAAATTTAAATTTATAATGTTATGTTTCTTTGGGTGCATATGACTTGCCCTCTATAATTGTGTAACAAATTGTTTGCTTGGGTTTGCTGGAAGAAATCTCTTAAAGAGATAAGCTCGCCTTTGTACACTTTCTGTGTAACTATGTTAAGTCACTATATTGTCTTATGTTTGTTTGTGTGTACAATAAAGAATACAAGACATTTAGCTAATGTTAGTAAAGCCCCGCTTCAGGTTTTTCATAACTACCGCCACTGCCATCCTATCAGGAAGATTCCCAGCAAATTCAATGATCTATATAGCGTTATTAACCTACATTGTACTAATGAATCTGGTACAGCTGGCAAATACAAGATAAATGACCGGCCGCGACCGTTGCATTAATCAGGCGACCGCACGCCCGAATACATTACGGTCACACTTTATTTTCAATTGTAAACTATTTTAAATGCAAATTTAAATCGTTTTCGCGTGTAATTTAGATAAAACTGCGTGAAAGCTCTATGATTGCGGATGATAGTAAAATAATTGTTATTTAAAACGATGGGAAACACGAGCATACCAGCAGCCTTAACTTCAAACTTTGCCATGCAAAATGGAGGATGACGTCTCAACTCCAGGTACTTGAGGGATGAGATATTTTATAATTCTATGAGAAAATTGCTTATTTATCAGGACTTACCAATAAACTGAAAATTTTATAGCAAATAAATTTATCAAACATTACCTTCCAGCGTACAAGCGGCTTACAACGTATTTACATAATTTGTAGCTAATATAAAACTTGTCGTAGTTATTTTAAAATATAAATAGTAAAGTAGTTAGTCCTAGTATTAGCGATGTAGCAATTTTAACTGTATTTAAAATTCCATTTATTCCGAGTATAAATACTACTTTTGGAAACCTAGATCCTTCCATACAAGCAATATGAATTCACTGGCATGAACCACAGCGGCTCAATTTTATAAACGTGGACTAGAGTCGATATAACTACTTTATAATGTGAGACACCTTACACTATAAAATAAATAAATAAATATTCGCACACTTCACAACACATTTCCTTAGTCCCACATTAATATCCCTAAGGTCTTGTATAGAAACATCCATGACTTCGGATACAAACACCAATATTGATTATACATATCAATGTTTGCACCTACCGGGATTCGAACCCAGGACCTATGGCGTCGCAGTCAGGGTCACTACGTAGGTACACAGGTACATAAGTAGGTAGGTATACCAGTCGGCCGTCAAACTATAAAGTAGTTATTCTGATCGTCAAAAAATGAATCCGCCCCCTGATTACCTAATTTGCAATAGCAAAGTCGAAGCAAAGCGATAGCGAAAATTGTACATTATTCGCCTTGAAATGTCAAAGTTCCTTTGAAATTCATTTTACGTAATACGAATTTGACAAGCAATCAGATATTTTTTTTGTACAATATTCGCTATCGCTTTGCTTTTGCTAGTTAGGTAATAAGGGGGCGGCTTATGCTACCAGCTCCACCGTACTTCATACCTCCTTGTGCAGGGCTCATTCACCCATATCCAGTTTAGCTGCCAATCAGGCTAGTGATTGGCATGATTACCCACTGAATATCTCAGTATGCCAACCTTCGCCATTAACTTAATTATGTGATTCATTTATTTCGGTAAAATAAATAGAATTTGCTATAATATGATCACATAAATATCATAGAAGTCAAGTATGTAGTTCAAATAGCTCTGATTCCTCCTCAAAAATATAACGAGTTTATTTTATATTCATTTAATTTTGATTAGATTACCCAGAATTAAAATAAAGGCTTTAGTTGGAATGACCTGTATATAAGTACATATTTTAAGATTCTGAACTCAAATGAAGTTACGAAAAATTTAATTAAAAAAATTAGAAGTTATATTTTTGTTCCAAAAATAACAAGCGAAATAAATGAGTACCCACGAATATCTTTAACTAAAGGTGGATCCATATCTTCTCAAATATTACCCGTAGTATGTTAATATTTTAAGTAGCTGTTGCCCGCGACATCGTCCGGGTAGACTAGAGAATAACCTATGTCCTTCTTCGTACTCCCGACTACCTATGTGTATAAAAAATTTAGGAAGATTGGTTAATCTCGACTATACCCTCAAAATTGGTCAGAAGTGGCACCATGTGGTTCTATCGGTATGTATGATTAAGCAAATTAACGGCCAATTTCAATACGAGAGATCAAAAAGAATCTCAGATTTATTTATTTCTTATTTGAAATTTTATATGAAAACAATTGAAAATTAAATTTTAGACATGGAAAAAATCTTTCAAGATCAGTTATAGAAATTGGCTGTTAGTGTAACAAATAAACAAACTTATTTTAAAATTTATAATATTACTAGTGGACGCCCGCGACTCCAACCGCGTGCACTGCAGATAAAATAAATTACAGGATAGAGACGATTAAATTAATAATTATTATAACAAAGGTATTGTATTATTACATATAACTATGTATACAATACTTGAGAGTTACTAGCATATATTGTTATTTTCACTTTCGTTCGTTCTTATTCGCATTATCTAAGAACAGACAAGTCTGGAGCCACCTTTGCAAGTTAATAACAAGGATTAACATTCATTTGGTCGAGTCTCGTTTTCAAGTCCCATTGTGAAGTCGGCAAATTTCTCATCCCGGGCCAAAATTACGTGGAATTGAAAACAAAAAGGTTCTAGTTTCTATTTATAACTTTGCGAAGCTTATATACCTTTGCGAATAAATAATCAATTATAAGCGTGACTTTTATTTATATATGCTTAAATAAAATAAAACTATACATTATGTTTATTACTTTAAAATGTAATTTAATTAAGTTATTAGTAAAATTTTATTATGCTTGATTATAATACAGAATATGTGAGAGTTAAATGTGGCTAATTACCATTTTAAAAACCTATAAAGTGACCTTTTAAGATTTCGTGTAAAGTTAATCATATAATTATGTATAAAAGTAAAAAAAAAAAACTGTAATCACACAATTTACATAACATTAATCACCGTAAAAAATGAAGAAAACAAAACCATCACCAATAATCAATTAATTATTGAGGCTAACTTGTTAAAAAATGGGGTACAGTTGATGACAAAACCAGAAAAAAAAAATACATATGCAGATTACAATACATAATGTACGCAATCAAACGCATGGTTTTCAAAAGTTGAGCAGCTACCTATAGATACGAATACACCCACAAAGCATAAGTTTCAGTAAAGGCTAGAGTAAGCTGGAGGAGACTACCGCTGCCACATTTTCTATATGATGCTCCCAGCTTTGTAAACTATTATTCTCAATTTACGATCATTTACTCGCATTCGTATTACCTATTCTTCATAGTATGAAATTATTGTGCTCACTGTACACATTAATTGTCATATCCAAAGACGTCTCATTGGCCATCTCCAAAAATGTTCGAATTCCGAAAATTTCCAAAAACCGTGATCATGCGCAATTAGCGTCGATCTTACGATCGACATAAGTGGCGCCCGAGTGGAAATTACACATGGAAATTATGCAAAATATCCAACCAATTGCACTGAAATTGATATTTCGCAAGTTGATTCCGTTTAATGGTCAGCGCTTAATCGTTGTGTAAGATGGTATGGAATTTACTGCGAATAACTGATATGCGAGGCTATTGTAAGAGTCATATTGGTGTAGTTGGCAGTGACCCTGCCTGCGACGCAAGTCCTGCGTTTGAATCCCTGTAAGTCCAAATATTGAATGATGAATATACAGGATGTAACAAAAAGGGTATGTTAAGCGAAAATGTATGTAAATAGCCCACTGTAGAGAACCTAACCACAAAATTTGAGACTCGAAATCACATGTTTATTTTTCCCGATAGTATGGAGCCTTTCGCTTAACATACCCTTTTTGTTACACCATGTATATATATGTATGTTTGCGAGGCACTTCGATCAAACGAGGCATGGTTGTTTATACTTATCTATGTATTTTTATATGTACCTGATCTTTTACATGTGGTTTCGCTATGTTAGAAGTCGTAGGATGTTCGAAAACCTGTATTTCCTTCTAGCCTATTTCGGAAACACGGAATAAATATAGTTTATTCGGAACCATACAAGAGAGTCCTTAAAATCTAGCAACAGACCTATTCTTTCCGTTACTCTCCTAGTCCATTACGTAGCATATAGGATCCTGCACACCTGCAGTGGACACACATCGCAATAGTCGCCCGACAGTGATAGATGACGATATTTGAATAATGCTTCCCCGTTTGGAAGTTGAAAAAATAAATAAAAATGTTTTACAGTAATGTTATGATCAACTAGGGATTCGCCCCGGCTTTGCACGGGTGTAAGGCCTATTCACGTGGGCAGCCGCTATAGGAAAGTGTTGGTTTTTTTTTACTTTTTAGACACGTTCTTTTCTCTGTGTAAGAACCATCCTCGTACTTCAAGGAATATTCTAAACAAAGAATTAGGTAAATCGGTTAATCTGTTCTTGAGATTTGCGAGTCATTTTTAATACCTAAATTTCAAGTATATTTTCAATTTGAAGTAGACAACATTTACCCCTGAATTACCATACAAAGATATAAAAATATTATGGCATTGAATAATATGCCACTCCATATACGTCGAACGAAGGTTGTAAAGCTGTATAATTCATTAACGTAAACCTATAAAAGTGCTTTTTTAAAAGTATAACTAAATAACGCTTTTAAAGCTCCACTACACTTTGGTTTGGGAGCACACACGATTGCAGTTATTAACGTAGACCGGCTTTCATTATGTCTGGGCTTGCTTGCTTAGTGTAGTCGCGGTCTTGTTACGACGAATTTTTTACGAACGACTTCGTCAGCGTGGACTACAGAAAAAAATATCGAATTTATGCGGAATATAAAAGAACCCATAGCTTATGTCAGGCCCTAAACTATGTCATGGGTATCGTAAGAGGTGATTGAAGGAAATGGACAGCGCCTCTCGTGTTGGCAACATAGACCGACAGTCATACTACGGTCACCAATCTGCCCTGCCCAGCGTGGTGACTATGGGCAAAACCCCTTACAGCAGTAGCCCTGTAGCTTGCCCTCAAAATTCGGCGTAGCAAGACAGAACCTAACTCGCGTGCTGTCCTCGCGTGCCGGCCTACCAACGCCGCTTTTATGCGTTTTCATACTGAAGCGTACTTCTTAACCTACATCGAGTGAGTGCTGCCAGCTCGAAAGCAAAGAGCATGGTATTTTGTAGCTATTTCACTGAAAGTGAACATACGATGTTTAGCTAGGCCACTTGAGCTATAATCTACTATCGAGTTTGAAATACTTATTGCTTTACCTGATTGTGCCAGAAGGACGAGTAAGTATGAGAGGTATCATAATCATGAGTGAGTGATATATCTATACATATAATAAAAATGTAACGGATCAAACAGCGATCCGTACTTGGAAGATATACGAGAAAAATGTTATAGGATACCTTTATCAACGCAATAGTACCCAAAAGAATGATTTTTGGAATTTTTTTCTATATGTTTGTCGGCTTGTCTGTTTGTGATGAAAAATTAAACCAAGCTTAAAGATAAAAAACCAGACCTTTACCTACAAAAAGGAAATACAGTATCTGGGTGTGATTTTCGATAAGACCCTTAAAATGAATCCACATACCAACAAAGTCGTCAAGAAACTAAGACAAGTAAGAGGAGCACTTGGACCAATTATAGGTTTCCATGCTAAGACGAACCTTGAAGTAAAACTAGCTGTCATTCAGGCATGCATCCTCCCGATCATGGATCATGGATTATGGAGTGGTACAGTTATTGTCAAGATACAGCATCTCGAATCTGCAAAAAATCGAGAGACAATACAGAATGGCGCTGAAGACTGCTGGCCAATTTCCGAGACGATTACATACGGAGACGCTTTGGGAAATTTCGGACATAGAGGCCTGGCTCCTTCGAGCATCTGACCTCAATCAGAATATGTTGGAGAGGGTCACAATACTGGGCATAGAAGACCTCGACACCCCAGGAGAGACCTACCAGGCGCATGGTGAATTTAATCCACTGCTAACCAATTACAGGATAGGAGAAATATTGTACAACGCGAATAAAAACCTAAGACGCTGGCCTCCGGGAGTAGCTGCTCCACGCCCTCTAAGAATATAATAAAATAATCCAAATGTGTCAAAAATAACTTCTCCATAACACCAAGCAACCAATCCATACTCCATTACATACATCCTTACTCGCCAATTGTGACCCAACACCTCGTAACTAACACAGATCTTTTAGACATAAGTTAGCCGATACAATCCTACGGGAACCAAAAGATGTAACATCTAATAGATAATAAAATACTTCTCTCTCTATCTCTCTCTTGTCTGTTTGTGCACGCTAATCTCAGAAACGGCTGAACCGATATCGATGCAGTTTTTAGGAATATATTGTGGCAGGTCCCCCTTAACATATAGGCTACTCTTTATCCCGGAAAAATGTTTTTATCCCGGATAATTTCGATATTTTGTTTTTCTGTAGTCCACGCGGACGGAGTCGCGGGCGTCCACTAGTTTTACATAAAAATGTAGACGCAGAGGGTTTTTTTGAAAATTCTAGTCATAATTTAGACGCTTCCTATGCTCTCAAGTGCTCAGACTTTATATTATGTACTTCGTTACTAGTCCTCGTATTAGCTTAAAAAAATATCTTCTTCGCCTCAATTAAAAAGATTCCAATTTCAAATTCCCACCGGCCAGCTAACAACGACAACACTGTCCATTTGAACAGTGACGTGAATCGAGCATTGAATCGATTATTCGAATGAGCTGTCTATCGGATTGTGCCGTATCCGAGCGAGACTCCGTTCGGCACATGTTGAAGAGTGAATGAATGATGAGTGTTGTTGGCGGCAAAATGTGGCCACTAATTTGTTGCATATGAGTATCCGAACGTGATCTAAGTTGGTTGAAAAGGATTTAGGCTAGTTCGTAAATGGTTATATTCTCTTTGGACCAATTGGTGAGAACTTGTACGATTTATTTTAATGCTTTTACAGCGCCTTATTCACACATCGGTGCAAGCTTAGTAAAGAGCTGACTGACATCCAATTTCAATAACCGATCTTGGGAGATATTTTGGCATTTCTCAAATTTTATCTTCAATGAATTTGAAACAAAAATTTCAATTATATCAGTACCATAACCACGTACAAGGTAATTCTAAGTTTTATGTTACTATAAGTTATCTGCTAAAATATCTATCTACCTACATATTACTATAGAAAATGCATTTTGATAGTTTGTCGATTTTATGGTGCGTCGCGTTGAAAATTGTAAGTTTAAAAAAGTCTGGAAATAAAATTTATGTAAAGTAAAATGGAAGTACTAGCATAAGCAATTAACAAAAATAAATGGAAATAAGGCAAAAATATACGAGTACACAAAACGTGTTTTTTATTATACGGGAACTAATTTATGTATTTCTGCATCTCCTTTCGTGTACGTCGTAAGAGTCGACTAAGGAACTCAGAGATGTTCTTTTCGGCGATGAGCCAGCAATTTTTCACTGATCCTTGTATCATGGAACATAGCCATATAATGTATGTATGTAATTATGTATCATAGTTTAAACTAAATTAAACAAAATTTAAACTACAATACATTTTTAAACAAAACCTATCAACAGTCATTCTACAAAAACTGACTAAAATTCAACAGTACCGTTTTAATAACCTCAACGCTAGCAGAAAACACATACTGTGTTCATTTCAAAACCGATTTTAGATTGCGTCAGTGAAATCGGAATGATCGTAAATTTGAAGAGGCACTAGAGTGCGTTTTACCGTATAGTTCCGATGGATGATGGCGCTAGTTACTATGTGAATGACCACATTTTCTGTTCCCCTGCATACAAAAAAATGTTAGTTCCGGAATCAGGCGTAGGAACTATTCTTTGAAACGGACTCTAGTCTTTTCAAATCAGGAATGCCCGGGATACAAATTTAGAATCCAAAGCTGAAATATTACGGCGTAGTGTTGATTTAGTGTTTGAACCTTAGCCCGAGGGGGTAGAGTGTAAAATTGAAAGTGTTCTTGTACTAAGTAGCAATGTAAACGAACTGGCCAGTACTTTGCAGTTTGAAATTATTTTCTTTTTTATTTCGTTCTGCTTTTGCACTCACTAACGTAATGGCAATAAGTAAAATTCTTTTGAATTTGGAATAATTTATAGCACACCTTTTACTTTTTGTATGTTATATGTAGACCTCTTTGGTCCTAATACTTAAACGTCCAAAAACAGAAATCACTGCATAAATGTCTTTTTTTTTCAAAGGCAACGTATTGTGGTTGTTTTTAGGGTGTACAAAATTATAACTTTTGAGAAATTAAATAGAAACAACAATTAAAATTCACGTATTCTATGAACGAGGGAAGGGAGGGCCGTCTAAAACGAAACACACTTCCAAATAAAAACTAGATAAATAATCTACATATGTTTCGCCAACAACCGTGGCATCCTCAGGATTATAAAAATTAATTAAACCACTAATTATTATGAACATAAACCCAACACATTACTTACTATGGGTGGTGGGCCACCCATAGTGAATGTTTGACTTCCGAATTGTAACGCCTACAATTTCATTTAATTAAAATTCATTGAACGAGGGAAGGGAGGGCCGTCTAAAACGAAACACACTTCCAAATAACTTAAACCATAAGCCGTTACACACAATAAATTCCAATAATTCATTTGTAAATTACTTTTATCTTGTTAATATCGTGTGTACAATAGAAAACAGAAAACGTAGAGGTTAATCTGGTAACGTGTAGGGCTGATTACCGTTCGTTAGTGGAAACATTAAAAATTAAATGTTTTTTACCGCCGGCCCTTTATTTAACTCAAGGCGTTAATAAACGAGATGATAAAGGGTATTGATTAATTGTAATACATAATGTCATGATAGAATGTATTTAATTAATGAATGGTTGGTTTACTATTAATTATATTCCGACTTAAGGATATATTAAGAAACAATAATATATATCCTGAAAATGTAGCTGAACTAGCCTTAACATGTAAGTAAATCATATTTTTCGTACAATTTCGAATTTTAAACCCGGTAATTAAATATACTACTGAAAATCAATCAAAAACAAGATATTTTTATCAATGCTGAGATAGAGAAAATCTATGTAGCTGATTACTCGTGATTACTTTGAAAGCTACATTATCATCACATAGATTATAATTATCTCTATGAACAATAAAAATAAGAATATATTTACCTACCCAATACACTTCCCTTTCATATCTTAATTTATATTTGAATGTTTCCAGAACTAAGTCTGAGAAATTCAGGCCGTAATGAGAGTTCAGCCTAGAGTAATAAAAACTAAGTCATGTAGGTATTGTGTCGGTACAAGTTACGAGCTGATGAGAGCGGTATAGTTATATTAACTTGTTTTTTGTTTGTACTTAACCATCTTTATATATATAAATCTTCTGTTCGTGTGTTTGTAATTGATCTCCTTTTAAACGGTTGGACCGATTTTGATCAATTTTAACGTGTGTTTAAGTGAGTTCGAGAATGGTTTAGATTCACAATTCGGTCAACTACATAATGTTTTTATAATTACATTTTGTTCAGAATGACATTTAGACTCTCCACTGACCCTCGGATCTGATAACTCATAACTGCGAAAACAGGCACTTGCACTAACTACAATCGCTACGATAAACCAGACCCGAGCATGCAAGATAATACATCGCACTATTTCCAAAATCAAAAACAGATTAATAATCTACATACCTATGTTTCGCCAACAACCATGGCACCCTCAGGATTATAGAAATTAGTAACTTAGTAAACCACTCATTATTATGAAACTCTAAAACCCAACACATTACCTCTTAGACTTATCAAAGACCTGTCAAAGATTCGGGCGCAGTGAAAAGAGCCCAAGAAGGCAACATCAAAATCGCTGATCTCTCAACCCTTGTCCCATCAGCCAGCTGAACCTCTGGTAATCCAGCGTGGGACAGTCGTAAAGATAGTTGGCACTTAAAGCATTATGAATGTACGTAATGGCGATGGCACTTCGGGTGGAAGGTGGATGCCGTATTTTTATTTAACGGCCTAAGATTACGCGGAAAGCTTTTTTACGTGGCGACTTAAGTTGCCGTTTACGGAGGCTTGAAAACTTCAGTTTGTGAAGTCTAATAGTATAAATACGAAATTAACTCTGTCTGTTCTATTGCTTCTATGCTGCTCTGGGAGTGAAAAAAAAACGTATAATACTACAGCTGCTTCTCTTCCCGGGCATACTGTGCATTGTACAAGTCAGTAGAGGGACAAGATGGTTTTTTTTGTAGGCGATGGGCTGACCACCTGTCACTCTAACCGAACTTGTACACCTCAACTATACCCTCAAAATTGGTCAGAAGTGGCACCATGTGGTCCTATCGGCTCTTGGTGCTCTGCCTACCCCGTAAGGGATAAAGGCGTGATTATATGTATATGTATGTAAGTCTGTGTTACCTTTGCATATACTATATATAGCTTTTTCGGTGTACCTATAGACTAGTATATTTTTATCCCAGCTATTCGCTGGTTATGCTTTCATAAACGGAAATTGAATACTTTCTATAGCTAAAAGTATGTGGAAGGCCCGAGAAAAACTGTTTTGTGGGACACAATTTTCAGGACATTACAGAATTGTCATTTGAATGTTACATTCCACTTTATATGTATGTATTTTGCAATCATTAATATATTTATTTATTTATTTAGGAAAATATGGTACATAAAACAAAACTCAATCTTATTAAGGTACAATACTAAGTACAATTCAAAGTTCTGAACCAGATTGGGTTCCTTAGATTATATACACGTAATTACATATAATTTACAAGTTTAAAAGTGGGTATTTTGGTGCTTTCCACTTCAACTGGGATACTTAAATATATTTATAGCTCAGTTCAAGTGGGATGGTTAGAGCACAGCACGGAATGCGTGAGGTCGTGGGTTCGAGTACCACTCGGGTGAATTTTTTTAAAATTACTTAAAATATTTATAATATTTATAGGACAAAAGACTCAAACGTACTAAGCTTAAAAAGTATATCACCCACGTTTTACGCCTCTCCTAAACTAAGCTATGCATGAATTTATGATCATTCGCATCATTTTCTTCCTCACACAGAAATTATTACCGTAATAAGTTCAAGCTAACGCAACACACACGTTTTATTACATAGAAATGTCTTTATTAAGTCCCCAGTATTTGTCTTATATGTGGGTATCTTATCATTTACCCCGCTTTCTTGTTATGTTATAACATAATCTTTCATCCTCGCACTAAAACACCGCACGAGTTAAGGATATATCGTATGGAATGGTGTACATTGCGCGATCGCCCACGCATGCTTCTGCGATTGTTATTAGAAAAGCAGCATTGTATGCAGCGTTTTTATGGATATTAGTAAGGATGTGGGTTTATGTATTAAGAAAACTTTATTACCGCTGTGTTTTAAGTTAACACATCGTCTTGAGCGCAGTTTTATCTGAAATTGTTTTGCTTCGGCTTTAAGAGACGTCTCATTTTAGATAGTGAACTGTATTGAAGTTTTATAAAACCATAATCAAGCTTAGCTAGTCGATTTCGAAAAAAATTGGCTCGATAACCCACATTATACCGAAAATAAGAAATAAAAAGTACGATGCTAGTTGACCCAGGCATAAACTAATTTTCTGCAATGAGCTATCATTCACAAAGCCTCCGTTTCTATAATACAAGGTATAACAGACAACCGGAAGAAATACAAAATGAAGTCGGTTAGTTTCACCTGTCCCGTTGTCTGTAATAAAATTGCAAGTGAAATTTGATCCACTTTCCGGTTATTGGTTGAGCCGAAATTTTGCATGCGTGTAGAAATCAGATGACAATGCAATATTATTATGACATAGAGCTGATCTGATGATGGAGCTGGAAGTTGGCCTTAGGAACTCCGTATTTAAATGACGCAACCCCATCGAGTTTGGGCTCGTTTCATTTCAAATAACTGATTTTTGTACAAGTGTGCGTACACATGAATTAACGCCCACAAGTACAATAAACCATCTGTGCTGCGAATATTTTACAATCTGCAGTCGAAAACGGTTGCGGCTAGGAGCTACACATACTAGACTAAGGTAGATAAAATTACACTTACACGACTAACAGCTCAATATTTATGTAACACTTTACAGCTTTAAGTCTTATAACAGTAATATAACAGCTTTAGAAACGGCTCTAAGTCTTCATATTCTGTCAATGCCTGTTCCTGGGAACGTGGCAGATAGATCTATCAGCGAAGGCGAGGGGTCGCGCATGCGTACTAAATTATACTTGACGAGGCGAGAACTGAGCTAAGATATATCTGACGAGCTCTGCACGAGGAGTTAGAAAATCTTTGGAGGTGAAATTTTACAAAAGTCTTGTAAAAAGTGAAGTAAAAGTAATATGTACCCTTGAGCCTTCAATCTTGGCGGATCACAAGCGGCCAACCATTTTCAGATATAACTAAACTGTATATAAACAAACACATGCTAACAATATAGCTAGTACTCAGGGTTGCTCTTGGACTATCTGCAACACAGATTAAATACAGTTAATATTACCTAGAGCTTAAATTGACGGTACAACACCCCCAAACTGTCTGTGCTGATGCGGAGTATACATCAGCTGCATATCCTTCTCTGCATATCGTGAGAGTTCTTGCGCTTTGTTCTTAATAATAGCTCGCCTTACAAATGGCCGTCAGATATATGGCGAAATTATGTTATGTGTTATATAAAAACACAGTTGTATACACTAGCTAGTCTATATGTACATTGTCCATGTACCATATGGCAATATGATACCATGACTGCCAATTATGCTTCATGCCCTTACCTGGGTAGAGACGATTGTTGATCTTAAGTGGAATATTACCTGATAACAATAAAATAAAATACTAATTAAGGACTACTAATTTCTACAATTCTGTAAATATTTAATGTTTCTATGTTAATAAAACAAGATTAGGGACTCTATTCAAGATTGTCAATAATTACAAAGCAGCTAACAGTTCGAAAAGGAATCTACTGTTTAAAACTATCAACTGCACCATTAAGACTCAAAGTCGAAATGATATTTCTCTTAGAATTAATTTAATAACTTTATTGCTGTTTTTACGCGTAATATTGAAATTCTAGCTATGATGAATGATAAGTAGATCGCGAGACCTAATATCATACAACGCGTCAGTATCCGTACAATGACAGGACTATGAGATGACACTTCTACTCACGTGGCTAGAGGATCTCCATTGTGATCCTGCAGTTCTCTACTTCATTTAAGAAATGCAGTATTGTGTATATAATGTGCGAATTAGCTAATAACATCACATTAGAAATCGGCAAACCGAGCGTATAAGAGGACACTTCTAAACACTTGAAGAAATCTGAATGTTATTATACATCTAGGGTCATCATAAACAAAACTCAGAAGTACGTAACTACAATAGGAACGAGCGTAGCCGCAGGGCCAAGGGCGTCGCACTTGTAGGACTAGCCCATAGTGCCCGATCGATGTATTGCTATGTAGGCAGAGGAATTATTGACGAATTCGATAACTTTCCGACACGGAAGGAGGTTATGTTTGGGAAGTGTGGAGCGATTGCATAGCAACGTGTGAATTGTTAATCTTTGCATATATCATTAATCATATTTTATTCCTGGTTACCTATTATATGGTTAGATGTTATGTAAACTTACATTAATTTATGTATTAAGTATGTAACTAAAAATTTTAAGTTACTTCGTAGAAGGTACTCACGACCTTTGGCGTTAGCTCTTAACATACAGAAATCTTTTGATCTAAACATTTATACAATAATTCTGACAATTGAAATTACAGTAAATAGGTACATACATCGTACTTCGTAGAATAGGTAGATACATCATCTGCATCTCCTTCCGTGCATGTCGTAAGAGTCGACTAAAGAACTCGGGCATTTCAGGTGATAAACTACCAACTTGCCTCCGATCATTAACATCTGACCATACTTTGCAAAACGTGGCTGTGGGATCTCTCTTACGATCCTGCATCGGGAACACAGCCGTGTCTATTACATGTGTGTAAAATATCTAGTTAATACGCCTCGTTAATACTAGCCGACTCATAAAATTGTGATCGCACCTTAAAAGCACTAAAAAGGCCGATCCACTGAATACCTGGCCGTAATAAATCCGAAACAAAAGAAATATAGTCAATAAATTCGGCCGCAAATGCAATATACGTCTATTAGCTTGCCACTTGAAAGGCACTAAATCTTCGGCCACCCCAAAACAGTGTTTTACAGCTTTTAGCCGTTTCTAATACTTAGGCCTTCTGCAGAGGAGGCCAGTAGTTTAGTCAAGTAGCAAGTAGGATGTGTGTTAAACCTGCACTATTATATAGCACTAGGTACTTTTTTAGATGTAAATTTTCGGATATTCGAAGTTTTTTGTTGTTATTCTGCAGCTCCTCAAAAAAAAAGGTTTATTTAAAACAAATAGGTATCGTAGATTTATATTCCAGCTTTTCTCCAGTCCATACAGCGACTTCTGACGGAAAATTGGTTTTTTTTACGACAAAGATAATTCAAGGTCTATAATGATATTTCCAGATATTCAATCAACCTTTACCTCACCTATATTCTAGGTTTAATTTAATGAAAATAATTCGATATACTGTGTAATGGATCTTGAAGGCCTGGCTAACATGATTTACGAGTATAATTAAGTTTACATTCAATATATCGAAAAATAATAACATGATATCTTTCCATAGATTTCTCTCTAGCATATTTTATTAAATTAAAATCTATAGGCTATATTTATTCAGATTTTCATATTTAAGCAGGCAACAATGCAATATATAACACATAAGAAAACTAATCCTAATGATGCCACGGGTGTTGGCGAAACATATGTCGATTAAATTTTTTTATTAGTTTTCGGATTAGCAGCTATGTAATTATGGTTGCTTGCTAGGTGATTGGGTCTGGCTTCTCGTTGCGACTGTAGTGTCTTGTGTTCGTGATCATGTGTCAGCAGATCCGAGGGTCAGTGGAGGGTGTAGGGCCCGGTGGTGGGCGATCCTTCAATAGAGATTTGAACTTCCGAATAGTGACGCCTGATACAATTAAATATATAACACATAAGTTTATAAATAACAATAATCTATCTTATCTGTTACCCAGAAATACAAACAACGTCATTTAATAACACACAAGCACCTCCCAGAGGGTTTCAAAACAGGAACGAAGAATCAAGATAAAACTATATACTAAACTAGTGGACGCCCGCGACTCCGTCCGCGTGGACTACAGAAAAAAAAATGTCGAAATTATCCGGGATAAAAACATTTTCCCGGGATAAAAAGTAGCCTATATGTTAAGTGGGACCTGTCACAATATATTCCTGAAAACTGCACCGAAATCGGTTAAGCCGTTCCTGAGATTAGCGTGCATAATTTCGGGAAATCAATTCTTAGTGCTTCCCCGCAGATTTTAGCTTCACATGTACAGCGGTGTAAAAAAATTGAATTCCCGTTATTTCCCGTGGGAATAAATTCGTTCTTAAGTCCCTAATGAACGTACAGGTCTAATTTCGAATTCATATGTATCGCGCTTGTCGTAAAAAAATAATTCCCGTTTGTCCCCTTCCCGTGGGAGTTTCGAGGTTTAAAATGCCCAACTTAAGATTCATATGTGTAACCGTTTTCATAAAAATAATTAATTCCCGTTGGCCCGAATTTCGGGAAATTCGTCCTTAGTGCTTACTTGCAGTCCCTAATGTCTATGCCCAATTTCAGCTTATATGTATAGCGGTTTTCGTACCCGTAATTTCGGGAAATAGTCCTCCCTTGCTCTCCCCAATGTATATGCCCGATTTCAGCTTCATACCCCGTTTGTCGCCTTCCCGAATATCGGGAAATTCTTATAGCCTATGTTCATCCAGGTCCTATAAGGATTCTAACGGTGAAAGAATTTTTAAAATCGGTCCAGTAGTTTTTGAGCCTATTCATTACAACCAAACAAACAAAGTTTTCCTCTTTATAATATTAGTGTAGATAAACTAGCACGATCTGAAGCAAACCTTACGTGTATATACGTATATGGGATACAAGATTCTTTGCGGTGCATTTGATAAATTTTTTAATGGTTCGGAATAGTGCTCTTGGGTTTTGGCGAATCGTTCCCGAACGTAAGTAGTGGATGTAAGGGTACTACAGTTTTTTGAACCTTTTTCGAAGGTCTTTGATCCCCAACTTACTTTTTTATTGTGACGCAAAATGTTTTTTTTTTTTGTTAAATGATTTTTACCTTTGCATTAACTTTGTCCTTCAGATAAGCTATCTGATTATTGAAAAAAATCTGCCCTAAAACAAGTTATAAGGACTCAATAATAAAAAATACAAATCAAATATGTCATTTTATAATCAATTATATATATATATGCGTAAACAGAGGAGCAAATAAAGAAAACGGACTATTAAAAGAGATATCAGCACAGGACTCTAATCTATAAAAGAATTAAAAATACAATTTTAGACCACACTGGTAGTTTTTCTACAATTACCCCACTCAAGTTTAATACTTAAAAAGTCATTAAAGTTATTATCTTTGGGTCACCGAGTAAGCATTACATTTTTTCTATTAAAAAGTGATTTTGAGACGACACCAAAATGGATCATTTATCTTAATTCACCGCTAAGAAGCGACATCTGAGATATTAAAATCTACATAATTTAAAAAATAGAAGAGATTGTTTTTGTAAAAAAAAAAGTTTATTATGATGATTTTATAATTATGACTACGTTATTAATTATTTTGACTGGTTTTCAAAGGAAAATACATCGAAATATTGTTTTAATATAAGTATTTATTTCTGAGGCGAGGAGTTTTCGGATTTTTATTTTTTTTACCAAATAGATGCCAATGAGATACCTATAGGTTCTAAAACTAACTTTATTATGTCTTCTTCTCAAATCAAATAAGAAAACTTAGACTTTAGAGATATTGATAAAAAAAATCCAGGCCAGTACTGCCATTTTTTACACAGCAACCATGTGTAAAATTGAAAGAAAATTTGTATTTCAAAATTTATTGAAATCATAATACATAAAATGTATTTTTTACCTAAGTCACATAACGTTATTATTACCTTACCATTGTTTAAATTTCTATTTGTTTGTCGATAGTATCGCGGCTCCTCTGCGATACGAGATTGTATCTAGTAAACGCCTGTGGCAGGACTCGCACCTTCGACCTTTGCCTTGTAAGACATAATCACAGATCCAACAAGGAACGGGTCAATTAAAACAAATAGCAAAGCATTCTGACCGATGGCCGCGGTGACCTGGGTCGTGGGTTCAAGCCTGATAGCGACAAATATTTGGGGCCAGAATTTATGCTGCATATTAGCAGATGTTTCTGTTTGTTATCTTTAACGGAAGGAGATGCAGCTGATGTATTCTAGTAATACCCCGCATCATCACCGGCATGCATGTTGTAAGGACTGAGGAACTTAGTGGTGTTCTCACAGGCGATGATCTAGGAAATTGTCGCTGATCATTGACATCTCTTGTCGCTATGCTAAACGTGACTGCAAGGATATCCTTCGTGATCCTGCGGCTCTGGCTGTCCCAGAGCCGTTTGAATATGTAAGTATCTTCTACGCTAAATAATATTTTCTATGTCTAATACCTAATTTTATTTTTAAGTAGGTACCTAAATTTTTATTTTTACAATTACATCTTTGATGTTCTTATGAGATAGAAATCTTATTTAAGTTTATTATGTTTGCAAATTAGTTTTAAGTAACAGCTAGTGAGTACTAAACGCTTCCAACAAGCCACCTCTGCGCTATCCATCTCTGTAAACCGCATCAATCTTGGTCCAGCAATGATTAGCCGCTGTAATTGGTCCATCGTTCACCCGTGGTAGCTGGTGGGGATGGGGACCATCGCTCATTGCCACCACCTATTAGGTAAGTCAAGAATAGACGATTTTCAAGTATAATAAATGTAAAGAGGTAAGTGTTTTTACGTAAATGGACTCAGACGTTTTATTACTTTTATTACAAGATAATTTAAATATTTTTTAAGCTAAATGCATTGCCTAAATTTAACAGTTATTCCATACATTTTACCGTAAAAAATATTTTTTAAACAGTGTCTAGCTTTAGATCGTCTTGCTTTTTTGGAATAATTTTATATTTAAATTTCATTATCATAATTTTTGCAAATAAATAAATTATTTTATCACACAAAATAGCATTCAAAATTAGTGACTCTCCAATTCTCCATGAAAATACTTGACCGTGTCAAAAAATAAAAACTATTAAAAAAATACAATTCCGACAAAACGTCGAGCACTTGAACCGTGGCGAGCAAAAATACAAAAGCACCGCGGGTCCAAATTGATGGAAATGAGTGCATTCCCAATTAAGTTTGTAACGAAACTGATCGGGCCTCGACGAGCGATGCAAAAAGGATTTTACCCGGCAACTGTTATTTGGCTCCCTTGGTAATACTTTTTATATCGCCACTGTCGGTACCTATATTGTGGCGGGCTCTGGGGGACGCCTATGTCCAGCAGTGGACTGTAATAGGCTGGGGTATGTATGTAGGTACCGTCAGTATATAGTATGTCGTGGCAGGCTATGATGAGCGCTGGTTTTGGGGCCACATTCTTAGCTCTTTTGAACTGACTGACCAACGTAAAGGAGAGTAATGTGTTTATCAGCCTATGTAGGTAATCAATGTTTGTTTTTCCTAAAATCGAAAAAATCACACAATTTGTTTTTCAAATATACCTGCTTCCACTAAGTAGCTAATATTCGCTGGCCTATATTAAATTTTTCAGTAAAGTTGCAAAATTCCGCTGTATTAGATCCCCGGGGTTAATAATAAAAAAGCTGGTAAAAACTATTCTAAAGTTTCTATCAACTGCCATAATGTAATATTTCTCCCTCAAAGTATTGTGTTTAGTAGGGTGCGGTTTTTGTGCCAATTATAGCGATATTCGATACCATTTGCTGACAAAAGTCTGTGGTAGACAAAATGAAACTGTAAACTATTGTACTCGTATATTGTTTCTTTTATGTAATATATATCTAATAACTACTTAACTAGTTCATAAGTACATACATGTAGGTTTAAAATGTTAATTTATCACTTTTTAAAAGTTAGAAATCTGTAAATACAAAAGCGAAAGGTCATTACGAAATCCCGAAAACTACTTTGACTAATAAAGATGAAATTTGGTGTGAAGAAACATTATGACTAAGAGACATCCGATGAGAAAGGACTCGAAATGTGAAACAACGGGAATCTTAAATCTTACGCTGCTGATGAAGTCGTGGGCGTCTGGTAGTATTCAATATAAAACTCATTACAGACAGAGAGACATTGTAAAAAGTTAAAATTTAAATTAATAAATAAGTGTACCTACCTATTTGACATTCGATGAAATGGGTCCCGATAAGTCCGCACCATCAAGTGAGCGCAATATCAAATATAGGGAAAATAGGCCGGGATTATGTAAATGCTTATTGGGTCATCGAGCCCCTGCCGATTGAGATATTAATTATGTGCCGAATGTGGTGCCATCTGTGCATCAATATTCAATCTGATTGGACAGCTCTGTGGTTATCGACCATTAGCGAAGTCTACGGTATTTCGAATGCGGAGTGTTCTTATTATTTTAATATTGTTGTATGTAATTGAACTGCGGGTAGGTCACTTCTGTAACGTTATTCTTTGCAAATTTTAATAGATTGCCTTTTTTCAATCTAATCCCAGCCGACTCTGTGTCAAATGTTAGTATCGTCTACTTGAAAGACGTTGTAGTTTTTTTTTCATAGAGTAAGTTAAAGTTGGTTCAATTATTTATTGCCAGCCATTGATTAAAGACCTTGCATGCACCTACTTAAACAGACAAAAAATATTTCATCAAAATTGATTTAGTCACCTTTTAGCGAGATCATCCAATACCTATTTAGCTAACATATACATACGTCTAGTACATATAAATAATAATACAGGGTGTTTGTGACAGCCAGGCAAATATTGATATGGTGACTTCAGACCGTGATTCTGGTGCGAAAAATAGTGAAAATTTAGGCAGGAAAATTCCAAAATTTTCGGACTTTTTTTTTTAGTTTTTCAGGATAAAAATTGTGTAGTTCATTTAAGTATGTCTTAGATAATGCCTTAAAAACAAAATATTAACTTGTGGATGATTTTCAAAAAAAAAGTTGGGATTAAAAGTGTTCAATTAACTGATCAACCTCAGTGGAGAGTCACAAGTGATCCAAAAAACAGCAGTGTATCGCACAATAGCCAATAAGCCCATTTAACTGGTCACAGGACCACCCTATACAATCGGCGCGGAAAGTAAACATTGTGAATAATCAAATTAAAAAAGCATTTCCTGCGAGTAATAATACTGTCGTCTAACTCAAAACAATGATACTTGTTCAGTATATCAGTATTTGCCTGGCTGTCACACACACCCTGTATATTCCTGATCTCTCTCTCCGGTCGTGTCGGCTTTCCGTCCCATCGGACTATGAGAGTAACGGAATAGAGAGCGCATCTGTGTTTGCGCACACACTTGTGCACTATAATATCTCCTGCGTACCTGGCCAATCTGCGTAGAGATTGGTCGCCTTGGCCGAAATACGGTCGGAGATCATCATCATCTTATGATATAATTTTACAGTAATATCATTATTCAAAATTTCGAATGATTGATTCATATTGATCCCCCAACCGGTAGATCTATGATTCACAGTACAAAAACCTGGATATTCCAAACCGCAATATGACTAAGCATTACCGTACTAAAATAATAAACTTTCCTCTAGAACAAACATACATGTGCACTAGCATGCAAATTAGACAGCCGACTAACTGTAGACGCATCATTTTAGTTGTCAACTGTCATGTCATAAGCGCTAGTATCTATGTAACTCTAACACCGTTTTATATATTTCTTTTTAGTTTCAAATTTATCCATGGGACTTCATCATTGAACCGGACTTGGTATTCGTAATATAAATAGATATAGGTATATAAGGATTTGCAGTCAACTACAATTCATCAAATTCTAATGTGAGTACTGAAAAATCGCGAAGGAGATCCGATATAAGTGATTAGTATAGCATAGATTCTCTAAAGTGGACTATATTTATAGCATTTCGTTACGACACCCATTCGTTACACCCTGTATAAATACAAACATCTAAGTGAGTTTCAGTTTAAGTGCTCATCCCAAAAAAACCTGTAGTTTTCTACTAAGGTTTATTCCTTACTAATTATAATTCTTAATAGCTAGGTTGTTGTATTTGTGTCCGAAAAATGGCGGTAGGCTCACCCTTTACCACATGGGACTTAATAGGCTAACTTGCACACCTCTGTCCAACCTCTTTGAGGGATAATGGCATGACTATAATAATTATATCATCGACGTCTTTTTTCATTTCATTATTTATGAGATCGGCGCAATGTGGTTTCTTTCTCGCATTGCCAAAGATTTTGCATTTGTTTTACGGCCGACTGCCTGCCTGACGCCAACTCTCATCTATAAATATGTAATGTATAATTATAATTCGCAATAGAATGCGTGTCCATTCTGTTCATAACTCCGCATCCTGCTGCTCCCTGGGTGGCTGCCATTAGCATATTAACTTGGTCATCAAGTCATTAAGTCAATCAGCCGGCCGTCAGTACACATACCTGATTAGATAGCATATTATGTTATGTGTCGGGTTATTGAATTCATAGGATGGTTAGGTTTCATACTGCACTGAAATCAGCCTCGTAAATTATTGTTTATTTTTAGAAAGTATAACCCAGCTTCGCGAGGCGATATTAAGTCACCTGGTGGACCGCGGACTAGGACCATTCTGATCAAAAGAGAGCCCTACACCTACCAAACACTGAATCAGCCATTTCGGCGATAGTTTCCAAAAGTGCAGCTATCTCTTAGTCTATTAGCTCTTTAGTCGATTCTTACGACATGCGCAAATTATACCTACCTAGAAGCAACATTTAATCTTTTTTTAAAATTGTGTGCACAAAAACAACGAATTACTTCCAGCGCTATTAAAATATGTATTTCCCTTATATTTCTAAGTTTGTTTTCATAAATGAAACTGTAAAGCGATAGACTTTACCAAAGAGGCCGTTAACCCCAGACGTAGTTTTAATACCTATCCATACAAAACATATGAGTAATTCATATATATACAAAACGTATAAGTATGTAAGATGCAACCCATGAATATTGCATGAGAGATCATAGCATTGAATGTTCGCAGGTTAGGCTGGGTGTACACTAGATTGTCGTGGATTAATTTTGTATGTTACGAGTATAGTGATACATTAATATCTATAGATATATGTATTTATTTTATGAGAATACATCTCAATGTAAGGTATACTATCAATGCTTATTTTAATGACGAGAGCTTTTACACTTTTTTTTCCAAACTATTAAGTTTCCTCATATAGGGTGGAACAGAAGAGCCCTATGTTGCGAAAAGCGCTATAAGAATATTCAAATATAGAAAACTAGTGGATGCCCGCGACTTTGTCACGTGGACTGCAGATAAAACAAAATGTCGAAATTATCCGGAATATTTTTTTCCCGGGATAAAAAGTAGCCTATGGGTTAATTCAGGGTGTCAGCTAACTCCAACGATTTTAATAAAATTTGGTATGTATCAAATTTTATTCAAGTCGTTCCTTCGTTCGTTTTTACGTGAAATAGTAACAAACATTCCATCCATCCATCCATACATCCATAATACTTACAAACTTTCGCGTTTATAATATCAGCAGGATATGTCCACAAGAGACTCGATATCCCAAATTTATGTTTCCATTTAAAAGGCTTTCACAATTTAAAAAAATATCAATATACAGAAGCAGTCTGCGAAAGTGCTCTTTTTGTGACTTCACCTGTGCTAATACGGGGCTTCATCGGCAGCATGTCCTTCCGTGCATGTCGTAAGAGTCAACTATGGAACTCGGGCATTTTCTTAGATGATAAGATAACTTATCACTGCTCATTCACATAATGTCCACGGGATGCTAAAAATAGCGGTAGGATCTCTTCTACAGGGTGTAACATAAAGGGTATATTAAGCGAAAAGCTATGTAAATAGTCCACTATAGAGAACCTATTTCCAAAATTTGAGACTCGAAATCATATTTTTATTTTTCAAGATTGTATGAAAATTCCTGAGATATTTAAAAATTCTCCATACTATCGGGAAAAATAAACATGTGATTTCAGGTCTCAAATTTTGTGGATAGGTTCTCTACAGTGGGCTATTTACATATCTTTTCGCTTAACATACCCTTTTTGTTACACCCTGTATAATCCTGAAGTTCTACCTCATTTCAGGAATACAGCCACGTGTAATGTACATTTTTTTTTAAAACCTCATGGATGTATCTATATAACTATATTTCTTTTTTGCGTATAATTATATTATTTGCGTGTGCTAATGATGTTGGAGCAACCTAATAATGATACGCACTACACTCATGTAAATGTAAAAGTCATTAAAATGGCTTAGTAAACAGTAAAAAAATTGAAATAACATGTTTACGCATTTTTCTCACCACAAAATTCAAATGAGAAAACTATCGTAAAACTCGATAGCCAGCCTACGAATTTACGTTATCGTATGTCAAAATTAGGTTTGTGCTGCCGATTTCCTTAAAAATAATTAGTCTGACGTTTACTTTACGATACGTAAAGCTTCTATAATGTAGACTGACCCTTAGTCTATACACGTCGGCTAGGCAAAACGCATCCGGTCATATTTCGACCGGTATTAAGACTTATTGCATTTTTATTCATGGAACAATTTTAGAAATCGCTCCTTGGACTTTTTGGATTTTAAGGGGAATTCCATAAGTCCATTTTTTGGGGTGCCTGGCCGTTTATTATATTTCAGATTTGGAATGTCCGCTTTGTTTTGACGACATATTTATATATCCACAATCGATCACTCAAATATGGAAACAGCTTTTAACGTGAGTGAGAAAAAATATTATGATTTTAAACGATTTTCTAAATATTCAATACTTATTGCTAAAATAAATTTGTTATTATTTCTTTGTGGTTAAGGTAGAATACCATGATTTCGACTTTATGGGCACAAGTTTTGCGAAATAGTAAACATTATTTTTTTTCTTGAAATTTTGAATTACCTGTATCACTTAGATCACATCATTTAGATCACCAAATTATTGTAATATTTCCTACAAAAGTTGTTTAAATTAATCTCATATGAGCATCTTAATACTTGCGAGTGATCTGACTAAAGCCATTTAAGGGAGTAATAATGTGTAGGGAGCTTTAGGACGAGCTTGAGCAAGTTTGATAGGAATAGGTACAGTGAAGGGTTAGATTGTACAGATAGCAAAAACGTAGCTCTAAGATATAATAAGGAACAAAAATTATTCATATTTATCATCACAATCATATTGTTAAGATATAAAAGTAGATATAACATAGTTTTGGTACATTATCATGTTTATTTATTCTTTGCATGTTAGACTTGATTTATATATCAAGGACAAATTTTAAGTTTATGTTTAAAAATGACGGTCAGTATTTACCACACCGACCACACTTCATACTCCACCGTCGTATTTTGTACAATAATATATTTGTTTGATTTATGGTCTATCCGTCTGGCTAAAATAAACAAATAAGACTATATAAATAAATAGATAATGAAATAATATTGAATTATTATGATGAAGAGGTTGTGCGACTTCCTAGGTATCGAATTCTAGACCATCTTAGTTTTAAATAACGTCATATTAGATACAACTTCACTTTTAACATTGCATAGAAACAAGGAAGACACACTCCCGCGTACAACACCATAGAGGAATAAGATATAAACTAAATCTGGGTTATAAAATTCAGTGCAAATTTTTAATAGCCAAAAATACTTTACAAATTAGGCGATAATGTTGCTAGCTGTACCCGTTATGCTAAAGTACTGTTAACCCGTAAGTTATCGGTCGCGTTAGCCGAAGGCAGAGCGATTAATAAATCAGATACATACGTGTATGTTGTACTTCCCCCATCACCCATGGTAAACAGATAAGATGAACTTAAAGTCCTTAAACCAGGATTAATTTTAGGTGATGCCTGTTTACATTAAAGCCTCTTTTGGTTAATAATATTTAAAAAAGCACTGCGTAATTTTTTATAATTTCATCTTTAGATTAGCTATGATTAAAATTTACTATGATTAAAATTTATTTCTATCATATTTTTACTACTACTAATGAAAGCACGTAAAACCGTTGGACCTGCGCCTAATCTCTCTCCGGTCGTGTTTCTTTTCGTCCCATCGGACTATGAGAGTAACAGAATAGAGAGTGCATCTCTGTTTGCGCACACACTTGTGCACTATAATATCTCCTGCGCACCTGGCCAATCTCCGTAGAGATCGCCTTGGCCGAAATACGGTCGGAGATCATCATCATCACTACTAATGAAGAATTTTCTATTTATACACATGGTTGGGTCCCTGTGCCTAGGATTATGATAATACAGCCTAAATATAGCTGGAGAATCGTGATGTCTGATGAACGCGGGGTCTGATGTAAAAGATCGGTTAGAAGTTAGGAGAGAGAACGCCCCTGAGTTCCTTAGTTGACTCTTACGACATGCACGGAAGGAGATGCAGCAGCTGATGTATACTAATGAAGCCCCGCATCAGTCGAGGATAGAACAGTAACATAAACAAATTAAAACAGATGCAGCTGATGTATCTAATTGAGCAGAGAAAAAGGCGCTCTTTTATATTATTGTGTTAATATTCAGTCTACAAACAGACCAAAGTTTTCCTTAAAGGCTATTATTTAGCATTTTCCAACTCTGAAATAAACTTTTTTAAGTCTGATAAGTTTTATAAGACCTTAACAACCTCACAAATCACGTTCTTGTAAAATGTTTTAAAGGATCAATTGAAAAGATGAAGTTTTTCATTTTTATAAGAAAATTTCTATAAATAGAAAAGATGAATTATCTTGAACTTTGAAATAAAATTATAAAAATATATTCTGACTAGTGTATGTAATTATATAGATAGATCGTTTATTTAGCTTTTGGCATGTACACATACACAGACAACATAAATCAAGAAAAAACAATAGATAAAAGGGAATATAAGACAACAATGAGATTTCAGTGGCTTTAGATTAAAAAGAATATGTTCCAATTTATTTTTGTAGTTAATTTTTTGCATACAGAGTCGGCAATCGATCTGCCTTAAAATCCTTAAAAAGATTAGGTACACACATATATTATCCCAAAAGCTTGCAAATATACAGGATGTTTTTTCGTTGCCACCCTTATCGAGAGGTACGTACTTTATACATCAAATAAAGTAAGTTTATGCCAAAAAAACGCTGGGCAACGATGTAAATTTTTTGGATTTTTTTTTACTTCTTGATCGGGCGAAATTTATAGTGTCCAGTGTTTATGCTAGTTTTTTCATAGACAGATATTAATTATTTCTCGTGAAAAAAATCTTGCTACACGCATCAATGTGCACGTATGCAGAAAAACGCAGTCTATTTACTCAACTTTAGACCCTAATATTTTGGAAACCAGACACTTCCCAGGTATGCTTCCATGGAGAAAGATGATCGTGATGATGAGGATATTCCGTAGTTTTCGGGAACGTTGACGACCAAAAATCATCCTGTATGAAATATTGTTTTTTATGTCAGTTCCATGTATAACAGACATACGAAATCTATTACAGTTCAGTGTTTTGCCATTGTATCCCAATTTCCAATGTCATTGCTATCCCAAAAAAGTATTTTAATTTAGTTTAAAACTTCACTCAGATAACAGAACTCCAAAGGGTCACGTAACAAACAGAATTCGTTCTAAAACAAAGTGACATCTGACCGAGGTTGACCGTGAATCGGTCACAATATCTTTGAAATTCCGTCTGCGTACTGAAACACTGCCACCGACACCCGTTGAATTTAAAGCGACAAAACAACTAACAAACGTCTCGAATTTGTCGCTAACTTGCTGCCATTTCAATTAGATGTACTGAACCGTGGCAATTGTTCAAAGATTAGGGCAGAATAGGACATTTGATAATGAACTGGATTTAGTCGAGTTGATTTTTCTTAAATTTTTCAACGATTCTTGAATTAATGTAAATTATAAAGCAAATAACTGTAGTACCTAACAAAGAATAAGTGATCAATAAGAAACAGTGAACATCATTGGGTGAGGCCTATATTCAACAGTGTATTTCTTATGGCTGTAATGATAATGATATTCATCGACAAAACTAACTGGAAGAGCCTTTAACTGTCTTAAATGACTGACGGATCTTACAGAGTATCAGAGTACAGGGTATTAGAGTATGATACAGGTACCTACGAGTATCAGTGGAACAAGAAAAGTTAAAATTTTAAAGTCATTATTTCCTAATAAGATTGCAATCATAAGATGAGTCAAAAAGACTCCATTATTACAAACAACATTATAACTCTTACCAGAATTAATATAGAATCGTAATATATTACCCTACGACCCAGTATTAATACGCTGCGTCCGTTCAGAACGAACGTTCACTAAATCACATCTAAAAACGAAAAGGAAATCAAATCTCACGCCACGATTCATCTGAGATATACAATCTCATTAGTTTGGTACACGGGACGTTTAAAAATCCTGCGACATACGACTGAAATAGAGTTGGGATGAGATGATGTATAGATATCGATATTTCGTGAAGAAATAAGAAAAATTTAAATAAAGTGTTCTTCATAATTTAATTGATTTTTAAAACGAGACGTAAGTCATTGAGTGGTGCCTTTTGATATGATGATGATCTCCGACCGTATTTCGGCCAAGGCGACCAATCTTTACGGAGATTGGTCAGGTACGCAGTAGATATTATAGTGCACAAGTGTGTGCGCAAACACAGATGCACTCTCTATTCCGTTACTCTCATAGTCCGATGGGACGGAAAGCCGACACGACCGGAGAGACATCAGGCGCAGGACCAAAGGTTTACGTGCTTTCCGAGGCACGAGCTAAGTGACAATATTGTAACGTTAAAATCTGTACATTAAATAAATTCATTGGTACAGGCCCGTGACTGGGATCGAACTTACGCCTCCCGCTTGGAAGGTGTGCACCTTCTTCTGTCTTAACCACTTGGCTATCACCGCGTTTTGATATAAAATTACACTAACTATAGTAGATTTGTTGTTAATTATTTATAAATTGTAACCCAACGGAAAAGTAACTTAATTGTATGTGCAATATTTAATACGATCTTTGAGCATGGGCGCTATACCTACTGGACATAATGCTGACATACCTAAAATTCAAAATCCAGACGGTATCCGTGCTATATATTTTTTTAAATACTATAAAAATTTATTGAAATAAATTATTAAAATAATATATTATAGCTAACTTAGGTCTTCTTTTTTAAATATCAATCAAGATATAAGGAAATATACTAAAAACATCCCTAATCCTGAAACATATCTCCCTTTTGAAACAAAACGATGTTGTGATGTATGCTCACGCGCATTCGTCCCGACACCGAAGCAGTGCTACTAATTATGATCGCTACGCTATTTCGGGAAACGTCTCGGATATTTTTTACGGCCCTGAATTGGAACCATATGTTTTCCGCAACCTTTGAGAAATGACACTCGTTATTGAAGTGGGTTAGTTACGTAAGATAGTTAAGTATTATAATCTAATTCTGGTTCAAATAAATCGTATGGAATAAAGACAGCTGCATCATGCCCATTACATAGATACATAAAATCACGCCTCTTTCCCGGAGGGGTAGGCAGAGATCAAGGATCACCACTTGCTACGGTCCTGACACACCTCTTTTGTTTCATTGCTTTCATGATATTTTTTATGCACGGTCGTCAGTCTAGGGTACTCTTGACGTGATCTTTTTCTAGAAATTCACCAATTTGATCGGTCAAAGTCCGGTGAATTCTTCCAATTCCTACCCTTCTATCCACTCTTCCGTTGTACACATCATGCTCATAGTTAAACTTTAAAAGAAGACGAAAAATATAATAGTGTAACACATAGCACTTAATTTTAATTTAGAAAAAGACTCTGAATTTTTGAACTAGATACAAATCTTCGTCATACCCACTCTATTTTACGCCCTAACAACTTAATAACACCCCGAAAATCATCTCACCACAATTAATAAACAAAACAGCATCAAATCGGTTTAAAATAGTTGAAGCGTGACAGGTACGGTCAAAAGTGTTTAGGGCTCAGAACAATGACTAAATCATAGAAGGCGCTTGTGACATTAAAACCATACCCTATCGTAGACATTATATTTACGAAAAAATACGATAAATATACAAAGTCATAGACAAAATCTTGATACATTATACATACGAGTATAGCTATAGCTTTTTAACTTAGTATCATGATCCAAAGGTAGTCAAGGACCAAAGCAAACGTAACCAAACTGATGTTTGTTTTGTGTGATAGTTTGCATTTAGATTAACCTAGATCATTAGAAAGAATACTGTTATGAGTATATAATAAAACAGAAACGACTATATTAGTTAAATTCAGTTACTTATATGCTTTAGTAATTGTTCTGAGGTTTAGGGCCTTTAGAGGCGAGCGGCGTGAAAGTGGGCTCGCTAAGCAATTAATAAGTTTCGGACGAGACGTCCGCGACCGGACATCCGCCACGCAGTTGTCACAATGTACTGTCGGCAGAACAAGTTTGAATAATATAAAATATAAATGGTATAAATCGACAGCGGAAAAGCAAAAACGCTTAAGCGCCACCACGGTCGAAAATATTATTTAAGTTATATATAAACTGGCTATTGCCAACGACTTCGAATATGTTCACTACAGAATAAATGTTCTTCTCCGTACTCCCACCTACCTATATGTAGGTATGTATGTAAATTTTCAAGAAGATTAATTTGAATAAATAAAGCGTGCAGAAAAAACACCAAAACAATTAAACAAATAAACTTACTTTCATATTTATAATATTAGTTGAGACATATTTAATGATTTAATCTGAGGAAATTTTATAAATCCTGGAGCCTTAGCAAAGTAACGTCTCAATCGAATCTATAGAGGTATGCCACTAATACGTTTGCTCCAATAAGAAGCCTTTATTTTGACGCGTTCGTCATGTCACATGATCAGATAGCAAATGTCAATACCAAACGATATTTATTTGAAAGCAGCTTGTTTACTGTTTCTGTTCACCTTTTCGAACTTTACAATTGAATCGAAACCTGAGTGTAGTAATTCTAATAATGTTGAAATAAAAAGTAACCTGTGGTCACATTCAACCAAGAGTAGGTGCTCATTAAAGTAATCATCTACATAAAAGTATACATGTTAAAAAGTACTGTAAAATCATGAAAAGTTTTAGCAAAATAAAATTCTTGTACTGCTATCCCTACCAAAATAAAACGCAGTGAGAAGGACAACACGAGTGGACACTCGCCGCCGGCATTGTGACAGCTTCATCACTTCACCGATGTTACTGTTCTAACTCGTTGTACTCGCATGTTGTGGGAAAAGGACAAAATATGATGCCTTTGTTTATGATTTAATGTTTACAAATATTTTAAGGTTTTTTTTTTGTTTTTACTGCTTACCAGAAAAAGACAATATCGTTGGATTTTTTAAGAAATGTCTTTTTTTACTATACTATAGGTTACCTAAATACTAACAACCCTTTTCTCCAACTATTTCTAGTTAAAAATTATGTCCAAATTGGGGATGTGCTAAAAAAAGGCTAGTCAAGAGCACCCGAAACCGGCGAGCATGTATGAAGAATTTAATGAATGTGGATTAGGCGATAAAGACATAGACTACATTCTGAAGTCCACGTGGATAAGTCGCGGCCAATGGCTAGTTTCTATTGGTTTCCAACAATAGATTGAGTGACAATCTTCAAATAAAAACCAGTCAAACAGTATTATAAAGGTGAAGCAAACAAACAAAACTCAACCAAGGCACACGGAAGAACTTTTCAAATAAATTACAAACCGTTGATAAAACAAAAAAAAATCTACAACTTAATACATAATTCATATGAGATTCTGTCGATAATCGTGCGCTACCGGGAACTTAAGTCTATTTTCTTATAGGGACGCCAAGTAACGTCACCACCACGACGATAAATCTTCTCTGTAATATAAAAATGAATCGCTAAATGTGTTGCTAAGAGCAGATCTCGAGAACAGCTGAACCGATCACGCAAATTCTTCCTTACTCTAGTATTCCTTGAGGTACGAGGATGATTCTTACGGAGAGAATTCTTTTTTTTAATTGCCTAGGAATGTCTAAAAACAACACTTTACTATGGCGGCTGCCCGCGACAGTGTCCACATGAAAGGGCAATACACCCGTGCAAAGCCGGGCGGATCTCTAGTTATAAATATTCGCATACTTTACCACAGATTAACCTTGTCCCAGACTAAGATCCCTAAGGTACCTTACTAAGCAATGGTATATAAATACATAGGTAAGTAAATAAATAGTAAAAGTAAATAAATGACGATAAATCAACATTGATCACAGATTCGCGTAGTTGGTATTGACCCTGCCTGCAATGCCATAGGTCCTGGGTTCGAATTCCGCTAGGTGCAAATATTGATTAACGAATATCGATGTTTTTTCTGAGTTATGGACGTTTTCACAATTTGTCTAGCACGGTATGCAGAGGTCGTGGGTTCGATTCCCATTCGGGTGAGGAATTTTTTACATTTCTTGGTAATCTAATATATAAAATTCTCGTGTCACGGTGTTAGAAATTAAACTCCTCCGAAACGGCTCGACCGATTTTCGTAAATCTTAGCATGCATATTGGTTAGGGTGGAGAATCGGACATCTATTTTTCATCCCCTTAAATGTTAAGGGTGATCCACGCCTAATTTTTTTTTTTTTGACAAAATTTTTTGTTTTTATTTTTTTATGATACAGCATACAAAAATACATACAACCATGAATTTTCACCCCTCTGGGATCAACCCCTTTTACATGGCAAAACAACGTTTGCCGGGTCAGCTAGTAATTTTATATTTTATAATTGTCTATGTATTTATATACCGTTGCTTAGTATCACAGAACCTTGGGAACCTTAGTGTGGGATTAGGTGAATATGTTGTAATTTTTTTTAAAAAAGGATAGATTATTAGATAAGATTTTTTTACGTTGAAATTTTGATATCTCATCATGAAGAGAGAACCCATAGAGAGCCTTTAATGCTAGTTATCTATATTACACATCGTTGGAAGCACCACTGGTTGCGCTTCCACAGCATCCCAGTGAGCCAGGCCCCTAAGGCCTGAAGCGTTGCAGATAGCCTGAAATAATAGGGCAACTTTTATCAACAAAAGACAACTGTGGCTTGCGATAGCGAATATTTCTTGAAATTACACCGTCAGTGCAAGTTTTTATCTTTGCCCCGAGGCTGGCCTGTAATCAATGACTGGCCACCTAGCGTGGAGGTAGGAAAGGGAGTAAGTTTGAAAATTATTATTTTACTGCTACGTAAATTAGTTGCAAAATGCTTATTTTTTCATGACAATTATGTTTAAAATTGTTCGTGGTTATTCTTAATGTGATTAAGTTTAGTACCAAGTCAATCAATTTTAAATACCATACCACTTTAAATATCTTCAAATTCAAAATAAAGCTTCAAAACAAAAGAAAAAGGCGAATTGTTTTACCTAATCAATACAAAGGTCCTGAGTAATATAACATTTTACTATTATTTGCAATTATGTTCCTGCCTTCTGGCTATTCCGTTCAGGGAACACATATATGTAGGTATGTAGTTATCACTTTTTAGTTAGAATTTATATATTATAACTTGCTTATCTCAAACTATAAACAAAGCTTTGTTTATAAATTTTCATCAACATTTTCAGTAAAAAAAATATATCAAAGAAAACCTTATCTGATGAACTTAAGATAATATTTTTTACAAAAAAGATGTAAATTAGCTTTGATGTATCAACGGGAGACTCATTTGAATTAATAATGGCAGCTCATTAGACAAAGAAAAATGTTTTGTTTGAAGTAATTCTACACTTAATATTTATAAAATAATATTGCAAATTCTTAACCATTTGTAACCATACTGGAAAACAGCGTACTATATGTATTCTTTATTGTACACACAGAGAACAAAAAATGATAATAATATTAAAAAGATAATGTACAAAGGCGAGCTTATCTCTGTCAGAGATTTCTTCCAGCTAACCAGTTAACATTTTGTGATTGGTAAATGTAAGGATATCATACGTGCACATCCAAATTATAAAAAACACAATATAAACAATAAAATTCAACAATTAAATAAGTACATATAATATAACTAAATAAATACATAAACACATACATATTTTATAAAATAACACAAAAAGTAATTACGTTTTATTTATTCTTATTCTTCATTATGCACAATAAAATGTGAGAAATAATAAAAGATATTTCTTCCGGCAAACTTGTCGGGAAAAAGAATTATGTGCACAGAAACAGAACAATAAATAATTTAATTTTAAAAATAGGCCAAAGAATAAGTATAGCAATCCAGCGCGGCAACGCAGCCAGCATTTTGGGCACGCTACCTGATAAGATAACGGAGATCGGTTGACCAACCTGTGAAACCGGAACTGGTCGACCGATCTACCATATACACGCTAGCCCTAAGTAGTTTTTAAGTTAGTCATAGAAATTTCTACCCTTATGTAAATACTTAATGTTCTTAATAAAAAAAAATGAATATAAATTAATTTTTTTAACATACGTAGATAAACATAATATAATTGTTCACTATGGGTGGTGCGCCCACCACGGGGCCCTACACCCTCCACTGACCCTCGGATCTGATAACTCATAACTGCGAAAACAGGCACTTGCACTAACTACAATCGCCACGAGAAACCAGACCCGAGCACCTAGCATGCAAGACAATACATTGCACTATTCCGAAATCAAAAACTAGATAAATAATCTACATATGTTTCGCCAACAACCGTGGCATCTTCAGGATTATAGAAATTAGTAAATTAGTAAACCACTAATTATTATGAAACTCTAAAACCCAACACATTCAAGCGCACCCATAGTGAATGTTTGAACTTCCGAATTGTAACGCCTAATACAATTTCATTTATAATATAATTAATTTAAAATAAAATATTTATACTTATTTTTAGTTAGTTTGGCATTTCATCCTGTATTCCACTCATGCTTCACCCCATTCTATAATATTAAAAGAAAGAAGTGAAGTGGTCACTTCTTCCCCAAAAATACCCTAAACCGTTTAAAAATTAATCTCACGTCCGTCTTAGCTATACGGGCACATACTATTATCTTTGGACGTCATACACATGTAATGTTTTGGCTAGAATTTGGGTTATCTCGTTTTGCCACGGGCCACTGCGATCCGATAAGCGCGAGCCAGTAGCTCGCCTCTGTACTTTGTATAGAACGTTATTTGAAACGGCTGGATGCTTAGCTATCTAAATATCTTATTTATCAATAGTATACAGTAGGTGCCTAATGATAAAATTGAAGAGGTTTTTGATATTGAATATTAATTATGCATTCTTACTAATAATATAAATGTAAAAGTAGCTGTGAAAACTATGAAACCTATTTAAATGAAATTTGGTACAGACATATTTTAGAACCTGATTTTGTATGAAAATTAGGTCATAAAGCTTAAAACTTATTTTGTAAGCTTTTGAATGGTTATGAATATATACGGTAACCCCTGCCTGCCCGTGGTTATCGTACGAGGCGATTAAGGGTTTCCGGGAGGTGGGCAGCAGTGCCTCCCGTAGGTACTACCAACATAGTCCGAAAATCACACTGCGGTCACCAACCGACCACCGAATATGGGCAAATGTGGCAGTAGCCTTGTGGCCTGCCCTGGGGGAGGCCTACGTCCAGCAGTGGACTGCAACAGGCTGAAGAAGAAAAAGAAGATGTAAAAAAAAGCTGTCCACGCGGATAGAGTCGCGGACGTCCACTAGTATGCCATAAATGGGATACTCAGAACTGCAAGATCACAAGGTACATATTACAGCCACGTTCAACATGGTGGAGCGGTAAAATATCAGTACATATCATAGAGTAATAAGATGTAGACATAGAGTGCTAATGTCATACTAACTGTTTCGATGCACCATTAGACTTTTCGGTGCCTCACAATTGCAGTCCTTGACACTTAGATTGCATTAATATACGTTACAATACATAAGCAATGTAGTACATTACTATACATTACACTAATAGAATCTAAGTGTCAAGGGCTGGAATTGTGAGGCACCGAAAAGTCTAATGGTGCATCGAAACAGTAAGTATGACATTAGCACTCTATGACATCTTATTCCTCTATGGTACATATACATACATAGTATCTTAACACATCAACTCCGTTCAAATTGTGACCTTCTAGGTCAGGTCCTAGTTTTTACAATACCCCTACTAACTATTAAATTCTGGGGAGGTTTGCCAAATTGGAACCAAGAGCTACCACTGCTATCTTGCGGAATTTTGGCTTGCGGCTGATTTTTTTATGGTTTTAAAAGGCCCACACTAATGGGTTAATAAAACTTGAAGTTATTGACCTCATGCGGTAATTCGAAAAGTTTTTGGAACGAAATTCTTTAGAGGAAGTGATTCATTTCATCATACTAATATGAAAGTTACTGAAAATGGATAGTTGGTTATTTGTTACTGGTTCACGCAAAAACTACCTTATGTATTATGATGAAACTTTATAGTTACATAGCTAGCATTTCAGAACAATACATTGACTACGTACTTCACGCTATTTTATTGTCCACTATCCTTGTTTAATATATATATATATTTGTGTGCACCAAAAAACCGAGAAAAAGTCGTACATAAAACGTATATAATCGTTCCAAAATCTCTGTATATCTATGACTTAACTTATAATATGTACTATAATACCCTATTCCACTTACCACCCTAATCTATTCAAGTTTGATTCAAAATCAAATCCTTACAGATCTTCAGTTACTACACCTATGGCGTAACCTGGAGTACAGTCAGCTACAGTTAAGCTACACCTCTATACGGACTGCTCTATTAAAACTGCTAGTGTTTATGAAAAGAGGATGCGTATACTTCGAAGGGGGATACCGTCTGGCTCGTTGGTACTTTAGGCGCGGAGCTAGTGCGAGTTTGCCCCGTTTACATTGTCTACTTGAATGGTTAAGTGCAGGCTGTTTAGTGTTAGTTTAGGGAAGTATGTGCTTCTGTAAAATTGGCATTAGGATATATGCTTTACGTCTATGATCAGGTACTGGATCCTTAGACATAGTAAAGTTGTATCGTATAGAAGCGAACAAGAACAATCAGAGGTAAGTTTTTATTGTCTGTTATATAACATAGTGCTATAATAGCTAATTGTTGTACCTACTTATACCAATGCATGTAAATGACTCTCCTTATGCACATTAAACAAATTGTGTATATTACCTGCTATTTCATCAAAAATAATAACCTAACCCTCAGGCGAATAACCAATTTATAACCATAATGGTCGCATTCAATATATTCAAAATAAGAGACATATACTACGAAATGATATTACTATCACATTATTCAAACTACCTCTCACGTCAGTCACTGACTTCGGCGACTCGTTCAAGTTACTTTCTTATCTAAACGCTCTTTTGGACCATCTCGTCACTCAGTGGCACTCAATAATGCATGCGCAACTGAACCGCGCGTCCGATCTGTTTTCACCAGAAAAATACATACAGCCGAACGTAGATCGTTTTATTTTGAAGTCGATTAAAAATGCAGCGTTTATGTCAAGGTTCTGATAGATGGCGTAGCAGTCAATTTCGAGTGACATATCATGAAGGAGATTCCACAGCCACGTTTAGTATAGCGTGGAGAACGTGATGATGATGATGATGATGATCTCCGACCGTATTTCGGCCAAGGCGACCAATCTCTACGGAGATTGGTCAGGTACGCAGGAGATATTATAGTGCACAAGTGTGTGCGCAAAACACAGATGCACTCTCTATTCCGTTACTCTCATAGTCCGATGGGACGGAAAGCCGACACGACCGGAGAGAGATTAGGCGCAGGACCAACGGTTTTACGTGCTTTCCGAGGCACGAGCTAAGTGACAATTTTGCAACATTAAAATCTGTACATGAAATAAATTCATTGGTACAGGCCCGTGACTGGGATCGAACTTACGCCTCCCTCTAGGAAGGTGCATGTCTTAACCACTGGGCTATCACCGCTGTTAACATAAGGCCTGAGTGAATGCCTGAGTTCCTCAGTCGACCTTTACCACATGCCCGGAATGAGATTTAGCTGACGTATTCTACGCGTATAAAGCTTTTTTTCAGATCCTATTAGCCATAAATACTGCGATCCAAATATCGAAAAATCATAACAATCCGTAGAAAGTAATCTTGTAAAGTAATACTTAACCTTCTGGTCTTGGACCAGATCCAGATTAGACCACGCCACAGTATATCTTAGGTATCCATAAAAATTGATGACCTTCAACCAATCTGGTCGTTAAAGCGCTATAGAGATGCTGTTATTACTTTATAGTTATGAAAGTAGTGCCTAGTATACTTAAAGCGTTATTAAAGTCTTCTAGTAGAGCATTAGAGCTTATTGGTTAAAAATAGTTCAAACTAGTGGACGCCTGCGACTTCGTCCGCGTGGACTGCAGACAAATGCAAAATGTCAAAATATACGGACCTACAAAAAAAATGTCTAAATTATCCGGGATAAAAATATTTATGTAGTAGCAAGTAGTAACTAAAAAGTAGCTTATGTATTAATCTAGGGTGTCAGCTAACTCCATACCAAATTTTATTAAAATCGCTTCAGTCGTTTTTACGTGAAAGAGTAGCAAACATCCATCCATCCATCCATCCATCCATCCACCCATCCATTCATACCTACAAACTTTCGCATTTATAATATTAGTAGAATGTGATGTTAATGTAATGTTTTATGCAAGGGGTTTAATAATTGATATAAACGATCACTTGATCTTATTCATAAAAAAATCAAGACTCTTATTTTATTACAGATAAAATCAAATAAATAGATTTTTAGCTTAAAACAAACAATTTGTTCACGCCGTGGTCAAGCGTATGAAGCGAAGTATTAGCTACTTTGGAATATTAATTCAACGCATTCTATATGACATCCCTTACATTTTAGCTCTGCGATTGATCATTTTTAGTGTTAAAACTGACATACTATTACTATACTATTGTATTCTAACTATATTTTTCATTAAAATCAAAATTTCAAAACCTCTTTTAATTTACTGTGCAACCAAGCTACTGTGGATCTAAAACACTATTTGAATAATTATTTACCGTTTGAATACTTAATTAAACTATTGGTGAAGTACTTGTAAATAAATCCGTTTAAACCTTTATTAAACACTCTTATTTATGAATAGAACTGAAGCCTTAAACCTATTAAGGTACAGTCGCACCCACATTTAGATCTATTTCATAAAAGATCTGGTTTGATACTCGCTACACGTTAATTAAAATTTTAGTCTTGAATACGTACGCCGAACAATTTATATGACATCACTATTTTTGACCCCTACTTTATATTACACTATAAAATATATGTCCTGAAGTACACACCTATCACATATTACATGAGAGCACATAAAAAGACGTAAATAATTCCTACCAAAATGATGTAGTTTTCTGTTGAAAAATCACAAAGCTTATTTATTAAAATAAACTTGTGTAGTTATCTACTTGAGTAGTAAGTTATTTTTAACGTACGCAGTCCACAAATTATGTCCAGAAATATGACATAAACAGCTGTATTCGCGCTTGTACGCGAGTGTACTTTCGCACCCCGTTCTAGACGCGTCTCAAGTGGTCTGGCGTAAGTGCGGAGACTCGGGATAACAAGGTATAGCAGCTATTATATACATCGTGTAATACAAAATATGGTCAATAACACTATATTTTGATAACCTATAATGGAGTTAGACAAAATTCTAATGCACCAAGATATCAGTTTGCATTGTTCAATAATAATTGGAAAATAATAACATTGAAATAATAAAATTATATGACAGCAGTGTTATAAAAAATACAAAGAAAAATAAACCACTTTTTATATTTTGATACAGAACCCTACTAAGTTACAAACTTAATATAAAAATCCATTCAATACTAATTCTTCAAACTACCCAAAACTAGGTAACAGCACGCACATACAAAACGAATATAAATTGACCCTCCCTCTATCCAATGAATCTAAGCACAATCAATTACAATTAAGGCTTTACCGCTCTAAAACACCTACTAGGTGCCCTGTGCCCTAAACAATGACCCTTTAGTATCACCTACCCTACGTCGCCCTTGCTATACATTCTTAGTAATATACCTCATGGGAATTATCCTTATTAGTGCAAGGTATGGATTTTGTGATGCATGGTAAGGTAGGTAGCTTTGAGAAGATTATTATTTATAGTAAAATATCGTACAAGTTCGCTTAGTAGTGACAGGTGGTCAGTCCATCGCCTATAAAACACCAAGACCATCTTGCACATCTCAATTATACCCTCAAAATTGATCAGAAGTGGCACCATGTGGTCCTATCGGCCCTTGGTGCTCTGCCTACCCCGTAAGGGATAAAGGCGTGATTATATGTATGTATGTAAAATATCGTAATGTCTATCTCGGATAGCATTAGATCCTATCCTATCCTACTTCCTACTAATGTTATAAGCACGAAAGTTTGTGAGTATGGATGGATAGATGGATGGATGGATGCTTGTTACTCTTTCACGCAAAAACTTTTGGAGCGATTCTAATATAATTTGGTATGGCGTTAGCTGACACCCTGATTAACACATAGGCTAGTTTTTATCCCGGGAAAACATTTTAACCCCGGATAATTTCGACATTTTATTTTTTCTGCAGTCCACGTGGACGAAGTCGCGGGCGTCCACTAGTTTTAAATAAATATCGGTTCCATGTACATTTATCAAGCAACGACATAATAAATTTTGTATTTAGTCATGCCCATTATCCCCCAAAGACACCTATTTTTCACAAATTAGCCTATCAAGCCCCACGTGGTAAGGGGTGAGCCTACCGCCGATTTAGGTACAAATACAACAGTCTAGGGATATAGGAAATGTTTTCGTGCCATTCTAAATAGCTATTATAAACTACCTATATAGCGTCAGAGCCTCTTCCCTTTAATAGCAGGGTGAGGTTGACTTTGGGTCCTAAGGTATTATAAAATGATTACTAAAGAAATGGAAAAAATTCTTCACCCGAGTGGTCTTAAGGTATTAGTCGAACCCATGTACACCAATTAATTTTAACGAAAGATAAATATTTTATTTGTCTCAAGTGTTATAAATTAATGCTTTATTAAAACTGTATAACGGTCGTATAATCGCTTACACTACAAACAAGCTTGAACCAACCCTCTAATTGCAACAATATATCGGCGCTGATTGTGTGAAATCAACCAAAGCGTCTGGGAGGGGAAGAGATACCGGACGGTATATAAAATGAGATAGGCACACATAGCTATTAGGTACGAATAAATATAAGTATGTAGTACCCATATAATACCTAGATTATCTATTAGAATCTCTCGTTAGAAAAGAGGTTTACTCCTAAAGCGGTGATAAAGAAGGGAAGAAAATCAGTTTTCTGCTACTTATCACGATCAATCGACACTGTAGATATAAAGACATCAAATTTTTTTATAAAGGCTACCTTTGCTGAGATAAAATGTGATAATATAAAGGCTAAAGAAGATAATGAGGCGCTCATTCGCTGACGTTTGAAACACTGTTACTGTTTTATACAGGGTGTTTTTTCGTTGCCACCCTTAAAGAAGGGTACGTAACTCTATACATCAAATAAAGTACGTTAATGCAAAAAAAATGTTTGGAAAAGATGGTTTTTAAAAAAAAATAAAAAATTGACCGGGCGAAATTTATAGTGTTCACTATTTATGGTAGATGCTCATAGACAGATAATTATTATTTCTCGTGAAAAAATCTTGCAACGCGCGTCTATGTGTAATTATGCAGAAAAACGCAGTCTATTTACTTAACTTTGGACCCTAATATCTTGGAAACCAGACACTTCCCAGGTATGCTTCCATGGAGCAAAATGATCGTGATGATGTGGAGATTCAGTAGTTTTCGGGAACGTTGACGACCAAAAATCACGCTTTATAGTATCATTTAAAAGGTATGCCTGGTAGAAAATTTATACTTTATATTTACTTACACAAATTTAAGCATTTATTTACCTTGTGTATAGTGCATACTATCAGTACCAGGATGCAGCCATCAGCTCGCCAGGTACACTTGCAGCACATCAGAATTCACTCACCTGAAACAAAAATTTATTGATTAAATAACTTAAGTTACTTTGATTTTAACTACATCGTTAAATCATAGTAATAATTATATCAGCCCATTGCAGTCCACTGCTAGTTGGACGTAAGCCTCACCCAAGGCACGCCATAAGGCCACTGCTAAGGGGTGTCTCATAGCCACTACGCTGAGTAGGCGGTTTGATGACCGCAGTGAGATTTTGGGACTATGTTCCCACCCCTGGATACCCTTAATCGCCTCTTGCAATACCCATGAGCTGACATGGGTTGGTGCTATTCTACTCTGCCAACACCATACGATATATGCATATTAAGCTATGTCATCCTATCCTGCCTAAAAATAATAATAAGTAAATGACTTTTATTTAGTTTTTGATATCTCCACTATATTGTAAATATGCAAACATTATTCCAAAAGCAAACAGGCTGATAGCATGTAAATAAAGCCACTGTAGTACAGCAACTAAAGCACATTTACCACCACCATTTTACCCTAATAGGTGCAAAGCCAGGTGAGGTCGTAACATAGACAAATATTGAGCCAATATTTTCTGTGTGATCACAGGCAAAAGCCGGTCCATGAGAAATGTAACGTAAAAAACTAGGGATGCAATATTATCGATGCTTTACAATCGATGACATTTTATTTATAAGAAATGCGAGATATGAAATGCAGTAACTGTATATTTTAAGGTTTTCATATTTGAAATTAGGTATTTTAAGGTACTTGATGGACAATTTGGTATATTAGGTTTATATTTTTGTTTACAATATATAATTAAATGTAAATCTATCTTGACTGTTTTGTTATTGTACTAATTTACCTAAACATTTATTATGTTAAATCAAAATTACCTAATACGTTAATGAAATATCACGATATTGGATTAGATACCCGAGTAAATCAATCTTGAACTTAGCAACGGAAAATATTTCAACCAAAACACCCGGAACTTCAAGTGAAATAGCAAGCTTCTACGAATTTCCTTCGAAATCGGCCACGAAATATGAACGCAAACTGTACACTTGTATTTTGGCTCGGAACAGCAATCGACAAGACCAATTCCCGCGTCTACTGGCACGCACACACTCGCAGCACTAACCCGGAGCCAAGTGGAACGCATAAATATCGCAAAACATAGTTATCGATGCCGCTAAGCCGCCTATATTGACTACCTAGCACAACACTAGCAAAACGGCGAAACCTTTGACCGCGAGTTTGTATTTTCAACCGAGAGTGAAAGGTGCAAAGCTCGGTTTTGCATTGGGCTTTGTTGGGAAACTATTGTCGATGATGTAAATGTTGTGAAATAAAATACACGTGCATTATTATAGTCTATGTAACTTAAACCGTTCTTAGCTTTATACGATTATAAGTCGGGTACGAGGATGTGCATAGGGCTAATATTAACATTAGTAACTTTCATTTTTATAATAAACCTGTAGTTTTTCAAATATAAAAAATAACATAAAATGGGTTTTAAAATTTGTATACCTAGTAGGCTATTTCCTGTGTATTTGTATTATTTTCTATCCATAATTGGTATGTTATGATGACATTTAAGGCCTTTTATCTTACAGGGATCTGCATCGGGACTAAGTTGCCTGTCGTATCAGTTTTCGATCATCATACTCGGTACTCTGCAGTGAGTATACTCGTGCAAATAAGATCCGAAGATGGGCGAACGCCACTTATTAACTTCTAAATGCACTCAATAGAGCTACAGAGCTAACTAGATAAATGACTTATCTTTGGTCAAGATTTATAAAAAATATATGCACTAATATCTGTTCCAATAATAGAAATCCCTCATATTTTCTTAGAACTAAATAGAATTATATGAGCAAAATCAGAGCCACAAAGGCACTAGCGCCAATGTAAGAGGACTTCATAACTAAAAAGTAGTGTAGATAGAACATCCCTCCTCTGCAATAGGGTAAAACGCAGTATCATTAGTCGTCTCAATCGCCACCCTGAATACAAACTACCCCTAAACAGGTAGAGATTTGGGGATGTTTTCAATATTGTACATGTTTTGTTTATTGGACCGTATGTTGTTTACTGGCAGACCATAAAATACATTTGGTGAAATATTATCAACGTATATGTTGGTTAAGGCGCTAACTTATTTTGTACAATAGATTTATACAGCTGGCTGTTTTTACGACCATACATACGTATAAATGAATACAAATTATATGTATAAACCACTTCTGAAATATTATTTATTCCGCCAAAATTGATTTAAAAGATATTCGAAGGAACCAAGTTTAGAAATTCTTATTTCAAATTGAACAAATTAAAGCAGTTCTAAATTGAAACATAGAGTTGGGTCATTCTCCACTATACACAAACATTTAGACGACAATTCGAGCGCAATCTCAGTTTGCGCTGCTCTCCAACTGCGATCTCTGCCCGGATCATTTTATACCAATTATAATTTCTGCAACGAATCCACGGAGAAATTGTACGTTTTCATTATTCATTCATAACCAGCTTGGATATCTACAGAAGCGGAATACTTTATTCGTAGTCAGTAAAGTGGATTAATTATTACTTAATTAGATAATAATAATAATAGATTCAGCAGTGGACTGCAACAGGCTGAAGAAGAAGAAGAAGATACCTATAAAAGTGACATTCGGTATATAATTGAATGTAAATAAATTAATTTAAAATAAGTAGTTTACGACCGTCAGAGTGGAGTCTCATGGCTGATAATGATGAAAATAAAAAGTTTTGAATACTCGTAATAATGGGATTAAGTTGAATGTAGTAAAAAAAAAAGAAAAAAAAAATCAATAATGGATACTTATCATTATTTATTTGTCTCTATTTCATTTTTTTTTACTCCAAAAGTATATACTATTGCAAATATTATCAAATAGTATCAAAATCGGCAAGCCCTAAAGCAACTAAAAAAACTCTGATCCCTAAGCGACAGCACCAACACAGATGGTATGTAGCGATCAATCATGCAGAATCACCCCGGTGGGTATACGAATTACGCTGTAGTATTGTCTTTAGTATTTCATCTTGAATTCCGCGATTTCGATGAGAGTGTATAAGCGGTGTGGTTCTATAACGGATACACGTGTGATCTTAACAAGCTTCCTGTTTATATAGCGGTTGTGAATGTGACCTTTATACCGCTTTTAATATAACTATTCCAGAAAAGGGGTTTCACGGAAAAATAAATAGCAGGTATAGTAATAAATAAATATGCCTAACAAGAAAAATAAGGAGTGCTAAATTACTGTAACACACATTTATCGTTATATCAAAACTATTACCTACTTTTTTTATTGATCCTTTCAAAGTAAACTTCTTCTGTTAATACTCGTATAAACGCACCACGTTAAGAGCGATTTTCACTTCCTGCTAATTAATTTCAAATGTCAACAATCAAGAAACTGAAGTCCACCATTAATTGACCATGTACCCTCATCATCATCTCAATATAAACAAAACTCGCAATTAGGCTATTAGAAAGTACAGCAAACTTGGTATATTTATGCCAACTGTACAATTTGTACACCCAGTATCAGCCCCAAGTAGACGAAAGCACGCTTATTAGTGTTATAACAGTGGTGTAAGCGTTAGCTAGATGTCACTGACTGTACAATAGTAGAACAATTAGTCGCGTCTCGCCGAAGCCCCTCAACTCTAAGCCGGTGCCAGACGTCTCTGACGCCACTTTTATTTCGTCTATATCTATAGACAAGTTGTAGATTACTGGATGAGACAGGCTTTGTGTTAGATGACTATTATGTTGAATAACTGACGGCTAGTCAGATTTATTGTGACATAATTGGAGCAATTAGTTGTATAAAAGTATAGTCAATCCTCTTAAAGGAGTTGTGGTCATTTATTGGTTTGATTATAAAACAAATCTAATTGTAATTTATTCACATTTACTAATTTATACATTCATTGGCGTGATGCTACCTAAACGTGAAAAGACGTTTCTTTTTCTAGATCTCGTCATAGACATAGATAGGATAAAGCAGGAGAAAATTCCTGTAATCTGGTAACCCAACTTGTACAAACATATTAGGAAGCTAACAAAAAGGGTATGCTAGGCGAAAAGCTATGCATAATATAGCCCACGATCAAGAACCTTTCCACAAAATTTGAGACCAGAAATCACATGTTTATTTTTCTAGATAGTATGGAGAATTCCTAACCATTTTGGGAATGTTCATACATTCTTGAAAAATTAACATGTTATTTCGAGTCTGAAATTTTGAGGATAGATTCTCTACAGTGGGCTGTTTTTATAGCATTTCGCTTAACATACCCTTTTTGTTACACCCTATGCGGCGGCACCCGATACGTCTGTGTTCTAAAAATGGGGCACAATCGTGAATGAGATCCTCCAGACACATTTAGCATAGCGGGGTCAGATGTAATATAACAGTGACTAGCAACTTGTCCCCTAAAAGAACGCCTCCTAATTCCTAAGTCGACTAACGGCCAATTTCAATGCGAGAGATCAAAAAGAATCTCGGATTTATCTATTCCTAATTTGAAATTTTGTATGAAAACAATTTGAAGATTTAATCTGAGATATGCAAAAAATCTCACAAGATCAGTTATAGAAATTGTCTGTTAATCAACTAGAAACTGCATTTATAACTATTTTTTTACAACAGCTGTCTCTTCCACGCTTATATTTCTTGGCTTCCATTTCACTCGCAGAACAATTGTTAGTGAATTCTTGTCATTACCCGTGTCATACGTAAGGCTTCGAATTTATCTTTTATTTTTCTTCCAACGTACTCCAATATTAATTCTGGAGATGTTTTATAACGGTGGCTTATTTATTGCGTACGAGTGTTTATGTTTGTCATGTTAACAACTTCGCTTTCATCAAAATCGGTCAAGCCGTTTTCGAATTTTCAACAAATTATGATTGATTATAGCACCAATGAAATTTGTAAGAAAAATCTGTATTCAATCACAAAATATACATACATATAATCACGCCTTTATCCCTTACCGGGTAGGCAGAGCACCAAGGGTCGACAGGGCCACATGGTGCCACTTCTGACCAATTTTGAGGGTATAATTGAGATGTACAAGTTCTGTTAGTAGTGACAGGTGGTCAGCCCATCGCCTACAAAACACCAAGATCCCCTTGTCCCTCTACTGACTTGTACAGTATGCCCGGAAAGAGAATATGTCTATATATATAAATATTTAATTGATTATCAAACCATCACATATTATGTTGTTCCATCTTTATAGGTAATTCAAATTTTATATGAACGACTATTATACATACAAGTGATACAAGCCAAGCTAATATCTTCAATCTCCATTCCCTTATCCCACACCTTTAAAAGCCTGTACAAAAGCCCACAAAGCCTACCTAGGCCATAATAGCTCATTATCATTATGTTAAAACCCACTATCTCTTTCAGCATGAATCTGAGCCCTATCCCAGCAAAATAGGGTTTAGTATACCGGTTTTGATGCTGAGTAGATCTATCAATATAAACAAGTTTGCGTGTGTGCTTTTTGCTTTGCCTAGGCGGTTATTATACGCATCGCCGTCAACTGTTTTACAAAGTTTACTATCACTAGGACGTGTGTAACACCGAAACAAATATGGCCTGAGTTTTCAATTTGTGCTCGTTCGCGTTAAACATTAAATTAATCACGTAGTGCCGTTGTTCTAACTTTTATTATGCCATCATCACACTATAATGTGATTGGTTACCTGCTTAATATTAACACGAATAATTTTGAAGTGCAAACTCGCACTCAGCATACTGATACGTGTTATGGTCAGTGCTAAAGTGTTTATTCTAAAATCTACCTTAATTTTGGTGAAGTAAACCTTTACTAGATTCCAGTACTGGCCACCACTACACAAACACCATAAAGGATGATTAATACGATAATCCAAATCAATGTGCTCGATTTCGGCAGTCACACTTAAACCTAAACGTAAAACTAGTCCTACCTGTGCTTTTCTCTCTAAGTCATTTATATTTAGAACGAATAGAGATAGACCCGACTAAGATCGGTTTCGGTTTAAGTGTGACTGCCGGAATCGACCATAATCATTTACCAAGAACTCTACGATTTATCGAAAATTGCAAAAGTTTATACTTAAATACAATGGTAACCTTAAATTTTATAGCCAAAACTATAATTTCTGTTCAATAGATCGTGAATAATTGTAAGCGGTGATAGCCCAATGTTTAAGTCGGGCCCAGTCACGGGACTGTACCACTGACTTAATTTTATTACGGTTTTTCTAAAATTGACACTTAGTTACATCCGAGAAGAGTTAGCGTCAGGCAGGCAGCAGGTCGTAAAACTAACGTCAAATATTTGGCAATGAGTTAAAAAAAAAACATATTGCGCCGACACCACCAATTATGGGATAAGGGCAAGAAGATAATGATGAGATCGTCATTGACATTAATTTTAAATAAATAAAATCACTGGGCGGTGTAATAGCCAGCCATACCCAAACGCCGGCAAACACGGTTGTAGTAGCGTGTTTACGCGCTCGACGGGCCTTGTCTTGTGATTGCTTTTACAGGACCGCTCGTGTCCTTTATAAGATGTTTTGTTTGTTCGCCTCTAGTGCTCTGCGGTGCGTTAATTTAGTAGCGGTTTTTCTAGTAACGGTGTAAAGTACGGTCTGGGTTAAAAATAGGTCGATGTATCGTTGTTTTCTACTTCCAACTCTTATTCCATAATTTATTAGATGTATTGTTGTAGTTTTCATTTCCTATATACGAGTACATCATGTACACACGCGAAAGTTTGTTGTAAGATGTGTACGTTTGTTATTTCTTCACGTCTGAACGGCTGGAGCGATTTTAATAAAATTTGCTATGAAGTTATCTGACACCCTGGATTAACATATAGGCTACTTTTTATCCCGGGAAAATATTTTTATCGCGGATAATTTCGACATTTTGTTTTTTTCTGCAGTCCACGCGGACGGAGTCGCCGGTAACAGCTAGTATAAAATAAATTGAGTGGTACACGTCCGTAACTAGGATCGAACATAATAATATGTAGGCGTATAATTTTTACCATTGAGCTATCACCGCTATCGCAAAATATACATTGTATACTTTAAATTTCTTGGCTGCTGAATTATGTACGTGGCTCTAGTTCTCATAGTATTTGTATAATAAATTCTAGGTAATTTAATAGTAAGCAATGAAGAGGATATTTTTAAACCACCCTGTCCAACGAAAAGCTAACCATAAGGGGAAATCATTTTAAAGGTTTCTCGTAATAAGACGTTGAAAAATTACATGCATATAAACACAGCTGAAGTTCTTGAAATGGTGTAACCAAAACTGCGGGATCACAAAAAAGATTTCACATCCACGTTTAGTTCTGTGTTGATACCCGGCGTCAATACATAAATGTTGAAATTATCCGGGATAAAAATATTTTACCGGGATAAAAAGTAGCCTATGTGTTAATCCAGGGTGTCAGCTAACTCCATACCAAATTTTATTAATATCGCTCCACCCGTTTTTACGTGAAAGAGTAACAAACATCCATCCATCCATACTTACAAACTTTCGCGTTTATAATATTAGTAGGTTGTATGATTAACCTCTTTCTTAAAAAATTCTAAAACTCGATATATCTTACAATGAAAATTCGTCATTACCGATAATTCGTCATTACCGAGTAATTCGTCATTACCGACTAATTCGTCATTACCGAGTAATTGACCCGGTAGCTCAGTGGTTAGAGCGGCTGGCACGGTATGCAGTGGTCGTGGGTTCGAATACCACTCGGGTGAAGATTTCTTTCCATTTCTTTATTAATAATTTTATAATGAAAATAGTAAAAGAAGTCGGCAGATTTATCAAGTTAAAAGTCTTCTAATACCGGTATCTTACCGCCGCGTGTCACTTATCGTCGAAGGCGAACTTCGTCACTGTGTAGGAAAGCACTCTATTATATCGGTATACCGCTTTATCGTCTCGGTGTGTAGTGATGGGATTCGTTCCGCATCGATAGTTTATGACAATAAGTATCAATCACACACACACGGCTATCTTCTCAAAAATGAGTCAGCCAGAACTACAGGATCGTGACTGAAATCCTGTAGCCACGTTTAACATAGCCAGGTCTTATGTCAAAAGTCAGTGACAAGTTGCTTGCTCATTGCCTGTGAGAAAACCTTAGTCGATTCTTACGATATGCACGGAGGGATATGCAGCTGATTTATGTACCTATATTTTAGTTAAACCCCACACATAGGCAATAAATATTAAAATATTTTCTTATTTCTATATTGCGAATTCGTCAAATACTCCTAACCTAACTTAAAAACTGCCCTTATAATACGTGTTTGGTTTTGAACTTATCGACAGATCATTTTATCGACAATGTCCATTCCCTAGCAGACGCACGCCCGCCCATTTGCTTACACAGAGCTTTTCTTTATAAAACCATACATTCAAACTTAAACTAAACAGAATGCGATGAAACTTCGGCAATCGTTCAGCCGAGGTTTTATAAACTTTTTTATTTCGTTTTAGAATGTAAATATATAAAAAAAAGTTTATAACGCTTTTCGGAAGTTTAATTTTACTTTCAATAGGTCAAATGTTATTTTTTATTCGCTTTATTTGTTGGATAATCTCTGGTCAACTCTGGTTAAACCCAAATATATGTAGGTATTTAAATATTACTAAAAACTTTAGCTGTAAGTAAAACCTGTCACCGGGCGAGGGGAAAAACAATAAACAGCAATAAATCAGGAAAACTTTAATATACACCGGTTCCGTGCATTATACAGCGTTGACAATGTAAAGAGGGTATACAGTAGGTCAGGTTATGACATTTCTGTAACCTTACCTCCCTTTTTCTAGTGTACAATATTACTATTGTGTTCCCCGGCAATTCGCTCTTCATACTTTATTCCTTAGTGTGCACAGAAGATAATTTTCAAATATACATATTCAAGGTAGACCTTTCATTCTATATAAATTGATAATGTTTTATTTCGCTCAGGAAAGTCATTGTAACCCTGCTGTAACAGGTTTTACCTAGTGCAGGGGACAAAAGTACCTTAGTGCAAAATGGATGTAACTTAGATTTTATCTTATTGTCTGTACAATTTACCTTTGTTATGGAAGCAATAAATGTTGAATTGTATCGGCGTCATTTCGGATTCAAATTTATTATGATCGCCCGCCACCGGGCCCTTACTCCGCTACCCTCGGATCTGCCATCTAACGAAAAAGACACTAATGCAACGAGAAGCCAGATCCAAGCAAAGAACCATAAATACATAGCTGCTAATCCGAAAACCAATTAAAATTTTATCGACATTGTTTCGCCAAACCCGTGGCACGTAGATTTCTACCGAACCAACTAACTAACATCGTGATGATCATGAGTGGACGGGGTCAGCGGAGGGTAAGGGCCCGGTGGCGGGCGATCCCTCATAACAAAATATTATTTTATTATTATTACTTAAATCTAAAAAATAATGTACAAAGATGAGCTTATATTTAACACGTAGATTTCTTGCGTGGACGGCATAAAATAACAAAATAGAAAAAAAAATCTTAGTGCGATATTTCTACTGTGGTTTAGTAATAAAAGAAAACAAAGATCTTACTAGTTAAGTACCATTAGCTTTCAATCGAGCGCCCTCACGGGATAGCACTAAGAATACGAGCGTCAATCTGTTATTATTCGCGTTCTCTTAGGGCCAATTTCAATACTAGCGGATCACAAAATAACAATAAATAAATAAAGAATCTCGTATTTTTTCATTCTAAATTTGAAATTTTGTATAAACAAATACAATGAAACATATAATGTGAAATATGCAAAAAATCTCTCGAGATTGGTTATTGAAATTGGTTGTTAGTGTTTGCGCACGCTCCATTCGTAGTAAGTCCGTAGTCCGTAGTCTGTAGCAAGCGCTGCGCGTAGTTCCTAAAGGTAGATGTTCATAGTCGACTCCATACCTACCTGTAGCAGTAACAGTAGATAGACAATAGTTATCGCAACATTTATTTCTTCTATATATGTATTTAATTTTTCTTCTATGCTGCTCTGGGAGTGAAAACATATAATACTTCTCTTCTCTTCCCAGGCATATTACAAGTATAAAGGGACAAGAGGGTCTTGGTATTTTGTAGGCATGGGCTGACCACCTGTCATACTAACCGACTTGACATTCAACTATACCCTCAAAATTGGTCAGAAGTGTCACCATGTGGTCTATCGGCCCTTGGTGCTCTGCCTACCCCGTAAGGGATAAAGGCATGATTATGTGTATGTGTGTATGTGTATGTATTTATGTACACCTATGACGATCTGACGTCTATACAGGTGATTTTTGGTCGTCAACGTTCCCGAAAACTACGGAATCTCCTCATCATCACAATCATTTTTCTCCATGGAAGCATACCTGGGAAGTGTCTGGTTTCCAAAATATTAGGGTCCAAAGTTGAGTAAATAGACTGCATTTTTCTGCATAAATGCACATAGACGCGCGTAGCAAGATTTTTTCAGGAGAAAAAATCTCTGTCTATAAAAAAACGAACATAAACACCGATCAAGTAATTTTTAAAAAATTATAAAAAAAACCCAGCATTTTTTTGGCATAAACATACTTTATTTGATGTATAGAGCACGTACCCTTCGTTAAGGGTGGCTACGAAAAAACAGCCTGTATAGTCGATACGTCGTATGTACGTATATCTATGATGATTTGATACTATTCTCTACACATATACCCCACAAAGATAGGGTAACCATAACTACAGGATTTTGATATTCTCTATACATGTACCCCACAAAGATAGGTTCACCATAACTGCAGGATTTTAAAGGAGATCCTACTGCAACCTTTAGTAACAGACGTCAGATGTTACACTCAGCGATAAGTAAGTAGCTTACATATTGCCTGAGAGGACATTAACATTTTGGTTGTTCGATTTCATTTGCTGTTGGAGATTTCTTTAAGCTCTTACCAATAATCTATAATTAATACCTACATTTACAGCTATAGCAATTTAACTTAAAAAAATATGTCACACGTCAAATTATCACCTAAAATGTGGCCATGAAAAATAAGAATAACGTCAAAAAGCCAGCCTTTAAATCGTGATTCCGACTAAGGCAGTAAATAAACGCGCCACCACGCACGTCGACGCAATCAAAAGGAGTATAAGTCGCGAGCACAGCGGTACGCGCACGGAGGAAGCACACAAGGAGGTGGCACACGTGCCTGTACTTTGACGAGAAGAACCAAGACGTTGTGGACTTAAAAAGTAATTTATTGAATTTCATTTGCCTAGCTATAAAGTATGGCCTATGTTTTATTCAAATATAAAGCCTTGTTATTATACTCGAGAAAGGTTGGCGTCAGACAGGCAGCCGGCCGAAAAATAAACGTCAAATCTTTGGCGATGTGAGTTTCGAAAGGAACCATATTGAGTTGACCCCATTTATAATAGGATGAGGGCAAGAAGATGATGTAAAGCCATGTAATTAAAAACATAGTGAAACCATATGTACGATACAACCCCCTGATTACATAAAAGCAATAGCAAAGCCGAAGCCGCACGATCGCGATGATTAAGAGTGCGTGTGTGTGCGCGCAACGAGCGCTCGGTGTCCTCCCGCGCCCCGTACCTCGCCCAAGCACACACACATTATAGCGATCACGCGGCTTCGGCTTTGCTATTGCTTTTACGTAATCAGGGGGCAGGTTCTCCTAGTGTATGAGTCATAGTATACCTACACATAACAATAATTATTATCTAATGAAATTTTGGAAATAAATACTTTTTTACCTTTTTTTTACTTATAGTTTCATTAAAATCCATCTGGTAGTTTTTTTTTCTTGAAAAAGTAACAAACATGCATTCTCATACTAACGTATGGGAACATCAGCTTTAAAATATTCATACTGCACTACGTAAACCAAATTAACAGTTACAGGCCTACATTGTACAGGATGTTTTTTTGTGGCCATTACGAAGGGTACGCATCTGAAATAAAGTAAGTTTATGCAAAAAAAAATGCTGGAAAAAAAAATTTTTTTTTGAAAAAAAATTTTAAATTCCTTGAGTCGAAATTTATAGTGTCTTTTTATGTTAGTTTTTATAGACTTTAATTATTTTTGTGATCCTGTGCATGTGCACGAAAAACGCAGTTTTACTACTTGCCCAAATATTTTGGAAACAGACACTTCCCAGGTATGCTTCCATGGAGAAAAGTGATCGTGATGATGAGGAGATTCTGATTTCGGGACGTTGACGCCAAAAATCATCCTGCCGCATCTCCTTCAGTCCTTTCTTCATGTGCACACGTTTTATACTTGCGCATTAGGCACGCTGCACACGCGCGGCATATTAACGTACACCGCGCGACATACGTGACTCTACGTGGATGGCGCAGAGCAGTTGTAATTGCAGTGGTGCAATTAGATTGATGCAGATTAATTGAATTACTGGTTTTGAAGTTGTATGTGGTTTTTTTCGTGCAAAGTGAAATGAGTTTTTAGATATTTTTAACTATTATTCACATTAGTTAGACAAGTAAAGGGAAAGAGGCGTGTTTTTATGTATGTATGTTAGAAAACTAGGTTATGAGTATTGCGCTTCTTTCATTCTAAGCACACATTCGTCATTCTTATAATGAAGTAACTACAAATTGCGTAGTAGGTAAATCAATTCGAAATCGTCTAGATATTTTTACATTCTATTTAAAAATAGTATTTCCTCTATGTTTAGTTAGGTACCAATGATCCAAGTAAAGCCCACTTTGCATTTAAAAAACTACGTTACATCTGTAAAGTTCAATATCTACATAACAGCTGCTCTGTGGTAATCTAGGAGCTGTATAAGTCAATTCAATAATCGTTTGTGTGTACTACACTTTGGTTGTGGCTGACAGGCTGACGTGACGATATTAGGAAGTTCACAAAGTAAGATACCAATTGCTGGTACGAATTTCATGAAATGCCTAATTAAGGAAACGAGATTATATTTTCAAGTTACAACTTATGCTATGAATATTGAATTAGTGAATATTTCGAGGATCGGCTTAGATTATTAGAATACATCAACTGCATCTCCTTCCGTTCATGTCTTAAGGGTAGACTAAGGAACTCGGGCATTCTCTCAGGCGACAAGCTAGCAACTTGTCATTGATCATTTACAAACCAGAGATGGCTAGCTGGAGTCGAAATTCAAGGATTTATACAGGGTGATTTTTGGTCGTCAACGTTCCCGAAAACTACGGAATCTCCTCACCATCACGATCATTTTTCTCCATGGAAGCATACATGGGAAGTGTGTGGTTTCCAAAATATTAGGGTCCAAAGTTGAGTAAATAGACTGCGTTTTTCTGCATAAATGCACATAGACGCACGTAGCAAGATTTTTTCACGAGAAATAATTAATATCTGTCTATAAATAAACTAGTATAAACACTAGACACTATAAATTTCGCCAGATCAAGTAATAAAAAAAAAAATTCAAAAAAAAAAAAATTTTCCCAGCATTTTTTTTTTGCATAAACTTACTTTATTTTATGTATAGAGTACGCACCCTTCGTTAAAGGTGGCCACAAAAAAAACACTCTGTATTATTAAATGTACAGAGGGCGTAGTGCGAGTTTTCACTTCGAACTTGTTCGCGTTAACGTAAAACAGCCAACCAATCACATTATGGCATGATGATGTGATGTAATGAAAGTGAGAACAATCGCACGCCGTGATTGGTCGAATAGTTTTCGAAGTGAAAACTCGCACTAAGCCTACAGGTCATAATTTTGCAGTTGCAAAAGCAGCAATTGAGATAATTTAACATTATATGATGGAATAATCGTGAAGCTATATCGATATGTGTATATATGCTGTTATTAATGATTCTATTAGATCCTGTGATTAGATCTGACGGCCGTAATCCTGTTTGCTGGCAGTCGATTAATTTGAATGAATTCGGCTACTGATGAGCTATTATTTTGGTAAAATTAAGATCATAATTTGATTGTTTTTACCTTCTAAAAACGCAGTCTATTTACTCAACTTTGGACCCTAATATTTTGGAAACCAGACACTTCCCAGGTATGCTTCCATGGAGAAAAATAATCGTGATGATGAGGAGATTCCGTAGTTTTCGGGAACGTTGACGACCAAAAATCACCTGTATAACCAAATTTTTATACTCGTAGCTTCCTAAACTATCAGACTCCATCTTTAAAATCAACCTAACATTATAACAAGATCAGTTCAAATCCCGGTAATGTTTCCCACGTAACATTAGCGGCACCGTAATTGTAACCGAGTTCCGTAATCGTACCGTTCCGTCTCGACTGCGTTGCCAAAACTTGTAATTTTCAACGTTTTCCTACTTCCTCAACTTTCTAATTAAGTTCAGCAACTCTTGAGTTAACATTTAGAGATGCTGATTAACTCCGAGTTGAAGCTGTTTTCCCAATTTTATTGTGATAGTGTTTGTAAACAGTTCGTCTGTAGATATTTTGTTTAAAGTGCTTGACTTTTTTTTATAAAGACCAAGTATGTTAAGACTATAAGAGTATTGAATGTACCTATTGTGTGAGAGAGATTATATAAGAGTTATAGTGGACGCCCGCAACTCCGTTCGACTGCAGTAGTTTCGGAGCCTATTCGCTTCAAACAAAGTTATATGATGTCCATCACAATATATTCTTGAAAACTGAATCTAATTGGTTAAGCCGTTTCTGAAATTAGAGTGTACAAACAGCTGTTACACTTTTATTATATGTCATACCATAGTATAAAACAAAGTTGCTTTCCGCTGCCTGTCCCCGTGTATGCAACTACGCAACTACACCTTTAAACTACGCAAAGGATGTCAACGCGGTTTTTTTAACAGATAGAGTGATTCAAGAGGAAGGTTTATGTGTATAATATCATCATTGTACCAAAGCAGGAGAAGGAAGAGGCAGGGGCGGGTCGTCATAGTATACGTAAAATAATTATAACAATAGAAGATCAGTTGAGGGGCATAGCTGACTGCCTAGTGCCTGATCATCGACTAGAGTAATTCATCTATTTCACTCTAGATAAATCATCATTCATCCCTTACATTATTATACTTAGATAAATCGGGAATAAATCAGTTTCCTAAGGTCTCTGTCAATCGCATCAAGGTCGTGCGACTGAAAAAGCGTCGGAGCGACTCCTGGGAAATCAAGTCTGCGACGTGGATTTATAGTCGCCTGTCCTGAGACCTGATCGAACCGGTTCAAGTCCCGCCTGTGCCAGTATTGTCGCAGGATCCGATAATGTTCTGGTATTATTGGAGGTCGGTTTTGGGTTGAATTATGCAGAGGATATGTAGTGGGCTGATAAGTTTCGTGATTTAATATTTCTTCTTTCTTATATACCTACATACAGAGAGGCTGGACAGAGGAGTTAAAACACCAGTTAACTTAGCTTAACCGCGTGGTATAAGTTGAGTCTACTACCGCTTTTCGGATACTTTGGAAAATGTATAGAAGTATAAGTCCAAGTGGCTCGTCCGTTGCATAGAATTTTGTACATTCAATTGACAATGAAGCTGTTTTACTAATTAGATTTGACGTGCGCGAATTTTTACCTGCATATTCAGATTATATATGAGTGGACGCCCGCGACTCCGTCCGCGTGGACTACAAAAAAAATAAAAAGTAGCCTAATACTACAGTGTAAAAAGTAGCCTATCTTATCGCGGCGTAAAAAATTAATTCAAGTTTGTCAGTGAATTCGGGAAAGTTCCAGTGCTTCCTCGGGGTCCCAAATAAACATATATGCTCAACTTCAGATTCACATGTTTAACCGTGTAAAAATAAATAATTCCCGGGTCTCCTTCCCGATGGGAATTTCTGACCAATCCGTGTGTTTCTCGCACCCTAATGAACATATATGCCGAACAGCTTCATATGTATAGCGGTTTTCGTAAAAACTATGAATTCCCGTTTGTCCCCTTCCCGTGGGAATTTCGGGAATCCGTTTTAGGTCCTCCCTCGCTGTCCCCAATGAACATATATGCCCGATTTCACTTCATGTGCGGTTTTCGTAAAAACTATGGCCCGTTTGCTCCCCTTCCCGTGGGAATTTCGGGAAATCCGTTTTTAGTCCTCCCTCGCGTCCCCAATGAACATTATGCCCGATGTTCATGTATAGTTTTCGTAAAAAATTGAATTCCCGTTGGTCGCCTTCCCGTGGGAATATCGGGAAATTCTTATAGCCTATGTTCATCCAGGTACTAATTAACGAAAGAATTTGACGGTGCCGAAGTTTTAGCCTATATTACAACCAAACAAACAAAGTTTTCCTCTTTATAATATGTGTAGATTATCCTAAATTCTGATTCGATGTTTCACTAGATAGTCGATTAAGGAACTCAAATCGGCCATTCTTTCAGGCGATAGCTATCACACAATTGTATCAACAATTAAGTATTAACGAATGAATAGCAACAAAGCAGTAGGCAACTTGCTAAATCTTTACCAAGAAGTGGCTTAAGTTAAGCATCTTTGATTACCGCAGTTAGCCCCAGTCCCAGTAGAATATTATAGTATAGACCCCTTTTAACAAATTACACCATCTAGAATATTCTATTCTAAGATTTCTGTTAAGACAGAGATGTACTTGAAACGACCCTAGGGTTCTTGAGGATCCTACAGGCGATGCTTTGACAAATTCCTTTGAGAATTTTTCTTCAACTTGCCTCCTCTCACTTAAAATTTCAGTCTTTACCTTAATAATAAAATTGTAGAAATACCGGTTTTTTTGTTATAATTCATTAGTTATTTCCTCTTTTACTGATGCGGGGCTTAAATAGTATAAATCGATATATAAATAAATTAAATCTCCTTCTGTGCATGTCGTAAGAGTCAACTCAGGAACTTTCAGGCGATAAGCTGGTAATTTGTCACTGTTAATATAATTTACATCCTTCCCCGCTGTGCTAAGCGTAGCTAAGGGAGTTCCTTTGTGATGTTGCAGTCCTTGCTATTCCTCTTCGGGAACGCGGCGTGTGTATATGGCAAGCCAGAGTAAAATCAAAAAGGATTGAGGTTAACATTGGTTACTAAGGTATAATTTAAACTGAGAATCCCTGTATGTTATTTTTATTACACAACAATAAATCACTCTAAAACCCATCCAATAATATATTAAGATAGTAAGAAGAAAATTATGAAAGCTGACACGAAAATTACTTCTGGAGGTTAAGCAAAGTCAGGGACACCTTGAGATTGGGACACGAAATAAGAACTATAAAAATGTAATCCAATTCAAATAAATCATATTAGGCATTTATTTTGTTAAAATATTATTGAATAATCGACAATATTCCTTTTTATGTCCAAAAACAGTACCGTATTACAAACTGCAATATTTAATGATTTTTTTTATACCTAAGGAAAATACGATGGCTTTATACTAAACCAGCGTATTGGCTCATGGTCTAATCCTTATTCTTTATTGTACACAATTGAAAAAAAATTACATCTTTCATCTTCCTCTTATAATAGCAGAACCGCATGTTGTGGGAGGTGTGAAAGCATTTGCTCATCAGGTCGAAGCACTATCTTATCAAACACTTATTTGGATGGATAACCCTTACCTGTCAAAAAAGTGTCAGATAGGTTATCCGAAACTTTAACAAGTGGTGAAGCTGCCACTTAAAGTTTTATAGAGTAAAGTATTGACCTAACTTCCTTATAAGAAGATATTGTCAAAGTTACACGTCTTAGTTTAAGAAAACCATAAAAATGCGAACCGAATAAACTTAGATCATAATAATATAATGAAATATATCAGATACTCCGAGTTTGTTTAACTGAATCCCTTGATGTAATAGATGGATTGACATCAAAATACCTAAAGCCCTGCGATGTTTGCCGTCGCAAAACATAATCAACGTTTAACATCGTTCATGCTTGGCTTCTATTCAATAGATCGAGAGCTACTGGATGAATGTATCTATTAGTTAAGTATTGGTTGTATTTGAATACCTTTTCGGACTAAAACTTTTAACCTTTTAAATAATTCATTCAAGATCTTAGACTTAAACATTTTAATCCATGCTGAATTTGTTAAAATTGAAAATTCGGAACAAGATGTAAATAAGAGCATTGGTAATAATAATAATAAATAAATAATAATAAAAATAAATAATAACACTATAATCAATATGAAATACTGATAACACATAAGCAAACTTTTATCTGTATAGTATTATAGAATATTATTATAGTATAGTAGGTTTGGCAGCTACTTGAAGCAAGTTGAATATTTGCCAACTTTTTCTTATTTAAAGATCTACCCTAGATGTAAACCAAAGTTTTGTTTAGTACATAACACTTGCACGAATATTTTAATGGCTCTCGAGTTAAATGTAAACCATCCCCTTTTACATGAAGCTCCCTTTTTGTATATAAATAAGCTTTGAAAGAAATTGATAGCGATGATTGATCGGAATATTGACGTTCGTCGTTCACCTCCCTTCATGTGAGGCGAGATAGCTGATGATGGGCCTGTCCAAATTGTGACAGAGTTTGTGAAAAATAACCACTTAACCTTGTAGTTTACAGTAAATACTGAAAAAATTTGGTGTAATACAATGACCTGTTTATTTTTTCCTAAAGTGTGTAAATTTTCTAAAGTCTACTGCACATTTTATATATTTTAAGTATGTATTATTAAATATTCGACAATACGAGTAGTGCATTTTAAAGATAAAGATTTTAATTTTTAATAATTTCATACCATATTAAATAAATAAATAACCTACTTTTGAATTACTTTTAAGCTATTTTTCTCATAAAAACTTACTAAATCAAAATGTGTTTGTTTCTAAAACAATTTAATTTTCTCGGAACAATACGAAAATTAGGTGATGAAATAATCAACCGCTATTTCGAAATACAGAACACACTATTGTTAAGGAAATGTTGGACAAGTGAAAAATCGTTTCTATTGGCCCAATAAAGAATAGTGTTTACTATAATTACGAGCTTTTGTCATCAGTCTTTAGAAAAGGTGCACGAGCTAAAGCCATCCATAACGCGACATAAAAACTACTAGAAAACAACACAACAACCAATAACAAAATACCTGAATCGGGATTAATAGCCAACGATTTAAAGATCAGTTTCGATTGGGCTGACATTGAAATGTATGGCATATTGGATGTTAAGAATAACTGCCAAGTGTCAAATGCTCCTATTATGAGTTGATAGAGAAATATCGACAATTTAGGCATGGTTCATCGGGTCTTTTTGAGGCTACTCCGAGCTGACCGGAGGAGCGTGAAATATATTTAGATGGTGTACTGACCCTTTTGGCCTGCAACGTTAGGGTCAATAAATGGTTCGCTCCAACATTAGATGATGACGTGTTGTTTCCTTTCATTCTTTATCGGCGGCAGTTTTTCAACGTGTTTTAGGTGGGTTTTATCATTTTACATGAACGATTTTGAATATGTAATGTAAACAGAAACTGTGACTATGCGAAATAAATATTATCAAACAATTTTTTGGTATGTATAGTACTTCAAAAATTGTTTATCGTTTATATGTCTTATGGAAGCGTTATTTAAGAGTCTCGTCTATTTGCTGGAAATAAGAATAATATTGTAAGAATCAAAGATAAATAATTTGGAATAAAACAATACAATTGTGAAAGCAGAAGTCATTTAGAAAATCGTCTTAATTTTCTAATTGATTAAGTGGAGTCAAATTCGAAGACCCCTCATAAACATCAAACCGCTAGACATAAAAGCTCTCACGCTGAATAGCGTCATTGAAATTCGAGAATTCCTCATAAACATACTTCCGTATTAAAATTTTAAGAACGTTCGTGAATTAAATTAAGACATCAACTCAAGTGAGGATTTCACAAAAGATTTCTAGTTCGCAACCGGTGTTTGTGAATCGGGATCCTTATTAGGTTTAGTAAAAGAGAAGTGAGAGGGGCTGAATGCGGGAATAAATTCGCTATGACAGGGGCGAATCGGGCGGACTGTCAACAGGGGTGTAGCTATGTCCCATTCATTGTCCCCTTTGATGACATTAGTTCGTGTCCGAAGCACAAAGTCAGTACCGGGCGTACAGACGCGTTGTCACTTTTAGAGAGGTCAGCAAATATTGTGTTTTGATTTGTTTTTGGGTATATGCAATGCAGGCGGAATTATGATCTGTGTGGTATAGAGTAGGTAATCTTTCCAATGTCTGATTATAATGTATACTACATGTTTTTGTGCAATATTAAAAGTAATCTTTGCTTCTCAGTATGTATTGAATGTAAGTTAACCCAAGGATTATAATCTATATCAAGTATACAGGGTGTAACAGAAAGGGTATGTTAAGCGAAAAGCTGTATAAATAGCCCACTATAAAGAACCTATTTCCAAAATTAGAGACTCGAAATCACATTTTTATTTTTCAAGTTTGTATGAAAATTCCTGAGATATTTAAAAATTCTCCATACTATCGGGAAAAATAAACATGTGATTTCGGATCTCAAATTTTGTGGATAGGTTCTCTATAGTGGGCTATTTACATAGCTTTTCGCTTAACATACCCTTTTTGTTACACCCTGTATATAATCATTAATTTTGTATATGAACACTGATTAATTATTTTAGTAAAATTATTAATAAAGAAATGGAAAGAATTCCTCACCCGGGTGGGAATCGAACCCACGACCTCTGCATTCCGTGCCAGCGCTCTTACCACTGAGCCACCGGGTCAATTACTCGGATGACGAATTTTACCATCTTTTTTGAAATTACATTATTGGAAACGTTATTTTTCATCCCGATAGCTATACATAAGCCAAATCTCGGCAAACAAAGCTGAATCCCTCAGCACAATATTTTAATGATGAAACGATCAATTATTTTAGTCTCAACAAATGGCTCGACCCAACAACGTGGCTTCAAGAGTTTTCTTTTGATTTTACAATATAAGTATTATCTGTAAAAATTTAATTAGTATTTCTATTTAATTATTTATTCTAAGCATATTTTATATTGTATCTTTCAATGAAAAGCTGATATCCCCTCATAGAGATTCCTCAAAATATCTGAACTGGACTATTTTTACATGAACTCTGGACACATCCCTAACTCTGTGCCGATCAATAGCCATGCTGGCACTAACGCTAGGCTAGACAATTTTGATGACCCCTGGTATAACACCTTCATCTATCATTTTAAGGTTCAAAGTATTCTGTATCACGAGCATTGGCTCTAGGATTACATTGACATCTTTTTGTTTACGTTCCGTTGTTTGTATCTTGTCACTACACGTTGTAGTTTCGCTGCCGGGCAATGTTTCTCTTGTTTTTATACACCTACAACTACTCGTACTGTTATTATTTCGTTTATTAGTAAGAACCTAGGTATTTTTACGGTTTATAAATAGTAAGAATATTCCCAAATTATTTTTTTCATTGGTCAGATAGCCTATCTGAAGAATATTAATTTTTTGCTGTTTTTCTCTAAAACTTGCTATCTGATCATAAACAAAATTAAAAATATTCAAAATTTAGAAAATGTAATTCTGAAGAATATTCAAATTCTAAACAACAATATTTTAGACATTCACCAAATTTGCCATAGTTCTCCAAAATAATATTTTCATTTTTATCATCAAGATCATTAAGTGTAACGTTATCTTCTTCTCACATCAGTCTATCATCTTCTCTAAATGAAATTTTAGTTATATTATTTGTAAAGGTTGTAACGGGATACTATCCTAAAGCTCGAAGTACCAAGAAGTGACAATGTGGCTGCAAGCGGCTTCCCGAAACAACGTCTCGAATTTCACCAATTCTCACACCAATGGTGTTATTTTTACTAATTGGGCTTCTCCGTTCAAAGGGGTGAGCTTGGACTCAGAAATTTGGGGTAAATCGGTAATGCAGCTGTGATATGTTTTCTTTGATTTTTTTTGTCAGAAATTTCTTATCTCGGTAACAGTACGGGTCACAAGACAAGTATGTGTCACATTCTGGAAACTTTTATGTAAAGAATTTTTCAAATTCATAAAGTTCAAATCACAAGATAAAGAATACAATAAAATACCGAACTGCCATAAAAAAAATTTGGCCAAACTGCAAGTCTTCCCCTTATTGTCTAGTCAAGCAAACAAAAACTCATCAAGTGAAAACCGACTCCATTTTTCACACCTGATACGCCACATTCGAGCTGGAATACCAATATAACGGCTCGTCTCAGGCCCTCTGCATATCGAATGAAATTTATTTCTAATTTCGGCCCCAATTGCGCGGTTGTCATGACGACTGAGGTCGCGTGTTTTGAAAGTATCATGTGAGTATAAAAAGTGTTAAAAAAGTTACAAAATTATTCGTAAAAAAGTGCACACTACCCTACCATAGGTAGACTAATAAGCATAATATTGTAGTAGTGCAATCTATACGAGGTTTATTAAGTTAGGTACATAGGACCCTTATTTAGCGAAATATTAGACATACTGGCATCACATACATTTTTAAAAAAATGGCGCCTATTGAAAAGGTAATAATATAATTAAATGTTTCGGCTCTAAAATTGTCAAGAAACAAATTGTAAATCGTGACAATTTCTGATTAATAACATAGTGCAAACACCATGATTGATGAATACCGTATACCCGTATCGTACGCAATTACCACGCGTCTGTACACACTGCAAACGCGTATACTCGTACTCGTACGCGGCACATCGTATGTTCTAGAAATACGCAGTTTAGATGATTTATCTTTGCCTTCATGTCTCTTCAATTCGCATTGTCCCTGTGTATGCAGGGCCGCATTTAATATATATTCTCTGTGGGCCGGTTTTGGTAAAAATATGCTCAAATTATAAAAGCTATGATGTGTGTATGGTAAACGGAATGGTCGCCTTTGTGTTAAGTATTATGATACCCCTTTTAAAACGTTATTGTAGCGAAATTCATTAGGTAAAATAGGATTTTTAATTATAAATTGGGATAGAAGCTGGAAAAGGTAATTTAGTAGCGTCGGCAAAAAGGTTAATATTTTTTTATGTTATGTTAATTAATAGATGCCAATTTCTTTTTGGATTCTGGTTCATTTTTCACCGTACAAACATACCTACTTCATTTTTTACTAGGAAAGTATATACTTATAATATTTTAGATCTCTAGAGTTAAGTCAAAAGGGTTCCTGAAAACGTCTTTTGGAGCCCAATGCTAACTTCACCTGCACGCGGTTATATATCTGGAGTTTAAATTAAAATATTGAATCTGCCGACCTCTCTAGCTATACTAGTGAAGTAAAATAACATCAAAACGATACAAAAGTTACTGATAGATAGATAGATGTAGGATCTCCTTCATGATCCTGCAGATTTAGCTATCGCAATTGGGTACGTAGGTATGTAATGAAGTAACAAAAACATGAATAAAAACGATACACTCGAAAAACAGGTTCAGAAATAACGAACGGCTAACGTTTTCCAAACGAAACACGTTTCCGTTAATCCACGTGAACCGATACTGGAGGAAACCTCCATTTGATGGATTACTCGCTTCCTTATTAGCTATAGCCTGCGAAATGTATAGCAAAAACTATTTTTCGCGCAACTCCATCTGCATGATACGAAACGATGCGAAATGTCGTGGTATGCCAGAAAAAAAATACTGGCACGGAATGCAGAAGTCGTGGGTTCGAGTCCCACTCGGGCGAGGAATTTTTTCCATTTCTTTATTAATAATTTTAGAAAAAATATGTTAAACGAAGGTTATTAGTCTGTCTATCTAACCTTACCAATCCCTCCTAAGGCTCTTTTGCTGTTATACCAGTCTAAAAGTGGAACAACATATCTTCAGTAGGTATATTAGAAGACGAGGATGGTTGTACTTAAAGTTTTCTTTTTCTCATATTTTCTCTTGATAGGTTCCTTTTCAAAGCCCTCCAGGCTCTTTTCTATCGTCAAATTATAGTTTACAACCTCGGATCAAATTGATATATCAAAACGATTGCACCAAACCAGAAAAACAAACAACAAAATTGCCAAAACTCGCCAAAAAAAAAACCAAATCTGCCTCTAATTTCAAAACCAGGCTCGTACACAACACTTAGATAGGATAAAACAGACAGGAATTCTTAACCCGTCAGCGGCGGTTATAAATGATCCGCGGAACCCTTCTGTGCTTTCAGGCCCTTGTTTCGGAATCCCGGTTTTTCCCCTGGAACGTAACTTGTGGAAATGTGAGGAAAGTTCGCTTAACGACATGGGCTATTTATAACGTTTTAAGATTTTGCTTTCTCTTTTAAGCAGGACTGAATAATAGGAGTCAGGCAGCTTAAGTTAGTCGATTAATTGAAGATTATGGATTGTTAATGGGTTGTTTCGTGGTGTGCGTAGATTGTATTAGTTAATGTAGGTACTCATTCCGGCATAGTTGTAGTGTAACTCACTGCAGCCGAAATTTCTTAATAAGTACAGTCTTTTCCGTTATCGAATTCATTGAGCAAATTTTTAAAGATTCGTATTCAGAACACAGAACTTGTGGAACTGACTTCTATATTATACCTTTAGGAAAAAATGTTAATATGTATTGTTTTTTTTTTAGAAGTAGGTACTTGCAGAATCTAGATAGTGATAATTATCTAGCCCTCAGATAATTTTGACCTGTCTACTAAATAATAAGTCCCTTTTTGTCATTAAAATATTACACGTAACTTTGTCGATATAAGTCCCTCCACCCCGAATTTAGTGGTAAAGTTTTTGTTTGAATAACTAGTTTACATTCGCTACATTAGTCCCAAGATCACCCTTAGCAATTTAGATTCTAAGATCACCCTCATGGAGGGTGGCATTGGAACTTGGCGAGGAACGTAACTTGGGTATTTGTGGTGACGCAACCAGTTGCGTTTCCAACTGCTCATATTATTACTATAATTGAAGTACTACCTCTAGTACTTCAATTGACTGTAATTTGATTTCGAATTTTTTTAAATACAATTTTACAACTCTTATCTAGGCTAATATTTATTCAAACATTAGATAGATAGGTATATTATAAAAACATGCTTTCTAGAATCACTGATCATCGACAATTGCTATGCGCCTGTTACACCTCTTTTGCTTCGTCAATTTTTATAATATTCATCATGCGTTTAGGACACTTTTCATTAAGCATAAGTCAAAAGGTAATTTAATTTGGACTCTAAATTTTTTACTTAACATTTTTGCTGGTTGCAAAACATATAACAGCCATTTTAGTGTTTACCAGGGTTTAGTACCAAACGCTGGTATATTTTATTTGGCGGCTCATTTACGACTATGGCTACAGTGTGCCAGTGTGACCGAACGCCGTACCTCCGGTGTAAAACGTCGTAACTGCAGTGGTTCACATCGATCATCGTGTGAATAGTGTTATAACAGCAGTAATCACATTATTCATAATTTGTCGCACGTTTCAACGGAGCCGCTGTAGAAACTATAAATTACTAGTAGCGTTCAATCAATCACTGTTACGCGGGTGTTATATTTTAGCCTATATTTCGCGTAAAATGTTGCAATATTTCATGCTATTATATTTTCTGCTGTAATTATAAAGTCTATAGTGTAGTAGTACGTTCATTTAACATAGACGCTTATTAAAAATCTTGCTATATTTTTAGAACAAATCCGAAACATTCCAGCACTAGATGTTTGTATTTTTTTGCAAGTTGGCAATATTTAAGCTGCAATTAATAGGACACACTACTACTCGTATTAACTCTTTCAGTCTTGGTGGTTAGTGTCACTAACCACCTATTTCTGATTTTTAAAATTAAAATCTATGCCATCTACTTATAATCGGTTGATCTATCATGAAAGTTCGATTCATGCTTGACAAGATACGACCGAATATACCGCCAAATGAAGGAATGACAACTCAATTTAGTTGAATTGAATATTGCACTTACGTAATTTTAATTGCGTGTTTTATAAAAAAATAACAGGTAAGTTAGTAAGCTTTTATCTTCAATGTTTTTTATTAACTTTATTCTCATTTGTCTGTTTTTTTATATATATTTACATGACTCTTAAGTTTTTTGCAGTGTATTCACATCGAAATGCGTAAATTATCATTAATACGAGTAGTTTGTATCAATAGTCATGGTGGTTAGTGGCACTAACCACCTCATTTTTCGAAAACCTTAATAAATAATTTTTTTTCTTACTTTTTTTGATTTTTTTATTGTTAATAATGCTAAAACTTACATACATATGTTAAAAATATTCTTAATCTAAAAGCGTGACGGAAAGAGTTAACTAGGTATGGACAAACAGCATCAAGAACAAAAAACTTTAAATAAAACTGACGTTTAAATTTTACTTACATAAATACATACATATATGCACAGCTCTGGTCCCGAAATGTGGTAGACGAAGCTGCAGGATCATAAACGAAATCCCATAACCACGTTCAGCATAGCGGGGACAGAGATGTTAATGATCTGACTGACAAGTGTGAAAGAGAATGCCCGACTTCCATAGTCGACTCTTCTGACATGCACGGAAGGAGATCCAGCCGATGTATTCTAGTGAAGCCCCGCATCAGCACAAGAGAATTAAATTATAACTAAACAAATTTCTAAATACCTATTGAACAAAATAGATTTTAAGCTGAACAAAGTAATTTAGTGTTAGTAAGCGCTACACGCCGCCCTTTCCCGGGTTAATCCGGGATAGAAATTAGGGTACCGGGACAGGACTTTATCCTGTCCAACGGTGTCAAAGGCTTAGACTGGTTCCAACTGACGCAATCTACTTTATTCTGGCTCAATCTGGGAAACAGCGTTTTAAATTGGGATGTGTTTAAATATTTTAGTTATTTTTTTCGTGAAAAATTTATAGTTAGCGTGTTTTATGTACCTAAGCTTCCCACGACATATCGTCCACACGAATATGAAAAATTCTCGTTATTACCCGTTCACGTGAAAATTCAAGGGAGTAGGTACACAGATTGATTCTAACATCATGTGCTTCGTTAAGAATGGTTTCCAGTTTGATGCCAGATTCAAATCAATCAAGCCTGATCGTTCTAGTTGTGCCTAGATTGATTAGTCATTTAGTCACCTTTGGTTTGTATATTTACTATAGACTAGCTGTTGCCCGCGACTCCGTCCGCGTGGACTGCAGAAAAACCAAAATGTCGAAATTATCCAGGATAAAAATATTTTCCCGGGATAAAAAGTAGCTTTTATGTTAATCCAGGGTATCAGCTCACTCCATACCAAATTTTATTAAAATCGCTCCAGCCATTTAGACTTATAAACTTTCGCCTTTATAATATTAGAGTGATAGTGAGAAATTTGTTTATTATTAAATAAAGATTGATAGGTAGAACATTCGATTTACCTTGCTAAGGAAGGATCCCCGTCCATTCATTTATTTACCTATTAAATTTTCATACGGTTCAATAAATAAATACAGACACAGCTACATTGAATTGACCATGACTCCTTGAGAACGTTGGATTCTTTTCACTAGAAAGGTGATCCTTACAGTCACGTTCAGATGTTAATGCACAAAAAGAGATGCAACCCCGCATCAGCACAGGCAACTTGTAATACTGTCTTCAGCCTATTGCAGTCCACTGCTGGACGTAGGCCTCCGCCAGGGCGCGCCACAAGGCCACAGGGGGGTCACCACGCTGGGCAGGCGGGTTGGTGACCGCAGTGTGATTTTCGGACTGTGTTGTCAGCACGGGAGGCGCTGCTGCCCGCCTCCCGGAAACCCTTAATCGCCTCGTACGATACCCACGGGCAGGCATGGGGTGGTACAAACTCTACTCTGCCGGCACCACGCGGCTAATAATACTACTACTTACTAACTTGTTATAATCGTGGTTCCGCGTCTTACCTGAAACCAACAAAAGGATCATTCGAAACATAACAAATGTACGCGCACGTGAGTAGCAAAAGAAACAAACAAATGACTGGGATCCGGCGCAAAAAGAAAAACGATAAATTTCGTTAAAACACCGACAAAAAGCGCGAAACGTAACGTAAAGCGGGCCACTGGAGTTAGTTAAAACTAAGATAGTAACGCGAATGGAATATTAGGCTAAAACCCTTTCTTCTAAGCATCTCCCCTATTTAAGGCTTAGGTTAGGCTTTAGTATCAAGACAAAATGACACAAAGGGCTTCTCCAGGACACGCCACAAGGCTACTGCCATAGGGCGGTTTTTGCCCATAGTCAACACGCTGGGCAGGCGTGTTGTTGCAGTGTGATTTTCGGACTATATTGTCAATACAGGAGGCGCTGAGCCTACCTCCCGGAAACCCTTATTCGCGTCTTACAATACCCGCGGATAGAGACATGTGATGGTGCTACTCCACTTTGCTGACACAACGATAATTAAAAATTTTCTTAGTTTAAAATCTGAGGCGATAGATACATTTTTATCTATTTTGACATCTATGTAAATTTTATAAAGAACTACTGAGTTTCTATCATTGAAATCAGTTAGTGAATGGCCCGTGCACGCACACTAATTAACCTTTGTCGGGTAACACATAAATCGAGTCCGGCTCTACATTCCTCTTCGTTACTTTTTGGTACTTACACGATTAAAAAATATTCTATTTTACGATTAAAATTGAATACTTTTTTCTTAAGTAAGAACGTTTCGAAGTATGCACTTAAAAAGGTCAAAATGAAAATTATAACAAAAAACACAATGCATATGAACAAACGCTGATTAAGTACTTTAAAAATAAAAGAAAAGTAATATAGTTATATAGGTATCTTAGTACCAATATTAGGTGACAGCCAATTACAATACTAGAGCTCAAAATAAATATCATAGAAATTTTGTATGAAATGTATATGCCATAAATCTCTCAAAAACAGTTATTGCAATTGACTGCAAGTTTTGTTATATTCCAGGCTTACCAAATAGGTCTAATAGTGATTAAAAACGAAATTATCCTAAAACGCTTGCATTGCTCTGTAGACACATCCTCCACTAAGGGAGGTCTATAAGAATAACAATAAACGTCTACCCCTCCATAAAGGGTGCAATCAAAAGGCACTGTTTGCGCATCCAACGCGTCCTCACGATCAATTAGTTCGACATCGCGCCACATAAATTGTATCAAACAGTGCCGTTCTGCAGCGCTAGTTGGTACTGGGATCTAGTGTTTCTAGACGTCGCACCACTGGGAAAGGCACATTTGTCAAAAAAATTAAAAATAAATTGTGCCCTTGTTCTACTTTTTGCAACTTTTGAACCGAAGGTATGACATGTCTTTAAAATTTACAGAAACCCCCTAAGGTGGACTTTGTGACAGTTATTGTAGTCGCTTCTTGTGATCTTCGTGGCGCCCAAAATACAAGCTCTAAATAGATGATGATTAACACCGTATACTTCAAAGTTAGGGCACGAATTTTTATTTTAGACAAAGTTAACCACAATAATAAAGGACGGCTTAAAAAAGTTATTGTTTGGAACAGAGGGCTTTTATGAAAACCTCGCTTCCTATTAAAGTAGTGTTACTATGATGAATTTCGATATGAAGAAATCTCAGGCCCGGTAGTGTTAAATTAAATATTGTTGACATTTCCAGCTTATTTACATCTCAGTTATCTACTACCTTCTCTCATGTAGGAGTTCATTATCACAAATAACACGAAGAGTCTGTTTTTATTTTACTGTTGAAGTATTCTCCTTCACGATGAACAGTAAAATGAATCCGTGTCAAGTGGCTAAACTATATTTCAATCTGCAACAATTATACAAACAGAGCGAACTCCTCTAAAACTTTTATTCGCATCGCATTTTTACTTGTTTTCTCTTCAAAATTAAATATTGTTTTTATTGAGAGCTCCTTTGTTCCTAGAGTATTTGAAAGTTGTTGATGTAATTGAAGTTAAAGTTGATTAGAATCTTCAGCTTTTGACAAAAAATAAGTCTAATATAATAATGATTAATAATGGCACGGAATGCAGAGGTCGTGGGTTCGATATCGAGTTATAAGTTTAAATAAGTTAGTTACAGCCAACCGCGAAACTAAATATTTAATTCAATTCAAGTGTACAAATAATCAGCGAATATCAATAGTATTGCTAGCAGTTGGTGCTACAGCTATCTATAGACATGTTGAGTAGGTAGGTTGGTATATTATATAATTTGGTTTATCTACGTCTACATACATTTTTTTCTTTATAACACAAGAAAATATTGCTTGAATGGTTATAACACAAAATAAATAAAAAAACCTTATTGTTATAATATAAAAATAATTTTGAATTTAAAAATACATACAGATAAATATACCTACATTAAAAATATCAGTAGTCATACGCAATAACATTTATAATTAGAAATAGAAATACATCATTAGAAATATCTAAAATCGCATTACATACGAGATCCATTTTATTATAACGCTCTTGAGAAACTTTACGGCACAATTGGAGCGTATCATGTCAACAAAATTAAATATTATTAACTATTTATATTATATACAGGGTGTAAAAGACAACAATGTTTTTTTTAATACCTCGTATTCTTTGTAAGGTTACGTTCATTTTCTTCTATGGAACCAACCCTGGGAAACGACAAAAAATTATAAAAAATATTACATATATACTATCATATAATCACGCCTTTATCCCTTGCGGGGTAGGCAGGCCGATAGAACCACATGATGCCACTTCTGACCAATTTTGAGGATATAGTTGAGATGTACAAGTTCGGTTAGTAGTGACAGGTGGTCAGCCCATCGCCTACAAAACACCAAAACCCTCTTGTCCCTCTACTGACTTGTACAGTATACCCGGGAAGAGAGGCAGCTGTAGTATTATACGTTTTTTTTTTCACTCCCAGAGCAGCATAGAAGTATGAAATTATGAAAAAATACTGTCATTTTATTGCAAGCAATACCTATATTCGTTTGATGCGCATAGTACAAATGTACCTACAAAACTATCATTATAACATTTTGACATGGTATCTTTGAATAAATGTTTGTTAACCGATTTCAGATGGATTTATATAAAAAAAAATTATAACATTAATGTAACCTTGGATCTTAATATCTTGGAAACCCGTGGTTTCCCAGGAGTGCTTTCATAGAAAAAAATGATTGAGATATTACAAAGAATATGAGGTATTAAAAGAAGAAAGTTGTCTTTTTACACCCAGTATAACAGTAACTGGAATCAAACTTATACCGTCCGACTGGAAGGTGCACGTCTTATAACCATTGTGGTATCACCTACTGACTAATTAAGGGGCTACAAGTTGTGAATGTGTATTAACTCCTTTGTCGTAAGCATAAGTACTTGTATTTTTTTCGTAGACGTAGAGACATAGCAATCAGGGATTTGATTACAGTAAATAAATCTACATTAAATCGTGAAACAGCTTTAATAAAAAATGTCCTTGACAGCTTGAAATCTCGATTTTGAACAACACATTACCCTTTGTCGTCGCTTTTGTAAAGTATCTGCAAAACTACAATTATTTTCTTACACAATCAAATGTAACTATTTATGCTCAATACGGACCCCTAATTTTGGCCCCTAAGGTAGCTTGTTCCGTATATTACCCAAAATACAATGCGACCCCTTATACGAGCTCTATTATAAAAAGACCCCATGTATTATTATGTTACAATTTTAATGATTCCTTTACTTGTAACATGTTTGTGAATCGATTTGTACTGAATTAGCAAAAGTTGTTCCCATTGATTATGTATACTGCCCATTTGAATAGTACCTCAATTACGAAAGCACATTTCAAAGAATACTATTAAAGATTTTTTAATGTACTTATTATTGATTCTTTTACGTATAATTATTTCCATAATAAACCTGTTTCCAATTAATTATATGGGACATGCATGACGCGATTTTAATTTGAAATTTTAACAAAATATATTACTTACTCGTAAAGGTCTTTACAGAGAATAATCGATCAGTAGAGTCGTATTTTTTAGCCTCCGCAGCATTTTCAATGTCTCACAATAGTTATTTTGTATATTTCTAGTGTATTCCGCTACTACTAGCGACATCTATCCTAACGTGGTGGAACTTTACATCAAACAAAATGCCCCCAATATTACCTTAGCTTAGGGATGCCAACCGTCCTGTTTTACCAGGACATATCCTGGTTTTTGGGGTGTCCCGGGCTGTCCTGGATAGTTCTTAAGAATCGTCCTGAGGTTTGGAGTCCTGTCACATACGCTATCGGCAGATTTTCTAAGGCTGCCAACATCAGGTCAACGCCTAGTGCGACGACGCAAATAAGCGTCAGCAGCATCTCTAGAACGCCTAAAAGAAGCAAATACGTAGTCGCCAGTACTGAATGTGTTAAAGGCCTATGTTTTGAAATACGCACGCCGCTAACTCTCTCCAATCGTATTGTCACTGGGCTCGCGCATGTAAAGACCTGGCTTTTAATCGAAATGTCCTGGTATTTCTTCTTCACATCCTGGTTTTCAAAGTTTTGAAATGGCAACCCTACCTTAGCTAAAGTGGTAATGTCATTGTCAAACTTTTTAACCAAAACCGGGATTACCTAGAGGTTTTAATGATAATTTGTCAAGTTTCCATTTTAGTTTGCCCTTATGCGATAAATAATAATGTCTTTTTTTTAAACTCCCTCGAGATTCGTCCTAGACCCAGTAACCAGCAATAAACTCATTGCCCCCTGAAGGCCAATTGCTCCTTAGCCTTACCTATTTAAGTTCAAGTTCAATCACAATCTAGGCTAGATTAATATCATCAAGTAGATAATCTAGAGTACCTGGATTACTGCCTAAGGTCCCCAAGTTTTAAGGCATCTGATCTGATTAAGTTTGGGATAAGCCCAGCGTTGGATCGCACACGCTCATTGTCACTCCATTAATCTTGTGTTTTAATCAGATTTACAGTAAATTATGTTAAATAGGATAGTTGATTTGGGGCGACCACATTGGGTATCAGGCGATATTGCTGTATTGAGCAATAAATGAGTATACAGGGTGTAACAAAAGGGGAATGTCAAGCGCAGTGCTATGAAAATTAGGTCAAAATCCGAGACCGTCAGAATGGGGAATTTCTTAACAACTCAGGAATACTCATACAATCTTCAGAAATAAACATTTGATTTCGAGTATTTTGAAGATCAGTCCTCTATAGTGAGCTATGTCCATAGCTTTTTGCTTAACGTACCTTTTGAGCCTGTGTTAGTAGTGCATTTAGAATCTCAAGGTGAGGTAAACAACATGCAAGATCCTATTCATAAGTGTATCTATATTCTGACATATTAAATATATCAAGACCCCATGTGCTTACTCTGATTAAACGAGACGGATCAGATGATGGCAATGAATGTGTGAAGTTTATTGGAGTTACCGAAATTTTTGCAGAAATTTAGTTGAATTGCATTGTGTCAGTGAAAAAATTTGGATCGATGGTCCGCCAATCGGTTCTTGGTACCAACTAAATCTAAGTTAGTATTTAGACTAACTAAGAGCCAATTTTTCCAATGATTAGATAGCCTATCTGAAGGATAATGTTGATATTGTTTTTCTTGAAAACTTGACTAAGACTTTATCCTTCTTGGATTATCTAACTATAGGAAAAATCGGCCCTGATAAGTCTAAAATTGCGAAGGTTAGAAATGTTTCTATGCATTTTAATAAAGATACAACTATTGCGGCCACAACATAAAGTATAGCATGCATTTAAAATATTTTTTGGCTTCATATAATGATAACTAATTTATTTGGTACATTATTTGTAGGACTTGAAAATGTTTCTTTGGTAGCTTATCGACAGCTCCATGACTTCCCATGTCGGTGTTCTGACGCAAAGGGAAGCCTCTAAGAAATTAGTAAAGCTCCCCCTCACTGATATTGAAAGAATTAATAACAGAATCGATAAAGGTAATGCAGAAAATGAGATATTGAAAGGAATATATTCTGCTAACGTTATATGTGTGATGAAATAAACGAAAGCTTTTCTATAACATGAAATTCAGCTATGGCTATAGGAAGCTAAGGGAAATCAGTATAACTATTAATAAAATCAAATGCTGAGTACAGTTATGTAAATGACTTTAAAACTCTGCTTATAAAAACTTGAGAGAGTTTAATAACTAAACATCAGTCGAAAGATAACATAGCAATAAACAATCCAAAATATATTTTTATAATTTATAGGAAACTGGTATATTTAAGTATAACATTTAGTCATAGTTTTAGTTTGAATTTTTATAACAAAGATCGTGTTATTACTAAACAATTTAAATATTATGGAGAAGTGTTTTTATCTTAGTCAAGATATTATATATTATAAAATTATTAATAAAGAAATGGAAAAAATTCCTCACCCGGGTGGAAATCGAACCCACGACGAAATGCAGAGGTCGTGGGTTCGATTCCCACCCGGGTGAGGAATTTTTTCCATTTCTTTATTAATAATTTTTTAATTTAAATATTGTTGAAGCTCCTTTGTCAGATGTTCAAAATATTATTCTGTGTATAAACCAGGTATAAACACTATTTCAAAGTGACATTTGACAGCAAAATAATAAATTTCAATAACACCAAGAAAATCTAAATTCTAAGATATTATTGTAGTTAGTAGTTACTTATTTATTTATTTTGATGATCCTCCTATTCCTATTCCCATGCTATAGTTTACTAATAATAATATAAATCAGCTGGCTTGCAAACAAACTCATAAAATATACATCAAAATATTCCATTTATAATGCGCGTACCTACGCGCTACGTAGCAACAAGTATGTATTTATCTAAATTTCATATGGGAGGTAGGTCAAAGTCGATAGTCGCTGATGATGGATCGTACGACACGTCTACAAATGGGGGACACATTCAGGGGTCGTTATTGTGTTAAAATCAATTTGGCTCATCCCTGACGCGTGGCTAGTGATGTGCCGAACTTTGTGTCGATATTTGAGTTAAGAATAATATCGTCATCAAATGAACCATTACAAATCGACTGTTAAACATAGACCGCCCTTAATTAAGAAAAATATAGTTTTTTCAAATACATAGAAGATTATAATAGGTAAAATTTGTTAAAGTTTGAGGTACAAGTGTTACATACACAAATATTTATATTCGGTAAGAATATAATATTTTTTATAGAATTCTATAGGTACCTTAAAGAAAAGTGATAAAACGATCACTGCACTGTATGTATAGGTATGATAGATAAGGTCTCTAAGCGTATTTCGCAAAAGCGGCCAATCTTTACTCAGATTAGCCAGGGGGACAATTCTCGAAAAGTCTCGAGTTGGAACGAAGACGAAACGGAACCGTTGTAGACGCTCAGAACGAAGCAATAATTACTTTACGGTGACGTAATTAGACACATTTCAGCACGAGACAGATATTTATTTTTATTCTGTCATACTCGCGACCGATGCATGCTAAAATATACGTTCGTTAGTGGTTGCGTTTCGGCTCAAAAAATTTCAAGAATTGCCCCCCAGGTACACAGGAGATATCAAAGTGCATAAGTATGTGCACAAATACAGATGAACTTTCTATTCCATCACTCTCATAGTGCAATGCACAGCACTGTATTACTCATGGGTTAACAATAAATTATCTAGTTTATGATTAACAAAATATTCGTGCAACAACAAGATTTTAATACACAAAACTTATCCGACTATCAATAAAATAGACATCACTATCGCAAAAACGTTTCATCAGCGACAGTGAGCAAAAGAATAGTTCCGACCCCACAGACTAAAAATAATCAATCCAAAACGTTACTCTAACAAAAGTCGACTAACCCCAAAATCTGCTAATTTGAAATCTGCCCATTTTTGTATTTTTTTTCAACGGCGGGTGTTTGGTTGCAATTTAATAGGAATTTGCTTTGTTGATTTTGCTGATGACGGGTGTCAAGCTAAAGGGGTAATTTTGTATAATAATTTGACGACCCTTGATGTTTTTTTGTGGATGTTGATTGGATACCTACCTACCTACTACTTATTAATGTGTTTAACCTACCTATTGCAGTCTACTGCTGGACGTAGACTTCCTACTTGTTTTACAATACTATTTAAAGCCAACATAGATCATAACCTCATCCTATGTCCCATAGGGTAGTCAATATGTAGAATTTCGTAGATAACCTTTTTAAAAATAATCTTTGTGTATAAAAATGGATATCTGTTACCTTCGCGTCCGTTAAATTTTTTATGTATTTAGGTGAGCATAAGCAAGGTTTAAAGTATTTTTTAAATTATCGGGTTCCAGTAGTTTAAGCTACTGAGGAGTATGAAATAGAAATATCAAATGATTATGAAATCAAAAGTCAGTGGCTCTTAATAAAAGCATATTTCTGAGAAGTAGAAGAAAACAAAAATGTTAGATACATTAGTCGAACCATTAGTGTATTTTCGAAGTCGGTTTATTTAACCGACCAATGAATGGATTTTTATTTATTCAGAGCGACTCCAGCAGACTTTATGGATAGATTAAACAGATTAGTGGAGTGCTGTTTTTATTTATTATGTTTTTAAAATAAGGTACTCTGAGGATGTCACACATTTTGTGTGCTTATGTTTATAATGCTAAGCGACAGAGTATTGCTCGAAACAGATAAAATGCTTTGTCTTGAATTAGTGAGGATCAATGTAGTCTAAATAACTAATGTTAGAGACCTGAAACTTAGGAGTGGGCACTTTGGGCTTTTTATGACATATGAAAGGATGACATCTGATAAGAAAAGATTTTATGAAATTCCTAAGGTATTGGAAATATGGGAATCCTAAAATTTTGGTCAACGAAATCGTAGTAAAGGAATAAATATAAAAACTCTATGCCGAATACGATAGTACAATTTTAGAGAAATTAATTACATAGAAACATATTTTATAAAGTTGCCCATACTTAAGTAAAGGAATTTGAACACTATTTTTAATTAGTACTAACTCTTTACTTATTTATGACATCATTTAATTAAAATAAGGGCAAACTCGTAAGTCACAAGTAAATTACAAATTCTAAAAGGAAAAAATGTAAGATAAAAATAGGAAACAAATAAAATTCAATTCCCTTTCATATAACATTGATGATGTAGACAATCTTCCAAATAATCTTATGGGAACGAAAGGAAATAAGAATTTGATCCTTTTTTCCCTTACAGAAAGTACGTGTGCGAGTAATGGAACATTACTTAGGGGGGAGAACCACGAAAATTTAACGTAAAGACTTACCTAACACGGTTCCATTGTTGTAAATATATTATTTTCGCTTACCATAAAAAATATTATTCTGGCAATACATACAGTCACGCCCATATCCACCAAAGAGGTTGAGCAGAAGTGTGCAAATTACTTGCCTTTTGGCAATATAAATAAATAAATATATGAACACACTACAGACTAAGCGCGTCCGTTGCTTACCTAAGCATAGCGTCAACCTCATCGTACAAGTGTCTCCTTGTCACAGATCAGGGGGTAATCTGTGCTCCTTGTTCATCAAAGCACTCCTTGATGGATAAAATTTGCACTAAAGGCTCGAGCACACCGGATGCGTATGCGTGCACGTAAGCGTAGACGTACACGTACCTCTGAGTTTAATGTATAGAACTGTCACCGCTTGACGTCTATGCTTACGTCTACGCATACGCATCCGGTCTGCCCGTGCCTATACAGTTCCATACATTACAACTCAGAGGTACGTATACGTCTACGCTTACGTGCACGCACACGCATCCGGTTTGCTAGAGCCTTAAAGCCGCGCTCATTAACATAATATTCGGTCAGTGATTAAAAGTCATACGTACCTAATGTAAATGCTCATAAAGAGAAATCGTTTTCGTAAACACACGCCCTTAAGCTACCGACATATATTTACCATTTGTGTCAATGGAAACGGACCTCAAAGCTGAGATGTCGATAAATATTTACCTAACAGAGTCGTCTGAAACCTCCAAGCTAAATCGTGACGTCATACTACCGGCAAATTATTATGTTCATTACGCATCTACAGATCAGATGACTATTGCCAATGACCATCAGTGAACTCCCTAAGGCCGAAATGATGATGTTGATGATTATCTACGACTAGTAAGTATAAGTATTCTACCTGAACAAGATTTAATAAATGGAGTATGTTAAGCGAAATTCTATTAAAATATAAAGAAATTATTCAAAAAGATACTGTATGAACATTCCTGAGTTGTTTAGGAATTCTCCGTACTTTAGAAGTATGTATCATATATTTTTTTCTTTGTTACCAACACAGCTGCTACTCATAAGCAATTTTACGCACCTAAATAAAAAAAAAACTTTTCGAAACAAATTCCAAGCCATTTTTTTCATGTTTCATGTAACATAGTACTGAAAAAGAAGCCCGTCAAGCTCGGGCATGGGCGGCGATGCGTCAAACGCGACTGTCTGCTTACGAAGTCACTGAAACGTCTACTACAGTGTCTGGGTAGGGGCTGCTGTTCAAACATCGACATACATTTAACTGTTTTTCAGTATTACATAAGAGTATTTTGTTTTGTTCCCAATGTTTGTTATAATCAAATTTGCAAACATATTCACAAACATTAACATATGTAAATAAATATATGCACACACTTCACAAAACATTAACTTCGTCCCACATTAAGATGCCTATGGTCTTGTGTCGCGGGTACTGAGCAACGGTATATGCCCAATATCTATAAATACTTAGATAAGTATAGAAATATCCACGACTCGGAAACAAACATCGATATTCATCATATCAATGTTTGCACCTACCGGGATTCGAACCCAGGACCTATGCCGTCGCAGGCAGGGTCACCTATTACACCAATCGGCCATCAATACGAGTAACACGAGGAAATACAAAACTGATAGGCATTTTTAATTTGATGTATTGACTCTTTGTGTGAGTTTAATTTCCTGATTTGGCTTGCAGTATTTGTTTGCTTAATTAATTAGGTTTGGTTATGTCATATCAGAATAATAACGGACAATCCAAGCAAATAATTAGCGACGAGCTAGAAATATCGGCTCGGATGAAACGGTCGGCTCATGGACGTACTAACATTATTATAAACTTCAATCACTTAAATTTTCACAGTGTACAAAACAGTAGTAAGTTAGGCACTGTTTAAAATGACATTTGACAGCAAAATGTATGGAATATCTTGTAAGTTTAGGCAGTTAATGGCAAATAGTGTTTAAAGCGTTCTTATAATATGCTGAGGGTGCAATATAACAACGCTTTCCGTATCGTCATGAAGCTTCCGAGGTACTGCAGTGCGAAGGGCATGTTTGCTGATGCGGGGGTACCGGACTTCTGCGCCGTTTTGAGGGGCCGTATAGCCTCATTTTGGGCTAGGCTGCAATGTAGTGGTAACACCATACTCGTACTTAGTATAATTAACGATGACTTCAAAGATAAGTTTAAAAAGTATTGGGCACCTGTACATCTGTCTGAGAACGGTAAAGCTCAATGTGCTTAATTTGTTTAATTATAGGTGCCTATATTCTATGTTTTATTTTATTTTATTTATTACATTATTTTGAATTGTATAGTATTGTATTGCATCTAATTGTAATTATGGGTTTGTTTTGACCTGAAATAAATGATTATTATTATTATTATTAAATTCTTTTGTAATAACACGGTCAATATTTTTTTAACTACGAGTATGTCTCTATTTGCCTATTGTAGTATGGAACAAATATGACTTTGGTCATAACGTGCTAGGAATTGAATGAGTGAACCAGGGTATAAGCAATTGGTTTAATATGTTTTGACTGACAGACGGACTGGCGTATCCCACGATGGTGTTACTATACAGGATGTTTTTTCGTTGCCACCCTTAACGAAGGGTACGTACTCTATACATCAAATAAAGTAAGTTTATGGCAAAAAATGTTGGGAACGATGTAATTTTTTTTATTTTTTATTACTTTATCGGATGATATTTATAGTGTCCAGTGTTTATGCTAGTTTTTTCATAGACAGATATTAATTATTTCTCGTGATAAAATCTTGCTACGCGCTTCAATGTGCATTTATGCAGAAAAACGCAGTATATTTATTCAACTCTGGACTCTAACATCTTGGGAACCAGACACTTCCCAGGTATACTTCCATAGAGAAAAAAGATCGTGATGATGAGGAGATTCCGTAGTTTTCGGGAACTTTGACGACCAAAAACATCCTGTATATATACAGTATGCTTAAAAAGAATCTCTAGACACAATTTGGTTAAGATATTTGTATGAATTGAAAAACATAAGCCTGTAAATGCAATTACAAAAATTAATTTGAATTTCATTATTAGAATGAACTATTTCGCTACCATCTATCTATATAACTTTATAGGTAGGTATATCCTCCAGTACAGCTGAGTATCTAAAGGCCTCCTCTTTACTGCGACAATGCCCTCTGTTCTAAACAAACTTGAACTTAAATTTATTTATAATTTATGAGACCTATCGTGCTGTCTCTATCTTGATCAAGATTTAGAGAATGACATATCTAGATAGGCTATCTGAGCGTTGGAAAAATCTAAAAAATAAAATTCATAACTAGAATCTTTTTTTTTTTCTTAAAAAAATACTTACTAAGAAATAATATAATATTTTGAATTACAACAAAATTGTTATTATGTGTTGAAAGAAAAACACATAGCATCGCAGGAATATCTTCCTGGTGAAGACTATGTCAAACTAAGGAAGGCACCTCAGCGTCAAAGGAAAAACTGACCGCGACAGTGGCGCCCTCGCAGGTGATAAGCAGGTATTAGTACCAAACTAGCGGGATGAAAAGGTAAGATCACAAACCATTCTTCAATCGATGCTATGTGTTTTTCTTTCAACACATAATAACAATTTTGTTGTAATTCAAAATATTATATTATGTGTTTGTCAAAAAACACATAGCATCGATTGAAGACCTGTTTGATATCTGCTGGTGATAAACACAAAACACTATGTGTTAAATAATCACTAAGTTTATTATAATACTTATGTAATCACTATTATAAAAACTTTATCAGTACTTTCAACAAACTTCTTTAAATCTTTAAAGAATGCTTAAATTACTAATAGGTAATGTTTAAGTACCTATTTAAAACAAAATTATAAAACAAAAAAATAATTCCTGGCACACTTGGCACAAGAAGAACTTAACCATCACTTCTAAGATAAAAATATCAAAACAATAAACATAACAAACTGCTTTGCATAAAAACATAAAAACCAATCTATTCTGGCTGAAAATTATTAAACAATAATTGAGATCTATTAGCTCTCTTTTCAATTTCCCTGCAATAGTATTTTCTTAATGTATTTTCATTTTTCCAGTTACCTCTAGACAGTATTACATCAACAGGTTGGTTATCTAGCCAGCCAGCTGAAGCCACAGCTGACCTAAAGGAGCCTGGTGATGCCTTTATACCTGCCTCCTTTAGCCCAGATCTGACCCAGCCACCAATTACTGTTCTTGAAGCTGGCCGTGGTTCACCAGTAATAGTTATAAATAAGTGTTTTAAACCACCTCTTCTCTCTTGAGAAATCTCAATAAGCCGCTTTATCCAGGTAACAGGGCAAACCTGTACATTTGGGTGTTTCAATAACCTCCATCCTGACTGCCTATGTTTAACTGAATCTGTTTTTGAACCAAACAAAGGCCACAAAATGATCATCTCATCCAATATGTGAATATCTGACTCAGAAATACTCAACAGAGTGAGATCATGTACTCTTCTACCAGAGGCTAAGAGAAGGATCACTGCTGTTCTTCTAGACACATCAAAAAGAGTTTGTCTTTGGCTTGGTACAGTTAGCCAATTAAAAATAATTTCAGCATCCCAAACTGGTGTTTTAGTTTTTGTAGGCTGAGCTGAAGATATTGCTTTAAGAATCTGCTTTAAAAGTAATTGGTCATCTGATTCTTGGGAGTGTTTAATTTTGCAAAATGTAAATACTGCTGACTTATGAACCAGTATGGTGCTATATGCCAGGTTCTCTTCTATATGCAAATATGCGAGAAATCTGGAAATTTGCTGAAAATCTGGATTATTCACACTCACTCCATTCTGATCACACCACTTAAACCAACGCTTCATTGCAGGATAATAAGTGCTGATTGTAGATTGTCTCCAACTAGTACCTAACAGTTGTTTTTCAGCTTCTGACCAACCACTAATCTGTTCTCCCCACCTCCAACCAACCAAGCCTGTAGCTTCAGTTGGTCTACCTGTGCTGGAGGAAGACCTGTTGCAGTGTCGATTAGGCTCTCCGAGAGCCTCTCTATCACCACAGGTGGTTCCAGAGCTCGTGATCTTAGGTCTGCTAACCAAAATGTCTTCTCCCACAAAGGTGCTATTACTATGAATATTCCTTTGGCACTGTTCAGATGAGCTAGAACTCGGGGCATGAGATTGGGAGGTGGGAATACCCATGCTAGATGAAATTTCCAGTTGCGACTGAAGGCGTTTGCGAAGAGTGCTGAGTGATCTTTGCAGTCTAGCGAGACGTACTTGTTGACCACGGCTGTTTCTGCAGACGCGAAGAGGTCGACGTCTGGAGTGCCCCAACGATGGAATAATCGGTTTGTTGTAGTGGGCAACAGGTGCCATTCGGATATTTGCCGTCCTCGGGAGAGGCGATCGGCAATGCAGTTGTACCTCCCCGGGAGGTAGTGTGCTGACAGGAGAATGTTCATTCGTTCTGTCAGCTTCAACAACTTGCATGTCAGGTTGAGAAGACTCAAGGAGTGTGTCCCTCCTTCCCTCCGTATATACGAGACCAGGGTCCGATTGTCGGACTGGACTAGAATGTGGGCATTCTGAAGGCAATGCAATTGATTCCGAATCGATGCATATACTGCGAACAGCTCTTTCCAATTCGAATGCCATTTCTTCTGTTCTATCGTCCAGATACCTGACAGTAGTGTCTCGTTCAACTGGGCTCCCCATCCCCAGTTCGCCGCATCGGTTGTCAAAAAGTGGGTGAATGGCCGTTGATGCAGAGCAGATCTGTTCTGGATTGCATTTTTCCACCACTTGAGATCGTTGCGGACTTGTGGGGGCAGCACTAATTTCACAGACTGATTGAGGCGGAATCTTTTGAGAAAAATCTGCAGATAACGGCAGTGCAGTCGGCCCTTTGGAATCACAAAGTTGGCGAAATTTAATTGGCCTAGAATCCTCTGAATCTGTTTCAGGTTGGATTTGGGTCTGTTTAATATATTTTGTACTGCCGCCTCTATCTTTCTTATCTTTTCCCTTGCTAGAAACATTGTATTTGAGTCCGTATTCCAGGTTATGCCCAGATACTCTATTTCCTGTGCTGGCCTTAAAATTGATTTTGTATAATTTATTTGCCATCCTAAAGACTCCAGAAGATTCACAACTTCCGCAGTATGTGAAATCAACTTGGTCTGGTCTTGATGGGCCAGGAGGAAATCGTCCAAATATACTAGCACCCGATAGCCTCTGGCACGAAGGACCTCCGCGATCCAATTCGTTAGGGCTGCAAAAGTCCTGGGGGCAGATGCCAGGCCAAAAGGTAGGGATGACATTTGTAGCAGTTCTGTCCCGTATACCATCCTGAGATAGCAACGATGAGCTTCCGCTATTGGCACATGAAAATATGCGCTGGAAATGTCTATCTTTACCATCCAATCTTGTTTTTGCAGAAACTCTGGCACTGTAGCATGGGAAATTAATTGGAAATGTCTGGTGTGGATATGCTTGTTCAACCCCCGAAGGTCGAATATTGGGCGTAGGCTGCCATTGCTCTTCGGTACCAGAAACATTTTTGATAGAAAACTTGGGCTTATCTGAGAAGGTTTTTCTAGAACCCCTTGATCCTTTAATTCCTGTATTATTTTTGACATTTCTGGAGTCATTCTTGTAGTATACTGTTTTCTCACCTCCAGACAAGGGTAATTCAGAGGTGGCTTGCTCACAAATGGAATGCGTGCTCCTGAGATAATTTTTAGAATAAATTGGTTTGCCCCGAAGGCTGTCCAAGCTGGTAGAAAGTTCCGTAAGCAACCCCCCTTGAAAACCTGCTGCAAATAGTCATTTTTTATCTTTGGAACGAAAGGAATTATTATTAAACTTACTATCTTTCTTAAATTTTTTATTAGTATTTTTACTATTTTTCCCTGAAAAGTTATTACGGGCAGGAGCTGGTAGTGTAAAGCGAGCTCCTTGAGCACTATGACTAGGTATAAAAGTCTCAGCTGGACGCTTCTTATTAGGTGGCTTACTCTCTCTAAGGTATGTAGGCATATTAAGCCAAGTACTTGTCCCCCCGAGAGACTGTACAACAGGCATTAAAGTATCACGATCAAACAAATGCTCTGTACTAGGAGGAACTTTTCTCAAAGTACTTTGAAGATTTTTATTAGGTATTTCACTTATAATTCGTTCTCTCCTAACTTCAATGCACTCTGCCCTCTTGCCACAGACTACTTGAAGGATCTGTTCCATATTCCTATAATTCTGAGATGTAGGTCCAAATAAAAGCATTATTTTATTAAACAAACTTTCCGAATTTAATTCTGATGGTGAGTTGTTAGCCCAGTTGACAATTTCCTGGAGATTATTACGAATAATCTCTTTATGTTCCAATAAACCATTTGTCAAGCCAGCCATTACTCTCTCTGTGGTAGCTAAATAATCTTTACCTTTATTAAAATGGCACAACTCATCATTGATATTTAGTTCGGTAAAGCCCGGCTTAGCTAACAAGGTCTGTAATGCCCGTGCATATTTAACCTCTTTCCAGCCTTCAGAGTTGAAATGTTGGAGTTTAATTAACTCATTAATGCGATCTCGTGGTGCATTTTTGATCAATTTACTACTATCACTTACTGTTTCAATTTGACCAAAATCAAGTTGTCCTGATGTCGGCTTTGTTAGAAATTCCGTGGAAGGAGATGGATTTGAAATTACGTTTGTGGTAGGCATGCAAGATTTCAAGTAATTTGTAAGACTACTTACATGAGTTATTAGGGCGTCCACCCGTGGATCAAAACCCTCCGAGGGTTTTGTTCTCTTGTTAGGTAGACGAGAGCATGAGGACTCGCTTTCTGACTCCGAGTCAGCAGCGTCCCCACTGTCATTATTACATGACGATGCTCGCTTCTCTCCGCGAGAAGCTTGCGATTCATTCCCATCACTCATTTTACACCAAAACACTTGCAAAACACACAAAAATCACGTAAAATTTCTAAGCCGAACCTTTGCGCGGGATTTCACAAAACACTATGTCAAACTAAGGAAGGCACCTCAGCGTCAAAGGAAAAACTGACCGCGACAGTGGCGCCCTCGCAGGTGATAAGCAGGTATTAGTACCAAACTAGCGGGATGAAAAGGTAAGATCACAAACCATTCTTCAATCGATGCTATGTGTTTTTTGACAAACACATAATAAATATTCACACACTACACAACACATTAACCTAGTCCGACATTAAGATCCCTAAGGTCTTGTGGCGTGGGTACTAAGCAACGGTATACAAATACATAGATAAGTATAAAAACATCCATGACTCGGAAACAAACATTGATATTCATCATATCAATGTTTGCACCTACCGGGATTCGAACCCAGGACCTATAGCGTCGCAGGCAGGGTCACTACCTACTAGACCAGTAGGCCGTCATAATCTTTGAACACAAGTCGTGTAAATAACCACCAACTAGGGAATTTATCAACATCCTGTATATATGATTGTGTCCGGTAGCTGCCGTCACAAGCGGCATCTTTGTGCAATTCACACTATCATCAAAATAGTTATCTCATATAAGGATTGCTTATGTAATGTTATTACCATCTTACGGCCAGTTGTTAAAGTAGTCAAACTCAAATTTATTCTTATTGTTTATTGTACACAGAGACATTACAATAAATACAGGGAAATTTATAAAAGAAATTAGTTAAAATTAAATAATTTAGTTAAAATTAATCTCTCTCCTATGCTGAAAAGAGGCTTCAATAACAACCTGTCACTGATCAAGCATCTGTCCCCGCTATACTAATCGTTGCTGTGAGAACTCCTTTGTGATACTGCAGTTTTGGCTACTTCACTTCGAAAATACATCCGTGTATGTATTTATGTAAAATTATTCAGTCTAACTATAGTTTCTTGGGGTATTTTATCTATTAGTAAGCTTAAATACAGATAAAAAAATTTACCTTGGCATGACAATGTCTTAAGTTTTCTTAATGATGATATTTTTGATGTCTAATTATTTTATTAAATAAATAAAAATCTATTTGGTTTTAGCATAGGTACCGACCATAAATCCAGATGTTTCGTACAAAATGTCATCGTACACAGTAAATTTCGGCGCGGTAAGAAAACTGCAAAAAGCGTAAAGCATCCTCCACATTACACCCATATTAAATTATATACATACGCACTTTATTCCGCCAATAATTAAAATCATCTATGCTGCTCTGGGAGTGAAAAAAAAAAGTGTAATACTACAGCTGCTTCTCTTCCCGAGCATACTGTACAAGTCAGTAGAGGGACAAGAGGGTCTTGGTGTTTTGTAGGCGATGGGCTGACCACCTGTCACTACTAACCGAACTTGTACATCTCAACTACACTCTCAAAATTGGTCAGAAGTGGCACCATGTGGTGCTCTGCTTACCTCATAAGGGATAAAGGCGTGATTATATGTATGTATATATAATTAAAATTACAACTTCAAACCGCAAATACGTTCTTTTACCCGCGTACATGTTTACGTATACGTAAATGAATAAATCCCGCGATCGATGGATTGATGCTCGTCAAATAGATATATTTTATATAAGTAATGAAAAGCGCTGGGTTGCGGACTTATTCCGGGAAATCTGCGACTGGAACCATACGGAGAATCATATTGTAATGGTACATTAAGAAGGTTTATCTCTTTAAACTCACTTACTTTTGCCTAGACTAGGTATGGGACGTAGTAACTATTATGTAATTTGTTATTATACACTTGAAACTTGGTACAGATGTTCGGGAAGAGTGTACCAACATAACAAAACAAAAAAATCGATAATCGAAAGTACGTTGCCCGCGAAATTTGAAAAGTCACCTTACTTTTTGAACACACCTCGTATGTACTGTACCATTATTGCTTAGTTTTTAAAACTATTGCAATTGAAACGTTCGCGTGACACTAAAGAAAATGGATTGATTAATTTTATTATTAGAATAAATACCTATTTTCTTATTAAATCCCATTCTTTTTAAAGTCAAAGGTTTGACTATACAGGGTGTAACAAAAAGGGTATGTTAAGCGAAAAGCTATGTAAATAGCCCACTGTAGAGAATCTATCCACAAAATTTGAGACCTGAAATCACATGTTTATTATTCCCGATAATATGAAGAATTTTTAAATATCTCAGGAATTTTTATACAATCTTGAAAAATAAAGTGTGATTTCGAGTCTCAAATTTTGGAAATAGGTTCTCTATAGTGGGCTATTTACATAGCTTTTCGCTTAACATACCCTTTCTGTTACACACTGTACACTGCAGGCAAATATTAATCGTACATAGAAACAATCAAACAAAATAATATTATTTTAAAACTTATAACAAACATTTTCAGAACACAAAATGTATGATTATCTTGCTTTCACATTCACAAGCCATAAAAATAATAATTAGGTACAATTTTTTCATCGAAGTTAAAATAATCAACACAGATTCGAAACTCCGGAATAAGGCCGCAATGTCAGTTCAATCATGTAATGGATATCGGAAGCCAACGTTTCTTCATGGAGCCTCCCATGCATTCGTGCCAACAGAGCGGCATAAAAAAAACTTTATTAATTTTTTTTCTGCGCTGCTATCCAAATTTTTCCATCATTCATAGATAGTGAAGCGAACTGTGCTTGCAATGTTATTAAACAGGATTGATTTTTATCGATTTTGATTTGGCTACTTCTAATTAAATTAACGAAGAAGGATTGAGGAGCCTACCATCCTGAAAGGAAATCGACTGGACAATCATCTACTTAAGTTTACCTTAAGCGATTAATTTCTGGCATATCTGTTTTTTCGTCGACTAAAGAACTCTACAGACGATAATTTGTCAATAATAATTACATCTGTCCTCGATATACCAAACGTGATTGTGGAATCTCTTTTAAGATCGCACAGTTTTATATAAAATATACCGTATGTAATATATAATAAAGAAGCTCAAGATCGCACAGCGAGCGATGGAGAGAGTTATGCTTGGGATCTCTCTGCGTGATCGAATCAGAAATGAGGAGATCCGCAGACGTACAAAGATCACCGACATAGCTCAACGGTCAAGCAAGCTGAAGTGGCAATGGGCAGGGCACATAGCTCGAAGAACTGATGGCCGATGGAGTCGGAAAGTTCTAGAGTGGATACCACGTATCGGCAAGCGCAGCGTGGGAAGGCCACCCGCGAGGTGGGTGGACGACTTGGCCAAGGTCGCGGGCGTCGATTGAATGCAGGCGGCTTCCGACCGGTCGGAGTGGAGGTTGTTAGGGGAGGCCTATGTCCAACAGTGGACTTCTCAGGGCTGTAAATGATGATGTAATGTATATTATGTATCGTATGTATAAATTTAAGACACAATATACCTTACGTACGCTAAATTATTCACATAATTACCAAACTGTAATATCTGAAAGTCATCGTAAAAATAATTCGTGGAATGAAGACAACGCAAAAATAAAGTATCTACCTTAGAGTAAAAACAGATGTGAAAATCTGGTAATATTTGTACAAATTCGAAAGTCACAGTGCTGTGAGAAACGTGTGTTAAAAATAAAATTGTCGCCGTATTTCACGTGGCGGCCACGTATCTACGTTGCGTAAATGTAAAACTGTGTTCACATCGACTTTTGTTATGTACGGCAGAAAATTTCGGAAGTTTATTTATTTTATATTAATGTGTGGTTGGCTTTTAGAAGATTATACAGATATTATTATGATATAGGATATATAGGTATGACTATTCGTCCATCTCACTTTATATCGTAAATGTGAATTATTACAAGAGATGAGTTGAGTTGGGGTACAAGTTTACAAATCGGTCAAATGTTTACCCAATTGCTCTACAGGGTGTAACAAAAAGGGTATGTTAAGCGATAAGCTATGAATATAGCCCATTATAAAGAACCTATTCCCAAAATTTCTGACTCGAAATCACATGTTTATTTATTAAGATTGTATGAACATGCCTGACTTGTATAGAATTTCTCCATACTAACTGGAAAAATAAACATTTGATTTCGAGTCTCAAATTTTGGGAATAGGTTCTCTATAGTAGGCTATTTTCATAGCTTTTCGCTTAACATACCTCTTTTGTTACACCCTGTATAAGGAGAATCATGTTTTTCGAGTGTATGTATATACCTAAGTATATAAAATTAATATATATTTCTTTGTAGCTATGCAGCCTAAACAATTTGTTTCAATAATTTGTGTTTAGTGAATATAAAATATAATTAATAGTGGGTAGAAATACTAAGACTACGAAAGTTTTTCCACTTTCGTTGCCTTAACCTGAAGAACATGGACCTGCCGGAAACATATAAATTACATAAATAAATAAGTAACTGTTTTATGTAAAAAGAATATTCTTCTCTATCGTCAGGTCATTGTGAAAGCGGCATTATATCATTTCACGCAGATCAGCTGGTTAGCTTCAAGCAATATTGTGATTTGTGGCCGAGCTGATTGGGACCGTCGAGAGCTGGTTTCTGGCTTGTAAAAACTTTTTACTATCTCATCCAAGAATAGATTAGGTATGTTTTCTTTATTCAAATAAGCATTTGAGAGTGTGACATGTCAGTGCAGATTTTAAAAAACCTATATAGCAAGAACGTTTTTTTTACCAAGGATGTTTGAAGTTTATTTTTTTTAAGGATCTTTAAGGCGATTTTAGTAGATTCCAATATAGTATTCCGTACTTGTTGTCAATTTACATTTCCCTATTAACCTAAGAAATAAACTGTATTATTATTCTGAAATAATAGCTTTCAAAACGCTAAGTTCTCGCCAATCATAATGGAGATTAACCTAGACACCAGTGCTGGAGATATTATAGTGCACAAGTTTATGCGTAACCACAGATGCACTCTCTATTCCTTCACTCTTATAGTCTGATGGGATGGTAAGCCAATACGATCGGAGAGAGATCAGGCGCTGGATCAACGGTTTTGCCTAGGAAGGCCACCCTACTTCCGACCGCTCGGAGTGGAGGTTGTTGGGGGAGGCCTATCCAACAGTGGACTTCTCAGGGCTGTAAATGATGATGATGATGAGGTACTGGTCTGTAATTGGGATCGAATCTACGAGTACGAGTATAGTCCCCGGTTGGAAGATAACGCCTTAACCGTTGCAGAATACATAATATATAGGTAATAACAGAATATTTATTTATAGTTTACATTATTGGGTGGATAATAATACAAAATAAATAGCTTAAATCTAGGACTTATTTACAAATAGAACACTCGTAAGATATAATATCGTGTTTATAATTATGTAAGCAATACATTTCATTATTATTACAGATCAAGCTATTCCAATATCAGTACGAATTTCGCATATCATTCGATATCTCATTTCACAGCAATATTATATGAAAACATTAATAATGTCGATACACGCCGAATGTACTCCGAGATGTTTGCGGACGATGTCTGAGCAAACATCGATTACTTACTGTTTGTTTGCTCAAGGGTTAATATGATATTATGATCGAGGATATCTATATGATCGGAATTAATGTATGCCATAATATTGTTAACATATGACAAGTAATATAGTCCCGTGCTGATGCGGGGCTTCACTAGACTACATCAGCTGCATCTCGTGTCGTAAGAGCCGACAAATTAATTCGGGCTTTTTCTCATATGATAAACTAGCAACTAGTCACTGATAATGTACATATTATACCCGCTATATGTGGCTGATTGTATCTACTTTATTATCCTGCAGATGAAGCTACCCCATTTAACGCAGCCATGTGTGTATGTACACGATATGGATAGTTAGTGGAAGGACGAGAAGCGGTAAGCTTAAGTTAGATATTATAAACGTTGAGTCTACCTCCGCTTTTTATGCACAATACTACAATCTAGCGGTCGGTAATAAATTAAATGATATAAATTATGTGTCCATTCTTCCATCTTCTTCTATACATAAAATAAAAATGTAACGGATCGCTGTCTGTACATGGAATATATATGAGAAAAAATATCATGTGATTTTTGAATTTTTTGTCTGTTTGTCTGTGTGTTTGTGCACGCTAATCTTAGAAACGGCTGAACCGATTTCGATGCAATTTTCAGGAATATGTTGTGACAGGTCCCACTTAACATACAGACTACTTTTTGTCCCGGGCAAAAGTTTTTATCCCGGATAATTTCGACATTTAGTTTTAGTCCACGCTGATGCAGTCGCGGGCGTCCACTAGTTCTAAATAAGTCAGAGTGAGTTAGAGGCTTGAAATCAACATGTAATTTCAAGTCTCAAATTTCATGGATAGGTGCTGTAGGTATTCATATTAGTATAATTCTTAGACTCTATGTAGCTGTGTACCACCCCATGCCTGCCCGTGGGTATCGTACGAGGCGATTAAGGATTTCCGGGAGGCGGGCAGAGCGCCTCCCGTACTGACAACATAGTCCGAAAATCACACTGCGGTCACCAACCCGTCTGCCCAGCGTGGTGACTATGGGCGTGCTCTGGGGGAGGCCTACGTCCAGCAGTGGAATGCAATAGGCTGAAGAAGAAGATATAGCTGTTTCCACCACGGGCAAGTGAATTTGACTCACCGACCGATTTTTACAAGCAACATAATATTTTGCCTTCTCAGGCCACTAAATGAGCGCTGGCCATAACTTCTAGTGTTAGGTCATTTATCATTAAATTTAGGTTAGTTCAGTAACGACTCGAGGCGCCGTAAATTTTTATCTTGGACCAAATGAAGACGTATAGTGAAGAGTCTGTAAAAGTTTTAAGGTTATTTCTGGTACGAGATAAGGATATTTTAAACGGTTGATATTTTTTATTTATTCTTTTATAGGTACCAAAATGTAATGGTATTTAAGATTATTTTCAATATTTGTGTTAGTTTATAATCTAGATATTATTTAGATGCTTGTGGTCGCCCGCGACTTCGCCTGCGTAAACTGCAGAAATCCCGTCAATTTCCGTTCACGTGGATTTTCCGGAAAACCCTTTCTTTATTTATTTATTTATAAGGCTTGCCAACAACATAAATATCACACATTATTAAAAACATTATTTGAGCAAATATTCTGATATATATGTCACTTACAGGCTAGCACAACATTCCTAAATTAATTCAATAATACAATAAATCATTTCAATACAAACAAAGAAAACATGCTTAACAAATTTTCTTATCGTCTGACTACGTTATATGAAGAACACACCCTTTTAGGCTGTAATTTAATCCGTCAGTCCTGAATGACTATTTAGGATAAAGCATTTTATGTATAGATTTAAGGCGTTGGAAGTCTAAATTAAATTTAAATAAAAATTCATTTATTTCAGTTAATAGACCCATAGATTCTGATAACAATTATTATTATTATATTAATATCATGAAACATTTGAAATTACAAAATTTAGTTAATTTGATAAATTTTTATAATGTCTGAAATATAAACATTAAACACTAACAACAACACCGAAACAAACAAAAAAAACATTTCCGGGAGTTGGTCTAACCGGGAGTTAGACGGATGACCTAGTCAGAGTCGCGGGAATCTGCTTCAGGTCGCTTTCAACTGTCACAGTGGAGGTCATTAGAGAGGCCTATGTTCAGCTGTGGACTTGATGAATCGACTTCATGAAATATATATATATAATATTTAATATAATATTTTCTTACTTCATACAATCTCAATTCTACTTCCTGCATCCATATTTCACAATAATCTTTCCCGAAACGTAAGCGAGACAGCATGCACTTTGCATCGATCTATCAAATTCTAACACACATGTTCAGTTTCGTATGACAAATGCGTCCTTAATCTGTATAGTGCCACAAGCATATGACACGTTGACGGCATCGCCACTATAGTCAAAGACTTGCAAAATACAAATTAATATGAGTTTAGATAAAATTATATTGTAAGACAACATAGGCTTAAAATATAAAGAAATATCCAAATGGATTTGGGTGGCTTATTAGATAGGAAGAGTTCTATATAGTCACTTGTTCATAATTCAGAGTTTTTTTTTAAACCCTTTTCATGCTAAAATTACAGATAGCACTATTAAATTACATACAAAAAAGAACTCAAGATATCAAAATGTGGCTGTGGTCCTCTACTTCTGAGATCATCTCTTGATCCTGCGGTTCTAGCTGTGTATATATACATATATGTTATGGATAAGTACCTAGTTTCATTCCATATAAAGAAGAGCACAAATTTATGCAAAAAAGAGACCAGCGGGGTTCAAGCTATGTTATAATCAGTTTCACACTATTCTGTAATTTTAATTACCTACTACCAATAAAGTGCTACGAGTATACATACATACAAAAATGTCGCCTTTTTCCCGGAGGGTAGGCAGATGTCACGTATCTACATTTACCACGGTCCTAGCATACCTCTTTAGCTTAATCTGCCTTTATGATATTCTTCAAGCGTAAAGTGCTAACCGACTCGATCTTCTTCAAAACAGCTAGCCATAACGTAAATGTGTCATTCTACAATCCGCCGGCGATAATATTCACAATCTATCTTACAATCAGCCAGTTTCCGACTTGGTCGATCCGGGGACTCACATTACACATTATTTTGTATTCTCTTTTTTCCGGGCCTGCCGTAAATTATGGCAATAAATTTGTCCGGGACACATTCCCGCGTTTTCCGTATTAATTAAACCGTATAGAAGTTCGGTTTATTATTTATTCCCTTTATTATGTGCGAGTGCTTTTTTAATTGTTTCAAAGGTCGGAATCGGTTGGTTTGACCTCATTTTTGGTTTTGTTGATGGTTAAGATTAATTTATCTAGCTGTTAGTACTTACTTATAACAAACATGATTAAATTAGGTATTGGAATAAATAGTTGCGACGACGGGTTTATTGAAACTTTCTATTGAGGCTCGATTAAAAAATCTAAAAAATTAAACAGTATTTCAATTTAGCTGCTACATTCTACTTTCACTGCCGCCATTACTTCTTCATTTACTGCGCGTGTCAAAATCGAAATTCTGCGATAAATTTATTTCAAAAAAGCACTCAAATCCCTATCCGAACTAATATTATAAGTGTGAAAGTAAGTTAGTTTGTAATCCTCTTACCACATTATTTACTCAACCAATCTACTTCAAATTTCGCATACACATAGTTGAGAATACAAAGAAGGGTATATTTTGCTACATTCTGAAGTCCACACATTCAAAGTCGCGGGCAACAGCTATTAACTACGTTAAAAAAATAGACACAAAGCAATAAAACAGCAAATTAATTGACACTAACAAACAAAATAGATCATCTAAATCCGAATGACCTGCAGCATCCGGCGGCGTCTATTTAAAGCCGATGTCGCGGTAATATAATAAAACGGGCGATTTATGTACCGGCCGGTTTGTCCGTTATTGGAGTGCCCGTTTGTCAGTTTGCTGTCCTGTTGGATGAATGTTATTTTAATATCCATACTAATTATCTTTAATGGATTTATGATTAATTTAGAAAATTGAGCTAAGTTGAAGGAACGTATTTGATGATAGTGGCCGGACGCCCGTCTTTCGTAAGCTGTAGAAAAAAAACGTCGAAAATTCCCGAGAAAAATATTTTAAAAAGTAGCCTGACACTCAGGCTCTTGACTACCTGTGTACAATATTTTCTTGAAATACGGATCAGTAATTTTGGTATGAAAGCAAGATCTGTCTGTCACGCATTAATAATTTTAGTAAGGATTCTTGTACTTACTACATATTTCTTTATTAAATAACACGAAACTATTATTTCACTGTAAGATAGGTAGATAACGTGCAAAAAAAACAACATTAGTTATAATAATTTTACTTAAACATAAACGTGATATTCGTTATTGAATTTGACGATTATTACGTTTTCTGTACCTACCTATATCACCGTTACCATTTCAAAATTACAGAAACCGAAAAATGTAACAAGAAATTTGAACGAAACAATCGCGAAACTCTAAAGTGCTCTATCAATGCTAAAGTTATATATAGTTGAATCAATGCCAACATAAACTGCGAAACTAGTGAATGAAGATGACGTTCCACTCTCACAGAAATAGAAGCTCTTTGATTAGCAACACTGGATATAGAAAATAAATTAAAATATTATTTATACATACTGACATAACATAAAATTATACAGGTTGTAACAAAAGGGGTATGTTAAGTGAAAAGCTATGAGAATAGTCCAATATGTAGAACTTATTTCCAAAACTTGAGACCCGACGTCAAATGTTTATTTTTCCAGATAGTATGGAAATTTTCTAACATTTTCATACATAAAAATAAACATGTGATTTCGAGTCTCAAATTTTGGAAATAGGTTCTCTATAGTGGACTATTTATATAGCTGTTCGCTTAACATACTCGTTTTGTTACACCCTGTATATATATATTCACACACTACACAACATATTAACCTAGTCCCACACTAAGATCCCTAAGGTCTTGTGTCGTGGGTACTAAGCAACGGTATATAAATATCCCGGGGCTTTATCCCAGACGATGAACTAGCAACTAGTTACAGATCCATTTACATCTGTCCTCGTTATGTAAACGTGGCTGTAGAATATCACTAGCGATCTCATTGACTATCATATTAAAAAAAAACAGCTGTATGTAGGTACGTATAAGGACAAAGAAATTAATTTAAAATATTATTTTTACAAATTAATGAAATTACGCAAAAGTGTCTCGCCGGTATGTACTTATTTATATCAAATAATTGACCAACATAATAATATACCATCTGATTCAGTTTATAATAAATTGTATAGGTATAATAATAAAAGTCGAACTCGTTACGACATGTAGGTAATCGAAATAACTACATAATAAATATTCCAAGATTTACGCAATTGGGTAAAAGGCCGAAATATTTTTTTCCATCCAAATTCATAGATGTTCATTATTTGAAAAGCTTAAATCTAAAAACGAGTAATACTGGTATCGTACTTGCGTATGAGCGAGTAACACAAATAGGAATGATTAATGTCTAAAAGTAACAACTTTGTTACACTAAAGTATTAATACAAAAACGTACGCCATATATCTGCTTAAAGGACAGATGAATAAACGCATGTTCAAGTAAATGAGATATAATTCAAAATGTAAGAGAGAATAAATCAAATTTAATAAGTAACATGATTCACGTATCGAATGCTGAAAATATAATAATAACTAATTCCTTAATTAATTTCAAATAAATTGTACATTTTATAATGATAACCTAATTCCAAAATCAATGGGTAAAATTATTATTATAAAATCGTACAATATTAATGAGCTTTAATGTTTTAAACAGAAATATAATAAACGAAATACCTATTCGTAGACAAACAATCTATTGTAAAATATCTACACAGAATAATATTTTATTGTATCGCACCTTTATTCAGTCCTGTGCTGATGCGGAGTTTCACTAGAACTAGAATACATCAGCTGCATCTACGTCCATGAATGTCGTAAGAGTCGACTAAGGAACTTGGGCATTTTCTTAGCCAAGGAGCTAGTCGTTTATCATGTCCATCTGTCGTCGCTACGCTACTCATAAATATTTCCTTTTTGATCCTACAGTTTTGGCTAACCCATTTCGGGCCGTGCCTATAAGTATCTTCTTCTTCTTCAGCCTATTGCAATCCACTGTTGGACGTAGGCCTCCCCCAGGGCACGCCACAAGGCTACTGCCACAGGGGGGTTTTGCCCATAGTCAGTCACCACGCTGGGCAGGCGGGTTGGTGATCGCAGTATGATTTTCGGACTATGTTGTCAGTACGGGAGGCGCTGCTGCCCACCTCCCGGAAACCCTTAATCACACAAGGTACAAACTCTACTCTGCCGGCACCACGCGGCCTATAAGTATACGCAAGTTTATTTCCGATGTTGTCTGTTACTCAGACTGACACAAAACAAGAGAATTAGAACACACAGTGGCGCCACCAAAGCTGCCAGTTTATAGATTGTCAATCAGATAATATTCTAAAAATATGCAATTCGCCACAAAACGAATTAACAACTGACGCTACATGTTATTTACGTCCAACTGTGGGGGATATGGAAATGAATTGCTGACAAATGCAATTTATTTACTACGTAAAGCCATTGTTTAACTTTAAAAACTTAACTGTTTTTAAATGCGAAAGAGATATTCTGCATGTCACTTCGTGTTGCAGTGATGGTGCGTTTTGTTTGATATTAACATGTTCTGTGAAAAGCTCTCGTTGTTGTCACAAATAAAATGGGAATATATACAAATTTTTTTTAAGCTTTTAATTAACATGTACAATTTTATTTAAAAGTGACAATTACATTTTAGCTTGCAAAAACTTTGGTTTATAAATAAATGAGATAAAAACAAAAGATATCATATTATGATGCCAAATGGTTGTAAATGTTTCTTTTGCAAAATGCTTGTATTTAACTTGATGTATCCGTCAAGTTTGCTATGATTCAGCGTCATAAATTATATAAACTCAAAGTTTCACACTCTATAAAATCTACTTACTAAGTAGTAAAAAAATATAAGCAAATTAAAAATATAATCTATGAGAAGTTATTTTCCTAACATATAGTTAATAGTATCCAATATATACTCCAAAACTAATTCAAATGTCTATCATTTCCTGTTATAATCAACATAAAGACATACACCGGCTCTTTTTCTATATTATTATCAAGCGACTCTCTAATTCTCTCTTACGAATAATTTCTAATATTTAAGAATAATAATTATACATTAAAAAAAACTTACCTGTCACTAAACATACATTACACTACACAATCTAATCCAAATCACAACCTATTAATTCGTAATAAAAAAAAACAAATCAGAACGCGCCGGAAACCGGTGCACGAAACGTCAAAGTCAGCTGTTTTGGCGCGTTTCGAATTTATATTTAGAATGCATTCAAACACAAGTTCTCACTACGAAAGTTTGACATTTAACTTTTTTAAATTTTCGCAGTGGACAAAGGCATTCCCGGCATCCGCCCGGCGTGAGGCGAGGACTCGGACTGCCGCCCGCCGCCGTGCTCGGTATCCGTACTATCACTGAAAGTACATTCTTGCCGCGCTGAAAATTTTATTCAGGCTTTCGGTGCCTATTGAGATCTCGAGATTGGCTAAGGAATTGCTTTTGTGAATTTGTGCAGTAAGAATGGATGATTTATTCATTGTTCTTTGCTAGATGGTAAATGCTTTGAAAAAGGTTGCTGAAGTAAGGTTGTGGTACCTAATTATGGTGAGAGCACTTAACTGAACATGGTTTTAATAAAATCGTAATATAGTTAGTAATTTATGAAAATAAATTGGAATAAAAATTTTATTATCAGATTGTGTAATTTTTTACTATCTTAGTAATTCACAGCAGTATTTTCGGTGGTGGATATTTGGTCCATTTTTGGCCAATTATTATTTTCAAAAATATGAAATTGTATGCGAATAGGTATGTAATAAATGATCAAAGTTATCTATTAATGAAACTGCTTGGAGATAATGGTAAATGCGAAAGAAAAAAAAAATCATTGACTAGAAATTCACAGTAGAACCCAGTAAGTAGCGAAGCAAAGTTGCCGAGACGCTAGTCTATCATAATTATGCTCTTATCTAAGCATGCGAATTGCATACAAAAATCGCATTCATCATAAAAGCAAACTATTCAACAACTTCCATACTTCGGCAAGCATAGGTAGGTATTATCTTTGTTTTTGAAATCGCGTGCAGCAGCGCCCTCTATCCATCAAGGAGATAAGCCGAACAAATACTTTAAGAAATTAGCATAAAGTCACATAAAGCCTAGAAATTGTTTTCAGTGGAGACTGAATTACAATTAGACACTTAGGTAGGACTAATTTACTCTTTCGTCGTGGAGCAGTTGACAGAACTGGGACGTACAAGACGGCGTAAATATTTCGTTATTTGAATATGTACGGGCTATAATATAGTTTATGTAAAATAACGGCTACAAGTACGTGTAATAAGATTATAAAGATGAACTTTGTTACACTCGGGTGAAAAAAAAATTTTCTTAAAACATATTTATAAATCGTTGATGGACTCTAAATATTAACGAAAGGGCATAAGAAATTTTGTATATTCATCCCGTTGCTCATGACTATGCTGTGCAGTGATAGGGCAATAGCCAAAGTGTCTAGGACCTAGACCAGAGGTTCCCAAACTTTTATTTCTCGTAGACCCCTTTCAAAAGTTTACTGGTTCTGGTGGACCCCCTACAGGCCTACATCACATACAAATTAATTGTGAACCTCAATTTTTTCACGCCAACGTAGACCCCCGTCGAGCCTCCTGTAGACCCCTGGGGGTCCACCTGGACCACTTTGGGAACCACTGACCTAGACTCTAGGTAATTTAGGGTCAAAGTTTTTTTTTAAGGATTTTTTTTTCCAAGATTAATTTTGCAGATTTATATTATTAATTTATTAATTACATAGATATTGAAATTATATTTGTTAATATTATCCTAATAATCCATGAACTTGGATTCAGCACAATATGCACTTTTCTTCCATTCGTCCTTATTATCCGTCATCTCGTTACTTACGTTCAGTACACACGCATTATCCTCTTTCATGCAGTCCATTCTTCTTATAGGCCTTCCTAGCATAGGCCTATTTAAATTTATACGTTTTTATTAAATTTGTATGTCAACAATAAACGAGAAATAATGAAACAAGAAAAGTTATAATACACGATGTAACAAAAGGGGTATGCTTAGCGAAATACTATAAAGATGCTTACCAAAGATACGTAATCAAATGTTTGTTTTTCCACATAGTAGGTACCTACTTATGCAAAATTCTGAAACCACTCTGAAAAGTTTATACAATCTCCAAAAATAAACACATAATTTCGAGTATTAAATTTTGTTCATAGGTTCTTTATAGTTGGTTATTTTCATAGTATTTCGCTGAACATACTTCCTTTTGTTTCAAAATTAAAATGAGGTCAACAAAAAGACGTAGGAAATGGTCGTATAACCACAAAAAAATAGTTTAACCTTTTCACGCGACTTGCTGCAGTTATTTACGGTTAGGTTTAACCAGTTTATGATTCCAATTAACTTTATAAATTAAGCGTTTGGCATTAAAACCCATGAATTTTCCTCGGTTTATTTTATTTTTAAATCAGACATAGATTAATGGTCATACTAAAAACTGTTTGAGAAAACTTTGGCAGAGAATATATTAGGCAATCTTAGCTTACATTACTTTTTATGTTTAACTAGCTCTTTGCCTACGAGTCCTTCCTAGCCGTATGTGTATATGTTATAGCGGCAACAGAAACACACCAAAATTTTTAACTTTGAAAACTACACATACACGGACAGACTGGTAACATTGTTATAAAAGGTCTACATTTATATGAAAAATCTATTAATGCTGGATCCGCGCTGGAGAAATACAGATCAAAAGAACAGATAGAAGTAACATGAAACGAAGAACAGTAAGTAGAACTGTGTGCCCGATTTGGAGCCCGTCAGTCCCGTGTACGTTCAACCGCCAAACGGGTCCCTTTTCAGCTGGATGCTGCTGAGACAAGATAGGCGTGTCTACCTTGCAAGCAGCGCTGGTTTTCAAAAGGGACCAATTAGGAGCTGACGTTATGGAAGGTATGTACCTATAGAATATACATACATACATGAGTTACAGATTATAATATATAAATATATGTACATATCCATAAGTTAAAATAAATATGTAAGTGCAAAATATATAAATAAGACAATGTAATATTATCGTTCTCTCAGGCGATAAGCAAGCAACTTGTCACTGATCAATTTACATATATCCGGTATACTAAACGTGGCTGCGGATCTCCTTCATGATCCTGCAGTTCAGGCTTCCTAATTTCGTGAATACACCCGTATCTATATTTGTATATTTATTCAATCATTTACAGCCCTGAGAAGTCCAGTGTTGGACATAGGCGTCCCCCAACAACCTCCACTCCGACCGGTCGGAAGCAGCCTGCATCCAACCGACGCCCGCGACCTTGGCCAAGTCGTCCGTCCACCTCGCGGGTAGGCCTTCCCACGCTGCGCTTGCCGATACGTGGTATCCTTTCTAGAACTTTCCGACTCCATCGGCCATCGGTTCTTCGAGCCATGTGCCCTGCCCATTGCCACTTCAGCTTGCTGGACCGTTGAGCTATGTCGGTGATCTTTGTACGTCTGCCGATCTCCTCATTTCTGATTCGATCACGCAGAGACATCCCAAGCAATGCTCTCTCTATTTATATATTTATTAAAGCCTGTTGATTTAAAAATAAAATTGTAAGTAATTGCGGATTATCGGATTTCGTAAAGACCTTTAGGTAATTTTCACTTACCTTTTGATATAAGTGAGTGAAAGTTTTTTTAAATCCTTTTCAACCAGAGATAAATCGAGAGTTCTGAATAAAAATACATATTATTTCAGTAGGAAAAATAGCAAAACCGATTCTGAAAAAAATCTGTATTGAATTTACAAAAAAGACGATCGTTAAGCGCATTCGAGAACGATTAAAAAAGTGTCGCGGCCATCATAATTACGACACGGCACAAAAATACGTGCCATTTTACTTCAGTATTTTTGATGATAACACTTAAAGGCACTCGGTTGAGAGAGTTGCATAGAAAAAAATCTTTTCATGTCAATTTATGTCTAATAGTGGCCCGCCCTCGCTTCGCTTCGGTACATATCAATACATAGATACAACTTTATATGTAGGTACAGCGGTTTTCGTTTAAATTTGGAACTCCCGTTGGTCCCCTTCCCGTGGGAATTTCGGGAAATCCGTTCTTAGAGCTTCCTTGTAGCCCTAATCCGATTTCAGCTTCGTATAAATAGCTGTTTTCGTAAAAAAATTAAATTCCCGTAACTCCCCTTCCCATAGGAATTTCGGGAAATCCGTTCTTAGTGCTCCCTCGCAGTCCCTAATGAACATACAGGTCCAATTTCAAATTCATATGTATCGCAGTTGTCGTAAAAAAAAAGTAATTCCCGTTTGTCCCCTTCCCGTGGGAATATCGGGAAATCCGTTTGAATTCATTTGTCCCCTTCCCTTGGGAATTTCGGGAAATCCGTTTTTAGTCCTTCCTCGTTGTCCCCAATGAACATATATGCCCGATTTCAGCTTCAATGTATAGCGGTTCTCGTAAAAATTATGAATTCCCGTTAAATTTCGGGAAATCCGTTTTTAGTCCTTCCTCGTTGTCCCCAATGAACATATATGCCCGATTTCAGCTTCATATGTATAGCGGTTTTCGTAGTTGGTCGCCTTCCCGTGGGAATATAAATTCTTATAGCCTATGTTCATCCAGGTCCAATAAGGATTCTAACGGTGAAAGAATTTTTGAAATCGGTCCAGTAGTTTCGGAGCCTATTCATTACAACCAAACAAACAAAGTTTTCCTCTTTATAATATTAGTATAGATAAGAAATTGCAAGAAGAAAATAATATAAAAACTAAATCCATAAAAAGGAACAGCTATAGTTCACTATCACAGACATCTAAGTTATAAAACAAAAAGTAAAAATAAGTAAACATTTTCGGCCTGAAATATTTCGAACAGCTGCAATATATTCTAGATTTGTCCCCTAGTAACACTTCTTTGTGAACCCTAAATTGTTAATGTTTTTTTATTTCCACATAAAAGCATTTGTATTTTTCGCCAAGAAAAAAAAACATTGAACTATTTGCTCTTACCCAAAAGGGCTAGGTTAAGTGTGGTCTCAAAAAATCCAAAATGCGAGAAAACAGTAAGAACCTCACTTTGTTTTCCACAATCAAACCTTAGTTCACCAAACAAAATTGTTTCTAGGTCACTTTTCAGTATTTCATCATCATCATCAGCCTATTGCAGTCCACTGTTGGACGTAGGACTCCCCCAGGGCGCGCCACAAGACTGCCATGGGGGTATTTGCCCATAGTCACCACACTGGGCAGACGGGTTGGTGACCGCAGTTCCAGTATTTACTAGTATTTTATTTATTTATCTAGTGGTTGTTTGGTAGAGCTGCATCTCTTTCCGTGAATGCCGTAAGAGTCGACTGAGAAACTCGCATATTCTCCCAGGCTATAAGCTAGCTTTTAACTGATCATTTACATCTGTCGCTGCCATACTAAACGTTGCTGAGATCCCTCCTTTATGATTCTGCAATTCTGGCTAGGTCATTTCGGGAACACCGCCGTATGTATATATGTATATGTATATGTATTAAGTGATTGTTACCTTAGTAAATGATGATGCTTGAAAGAAATACTTAGTCTAATTATTTCTCATTGATCGAGAAAGTTTGTAGTTTCTGTTTATAAACTAAGGCAAGTATGTAATATATGATATCACCCATCTAATATAAGATGGGGAACGATCTATATAAGTTTCAGTGAGAGTGGGCAACTAAAGTGGGAACAAGACAAGTGTGGGCTCAAATCGGAGAGGTCTTTGCCGAGAAATGTGACATGATATAGGCTACTAAAAAGTATCTAAAACTTAAAGGAAAATAAATTTACGTACCTCCTATTTTTGTACCCCATAATATGTACAGCAAAAAGCATAAAACGTCAACCCATAAACAGAGCGACAGCTGCATTGGATGCGGCAAAAACACCCGCTAGCAACAGTCTGCTATAGCACGGTTTTAGTTTTTAGCATTACTTAGTACATGTAAAAACTTGTTTTAAATTACATAAGTTTATTCCATTTTCATTTGGTTGTTTGGGAACTTTGGAAGAAAATATATGTTTTATATAGCTATAGCTGTATAAATTGGTAAGATACTAAATAGTTAGGGTACCTGATTGATAAGAATTCTAGAATATATATGAATACGAGTACTTACATGTATTATAGTAACGACTGTGCGACTATGATATGAAATAAAATATTAATAAGAAAATGAAAAAAATCTTCACCTGAGTGAGATTTGAATTCATGACCACTCGCAAACCGTGCTTTAGCTCTAACCAACTGAGCTATCGGGTCAATTAATGATATGAAACTTCAATCTCTTCAATGGTTTATACGTAAAGTGTATACTGTGGTCGATTCTAACAGGCACAGTAAACCTAAATTAGTCATGGTTGTCCCCCTAGACCCTCAATGTAAATGGCTGAGACAGAAAGGGATAGGACTTACTTTAAGTGTAGGTTTATGTGTGACGGTCGGAATCGACCACAATCTAGAATTCTTTAAAAAATATATTTTTTATTATAAAACTTTTATTATAATGCGTACTTTATCTAGCATAAAAAGATCAAGCAAATACTTACCGTATGTAACGTGTAAAATGAGAAGCTATAAAGAGCGCGACAGCTGTAGTGGATGCGGCAAAAAGCAGCATTACGACGTGTGCTGTGTGCACTACTCACATAACGTAGGTACGTGGAAATGTTGGAGTGCGTGGGCTGGCATTCAGGATTTACTAAAGTATTAAAGTTATTTTATATAATAATATTTTCTAACAACAGAAATGGTAACTGCGTGTTAAATATAAGGTCTTGGATACGTGAAGATTGAGCTCGTGAAGAATCAAATTGTAGATTTCGAAATTGATGTTTGTTTCATACTTTATTTTAAAAGAGAACCAATCAGCTGCATCTCCTATCATGTCATGTGTAACTAACGAACTCGGGTATGCTAGCAACTTGTAACTGATCATTTAACACCCGTTTACCGTTATTAATGATTAAATAACGGTATGATATGTTATTTATGCGAAATGCCTAAACGTAAAACAAAGGTTAAAAGTGACATGTTATATGGAAAAGTCTTATACTTAGTCTTTTGCTGTAGAGAAATTTGCAAAATTTTAACTTTGGAATAGTAACTATTTTGGAATACAATCCAATAATTTGAGTGAATTAGTTTGATAGTCGTTGTGACCGGTGTTGCTACATATGTGATGCCGCATCCACTCACCTTCCATGACATCGTCCGAGCCATACTTCTGACCCGGTCCAGTATCGGCATCGCCATACACGGCGCTTGAAGAGCTCTTTCTATTTACAATGGTATTTGCATCGCTTCTACAGCCTTCTATTATGGTACGAATAGGAATTTTATTAGAAATATTGTTGAGTTGCATTATGTACGCTAGGTGTTTGCAGTTGTAGTATGGGGAACGCTGCTGGGAATATCTAATATACAGGATGTAACAAAAAGGGTATGTTAAGCCTTACACCCTGCATATATATATATAAGTAGTAGCCCTGCCTGCATGATATGATGAATATTGATGTTTGTTTCCGAGTCATGGATGTTTCTATACTTATCTATGTATTTATATACCGTTGCTTAGTACCCACGACACAAGACCTTATGGATCTTAGTGTGGGACTAGGTTAATGTGTTGTGAAGTGTGTGAATATTATTATTATTATATTACACGTGTTCCCAAAGTGGATGACGCAGGATTAACAACTGGGTTTTCAAAAGACAAACTAAAGGATCACGAAGGAGGCCTTACAGTCACGTTTACCACAACGGGGTTAGATGAAAAAGATCAGTGTCAAGTTACAGAAGAGAATATGCCCCCTAATTTCTTATTTACAAACATATAAATACATCCATTGAGGGGTCGCCCAGCACCGGGCCCTACACCCTCCGCTGACCCTCGGATCTGCCGACTCATGGTCACGAACACAAGACACTATTGTCGCAACGAGAAGCCAGATAAATACACACGACTTTCCTGAAATGGGGTAGCCAGAAATGCGGGATCATAAAGGAGTTCCCAGTGCGGGGACAGATGTAAATAATCAGTTACAAATTGCTAGCTCATCGCCTAAGAGTACACCCCTGCACAAGTAGTATGACTTGCGAAACACGATATGATAAACCGATTTATCGACATTTAGCCTATCAAAATACGATAAATATAGCCGCCATGTTGAAATTTGTATAGAGACGATACGATACCGTACGATACGATTTCCACGATGCGTGGTCATACTAGGGGGGCTGGGCTCCTTAGTCAAGTCTTAAGCTGGTGTATTCTGTATTTATTATTACTTCCGAATTCCTTTTAATGTGAAACCGAATATACTGCAAAGGATTAATTTCCCTACCCCACTGCACCGGCCCAAACGCATATAATTTTAATCAGAGCCGAGCACTAAACGTGTAATAAAACAATTACATCCGGTTCAGGTTGTTACAGACTGCTTTACAGTCGGAGGTAGTTGGGTAAGGGTCTCGTACTACTCATAGAGATAGTCTGGCGAAGATATACGCGCATTTACGTAGGTATATAAGCTTAGTAACTACGTCTTCTTCTTCAGCCTATTGCAGCCCACTGCTGGACGTAGACCTCCCCCAGGGCACACCACAAGGCTACTGACAGAGGGGGGTTTTTGCCCTTAATCACCACGCTAGACAGGCGGGTTGGTGACCGCAGTCAAATTTTTGTACTCTGCCGAAAGTAGTAATTACGCGGTAGTAATTAAGTAGCAAACATAACATATAGAAATAGGGTTACAGATCAGGTGTTGAAACGAAGAATATTATATTATCATCCCGTAGGCAACCGCCAAACGGGTTTTTCAAATAGGCATGCCTACCTTGTAAAAGGGACCAAAAGTGTTATGGTTTTAGTAGTAGTAGTTGAAATCATATTCCTGTTCTGATGCGGGGCTTCACTAGAATACATCAGCTGCATCTTTTTCCATGCTTGTCGTAAGAGTCGTCTAAGGAACTCGTGCATTTTGCGCTTCTGCCCGCCTCCTGGAAACACTTAATCGCCTCGTACGATACCCACGGGGAAGACATATGGGGTGGTACGAATTCTACTCTGCCGGCACCACGCGGCTTATGAACTTAGAAAAATATCTATTGAGGGATCGCCCACCACCGGGCCCTATACCCTCCGCTGACCCTCGGATCTGCCGACTCATGATCACGAACACAAGACACTACAGTCGCAACTAGAAGCCAGATCCAAGCACCTAGCATGCAACCATAAATACATAGCTGCTAATCCGAAAACCAATTAAAATTTTAATCGACATATGTTTCGCCAACACCCGTGGCATCATCAGGATTAGTTTTCCATGTTAGTTCTATCTACCAAACCAACTAATTATATAGATTATAATAATTATAGAGATTTGAACTTCCGAATAGTGATGCCTGATACAATTCAATATTTAGAAAATAATATATCTTACCTAATTAATTATAATTATATTCGCCGGCTATATAACAGCTACTTAAGGGTAGGTACACACTTTACAACGTCGCACGTAAGGGCAGTTTCCGACTGTACTTTATAGTTGGAAGGTTGTGGCACCCGAGCTGACCCTTTATGGTGTCTGCAATCGTACTTATGTGGTACAGGGTGTTGTTTATTTGGATTGTTATTGTTTCTATATGTATATGTTATGGGTGCGAAATGTCACTTTGATACTTTAATTTGTACAGAATGTTCAACACAAAAATATTTTGGACAACATGGTTTTTGTACATTTTATTTGCTATTTGAAGTGGAAAGCTGTGAGTTCTGTTGTCTCTTATATAGGTATGTTTTCTAAGTACATATTTTCCGACATACAGTCATACCCATTATCCCACAAAGAGGCTGGGCCGAAGTATGCAAATTACACACCTTCTTTTCACCAGTTAGCTTATTAAGTCTCACGTAGTAAGGGCCTACTACCGCTTTTCAGGCACAAATTTTAATACTTTTTTAATATATTAAATAGGCTTACGCTTGACCACAACGCGCCTGATGGTAAGCACCGTTGCAGTCTAAGATGGAGCGCGCTTGCCTAAATAAAACCGGTTCACCTCGACTTGAAGACCGTAAGATCATAGTTCATGGGGAACAGGGATTCAGGCAGGGAGTTCCACAGCTTGGCCGTTCGCACTATGAAATTAGAAGCAAAACGCTTAGTATGAGTTTTCGGCACTTCAACTGTGAACCGGTGTCGCCTTGACGTTTCCCTGGTCGTCCGGTGGTAGAAGGGTGCTGGGGGAGTTAGGTCGTGAAGTCCCAACGCACACTCCCCGAAATGTAACCTGTAGAATATCGAGAGACTTGCAACTTTACGCCGATGCTCAAGGCTTTGCAATCTAGCTTTGCACAGTGAGTCATTGCCGATCAGCCTTTTGGCTCCGTCCTTATTCGGATTGATATACAAGAATCGAGCAACCGGAAACAAATCCAATAGGAAATGTTTCGATGCTATTCCTAACAGATATTATAAGCTTCAGAGCCTCGTTCGTTAACATTCTAATATAATGTAAGGAAGGCTTTACCTGCATATTTATACCTACTTGTAATCTTTTTCACTATAAAAAAAATGCATTTTAATCCCGTGTGATGACGAAGTTAACATTTAGCAGTGCGTCGCGTCAGCATTGTCAAGCGCAGTGAGCACGGGCCATTGTTTCACGATCTATTGTCAGACCTAGACTACTGTATATCTGTCTAGCTGTGGCTACAGTTTGCATTTTACACACTTTTTTTCGTACACTTGGGTACAATTTTTCAGCACTTGTACCATGACCTGTATATAAAAAAAGATTATTAGCTTACTCGTCCAGGGTACCTAAAATGTAATGCTGCGCGATGGTAAGTGAGCTTTTATATTTTAACATTAGGACAGCAAGTCTGTAAGAACTTCGCGATCTGTTTTAACATTTATATTTCACTTCCTTAAGTAAACATAAGGAGGTAAAATAAAGTTTTTAGATGCCTACATACTCGTAGATGGACGTACACATGGCTAAGTTCCAGAAATGTCACTAATCATTAACACCAGTCCCCGCTATGCGAAACGTGGTCGTAAGGATCTTTCGTTATTCCATTTTAGGAATATATCCGTGTATGTAGGTATGCCGCGTGGTGCCGGCAGAGTAGAGTTTGACCCCCCCTGCCTGCCCGTGGGCATCGTACGGGAGGTGGAGGACAACATAGTCTGAAAATCACACTGCGGTCACCAACCCGCCTGCCCAGCGTGATGACTATGGGCACCCCAAACCGCTACCCTCTGGCAGGTCAGCCGGTCTGTCAGGCGTGCCCTGGGTAGACCTACGTCCAGCAGTGGACTGCAATAGGCAGAAGAAGAAGGAAAAATCAGTTAAATTATTTTTTTGAAATAAAGTAAATGCTTGATTTCTCTATAGACTACGCTAATGTCGAAAAAGTTTCCCTATTCTCATTATCTTCAAATTCAATTCCTTCTACACAGAAAACAACTTACACAACTCATCTCATCCTTTGTAAGTACAATTACAATGACGTACGAGGCAGATACCACTGATTACGATACGATGATCGTATAGATATCGTATCAGTATCGTATCAGTGACGTATCGGTTGTTGGGCAATTTTCGATACACCATTTGTATACGTCGGTGTGTAACAGATGTACGCCTATAAGGTGTATAGGCGGCGATCAATAAAGATGTTTAGTGAGGCTAGGAAACAAGAGGTAGAGGTATATAAGAGAATCTCTGATTGAAGAATAACCAAAAAAATTAAAGAAAGCTTAGTAAAAGTTACATATTTAAACGTTAGGTAGTATTACAGAAAATCGGCTCCACCCCTAGAATTAGCATGTCTATAGTATGTCTTTGGACATAATTTCATTCAAAAATAATAATCATAACTTTGTTTGCTTATCTACAATGTATATTACATAAACTATAACTCAGTTAAACAGAAAAATGAAGACTTTTATAGGTTTTGCCCATTGAAATGGAGGTTTTGCCAATCATTAAATTAATTGCCTTCGGTACCTACATAAACTAATTCTATGTAAAGCAAAATATAAAGACGAGTTTATATCTTACCTTAATGATATGTCTAATTGCTATACAAGATTATTATTAGTATATTAAATAAATAAAAGATTAAAATTGTTATGAATACTTATTTAATTATAAACTAATTCTCCAAATTTCGTGGCCCACACTAACGTCGATGTTCGTTGATAAGGGATCCGATTGAGAAAGTTAAGCAGATAAGATTACGGATGCGTTTGGATGTTCAGATAGGGGTATCCACACCTTTACCACGAATGTCATTAGTTACATTATTAACTAATAGTATTTATTGTTAAAAACTCTATTAGTCGAAGTCTTAAGCTAAAATTCCTAAGCTAAACTCTTTTTACGAGTTTTCAATATTTAGGTTGCCAAACGGCTGTATTCTAAGTGATAGAAATCGTGGTTGCGCGAACAGTCGGTTTACAGAATCAGATGGTAGGACTATTTATCAAACTCTTCAGTCAGGTTTTTTACCTATTTACTCATCAGAGGATGATTAGACGATGACCTGGCTGAGACCTAAGTTAGGAATAAAGAATACAAGCTTAGGGAATCTATGTATTAGGTAGGTACTTGATATATAATACTGCAGGAATTTCTATAAAATTAAAGATTCGATAGCAAAATTGTGTAACCAATCCAGTTATGTGCAATATCATTATACTATCCCTAAAGGAGTCAATTCTAGATTTATTAGCCAATAGTCTATCCTAAAAAGGGACAAAAGGCACAGGGCCGTACTGAGACCGTTTTTATCTCGTTACAATCTGCATTAATCAATATGTATGGACTGGATAGACCTCTCTGTTAAGTGACTTACGCACGTGAACCCATGCATTTTTATGTTTGTTCAGGGCTGTGGTTTACTAAGAAATTTAAAATTGAGGGCAATATTTCAAAATTAGGCCTCCTTCAAGCTTCAAGCCCTCAACCATTTTGACTCAATTCAAAATGGTTTGACTTTTTTTATCTGTATAGAACAGCGTTTAATTTATAGAGCAAAAAATCTGTCTTGTATGTCATAGAAGTTTGTAAGTGAACTTTTCATAGGCAAGGTTTAATCAAAACCTTAAAAAAATATTTTTTGCTGTAAATAAATTAAATAAAATTCGTTACATATTGAAATTGGTAAAAAAGCATTAAATTCACAAGTATACCAGAAAATTAGCGGGTTATCTTTCCTAGTTTCATCCTAACTTCCTCTGCCTCGACCTGCTATAAATTACACTCCAAATGCGGCCCTGGTCTGTTTGCAACGCTTCAACATCGGTAGTCGCATTGTTACTCGTATGTACCTTTTCATTCTGGTCTTTTAATAGGTATGTTTGTTTATATTATTGCGAAGAAGGAATCTGGGTCTGTACTCTCATGCTAATTTTATTATTTAATAGGATCTATGAACTCTAAAGGCAGGATTACTTTCATCAAGATGGCGCTCTATACCGCTTAGATGCGTCTCGCTTTCAAAATGGAAACTTCTGCTTTAAGTCTAGTATAATATTGAAAAATTAGCCTTTAAATTGAACTTTTTTAGAGGTGATAAATCCAAGTGACGTATAAATGAAATTACAGTATTCTAAGTATGTTGGGTCTTATCTGATAATGTGGCAAACTTGACGAGCTCTTAATTTGGCTATAATGTCAAACTGTTACATTTATTGTATTGTTGCATAGGTGCAACTATAATTATTTGTGTATCAAATCCTATCCTACAAGTTTGTGAGTATGGATGGATGGATGTTTGTTACTCTTTCACGTAAAAACGGCTGGAGCGATTTTAATAAAATTTGGTATGGAGTTAGCTGACACCCTGGATTAACACATAGGCAAATTTTATCCCGGAAAAATATTTCAATCCCGGATGATTTTGACATTTTGTTTTTTCTGCAGTCCACGCGGACGAAGTCGCGGGCGTCCACTAGTACCAAATAAATTAAATAAACGTGAATAACATCAAGATATACCTAAATTAGCAACAGCTTAGTCCAGCGTAGGGCGCATTGGCTTTACGCCCGGACTATATAGCCTAGAGGGCTTACTTTAATGGCACTTGGTTTGAGAATGGTGCAACAGCATTAAAACTACTTTATCACACTTCTTAACGGCCATCTTTGCGAGGGCTTTGCTTTGGAAGTTTGCGAAATCTTAATCGGGGTTAACTTCATAGTACATTATTATAATTTTACTATTACGTCATGGTTATAGTAACTAGAGGGGTAAGCACGAATCTCTCGATAGTCCGTAACGCTATCGTCCAACTATCAAATTACATAGATTTTGCTAGCGAGTCGCTAGCGTTACGCCGCGTAAAACGGTTCGTGCTTACCCCACTGATAATAAAAACGGAAGATGGAGCCTTTTGGCGTGCTCTGGGGGAGTATGTCCAGCAGTGTATTCTTACAGTAATATTTTGATTATTATTTGTAGAAAAAGAGCGTGTATGAAGAATATATTTTGAAGACAAATGGGAAATCGCAGTCTCTGTCTATCCATCCGGGGAGAAGACGTGATTTTACGAAAGCTTACGCGTTAATAATTGTTGTGAATAAACAAAAAGGACTTCTAATAAGGACCAACAGTTCTGTTTCGAACTTATAACCAAACTACAATAGGAGTGTTGTTAAAACGTCTAATATTATTCGCCAGTACCGCCATGCAATGGTACAGATGAACCCGAAAGCTCTAAAGTGAAGTTTACGGAGCTTTTTCAATAGATGGCGCTGTTTGCTGCAAAGTTAAATTAAATTATTTAACGTTTCACAAAACAAACTGTAATACCTATCGTTAACATCGTTAAGTAATAGCTAAAGCAATAAAAAAATATTAGGTACTATTTATCACACTAGTTTGATATTTATGGAACGACCATCAATACTTATGTTGGTAAATATAGGTAACACTTATGTGAGTCTGATCAGTAGTCCATTTTGAAATGCTTAGTCAAGAAATTTATTTAGTAACATTTAATTTTATCTATGTTATAGCATAAATTGTTATATTTATGTAGTTACTTACCTATATTTTTACCTACAGATAAGCTGTTGCATTACTTCAAGTATCTTAACATATTAAATTCCTGTTCTTATTTAATTTTATTATACCTATAGGGTGTGGAATGAAATTGGTCCATTCGTCAAACTCGTATAGACTACATAAGGTGTCTCGTGTCTTGTAAGTGCAGCAGTATTTTGTCTATGGCAGAAACTGAGGCGGGAGCGGAAGCGAAAAAGAAAACAATTTGCTTAATATTGCTTGACTATCATAAACGGTTTCACCAGAGAAGGTATTGTTAAGAGCATAAAAACTCCTTTTTAAAAGCTGCTAAAAGCAATGACAGAAAATTCTATGTTAAAATCTTAATATAAATCATGAAAGGTTAGTGCTTAAATTGTAACCAGTGGTCGGAGTAGGTATATTGAATTAAGGTCATTGACATCAAACGTATATGTTAATATGGATACGCCTCCGAGTTTCCGGATTATTATGATAAAAATAAAATAAAAATACCGAAACTTCGAAATTATTAAATGAAACTAGTTAAAAATGTATCAATACTCTCAACGCTATGCTGCTAGTTTTTAGAAACTCCGGTACATTCCGGAAAAAATGCATGTCTATGTTATGATATCATGACGCAAGTATGTAAAATCAATATACCTACTCCGACTACTGATTATAACTGCCCGAAGAATCTTATCATAATTTTTCTGGATACTTTACGTACAGACCCTCAAGAAGTTTGTGATCACCATTATGTAGAAAAACTTTGGATGAGTTTCGTATAACTTTCATACCCATTGAATTATTATGAATTATAGAATTAGAATTTTAGACTTTCGACTCCATTTCTAACATTCTAACTCATAATGAAAGATGGAACCTGTACAAAGTACCTGTGCTGACGCGGGGATTCACTAGAATACATCAGCTGCATTTCCTTCCGTGCATGTCGTAAGAGTCAACGAAGGAACTCGGGCAGTTTCTCAGGCGATATGCTAGCAACTTATCACTGATCATTTACATGTATCCCCGCTATGCTAAACGTGGCTGGGGCATCCCCTTTGTGATCTCATTTAGTGTATACAGGGTGATTTTTGGTCGTTAGCGTTCCCGAAAACTACGGAATCTCCTCGTCATCACGATCATTTTTCTCCATGGAAGCATACCTGGAAGTTTCTGGTTTCCAAAATATTAGGGCCCAAAGTTGAGTAATGAGACTGCATTTTTCTGTATAAATGCACATTGACGCGTGTAGCAAGATTTTTTCACGAGAAATTATTAATATCTGTCTATGTGTCTATGAAAAAACTAGCATAAACACTGGTCACTATAAATTTTGCCGTATCAAGTAATTAATTTTTTTTTTCAAAAACTTACATCGTTTCCCAGCTTTTTTTTTGGTATAAACTTACTTTATTTGATCTATAGATTTCGTACCCTTCGTTATGGGTGGCAACGAAAAAACATTCTGTATAAGGTCTATCCAAAATTGGTGATTATCTTTTGACGAAACTAGGTGGGTAAAAAGAAACAACTTTCACTATGGGACCAACTCCGAAATATTGAAAAAAAAATCTGCTATTCCATACATTTCACTACAGTAATTATTCGAGATTGTATGGAACATCCAATTTTGTTTTTAATATTTCGGAGATGGTCCAATAGTGAAAGTTGTTTCTTTTTACCTACCAAGTTTCGCATCAAAAGATAATCACTAATTTTGGATAGACCTTATATATTATGTGTACTGAAACGTTACTTAGATCCAACTATTATACCCTTGACCTCAAGGTCTTGTCCCCTAGACCAGCCGAGACCCAAACCTGGACCAGTGCCACGTTCAGTTATTAACACCGAGCACTTGGCAGCAGCGGGCTTGACAAATGAAGCCGCATTATGAAGAAACCTTATTTAGGTATGGAAAGGTCGATTTATTGAATAATATTATTAATTTTTTCCCAGAAGTCTTAGGCGATGAGCTTGTGAACATTAACATCTGAAATTTTCAAGAAACGGGGCAGCCAAGACTTCGGAATCATAAAGGAGATTCACCTTTAACATAACGGGGACTAATGTAAATGATAAGCGATAACTTACTAGTTTATCGCCTGATAGACTGCTTGAGTTCCTTAGTCAACTCTTACGATATGCACTAAAGCGTGGAGGAATAAGATGTCATAGAGTGTTAATGTCATACTTACTGTTTCGATGCTCCATTAGACTTTTCGGTGCCTCACAATTCCAGTCCTTGACACTTAGATTCTATTAGTGTAATGTATAGTAATGTACTACATTACTTATGTATTGTAACGTATAGTAATGCAATCTAAGTGTCAAGGACTGGAATTTTGAGGTACCGAAAAGTCTAATGGTGCATCGAAACTGTTAGTATGACATTAGCACTCTATGTCTACATCTTATTCCTCTATGACCAAAGAGATGTAGCTGATATATTCTAGTTAAACTCCTCTATATAGTATACGTAGTTTCTTTATAATGGTCATTGTATATTTAGGAATCAGGTAAACTTGAAAATAAATAAAACTCAAACAGATAATATTGATGATACTGTTAGAAGCATAAATGGTGATTAGTCTAAATGACGCTTATCTAAAAATGTAACATAAACACAATATAACTATTCCATTCAAAACATTAAAGGCCAAAACCTTAATCCGAAATATCACCCGCTGAACCATAACTAGTATCACTACCCATTTAAATTTGACCAGACATAATACCAGATAATTCACCGCCGGCACTTATGCAACAAAGATCTATAAAACGACTCTAAGCTGGAAGCACCCTCCGTCTCAGATTATACCATGATAATGAGTCCAGGCGTCCACTCCGTTTTCATTACTGGAACTAGTAGTTTTCTCTCTCTAATGGGCAATAAACATTGCCGCAAATAGACTGGGAGTGGAAGCGGAGTTGTACGCAATAATCTTGGGTAGTTACAGTGATGTAGGTTTACTGGATGGCGCAGATTAGAAAGATTTTAAGTGAGGCTAGGTGAGTTGACTTAGATATACTTATATCGTATAGTTTCATTTGTACTTATTTACATATATACATACATATAATCACGCATTTATCCCCTTACGGGGTAGGCAGAGCACCAAGGGCCGATAGAACCACATGGTGCCACTTCTGACTTCAAAATTGAGGGTATAGTTGAGATGTACAAGTTCGGTTAGTAGTGACAGGTTTGGTCAGCCCATCGCCTGCAAAACACCACGACCCTCTTGTCTCTCTACTGACTTGTACAGTATGCCGGGGAAGAGAAGCAGCTGTATTATACGTTTTTTATTATTATTTTTTTTCACTCCCAGAGCAGCATAGAAGATGTACTAATTATTTAATTAGCACTTAATCAAGAATTTATTTTGGTTTTGATTAATTTTAATTTTAATACATTTTTACTAGTAGAGGATTTAAGTAAATCAATGTTATTATGCACTTATTGATATGTTGATACCCCTACATACTTTGAGGCCGCTATAAACTAAAAACCTGACTCATTTAATTTGGTCCTTAATATTGTGTATCTTTAATCACTTATTGACATTTGGTGTGTCGTGGGTACTTGATAAGTATTCCATGACTCGGAAACAAACATTATATCATATCAATGTTTGCACCTAATTCGAGGACCTATTAGGCAGGGTACTACCTACTATTCATTATTCATACCTACCTAGAATTAATAATTATTAACATACTTAGGTTAAATATACATTATCCCCTCAAGAGGTGAGGCAGAGTGTGCAAATTGCACACCGACTATTTACCAGTTTATATAAAAAATCTCAGAATATTTTGTGTCACCGTACAACAACGCAATTTATAGCTAGGCAGCGCTTCCAGCCTTTCTACCTATATATCCAGACTTAAGTCCGTAAAGTAAGTTTTGGTAGGGATAATCTCACAAATTTTACGCCTCTTTGATTACAAGTCTCAACTATATCGGTAGCAGGTTTTGCGTATGGAGTTAGTTTTGTTTTAATGTATTTTAGAGGTGTCGGTACGGGTTAAGCTATTTGAAGGCTTAGTTGGTTAAAATACATGATATTTGGCTTTAACTCTCGTAAAAACAGTTTATGTTGCTAGAAGAGAGCAGTTTCGGAGTTTCTTAAAGAGATTAGGGTAAAGTTTCGTATATGCATTTATAGGTTATTTTCCTCTTAAAACGTAGATATCGTTTAGCTTTCAGTTTAAAACACTGCTTAACAAAATAAGTCTGGGAAAGTATTTCAATAAGCTTCTTTTTCTTCTTCAGCCTATTGCAGTCCACTGCTGGACGTAGGCCTTCCCCAGGGCACGCCACAAGGCTAATGCCACAGGGGAGTTTTGCCCATAGTCACCACGCTGGGCAGGTGGGTTGGTGACATTTCAATAGGCTAAGGAGGTGAAAAGACATCAGCATCTGTAGGCCTATGCTGTAGGTATTATATTTAATTTTTATGAACGAAATTGTATTATGCGTTAATGTGTTGGGTTTTAGAGTTTCAAAATTAGTGGTTTACTAATTTCTACAATCCTGAGGATGCCACGGGTGTTGGCGAGACATATGTAGATTATTAATATCTAGTTTTTGATTTCGGAATAGTGCGATGGATTATCTTGCATGCTAGGTACTCGGATCTGGTTTCTTGTGGCGATTGTAGGTAGTGCAAGTGCTTGTTTTTGCAGTTATGAGTTATCAGATCCGAGGGTCAGTGGAGGGTGTAGGGTCCGGAGGTGGGCGCACCCATAGTTAATTTTTATAGTCAGAGGGTACAAAATGTTTATGAGTATAGTCAAATAGCCGCGGAATGCATTTATAAAATCTATAAGATTTGATACTTAATATCAACATACGAGTACTTCACAAGTGTATTATTTAATCATCCCTTCACTACTATTATAAAACAAAGCCGTTTGTCTGGCCCTATACAGGATGATTTTTGGTCGTCAACGTTCCCGAAAACTACGGAATCTACTCATCATCACAATAATTTTTCTCCATGGAAGCATACATGGAAGCATATCTGGTTCCCAAGATATTAGGGTCCAAAGTTGAGTAAATAGACTGCGTTTTTCTGCATAAATGCACATAGACGCGTAGCAAGATTTTTTTCAAGAGAAATAATTAATATTTGCCTATGAAAAATCTAGCATAAACACTGGATACTTTAAATTCTGCACAATCAAGAAAATAAAAAAAATAAAAAAATACATCTTTTCCCAGCATTCTTTTGGCATAAGTTAAGGGTGGCAACGAAAAAACACCCTGTATATGCTAAGATATTTAAAATTACGCAACGGATTTCGATGCACTTTTTAAAAAGATAGAGTGATTCAACAGTTATATCACATTGCACTGGTGCGAAGGCGGGCCAGGTTGCTAGTACGATATAAAAAGTAACTCCAAAGGGCTTAGTGAATAAAATATAGAAAATCGTATAAATAAAACTAAACTCTTAGAAGTATCCACATAAAACGGTTGCAAACTAAAGCCTAAAGTGCTTATTCCCATCTTATTATCCGTAATCCTCGCACCGAGTGCTAGGTCTAGCTGAAATATTGCCGGGTTTTTGAATAAACTGTTTTGCTGCAAATTAAAGTAAAACTGCTATTTTTAAACCGTTATTTTAGATGCCATACTTATTTATTTATTAAGATTAGGCACACCAACATCACATGTATTAAAAAGTAGAATAACGATTATACACTGTAGCACAATACTGATACATGCAACTATGACTGTCGCACACAAAACATGCATTAAAATCCTTACGGCCATACTAGAGATTAGGAAAATTTCCAACGTAGGTCAACCTCTGTATTGATTTTGCAATAGTTTAAATTAATAACAAATTGAAAATTATCAACGGATAAATCTCGAAATCGAAATACATCCTACTAAGTATAACAATAATAATTAGCCGTTTGTATTTTTAACTAGTCCTTTACTAACTTTAAATAAATAAATAGTCACACACTTCACAACACATTAACTTAGTCCCACATTAAGATGCCTAAGGTATTGTGTCGTGGGTACTAAGCAACGGTATATAAATACAAACATACATACATATAATCACGCCTTTATCACTTACGGGGCAGGCAGAGCACCAAGGCCGATAGAACCACATGGTGCCACTTCTGACCAATTCTGAGGGTATAGTTGAGATGTACAAGTTCGGTTAGTAGTGACAGGTGGTCAGCCCATCGCCTACAAAATACCAAGACCCTCTTGTTCCTCTACTGACTTGTACAATATGCCCGGGAAGAGAAGCAGCTGTAGTCCTATACTTTTTTTTTCCAGAGCAGCAATGAAGCAATATATATATATATATATATATATATATATATATATATATATATATATATATATTATATATATATATATATATATATATATATATATAAATACATAGATAAGTATAAAGGTAGAAACATCCATGACTCGGAAACAAAGATCGATATTCATCATATCAATGTTTGCACCTACCGGGACTCGAACCCAGGACCTATGGCGTCGCAGGCAGGGTCACTAGCTACTAGACCAATCGGCAGTCAAAATGTTACCTTGTAACCTTTAATGTAACCTTGGGCTTTCAAATAACTGATCAATTTTACAGGATGTAAAAACTGCTTTATGATACTGTATAGCCCGTAGACGTAGTACTATTGAGGTAGACAGAAAGGCAGGATCATTTAATAAATCCCGCAGCCACGTTCATCGTAGCTGGGACAAATTCTCATGGGTTTGCAAAATTCAAATGATTACTATAAGAAGAAAAGATTTGGCATTTGTTTTTTGATTCTAACGAAAATTGGGTCCTTATAAATAAATTAAATAACCTACATAGCTCACGAGGGGCTATTATAGAAATATTTAAATCCCCAATACCGTTTTTTCTTCTTCGCGCCTTTTAGGTTAGACTTAAGATTCCTTATTTTACCTACTACTACTACGAACTTTGCTTTTTCATGAATTCCTTGAGGGTATTTCTACGTCCTATCCGTTTCGAGTCTTTTTATTTATTAATTTCACCCAACCCACAATTGTGTACCTATACTGTACAACGATACCACACATTACGTGTATTCGTACTACATATCTAACTAACGAGCCAACTAATATACTGCCACCTAAGTGACTAATAAGCCATGTAATATCATTGTAATGTACCTACATAATTAGTCAAATGATGACGTCATCAGATTGTTATCTACTGACATCTGTCACACGTCACATTAGCTGATACATGAGAGAATCATATTATCTATGATACATACGATAATAATATTATCTATTCTCCCTTAAACTCGTATCTAGCAAGTAGAGCTACAGACCTGCATTTTTTTTCAAACACTCGTATCCGATACCCTTACTAAATACAAAGGCTGTATGGGCTTAGTTCCCCTTGCCTTTCCTTCGGGATAAACTAAACAAAAAAAAAGTATCCGATACCCGCCGTTTCATTATTATGATCGCAAATGTGTTTTTCTAATGTACCCATTACAAGTATGTATTTTGCAATATATGAGGTTTTTCACAATTAGTGATTTGCTTTTCACGCGAATCTATGTAGGTTTTTCACTAATTCGGAGTTGGTCTCATAGTGAAAGTTGGTTTTTTTTACCTACCTATTTTCGAGTGAATAGCGAATCACTAATTTTGAAAAAACCTTATATAAGCAGTATTACACATGGGAATAGGGCAGCGTGGGAAGGCCACCCGCGAGGTGGACGGACGACCTGTATGCAGGCTGCTTCCGACCGGCCGGAGTGGAGGTTGTTGGGGGAGGCCTATGTCCAACAGTGGACTTCTCAGGGCTGTAAATGATGATGATGATTACACATGACAATTCATCATCCAATATACCAAAAACCATAAAAAACACTCGAGTTTCAACTGCAAAAAATATACACAAAACTTTCAACTTGCAACAATTAACATAAATTCCGCGTCTTCCATCCCTTTTCTATTAGCCATTGTAAAACAGGACTAATTTACTGAAACTTGCGCTCAGTAAATTTCTTTGCGGCTTAAAATCAAGCATAATTTAATTCTTATCCTCTATCTTAACCTCGGGTTCGCTAATTTCATTAGTCTAGTTGCAGTCGCTTGAATAATTTAAAAGTGGCTGGTTTTTAAACGGATAACTAGTCGGATCTAACTACTGCGAGAACTTTAGTTTTATTGCTACATGTAAATTGTGATTGGAGTTTTGAAGTACAAACATGGACGACGTGTTTCCGAAATAGGACTAATCAAAACTGCAGGACCATAAAGGAAATACCACAGCCACGTTTAGGTTAGCAGATGTAAATTAGCAGACGCTAGCTACTCGCCTGGAAGAGCGTCCCTGAGTCAGTTCCCTCAGTCGACTCTTACGATATGCACGGAACTGACCAGCAATGACTTTGAAAACTATTATTTAGGCTGAAATACTCGCAGTTAAGAAATCCACAACACGGAAATGCAAGACTAGATCCCAAGGTTCATATAAATAAAATAATAACCTCAAACATAGCAGGTGACCAAAACAAAACAGCCGGCTCCCGCCTAAATTATAAACTCACAGTCCAAGTTTACCGGGCGACGTCACAGATGGCGCTGACTGAATTAAAACGCACCCTACACGAAACAGACGGAGTTGTTGGGCTTATTAAACTGAGGACAAGTTGCCAAGTTGAATACATTTTTGGGCGTTTTGTTTTGGTGGAAGCGGCTTGATTTTGTAATCTGTACAAAATTATGACGATTTGAGGTAATAGCTTTGATTCTGTTGTGCTTAATCAATTTTAATATACTAAGTCTTTATTGTGCTACGTATAGAACACTAGGAAAATAATTGCAAGTACAATAAAGAGTACATACAGACATGATTCAGCCTATAGCGTCCACTGCTGGACGTAGACCTCCCCAAGGGCACGCCACAAGGCTACGGAGGCCTTAGCAGTAACTTGGCAGTAACTGCCATTAGGGGTTTTAGTCAATAGTCACAATAAGGGGTGCAAGGAAGGAACTTCTACAACTTATGATATTTTAAACACAAATAAGAATACACATATGAAATATTTTGTACTAAGTAACACCCATGATGGGTATCTAAGATGAAAATTTCATCAAGGTGTCTATCCCACCAAACGTGAATTTTCTCTTTCTACCATTACAAGTAATATGCAGCCATACTTTTGAGCCAGACATGGAAGCAACGCTTTAGTACATAAGACAGCCAGACAAAACAACTACAAAAATCCAAATGGAAAGAACTATTCACACTTGAATCCCAGCCTGGAACTTAGCACGTTGACTCGAGAGATCACTCAACGTGTCTGCTGTATATGACAAAATCCTGGGCTGTATCACATGGAGTTAGAGTACACATTAGTCTGTTTCTCTGTGAAAATGTCCATGGTACCTGTAGGTACATCGCGGAGTCATAATCAGCATGATTCAGCGTCTTTGCTTACATGTGTCATAGATTAAGTAGAAACAGAATGGTTACAGGCGTAATACCTACTTAGATACCTATTTCGTTGTCAGTGTTAAGATTTTTTGTAGAAAGCATGAAACGTTTCGACTATTGTTTATTTTATTTGCTCACATTATTAATATACCTACTCACATCTAGAAATAACATTTATTAACATATTTAGAATTTACATCACTTACAATACATAATTAGCTTAAATATTGAAAATACTTAAATTATGTATATGTATACTTTTTAAACTAGGTAAAAGACTTATTTTCTTGAAGTCAAGACTTGAATTTTTCCTGGATTTAAGAATGTGGTTTTAGTAGGTACCTTGCCCTCTTTAACATTATTTAAATTTTATGAGTGTGTACCTAGACACCGCCGTAATCAAATACTTTTAAATCGCAAAGACACTTATTACACAGCGACCGCCTCCAGACAGACCCGTTTTCTTTTTAATCAATCGCGGACGTCAAAGACGTGTCGGTTTTAGCTGGGGATGCAATTAAAAATTGCTTTGTACGCGTGTGTCCTAGCCTTTACGAGATTAACGTGAGCGCCAGTCAGTGTGAGCTCGCCCTTAATTAAATTTTAAATTTCGACGTTCGCGCGTTCCACGACTGTCTGTACAGGATTGTGGACTCGCGCCTTTTTTGTTGTTTTTTTTTAAACTTTTAAATGAGGCATGTGAAGTTTGAGCGTGCATTGAGTTTGGTTTAAATAAATCGAAGGTATATAGTAACAGCACTTTAAACGCATTAAAGTCTTATTTATTTAATAAGCAAATGACTCCCTCCCGCGTAGATTACAGGTAAAGTAGACAGAGGTCATTATTTTCCATAATTTTGTTCTCTCTTGGGTAGGAAGGAAAGCCTTTTCTATTCCTATTACTATCTACTTACCAAATCTTTACTGTATTGTCACAGAATAAAATAATTTCTCTGAACCACTAATATTCAAAGATACCTAATAATATTCAGCCGCGTCGCAATATACAAAATAGCTACCTATTCAATAGCCAATAATACATACGATCAGATCCTTTGCTACCAACTTCAGTGACAAAGCGACTATTCGAAAAGGGAACTTTCTAGAACATTTGAGATATGATCGTCATTAGAATAAGTTCAGTGAATTTCTCGAGAATTTCCTCAAGTAGGTATTTGGAATAGTTTCCTGCAGTCGATGGGTTAAATCTCGACTGAAATATGACTTAATAGTTGTAAAATGTTGAAAATGCGAATTTCAGAGGTAAATTTGTGTACCTATCTCGATGTAGGAAGAGTATTTTATGTTATTTTTACATACTTCTCACTGTCTTCGTTTCTACCTAAGGTTCCTAAATTTCTACTCCATTTGTCTTATATCATTGTTGCTATTGTATCTTTGTGTGTTTAATCATTTAGCTGCGCTAATCATGGCTGTGAGATCTCTTTTATGATTCTGCTACTCTGATACCCCATTTTGGGGGGAACACAGCCATATGTATGTGTGTGTGTATATACATATATGTACAACTATTACAATTTACGGAAAGTTAAAAATATTTAATATTTTTTGCTTAAGAATACGAGTATACAGTGTGGAAGTGACAGTCAGGCAAATATTGATATGATGACATGATTCTAATTGACTGATGATCAGAGAAAACCATTGAAAATTTTCGCAGGAAAATTACAAAATTTTCCGATTTTTTTTTGTTTTTTTTTTTTTTATTTTTTTTATTGTGTAAGTAGTTCATTTATGTTGGCCTTAGGTAATTAATTAAAATCAAAAATTTTAACAATGAGAGATTTAAAAAAAAATTGCGCTCAAAAAAGTAAAAAGATCTGATCAGCCCTAATAAAGAGTGATCCAAAAATCAGCAATGTATCATCTCACAAAATAAACCCATTTAACTAGTCACAGGATCGCCCGATACAATTGGCGCGGAAAGCAAACACTGCGTCTAATCAAATTAAAAGTGCATTTCCTGCGAATAATAATACTGACATATGACCCAAAACAATGGTACTCAGTATTTCAGAATTTGTAAAATTTTTAATAAAAAATGGAAAAAATTCCTCTCCCGAGTTGGAATCGAACCCACGACCTCTGCATACCGTGCTAGTATTTGCCTGGCTGTCACACTCATCCTGTATAAGGCACTTACAACAAAAAGAAGTAAAACAGAGGCAAAGACAGCTCGTCATTCAGCTTATATGTATAAATGCTATCTATTCCATTTCGCTTTACACATCATACCCTCTTAGTCACGCAACACAGTTTTTCCATTGGTAAGAGTGAGATGCTAGTTTTCAGTACATAACTCTGTGTCAGACACTGCTCTCAGAGATGCTAGATAACACTAGTGTCGTTTCGAACAATGTGGTGGATTCATGGAGGAATTCGCAAAAGGAGGTTCTAAAAATATTGTTTCTAAAAAAATGGTATAGGTAGTTGCGAAGTGTAGATTATAGTATAATTATATAATGTCGAATTCGCCGATTATTAATTTCTAAATTAAAATTTTGTACCAAATAGTAGACAGTTCAATCTTAAAAAACTAAATTGATGATTGATGATGAAGTTCGAAAATTGTTTGATAGGTGGTATCGATTGATTGTTTAAACATTATATTTTTTACATACAGCCTTTAAGTAGCGCTATATACTGAGGCAATAGAACACATTTTAATAATAAAATCTGCCTACATTTATGACCACAGTGATTCATAACACGAGGCTACACAAAGCGATCGCGCTACATAACAGCTCCGCGTTGTACTAGCTCCATGTGCGGATTTGAAAGCTTATTTCGTAGACGTGTGGAATAGTTTTGTTTTTCTTTTAGCGTCATGAATGTGTTTAGAGTAATGCAAAATATTTAGTCATTGTCACGACTCGAGAGATACGAGTTCGATATAGAAATGTTCGGCTATTTTTAGTGTTCGATAAGAGTATTTGAGTATTGAAGATCTTTTTAGAGAAATTGAATCGTTCCTTTATCGGTTTACATGTATGATTTCTTTTGTTGCAATACAGGTATAATTGACATAGCTATGTTTCTTGTTGTAGGAAATAACTTTACATACATATAATTATTTACCGAAATTCATGTACAATATTTTTTTTGGGTAAAACTGATCTGTTGTATTTCACAAGCAATGTACATGCGACACATAGAGAGACACGGATTCAAATTACGGCCGTGACAAGTTTTCTGTATCAGTCCTAAAAGCAAGATTAGTGTGAGTATGAAAATATTTACTTTCTAAAAATGCTCGTCCTTTCACGTATGTACCTGAAACAAGCAATATTTAAAATTAACAATGTGGCAACACCAAAGATATTAAAATACATACATTGTCATACCTACATACATGGTGATTTTTGGTCGTCAACGTTCCCGAAAACTACGGAATCTCCTCATCATCACGATCATTTTTCTCCATGGAAGCATACCTGGGAAGTGTCTGGTTTCCAAAATATTAGGGTCCAAAGTTGAGTAAATAGACTGCGTTTTTCTGCATAAATGCACATAGACGCGCGTAGCAGGATTTTTTCACGAAAAATAATTAATATCTGTCTATAAATAAACTATAAATTTCGCCAGATCAAGTAATAAAAAAAAAAATTCAAAAAAAAAAAAAAATCCCAGCATTTTTTTGGCATAAACTTACTTTATTTTATGTATAGAATACGTACCCTTCGTTAAAGGTGGCCACAAAAAAACACCCTGTATAAACATGGCTGTGTTCTAGCTAGAACTGCAAATTCATAAATGAGGTCCTGCACCCAAATATAATGCATATAATGATCAGTGACAAGTTGCTAGCTTATCGCCTGAGAAAATGTCAAAGTTCCTTAGTCGACCCTTACGACATGCATAGAAAGAGATGCAGCTGATGTAGTTATGCTAGTAAAGACACGCATCAGAGCACAGGTTATTAAAATAATGGGCAGAAAAAATATTCGCCCCCACCAAGTAAAAAGGACACAACGTCAAGCCCCGCAGAATTGATGTCCATCAAAAAGCGCGTAACTCGAAAATTCCAAGTTTTCCCCCACTTATTAATAAGGACTATGGTGATTAGTAACTTTGATTCTGCTTGAATGAGGAGCAATTATTCGACACATTGATTTATTGTGCGTCCGCCAAGTTTCAGACGAATCCTCTTTGCAAAGTTTTGTGACTTTAAGGGTGGTGTACAATGTACATTATATCTTTTGTAGCTAATTTATTTTAAAAATATCTGTATTGCTTATTAACATGAGATTTCAAATCACTTTATTATATTAATTATATTAATCCATCCCGGCTTTCCACGGGTGTAATGCCCGTTCACGTGGACTAAGTCGTGGACGACCGCTATAGAAAAGTGTTGTTTTTAGACTTTTTCATGCAGGTTTTTACTTTTTTCTTCCGTAAGAACCTTTCTCAAACTTAAAAAATATTTTAAAAATGAATTAGCTGTTCAGCTGTTCAGGAGATTTGCGCTTTGCAACACATCTAGCGATATACTTTTTTATTATAGATAGATTCCTTTGTTTTATTGAAAACAATTTAATATTGTTAGTGTATTTATGGTAATATCATGGTTGTCATTATTGACTCCTAATTGTTAAAATACCTTAATTATTTGGTTAACATTTTTACATAATATGATATTGCATTAGCTATCAGCTATTGAATAACTCTAACTTTCACTAATTTGTGGGTATAGTTAAGCATTTTAATTATTTATATTAACACAATTCAAATAATTCATTTTCTAAACACTTCTACATTACGTGTGGACTACTCTTAACCGCGTCGGCGTCGGCTCGACCCTCAGAGATGTACTTATAAAATATCGGGAAGTACTTAATAACTTTCCGTGATAACGCGAACTTGGCTATCTCACTCCGATATAGCACGTTCTAAATGTAGTCGACTTTTGTTCTCATTGCATTCATATTACTTAATGCGGTAGTTACAGTATGCAGTACAGCGGCATATGTATATATTAATTAAGTGTGTATTGATAAATGTTTGAAATACCTACATGTTTTGAGAACGTATTTTTGATATCATGCTGATCTACCTTATGATGTTACAGTTCTGGCTAGACTATTTCGAGAACATAGCTGTGTCTTGTATGTGTACCTATAGGTACTGGTATTATTGAAGTTTACCATGTCTTATTAACTAACGACCGTCAACCTAGAACTTCGTTCACTAAAAATAGGGAAAATTTAGGGAAATCACAAGAAATATACAATTTTTTTGTTTATCAATTAGGTATAATTCTTGGATAACTATCATGGCTTGCAATACATATTATTCTGTTTTGAAAATCGAGTCTAGCTCTTCTTATGCTATAGTGCTATTCGCATTAGCTTGATTCTTGCAAACCAAGTAAGCAAACATTAAAAGCCTCAAATCACCCCGCGAATCGCATCAGTACACCGTGTTGCACCGTGTAGGACGGTGTCGCACGACGTAGCACGACGTCGCACAGTGTCGAACAAAGGCATATCTTGTCGAGACATCGCGGGTCACAGCGGACACTTTTAATATCTTCCAAATAAGCAACAATGTGCGGGTTAAGCCGAGAGCTGTAGCCCAAATTGTAAAAAGATTTAATTATTCCCATAAAAATTTGATTTTATAAATATAGGTATATAGGTACATAACTTTGTTCTCTAAAATGGGGTGTGCAGAACTGCAAGATCGCGAATAAGATCGTACTGCTACATTTAGCATAGCAGAGTCAGATGAAACACATCAGTGACAAGTTGCCAGTTCATTAGGTTAGGTTAAGGCATCTACTCGTATGTATTTATAGTATTCAATAGGATTGTTGTGTTAAGTATGTTTTTATTATCATTCCTTGATTTTATTTTGCTAATTACCTACTATATTTAATATCTTAAATTTGTGGACGAAGCTGATCTTTAATATCGCGTTTAAAATAAATTCCCCCAGCTCCTGACCTAAAGGTGCAGAAGCGACAACTAAAATATGATTCGAGTCTAAAGCGAATACACAATGAGAGACAAAATTGGACTTTCCTCTTGTCGGTTAAGAAACGAATAAAACCATGAAATAGCAGCTTTACTTTAATATTTCTGCTGCAATGTAAAATGGTTTTAACTTGAAGCGTAAGATTGTCCGTGTCATTTTACGCCTAGGTATTTCTTCCCATAGTAGGCCATTATATGGATTATGCAATGCATAAATATTATTGTATTTGGAAAGTTTAAACATTACTAGCATGTCGATATACCTTTAAATAGACGGCATGACCCTCGTGTCCTGGGAGATGGGGCGCTCCCTAGTATGGGACGCTACATGCATCGATACTCTGGCGGCGTCCCTTATGCCAGGCACAGCCATAAGAAGTGGCTCTGCGGCCGCCACAGCGAAAAACATCAAACGGCGCAAATATGCAAACCTCAGTGAAGACTACATATTTGAGTCGTTTGGGTTTGAAATCATGGGGTCATGGGGCCCGGGAGCCCATGTCCTTTTTAAGGGCATCTCTAAAAGTCTGGTCCAGGCACCCACGACCGAAGGGCTGGCCAGTACTTTGGTCAGAGGATTAGCCTCGCCATCCAGTGGGGTAATGCGGCCAGCTTTTTGGACACGTTGCCAGCGGTGAAGGAGTTGCAGGCAGTCTTCTATTTGTATATATGTCTTAGATTTAGAAAAAAAAATAGAACATAGAGAATAAAAATAAATTGACAGAAAAGATAAAAATAGAGCTTTACAAGTATGCTCGCTATATGTTAACTACGGCTGATTTAACCATGATAAAATACATCCTATGGATAGCAAAACTAAAGTCCAGGAAATATTCTATACCTACCCTCGTAAGTAGTATCATTTTGTAGTTCGCCGCAGCTACAGCAAACGTCATCAACCCGTGTTAACATTTTTCATCTCCACCTACAAAGTACCTCCTGCAAAAAGTCGCGGCTTGACAAATTACCTGTACCTTTCCGACCCGCCCCCGCCCTTGATGGGTTAATCTCGCCATTATTTACCCCTAGTATTTAGGGACTTTATTTTTAATTTACTCCTTTAAATCACCAGTTTTAAGCCTAATCCCTATTCATATAGAGCCGAAAAATTACAAAAGAATTTTAAATTTCCTTTGCCATTTTATTTTATCCCCTGTATTTTATATTATTTTGACCACTGAGTCGCTTCACATGGAACTACAAATCCATGTTAGGAAAAATTAAGGCATACATCAAAAGGACCATCTTCATCTCTCTTTATTGAAATCACAAGTGACGGGCAGTGGCATAGCTATACCATTGAGGCTCGTATCAAATTCATCGAATGCCCCCTTAAACAACGTATAGGGTTAGGATTCTCCTTTGACTGGAGACCATTTCCGGCTAGGGATCCGTGGCATTTTGCAGACCTGCCACCCTGTAGCAATAAAATTTGTTATGGAGTTCTTACTACGATGTCCTAGCAGCCGATTGTTACTGATTTTAACATCTGGTTCCACATCATTTTTTCACTTTCGCGATCCTATTTAACACTAATACCTTAGCTTACTAACCCACCCGTAGGACCCGTGGACGTAGGTCTCCTCCAGGGCACGCTACAAGGCGAGGGGGTGTTTGCCCATAGTTATCACTTTGAGAAAGCAGGTTGGTAACCACAGTGTTATTTTTGGACTATGTTGTCAACGCGAGAGGCGGTACTTCCCATCCCCGGAAATCCTTAATCACATCTTAAAATACCTACGGGCAGACATGGGATCCTGCTTTACTACTCTGCCACCACACGGCTACTAACTATCACTAAATATAAATGAGACATCGAACCGTCATATTTTCTTCATAAATATCCTCTCCTAAAATAATCAGCACTAAATAACGAGTCTGACGATTTGTTTTCACAGGCGTGAAATATAAACATAAGATCCACTATAAAGGAGATGATTTATTATTATGTATATAGGTTTTATGAGATAAACTTTCTATTCATGTTCTAGTATTAATAATTTATATAGGCTATTTTGTCCAACACTTTTTCGGGTTAATATTTTCTTTGATATAGGTACATGATGATAACATTTAAATTTATTTTTAACGTGATAATTTATTTATTACTTATATTATGTTTCTAAAATTATTATTTACGTGCTATATTATATTATACATATATCTAGATTATTTGGACAATGTCCATGATAATATCTAATATTTCAAATTTAAACTTTTAAAATAATCATATAACAGAATTATAGATGTTTAAGGACAACATGACGTGATATTTAAGTCTACCTATATAGTTTTCTACTGACTTTGTTATTAAACTTAACAAGAACAAAAGAGGGTTAAAGATAGCTTATAAAAATAGATTAAAAAGCTTAATGCTCGTCGATGATGGATATAAGACAGGCGTGTTATACGTTAAAATTATGTCCCATGGCCGAAGGGATAATAGCGTGGTTTTTTTTCTCGCTTCCTCCTCATAATGATCTATTTGTTCGTCGTTTATTTTTACTCTTTCTAATGTTATACTTTACATAATAAACTTAAGAGCGACATTTAAAATATATTTCAGAAAAAAGCGTAAGTACCTGCTCCTTGATAGGAATGTAATTATGTGTATATTGTAGACCTAATAGACATTTAGGTATACAACAATAAAAGAGTATGGATAAAATTTTGTTGACTGGTAGAGTAAGTTAATCATATAGAGCATAAATGAAATACTATAATAGTATATTTTATTATTTAAATTAGAAATTACTCCACACAGAATAATTTACAGGAAACATCTAGTAACTGCTGATACCTTCGTTTTCTATAATAGCAATAATAACGTACAATAACAAAATATTTCAAAGAAGCACAATATATAGTTAAGCTTCCTATTATAGCAATTTAAATATCTCCTGACAATAACCCGTCTAGTGCCTGACCTCCACCCTGCACCTATTGTGTGTGTTCTGCATAATAACAGATCACATCGCTATAAGCTACTTAATACATACATACGTTATATTTACTATAACAAAGGAATAGACACTTTGGTGTTATACAGGATGTTTTTTTGTGGCCACCTTAAACGAAGGGTACGCACTCTATACATCAAATAAAGTAAGTTTATGCCAAAAAAAATCCTGGGAATTTTTTATTTTAATTTTTTATTTTTAATTCCTTGATCGTGCGAAATTTATAGTGTCTAGTGTTTATGTTAGTTTTTTTATAGACAGATATTAATTATTAATCGTTAAAAAATCTCGCTACGCGCGTCTATGTGCATTTATGCAGAAAAACGCAGTCTATTTACTCAACTTTGGACCCTAATATTTCGGAAACCAGACACTTCCCAGGTATGCTTCCATGGAGAAAAATGATCGTGATGATGAGGAGATTCCGTAGTTTTCGGGAACGTTGACGACCAAAAATCATCCTGTATATAATATGTACTTTATTTTTTGTGATCCTTAAATGCGTTTTGTATTTCTAAAGCAAATGTAAGTTTTTAAAAATTAAAGAACATAAAAACTTAAGTATATGTATGCATTGCTTTATATATGTGTGGGAGTGGTGAAAAGGGAAGCGCTTCCGGCCCCACTTCCATCCACTACATTCCAATTATTGTGAGAAACTTCGATATCGCGTTCTAGGATTTTGCATTCGATTGTGGTTCTCTCCTGCATCCGATAGATGGCTCCGCTACATATGTAATTGATCAAGTACTTACAAATAATAAGAAATTATAGTTACTGAAAATCCTAATGTGACAAGTGGTCATTCTTATCTTAAGTTGACTACTTTAAATCAATAAATTCTTTAATTAAATTATACGTACCTAATAGGTACCTCAACTATAACCTCAAAATTGGTCAGAAGTGACACTATGTGGTCCTATCGGCCCTTCGTGCTCTGCCTACCCCGTAAGGGATAAAGGCGTGATTATATGTATGTATGTACCTAATATCTAGAGCAACAAACAAATACTTAACATCAAATTAATGAATTGACATCATTATTTTTTGTGTTAGCAAAATTAATATATCTTTATAAAATATTTAATAAAAAACACTAGACAACATTTTGATTTATAGAAATCTTCAAACTAAAATTATTTTACCCAACAACTGTTATTGTTCCAATTATTTAGCAAACTTCCCGAAACTCCCCTAGTGTTGAAACCAAGTTTGTAACTGGCCTGGAGCTGTTTAGGACTAAGTATGCATAGCGTTTGAATATGTTGTGCTAATTATTTGTTTAATTATACAATATAATAATAATGTTTGTATAGTTCTTCTATGCTGCTCTGGGAGTGAAAAAAAAAACGTATAATACTACAGCTGCTTCTCCTCCCGGGCATACTGTACAAGTCAGTAGAGGGACAAGAGGGTCTTGGTGTTACAATACACCAGGCGATGGGCTGACCACCTGTCACTACTAACCGAACTTGTACATCTCAACTATACCCTCAAAATTGGTCAAAAGTGGCACCATGTGGTCCTGTCGGCCTGTGGTGCTCTGCCTACCCCGTAAGGGATAAAGGCGTGATTATATGTATGTATGTATGTTTGTTTGGTCAGCGGGTCGCAGCCTCGTGTGAAAATAATTTTTAAGCACCTAATATACCTACTCTTGCGTACTACCTAAGTCTAAACCTATGGTTAACTTTAAATAATAAATAAATATATTCGTAATCTTATATAATATTAGCCTTATTAGGGGAAAAATGGAGAAATAATGCTACAAATAAACATAATATATTCACAGCAAAATGTATGGAATATCCATAAAATCGAAATTTATTTACCTTATATTACCATTGCCATCTCAAAACTTTGAAAACCAAGATTTGAAGAAGAAATACCAGTACATTTCGATTAAAATCCAAGACTATACATGTGCGAGCCCAGTAACAATATGATGGAAGAGAGTTAGTGGCGTGCGAATTCCAAACATATATCATTAGGCGCGTCCACACAGAGCGAGCAGCCTCGCGATGCATTTGCCGGGCGAGGAAACTATCTCCAAACGAGCGCGGCAGCCTCGGTATCATCGCGAGGCTGCCGCGCGCGGCAAACCCGAGCCATTATGCTCGTTCGTTCAGTTGAGAATTAAAACATCATGGCACCACACGTACGTGTCGCGGTGGCAGCTGTTGCTTTTATCCTTATAAATAGGATTATAAAAAAGAGAAGACAACAAAAGCTTAAACGAAGACGATATTGGATCCAGACTTTATACAAAAACAGATTATTATATAATGGGAACGAACTGTACCAAGAATTGATAAATGATGGAGTGGAGAAAATTTTTTTACTCTTATTATACTCGAGCGAGGGGCGAAAGAATATGCGACCGTCCAGAGTGCACGCGGCAAACGACTGAGGCGCCTTTGAGCAAAACAAAAAACCGACACTGAACGGCTCGGGCGCTCGGGCGCTCGCCCGCGGCAGCGCGCGCGCTTGCCTCGGCCGAGGCACGTCCACACAAATCGAGCTGCTTCGCGCGGCAAATTCCTCGCGAGGCTGCTCGCTCTGTGTGGACGCGCCTATTAACACATTCAGTGCCGGCGACTACGTATTTGCGTCTTTTAGGCTTTCTAGAGGTGCCGCAGACACTTATTTGTACCGTCGCAGGCGTTGACCTGATATCAGCATCCTTAGAAAATCTGCAGATAGCGAATGTGTGCGATGCTTAAAAACTATCCAGGACACCCCAAAAAGCTGGACATGTCTTGGGAAAACAGGACAGTTGGCCTACCTTATATAGATAAAAAAAATTATTATTATTATGTTTAGTTTTGGCAGTTTGTGGAAGTTGACAGCAATATTTTCTTATCTGATCTAAAAAAAACATGTGTTCACCCGTAATATAGGAGTTACTGAGTGATAGTTAGAGAGTCAGGGTTAGTCATCAAAATCGTTTCTCTTTAAATCTACATAGCAGTAGCAGTGTCATGTCGTCCCATTAGCACTTAATTTCGATGTCTAGTGGCCTCGACGACATCTCTAATTGGTGTTATTCCGAAATTAACCTGTCAAAGGGCGAATAAAATTAACCATACATTACAAGCAATGGATATTACGATATCTACATTGACGTTTTATAGTCTGTCGTTAAAATTTTAGCACTTTAGTCTTACATTCGATTCTTTGTGATAATATGCATGAAACTCTCAACCGATATGGGAGTACTTTGTTTTCTTAGTACAATAATTATATTTTCAATGGTTAAAAGTGATTTAAGTGAACTGTTACTATGGGCATATACCTAGGTAGTATTGACATATACCGTCTGCTTATTAGTAATATTATTATTCAGTTGTTAGTTAGTTGGTTCGGTAGATAGAACTAACATGGAAAACTAATCCTGATGATGCCACGGGTGTTGGCGAAACATATGTCGATTAAAATTTTAATTGGTTTTCGGATTAGCAGCTATGTATTTATGGTTGCATGCTAGGTGCTTGGATCTGGATTCTCGTTGCGACTGTAGTGTCTTGTGTTCGTGATCATGAGTCGGCAGATCCGAGGGTCAGCGGAGGGTATAGGCCCGGTGGTGGGCGATCCCTCAATAGAAATATTATTATGTTAAATGCACAATATCGACAATGCATTTACCATGTTTTATCAGTGAGCAGACGATAAATATGATATACAGTAGTCTCTGCCTGTCTAAGCAGGGTTTCAAGTCTATGTAGAGAAAAATACAGAACAAATCTGATTCCAAAATGTTAATAATGACACCATGTCGGGAATCTCTTTATTTCTAAACTACTTATTTTAAATAATGAGTTTTACCATTTTTCTGAAGTCAATGAACGAAATTGCAAGCGTGTGCCTATAATGAGAACTAAAAAAAGGTAAAACATATAATTTTTAATACGTCTTAAAAATTCTACTTGGGTCTTCAGTAATATTTTTGTTTATTGCCTGGGTTACTTTAAGTATTCTAATTTGCATAGTATTATTAGCATTAAAACTAAAAAAAAGTTTAAGGTTCTACGGGCTCTTACTTTTTAAAGCCTTAGGGCGTGATTTATTGTCACATTAAGGGTACCCATCACCATTACGCTTAAGTAAATCTAATAATAGGTCGCTTAGGTACAAGATGATTTGTAAGAAAAAAATTTAAGATCCATATTTAAATAACAATTCAATTTATTATTACAAACCATACATAAACATATTTTTATAATTTGCAATGCAAAATGTAAGTACAAAAAGAACTCTAGAGAATATCTAGTAAAATCTACATCGTATAGCTTATTCAAAATATGCCACGCTCGGCAACATAGCCTTAAGAAAAAAATTATATCCAATCATTGTTTCCGAAACCCCTCATTATAATATTGATGTCCGATAATTTCGTATCGAAATAACAATGTTTATACTCATAACACAAATTTTGTTAACGAAAAAAAAAAACGAGTTTAAGTACAAAATTATACACAACTTAATGTGTCCAGGAAATGGCTGACATGCCAATGTTAGTCATTGGAATTATGTTCCACGGCACATGACTTCGAAAATAACTCTAATATTTAGTGCAATGGCAAAGCGCCATGTAGTGCCAAAATTGTATGTAAAAGCTGTTTGTTGCTGCAATAGGGAATATGTGTCTGACACGAAAACAGATTTTTTATATTTTATTCGAAAGATATTACAAATACAAACCGAATAGTGCAAAAAAAATATGAATCTGTTAGTAAATATCAAAGTTACTGGAGTTTAAAAGTTTTAAAAATTTAACGAAAAAAATTTACAACATAAAAGGATTATATTAATGGAGAAGTGTTCCCACTCGGGTGAAGAATTTATTCCATTTTCTTTATTAATAATTTCATAACATAAAAGGAGTAAAAACATACAATTTTACGCATATTTTGAATTATCTCATTGATTTAATAAATACTTTATTAATATCTGCACCTATTAATAAACAATTTTTATTGACAACAATACACAAAATATTAAATATTACGTTTATAAAATAAGATTACATTTTTTCCCCATACTAATTTGAGACGGTTGTCTACTATTACGTCAAAGTCTTTGCTATTTTAGTATGGAGCAAACGGATCGTTTCAAAAACATTTTGCCGGCTCGTATTTTTGGATTGCTGTAAATCCAAAACGGTTAAAGTTAGATATGCCATTCCAAGGGCAAACTTTATTCTTTTTTTACGTAGAATATAAAAATGAAATAAAAAAATCATGCATATGTCGCAGGCAATTTGTATGATTCGTCTTTATACAAACGCGTCGTCCGTTTATAAACGCTCGCCAGGCATTTTGAATAGTATGAGAGAAAAAATTCCTTTTAGCACTTCGCCGGTCGCTGCAGGGACATGCTCGCTACGCTCACTCGACTCGTGCGTTGTTATTTTAACAGGTCTAACATAACCTAACCTAATTAATTAAGCAGACCAATTGCTAGAAGCCAAATTGTCTCGCTCCAAAACCCATACTATTCAAAATGCCTAGTCGTTTTGTAATAGGGCGTGTTTTACAATATGCCTTCGACACATACAGGGTGATTTTTGGTCGTCAACGTTCCCGAAAACTACGGAATCTCCTCATCATCACGATAATTTTTCTCCATGGAAGCATACCTGGGAAGTGTCTGGTTTCCAAAATATTAGGGTCCAAAGTTGCGTAAATAGACTGCGTTTTTCTGCATAAATGCACATAGACGCGCGTAGCAGGATTTTTTCACGAAAAATAATTAATATCTGTCTATAAAAAAACTAACATAAACACTAGACACTATAAATTTCGCACGATCAAGGAATTTAAAATAAAAAATAAAAAAAAATCCCAGCATTTTTTTTTGGCATAAACTTACTTTATTTCATGTATAGAATACGTACCCTTCGTTAAAGGTGGCCACAAAAAAAACATCCTGTATACTGCTTACATATGCTAAACGATTCACGCTACGTCAGTTGAATACCCTGTGTCAAATATATAAAGTTTTACTGTTAAAAAAATTAAATCTCTGCATAACCTTCCTAACTGTCATTGTAAATGGAAGTTACTGTCTCTTATAATACAGGATTTTTTTCTAGTCTAAGAGACCGGGAAACATTATATTTAGCATGGGTTATCTTATGAAAATAAATAAACATTATTATATAAATGAAATTGTATTAGGCGTTACAATTCGGAAGTTCGAACATTCACTAAGGGTGCGCCCACCACAGGGCCCTACACCCTCCACTGACCCTCGAATCTGATAACTCATCATAACTGCGAAAACAAGCACTTGCACTACCTACAATCGCCACGAGAAACATGACTATTCGCACTATTGCCGAAATCAAAAAGTAGATTAATAATCTACATAATATGTTTCGCCAACAACTGCAGCATCCTCAGTATTATAGAAATTAGTAAACTACTGATTATTATGAATTCTAAAACCCTAATAGGAATTATTATTATATAAAAAAATAGGAATTAAAAAAATACATACAGCCCAGCATCAGCACAAGATGAGAGAAAAATTATTTCTTTATTAGCGCCAAGTCAAAATCTTATCAACATAACAGATAAAAGTTTATTTAATGTTTTAACAAAGTTCAAGTGGGTATATAAAGCATATAAGTTAGGGCAGCCAACCGTCCTGTTTTCCCATGACATATTCTGATTTTTAGGGTGTCCTGGATAGTTTTTATGTATCGTCCTGAGTTTTAGAATCCTGACACATTCGCTGTCCGCTATAAGGGTGCCGACATCGGGTTAACGCCATGACGCAAATAAGCGTCAGCGGCGGTACCTCTAAAAAGCCTAAAAGAAACAAATACGTAGTCGCCGGCACTGAATGTGTAAAATACCTTTGTTTTGAAATTCGCAGGCCAGTAACTCTCTCCAATCGTCACACATCCGGGCTCACACATGTATAGTCCTAGCTTTTAATCGAAATGTCTTGGTATTTCTCCTTTAAATCCTGGTTTTCAAAGTTATGAGGTGGCAATCCTAATATAGGTACTATTATAGACAGTAGAAGTGTAATAATCATCATAAAGTCCAAAATCGCCGTACGTGACTATACTACACACGTTCCGTGCACAGAAGGGAAACGTCAGCAGAATCGCCGGACCGACATCACGTCGCGTCGTAAATCCCGTGCCGGGGAGACGAAGATCGATCGTGACGTGACGGGACATGCCTGTCTAAACGCTGCTCATGGTTTGTCAAATGTATCAGCCATGGAGTGAATATAAGGGGAGGTGGCGTAGCCATACCATAGAGGAATAAGATGTTATAGAGTGCTAATGTCATACTAACTGTTTCGATGCACCATTAGACTTTTCGGTGCCTCATAATTCCAGTCCTTGACACTTAAATTCTATTAGTGTAGTGTATAGTAATGTAATTACTAATGTGTTGTAACGTATAGTAATGCAATCTAAGTGTCAAGGACTGAACCTAAGTGTCACGTATGTCTACATCTTATTCCTCTATGGCCATACAGTACAATACCATCCACTTTTTACTTCACGAGAATACATCAGTTGCATCTCGTTCCGCACATGTCGTAAGAGGCGACTAAGGAGCTCGGGAATTCTCTCCTGCACCTGTCCCCACTATTCTAGACGAGGTACAGATCTCGATTATGATCCTGCAGTCATGATTACCCCATTTCGTGGGCAGAGCCATATGTAGCGAATCGTATGTATGTATTATTTATCTCTCCCATCTTCTTGATAAATAAATAAATAAAATAAAAATAATTTCATTTGATGTTATTTTTATCCTTTAGTTTGTATACTATTTATCTATGCTTATCTATGTTTATGCGTTTTATTTAGGTATTTATGTTTATGTAGTCTATTTTAGGTTTATGTCTTTTCTTTTATTTAATTATTTAGTTTATTGGTCTGTTTGTGTGCACACATACCTACCTCTTATGTTAATTTCTCTTTCACGGTTGGTTTGCTGGAAGAAATCTCTTTTAAAGATAAGCACGCCTTTGTACATTTTCTTTGTCATAAACTTTATTTGTGAAAACTTTACTGTGTACAATAAAGCATAATAATAATAATAATAATATTATTTGGGGCTGAAGTGTGCAAGAATACAACTAGCGGTAATGAATACAATGGGAAATGATTCCGAGTCATTCTAAATAAGGGTTTGTAAGTTGGTAGCGACAGAGCATCACATTAATACATTATGATGATGATCTCCGACCGTATTTCGGCCAAGGCGGCCAATCTCTACGGAGTACGGTACGCAGGAGATATTATAGTGTACAAGTGTGTGCGTAAACACAGATGTACTCTCTATTCCCGCACTCTCATAGTCCTATGAGACGGAAAGCCGACACGACCGGAGAGAGATCAGGCGCAGGACCAACGGTTTTACGTGCTTTCCGAGGCACGAGCTAAGTGACAACTTTACAACATTAAAATCTGTACATGAAATAAGTTCATTGGTACAGGCCCGTGACTGGGATCGAACTTACGCTTCCCGCTTAGAAAGTGCACATCTTAACCACTGGGCTATCACCGCCATAATAATAATACATACATATAAAATAGTTTATTGTGAATGACTAAAATTAAAACCTTAAAATCTTGAAAATTTAAATAAATCATAGATACCTTTGTTTATTTTCACGATGTATTAGCCTATATCAGCATTCATTTCCTATGCCTCATAAAATTCAAGATTTTCCATACTACTCTTGCATCTAAATAACATTCTATTTGCCTTGCGGAGGTAGCAAAATATTGTGAATTTCATGAACGCCGATTTTCGCTGAAATTTCAAAGAGGGCGTCCCGATCAACACGAATTTGCCTCGGATATCAGAATATTTTCATGTTTGATGAGCTTAACCTACAATTTTCATACTATATCTTGGATATAGTTATAGTTTGGCCAAATAACATATTCATGTGGAGTATACATAAATATACGTACAATTTGATCGCGATTTCTAGTTAGGAAGCCTTTCCAGAATGAAATTTTACCACTCACATCTACTATAGGTATGTAGTACCGATAAAAAAAAATGTCTTGCTATAAAATAACAAACGTAATGATGTTAAAGCAATATACAGAATTTGTCTTTAATCTAATAAGAATTGTAGATAAGTTTATCCGTTAGTGACTAGTAAACTTTTTAAATTGTTATAAGAATAATAACAAAAATATTTTTAAAAATTGTATTAAGATAATATAATCCCATAGGTGGGCAGCAGCGCCTCCCGTACTGACAACATAGTCTGAAAATCACATTGTGGTCACCAACCCGCCTGCCCAGCGTGGTGACTATGGGCAACCTGAAGGGTTGAAGAATATAACCCCATAGAGATAGTTTATCTTTCAAGATACTTTGTTTCTACTTACCTTTGCCTATAACAACTAAGCAGTTTTAAATTCATGAAGAGCTCAGTATGCAGGCCATAAAGTTTGTCGTAGACAAATCTAGACTGTAATAAGCTACCCCTAAAACACTACCCCTTGTAGGTGACAGTTTCCCAGCATTTAGAAGGGGGTGGGAGGAGAAATTGAAAACGGCCTTGATTCGCACACCGGTCACGGGATCGTAGCGTCAGCAGATTCAGGGGTAATATTTTTAACTTTAATACATATTTACATACAGGATGTTTTTTTCGTTGCCACCCTTAACGAAGGGTATGTACTCTTTACATCAAATGAAGTAAGTTCATGCCAAAAAAATGCTGGGAAACGATATAATATTTAAAAAAAAAAAAAAAAATTACTTCTTCGGGTGAAGTTTATAGTGTTCAGTGTTTGTGTTAATTTTTTATAGACAGATTTCAATTACTTTCCGTGAAAAAATTTTGTTACATGCATTTATGTGTATTTATGCAAAAAACGCAGTCTATTTACTCAACTTTGAACCCTAATATCTTGGAATCCAGACACTTCCCAGGTATGCTTCTATGGAGAAAAATGATCGTGATGATGAGTCGTCTCGTATAACATGCCCGGAAGCAGATGCAGCTGATGTATTGTAGTAAAGCCCCACATCAGCTCAGGATAAGTTTATAATACATAAATTTCCTTATTTAATATATTCATTCAGGCAGTTTTTATTCGCCGGCGCCCTCAATTTCGCCAGCATTAACGATATAAGTATTACTCGTAAAGTACATCTACCCGTTAAGATTTCATCAAAATTGAATAAGACAAAAGCAGTGGGAAAAAGTAACAGACACTTAAATCTCACGTTAATAATACTATGAAAATGGATAGGAAAGTTATTACTGCTCAGACAGAGCCAATTTAAATACTCGTAACTATAACACAAGTTAAATGAACTTAATAAAATTTTATGTATTCTTTTCAGCATTATTCAGGGTAATCTAGATCAATAATAAATAGAGACCAATTCTATTTTACTATATTCGTCTCGGCACAATAAAATGTGGCAATAAAAAATGGCTCTCCTGGCAAAATATAGCATACCTCTGAGTGCTGATAAGAAAAAGTCTAGTCTATTGTGAGATGAACAATAAATCTCGAGCGTAACTTTTATGTCTGTATTATTTTTAGGGTTCCGTACCAAAATTTATTTAAAGGAAAAAACCCTATGTACTGCGAATATTTTTTTATCCAGTGTCACTTTTACGACTAAGGCGTATCTTGTGATACCTCTCAAGTTTAAATGCAACAACCCGTTTGGGCTCTAGAAAATACCAAAGAAATAATTATACATTCGTAAATACAAATATATACTAGCTATATATAATAGCTACAATACACACATATATATACAGGGTGTGTGTGGCAGCCAGGCAAATACTGATATACTGAACAAGTATCATTGTTTTGAGTTAGACGACAGTGTTATTACTCGCAGGAAATGCATTTTTAATTTGATTATTCACAATGTTTACTTTCCGCGCCGATTTTATAGGGTGGTCCTGTGACCAGTTAAATGGGCTTATTGGCTATTGTGCGATACACTGCTGTTTTTTGGATCACTTGTGACTCTCCATTGAGGTTGATCAGTTAATTGAACACTTTTAACCCCAACTTTTTTTGAAAATCATCCACAGGTTAATATTTTGTTTTTAAGGAATTATCTAAGACCTACTTAAACGAACTACACAATTTCTTTCTGAAAAACAGAAAAAAAAGTCGAAAAATTTTAGAATTTTCCTGCGAAAATTTTCACTATTTTTCGCCTCAGAATCATGGTCTGAAGTCACCATATCAATATTTGCCTGGCTATCACAAACACCCTGTATATATATATATAGGTACACGCCTGTGTTCCCCACATGGTAGCCAGAATTGCAAGAGAGAGAGAGAGAGAGAGAGAGAGAGAGAAGAGAATCTACGAGATCCCACAGCCATGTTGGGCATAGCATGAGATAAATTTCACTGGTTGTACAATTCTATTGCCACTATAACATAAATAATAAATGACAAAATTACTTTTTATGTGGTCTGTCATACAAACGTTTTTTGTTGTTTTACATAGATAGTACGGAACCTTTCTTGCGCGAGAACTACTCGCACTTTCCCGGTTTTTATACGAAAATAACTTGGAATACGCTTGCAAATATAGATATTTTGTTTGATGTAAGATAATGGTGGTGCTGTATGTGACATTAATGCTTTTGGCTTCATAAGCACCAAATATTTTTTCAATAATAATTCCTTACATCTTCTGGAGCACAGGCCAACTTCATCTCACCTCCAAGAAAAACACGTGATTTTATGTAGATATGTATTACAATTGGGCGGCTTAAATTTTATGCATATTTTTGAATCACCATAATCATCATCATCATCATCATCAACCTATTGCAGTCCACTGCTGGACGTAGGCCTCTCTCAATTGGGCGGCTTAAATTTTATGCATATTTTTGAATCACCATAATCATCATCATCATCATCATCAACCTATTGCAGTCCACTGCTGGACGTAGGCCTCTCTCAATTGGGCGGCTTAAATTTTATGCATATTTTTGAATCACCATAATCATCATCATCATCAACCTATTGCAGTCCACTGCTGGACGTAGGCCTCTCTCAGGGCACGCCACAAGACTGCCATGCGGGGTATTAGTCACCACGCTGGGCAGGTGGGTTGGTGACCGATATTTTTGTACCGTGCTTATATTTTTGAATACTTTATATCAAATAACAAAGACTCACCGGAAAGAGGAAAGCATTTTGGCTTAAGTTTTCAGTGATGATGAATGCGGGGACAGATTTAAATGATCAATAACAGATTGCTAGCTCATCGCCCGAGAGAATACCCGAGTTCTTTATGGCATGCACGAAAGAAGATGCATTCTAGTGAAGCTCCGCATCAGCACAGGCAAAAAAGTTTTCATAAAAATTAATTTAATGATAGTCAATTAAACAAGCTATAAATCTATGCAGACCGTACTTGGCACGGGCCGGCAGTGTCCAGTCGGATGAATTGGCATGCATTGCGCCCCGGCTTTTTACACGCCTATCCCTTGGGTCGAACAGTTTTGAGTTGTGAGAATAAAGCGTTTCTTTTCTTCCTTCGACGAATTTTTTTACTGTACAATTTTTGTACGACTAGTGTTTTCCCATCTGTTTACCTTCTGTTATCTAATGTTTATATATTTCTATTGTCTTGTTTCGTAGAACGTTGTTACTGTCAGTATATTATCTGTAATCGCTATACATATAATAAAATTGCAACGGATTGATGTTTGTGCACGCTAATCTCAGAAACGGCTGGACCGATTTCGATGCAGTTTTCAGGAATATATTGTGACAGGCCCCACTTAACATATAGGCTTACGTTTTAATCCGGGAAAATGTTTTTATCCCGGATAATTTTGACATTTTTTTTCTGCAGTCCACGCGGACGGAGTCGCGGGCGTCCACTAGTATATACTACATGTGATTCTAGTACCTTTCAGGTAAATGTGCGGCAAAACAGTTTTAGGTTTGGCAATAGACAGATTATAGATTTCAAAAAACAGTGGGGAAATTGGTAAGGTGTTTTAATTTTAAATATTATAAAATTATGACCTTGTTTGTAGACGATAATTTTCCAGACTTTAAATTCAAATAATTTATATCTGTTTCTTCAGTTTCAAAGTGTTTTCTGGAAAATCGCTTAATTCTTATGAATTAGACAATGATATTGAATGGTTACGTCTTTAAGCACGTTTCATAAAAGGCAACATTTTTTTGTATTTATTATTTCTTTTATTCGCTGTCATAAACGTTATTCTTATGTTTTGTGCTATTTACCATAATATTTTCCAGATTTTTCTATCCTGAAGAATATCGGAGAAACACAGGAATAATCACGGTTTTTAGTGCTTAAAATCACTGTGTGAAACTGATGTAGGGTTATTTTAGGATTGTACCACTATTTGGCGCTTTACATCAATATTGTTAAACGGATTTTGATGAAATTTTATAAAAATGTAGAGAGACTTTCAAAGAGTTAAGTATTATTTTTATGTTTCTCTATATAATAGGATTAAGCAAGTATTAATCTCTTTAGGAATCCCTTTATAGTCAACTACTGGACGCCCGCAACTTCGCTCGCGTGGACTGCAGAAAAAACAAAATGTCGAAATTATCCGGGATAAAAATCTTTCCTCAGGATAAAAAGTAGCCTATGTGTTAATCCTGGGTGTCAGCTAACTCCATACTAAATTTTATTTGAAACAAACTTTCGCGTTTATAATATTACTAGTGGCCGCCCACGTCTTCGCCCGCGTGAGAGTGCATTACTCCCGTGTGAAGCCGGGGCGGGTCTCTAGTTATATGTTATAAATATAAACCTTCCTCGTGAATAACTCTATCTATTATAAAACCGCATCAAAATCCGTTCCCTAGTTTGAAAGATATAAGCATACATAGGGACGGACAGACAGCGGCAAGCGACTTTGTTTTATAATATGTAGTGAAGAAGGAAAGAATAGTACTTGTACGAGTAGGGTATACCTTTTCCCAATATTATTATGCTTTTAAACCTAACTACAAATCCAGCATAGATTTAAACAGGACACCTACATTACGCGTCATGTTCCACTGGCTTATAGCATGTAATCAGTGTTATTAGTATAATGTAAATGTTATGTAATGTAGTTGTCATGTAAGTTGTGTGTTCCTTTGCAGAGGTATTATTGTATGCCGATTCACAGTTTGCTGTCCAAATGGTGTTCAGTATGATACTTTACTACTTAGTACATGTATAGCAAAATACATAACGGTTTAATTTTTCGTAACACCTGCAATACATGTTGGCCCAGCCTAGCCGAGGGAACGCTAGAGGTGAGGCATAAATATTGGAATAGGTATTTTTAAATACTAGTCGGTACCTAATACAATAGTAGGTAATGATATTATAGTATTTATGCTAAATAATAAAATTGAAACTTATAGCCTAACTAAGCCTTACGGTTGTTTTCACGTAATGAGATGATATTTTATGCAATACCTAACAAACACCTAATACGTTGTATTAGGTACCGACTAGTATTGAAAAATACCTAATCCACATACCTATTCCAACATTTATGCCTCTGATCTCTCTCCGGTCGTGTCGGCTTTCCGTCTCATCGCACTATGAGAGTAACGGAATAGAGAGTGCATCTGTGTTTGCGCATACACTTGTGCACTATAATATCTCCTGCGTACCTGGCCAATCTCCGTAGAGATTGGTCACCTTGGCCGAAATACGGTCGAAGATCATCATCACTTCTTCCTGTGCTGACGCGGGGCTTGATTAGGATACATCAGCTCATCTCCTTCTGTACATGTCGTAAGATTCAACTAAGTAATTAATTTTAATTAAATTAATTAATTAAACATAATAATACATTAACTTTCACGTATAATAATAGTAGTACCTATATATTGTTGCAGCATATGTGGTCAATATTTCAAATGTAGATACATCATTTTTTCCGGAACTATTGTAGCAATATCAATATAGGTACTAATAAGAATACTTTTCGATTCAAAGTCAACCAAGTCTGGTCATAGCGCGAACATTGAACTTGGTCTAGACCAGTGGTTGTCAACTCTTATATTTAAAGCTCCATACCATTAACCATTCGCTGACACTTCAATCATATTTAACAATTGAAAAAGGGCGCATAAGTTTGAAACGTTACTTTACACCTTGAGTAAAATTATTGCAAACATTTAAAAAAAGAATGAGTTCAGAAGATTTTACTTGTAGAAATATAATAATTTCGTCGATCACTACTCCTGTACGTAGTTGAATATTGACATTTTCTAAAATAAATGTATCAATTCGATAACGGTTAACAAGTTTGAAAATAACGATGGATAAAGCTCGGGCAACCCACCGATCGTACAGTTTGAGAGCCTTTGGCCTAGACCAATTCATTTGGTTAAGTAAGACTATTTAGATAGTTTTATGGTTTACCTATTTATTGTTATGTTTATTGTCCTTGGTAAAATACTTTTATGTGCATTTAGAGATGGCGACACTAAGTTGAGCAGGTATGTATTAAATATCTCAGACTGTTTTTAAATAGGTAATATAATTATCTTTTAGAGTTGTAGAGTTAACAACCACGTATAGCAAAGCGGGTTCAGATGTAAAAGATCAATGACAACTCTATTGAGGGATCGCCCGCCACCGGGCCCCATACCCTCTGCTGACCCTCGGATCTGCCTACTCATGATCACGAATACAAGACACTACAGTCGCAACGAGAAGCCAGATCCAAGCACCTAGCATGCAACCATAAATACATAGCTGCTAATCCGAAAACCAATTAAAATTTTAATCGACATATGTTTCGCCAACACCCGTGGCATCATCAGGACTAGTTTTCCATGTTAGTTCTATCTACCGAACCAATAGAGATTTGAACTTCCGAATAGTGACGCCTGATACAATTCAATATCAATGCCAACATTCTAACTTATAGTGACTTAGTGACTATAAGATTTCCTTAGTGCTCACGCAGTTCTAGCAACCCAAATTTATTAGTAACTAGCGGCCGCCCACGGCATCGCCCGCGTGAGAGTGCATTACTCCCGTGTGAAGCCGAGGCGGGTCCCTAGTTATACATTATAAACCTTCCTCGTGAATCACTCTATCTATTAAAAAAACCGCATCAAAATCCGTTCCCTAGTTTGAAAGATCTAAGTATACATACTCGTAGGTACGGACAGACAGCGGCAAGCGACTTTGTTTTATAATAATATATAGTGAAGCACGTAGGCTGTATGTTTTATCAACGATGGAGTGAAACGAGAACCTCGGTATAGCAAGGCAACTATAAAATGTACAATTTACCTATATACATGTACTTACCTAAATCTAAAAGGAAGCAGCATTAATTTACCCTAACCTACTTAATTTAACTGAGATTTATTTACTTTGTTGTGGAGTAAGTAAAGTGCAGGTTCACTAAAGTAGACTTACTTGAGTAACTGTTATAACTCTTCTAGCTAGTTTTTCTCTTATTAATTAAGTTTTTAGCAAACTTTTATTGTTGTTGCAATTTTTCTTCAGTTGCGCGAAGTTTGCGTAGTTATTCTAAGTGCTTTGTATAATAATGAATATATGCACTAGCACTGACACGCGGAATGCAGAGGTCGTGGGTTCGATTCCCACCCGGGTGAGGAATTTTTTCCATTTCTTTATTAATAATTTTATAATATATAATATCTTGACTAAGATAAATTTATAAAAATACTTCTCCATTAATATTAATCCGTTAGGATATGGTTGATCTTTAAACATTGTGCTGAGGGATTCAGCTTTGTTTGCCGAGATTTGGCTAGTGTATAGCTATCGAGATGAAAAATAACGTTGCCAATATGTAATTTAGAAAAGAGATGGTAAAATTGGTCATCCGAGTAATTGACCCGGTGGCTCAGTGGTGAGAGCGCTGACACGCGGAATGCAGAGGTCGTGGGTTCGATTCCAACCCGGGTGAGGAATTTTTTTCCATTTCTTTATTAATAATTTTATAATATGCACTATTGTTTTAACTCTGTCTATTTAGAAAAAAAGAATAATGTTAATATTTGTTAAGTTTTTTTTTATATTTATAAATTGCTTAACAGATTTATTAGACTATTAAACTTAGACGGTGGAATGTTTAATAATCCTCACGACATTTTTATTTTATGCACTGTTTCAATCGTTTTTCTAAACCTAAATAATTTGGGTAGTTTACTTATACCCTCTGCCATCCCCTCTGACTCTCTTTTGTTATTTAATTATAATTTTCTAAGTAAACTACTATAATAATTATAAGGCTGAACATATTAAATACATTCAAACTAAAATTATGCTTCTTATAAAGAAAGACAATAATAGTAGATTTTCATACCTAAAGGAAAAACGCTTAATAAATATTCAGGTGAAAACAAGAACATTCTTAACAAAGTAACAAAACGAATGTGACTATATCTCAATGGTGATATATCACTGGGTCACCGATGATGGATCACTGAGCCGGCCATTAACCGGCGATTAATTACAATCAGCTCTAATCGCTGTTAAACTGGGCCACTTTAACTAACTTTTAAATTTAATTTTTGCTAAGAAATTTCTGGGCACTTTTAGAGGAAATAGCAGAAAGGATTTGAGGTACATTTAACATTTTTATTTTAATAAAAGTTAATAAGAATATTTATGTTAATGATACTTTAGTAATTATAAAAGAACCTAAAGGCATGAGTTAGAGATGTCATAACTCTGTTATGAAATGTAAAGTGATAGGTTTTTTTGAAACACCGATAAGTTTGAAGCCTAACCTAACCTAAATTGACTGGAGTATACTAAGGTTACAGACATTTTTTAATAAGACCGAAAAGTATTCTTTAGGTATCTAGGTAATAATATTAAAAAAAAAACTCCACAAAATCTTACTAATATTATAAACGCGAAGGATTGTAAGTATGGATCGATGGATAGATGTATGGATGGATGGATGTTTGTTACTCTTTCACGTAAAAACGGCTGGAGAGATTTCAATAAAATTTGGTACGAGTATGTAGGCTACTTTTTATCCCGGGAAATATTTTTATCCCGAATAATTTCGACATTTTGTTTTTTCTGCAGTCGCGGGCGTCCACTAGTAAGAATTGAAACTTTGAAAGCCTAGTAACAAATTGATAAATTCTAAAATAAAGTATTAATCACATCAATACATACTTTGAAACTTACTAAAGTATAAAACAAAGACAAACACAAAATTAAAACTTTCCAATGCTAAAAGGGTGAACTTTCAAATTGAGATCAATTAAAAAATATTATCGAAATCTTTCACAGATGGCCCTTATTTTGTCTATTACAAAACTTTTACAAAGTCCCCTAAAGCTGATTTTCTTAAAAGGACTTTAGAAATTAATCTTCGATCCCCATCAATTAAATTAAAAAGATAAAGTTCTGTAGACTCGGCTATTTCCTCCCCGATTTTCATAGTATAATTCTTTCAATGATTCATCATCGGAATTTTGTATTTGTTTGCTAAATCTAAGGTAAGTTCATTCACTTTGGAATACAAAGCAAAAGCATTAGGCGACAAAGAAACTCATCTGAAGTAGGTATATCCTAAAATATTATCTTAGGCTGGGGGCTTAATATCAGTTATAATTTCGAACTTTTTCGCGTTATGTTGTTCTCATTTTTAATACATCTCGTCATCACGTGATATAAATTGATTGGATACTTTACGTAAATGCGAAAGAGGTCGGATTAAAAACTCACTGAGTATACTGGGACTTGAGTCTCTTTTTAGTTTATTTCGTTAACAAATACCAATACTTAGGATTTGTTAATTTTTTAACTTTTTTTTGTCGGAGCAAACCGACTACAAAAAGAAAATAATCTCTCAATATTGTAATAGACCTAACCTATACGAGTAATCGCCTCAGTATCTGACTTGTACACAATCCTAACACAGTCACTACTGGCTATCCCCTTTATATTAGTCAGCATTTAGAAAATTAACTGCTGAGTCAAGGATATATCTAATGATATCGTTAAAGGAATTGTAATAATTTCACACTTTACAGAAGCATATATATGTAGAAATAGGTATATTATGTATTTTAAGTGTGAAGATAGTATACAGGGTGATTTTTGGTCGCCAACGTTTCCGAAAACTACGGAATCTCCTCATCATCACGATCATTTTTCTCCATGGAAGCATACCTGGGAAGTGTCTGGTTTCCAAAATATTAGGGTCCAAAGTTGAGTAAATAGACTGCGTTTTTCTGCATAAATGCACATAGACGCGCGTAGCAGAATTTTTTTACGAAAAATAATTAATATCTGTCTATAAAAAAACTAACATAAACACTAGATACAATAAATTTCGCACGATCAAGGAATTTAAAAATTAAAAAAAAAAAAATCCCAGCATTTTTTTTGGCATAAACTTACTTTATTTCATATATAGAGTACGTACCCTTCGTTAAAGGTGGCCACAAAAAAACACCCTGTATAGTGCAGTGTGTGTTTACAAATAACACATAAAAGACACAGCAAATGATAAAAAAATATTAAGAGAAAAATGTGTAATGTTTAATATATTTTTAAAATATATAAAAAAAATAATGCTGTGTGCTTTCATGTATTAATTTATGTGTCTTGATGATGTATATTGTAATACCTAGTAGTTTTAAATTCAGAAGTATTAGATATAATACAAAGAAATTAAGAAAAAAAAGCAAATAATTTACAAAAAAATAATATATAATTGAATTACCTACGTAAAAAAACGCTCGTAACACATAAGTTTGCTTAAATTTCTCCCCATTTTTTTATAATCCATTTTCCCAATATATTTATGGGCAAGTTTATTTTGGTCGTAAACACAAGTTACATTTATTAGGTACTGAGTGAGTTGAGTGAGCTGAGTGAGTGTGGTGACAGGTGTGAGAGACATAAAATGTGTTCGGCTTTATTCGTATACAGGATCTTTGAATAGGTTCGATGTAATCTAAGTCTCTCGAATTCTTTAATCTTTCTAAATGGAAAATTGAATTAAGGCATCTAGTGTTTCACAGGCTGATAATTCAAGCAAATATCCGCTCAAGAGCCGACTTTTCCATTGGTCAAATTACAATATCCGATATCCTACTAATATTATAAATGCGAAAGTTTGTAAGTATGGATGGATGGATGGATGTTTGTTACTCTTTCACCTAAAAAGGGATGGAGCGATTTTTATAAAACTTAGTATAGAGTTAGCTGACACCCTGGATTAACATATAGGCTAATTTTTATCCCGGAAAAATATTTTTATCCCGGATAATTTTGACATTTTGTTTTTTCTGCAGTCCACGCGAACGTCCACTACTCAAGAATAAAGTTGAAGCTGTCTTTCTCTATAACTCGATCAAGTTAAGCTATCTTTGACTCTTGTAAAAATTTACCCTATACGAAACTACATAACAATATTTACAGCCTCATCTAAAGTAAATCCAACGCAACCAAGGTCGAACGCTATCAAAATTCAAAATGAACGCCAAAGACAAAACATTAATTCTGGAATAATTAAAGAAACGATTAAAGCGCCAGCTACCCGGCCGAAAATTGTTGCAGAAACAGGGTTGCCGCTCGCAATAAACTTGGCCCTGGAATTTCATTAGTTTCGTTCAATAAATTAAGAGGTTATGCTCGCGTGTGTCGGCCCTAGCAATTACCTCGTCTGCGCGAGGTGTAATGAACAACCTTTTGCTAAGAGGGCGGTCGGGGATGTGCGAAAGTTTGGAGAGGCGCATAGTTTGCGAACTAACGTGTGTTGTACATAGTGTAGAGTCCTAAATAATCTGTAATGGTTTGGAATTTAGATTTTATTAGTAATATAGTTACGGATATGGATCTAGCTATGATTGTAAAGTCATATAATTACTTACTCGTAAAGTGCAATTATTTTTATTGTATCTCTTTAGAATCTTGTGGGACAATAGAGTCCAGCCCCTAAACTATAAAAGACTGCTTTTATAGCGAACTTTTTCTGATTTTTTTAAAATGATATTCATATTACGTAACGTCATTATAACGCGATAATTGTAAAATTTACGCTCTCGCATTGCTACCGCTTGCATCGCCATAGCCAATTTACAAATTATTCCTCAGTAAATTTATAAAAAAGAGAATAATTATCTTTAGGTAGATCCTGCATTTACTGCGTACATCTTTACCTCCTCCAAAACACGAGTGTACTCACTCTTCCAAGCTCCACGTACTTGAGTTTCTCATAATAGTTGGCTTCCCGTCTTATTACCCGACCCGCTTCGATCTACCTTCGAGGGTAATAGACGCGACATTCTTCCAAAGCCCATAAACCAAGCAAGAATCAACTCTAATGGACCGGCATAAAACCGTTGTTGGGGGCACGGAAATAATGGTATCGGGTGTAGTTTTTACAACTACCGTTAGTTTGCATTTCGCCGGGTTACCGTGTGATTTCTTTGATATTACGTGTTTATAGGTGACTACACATGTAATATGAAGGAAGGACTTAGACAAGGAACATTTTGTATTAGAAAATACAATCGCCCTTGCTTTGTTTATACAGTGTGTTTGTGACAGCCAGACAAATATTGATATATTCTGATAGGAAAACCACTCAAAATTTTCGCAGGAAAATTCTAAAATTTACCGACCTTTTTTTAATTTTTTCAGGGAAAAAATAGTGTAGTTCGTTTAAGTAGGCTTTAAATAATGGCTTAAAAAGAAAATTTTAACTCATTCACGATTTCCCAAAAAAAAGGTGCACCCAAAAAAGTACAATCAACCTGTTTTCTGTGCTTGTGTATGACTGTCCATTGGGGTTGATCCACAGAAAACAGTCAACCCCAATGGACAGTCACACAAAAATGACCCGAAAAACAGTAATGTATCACACAATAACCAATAAGCCCATTTAACTAGTCACAGGATCACCCAATACAATTGGCGCGGAAAGCAAACTTTGCGGATAATCAAATTAAAATGCATTTCCTGCGAGTAATAACACTGTCATATAACTCAGAACAGTGGTACTTATTCAATATATCAGTATTTGCCTGGCTGTCACACACACCCTGTGTACGGGAAGACTGTAGTGGAACGACCCTGATGACAGCAATTTTTTTCATAATAAATAAACATTGTTCAGAGTACCTGTAATATTATTCTTGAATCCTTCATTAGTACCTACTTAGGAATCGATTACAGGAATATATAGGTGGATATCTATTAAAATATGTTCTCCTCGACAACATCTCTAAAAATTGCGGGTTAATGTTAACTATCTAGAAAAAAAAATGATTTCGAGTCTCAACTTAGGTACGTGGTTGGATTTTATCTATAGTGGACTACATTCCACTAATACATAACTAACAGATCACCACGTCATTTCCTTTATATCCTTACTCCATGGGCGAGACGTTTTGTAAGCATGAGTACTTGTAGTTTGTAGGACCATTAATAGTAAGGAGAAATACCGAGGGATAGAGGGAACCAAAGTACAGTTAATATAGAAGGCGGGACATGTGCATGGAATTTAATTTCATCATGTAGAACTCATTATAAAATTAGGCACACATTTTGCCTATACTAAATTGAATTAACAACTATGGGGTGTCTTAGTTGTAATAATATTAAAATCTAAAAGCAACATTGCACCTTTAGATCACATCTTGATATTGTATACAGTGTAATTCCCCATAAAGTGCACATGTCGCGTGGGGTCAAGGTAGACCTTAATTGTTCGACGAAAAAAAAAATCACCCATCTTTTATTATTTTTAGAGGCATTTTTTTTATCGAACTATGTTGCTAATGCGAAAAAAACACGATAACTCGAAAACTAAATAATATATCGTGTTAAAATAAACTAAGTGGTAATAATAAAGACCAGGCGATGCTGATAATACCAAAATTACATAACTCAGGTAAAAAATAAAAAAAGATGGGAGGGATTTTTTTATAGTTTATTGTTATAAATATTATTTGTACAATGCTTCAATTCTAGTAAAACTCAAATATATACTTTAGTACAAAACACGGTACCTGTAGGTACTTACACAGATCTCATCACATAAATCATTATAGTAAGATGGTTGTATATGAGTAGATATACACGTGAGTGTATACATGGTGGAAGTGACAGCCAGGCAAACATTAATATGGCGACTTCAGACCATGATTCTGAAGCGAAAACCACTGAAAATGTACATAGGAAAATTCCAAAATTTTTTCAGGAAAAAAATTGTGTAGTTCATTTTAGTAGACGTCAGATAATGACTTAAAAACAAAATGTTTACAAAAGGATGATTTTCAAAAAAAAAGTTGGTCCCAAAATAGTTCAATATACTGATCAACCCCAATGGAGATTTACAAGTGGTCCAAAAAACAGTAATGTATCTCACAATAACCAATAACACCATTTAACTAGTCACAGGATAGCCCGATACAATTAGCGTGGAAAGCAAACATTGCAGTTAATCAAATTGAAAATTCCTGCGAGTAATAACACTGTCTTATAACTCAAAACAATGATACTTGTTCAGTATTTCAGTATTTGCCTGGCTGTCACACACACCCTTTATAGTATGCCCTTTTTGTCCATACCATAAAAATCTCATCCCATATTACGACAAGGGAAAGCCTACAAGTACGAACGTCCTTTTCGCAACGCGAGTATTCGCGCAATAACGTAAAATTCAAGAGAAGTACAGATTTTATTGAGAGAAGCATGTCTTCGATCAGGGACACAGGGCACGTCGCGGGACTAGGGAGTGCTGGATATTCCCGAATACTGCTAATTTTATGGAACAATAAAAAACTAACGTGACAGCTATCGATGGATTTAGGTATATTGGAGTAAGTGAGTACATACACCTTATTAAGATTATTTACGAAAATCTTTACCAAATCAAATAAATTTGCAGTGCAATCAACTGATATAAATATGTATAGATAGTTACATAACATTCCTGCGAAAATTTTAAGTGATTTTTGCCTCAGTATCATGGTCTGAATTCACCAATCAGCATTTGCCTGGCCGGCACTCGTCAGGTGATTTTGCCAAGGATAATAAAATTTTAATGCTGTCTTTCTCTTAAATTTGATTAAGACAGGACAGCATCCTTATTCTTCGGATAGACTATCTAACCATTGGAATAATCAGGATGAATCTAAATGTAGGTAGCTCAACAAAGATATATACGTTTCTGCTGTCAAGTGTACCTATAAACCATCATCATCATCATCAACAGCCTATTGCAGTCCACTGCTGGACGTAGGCCTCCCCCAGGGCACGCCACAAGACTGTCATGAGGGGTATTTGCCCATAGTCACCACGCTGGGCAGACGGGTTGGTGACCGCAGTTTGTATTTTGGACTATGTTGTCAACACGGAAGGCGCTGCTGCCCACCTCCCGGGAACCCTTAATCGCCTCGTACGATACCCACGGGCAGACATGGGGTGGTACGAATTCTACTCTGCCGGCACCACGCGGCCATGCCGGTACCACGCACCTATAAATACCTAGAAATAATTACTAACTGTAATTACTGGCGGCCACCAATCCGCCTGCCCAGCGTGGTGACTATGGGCAAATACCCCCATGGCAGTCTTGTGGCGTGCCCTGGGGGAGGCCTACGTCCAGCTGTGGACTGCAATAGGCTGATGATGATGATGATGAATTACTAATGATACACGAAAAGGTCATCTTGAGCTGTCAGGTTGTATCTTTAGTAGAGCTCCAGAAATATTTCAAAACCCTCAATAATACCAACAAAGAAACAAAAACCTCTAATTCCGCCATCCTTAAATCCTCAACAGCAGCAAATGTCGTCGGGCTTATCTTAACTTCCTTAAAAAAACTCAGTTCCACTTTTATTATCTTGAGTTATTTGATAATTCCTGTCTCATGCTTCATGATTTAATACCTCGGGTCGCCGCTAGGGGCGCTCGTGGACTAAAAAAATTACACAAACGTCATAATGATAAATTACAGCAGCTATCTGCTGTAACTTCATACCGCTCTCCTCCGATGACCGCGTTCCTGTTTTTATGTTACCCTTATCATATTCTTGGGATTTATTAGCTTTGCATTGGAATATAGTGCGCATTCTGTTATCCTGTTAGATACATCTTTGATATACCAAACTATATTCTAGCGGTTTATAATTCTAATTAATTAAAATAAGTACTTTCTATCTATTCGATCTTTGTATCATTTAACTTCTCTTATACATACAGGCTGTAACAAAAAGGGTATGTTAAGTGAAAAGCTATGTTAATAATAGACAACTACAATGATGCCGTTTGATCTTAAACAATTACACTCAACCATTAAGAAATAACCCTCATGACAAAGAATACAAAATACTAGAACCGAGTGCTTTAAAAGTAAAATACAAGCGTAAGAATCATTGAATTTCGATTAGTTCGTCCAATAGAATATTAGACAATAACATAAAGCCCGATATCAGCCGTCGAAGACAGGTCTTGTTCGACTCATCGAGCGACGCGGGCGCAGCTGTTTAATTATCAACCGGGTAACGTCGAGTTGTCCGGGCAACTTGCCGACTGACTTATATCAAACGTGTAGGGGCTTAGTTTGAGCGGAAATGGTAAGAGCCTGTGAAAAATACTGTGTTCCGCTGCGCTGAGAAAAAAAGGTTCAATTGACCAAAGCGTAATTATTGTCTGATTGAATTGAAGCAGAATTTTGTAAACAACTTTATTGTAAAAAAAACGTTTTTTTCGTAAAGCGCCTACCAACTGCTGGGTTTCAGGCCTAATCAGCAAATGGTCAATACTGAAGGATAAAGTTGATGTTGTCTTTATCTTGATCAAGTTGTAGAGAAGGACAGCATCAACACTCAATAATATCTTCCAGATAGACTATCTTACCGTTTGGTTGAGAAAAAGAATTTAATACAATTCGTTGTTCATCATAAATCTATAATGTAAATAAATAAATAAACTCACAGTCCGCTATTATAAGCACCACACCCGATTGTCTCGAAGCTGACCGCGGCGCCTATAAATTCGGGTCCAATATTTCTGTGTCAACCCTAAAGGGAGGGGACGTGACGTGACACCTTGTTTTGTTTATTTGTTATTGAGAACATTAATTAATATTTACTAATAAAATTCTTACAGTAAAATTCTATTCTATATACATATAACTCAGATAACTACAGACCGAGCCCGAATTTTTTTGTATGAATTGTTGTTTTTCTCAATAAAAATAAGTTTTTACTGCATTGGATCTTCTAGGAAAAATAATTGTGGTTCATCACGTGGACTTCCTTATTTCCACTTAAATATCTCTTAAAAAAGAGTCCAAGAAACCATCTATCAAACCCAACAAGGCAATTCAGTAAAGCCAATATTCCGGCATTATCACACAAATAAGCATCATTAAAACGGGAAGCCGATTCGTTTGCACCACGTGCGTCTTAAGGTTATATGCTATGGCAAGTACGTATGTGCAAATCAAACATGGAACCCACTGGCTCTATACTTTTTGTATAAATAAATAAATAAATATTTACACGCTTCACAACACATTGACCTAGTCCCATACTAAGATCCCTAAGATCTTGTGTCGTGAGTATAAGTACTCGTACTTAGTAGGCTAAGCAACGGAATATAAATACATAAATAAATATAGAAAAGCCATGACTCGGACATCGATATTCATCAATGTTTATCGATGTTTGCATCTGAACTCAGGAGGATCACTACAAACTACACAAATCGGTCGTAATTAGTAAATTATTGACAGATTGAATTTCGAGTGTCACAAGTTTTCTATTCAGCTATGCTCGTCGGTACAAATATCCGCCACAATAAGTTCCCATCCCCACGGGTCGGGACTAAATTATGTATTTTATTGTCCCTTCGACCAATTTCATAACCGAAGAAAGGGCGGGATGGGCGGAATGGGCGGAGGAAGCTATTGAATTTTGTAATACATACAAATGTGTTGATAGTGCTCGGGTATTTGCGAAGACGTGCGGACATTTCTCAGAAAACTGAGACATAAATTATTTGTATCGTGCAGATAAACGCTTATTTTGAGGTTAGGTGTTTACTATTTTTATTTTGGTAAATAATATGATGAATATCGATGAAGCAAAAGAGGTATGTCAGGATCGTAGCAATTGGTCCGTGATGTATGTCAATAAAGCGTGATTTTATGTTAAGTAAAGAAAAACGTAAAAAAGGGTTAATTTTCAAAAATACATTCAATAATATTTTGTTTTACAGCGAATCCTACTCTAGGATAGCCTGTATCGTAGGATTCACAAATGTCACCGTAACATAAGTTGTATTATAGTGTATAGGTTTACACACGGCAAACAATGAAAAGACTGAAAATTTAATTGGTAAATGTGGCCGCCTGCAACTCCATCTACGTGTACTTTCATCTTACCTTTTAAGATACCCCCCTTAAACACTCTGTACCTATATATTTAAAATATATACCTAATTACGTATCTAGTACATACGCATCTTAAACAGAACCTTATTTATAGCCTGACATATAAAAAGCATAATTTATCTCAAGCCACCCCGAAGACATCAAACTCGGAGTAGTAAGATGGGCTAAAAGTTGGAAAAGCTACTATAAGTAGCTGAGAGTCTATTACGTTATTTCCTCTTTTATCGATATAAGGATGAGCTCACATGACACAGTGCAGACGATTTTCAATATATTTTTATGTCAATTTAATAATTAAATTGACAAAAAAAATATTTTCTAAAAATATTTGTCAAATGACATGTTTATCTTCTGACCATAGAATGTAATACAGAATACCGACTGATGTCGCATTTTAAAATTAATTGTACAATTTTAAAAAATATGCCAAACGAAGGAACTTAAAAAGACAATATATACACGCAAATTATCATGAAAGAAAGTAAATCTATCAAATCATTATTTTTGTGATTTTAGCAAATTTTTTTAGAAGCAAAATTATAATACCGAATTTTTACCAGTCCCCTAATACACACATTGTACGCACATAATAATGAGGAGATCCGCAGACGTACAAAGATCACCGACATAGCTCAACGGTCCAGCAAGCTGAAGTGGCAATGGGCAGGGCACATAGCTCGAAGAACTGATGGCCGATGGGGTCGGAAAGTTCTAGAGTGGATACCACGTATCGGCAAGCGCAGCGTAGGAAGGCCACCCGCGAGGTGGACGAACGACCTGGCCAAGGTCGCGGGCGTCGGTTGGATGCAGGCTGCTTCCGACCGGTCGGAATGGAGGTTGCTGGGGGAGGCCTATGTCCAACAGTGGACTTCTCAGGGCTGTATATGATGATGATGATGCACATAATAAAATATGCGTGTCTTGAATCGTGATTATTAATAAAATTATTTATGTTTAGTCATATTTTAGTCCTACTTACAGATTCCAAATATGGGAAAAGGTTTCCAATAATGTGTACCCGAGTCTTTAATCACCTACCAAACATCTCATTGCAACATTTTAATAGTATTTCTAAAAATTTGTTGATTAAAGGCAGAAAATATATCAACTGTAAAATTAATTTAACGCAACTCTTCCATGAGACATTTCACAAAACTTCCGGCAGTCAGAAGGGCATAAAATAAGTGAACTTCACGAACTTTCCTCAGAGGATTCCGATTTTTCAATGGCACTGAGATACGCCTCTAAGGCGCGTGGAATTTCATTGTTTATCAACTATTTTCGTAATACGCTGTTTATGTGCAGATAATTATCTAAGTATAATTAGATGCACTAAAGTAAACGTGGGGAAACGTAAACGTGACCGTTATAAACAGACCTGGAGGGCAATCGCGCTATTAGTAATCACGGACCTGCATTTATTATAATACTGATACACCCATTTGAAATCTCCTTGTAATTATTACATCACATTACTAACCTATTTATAAAAAAAAAGTAAACATAGAATATTCTATTGTACAGCATTAATTAAACAATAAATCCACTGTTAAAAAATCTATGCAAAAAAGTACACAACTACAAACGCATCTCAAAAGCCATCACGCAACCAGAACAGCGCTTCAGGGGTCCGATTCTATGCGTTGATCGACATATTTTTTCGATATATTTTTGACATTGATAGACAAATAGATACGTAAATAGATTCAAATTATGCTAACTAATTAACGCCGTAAGGAGGCTTACGATTTTCGAGTGTAGGTATGTATTTTTCCTTGGCACGCTCTAGAGCCTGAGTCCTATCCAAGGTTAGGCGGTATTTTACACCCCAGCAACTATTGGCGCTATATAAAGCGCAAGTTGGCCCTTGTATGGAGTATTGCTGCCACCTTTGGGATGGATCAGCTAAATATCAGCTAGCCGCACTGGACTCGGTGGAAAAACGGGCAATGAAACTTATTGGAGATGAAACCGTAGCAAACTCGAAACTCCAGGACCTGACCCACCGCCGTAAAATTGCCGCCTTGTCAGTGTTTTACAGGATACACTTTGGAGAGTGTGCGTGGAAACTTCACAATATAGTTTCACTAGCCGCTTTTCACCATTGAGATACTAGACGTAGACTAGCGTGATACTCTTATGTTATAGAATAGAATAGAATAAAATAGGCACTTTCTAAGCAAACATGTACCACCCTAGGCCGCATCTTGCTTAACATCAGGCACGATGGCGGTCAAATGTTTGCCTAGCTAATTGTAAAAAAAAGCCTAAACGGCTTGTCGCAATAAGCTTGAGTAGTTGAAGAGAGCTAGATTGGTCTAAGTCGTAAGAGTGACACTGGGTCAAAATTTGTAACGTGGTCTGGTTTTTTTCTATAAAATAATTAATGCATATATCAGAAAGCAAAATCGCGTACATATGAATTATTGCCTGCAGTTGTAATTACGAGTCGTCGGATTCGCTGGTATGTGGAGGGTGTTGGGTTTGGTGGACCAACTTCTGGAGGGCAATCGAGGTAAATAACAACGTTTTTACCTTTCATTATGGTTTATTTTTGGTAGGTTTCATTTTCAACGGCTTATTATTGCTTTAAACGTTCTTAAAATTTCGCGCTATACGAAATGTGTGTATAATGTTTTTTGGTCCCACTAAATATAATTTTATGATATTTTAATAAATAAAAGTTTAAAAGAGATGGTCAAATTCCTCATCCGATTTAATTGACCCGGTAACTTAGTTAAGGCAAATCACAGTATGCGAGAGGTCGTGAATTCAAGTATCACTCGGGTGATTTTTTTTTCATTTCATAATAATATTTGAGTGAGCAATGAGATGACGGATAATAGGGATGAATGGAAGAAAAGTACATATTGCGCCGACCCCAAATAAATGGAAACGGAGCAGGAAGATGATGATGATGATGATGATTATCAACTGTTATATTAGCTGAAAATGGCAAAGTTAGAGAACTTAAACTCTATTAGGTAATCTGTAACACCTTATTTTCTGCTATGTAAAATTGAAATTGATCAATTCAACGATGTGACCATACATATAGGTACATACCTACATTATACAAAGGGCTGTGTTTCCGAAATAAGGTGGTCAGACTGTGCTGAATCATACAGGAAATCCTAAAGCCACTTTATCATAGCGGGGGTTCAGATGTAAACATTCAGTGTCAAGTGGCTAGCTTATCGCGGAAAGAGATACAGCAGATGTATTCTAGTGTCGCATCAGCACATGATTCATCATCATCATTTCAGCCCTGGGAAGTCCACTGTTGGACTGAGGCCTCCCCCAACAACTTCCATACCGACCGGTCGGAAGCAGCCTTGGCCAGGTCCATTATCGCGGGTGGCCTTCCCACGCTGCGTTTGCCGATACGTGGTATCCACTCTAGAACTTTCCGACTCCATCGGCCATCAGTTCACTGGTTGAATACCTTCGTCTTTAATAATTGAGGTATCTTGGACACAAATACGCTTCGTAGTCATCAGCACATACGTTACGACAAATAACTCGACTATCGAAATAAATGTCGAGGTACGCCAGAATCGCGCCTCAGAGCTCCCGATCCCGCTGGAAGCGCTGCCTCGCTGTTTGCAGCGCTAATTAATCTTTTCCAACGGTGTTCTAAACCAATTACGTTGCTAGCCGAAAACTCGGTGTTTTTCGACGACTACGCTAAATTGCTTACACATGGGCTTTGAAGTGTTAAACGCTTATTAAATTTCAAAGTGCTGAAGGGAAATATTGTATGGCAACATTTGTTACGCGTTTTGGGTGGTGAGGAATTTTTTGATGATTTTTTTAGGATACATGTGTCGAGTGTACCGCGTATTTTTGTTAATGCGTGGGGTCAATGCATTTACACTAAGTATGTTATATGTATTTGTTTTATATACTTAGTATGTTATTTTTTGTGGTTATTGGAATAAAGATGTAAATTACATATACATAATAAGTATGTATGTAACAAAATAATTAAATTAAATTTTATCGATTGCTAAGCTTACTACGAACTACCGGAGGACTACGAACGGCTACGATATCCGTAGCATCCGTAGCATCCGTAGTCGACATCTCCATAGAAAAGTTACACGTGTGAATTTTAGCAAAGTAACTATTTCAGAGAGTGAAGTCTATCAGTTTTAAACCAGAAACTCATCAAACCTTCCAGTATTTACAGCAAGCAAATTGCGAACACAAAAAAAAACTACACCGTCACAAAGACAGCCGAGTTGGAAAATTTCAAAGATTTATTTCGTAATCAAGTTTTAATCAAGGCGCGAGAGGAGCGCGAATTAATTTGGAATTAACATCGTACTGGAGGCCGTTGAACGGGTCGTCGAACAATAAACTACTGCAAAATTAGCCCCTAGATAATTATTTAACTTGATGGAATGTCGATAAATTCGCTGGTGACCACAGAGTGGGAAAGAACACAGTGGTGAAGTTGTAAGTTGATAGGAAAGGATCAATGAATGTGATTTTTTTTATTTAATATGATTACATTTGGTTTGTTTCGTTTATTTATTTTTCTATTAATCTGGATTCTTGTCGTAAGTTGAAGATTTTTATAATGCAATATTTATTAACTAGAAGTGAACACAGCATTTTCACTTCTAAGTTTAAAGTTTGTTTTTATGTAAATAATTTATAGTGCGATTCGTGATTTTTTTTAACTATCATTGTAGGTTAATTTTGTAATAATTAATGTCTAACTTAGTATTATTTATATGCTGGAGATCTAATTCATAGATTATGAGAGAATTTCACAAATCTACAAAACTATCTCAAAATTGTAAGCTAACTGTAAGTTGAGTTTTAGGTACCAGAACTTCGAAATTCGGCGTAGGCCTCCCCCAGGGCATGCCACAAAACTACTGCCACAGGGGGGTTTTACCCATAGTCACCACGCTGGACAGGCGGGTTGGTGACCGCTGTGTGATTTTCGGACTATGTTGTCAGTACGGGAGGCGCTGCTGCCCACCTCCCGAAAACCCTTAATCGACACGTACGATATCTACGGGCGGGCAGGGGTGGTACAAACTCTACTCTGCCGGCACCATGCGGCTATACATAGTACAATTGGCTAATATAAATTTAAGACTGGAGACAATTTACCATAATTTTACTATCTTGGCCTACTGCTCTATTACTCTGTTGTACAACAAAGTGTGCTGTAATTCCGTTGGCGCGTAAAGATAGCGTAAAGCATCCGAAATGAAACGATCGCTCACCTTTTAACGCCTCTGCCTTACTTGAAGACCTGGAACAAAATTAAAATCTTATGAACATAGATTTCATTTTAGAACAATCTTTTACTATGGGAAATCTAGTCTGAGGAGAAATATAGCACTGGTTTTCAGTCAGAGTTAAGGGGAAATAGAAACATATATATACCAATATTAGTATACTAAGATTGTCACTTAGCTGTACCCTAGCAATGTTGAAATCAAGCAGGCAGCCAGACATGAAACAAGCGCCAAATCCTTGGCAATATAAGTTTCGAAAGAATTTAATCCCTTGTTTTATTCCTATACCCTTCTAATCTTAAACATATTATTGGTGATTAAACGAACTTACCTGTAAGTGAAGTTCTATCACAATTATATGAGTACGTTTCATTCGAAGATATATTTTTAACACATGTAGTACTTTTATTGTACTGGCAACTTCGCACAATTTCAGAGTGGGTAATTCGAAAACAGAACTACCCTACAACCTACGACACTATTCCTAGTCTACCGATAATTTCCTTCATTCTTTAGAGCATCACAAAATTTTCTTAGTTTTAAGGGATCTGGGAAGGGAGGGTTTTATCTTATATCTTCGAATGAAACGTACTCATATAATTGTGATAGAACTTCACTTACAGGTAAGTTCGTTTAATCACCAATTACATTTCGTACGTTTCATTCTTTGATATATTTTTAACACATGTAGATGTTTAGAGGTGAAAATTTTGCAAGCATCCTGGTTAATGAGTTGTATACCTAATTATTATTGTAATTATGGGAAAAAAGAACACTACATTTTTACAAATTTTTATTTATAACATAAATATAACTTTTTAAATTTGATTAATTTATAAGTGATAAATCTGCTTATAAATTATTTTAAATTTATGATGATTGATTGGACAGAAAGACTGATCTTGCAAAGTGAGCATCATCAGTCACTGGACGGTTATAGAATTTACCAAATGTTTCTGAGGCCTGCGACCAGCCAGCAGTTCTCCTAATAACGTCTAATGAGACACCCTGCGCTCGCGCTGTAGATGTGGCAGCGTGTCGTGTGCTATGAGAACTCCATGCTGTCACATCCACCCCGGCTTCCGCCAGGATCTCCTTAATCCATCGGCTAATGGTTTGGGTGCTAACAGACTTATATGGTCTTCTAGACGTTATTATGAGATTTTCGACTGTGTTCGGTCTTAAATCATTTGTAACTAACAAATAATCTTGCAAAACTGTAGCAGGACACATATTGATATTTTCTGTAAAATAAGGCAAGAACAGAATTGGCTGGTCGCGCCCAGCTGCTGATGTTTTTATAATGTCTGAAATTACAATTTTTATACCGTTCAGGCTGATATGGATATTATTAGCTTTAATGAGAGAAAGTGTCTGTGCTCTATGCGCAGTACATAAGGCCAGCAATATTACGAGTTTCTTAGAAATTTTTGGCAGAGTTAAATCCTTATTAGGGCCCCATGAGGTAATATATTGCAAAACTGTATGAGGGTCCCATGTGGATGCGTATTTTGGAATATTGGGCCTTAATTTATATATACCTTTCAATAGTCCTTTAATTTGGTCATGAGATCCTGACTCATCTCCGAAAAGCAAACTTAGAGCCGAACGATGACTATTCAAGGTGCCATAAGCCGCACCTTTATTAAACAGTTTTGTCAAAAAAGTCAACATTCTTGGAACGGAACATGTGTATGGATCTATATTTGCCTCAGTGCAGTACTGCCACCAATACTTGTAGGAGACACCATATTGTCGCAAAGTATTTTTCGACAAAGAAGCCATCATAAGGTCCAATGATTCGATAGGGACACCTCGTTTCAGGAACGCGTCCCTGAGAGTTTGGCTGCACCCAGGATTTATAAAACTAATATCGGATGTAACCATTCTTTGTAACAGTGGGAACCACGGCTGGGAAGGCCAGTATGGAAATATTAGAATGCCTTAAGCCTTGTCCAATATAATTTTTTCCAAGACCTTTAATACGAGTGGGAATGGTGGAAAAGCGTAAAAGTATACGCCCTTCCACGAGATAGTGAAGGCATCCACAGCAACTGCATCTGGATCTGCCTTCCACGACACATATCTTTGGCATTTGGCATTAGTGCGAGAAGCGAATAAATCGATATCTGGCTTACCTAAATCCGTTACTAGTATATTAAATACTTCATCTGTTAATGTCCACTCAATGTCCGTATTAACCTTTCGGGACTCTTCATCAGCTTCTCTATTGTCTTTACTTTTAATATAAGAAGCAGATAACCATATATTTCGCTTCTAGCACCATTGCCAAATTTCTCGCGCTAAATCATTTAGATGAGGATACTTTATGCCACCCATGCGATTAACGTAACTCAACGCCGTAGTGTTGTCAATACGTAATAAAATAGAACAGTTTCGGATATTACGTGCAAAGCATTTGAGTCCAAAAAATACTGCAAGCAACTCTAGAAAATTAATATGAAAATTTATTTCACTAGCTTTCCATTTCCCATTTATTCTTTGATTTTTACAAAATGCACCCCAGCCAGACCTGGATGCATCTGTAAAGATCTCTAGTTCAAAACTACTCGATTTTAATGGGGTTGATGTCGATAAAATATTTTTGACCACCATTCTAGGTCAGGCAATATTATAGATGAAGGACGAAATTTAGCTTCGTATGTTTTATATATTTGTAATGTTAAGTATTTAATTTGCTCGAGACGTTTAGTGTAAACCCAGCCGTATTTAACTGCTGGGCATGCTGCAGTAAGGGTACCAATGAGACAAGCAAGATCTTTTATAGTGCATAATGGTAAGGATTGAAATTTCTTAACTATTTTTAGTATATATAATCTTTTATCCATAGGTAATGATAATGTCATGTCAAGAGTGTTATAAATAAAGCCCAGAAACTTTGTCTGTTGTAAAGGTCGTAACGAACTTTTTTCATAATTTATAACAAATCCTAAGCTTTCAAGTAGTGCCACTGTTTCCGTTACATTATATAAACATTCAGAATGTGTGTGGCCGATGCATAAAAGATCGTCTAGGTATATAACAGATATAAATCTTTTGCCGCCGTTGGCTTTAGGAGCTAAAAATATTTTAGAGATAAATTGATCTGTCTGTGGCTCACACTTGTAAATTGCGCCTAAGTCTAATAAATTGTTAATTGCCTTAGACATATCACGCATTTCTGCTGTGGTAAAATTATTACTATAGGGTACACTATTTTGGTAAACTTTTTTCGAAAAAGGTATTTTGTAGCCATTTTTTATCCAGGAAAGAACTAATTTATTATTAGTGATTTTCATCCAGTTATCATAAAAATATTGCAGGCGACCCGCATGTACCTGTTTATCTAATGTCGCGTGTAGGCTCGCTGCTGACTGCTCTGGCTCGAGTAGGCACGAGATCGTGTCAGTGTCGTCGTCGATGTGGCTCCGCGTCTGTATGATGTCGTTGTTCGTGGAAAGCCTCCGCGCCCCCCCCCCTGTTCCCTGATGTGTAACGAAGGGGGCGAATCTCGTTTCCCGGAAGGCGAGATCTTGAAGTGGATGGGCCATTTGTATGTGCAGGTGCTGTCTTATGTGTCGGTTTCTTAATTTTGTAGACCTTGTCTGGAAATAGCCTTTGAGGCTTTTATGGTCTCCGATAGTTTATCACCAAAGAGCGTGCTGTCTCGTTCATGATCTTTGATTAATGGCGTAAAGGATTTATCGAGGCAAGGTGTTATAAGTTTTGTTCTGAGCTCTGTTTCTATGTAATGTACGTCAGTCAAGATCCTGCAGCTATCCGACAGTACCTCTATTGCTTTTATCTTGTCATCTCCAAGGAGGAGTAATGTAATGGCTTTTTTAATTGCTGTTATTCCAAGCCCTAATTGGTCTTGCTTTACCTGAATATTTTTATCGCGATTTTTAGTGATATCAGATACAGCAGCTTTTATTTCGGCGTTTAATGTCGGTGCTTTTAGTAATTGACAATTTTCAGGTACCTGGTATTTTTTAAGCAATTTTTCCTTTGGGTCTTTATTTAGTCCCTTCGCTAATATAGGCAACCAGCGTTGTGCCAGAGTGTGGTGAATTTTTTCACCAAACATCGATTGCTCGTCCGTTGTATCATCCAACGCTAATAAAAGCTCCGGGTCGAGGTCAGGTGTCTCGTTTTGAGCTTCCGGGGTTATATTAACTTCTACCGGAGTATTTTCCAGTTTCTCTTGGGACTCTGTTGCTGAGGTGTATTGAATTACATCATCTTGTGCGGTTCCGTCTAGAACAATTATATGTGAATTTTATTTTATATATCATTGAATATCTGACTATACACACTATATTCTGAATACCGTCGTGTTGACCCGCAGTCAACCTCCCGGTTAATTTTTTGCATCATGTTAAACCTTCGTGATACCCTCATTGTGATATCCTCCAGGTTAACTTAAAGATGCTTATTCTGAATACCGTCGTGTTGACCCGCAGTCAACCTCCCGGTTAATTTTATGCATCATGTTAAACCTTCGTGATACCCTCATTGTGATATCCTCCAGGTTAACTTAAAGATGCTTATTCTGAATACCGTCGTGTTGACCCGCAGTCAACCTCCCGGTTAATTTTATGCATCATGTTAAACCTTCGTGATACCCTCATTGTGATATCCTCCAGGTTAACTTAAAGATGCTTGTTCTGAATACCGTCGTGTTGACCCGCAGTCAACCTCCCGGTTAATTTTTATGCATCATGTTAAACCTTCGTGATACCCTCATTGTGATATCCTCCAGGTTAACTTAAAGATGCTTATTTTAGTTCACAAAAAAATTATACAGAACTTGTCTTAGAACATTTTGACTCGTGTACAAGAATATTTAATAAGAGATCATTATATTTTCTTACCTTCATTTTCCTCAGAATCTGACGATGACGAATAAAGAATCACTCTAGTTCGCTTCTTGTTTTGGCTTTCTTTTAATTTCTTAATTTTATTTAAGTAATAGTTAATTTCACTAGAAGCTTTGCGTTTAGGCATGTTCTTAATACTCTGATAATAAATTTGAAAAATAGAATAAACTAAACTATAATACTAGAATTGAAAACGTGTGCTCGTTGCCGCGCACAAAAAAAGAATGAAGGAAATTATCGGTAGACAAGGAATAGTGTCGTAGGTTGTAGGGTAGTTCTGTTTTCGAATTACCCACTCTGAAATTGTGCGAAGTTGCCAGTACAATAAAAGTACTACATGTGTTAAAAATATATCAAAGAATGAAACGTACGAAATGTAATTATAATCATATATACACAAAAACCAACATTCAATCCTGCCACGCCAGTCACAATGACCGAGCGAATGTAAAATTCTATTCGAATTCAATTCGTGCAGAACTCAATAAAGGTTCTAATGAAAAATTCCTTTGCCTCACCCTAATGAACCCACCTGTATTCAAAGAAATGAAAAGTCTATAATGAGCTCGTACTGAAAGCATACACGTACCGCCTTCTGGAAATTTCATTTTAGAACGGCTGGAGACGGTAAATGAATCGGCTTGCGCTGAATGAAAATGTGAATGGATGCAGCTTGGTTTTAGGTATGTGGTATGTTGGTGTTTAGTTATACGGTTTAGTAACACTAAAAAGTACGTGAAAGATGCCTAGTTTAATCTCAAGTTGTTAGTCTACTATGATGATCTCCGAACGTATTTCGGCCAAGGCGACCAATCTCTACGGAGATTGGCTAGGTACGCAGGAGATATTATAGTGTACAAGTGTGTGCACAAACACAGATGCACTCTCTATTCCGTTATTCTCATAGTTCGATGGGACGGAAAGCCGACACCACCGGAGAGAAATCAGGCGCAGGACCAACGGTTTTACGTGCTTTCAGAGGCACGAGCTAAGTGACAATTTTGCAACATTAAAATCTGTACATGAAATAAATAAATGTTAGTCTACTATTAGCGTGCGTGAAGAATATCATGAAAGTAGATGAAGCGAAAGAGGTGTGTCAAGATCGTAGCAAATGGAGATCCGTGATCTCTGCCTACCCCTCCGGGAAAGAGGCGTCATTATTATGTACCTATATGTATAGGTATGTTAGGCTACTTTGTACCGAATTATACAGGATTAAACAAAAGAGTGTAGAGACTTGTCACTGATTACGAACATCTGTCCGTGCAATGTTTAACATGACTAAGGGATCTACTTTGTGATCTAGTTCTGACTAACCATAATAACCATTTTGGAAACACAGGTATATATGTATGTATAACAAAAGAGGCATGTTGAGCAAAATGCTTTGAAAAAAAATATATATATGACGTAGATGGGTCGAATGGCGAGCCGTTAGGTGTGTCCGACATCTTCCAAAATCCGAAATAAAGAATGCGGCGTGTAGTAAACAAGCTTAATTAGGAATCACAAACACTTTCACTGTATCTACGCACAAGATTACTAGGATTCTAGCGGATAACGTAGAAACGTGGTAAGTACAAGACAGAAGCTGATTAGCACCCGTGCTTCGCTCGACAGACGCAACAGGCAAGACAGAATACCCTCCGGCTCAATTCAAACGACCCGGTGGTCGTTGTAAATCTACAGTGGCGCCCTCTCAGTACTCTGTCTTGTCTTTACCCAAGTGACAGCTGTCCTCAAGTCAGTGATAGCTGTCGACTTGACGTTTCTAACTTCAACGATTGAAAATAGATGGCGTTGGAGATCCGACTGTAGGATATGACATCTTGATCTCCGACATATACATAGAGAACACACACAGTAAAGTTTTTCAGATAGTATGAACATATTCCTTGACTACTATGGATTTTATTTTTATTTTTATAGCAGTTTTTCTTAACAAACCCCTTATACAATATTTTTGCTTCCCTGTAAATATGTACTGTTCTCTCATCAAAGAAGGTACTTAGTCTCTAACGAGAGGCTCTCATTAATTTGGGTGGTAACCACTACCTATATTAGGCAAATTAAATTTCAAAATCCGCTTTATTTAGTTTTTTCTACGCTATCGAACTACGAGTATATATCTAAAGTTCTAAAATTCGGAAAACTATGGTGAATATGAGCCTTAATTTCAAAATGCAGACTTTTTCGGTTTTGAACGTGTATTTGGGAATAATTTATTAAAATGGTTTTGATTTGCCACCGATTCTAATTATGACTCAAAAATAACAGAAACCCACAAAAAATCGGGTTTTTTATTGGAAGCAAGTACCTGATTTTCGATGTCTCAGAAAGGGTGAATTAAAACGGAAAAGTATTTGATGATAGCTCGACTAGACAGACGTAACAAGCACGGTATCGGGTCGACTACCGTCTTACCATTGTTAGCTAGCTTAGACAGATCTTTTTTCATTCTATACCTCTCCGCAGCCGGGTTTGGATGTGGTATAGAGGGTTACGTTGCAGCGATTTTATGTTTGTTCTAACTTCTGGCGTGTTGTATTTTAGGATATTTATAAGGCTATTATTTATTTCATGATCTATTATAAAGAGCATGAAAAAACTATTTGTAAAAACGTCAAGGAAACTGCTACAAACTCCCCGATTTAATTCTGGGGCTTTTGGGTATTCTTTCTCGGTTCGGGCGGTTAAGCTCTGGAATGAATTACCCCACACGGTTAGAGATTGTCACACTGTTGGCACATTTAGGGAAAAGCTGAAGGATCACCTGTCCATTATTTGAATATGCTGTCATTTGTTTTGTAATTTTTTTTTCTTAATGTAGTTTTGTAGTTTCTTAGAATCTGTTTAATTGCACATGTTACCCTGTTGTTAACAATTTCTCTTTACTTGCTTGGCTTGCTGGAAGAGATCTCTAGTAGAGATAAGCTTGCCATTGTACATGCATCTCCTCTTTAATGTTGTATGCCATATTTCTTTTTGTGTATGTGCAATAAAGAATAAAGGAATTTAAAAAGATCATAAGTGGCGTATTACCATATTTAACACAGAGGTGTAAAATAATTACTAAGGTAACATGTGTTATAGTTATGTGATTCATCATTATCTTAGCCATAGAAAATCCACACGATGATAGCCCAATGGTTAAGACGTGCGCCTTTCAGTCGGGAGGCGTGAGTTCGATATCAGTCACGGGCCTGTACCACTGCATTTATTTCATGTACGGATTTTTCTAAAAATTGTCATTTAGCTATATCCGAGAAGGGTTGGTGTCAGGCAGGCAGCCGGCCGTAAAAACAAATGCCAAAACTTTGGCAATGTGAGATTCGAAAGAAACCATGTTGCGCCGACCCCATAAAAATTATGGGATAAGGTCAGGAAGATAATGATCCGCCTATCTGTGAATATTATGTTATTTTGCTGTGTTTTTTAGCTAGTTCAAAGCTTACCATTAAAAGTTTTATTTCACTAAACAGGTCAATTGGCCGCGTGGTGTCAGCAGAGTAGAATTCGTACCACCCCATGTCTGCCCACGGGTATCGTACGAGGCGATTAAGTGTTTCCCGGAGCAGCGCCTCCTGTATTGACAATAAAGTCCAAAATACAAACTGCTGTCACCAACCCGCCTGCCCAGCGTGGTGACTATGGGCAAATACCCCCCATGGCAGTCTTGTAGCGTGCCCTGGAAAAGCCTACGTCTACCAGTGGACTGCAATAGGCTGATGATGGTGATGATGATGAAACATATCAATATAAAATGGGTGGAAAGGGTAAAGACTCGTACTCTACTCCTGTGACTTGCACCAGCTCCAACTTCGACGTGATCTCAATGGAGAGATCGTTTTGAATACTCGCCGGGGTGCAATTGCCGATGGAATAGCGAGCACGCTTCTTAGCCGCGTTTGTTTTTTACCACGTTACTCGATTTTACTACAGTTACTCGATTCAACTCGAGTTAGTCGAGTTCTTTGTTGGATTTTTCTTTGGTCAAAAGAATGGGGCTTTTGATATTGCTATGTCAGGTGTTTCATTGGTTTATGTATAGTTTATGTGATTGGCGTCAAGTGAGGTTTTATATAATATGTATCTTGTAAATGTATTCTTTTGGGAATACTTTTTAAACTTTTGAAGTAGCACTAATTGATCAATATCATATGTACGTGCAATTACAGTGGCCTATCAAGCACTTTTTTAATCTTATTGTTTTTACGCGGTGTTTGTTTACTCAAGGTGATCTGTCAACCCCATTGTATCACTTTAATATACATTTATTCAAGTACTTGTCAGACTTTTCTTTCTCGTCTTCAGCCTATCGCAGTCCACTGCTGGACATAGGCCTCCCCCAGAGCACGCCACAAGGCTACTGCCCATAGTCACCACGCTGGGCAGGCGGGTTGGTGACCGTAGTGTTATTTTCGGACTATGTTGTCAGTACGGGAGGCGCTGTTGCCCACCTTCCGGAAACCCTTATTCGCCTCGTACGATACCCACGGGCAGACATGGGGTGGTACGAATTCTACTCTGCCGGCACCACGCGGCTTTCTTTTCTTTCTAATATATGTTAATTATGTCTATGAAAATCTAAAAACTTATAATACCTCGATTCTTCAAAGATTCCATTATCAAATCTAATGTTTTAAACGTTACTGATCAAGATACATAGAAAAATACATGTGATACCTGCCTCTTATCGGAAATATCTTTAAGCTTCAAAACCAGCTCAAGTTTAATGAGGCGCTTTCATTGTCAGAACTATTGAATTCCATCAATAGCTGGTTATTACCGGGACAATTCAGACTATAGACTATATTGAAAGTAAAAACAGCATAAAAACTGTATTTTTACCTATTTATACGTACATATTACTAATGTAGAATATTTTTTCACTCACAATTACGGATTAAAAGAGATCAAACTAATTTAATTATATACATACATATAATCACGCCTTTATCCCTTATGGGGTAGGCAGAGCACCAAGGGCCGATAAAACCACACGGTGCCACTTCTGACCTATTTTGAGGGTATAGCTGAGATGTACAAGTTCGGTTAGTAGTGACAGATAGTCAGCCTATCGCCTACAAAATATTAAGACTCTCTTGTCCCTCTACTGACTTGTACAGTATGCCCGGGAGGAGAACTGCCTTATGTGTTCGCTCATAAACTAAACATATTGCCATTACTTTCAGAACCCTATGCCAAATCATCATGAGTATCTCTTGTTCCTCTACTGACTTGTATAGTATGCCCGGAAAGAGAAACAGTTGTAGTATTATACGGTTTTTCACTCCTAGAGCAGCATGAAAGAAGTAGCATAATTAAGTATTAAAAGAGGTCAAAGTAATTTTGCTTAACATCAGGCACGATGGCGATCAAATGTTTGCCCAGCTAATTGTAAAAAAATAAATTAAAACATATAAAATATGTATATATCTATAGGTATTCTTAGGTTATTAGTGTAGGACTAAGCGTTGTTTAATGTGCGGCTTAGCGACTAACAACTTTTGGCCAGTTAATTAGCCTTTCTTTTCAGCGCGTTAATGCAGCTAGCATTTTAGGCATGCTACTTGATGGATGACGGTGATGCCGTAAAAATAGCATATTCAATTGACCTCTTAATTATTGCCTTTTTCTCATCTGAATGCTATCCATGCTAGAATTTATTATATAAGGTATTTATTTTTCTTTTATATAAAAACATGTATTTTCCGACGCTACATAGGTGCCTACAGGCTACACCAATCGGATGTCTACGCCTGGAATGAGCGGCGAATGAGTCGCAGGTGCGCGTCGGGACTAATATGTGACATGTCATCGGTGTGCGCTGCGCCTTACGAATAGGTTCATATACAAACATCAGAGTTATGACGGAGGTTTCATAATGCGTCATCATTTTAGCTGTAAGTATAAAAAATATTATAAATGGTTACTGTTAGCGTGCATCCTGCTAGAACGCGAAAACAGTTACTCGTAAATCGGTATAATCTGTGTATACTGGGTGTAAAAAGACAACTTATTTCTTTTAATACCTCGTATTCTTTGTAACATCACGATCATTTTTTTCTATGGAAGCACCCCTGGGAAACCACGGGTTTCCAAGATATTGAGGTCCAAAGTTACATTAATATTATCATTATTTTTACATAAATCCACCTGAAATCGATTAACAAACATTTTTTCAAAGATACCATGTCAAAATGTTATAATGTTAGTTTTGTAGGTACATTTGTACTTACGTAGGTACTGCGCATCAAACGAATACATTGCTTGCAATAAAATGACAGTATTTTTTCATAATTTTTTTTGTCGTTTCCCAGGGTTGGTTCCATAAAAGAAAATGATCGTAAACTTACAAAGAATATGAGATATTAAAAAAACATCGTTGTCTTTTTACACCCTGTATAATCCGTGTTCTGCCGGTAGAATAGCACCACCTTATGTCTGCCCATAGGTATCGTAAGAGGCAATTAAGGGTTTCCGGCTGGTGGACAGCAGCGCCTCCCGTTTTGACAACATAGTCACACTGCGATCACCAAGCCGCCTGCCCATTGGAGTGTAGTAACTATGGGCAACAACCCAGAACAGCAGTAGTCTGGTCAGTCATTACCTGGGGGAGCCCTACGTCCAGCAGTGGACGGCAATAGGCTGATGTAGGTATGTATTTATTTATTTAACTGTCATTCAGATCTCTGACAATCTAATAGTGATTCGAAAGATATCATAACTACCAACTACTTTAATGAGGTATGGGACATGGGCAGGCAAGTTGATGACGATCCCCTTAGGCAGTTTCGTAAGCACTCTTCATTTCTTCTCATTGTTGATACCTTCTTGCCTCCGTGTGTCGATCTCGGAGGTTCCGATGCAAATTGTATGGGTCGGGTGACATTTTGTATATGACATTTTATATTTCGTTGTGAAAATGAATTTTGGCATTGTTGGAATTATTGTCGGAAAATATTATGTAACAAAATTATTCTTAGTAGAGTCACTACTATGGTACTATCGATGTACCTACATAGAACTTTCATTATGCTTTCTAGCTTTCTACGAGTACCAAAGGCAATCCTAGGATAGGGATATTAATGCCATAATGTTATTTATAACACTAATCGAATCCTCCAAATTTTTAAATGTGAAAGTTTGTATGTATGTTTATTTATTTTTGCATGCATGCAATACACCTATTACTCTTCTTCTTCAACCTATCGCAGTCCACTGCTGGACGTAGGCCTCCCAAGGGTATGCCAAATGGCTACTGCCACAGAGTGGTTTTGCCCATAGTCAGCGTGGTTGTTGACCGTAGTGTGATTTTCGGACTATGTCGTCAGTAGGTACGGAAAGGCGCTGCTGCCCACCTGCCAGAAACCCTTAACCGCCTCGTACGATACCCACGGGCAGACGTACGTATGGGGTGGTACGAATTCTACTCTGCCGGCACCACACGGCCGCGCGGCAATACACCTATATGTAGTCGTTATATCAAAATCACCTAATTATGATGTTAATAGTCAAAATACAATTTCCTTCAAAAATTGATAACTTATCAACACAAACGCAAAACTTACGGTAAGTTGTTAAGGTAGTTACACACAGCAGGGAATCGCCAATTATCGGCCAGGATCGCCCCCTGCGGCGTACGATATTGCTACAAATCGCTTTCTCAACATCTTGTTAAAGTCTGGCTATGATATGTTAACATATTCAATAAACTTTAAGATCTTTATAAATATAGATATAAAAAATTAGCTGTCAAATGTCACGGTAAATCCTTGATTAAATGTAGTTTTCACACATTACCTTTATGCAGTGCAAAGAACATACTTACTCTCATGCAGGGTTATTACAAAACCGCGTCTAAACTGTTTAAAAGTGACATTTGACAGTATTATGTATGTATATATATGTGTAAATTTGACAATATTAAAAAATTATAATAGACGAATAGAATTTCATTGCCAGTTGCCCAATTAAGTAACTTAATAACCTAGGAAATTGATAAGTAAACCATATAGTTTAGTTAGACCACATGAAGGAATTTTTTATGCCTTGACTCCTCATTTGGTACTAAATTCTAACTTATATTAGCAATGTTTATCTTGCGAATGTTAAGCTAGAAAAATGTCAGACAAGTTCTATTTTCAAAATATATCTTTTTTTACATTGCTACTTCCTTTTCTAAACTGCGGCTATCAATTTGAGCACATATAACATAGTCAAGGTGTAATCATTATATCATTTCGTTGCTAATGTCGAGAACATTGTCCTTAAGATGTTAGGCCCTTGAGTGATTTATTTGAGAAAACGTTGAATTGAAAGTTACTAAGGTATAGCTAGGTAATCAATTGCTTTTTCTGTAACATATTAATGTACTCGTATAGGATAAATAATGAGAGACACTATTGGCAAAGATATTTCTGACAGGTAACCTCGTAGCGGTAGACTGCAATTAATAGGCATGTAAATCTCTAAATTAGTTATGTTCATTAAAATAAAACGCCTTTCGGACTTCAGTCTAACAAGTTTTTTTCAATCACATAAATAACAAGCATAGGCATGTGACCTCGTCCACATAAACGTTATAATAGCTTATCTAACTTATACGAGTATCTAAGCTGTACAACTGCCAATTTCAATAAAAATCCGTTCAGTAGTCTTTGCGTGAAAGATTAAAAATATACATAATGTAAATGTTAATAGCAGAAATCTGTTATATTATGATTTGAATTCTCATCGATCTTTTTAATATAAGTATAGGTAAGTGCATTAAATAAATAAATAAATCGCGCGAGTGAGACTTGAACTCACGATCTCTCGCATCTCGTGCTTTGCTCTAACCAACTGAGCTACCGGGTCAATTACAAAATAAAGTAAGACCTTTCCAAATTAAAAAACAAACAAAAGGACATTGTAAATAATTACAGAACCATGGTGGTCTAGCCCCCGCTGTTCAATAGACACGCAATAAGGAGCCGCCGACGGACGTGTGTCCATTTACTAGATACCTATTATTTAATGGTCAGACCCTTGATTTATAACCTTTAAGTACCTATGTTGAATCATATTAAGATTTGATAATGCTGCTGGTTTAACTATTTTCACATAATGGCTTCCTAGTACACGTGAGTGACAGGTGGTCAGCCCATCGCCTACAAAACACTAAGACCCTCTTGTCCCTCTACTGACTTGTACAGTATGCCCGGGAAGAGAAGCAGCTGTAGTATTAGGTATACGTTTTTTTTTCACTCTCAGAGCAGCAAATTTTAAAAGTATATATATTAATATTAATATTTCATGGGTTTTGTTATTATTATCAATACTTGTGAAAGAAAGGTTTAATTAATAAATGACATATTTATAAAGATAGATAGATAGGTAGATGCAATATTGATATTTCCGCCCGCACGCACGCGAACCTGATTAATGTGCAATCACCTTTACTTACGATATCTATTTTTCAAACATGGCAGATATTTGTCTAATAAATCTTTGTTACTAATAATAGTTACTAGATTGTTAATTGCGTGATCGAATCAGAAATGAGGAGATCCGCAGACGTACAAAGATCACCGACATAGCTGAACGGTCCAGCAAGCTGAAGTGGCAATGGGCAGGGCACATAGCTCGAAGAACTGATGGCCGATGGAGTCGGAAAGTTCTAGAGTGGATACCACGTATCGGCAAGCGCAGCGTGGGAAGGCCACCCGCGAGGTGGACGGATGACCTGGCCAAGGTTGCGGGCGTCGGTTGGATGCAGGCTGCTTCCGACCGGTCGGAGTGGAGGTTGTTGGGGGAGGCCTATGTCCAACAGTGGACTTCTCAGGGCTGTAAATGATGATGATGATGATGAGATTGTTAATTAACTGTTTTTTTATCGTTCTATAGTAAAATATAATCTCGGTAAACATTACTAAACACATACCAGTGCTATAATTTATTATGAATACTGCGTCTAAAAATCCTCCTTGTACTATATTTACTTGGGGCATGAAATCTTTTTACTATTTTAAGGTTGATTTTAACTTGTTGAAAAGTAAAATTATTTTTTCATATTTAAATAATAATATGACTTACTTACATACTTTTTGTACTAGAAATTGAGAATTTCTCATGATATCAAGATCAGTAACTGGGGGCTAATTCTCGAAAAGTCTCGAGTTAGAAAGAAGGCGAAACTGAACCGTTGTAGACGCTTAGTACAAAGCAATAAATACTTTACGTTACTTTACACATTTCACGAGACAGGTATTTGTTTTTATTCTGTCATACTCGTGACCGTTGCGTGTTAAAATATACCTTACTAGCGGCCTGGTACGTGCTTCGCAACGTATAAAGTAAAATAATAATAAAAATTTTAACATTAATCCAAAATTTAATGACCGCATGAATGACATAACAACATGCTTGTACTGTCAACACTGAAAAAAAGTTTCAATTTGACAGCAAAATTCCCATTAACAAAACGATCCGCCATTTATTGAATTCATTTGTTACAAAAAATGTGATAAATGAAGAACCGCTTTTATCTTGAACTTCACATAAACAATCTACTAAATAGTCCGAACAAAGCCTAAACATTTGGTTTGGATAGGTGAGTCCGTTCTTGAGTTATAAAATTACAACGAAAAGTGGCATTGATTGATTGATTTATTTATTTATTTAATTTATTTATTTAATTAGTATACCAACGATTGTTACATCAATAAACATTTATCTACTTAAAATAAAACTTAATCTAAATGCACAATCAATTACAGGTATACATCACATGCACAACAGAAATTTGCCAGTAAAAAAATATATATATAATTCTAGAAATTTAGGTAACAAAATAAGACAAAAGTTAATTGTAATGTAAGATCTAAGTTACACAGTGTCCATGTAGTAGATTTACATACGCTCACGCAACTTACGCTTGAACGTAGACAGGGACATAAAGTGTACATCCACAGATCCGCTACTCGCGTTATATATTTTACCAATTCTTGATATCGGAGAATTAGCGCCCAGGACAGTTCTACAGAGCGGACGCACGATTGGTTTAATTGGTTTCCGAGGTATATGATAGGGTATCTTAAAGCTGAACACTTCCAGTATATATATTACTCAGCGGTAAGTACTCGTTTATATTGCTTCGCACTGCGTTTCGTTAACGGTTAGTTAGTGGTTGCGTTTCGGCTCAAAAAAATGAAAGAATTTCCCCCATCACTGAAAAACAGCTGTTGTTTAGGCTATGCGTTGATACCTCAGTCAGCCATTCGGGACAAAGCATTTTATATGATGAGATTTGGCACATAATTTACGTGAGCAAGTTTTAGGAAAGCGAAATGATGAATTAATCTAAATAGGTACTTAAATAACTTAATAAGTACGAGTATATATACATTGGGTAAAGATATTCTTACCATTGAAAACAACAACTGACTGCTAATTCTAGAATACTAAAATGTTCACAGATCACGCATAAATCAGTAGTTAAAGCAGATAATTTGATAGCTAAGCCCGCATGTCACACTCCGCTCGGCAATTAGGCGTGATCCGCTGATTAACATGCGTTGTCGGGGCGGACCCAATGAGGTGAGGTGGGGACATGGTAACAGCGATTTAGATTTTAAAGGATAAAATAATAGAAAGGAAAGGTAGGAGCCCGATTCAGCGATTTTCGTTCTTCACATGAAGTTTGAACTTGGTGTCGTAAGTAAGTATGTAACTACATAAACGCGCTGATTGTGTCTGCTCTTTCGTATATTTCTTTTTGAACGATCGACGTGCGATAGGTACCTATCTAAGAGGTGCCTCAGGCAAGATGAACTTTTTCCCCCAGTGGTCCTTCACCTTGTAGTTAGTACGTATCTAATATTATGTATGTAGTAAAACAGGCTATGTAACTCAATCAATTTAGTCTAATTAGTATCACATGCTTACAATTGAGGCTTGGCTAGACATGTCATTTATTTTATTTGAACCAAACAAAAAGTAGGTAAAGAAGGTCAATAAGCTTTTCACCTTAAAAAAATTGCATTGGGCTTTTATGTACCGTCCTTGAGTCTCAAATCGCACTTCACTGCGACTATAATTATGCACGAACAATCCGCTTACAAAGAGACTCCACAGATGTTCTCAGTAACGATTACAGGTCGACAGTGCCTCAACGTGATCTATCAGGTGTTACGGACTGCTGGTTTACGCGCTGCGCCGGAAAACCTGTCTTGACACTATCATTCAATAGCATTATGTTTGTTGATTATTGTGATTATTGATGTGTGAATACCGCGTTATAGTAATGTTTGTTTATGATTTTAATAGCTATAATAATATTAGAAAAGTTAGTGACGTAAAAGCTTTAATCACGACCAGTATGTTTCGACTTCACCTAGGTGCTTGTGTTATTTTATTACTCGACGACAGCATTGTTGAAAGTTGTTGCTTTGCAATGCAGTTTTGTAAAACATTATACTGATATTTTTTGCGATTTCTGCAGTGAATAGAGATCAATGTGAAGGTGCTATATGAAAAAAACTTCTACATGTGTCGACCATCAGATGATCCCAGAAAGAAAAATGGTTAGGTAAATAAGACGAAATTCGGTTAACAGAAAAAAAAGACAGAGTCGAATTCTCATTATTTTTAAAGTCATTTAAAAGCGATCGATCTCTCAGCCATTCACAAAGCTGAATAGTAAAATCGACTAGCGGTAAATACATAAAACATAATTAAGGTTTACTGTGTAGGTTAGTTCAAAATGGCGGCCGCGCGGCGCCTGGGCCGTTCGATACGAGGCTTAGTTTGACGTTTGACAGATTTATGGCAAGGAAATTCGCACCGCACAGCTAGGGGACACTGTTTTGGTTTTCACTTTAGCGATTATTATGAGGTTTTTGAATTTACAAAAGCTAATAAATCATTTGTGAGGTTTTTATGTATGTTCTGTTGCGTAAGATAGTTGAGCTGTGTCATCAAAAGATTCCACCAGTGGATTCAATTTGTTAACCAAAACATTATAATAATTTTAATGTAGGAAATAGTGATAATTGTAAATATGTTTTAAGAAACAAAATTTTATCACCCGAGTGGGACTCGAACCCTCTCGCATTCCGTGCAGTGCTCTCACCAACTAAGCTACCGGGTCAATAACTCGGACGACGAATTTGACCATCTCTTTTAAACTTTTATTTTTACGTCACGTTTTTGGCAACGTTATTTTTTCATCCCGATAGCTATAATATAATAGTGATAATGATAATGTACAACCTTTTTGAAAACACTGTTACATAAATTATTATACAAAGCTACAATCATTTATGAAATTTAAATTGTTTGACTTGTACATATATACGAGTAGTATAGTCACGTCCAATATCCCCTAAAGACGTTGGGCAGAAGTTGCAAATTAGTCACCCTACTCTTTTCATTTTTATTTTTTAATATAACTCGAGCTCTGTTACAAACCTAAGCTTCACCTCCAATCATACTTGAAACGAAGTAGTAAAAAATATATTGGAATGTAGAACCATAAAGCGTTTTATTGCCTCCTTAAAATTCGCCAAAAATCAACAGTTTCCTACGAGTCATAAAATGAAAAGATGGATTTCGAATAGGGGGCCCTACCATTTGTGAATAGGAGATCTGATCTAACTGATGCACTTAAGTAAAAATGGATGTAAGGTTATTTATTTATCTCTAGTAAGGAGGTTTGTCGCGTGGTGCCGGCAGAGTAGAATTCGTACCAACCCATGTCTGCCCGTGGGTATCGTACGAGGCGAATAAGGGTTTCCGGGAGGTGGGCAGCAGCGCCTCCCGTGTTGACAACATAGTCAAAAATACAAACTGCGGTCACCAACCCGCCTGCCCAGCGTGGTGACTATGGGCAAATGCCCCCCATGGCAGTCTTGTGGCGGGCCCTGGGGGAGGCCTACGTCCAACAGTGGACTGAAATAGGCTGATGATGATGAAGGAGGTGTGTATATTCCTGAATACATAAGCTGCTTCTCCTTTCATGCATGACGTAATAGTTGGCTAAGGAACTAGAGCATTCTGCCAGGCGAACTAGCAAAGTCTCCCCTTTATGCTAGACGTTGCTGGGAGATCTCCTTTATGATCCCGCAGTACTGGCTAATCAAAAAGGGTTATTCCTGAAACACAGTCGTGTCTATATGAAGGTACGTATATAAGATGGTCAGATGATATCCGAAAAGCAGTTGGACACCAGTGGATGGGGTTGGCCCAGGACAGAGGAGAGTGAGATAGTGAAGAGGAGTCCTTTATTCATCAGTGGGTGTAGATAGCTGTACCTACAGATAGATAGATATGTGTGTATAAGATATATTTTTTAAATAAACTATCCACTGATATAGCAAACAAAGCCAGAAATTTATCCTAGATATTTGTACTAAAGATGCTACGAGTTCTTATAAAGTTTTTTATTATTTGGTCATTCACGAAAATAAATAATTATGTATTATGCGAGATCCTATATTATACAGAATGTAACAAAAAAGGGTATGTTAAGCGAATAGCTATGTAAATAGCCCACTATAGAGAACCTATCCACAAAATTTGAGACTCGAATTCACATTTTTATTTTTCAAGATTGTATGAAAATTTCTGAGATATTTAAAAATTCTCCATACTATCGGGAAAAATAAAAATGTGATTTCGGTTCTCAAATTTTATGGATAGGTTCTCTATAGTGGGCTATTTACATAGTTTTTCGCTTAACATACCCTTTTTGTTACACCCTGTATAGTTATTATAGGTATAACATATGTCCTTAACTACTATACAATGTATGTGCCAATTACATAACCGTTACTTAATGGAAACTTTCATTTCAATTCAATGTTAGCTTTTACCGATAGTACGGTCTATACTACAAACACTCGTATAATTCCGATATTATCCGAGCAATAGGTTTAATGTCTTATAGGGAAAGAAAAGAGACGGCTGTATACACGAGAAGGAGATAGCTGGTCTGCTCAAATACACGCGATTACGTCGCGAAACCAAAATGGAAGATCGCGAGAGTCCCAACGGATTTTTGAGACGAGGCGAGAGAAAAGATGCTCTACTTTTATGAATTAGCTTAAACATCCCAACATATAATATAATGTAATATTTCCTGACAAATTCTATGCTGCGCTGGGAGTGAAATAAAAAACGTATAATACGACAGCTGCTTCTCTTCCCGGGCATACTCTACAAGTCAGTAGAGGGAGAAGAGGGTCTTGGTGTTTTGTAGGCGATGGGCTGACCACCTGTAACTACTAACTGAACTTGTACATCTCAACTATACCCTCAAAATTGGTCAGAAGTGGTGCCGTGTGGTTTTATCGGCCCTTGGTACTCTAGTAAAGTCCCGCATCGGCACAGGAATAGGCCATGATGATAACAACGATCAAGGACTCTGATAAAATATAACCAGAGCATCTTTCATACCGTTCGCACGCCTGAATTTCGGCGACCTACGTCTAGTTCGACGAGTGAGTTTCATTCCGTTCGTATTTTATTTTTTCGCCCCGAGGTGAATATCCACTGTCTTCCCGCTTTGTCTGTCTGATGGCGCGCGGCTTAATCATTTTGTTGGATTTTCTAGTCAAATTGGAGAAGGGACTTCAGTCTATTCATAAAGGCTTTTCAGAAAATGTGTAGGAGATTGCTAGTACCCGTTTGCTTATTAAAAGTTTGATTTCTTAGGTAAAATTAGGGGTTATATACATTTGTATTGATAATTTTCATCGTATATGAAAAGTCAAGCACAATTTTGTGCGAAAGATATATTCTGCTTATACCTACAGTTTAACATATTCAAGGAAATGTAACGTAGGGCTGACAATTGATGTAGTAATTTAAACTACACAAATAGTTGTTACTCGTAGTTAATCCATTATTAGATCATCATCATCAGCCTATTGCAGTCCACTGCTGGACGTAGGCCTCCCCCAGGGCACGCCACAAGACTGCCATGGGGGGCATTTGTCACCACGCTGGGCAGGCGGGTTGGTGACCGCAGTTTGTATTATGGACTATGTAGTCAACACGGGAGGCGCTGCTGCCCACCTCCTCGTACGATACCCATGGGCAGACATGGGGTGGTACGAATTCTACTCTGCCGGCACCACGTTATTAGATAATTAATATTTATTTTTATAATAATAATTTATTAGATAATTAATATTTTCGCAATACTAGGTAATCCCCGAAATAAGGTAGGCAGAACTGCAGCGTTACGAGGGAGATCCCCCAGCTACTTTAGCATATCGGAGAGATATGTTAATGGCCATTTTTATTTACTAGACATATTTATATATTGCTGCTAATATGCATAAAACAAAATCTTAGAAATTTCACAGTGGGGTTTCACATAAGTGTTCTCTGAAGTGTACGAATAAAATAAAATCATTATAAATTCAATTAAATGGCTTACTTGTTTAGTTAGGCTATCAATTAAGTTTGTCTAAGCGGATGATTAGAATTAGAACGGACTTGTCCAATACGAATCGTTTTAACCTAACAATCACTCCATTAACACCTTACTTATCCAAAACCGTTCGCAAGAACAATGCGACTTCATTAGATATCAAGTGTTTAGCAAATATTGAGGGTTTGACCGTTTGGCAAATACACGCTTTGACTAGGGCTGTCACCATGTTGTTGATATTAAAAATAGTGTCAATCATCAAAATCATCAACATATTTATGGGGTCGTCGGCGCAATATGGTTTCTTTCTAAACCCACCTTGCCAAATGTTTGGCATTTGTTTTACGGCCGACTGCCTGCCTGACGCCAACCCGCGTTAGGTATTATAGCTAAGCGACAATTTAAGAAAATCTGTATTTGAAATAAAAGTACAAATAAATACAGAGGTAGTATCTGGGACTTAATAATCTGGGGCGAACTTGTTTATTTATTTATTTATTTGGTATTAGGAAGACCAACAGCTATATTAAGGCAGTAATAACAATAATATAGTGACATACAGCTAAATTAAGGTCTCCGCAAGTATGCCACAAAATATTACGTAAGACGCAACACACAATTACAAATTGGCTTGACTTACTAATTTAGCAAAATAGTTTCTTATGTACTTATCCACTCCCGGCTAGGTACATCACACATAATTTAGGTTAATTAAAACTCAAGACTAGAACTGGTGAAAAGTGGGTATGTGATTTGCATACTTCTGCCCAACCTCTATTGGAGATAATGGGTGTGACGCTATGTATATATGTATGTAATTAAATTGTTTGTGCATTTTTTTTATAAAGACAGCTTAGGCAATCATTCCTTAAAAAGTGTATATAAAGATTTTGCTTCGCTGAGTAATGCGTTATTCGAGAATTTGTATTTAAAATTAATTTCAAAATACTTTTGCTAAATCAATGTATTTAGGTTTTCATGAGTTTAGGCACTCTATAATATTTTTCATCATTACATTAAATTATGTAAATGTGCTGATGCGGGCCGAAAGAATAGATCATCTGCATCTCCTATCGTGCACGACTAAGAAACTCCGCCATTTTCTCAGGCGATAAGCAGCTATCCATTTATCATTTACATCTCTCCCCGATTTTCTAAACGTGGCTGTTTGATCTTATTTATGATTCTGTAGTTCTGACTATACTATCTCGGGAACTCAGCCGTGTATATACAGGATGATTTTTGGTCATCAACGTTCTCGAAAACTAGGGAATCTCCTCATCATGGAAGTTTATCTGGAAAGTGTCTGGTTCCTAAGATATTAGGGTCCAAAGTTCAGTAAATAGACTGCGTTTTTCTTTATAAATGCACATAGACGCGCGTAGCAAGATTTTTTCACGCGAAATAATTAATATCTGTCTATGTAAAAACTAGCATAAACACACTGGACACTATAAATTTCGCACGATCAAGTAATTAAAAAAAATATAAAAAAATTACATCGTTTCCCATCATGTTTTAGGCATAAACTTACTTTATTTGATGTATGGAGTACATACCCTTCGTTAAGGGTTGCAATGAAAAAACACCCTGTATGTACTTATGTATTCATTAAAATATTTTAACTACAAGTTGTCAACCCTAAGCATGACCAACATTGGCCAGATGGAGTGGCCATATCCTAGCAAACATTCATTAGTGAGATTAATTGTATCTAGTAATGGTATACTTCGGTTCGAGTGTTCTACAAATTTGGGATACCTGGACCAAACGTTTGCTTGTTTGGCATTACTCAGCGTTTGATTGACACTCTCAGAGAGGTGACCGTTGATTCAATAGACACAGAATCATATAAAACTGTTCTCGTGAAAATATTAATGTGTGGACACCCCGACCTACATAATAAGACAATAGCTTCCCAAATTTTTTTCATCTAACCCCTCAAATGTTACGGCTAATTGACGGCCGAACGGTGTAGGTAGACGCAATAGGTCCGGGGTTCGAATCCCGGTAGGTGCAAACATTACATCATATTATTGTTTGTACCTACCGGGATTCCATAATATATATTGATGTTTGTTTCGAAGTCATGTATATTTCTATACTATGTATTTCTATTTATATACCGCTGCTTAGTACCCACGACACATGACCTAAGGGACCTTAATGTAAGATTAAGTTTATCTGTTGAAGTGTGAGATTTATTATACTATTTCTAGATTATTCAATTTATAAAAATAAAGACAGAATTATTTACAAATTTCTAGAACACAATCGAACTCATCAACTCCCATCCACTTTACACAACTACATTGCAAATGCCTAAACACCGCATCCTTTATTGCAAACCCAGCCACGCAATTCCACTCCATATTACCGAGACCTAGGGTCCACTAAACGAGGGTATAAAGGTTAGTGCACACTGCACTGCACTCGCCGCAAATCGAGTTACAAAGCGATTCTTTCCCGGCCCGTAACAGCGGCTCTCAAACTTTGACAAAAGGATTTTGTAACGACAAAATAATGGGTCTGCCGATGCCAAGGGCGAGTAAATTTTAGGCGCATTTTGTTTCCTTATCTGGAAAAATTAAGGCACATACTTTCTTTTACTTGTATACTCGTATTTTCTTATAAGAGCTATAGTTGTTATCAAGTGGTATTAATGGATACAATCCGAAGTTGATGTACTTACACGTTACTATCTAGATTTTATAGATTAGATACATTATATACCTATCGATCTACACGCTGTGGAGATTTTTGACATATCTTAAATACATTTATGGTTTTTTTTTCTCAATAATTTCAATATATCTGCCAAATCTCATTAAGTCAAACTAACATCGTTTACAATATTGGAATTTAATTAACAACGACAGAAATAAAATCTCTTCAGTACGAGTACCAATTCAGATATTATAAATTTTGAAATGAAAATTGCAATGTTTTGTAACATAACATGTTTAGTTATGGAATTTTCCAAATTCTAAAGTACTTTGTTATAAGGCAGATTATGAGATTACTGTATTGGATGATAAGTTTGAACACCGCTGCCAGGGGAGGCAGCAGGTGACGTCAGCTCATGTTCGTTAAGGCTTCATTACGGACCCTCAAGGACTTTGCAGTGTCACATAATAGTATATAGATCCATTTTATTTTTACTGTAGCTCTACAGTTACAACTATGGCTTTGAAAATCTGCTATTCTATCTCAAAGTAAAGTAGTGCAGGGGAGCACTAAGAAAGGGTTTTTCGAAATTCCCATGAACGGGAAACATTCGGGAATAAGGTCGTTTACAGTTTTCATAGTTTTTTTATTTGTAGGTATTTATATCGAATGATCATATAACTCAATTTTAGACTTGCCAAAAAACGCTCCATACAAACGGCTACCACGACGTGACGTCACTCATTAAGCAACTTGTACGCGCGTAAAAGAACTTTTGTTCTATATTAAAAATTGGGTTTATAAATATGGTCACAAAACAAAAGTTGCTGTAAATTATGCAGGTGGATATGTGATGTTGTAATTTTCAATTAATTTCACATTTGAAAAATGGACTTGCCCACTTAACTTTGAAGGCTTATTACTACCTCATTTGGACACCTAATCAAATTGTAATTTTACAGATAGGTATGATTTTCATTACTTATTGATAAGAATGAGATGTTATTAAGATTCAACCATAGGAAACTACCCCATTATAAAGTCCCAACCGCTAGCTATTTTTTGAGACACATTGCCCCATAACATTCATCTATGTGCCTTTCATTCACAACTTTACTTTTTAAAAGTCAATCTTTATAAGTCGTACGCACCTGGAATTCGGATGGATTCGGTTCATAAAACTAAAAACTTTTTCGTTAATAAATCCTAGAATGAAAGGTCTTTTACTCACAAAGTCACGAATTACATTTTGATGAAAAATTACTTTACTTGGGAAAGTACTTCCAATTTTATCTTTATCATGAAATCAGTTTTGAAAATTGCGTAACGTGAATTGTATTTCAGAAGATTTTTTTAAGCTTTATACATTTCTTCAAATACATATATATACAGGGTGTGGGTGACAGCCAGGCAAATACTGAAATGCTGAACATGTACCATTGAGTTGAGTTACACGACAGTGTTAACACTCGCAGGAAATTTATTTTTTATTTGATTATCAGTAATCTTTGCTCTCCGCGCCAATTGTATTGGGCGATCCTGTTTCTAATTAAATGGGCTTTTGGTTATTGTGTGACTCATTGCTGTTTTTTGGATCACTTGTAACTCTCTATTAGGATTTAAACTTTTTTGAGGGAAACTTTCTTTTTTTGAAAATAATCTTTTGGTCAAAATTTTATTTTTAAGTCATTATCTAAGGCCTAATTAAACGAACTATGTTTTTTTTTCTAAAAATATGAAAAAAATGTCGGAATTTTTTTTTGGAATTTTCCTGCGAAAAATTTCAGTGTTTTCCGTCTCAGAATCATGGTCTGAAGTCGTGGTATCAATATTTACCTGGCTGTCACAAACATCCTGTATATGGTTTCTCATAAATTAATGTATAAAAGTGTTTCGGAAAACAGATGTACCTATTGTATTCTGATTGCTCGAATCTGGTTTCTTACTGTGACTATAGTTTCTGGTGTCCTGTAATTGTAATTATGAGTTGTCAGATTCGAGGGTCCCCGAAACCTGGAGTAACGGATACACGTTTTAATGATCAGTGACAAGTTGCTTACTTATCGCCTGAGAGAATGCCCGAGTTCCTTAGTCTTATAGAGCAGGGAAGGAGATGAAGCTGATGTATTTTATTGAAGCTCCACATCAGCTCTGGGAACTTCTGAATACTTTTGTTTAAAGACGAATCAGTTAATACATTAGACAAATTTTGCATACACGTTACATAAATAAGAAAATCGGAACGTTTCTCATTCTAACTAAAGAAAAGCTAATCCAGCTTTGCATTCCCTAAGATGTTCCGTTAAAACAACTTGTGCCAAAAAATCATGTAAATCAACAAAAAACACTGGAACATTGTCTCAAGTGGCGGGACGCAGAGGCTCTCGCAACTCAATCTTCCAACATTTACATAGGAAGGATGATGGACTGCAAAACTAACAAAATTATTCAAAGTAGTCCTTCGAGTTTTATGGTCCTCCGTGAGGTCACTGGGTACACCAATATTTTCCACGGGCCCACGGCAGATTACCAACTCTACATGAATAGCTAACAAGTGCTTTTTGTGAAAAAGTTTTCGCCTTTTCGGGGCCAATTTCCAATTCGAAAAGTTGTAATTTCAAATGCCCGTGGGCCGTAGTTTTCTAACAAAAACTGTAAACGTTTCGTGTTAGGATTTATATGCGAGCATTTACATTTCGTGGAATAATCTTTGGGCACGTTCTCTTTTCTTTGGGTTGAGGTCAAACTCAGAAGAGGTCACGTCCGGAATATATAGGTATAAATATTGAGATCTTTCTTTCTATATACCTAATGTTGATTGTGGATGTCGCATATAACTAAATAAAAAATAAATACAATTTTTTTCAAAATATCAAAATTATCCTATCTCCCACACTCTAAGCTTTTATATCCTGGCTACTAAGCAATGGCATATTAATAAGTAGATAGATAATTAATTACATAAATATCCGTGACTGATACATCGTAAATTGGATATTCATCACGTTAATGATTGCTCCTACCGGGATTCGAACGCAAGATCTAGGGCGCAACAGGCAACTAACAACTACAGTCGACCACCAATCGGCCATCAAGGAATTCGATATTTCCCAAACGGATACTTTGAGCAAATACCTTCTAATAGGGTCGCAGAGCGTTCAAGTTAAAATCGTAAAGTATTGTCAACACCAGACGTGAGGGTACTGCAAAATATAGAAACTAGCAAAAGAAATACGTTCGATTAGTCAAAGGGAATTTACGAATGTATGAGGATGTCTACTCGGCAGGGGGCGCCCTATTTGCTGGACAAAGCCCCTGCTGGGCGCAGTCTTGGGCACTCATTACTGGAGCCTACTTGTGCCTACTTGGTTGATTTTTATTTAAGATGAATACTTATACAAAGAGTTGGCTGATTTTATTTTGTTGTGGTAAAAATGATTTCACAATAAATATTCGAAAATCATCTTAAAACAATCTATTTTCTATCAGAATCTTGAATTGACACGACAGTTTATAATTATTTCGCCATGTAATCTAATAACGTAACAATCAAGCTACTTCACTCTAAGGAACGCAATGTAATGTATCAAAAATAGTTTTGACCGTGCCAATTAAATTATAATTAAAAATAATAAAAATGGTATCATGTATATGAGGCTTTCCCTTATAACTCCTTATTACTCCTTCATTATCTCGTCTTCTAGTAAGGTATCTCATTAACTCCAAGGCCTCCAACATTAAACAATATCACCGAGGCCGCTATATAAATTGTATGTTAGTTAGGGAGCCTAACCGCGTAATTTCCTTACGTGCTTCTCATTAATTGTGGTCACGTGCCCTCCACGTGACTCCCGACCTGGAATGTTGCGTATTTTTTCTTTGTTCCTCCTGTTTTGATAGTCTCGATTTTTTTATGGAGTATAACCGAGATTGTTATGCTTTATTGTACACAGTAAAATTTTTACAAATGAAGTAACATGTAACAAAGAAAATGTACTAAGGCGTGCTCCTAGAGAGATTTCTTCCAGTAAGTCAGGCGTACTTCTTGGCTTTAACTGCTATTTTTGCTACTTACTCTAAACTAGTGGACGCCCGCGACTCCGTCCGCGTGTACTACAGAAAAAACAAAATATCGAAATTATCTGGGATAAAAACATTTTACCGGGATAAAAAGTAGCCTATATGTTAAGTGGGACCTGTCAAAATACCGAAAACCGCATCGAAATCGGTTCAGAGGTTTCTGAGATTAGCGTGCACAAACGCACAGACTAAAACAGACAAAAATTCCAAAAATCATTCTTTTTGGTACTATTGCGTTGATAAAGGTCTCCTATAATATTTTTTCTCATATATCTTCCATGTACAGACAGCGATCCGTTACATTTTTATTATATGTATAGAAGATAGATACGCTTCTACAATCAAATGAAGATCATTTACTAACAATCTACAAACTACGTACTACTTCTTATTTATTTATTTATTATAAAGACGTATAGTACAAATTTGCATTAGTCTATGCCCTGCAAAACTGTTTCAACAGTTTGTCTGCAGGAGTGGAGTCTCTTTTTAACATATTATATAAGTACATAATTATTTACTTTTCATCGTTACCTTAGTGAGTCCCTATGGTAAGGTATCCAGTAAGTACCTTTTTATTTTATTTTTAAACTTATTATAATCTTGTACAATACGGCTATCCTCAGGCAAAGTGTTAAGTATACCTACAAATCTTATACCTACAAATTCTACAAAAAGGCAAAGTTAGACTCCAAGACTGCAACGGTGCTTACCATCAGGCGCGTTGTGGCTAAGCGTAAGCCTATTTAATATAAATAAAAAAAGATTGTGAGATTGTGAAGATGTCATAGATATACTATGTACTATGCTACTCATTCACGCAAATACGATTTTACCGATTTCGATGATAATCTTAGCGAGAGCGCACACCATAGTCACGACGTCTTAAGACAGACTATTGCTTCACAAAATATATGAAGACACACTACAGACAAAACGTCTATCGAACGGATTTTGACGGCAATTGGCAGCATAGCTTATATATCATTATAATAACACATAGGGCCTTACTAATGAAAAGCTTTAAACTAAGTTTAAACAATTCACAGTTTAATTTGACAGATTCCATATATTTTGCTATCAAAAATTAAATATAACGAGATTGTAATTTTATTCGCGGTTTATTAGTAGCAGGCATAGGCTATAATTTACTAGGACAAAGTTGATTAGCCAGCAAAGCATAATTCTACGTAAACTACGCTATCACCGCCGCGCCGGCAGGTTGTCAATAAGCGGCAATCACTCAGTGTATCGCCGTCAGGTCAGTTACTGTTTGCGTTGCTCTTATCGCGGCGCACGAAGCAAATAGAACGAAGGTTAGAAATTTTGGAGGCGGTATCTAAATGTAGTCATGTCATATGCTCAGTAGAATATACATACATCCATAAAAACGCGGCTATATTTCCAGAAACGGGGTTTTCCTATATCTTGTCTCTCTTCTACAGCATACTGTACAGTAGACGGACAAGAGGGTCTTGCTGTTTTGTAGGCGATCACCTGTCACTACTAACCGAACTTGTACATCTCAACTATACCCTCAAAATTGGTCAGAAGTGGCACCATGTGGTTCTATCGGCCCTTGGTGCTCTGCCTACCCCGTAAGGGATAAAGGCGTGATTGTATGTATGTATGTACGGGGCCAGACCTGTTGGTTCACGAAGGAGATTCTACAGCCATGTTTGTCATAATGGGGACAGATGTAAAAGATCAGCGACAAGTTGCTAGCTCCTTAGTTAACTCTTACGACATATAAGGAAAAAAAACAGATGATGTATCTATTCTGTATTCTAGTGAAGCCTCGCATCAGGATAGTAATCTACATTGCTCGCTAATATGATATAACTGAAATGTTGATCTGCCATGTCACCAGGGTTATGACTTATGAATGTGTTAAATGGAGATCTGCAGACACTGCCTATTTATGGAACATGGGCGTGAGGATTTAAGTGCAGAAAGATGAAGCATTAGGCTATGTATGTACGCTTGTTACCAAGCAATTACCGCATCCAACAGCGCCTAGCTTCCAGCAATCTGTGTACAGTCAAACAAAACAGAAGCCTGTCTCGAACCTGATTAATAGCATCCCGACACTGCACGTCCGAATGAATACAGTTTATAAAATTATTAATAAAGAAATGGAAAAAATTCCTCACCCGGGTGGGAATCGAACCCACGACCTCTGCATCCGTGCCAGTAAGAATACAGTTTAGTCTAGATATTTAGTCCGATAGAGGCGGTGATAAATGAGCGAGCTCCTTGCATTTAACTTTGGTACTTGTGTTTGTATCGGAGAAGTCGGGGAGGTTCGATTTACATTGTTTTACCTGGCTGTCTAGGTACGCATGTACCGACCAAACCCATATCATGAATCGTAAACTCAATCTTCTATCACAATCAAGCATTGTAAAATATTACCTCTAAACAAAGTTCTGCCACCTCTCATCCGAGTGCCTTCAAGGGGCTCATTACGACTAAGAATACGACCGGTATTAATTCTCTTGATGTCTTATGTATAATATATAGTTATAGAAACCAAAATCTTCAACATCACTTCAATATAAATCTTGAAATAATTTGAGTGTGCCAGTGGATTCTAAAGAGGTAATTTTTCGTTAAACGTAAAATAACTTCCTTAGAAATGTTTTTGTCAGGTTTCGTATCTGACACAAGTTACATTTTGAGCTAGATTCAGACATTGACCAGTTATAACAAAATAATTTAATCATCGTTAAAGCTGAACATTGTCTAACATTTTGCTGTCAAATATCAAACGTCCAATTCGCGGTTTCGTAATAACACCCTGACAGATATATCAAGCTGCCACGAGGAAACAGGAGACGCCTAAGAATTTCTTCCACTTCACTCTTCCTTTTTTAATCTGCATGTTTGAATGACGAATAAAATTGTTCTGGTAGCAATTCCACTAATTTATCCTATCCGTCCACTTGGGACCTCATTAATAGATGGCTCCCAAGACGAACAATGTGACCTATTGTGTGTATTTGCATTGTGATCTGATTTATAGAGCATTACAGACAAAGCAGTGGACATACCGTTATATTACGTGGTAACCTGGTAATTGAGTGAATGGTTTGAATGATTTAATATGCACAGATAAATAAAATCAGGCCTTTATCCACTGACACTAATTTCCTTAGCCGACTCTTAAACCATGTATTCTAGTGATACCCCATCAGCACAGAAATTAAATCAGCAGAGAACTTATGCACACAATTTTCAGCTAGCATAACCTGGACTTCTGTAAATATACAACCTACATATTCTTAACAAAAGATAGATCAAAGCTGCTCCAAAGCATACCGAACCTCGCAAAATCCAAGGTTGAAAGACCACCCATTACTACCCTCATATCTTCCGATCAGCGCGAAATGAAGACGCACGGCAGATATAATGACCCTATATACTGACAGACGGAGTTATTTCATATTAGACGATATCCTGGACGCACATTAAGCAGACAAATGGCTTTCATTATGGCTCGTTTTCGTAACGTCTATTGTTTCTTGATGCAGCGAAATGTTGAAGAAAATCTGGCGAAGTATTCTGTTATTAGAGAAAGGGGTTTGTTTACAAAACTTATATGGTCTACGCTACACTATCAAATCAATGTATAATTTAATACTTTATTTGTGTTTACCAAAGTGATGCTAATCGTTGGCAAGTTTGGTCAGTAATTCCGTAGCCAAGTGGCAAAGATCTGACATTTACAGATTGTTCAATACATTCGTACGTTACACTCTATTTACCGTAAGACCAACTTTTAAATATATAGCTACAATAGAACACCTAACACTCCGCTTCAATTACAATTTAATGATGCGCCATTACAATATCGATATGCCGAGCCCATTCTTCGATTCGTCTCACACGATCGCGCTCAAAAAGAGACGTGCTGCAATCTGGACGCAATCCAAACTAATAGTTAGGGGACAATACCATCGGTATCACAACAATAGTGCTGTGCCGTAATGGGTAAATGATTTTTATGGTATACGTGACAATGGGATGCTGGCGGGTATTCCTAATAGATTTATTTTGATGTTTAGAGGTGGTTATGGAGAACTTATCTTATGTGTTATCTTAACTTAGTTTCATGCGTTGTGTTTTCTAGAGTCACAGCTAAGTACTGCTAAAGGTAAGATTGTGTTGTTTATGATATAAACTAATGTTACGATGATAAACTTAGCTTAAAAGTATGTTATGTGTGAAAGCGATGAATAAACACGTTGAGTAATGCGCGCAACTCTATTTTCTTGGACCAAAATTAAATACGCAATATTTCAAACCAATCTAGCCAACACTAGTTGGTCTTAGTCAGATTCATTAAACTAGCATAAAATACTAAATTGAATGATACACAGATTGAACAATAATTTTTCAGCAAATGTTACTGTCAATCAAATGATTTGGTGAGAGGAGTTGGTGCAAATAAAAGAATATGGGTAATGGAGCGTGTCTCACTTCGAGGGAAACGAACCATCAGTGGGGAACACAGATGCCTTCTTAAGTGAATTTGCACCGCAGTCCGAATCGCTTGTGGTGAAAAACCCTCCATCTCTCAAAATTGCACCATTTATCCTTTACTAGCAGCCGCCCACGACTTCGTCCGCGTGAGGGGGCGTTGTACCCGTGCGAAGCCGGGCAGGTTGTTGTATAGACTGTAGCCTTCCTTGGTAAATGGGCTATCTAACACTGAAAGAATTTTTCAAATCAGACCAGTAGTTCCTGAGATTAGCGCGTTCAAACAAACAAACAAACAAACAAACTCTTCAGCTTTATAATATTAATATATATATATATATATATAGTATAGATAATCGATTTCTGTTTCGTCGAAAGATTTTGCAGTGTTTGTTTATTCATCACTCTATATATAGAAGTAATAATCCCATAAGAATGTTTGTTTATTACCTCTTCCTAATTTATTTACTCAACCAATAATCTATAAATTTCCTATACATATACAAGTACGGAGAAGGACATAGACTACATTCATAGTCCACGTGAAAGAAGTCGCGGGCAGCAGCTAGTGGATGATAAAGATGAATGATCGTTAAGATTACACTTATATGTAAACTTTTCTTCCTCCCTCTCATGAGTGCAACGTTATTGATGGACGTTAGATTCTGCTCGGGTATCGTTTATAATACTCTTTTGTGATATCCACTTGAGTGTCCCATTGAAACAATGTTTTTGTACAGTCATGCACATAAGTGACAACTATTTTTTTGCACATCATATTCTCAGTAATATGCATTTTACAGTTATAAATATAAGTGGGTATACTATTAATCTCGCGCAGCCTTATAGAAAACGTTATCGGTGATTGATTGGTATAGATCTGAAATTCAGAGGCCTCTTTATTATCTTTAGCCTTTACTTTCACATTAAACTAGCAGTGCAGTTACGTTTATTTCTTATAAAAATATTTGGAAAAGAAAGAAATCTCTTATACGGATAAGCACGCCTTTGTACATTGTCAATGTAAATTATTCTTCTGTATATAATGTTCATATACAATAAACGCAAACCAAAACGATGTGATGTGTCACATATATCTATAGGTAACTACATAAAACTTTTATTAAAGAGTGAGTAAAAAAGGGAGTATAATGTAAAAAAAAGCATTTACTTGGAGAATGAACAAGAGCACTAAAAGTAATCTTCTAAACTCCTATGGAAGCGACAGAAAAGCTAACGAACTATAAAGTTTACTTAACAAATAAATAAGCATTTTTGAGCACAATTGTACAATCATGGAGACGTCATGGTTCAGTAGGAAGGGTTGCTAAATCGAAGCAGTGTTGAAGTGCATCTAACTATGCCCAAAGATCTATCTGTTACTTTTGACACTTCATTTTTCTAACACGGCGCGTTTGAGTATGCGTGACGCTATAACAAATGGTCTGGTCAGCCTTCCATTACAACTTTTTTTATAATGCTGTAGGTATAAAGTAATTTTAGTTTAACTAACAAATATTTTTTGATTAAAGTCGACGTTAAACTTATTACATTGGTATATAATATCCGAAGCAAAAGCTCGCTTTTGTGGTTGTTACTGCCGTGTTCAAATTAACTAATATTATGAATGCGAAGGTAAATTTGCTTGTTTACTTAAGATAAAGATAGATATAAGAAATTTATTCGGTTACACAGTGCACCACAACATTACACACAGAAAATTTGATATGAATATTTACAGTACATAAGAAAATGTGTATGTGAATGCTGTCGCGCACGTGGACAGAAAAGTCCTATGCACAGCACATGCTACAAGTAATTTGTAACGCTGATTTTCAGCACAGGGCTTTAGTGAGTAGGGTGACGCACGAGGAAGGGAGAGGAAAGGTATGTGAAAGAGAAAAATATGTTATCTTCTTAAAATTTTGCACAAGGAGTACGGAGAAGAACACAGGCTACACTCTGCAGTGCATGCAGATGAAGTCGCGGGCAACAGCTAGTAAAGAATAAATAAGAACAAAATGCCGCAAAAAGTATTTTAGGATCACAATAAAATTTTGATTTCAAAAAATCCCGTTTATTTTAATTACTTATCATGTTTTTGTGTTGTATTATTGATATTTTTATTTAATAACATTATCATTATCTACGTTAGCATTCTAAGAACCGTACTCATGGTGACAAATCCGATCTTACACGGCACGGCTAATATCCGATTTCCCTTCGCCGTGTACGTGGGAGCTTATTCAAATCCCCTCTGACATGGACATAGAGCCTGCACATACGAGCTTCTGTAGTTCATTTAATATCATTTGTAAGTGTTCGTGCCAATTTGTTTTGCTAATAATATTTTTATTACTCTTTACAGCATCTACTTGCTTTTATTTATTACGTGTATTTATATTTCTTTTATTACGTGAATTGGTCTCTGTTGAAAGTTGATATTTTGTAAACCAGTGCTTAGGAAGAAGGAAGCCATTTTGTTTATCGACTTTTTAACACATTGAATTTGTATTTACTGATAGGGAGTTTCACTAGAATACATCAGCTGCATCTCTTTCCGTGAATGTCGTAAGAGTTGACTTAGGAACTAAGCGGCATTCTCTCAGGCGATAAACTAGCAACCTGTCACTTAGCTTTTACTATCACCTTGCCATGCTCAATATGTCCGCTAAAAAACAATCTCAGTATTTCGAAGGTAAAACAAGAAAAAAACATCCTCTTCATGTTCCTGCAGTTCTGATTATCTCTTTATGGCAACACAGTCGTGTGTATAGTACATACAATTTGTATAATCATGTTACTGCCAATATCCCATTATTTATGACGTCGGCGCAACATGGTTTCTTTCGAAGCTCACATTGCCAAAGATTTAGGCATTTGTTTAACGGCCGGCTGCCTGCTTGACGCCAATTCTCCTCGCGTAGGTATTATTAAGTGACAAGTTGAGAAAATCTGTACTTGAAATAAATTCAGTCGTAGAAGTAGGTGCCTATAATTTATTAATATCATTGTATGAATCAATCGTTAGTGTGCGCATTATTCAAATCCGGTGTGACACGGTCATAGAGCGACACTATGCGGCTAAATAGAGTAGATTACAGCGAAACACCATCAGCAAAGAAACTTAGAGTGAACCTTCGTGCCACCCTTTACGCGCTTTAGAGCCGTGAATAGTGATGCACCGCGTAGTAACGATAGTTTATCGATAAAACTTGATTTATAATTATTTAACTGTAACGACATACAATTTTTTTACAGTTTAACTACATTGAATTGTATCAGGTCAACCTTAAGTTCAAATTTATTACCGATGTATGCTTGATACAGGGCCTACATCCCACGTCGATTCTTGAATGTAACGACCTATGATTACAAAAATAGGCAACTAAAGTCGCGATGAGAAATGGGATATCTAAACATGAAAACCACGTTGCTATAATAACTGACGGCCGATTGGTATAGAAGTGACCCTGCCTGCGACGCCATAGGTCCTGGGTTCGAATCCCGGTAGGTATAAACATTTATATGTTGAATCTCGATTTTTGTTTCCGAGTCATGGATGTTTCTATACCTATCTATGCATTTATATACCGTTGCTTAGTACCCAAGACATAAGGGGCTAAGTTAATGTATTGAATTATGTGAATATTTATTTATTTATTATTTTTAGCTAGTTAAATATTCAGTTATTACGTACCCAACGATTTTCATAGATTTTGTTAAAAAGTTAATATGAACCTAATAAAAGCATGTTAAAAAGGTCAAACACGTAAATTTATCCTTCTTATGGATATCGTGCGAATACATCACTATAATCTTTACAATAGCGTCAATAGTACCGTAAAATATTACTTGTTACGGATTTATTCTCTGCGCTTGTCAGATTCAATTATTTATTGAGGATTACTTATGAATTGGAATAGTTATTTTAAGGAAAACCTAACTTTACTATTAACTCAATTATATACTTACAGTAAAATTCAAATAGAAAAACGATGTAGCTTCATGTAGATTTAAGTTTAGTTTAATAAATTAGAGCATAAGGGCCGTTTTTTTCCAAAAAAAAAGCCTATCTGAACGATAAATTTGGTGCTATCTTTCTCTAAAACTTGATCAAAATAGAGATAGCATCAACTTTCCTTCATAATTATTAGCTATCAGAACATTGTAAGCATCAGCCCATAAGAGATGTTAACTAATAAAAGAAAATACGTTATCAATATTAAAAAAAAAAAGATTTTCTATGAAATTGTAATAAAGATATATTTATGCGACTCCATCCGCGTGGACTACAGAAAAAAAAATATATATCGAAATTATCTGGGATAAAAACATTTTCCCGGGATAAAAAAATAGCCTATATGTTAAGTGGGACCTGTCACAATATATTCCTGAAAGCTGTATCGAAATCGGTTGAGCCGTTTCTGAGATTAGCGTGCACAAACGCACAGACAATAAGACAAAAATTACAAAAATCATTGTTTTGGATACTATTGCGTTGATAAAGGTATTCTATAATATTTTTTATTATATATCTTCTATGAACAGACAGCGATCCGTTACATTTTTATTATATGTATAGATTTTCTTCCGAACAGTGGTCTAAAATCAGCTTATCAACATCAGTCTTAGTCATTTACATTCTGTATTTTCCCTTATTGGAATATTAAACCCAATTTCACTGAACACGGATTTGAAGCCATGAGAGGAATCACAGCATTGTCTAGCCAACCTTGTGGTTATTAATACGCTCTCAAGATGTATTGGCTTGCATCAACGCCGTTTCGTTGAGGCCAATTATCTTGATGGTGCTAATTCCGATACCTGCAGGTTGCATTTGCAGCGGCTACGAACCTTATGCATTAAAAAAATTTTTATTTGTGCCGTGTGGTGCCGGCAGAGTAGAGTTTGTACCACCCCTGCCTGCCCGCCATTAAGGGTTTCCGAGAGGTGGGCAGCAGCACCTCCCGTACTGACAACATAGTACGAAAATCACACTGCGGTCACCAACCCGCCTGCCCAGCATGGTGACTATGGGTAAAACCCCCTGTGGTAGTAGCCTTGTGGCGTGCACTGGAGGAGGCCTACATCCAGCAGTGGACTGCAATAAGCTGAAGAAGTTATAGATATTTTTCCGGATTGGAACCTCAAAATAAGGAAGTCTTGCTTGCTTGAAAGACGTTTATTGAAGATTACGAAATAATTATAATTTAACAAAAATTAAGAGCGGACAGCACGTCCGTATAGTAATAGTTTTGATCGACATAGAAGCCCGGGGGCAGTGACGTGCCCAGGGGCCTCGGGGTGGGCGGGTGACGAGCTGTAGCAGCGCCCGCCCCTCATCTCGCAACAGTCAACCACGCATCACATGCGTGAACAGATATAATTTTTCTATCATCTGATTATCTTAAATGTTAATAAACACACAAATAATGCTTTATGGTTATTAAAATACATCAAATTGGTAACACGCGAAGGTCATTTGCGAATACTGTTGTAGCATTAGCAGTCCATTAAAAAATATTTTAGATGCTCAATGAGCTAAAAACGTTAAATTTACGTAAGTATACCGTATTCCTACAGCACATATTGCTTCGATATTTGGCTACGTATCGCCCCGTCTAGACTAGTGGGCACGACGCAATCAGGTTGAAGTCCGACACATAGGTCGTGTAATGCAATTGAGATAATTCCTGTTTGACTTTCCCTGATTGGCTGACTGTTTCTGTCAATATTTATTGGTCGAGCAGTTTTTGTTTTGCTACAGTTTCATATTGGCAAATAAAATATTTTGAGCTGTTGTTATTCGATACACTCATTTACGATAGTTGCAAACTTTTAGCATCTCATAGCTCGGGAAAAGATTTTTTTATAAAAGAAAACAAACAACTTCACATATTTTAGTTAATTAGCAGCCTACAAAGCCAAAGGAAAGATTTTAGTGTATATGTATTTTTCTAAGCAGGTAAAGACGTAAGAGTACTTATAAATCGTGAAATCTTTGACAAGACTGACTTTATTATAGTATGGGATGATGACATCGAATTAGAGAGCATTATGTTGACATTTTGTCTGGGGTTTAGAGTTCCGCTTTATTTCATTGATATATTTTTATTGATATATAACACAAAAAAAATCAAAATGATTTAATTTACGTTAATGTACAAGAGCAATATAAGTAGGTAATTTTATAATGTTCTTCTATGCTGCTCTAGGAGTGAAAAAATATAAATACTACAGCTGCTTCTCTTCCCGGGCATACTGTACAAGTCAGTAGAGGGACAAGAGGGTCTTGGTATTTTGTAGGCGATGGGCTGACCACTTGTCGCTACTAACTGAACTTGTACATCTCAACTATACCCTCGAAATTGGTCAGAAGTGGCACCATGTGGTTCTATCGGCCCTTGGTGCTCTGCCTACCCCTTAAAGGATAAAGGCGTGATTATATGTATGTATGTATGTAATGTTATAATGAGATAGACTCTGCTGGCCATTAGAACATACTTAGCCTACCACTAACTTTTTATTTACGATTCTACGATTTCCAACGACTACTTTATTGCCAAGGGTTATTATTTTTGCAGTCCACTACTAGACGTAGTCCTCCCCCAGAGTACGCCACAAGGCTACTGCCATGGGAGGTTTTTGCCCATAGTCACCACGGTGAGCAGGCTGGTTGGTAGCCGTTGGTATTTTCTGACTATGTTGTCAACGCGGGAGACTCTGCTGCCAATCTCGCGAAAACCCCTAATACTGTTGTCACTTATCTAAATATTTAATACCTGATCTAATATCTAAATGACAAGCATACTCTTGTGATATTTTCAGCGGAACCATTTTATTTACCAACCCTCTGCCTTCACATTTTTTTTTCGCTAAGTCTTTCGAGACAAATTGCCTGTACTCTGTGTACCTGTGTGACATTATATTTGTTTTGCGTACACAGAGCGTGGGAAGATTTGGCAATTGCAGCACAGAGCTCAGCTTAGCTAAGCCGTTCTTTGCTATAACAATGTAGGTCTACTTAGAAATATTATATTGTTGCTTTTTAAGAAAAGTGTTAAATATATAAGAAATTATATGAACTCTGTGTTTGTTTTTAACATCTTCAAATTGTAGGATACAAAGTTTTGATTAATTAATTCTCTTAGTACCGATATTTACTTATCTAATCCGTTACGCTCATAATAATAATATTTAATAGAAGACCACTCTTAAAATTAAATATTAAAGTTTCACCAAATATTTTAAATACTTAGTAGGTACATTGTCTATTTACTTAACTAAATGGAATCTTTAGCGCCTGTTTCAAAATCTCGAATTTAAAATTCAAATTCTGTTTAATCCTCTTATTTACCTTTGTATTCGAACAGTTAATTTATATTTCTCCTTACCTCACGGTTTCGCCTCCTTCCGCAAACTGTAATAAGGAAATATTTCATGAATATTTTAGTTTAATGAAAAAAATTACAAAAGAAAAAGGTAATTAACACATCAAAGATTACTTGATTAAGAAGAACTCGTGTATTTTAATTTTGTAACAATTTAATTTAACTTTTTTTACATATTTGTAAAAAATTTACTTAAGTACTTTTTTGAGATAGCCAACCGATTTCCTATAGGTATGCTATTGCTTTATCTAGAAGTTAGTTATAGATAATACTACACATCGTTTGATTTATCAAAGAAATAAAAAGTCATAAAATATACCACAAGAGATAAAATTCCCACATAACATAATCTGAATAACATCCAGCACACAGATCTCGCAAACCCACACAACACAATTCCAAAAGTTCAACGCGAACAATACTTACATAAAGTTACCGGTAGTTTTCTGATACCCGAATTAAACTCGACTGAAATATCTGGTATGCAACCTGCCGGAACTAAGATCCAGGAATCCGGATTGTCAAAGCTTTTCCGTATCGTCTTTTTTAAGTCTTACTTCGGATATTCAAATTTGAGACGTTCGTATGTGACCCGCCTAAGCAATTTTAGGTATGTCAAAGGCCTTTGATTTATAGATTGTTGTTGTCTTGTAGTGTTCGATGTTGATATTGGAAAAACGATGAAGATTTATTTGGAACTAACAATATATGAAGTAAAATTACATGTATTGGTATTGTTTTAAAATCAGGGCAGATTTTTCAATAGGCACACAGGTTGTTCTAACTGGTGAAAGAATTTGATGCTGTATTTTTTTCACTAAAACTTAATCAAGATAGAACTAGAAACAATTTTATACTTTAATTAGACCTATCTGATAATTTAATAACCTATAGATAATATGACTACATTAGTGAGTAAACTTATGTATTTAGCTTAGTTCAAGAAATTCAATCAAAGACAGACACCATCATTCTATTTGTATTAAACGAAACTTCGATTCATCTATGGCAATCGATACCTTAGACAGCATCAAACTCCTTTGAAAGCTCCAAACTTGTATCTTTCTCCCCACCTTTTTACACACCACCACCATCTTAACAATAGAACTCACTAGTTTCGTGTTCAAATAGTAAGTTAGACAAAAGCGGGCCGGAATCAAAAGTAGTTTTGTTCGGAGTTTCCCAGGGAGCTACCTTGGGTCCTGATTCCGATTCTCACGACATAATGGGAGTTATTACAAAACCGCGTCTAACGTTAAATACTCTTTAAATACCGTTTAATATGACAGTAGACGGCAAAATAAATAAAATATCTGGAATAGTTAGACTATATTTAGCATAAATAATGTTTAAAGTTATTAAAAATAACATGGTTTAATCTAACTTATTTAAAAACACCTGGCATCATCAGCACTTTTCTGTAGCGTATCATCTACCATTACTAGACATTAATCTCGAGTGTTTGAAATTACTAGAGAGTATCAAGAAATACCAACTTATTACAAATCCGCCATTTTGATTTTGAAGAATGTGTAGAAATATGTTGAGTTTATACATATTATGTCAGGGGACGCGAGAATCGGTTCCCTGAATTGTTTGAATTGTTCAAACTTTCCCACTTTCACGCTTTCTTCTATCCATTCAAGAGTGTTGTGCTAAATTATTATATTTTTTGTTAAGTTTTATTGTGCGTGAGATGGAGACACTAAGTTTTGTCGTAGTTTTACGTGTCGTTGAACACAATACATTTTACAACACAATATCTGTAAGTATATACTACGAGTAAAACCAGATAGGTTTTATAACACGTGGTTATGTTCTATTATGAAATTGACAATGTTATATAGATTATAATAGAATTGTTAAATGAATAAATATTTATACACTTTAAAATACATCAACCTAGTATCACGTAAAGATGCTTAAGGTCTGGTGTCGTATAAAAACATCCATCCATCATTCACTATTAAAACCTACCGGGATTCGAACCCAGAACCCATGAGGGTTTTATAGATATCAACTTCACTATAATGAATAGAAATTACGATATAAAATACCCAACAAATTTGACAATGCTCTTATTATAAACATACCTACCTATAAGTAAATAAAATAACATTATTGCTATAATCGAACTTCAAACACAGAGTATTCCTTTCCTCAGCACGTACCTACACACTTAAGGGTACCATTCAAACCCTTTATTACTGAAGATAACATCTGAGCCAGCATCAATATTAATTTTGCTCTCGTCTGAACTAAGAGAGGCTCTCATGCCCATATTGTTTCATAAGGAGGTAATTAATGAAAAATCAACGGCCTTTGTGCTGGCGTTGAGCTGTTTGTTGCTATATTGGATTCTATTGTAATATTATTTTGCGAAAATTGCTCTAAGTATGAATATCGGCTCACAAACTGTGTTATTACAAAAGAATTTAAATGTTGTTTAAGCTAAACATTACTCAAGACAAATATTCCATACATTTTGCTGTCAAATGACATTTTTGAGCATTGTCTATCTTTAAAAATACGGCATTACCTCATTTGCAATATCAGAGCCGAAGCAATGCCCTAGCGAATACATAAATATTGAATATATTTAAGTTTAGAAACTGCAACATTAACACTATCCCTTTAAAAACTACCAAATGAAATCTAATAAACATGTGCACAAAAAATATTCCTTTAATTAGATTCGTTATCTTCCTTTCCTCTCTCATCAGCTAGCTACTCGAAATCTCTTGTAATCACAAAATTGGATTCCAATCATCCGACGCGTCCATATCAGTCCACACCATCGGTTCCTCGTAAATCCGTGTTTTCCTGTACAATTAATTAAGATATATCCTATTGTTGAGTCCACGGAGAAAACTATAAATGGAGAAGTGATAATGTTGTACTACGACCATTAATGTTGCCTACGAAGCGTGAACCCAACACTGGTATCATTTCATCAATACAACGATGTTTACAATAAAGTGCCGAGATTTCCAATATTTAGTAAGTTGATTTAATGCTGTCACCATCTTGATCAAGTTTTAATGAAAGACAAAATCAACTTTTATTCTTCAGATAGGCTATCTGACCATTAAGCCTCAATACCCCGCAAAACTTTTAACAGATAAACTACACGAATTCCGTTTTCTACCTAAGATTTTATTTCTTAAGATATGTGCTGTTATATAGCGGAAACACTTCGGCAATCTAAAGGGGAATGTTGAAGCGCAAGAACGACCGCTATATGACGGTGCCACTAGAAGACCTTACCGCCAGTCGCCCACGCAATGGCCACTCTGTTTTCTACGAATAAACCTCTTTTACACGCCTATGTCATAGAGGAATAAAAGACCTCTATGCCTATGTACATTTTCATTGTGATCAACTATATTTTTTTAAATTGTATCGTGCACTTATTGAATAAGATAAGTAAATGCTGTTAGGCCCAGTGACGCAATAATTTCATCTTAAGTTAGACCTCCTCCTTTTTATTTTCTCCAGGGTCGAGTCTATTGGATTTATAAAGCTCTTTTTATCAGCTAGACGGGGCTTATTGATTCGGCCAAATAATCTGTTAATTACATACTATTGGCTACTGAGGTAGAGTTAGAAATAGTCAGATATGAGATATTACTTATGACTGTTATTTGAAAATAAGCAGACAGAGGAGATCCTACAGCCACGCTCAGCACAGAGGGGCGGGGCCAATTCTCGAAAAGTCTCGAGTTGGAACGAAGCCGAAACGGAACCGTTGTAGACGCTCAGAACGCAGCAATAATTACTTTATGGTGACGTAATTAGACTCATTTCAGCACGAGACAGATATTCTGTCATACTCGCGACCACTGCATGCTAAAATACACTCAAGCGGTAAGTATATATTGCTTCGCACCGCGTTTCGTGAACGGTTTGTTAGTGGTTGCGTTTCGGCTCAAAGATTTTCCAGAACTGCCCCGAGGTTTAAATGATTAGCTAGTTGCTAGCTAGCCTGAGCGAATCTCCAAAATCCTTAATCGACTCTTACAAGATGAATTACTCGTATGATGCGGGTGAAGAAGATGGTGATGCAACTGATAATATTCTAGTGAAGTCAGACATTAGCACAGGTAAAAACTATGATGAAGAATAATTGTTTTAAAATTTTATTACGTTTAATTGCGACACGTTTTTTTACGTCTTTTCTACACGATTCTTTTCAAAGTCTATATACCCGAAACAGTAAGGAAAGTTACAAAAGGTCACACAATGCATGCCGCGCCTACACGCACATCCCGATATATGTATATATGTAAAGGACGCTTGGTGGTAAGTTATAGTCTCAATTGTTATTTTTACACACACGGTGTATATATATACATAATATGTATGTATTATATATATAGACGGCTGTGTTCCCAATATAAGGTAGCCATAACTACAGCGTCACGAAAGAGATTCTATAGTCACGTTTAGCTTACCTAGATGTAAAAGATTTGTGACAAGCTAGCTCTTTGCATGAAAGAACGCCTCAGAGTGAGTTTGACGATATTTTTGAAAAAGTTCCTTTGTCGAGTCTTACGACATGCATGAAAGGAGATGCAGCTGATGTAATTTAGGTAAGTCCCGCATATTGGTTTAAATTTACTAAAACAAGATAACCTACGACTCTTGTGTGACTCATTCCATTATCCCGAAATATTAAATTAGCAATTCATACTCATTATTACTAATTTTTGGTTAATAATTTGATTTATTTAATATTTCCATACACACATTGAATCATGATGATCTGTAAAAACAACTGTGTTGATATCATAACAAGGGATTGATATCTGAAGCTTTTTCCTACTAGACAAAGTGACATACAACTACCATACAGCAGCAGGCACGTCATAAGATCTCCGCTCCGATACGTTTCGGGAGGGAATCGAACCCGCGCCTAAATCGCCTCATTCCGAACGAGATCAGGTTGATACGATACGACTCTATTGCCAGCTTTATAGAGGAACGAGTTATTGGAAGATAGTTTCGGTAGTGCGGCACAATCGGCTTCAGTTTATAGTTGAATTGTAGATATAAATAGGCTTTAAAGATACTAATAATACTTGATAGGCACGCGTAAGATAATCGACGAGAAAATGTCTGAAACTAGGATGTTTATATGTGAACTATATCGTTCGTGTAAATTGTACGATTAGTAGATACACCAGCATAGTATATCACATCTCTGGTAGAAGCCTTAAAAGAACTAAAATACAAATAGAGACAAAAATGACATAAGATAGAAACGATAAAAAGTGACAAGCCCGCCCCTTCCACTGAAGCGAGTCCTCGTAGATCCAGCTGTGACTACTTACCGTTTGGATTATAGACATATACTATGTATGAATGAGGGTACTTAAAATAAATCAGTGTTTAACCTACATACGCGTGTTTCACTTCATGGTGTCAGAAGTGGAGACTTTTTATTGCTTATCATAACGATCAACACAGAAAATATTGATAACTGGTTTGAAACGCAGTTGTAAAGCATATTAACATGGAACACGCGCGTCCTCCGACAGAATTATCACTTGAAGGTGGCCCGGCCGCGCGATCGGAATCGTGGCGAAAATGGCGGAAGTTGTTCGAAGTGTTTTTAAAAGCGTCCGGAGTGAGCAAGGAGCCTAAGGAAGTCCAGGCTAGTCTGTTGGTTAACCTCATAGGATCGGAAGGGTACGAGGTGTACAGCACATTTATTTTCGCTGACGGAGAAAGTGAAGATGATATCAACTGCGTTTTAAAAAGTTTGACATTCATTTCGGTGCCAAACCAAACATCACCGTCAGAAGGTTCAAGTTTTTTACACGTAGTCAAGAAGATGGGGAGAACATCGATCAGTATGTTACTGCTCTGCGCTTGCTGAGTCAACAGTGTGAGTTTGGCCAGCTACACGATAGTTTATTACGGGATAAAATCGTGTGTGGAATCCTAAACAATACAGTCAGGGATAGATTGTTACGTACTGACGATCTGAGTCTCTCTAGAGCGATACAAATTTGTCAAGCAGCGGAAATGTCTAAGGAGGAAGGCAAATGCATCGATGGCGGAACTGAGGTTGTGCAGCAGGTGAATGCAATGCGCGGCCAGGACGAGCGCGCGGGCGGCGGCGACCGAGCGGCAGGCCCTGGGCCAGGCGCGGCCGCGGCGGTGGCGGCGGCGCTCGGTGCCCTACGTGTGGGAACGCGCGGTGCGGCCGCGGGCGGCGCTGTCCTGCGGCCGATGCATTGTGTTTTGTGTGCGATCAAAAGGGCCATTTTTCGCGAGTGTGTGAAACGAAAATGAAAGGCAAGGTTTTAAACCTCAGTGTTCATTCGTCAGATAGTGATGAAAGTGATAATGAACTGTTTTTTGTGAATACTATCGAAGGAAGCAAAAAACTGAGTAAGTCTAAAGAATGGATTGAACTTGTCAAGTGTTTTGATAAAAATATGTTTTTAAAAATTGATACTGGTTCAATGTTAAATGTAATATCGAAGTATGAATATATCAAACTGGGTATTTCAATTAATAATTTGAAGCCATATACAAAACGAGTACATTCCTTTACAGGTAACCGGTTACCTATTCTAGGAACGGATGACATAACTTTTGTTTACAAAAATAATCACTATACATTGCCATTTGTTATCACAGACTTATATTGTCAGAATATACTCGGGTTGGAAGGCTGTATTGCTTTGGGTTTTATCAATCAAATTAATGAAATAAACATTTATCAATATTCGTCTTTGTTTGAAGGACTCGGTCGATTGCCCGGAAAATACACTATTATTGTGAATAAAGATGTACCTCCGGTAGTATGTCCTACTAGAAAAATACCGTTAGGACTTAAGGACAAATTATTAGTTGAGTTACAAAGAATGGAAAGGTTAGATGTAATTAGAAAAGTTACACATCCAACCGACTGGGTTAATGCAATTGTAATAATAGCTAAGAAGGATGGTAACATACGCGTTTGTCTGGACCCGAGACCCTTGAACCGCGCAGTGCGCCGGGCGCACTACTCACTGCCCACCGTGCCAGAGCTTGCAGCACGACTTCGTGGCGCGCGCCTTTTTAGCGTATTGGATGCGCGATGCGGCTTCTGGATGGTTCAGATAGATGACGCGAGTGCTGACTATTGCACTTTTAGTACGCCCTTTGGCCGTTACCAGTTTCTGCGACTACCGTATGGTATAAACTGTGCGCCAGAAGTGTTTCATGCGAAACTTAGGCAGCATTTAGAAGACTTAGAGGGTGTCGAATCGTTCATTGATGATGTGATAGTATGGGGAAATTCAAAAGAAGAGCATGACCGGCGATTAGAGTGTCTATTACAACGCGCTAAAAAAATAGGTATTCGATTTAATCGGGATAAATGTAAATTTGGTGTACCGGAGACCACTTATTTAGGACATAAATTTGATGTTGATGGAATGCGCGCGGACGATTCCAAGGTCAAGGCGATAGTAGATATGCCTTACCCTACAGATAGGAAGGCACTAGAGAGGTTTCTAGGCATGGTGAATTATTTGTCTAAATTTATACAAAATTATTCAAGTTGTGTAAATGTCTTGAGAAACTTATTAAAGAAAGACTCCGAATGGTTATGGGAACAACATCATAGTGAAGCCATAGATAAGCTCAAGACTAAATTGGTGTGTGCGCCGGTACTGGCGCTATACTCCACGCAGGTGCCGGTGGTGTTGTCAGTAGACGCCAGCAGTGTGGCGCTGGACGCGGTGCTGCTGCAGGACGCGCGGCCCGTGGAGTTTGCATCGCTCACTCTCACTGATACGCAAACTAGGTATGCCCAAATTGAAAAAGAGATGCTGGCCATAGTGTTTGCCGTAGAACGATTCAGACAATATATATACGGTAGATCAGATGTTGTGGTACATACTGATCATAAACCTCTTGAGGCACTATTTAGCAAACCTCTTGTATCTGTACCAGCGCGTCTACAGCGCATGATGATGAGAGTACAGGGCTTTGATGTAAAAGTAGTATATACACCGGGTAAGTATATGTACATCGCGGACACTCTCTCTCGAGCTCCTCTAAATGATTTTATGCCCGACTGAGTAACCGAGGAGGTAGATGTACAAACGTGTTTTATGGTACAAAATGTGCCATTTAGCAACACGAAGATAGCAAAAATAAAAGAAGCCACAGAAGTAGACGTCGACTGCAAATTTTTACAGCGTTATATTAAAAATGGATGGCCAAAAAATAGACGCGATATAAAAGAAAATCTGAGCGTTTTCTGGCCTTATCGAGAGTCACTACATTGCATAGATGATGTAATTTATAAGGGCGATCAGGTATTTATTCCACGCGTTTTGCGCCAAGAGATGCTATCCTGTGTCCACGAAGGGCACCTAGGGATAGACCGGTGCAAGCGGCGCGCACGCGACGTGATGTTCTGGCCGGGTATGGGCGGCGACGTGGAGCGGGCCGTGCGGCGCTGCGAGGCGTGCGCGAGGCGTGCCGCCCGTCCGCGCCGCAAGCCGCTGCTACAGCACGACGTGCCCGCGCTCCCGTGGCATAAACTCGGTTCCGACATTTTCGAATACAAAAAGAAGTATTTCATTGTGTTAGTTGATTATTTTTCAAACTTCGTCGAGGTAGGTGAGTTATCGAGAATGATATTATAATATTTGTTATATAGAGATGTTATAATATTTTTTAAGGAACAGTTCGCGCGTCACGGAATACCTGCACAATTAGTGACAGATAATGGTCCGGCGTATAGTTCGTATGAATTTAAAAAGTTTATTTGCGATTGGGAAATACACCATGTGACGTCATCGCCACACTATGCTCAATCGAACGGGAAAACGCGAGAGGACAGTGCAAACGGTGAAAAACATACTTAAAAAATGTATAGACTCTGGTGAAGATTTCCAACGAGGATTGTTAAATTTTCGAGCAACACCTAGGAATGGACTAGATTCTCCAGCATAAATACTTATGGGCAGACGACTAAAAACAAAATTACCAGTAAGTACAAAGTTACTTAGTGAAACAGTCGACAATGAACGTAACTATCGTGCGTTAATGTTGCAAAGACTAAAAGGTAAACAGCACTTTGATAAATCAAAACGCCCACTCAAACAGTTATCACCAGGCGATAAAGTAACGCTCGTAAGCAATGGTCAAAGGAAACGCGTTACGGTGGTAGGTCCCGCTCCTGAGCCGCGTTCTTATGTAGTCATGGACGATCACGGCGGTCAGCTACGTCGTAACAGAAGCCAGCTTATTCTGAGGACTACAGAATCTACGAATGATAGGCCTTCAAATCAACAGCAAACATATAGGGATAGTGCTGGTGACCAATGGGAAACTAGGACGGCGATGGTAACTCGTAGACGTTAAAAAACTTATTGGCATAGCAGCGGGCGCAGAAGCAGCCGTTACGCCGCCACCCCTCGTGTGTGCGTCGGATGTTACCGCTGCTACACCAACAGATGGAACAGCTATATCTTCCAATACGAGTATAGAAAACATTGACATAGAGATTGTGGATACAGATGTGAATAAAGAAAGGACATCCCCAAATAATAACAGCAACTACAATAGTGGGTCACCATTAGTTCCGATAGAGAGGTCTCGGGCTCGTACGGCACGTATGTTGTCTAACTTAAATTTTTGGAACATATAGGTAGGTACTGTATGTAACTAATTAAATAAAATATCACGTCCATATTGCAGTGCCTTCTGATTAAGTCTATTTCATACAAACATCAATATGTAGGTTAGTTAGTTTGTAAGTTAGGTAAGTTCAGTTTAGTTTACACTAAACAATGTACAACTAAATTTATTAATTGTAAGGGAAAGATGTAGTAGATATTACTTGGTGTGGGTAGATTATAAACATATACTATGTATGAATGAGGGTACTTAAAATAAATCAGTGTTTAACCTACATACGCGTGTTTCACTTCAGTAGATCCAGCTGTGACTACTTACCGTTTGGATTATAGATATAGGACCATGGAAACTGCATGCGAAGCCAGATTTATAGAGGTATGTCTCATTCAAACATAGAGTTTTGGGAAACCATGACTCATGTATTCATGGCGATGCGATATAGGAAGATTTTGTCTATAACTATCGATGTGTCATATTATTTGGTGTATTTTGTTGTAACAGATTTCACAGAATAGCAGCTTTCCACTGCAAAAAACTAGTTAGTGGTTTTGTCTATTCCAATCATTACCTTCTCACTTATCGTTAAAGCGTGGGAAGGCCACTCGCGAGGTGGACGGATGACCTGGTCAAGGTTGCGGGCGTCGGTTGGATGCAGGCTGCTTCCGACCGGTCGGAGTGGAGGTTGTTGGGGGAGGCCTATGTCCAACAGTGGACTTCTCAGGGCTGTAAATGATATCGTTAAATAGAACAGAACATTTCAAGTATGAACTGTAGGTAAACTATGCAAAAAAGGGCATGGGCTTACTTCGTTACTAATTTTCTTTTCTTAGAAATGACATTGATATTATTATTTATTTGAAAGAAAGTCGAAATATTAGAGTATTTTTAAGACTAAATAGCTTATGTAGTGTTGTACATCTTGAACATTTTTTCTCTTTTCTTATAAGTAAATATTTTGAACATAAATATATAGTCTTGTTTTCTGACTTATAAATCTGCCTCTTCATTCAACCACAATAAAAAAGACAAAAATCAAACAACAGAAACAAACCAATAAATTGACCAAAATAATGCCGATCCTTTTTGCGAATAGAATAAAAAATATTGCCGGGGAAGTCCCCTTAGACTATGGCTATCTAATGGGGAATCTATCGAGGCGCCTTGGCCCATAAGACTGTTAAATGGGGTGTAAAATTAGAGGGATAGCGGTGGTCCAGGCAGGAGGACCGTCTCAAAGAGAGGTCAGTGAACGGGAATGATGGCTGATGATGGAAGTACGAAGTTAAGGTACAGAGTACTTAATATACAGGATGTTATGTGATCGTCAAAGTTTCCGAATGTACGCATTCTCCTCAACGTCACGAACATTTTTCAAGATACCTAATAAGGTCCATTGTTGAGTTTTCAGATAACATTGTTTTGTGTTGTGATGTATTCTAGCGAATCCCCGTATTAAAACAGGACCAAAACTACTTGCAAATAAATTTATTCTCAATAAACTTCAAGACCTCTTGGAACTGAAGACAGGTCTCTTGCAACAAAATAATTGCTAAATGGGCTAGTTCTATTGAAAGAAAATATCCAGTAGACTGTCTGAGAAGCCAATTAATCGTGGTATTGAAGGGATCAAAGCAGCACTTAATCTGTAGAATGTTATCGCGGCCAGCCACTGCGGTATTACTTAGACATGCCGCGCTTACATCGTGAGAGCACTTGCTACTGTACTTGTGTAAACTATTAGTAATTAGCTAAGTACTCGATAAAGTTGATATTGTTAGGGTGGTAGTCCAAAAAACTTTAAACTTATTACACCAGATTATATAGCAATTCCACCGGGTCACCGACCCGCCTGCCCAGCGTGGTGACTATGGGCAAAACCCCCCTGTGACAGTAGCCTTGTGGCGTGCCCTGGGGGAGGCCTACGTCCAGCAGTGGGCTGCAATAGACTGAAGAAGAAGAAGAATATAGCAATGAATACTTAGGTATATTCTCTTTTCGGTGTACATGATTGAATTTTGGATTTGCTGGAAGAAATGTATTTAAGAGATAAGCTCGCCTTTATTATTGTCTGTATAACTTTAAATTTACTATATGGCTGTAAGTATGTGTGTACGTACAATAAAGAAAATCAGAATATTCTAACTAAAAATATTTATCGAATATAAAAAATAATTCGCAAATAGGGCAGTTCTTTATTAGAAATAAAATGATGAAATTTCACTAAAACTTGATCAAGATTGAGATATTATGAACATTTTTTCTTCAATCGACCTTTTTAATCTTCAATTGTTTTCATACGAAATATAATTTGGAATTAAATAGTTTGCTTATTTATCTCAGTCCCTTGTTATGTAAATATCCATTTATTTAGTAGTTATGTGACTAACTCGGCAGTTCATGTAAACACAGCATTAAAACCTACACCGCTCTAGCATTCTCTCCACAAGGAGCGGATAACGTGCCTATGTATGTATGTATATTATGTACTATTTCGCGATACAGGAGCTTAATGACGCGGTATCAGGTTCAGCAAGTTACACCTGGGTTGGTTATTGGACGGATAATTAATCGCATTTTCAAACATTTTTAATAAAGACACTTTATGAACTTATCATATAGTTCTTATCAATATATACAGGGTGATTTTTGGTCGTCAACGTTCTCGAAAACTACGGAATCTCCTCTCTCATCACGACCATTTTTCTCCATGGAAGCATACCTGGGAAGTGTCTGGTTTCTCAAATATTAGGGTCCAAAGTTGAGTAAATAGACTACGTTTGTCTGCATAAATGCACATTGACGCATGTAGCAAGATTTTTTCACGAGAAATAATTAATATCTGTCTATGAAAAAACAAGCATACACACTGGACACTATAAATTTCGCCCGATGAATTAATAAAATAAAAAAATTACATCGTTTCCCAGCATTTTTTTTGGCATAAACTTACTTTATTTGATGTATAGAGGACGTATCCTTCATTAAGGGTGGCAACGAAAAAACACCCTGTATAGGTTATCTTTCTATTGGATCATCTTGGTAAAGAAAATTATGTACAATATAAATTATATATAAAAATAAAACCGAATTAGTGAGTATTTAACAAAATATCTTACTTTAATGCGCATTAATTTTTTTTTTTTTTTGTAACAGTAACGTAATAGTTAAACCGGGGTTGGCCCACCACTCATTTCCACCTCTGCAACTCCTGTAAGCCAGGATCGACAGAGGCGACCAGAAAAATGCAATCAAAGCATAGAAAATCCCGGGGGGACCTAACAAGCGACTAAAAAGTATTAAAACTAATAGACAAAACAGAACGTGAAGTATGAAGATAGGTACACTTAATATTAAATTAAGTGCTGACTGACAAAATTATTTCGTAATAGTTAAAGGTATTACAGATTTTTCAGGTACCTTCTGCCTCAAATGTTAACTAATTTGGTTCCAATAAAATAATATAAAATTGACTTATAAATTTTTCATGAAATTATTATGTCATTTTACTAAATCATTAAAAAAAACTATGAAACTAACACCCTATCTCATTCCGATTGAAACAAACATCACGGCAATACCGGCAAAGGCTTTTCGATTTCTATTACATGTATTAGATGCGGGCTTTTGTTGTCCGACCCCGGGAACTTTCCCTTTGCTGGAATTTCTCTCAGTTACGAATCCATTCGGTTTATTTCGTCTCGATAGCAATAGTTTTTGGATGGTATTGGAAAAAACTATTGTAGATAAAAGTCAGGTTAAATCTGCCATTTGAAGTTTCAGCTTATTTATTTGCAGGAGATGTAACTTCGCTTACATAAAATTCAGGAATAACCTCATTTATATAAAGAAAAAATCCTGACTGCGTATAAATTTTCATCTAGATATCAGAACCTCAAAAAATGGGTAGATAGAACTGCAGGACCATAAAGGAGAGTCACGTTTAGTATAAGGGGGATATAAATGATTAGTCACAAGTTGCTAGCTTATCGCCTGGGATACCCGAGTTCCTTAGTCGACTCTTACAATTGCATTAAAGGAGAGGCATAATAAAATATTTTACTGAAATTAATGACAAAATATACCTTTAGCATTTCATCATCTTCCTGCCCTGTTCCCGTTTATTTGGGGTCCGCGCAATATGTTATTTTTTTCCAATCATCCCTATTATCCGTCATCTCATTGCTCACTCCCAGTACATGCATATCCTCTCTCCATCCAACATTTCTTTGGTCTACCTCTTCCTTTATATCCATACACATTCATGCACAACACTCTCTGTAAAATATGCCTTTCATCCCGTCGCTTTACATGCCCGTACCAAGACAGACGGTTACTTCGTAACTTGTCTGTGATCGGTGCAACTTTCAAACTTCCTCTTATATACTCATTTCTTATTTTATCCATTCTTGTAACTCCACACATCCATCTCAACATTCTCATCTCGCTTACATGCAGTTCATTTAATTCTTCTTCTTTACGGCCCAGCATTCAGATCCATACAAGACGACAGGTCGAATTACGGTCTTGTACACCTTACCCTTCAGCTTTAACGGCATCCGGGCATCGCACGTAACTCCCGTGACCTGTCGCCATTTTATCCATCCTGAACTAATTCGGTGCTTTATATCTCGGTCTATTTCCTCATCCCCTTGTAAGACTGAGCCCAGATACTTAAAGTATGAACAGACTACACCTTTAGCTTTACATCTGAAATTCAGTTCTTTCACTCTGTAATACTCGCTCTCTCGTACATTATCCTGAATTTCGTACCGAAGCAACTCTCAGCCGTTAATTATATAGTCTAGTGCACCTTCAAGGGGCCCTGTTTATGTTTACACTCATGGCAATGGAAATGAGCAAGGCTCTCTCTGGTATTGAAAGCTTTTTTGATGACGACTGCGTTTCGAAAGTTTGTTACTACTGCAGTAGACTGCAACCTACTACTGAAGTAAAATGTAGTTGTAGCATAATGCATTGCATTTTTCGTTAATAAGGTATATCATACTCGTAGGTACATAAATATTTTATTTATATACTCATTTCTTATGTTCAATAGTCATCAGTTCAATAGAATATTTATGTTCAATAGTTTGTATTTAATTGTCATTTTATTTTATTTATAACTGTTTACTAACATAATATATAAGTCATCTCATACTAACCACTATGGAGTAATATCCGAAATAAAATATTTGAATTTGAATTGAATAAATATACCAAATAGTCTAAATTCATAGTTTAATTACAGAGTGCCGTTATTTTAAACTTTAGAAAGTAAATTTATAGTAGTATTTATGTATGTATAAAGTAGGAAGTAAAATCTAATTATCTGGTCACGAAAGATATCCAGTAGCCACGTTTAACAAAGTAGGTTCATATGTAGAAGGTAAATGACAAAAAAAAAATAGGGCGCCTTCAAGTTTATTGCTCAGGCTGTACAGAATGTATCTTTCGTTTTATCTTCACCATATGCAATTAAATTATATTTTAATAGACAGGACAGTATTCAACATAGGATCGCAGTAAGGTCGGGGCGGGTCACGTGGTCGGGGTCTAGCGACTCGAGTTACAGCTTCATTATATTTGAAACCCTCGAGATTGTTTCAGTTTAATCGTTATACGAAATTTTAATAAACCCTTTCTTAGATACCCGTAAAATTATAATTATAACGAAATGTCGAATGGAGATATTCTCAAACACAATAATAAATATATCTGGTCTCGCTAGTATAAAGGCATCGAAGTTGAGCTAAGAGATTACTCTCTGTTTAAAACTGTACTAATTACTATTATTTTTAGAACCCATTACCCCTATCCCTGGTACTGGTGGTATAAGTCTTAATTTATTCGGGATTTTTTTCCTTTGGATCTATTGCCGGTCGACTGCGGTAGGCTACAGTGAAAGAAAATGACGAGTACTTTGAGTACATCGTGATAACTATAAATTAATAGGTAAATGATTAAAAATCACATTAAAAAAACATGTTTTTAATCACATTGAAAGCAAATAATTCGCAGTAAAAATCCTCCCTAACAATACCTAACTAGTTCATTTAAAACATTCAGATCACACTTTGCGAAAGAATTCAATTCGCCCTTCTATATTAGGAATCAATTACAAATAAAAAATGGCCGTCATCGTGTACTGCATGAGAATTGAACAAAAGATCATTAAATCACTTCGCACCACAAAACCTATTTAAAAGAACGATTTTTTACTACCCCACCCCAAGGCCTCTATAAAATGCTAACCTCCCTTAAGCGTAGAGTCGCCATGAATTCAACCTTTTCAGAAACTTTACTTATTAAAGCTGTATTTATGTATATATGGCCGCGTGGTGCCGGCAGAGTAGAATTCGTACCATCCCATGTCTGCCCGTGGGTATCGTGGATTAAGGGTTTCCGGGAGGTGGGCAGCAGCGCTTCCCGTGTTAACAACATAGTCCAAAATACAAACTACGGTCACCAACCCGCCTGCCCAGCGTGGTGACTATGGGCAAATACCCCCCCATGGCAGTCTTGTGGCGTGCCCCGGGGGAGGCCTACGTCCAGCAGTGGACTACAATAGGCTGATGATGATGATGATATATATACATACATATACACAAGGCTGTATTTACGAGAACTGCAGGACCATAAAGGAGATCTTATAGCCACGTCTAGTAGCGAGGATAGATTTAGATTATCAGTGTTGTTAGCTTATTGCCCGAGACTGAAATTGTATTTGATTGTTAAATGGTTATTTATTTTATATTGTATTTGTAAATTACAACTAGCAAATTTGGATAATTATTTCCTTTTAGGTGGAGCACATACATAATAAATTGATTTCTTACTAGATAATGTTATTGATTTAGTAACATACATACATATATAACCTTATGCCTATATCCCATAGGGGTAGGCAGTACAGTAGGATTTAGAAACAAACGAATCAAATACCTATACAAATTTTCATGGTAATTATTATTATGTTTTTATTAGTTACTAGTGGACGCCCGCGACTCCGTCCGCGTGGACTACAGAAGAAAACATAATGTCGAAATTATCCGGGATAAAAACATTTTCCCGGGATAGAAAGTAGCCTATAGGTTAAGTGGGATCTGTCACAATATATTCCTGAAAACTGCATCGAAATCGGTTCAGCCGTTTCTGAGATTAGCGTGCACAAACGCACAGACAAACCGACAAACAGACAAAAATTCCAAAAATCATCGATTTGGGTTCTATTGCGTTGATAAAGGTCTCCTGTAATATTTTTTCTCGTATATCTTCCATGTACAGACAGCGATCCGTTACATTTTTATTATATGTATAGATTATAGAACTAAAGTAAAGTTAATATTATACAGAAAATATGTGAAAATCTGAAAAATTCTAGGACATAAAAAATAAAAATTTATAATAAGAATATTGATACATTTTTTTAACATGTCTTGATGGTCACTCTACGATTCTTATTTTACTTCACGCTCGAAATGTTTAATTTATTTTCTTAAAGAATGTTGATTGAAAACCTATTTAGCTTACAAGCCTATACTTGCCTACAAATTGTAGTTTTTAGTCAAGTGCTTATTTAAAGAAACTCTAATAAGTATGTTATTTAATGGACTTTGTAGGTACTTAAGAATTTAAATATGAGGACCTAAGTAATAACGAAGTTGGTTTTAATAGATGTTAATACTCGTACATATAAAAGTTTTACACAAGGAGCTATGCACATAAAGACCTACGCACATGAGGACCTAAGTAGATAAATAATTTAATATAACCATAGAGGAATAAGATGTCATAGAGTGCTAATATCATACTAACTGTTTCGCTGCACCATTAGACTTTTCGGTGCCTCACAATTCCAGTCCTTGACACTTAGAGTCTATTAGTGTAATGTATAGTCATGTACTATATTACTAATGTATTGTAACGTATAGTAATGCAATCTAAGTGTCAAGGACTGGAATTGGGAGTCACCGAAAAGTCTAATGGTGCATGGAAACTGTTAGTATGACATTAGCACTCTATGTCTACATCTTATTCCGTTATGATATAATCGATCGCTTATTTATTCAGGATATCCCTGTTATGCCAATCGTGTCTGCAGCACCTCCATCACGATCCTGCAGTTCTGGGTATTCCGTATCAGAAACACAGCCGTGGGTATGACATCATACACATCTATATTTGGCACAACGGGACCAGCGTGCCTGGCATAACCTGCGACACATGATATGATAAACCGATTTATCGAAATTTACCCTGTCAAAATACGATAAATATAGCCGCCATGTTGAATTTTGTATATAGACGATACGATATCGTACGATGCGTGGTCATGCTAGGGGGGAGGATGGAAAAGTTACTAGCTAGCTCGTTGCCTGAGTTCTTTAGTCGAATCTTGCGACTTTCACTTAAGGAGATACATCTGATATATAGTAAAGCTCCGCATTATAACAGGATCAAATATAATTATAGGAATAAGTACTAAAATAATTTTCCAAAGAAAGTTCAATAAAACTTAGCTGGCCATCATGCGGCTACTTTAATAGACATGGCTTTCAAATCAAACTTCAAGATATCTCTACTCCCGCTAGACTGGCGCAGAATTCCCTACAATAACCGACCGATTTCTACAATATTAACGCGTGTACATTGGGGAGGATTTTCAAAAAGCAATTACATTTCGCCCGCAAGTCTATAGAAAGCAGATAGTCGAGTACATGAAGGAAGGATGTTAAGAAGATGTCATAACTAATGTAGACATGATATTGAAGGCTGCGCAGCGCAGTATGAAGCAATCACCGACACTATCTATACATAGGTATAATAAAAATGTAACGGATCGCTGTCTGTACCTTTATCAACGCAATAGTGCCCAAAACAATGATTTTTGGAATTTTTGTCTGTTTGTCGGTTTGTCTGTTTGTTGGTTTATCTGTTTGTCTATGCGTTTGTGCATGCTAATCTCAGAAACGGCTGAACCGATTTCGATGCGGTTTTCAGTAATATATTGTGACAGGTCCCACTTAACATATAGGCTACTTTTATCACGGGAAAATGTTTTTATCGCGGATAATTTCGAGTCGCACTAGTCTTTACTAAAATTGTAAACCCTATTAGTTTGTTTGAACTTACTAATCTCGGAAACTATGTGTTGTAATTATAAAATTATATTTGCGTTATTAGTACACTCGATTAAAATGAGCGATGGCATTATTGAAAATGTATTAAAATTAAGCACGATATGTAAAAGGTTTGACTAGCTTTAAAAAAACAATGTAACAAAATATATTATATTAAATAATATACATAGTAAAATTATATATGATTTCTCTTTCCTTGAGTACTGCAAACACAAAGCACTAAGAAAAGATTTTCTGTAATTCCTACGGCGATTCTAAGTTTAGTAGGTGTGGATGTCCTAAATGATCCTGCTGTTAAAGCTGCCCATTTCGTGAACACAGCCGTGTCTATATGGATGTATGCATTCTAATTTAATGTAATCTAAAATTTAGGTCCATCTTTATATGTATTTTATACTTAGTTTATCTTATTCCGTTTATTAACTCCATATTATTTCGATTTTACTTGTTTACTTGTCATAAAATATTAATATGAAAATGAAAAAATTCTTCACTTGAGTGAGATATACAGTGTGATATAAACCTGAGTGATAATGCGTTTTTCTTAATCTTCTTTGCTTAATCTACTTAAGAATTTTTTTGAAATATTTTGACTGGTACAGTATATGCTGTGTTTGCCCGTAATTAATTGTGCACTACCAGGAATTGTATGATTTTAGTTTATATTCAATCATGTAAAAGTGTAACAATTGTGGGTACACACAATAAATAAATAAATAAAAAAATCTATACGTGACCGAAGCCGTGAACTGGTGTCCTATAAAAAAACATTATTAGGCCACCTCCTTTACATCAGTACTCCGTGGTCGAGCCTCGGGCAATGCGATTCAGAAATTAAAACGTTTCCAATATAAGTAATGGCCGTTAAGATTCTACAACAAAGAAATTCTATCGAGATATAAAACTCGATTCTAAACTTCGTGGGCGAATTCTAGCGAATTGCCAAAGTTTTTGTTATTTTAAATGCGAAGGAAAATCGTTTGGGTATCTAATTGATTTATTAATTAAGGTGTGTTTTTCTATGTAACTTTTTGTACTTTATATTAATTTTTTTTATATCTATTTTGTAACAAGTCTATCTAATTTTTTGTAAGTTTATTTCAATAAATTAGTAAAACTTTACGTTATAAAAGTCGAAGTCCAATATACAAGTATAATAGTATTATCAACTTTATACAGGGTGTAACAGAAAGGGTATGTTAAGCGAAAAGCTATGTAAATAGCCCGCTAATAGAGAACCTATTTCCAAAATTTGAGACTGGAAATCAAATATTTATTTCTCAAGATTGTATGAACATTCCTGAGTTGTTTAGGAATTCTCTATACTATCTGGAAAAATAAACATGTGATTTCGAGTCTAAAATTTTGTAGGTAGGTTAGCGGGCTATGCACATAGCTTTTCGCTTAACAGACCCCTTTTGTTACACCCTGTATTGTCTTGCTTTCATACTAAAAGGTGTCTAATCTTAAATATTTTACACCATCCCACAGATTTTCTCAAAACCTCACTATTACAGGTGCATATTAAATAAGCTAATATCAGGGATCCGCATCTCAAGGCGCCGCTAAGTGAGGGTTCTTTTTTGTGGTGGGCTTGGAGTTCCGTACACGATAAAACACTTAGAGGTAGATACCAAGGAGCTTTGTGGTTTGTGGCTCGCAATCGGAATTAGAGACTGCTTCTAGTGATGAGGCAATATCTTTGTTTCATTGTAGATATTTAATATTTTAGTTATTTTTACTACATTCATATTTACTAAATGATGTAGCCACAGTCATAGAGGAATAAGATGTAGACATAGAGTGCTAATGTCACTAACAGTTTCGATGCACCATTAGACTTTTCGGTGCCTCACAATTCCAGTCCTTGACACTTAGATTGCATTACTATACATTACAATACATTAGTAATGTAGTACATAACTACACATTACACTAATAGAATCTACGTCCAGCAGTGGACTGCAATAGGCTGGCGACCCCAATTTTTATTTATCTATCTATAATAGATAGAGTACAGATCCGTAATAGTGTGATATATTCATATCTTTTCTCTTAATGTACCCTTTCTGTTACACCCTGTAGACTCATAGAAACGGATACGCATCTACGGCATATCGATTCTTATAATTTAAGCGCATATTGTCCTGAAAAATCACATCTTTTCAGGCAACATGTATGAGTAATACCTACAATTTTTATCTTTACACTATTTCAAGTGGATATTCGTTGAAAAATACATCGGATATTTCACACTGACTTTCAGTTTCAGAACACGTTACAAACTGAAATTTGGATGGAGAGCATACGATGCTGTTCTAGAAATATATTTGAAAGGACTACCAGGGTACATATAGGTACATACATACACACGTGGCTATGTTTCAGAAACGGAGTTGCCATAATAATTATCATTTACAACGTAAATATGATGATCTCCGACCATATTTCGGCCAAGGCGACCAATCTCTAAGGAGATTGGCCAGGTACGCAGGAGATATTACAGTGCACAGGTGTGTGCGTAGATGAACTCTCTATTCCCTCACTCTCATAGTCCGATGGGACAGAAAGCCGACACGACCGGAGAGAGATCACTCCGTAACAATACCCAGGCTACTCAATATGTTTCATAGAAAAGATTTGTATTTATTTACGTTCATATTATTTTATTAACATGGTCGACAAGTAAATCATTTACAAGATTAACTCTGTCAAGAACATCACCATATTATATTCCTACCAGTGAGTACCTAATAGGGTATTACAGTCTATTTCAAAAAGTGTTTTAATTTAATCTGTTATTGATAAAATACCACAAAAAAATATAAATACATTTTTTTTATTCCAATTATTTCATAAAAACGTGTTTTAATTTTACAATTCAAATTTGGGCGCGAAAAACGCCAATTCTCAGGCCGCCATGTCTGTGACGTCACGGGCATTGTAAACATTACGCTTCGCTGAAAGAAATAAACATATTTTCGAAATAAATAATGAGTTCTAGTGGCTATAGTCCTTATCATTGGTGTCTTGTGTCTGAATGTAAGAATACAAGTGTTAAAACACCGGAAAAGTTATGGATACAAGTGCCAACAGATTTAAAAATGAGAAATACGTGGTTGAAATTAGCACGAAGAGATCCAAAGTCATTGTCCACAAAAACGAAATACTATTTTTGTGAGGATCATTTCGATGTAAGTATGCAGTTTAATAGCTCATATAAACATGTGAAAATAAATTCTTGTCATTACAAAACTAATATTTTATAGGTTATGTTTTATAGTGTTTCATGTAATTTATTTCATGTTGTAGCTGGAAAATGACATGGAGAACTATACACAATTGAAAATAATGGGCTCGGTCAAACGAATTCGCATGAGACCGAATTGTATTCCATCGAGATTCGATTGTCAGCCAGGGAGAAAACGAACCTTCACTGAAAGTGAACCTCGCGCTGCCTTTATGAAACGGCAAAGACTATCTATAATTAAGGAGATTGAAGAGACCACTATTAATGAGACATGTGATACACCATTGTCGTCGTCCAGTGGCCAAGGTGAGTTATTTTAACTGGTCTCTTATACTTACCAGTCTCTTGAATGTTGATCAATAGGAAGCTCAGACCAAAAACACAAAGTTTTGCCTAACTGGGAGAAGTAAACATCTTAGATAAAAATAGATAGCTGTATTATGTACACACATAGCTGATCAGTTTAAAAATTAAATTGGTAGAAATCATTATTAATACCATTTTATTATAATTTCAGATATTCTGACTATTGAACATAAGTGTGGTAATGATAAAGCGATCCAAGTAATACCACCACAGGAACATAAGGCAATTCAAGTTAGTCATGTGGCACACTACCGAAGTAAATTTGTACAAATTAGTACAAGAAGAAAAAATAGCACAACATCCCCTTTCAAGACAACAGTGTGCACAGCAACTTCACCATTCAAAATGAATATATCCCAAGCAAGCACAAGCAAACTATCAGCAAAAAGAAAACTGAACTTTTTTGAGGAAGAGAGTGATGACTCTTTTACACCAGCAACAGAAGGTTCTACAGTTGATTATGAGTCTTCTCCATACAAAATAAATAGTCAATCGAAGACTACTTCTGATGGGAGTACTTCTCAAGAAGAATTTATAAAACAAAAAATTAACCTGGTAGCTACTTTAGCTAAAGTGAAAAATAAGCCACGATCTTATATTGGAGTACCAAAGGACCTGTATTTTTTAATAGATTTGATTAAAAAACATACCAATATTTCTGAACAAAATATTATATTATGTTTAATGAGAATAAAATTAAACAGAACATTTTCTCAATTGGCTGACGATTTTGATCTATCTGTGACTCAAGCAAGCAGTTTATTTTTTAACAAGATGCCAAGAATTGTAGAGGTGCTCTCACCATTCATTCAACAATTTCCAACAAAAAGTATTAAGCAAAATCTTCCCATTGCTTTTAGACATAAATTTAATAAAGTCACTTGCATAATAGATTGCTTGGAAATTGAAATCCAAAAACCGAAAAAGGCTATGTATCAAGCACTAACCTGGTCTGAGTATAAAAAAACAAATACAATTAAATACTTGATAGCTTGTACCCCAGACGGTGTGGTAAGTTTTGTATCAAAAGGATATGCAGGAAGGATAAGCGATGTTAACATAGTTGAGAATAGCAAGTTCTTAGATAGCTTGCCACCTAATGCTTGCATTTTAGCTGATAGAGGGTTCAAAAATATTGCACATTACTTGTCATTGAAAGGGTTTACTTTGATGAGGCCTCCTAGTGTTAGCAGTGGTTGTAAATTATCTAAAGCAGAAGCTCGGTTAACAAAACAAATAGCCAGTCTACGTATTCATGTAGAACGGGTGATCCGAAGAGTTAGAGAGTTTGGTATGCTGAAGATGCATTCAGTCGTCAACTCTAATCTTATTGGTATGTTGGATCTTTGTATCACTACAGCTTGTGCTCTTATTAATTTACAAGATTCTTTGATCAAATAATTAATTATTAAACATTAGTGGTAATTTCATCAATAAAAAAGCTAGTATTCAAAATGCTATATTTGAGTTTCTAACTGCAGCCAGCTGTGTACTAAATGTCATAAAAGGTATAATATTCTAACACTACCGCCTTTCCCTATATGATGGAAAAAGCATCATTTAGTAAAAAATAATTCTTATTTATTTTCTAATTCATCTGATTTATTAACAAGAAATAGACAAATATACATTTATTGCAATAACTTGTCTGTATTCATCCTAAACAGTGATACTGCATTAAAGTGTAGTATGTATGGCACAAAAAATATATAAATTTGCCTTTTTTAACAAAACAGTTACTTATTATCCTATGTATCTTATTATTATCAGTAACTAATTTTCTAAGTTTAGAAAATAAGTTTAGATTTTTCTTACTTATAGGATTATTGACTGATATTTTATGTACATACTAAGGATATAAATAGTCATTTGTAGTAGTATATATAATACTTAGAATATAGAAGATTGTATATATTGTATATCAAGATGTGACAAAACTTGTACTTAAATATCTTGTATGTAACATTTTTTTTATGTAAATGGACAAATTTTAACTTCAAGATTGGTAATTTGTTAAATAAAACACTTTTGAATCAACATGGTTATTTTTATTACAACACACACAGCATTTAACATATAAATAAATAAAGTTGAATCCCTGTAAAGGGTCTCCCATATGGATTTTTTTAAGAATCCAACATCACACTTTTATGTAAAATTGGAAATATATTATTTTTCCAAAAAGAAACTACATTATCCAATAACTCGGTAACATAATCATGATCGTAATCAATGTTTATTATAGAGACTTCATTATTTTTTTCAAAATCACTGCTTGCTACACAAAAATAACATTTATTTCTATTGGCACAATACATTTGTATCTGGACTTGTGCATAATATCGAGCTGTAATTACACCATCCTTATCAATATAGTTTAAATGGGTTTTTTCTGTTGACGGGCATTTTATTTCAAATGTGGTCTTATCATTAATACCGTCTGGGGAGCCAGCAATCATTGGAAATTGCTCTGAAATGTATAGACCACATATGTCTATTTTATTTCCTATAATCTTTTCAACTGTTTTTCTAACTTTATCTTCCAGTTTTTTCCCCCTCAATATGGCTGAAGTTTCAGGAATTCTTGCACCCAGTATTATGGCTATCAAAGTCCCATCGACAGTTTTACATCGACTAACTTCATAGCATTTTGATGCTGTGATCCTGCCATATCTTAGTTCGTGCCACATGCTACTTTTATCTTGGCCTCGTGTTTGTTTTTCCATGGCTGAGATATTGTTTTTATTGAAAAATATTGATATATTTTTCAGGAAATCGTCACAGTTTTCATGCCCATTATTCATCATAAGGTGGTGAAGGGATAAAATTGCATTGTGATTAAAGTCCTGCTCATGTCTCAAGAACTGGCATGTTTTAATTTTTCTTTTTTTACAAACTTGCACAAATTCCTTTAACAAACTATTATCCGGGATGATGTTCCTCACTTTTCTCTTGGAAATTTCACTTGCTGTGAGTACTTTTATAGAAGATCCTACTTTAGCAAGATTTGATTTACGCCAGTAACATTCCACTGAAGTACATGATGGATCTTCAGTTCGACGATGTAACCACATCAAAAATGCGACACCGTGCTTGCAGCCACCTTCGGATGCGGGGCAGTCATGGCACTGAACACTGGTTACACTCTCTTCTGCTTCGTTAACAACAACACTCACTGCATATGGTTTAGAGCGCACTTTGTGTTCAGGGCATATAGTGCACTTGACAATGCAAGTATTTTGATCCCTCTTGAGTTGCACGTAGCCAACGGCATCATCTCCGTAAGATTCTCTACCAGATCTGAAAGGAAATTTTAGGTTATAATACCTATGATCGCAAAATAAAGCATAATCGTAAAGTTTTGTTGTTATTAAAGGAAAGTTTGTAGTAGGTATATTAATACTTACATAGATGTTTTGACATTTCTTAATTCCGCAGAACAGAAGTCGGGATTGCAAGCGAAGAATTTCGCCACCATCAATGTATTTATTCGTGGAAGATTAGTACTTTCTGCTTTTACAAAGCCGTCTTCCATGGTCAATATATATAGTATAGGTGCAGAATATCAAGAAACGTGATAGTAATAACTGAGAAACTTCGTTAATCTAATAAATTACACAGTAGACATGTACAACAAAAACCGAGGTTGTTTATTTACAAGTCCAGTGACGTCACAGCGAATGCAAACATGGCGTACAGCGTTTTTGACATTCGAAGCACAGATAAAAAAACTTGTATTTTCAAATTGAAATATTTAATTTATTTTGCAGTTTTATGAATAGAAATTAATATTTTTCGTTTGTTTTTTCATAAATGAACTATAAAAACATAAATTTAGATTTTATTTTTCATAGTGCGTAATACCCTATTATGTTTGCTTAAAGCTTTATTGTGATTAGAAATAGGTACACACGACTCCGTTCCCACAAAGGAGTATCGTGATGCAGGATCACGATGGAAATCCTGTGGCCATGTTAAGCACAGCAGGGCCAGATGATCAATGACAATAAGTATATCCATATTAGAAAAATCTTCACTCATTATCAACGAAATTCCTGTTGACATTAAAAGGAAATGTACGCGCATAATTAATGCACACATGTACTTTAGTAAGTACTCATTACTATAAATAATTTATTTGTCACGCCAGCGCAAGACGATTCCCGAAATCCTACCGTGTGAATGAGCAACTGTCATTCTGGGCACCTCTCACACCGTAGCGTATAAACATACACATCAGCCGATTGGCCTATTGTAGTCTACTGCTGGACGTAGGCCTCTTCCAGGGCACGCCACAAAGCTACTGCTATACCGTTTTTGCCCATAGTCACCTCACTGTATAGTCGAAGATATTAAGACTATGTTGTCAACAAAGGAGGCGCTGCTGCTCACACCCCAGGCCTTTAATTGCTTCTTACGATACTCGTACCCAAGGACAGACTTGGGGTGGTGCTTATCCTAGGTACTGCGCTGATGTAGCAATTGGACTTGTGCATAGGCAACGAATTTGTGCATTTATAATACTAATTAGATCTAATAATATCACAATAGACTCATAATTGTCAGGTATACAGGGTGTAACAGAAAGGGTATGTTAAGCGAAAAGCTGTATAAATAGCCCACTATAGAGAACCTATTCCCGAAATTTGAGACTCGAAATCATATTTTTAATTTTCAAGATTGTATGAAAATTCCTGAGATATTTAAAAATTCTCCATACTATCGGGAAAAATAAACATGTGATTTCGGATCTCAAATTTTGTGGATAGGTTCTCTATAGTGGTCTATGCTATGTAAGCTTTTTGATTAACATACCCTTTTTGTTACAACCTGTATACTCGTGTATATACCCAACGCAAACGAAAAGCTCATAAAAAAGTTATGTGTGTGTCATACGTAGACGTTTTATATTATTTTGTATTACCAGAACCTGGATAAAACGTACTCTATATAAAATCTGTCCTCGCTATGCTAAACGTCGCTGTAACATCTCCTTTGTGATCTTGTAACTTTGGCTATCCCATTTCGTGAACACAGCCGTGTCTATAATAATATATTTATGAGCTATTGATCAATTTCAATTTTCCAAAATTTCCTTTCTTGAACGTTGTCACTTGTTAAATGTTAGATATTGCAGATCACTAATGCTCTAGAAGGTATCTACCTTGCGAATTTCCAATCCTAGAGTCTCTATTGCACTTGAAACTTCCGAATAAACGTCTGATATAATTTAGTGCGGCTGTGGGATCCCCCATATGCTCCTGCAGTTCTGGCTACCCCATTTCGAGAACACAGTCATGTCCATATGTATAATGTATAATTTTGGGAACGCAGCCGTGTCTATGTATGTATGTATAATCCATGTGTGTATATATAATTTAGTGTCAATTTAGAACGGTGTAACAGAAGGTCCCTGTTCTTTATTCATGTCACATTACACTTACACTTGAGGCTTAAATTAGAAGGGTTTACCATATTTTGAAGAATAACACTAATTTGTTAACTAAAATTATACAGACAGGTACCTTTGGTACCTATTCTACTAATTAAAAACACAAACATTGTGTTAAATATTTAATTCTATCGAGGGTTAGCCCACCACCGGGCCCTACACCCTCCGCTGACCCTCGGATCTGCCGACTCATGGTCATGAACACAAGATCTGGATCTAGCTTCTCGTTACAACTGTAGTGTCTCACTCGGGTGAATTTTTTTTTGATTTTCTAATAATATTTATAACAAAGTAAATATAATTTAATTTAAATGTTATATATATATAATAAGCGAATATAAGATACTTATCTCTGATCATTTACAGCAGTCCCTGTTAAGCTAAACGTGGCTATGGGATATCCGTTTTAATAATGCAGTTCTGCTAACCCATTTCGGGAACAATGCCGTGTTTAAATGTTATATATCTATATATTAACTGGATAAATAACGTAGTAAAAGTAGCATATTACCGGTACATCAGAGTATCCACTAATAAGTAAGTAAGCTTCTAAATAAAGTAAGCTTCCAACCCTTTATTCTCACTATTTCTACTATTGTAAAGGCAGGGACGGAACAGGAAAATTAATTTCAGACAAAACTGGCGCAACCCGTCAAGTAGGGCGTCGTCAACCTTTCTGATCTCTAATTTAACTATAAAGATTAAAAGGATTAAATGACTGAAACTAGGTTATTTTTACGTTTATAAGTTAGACGTACTACAATAAAACATTGAAAACTACATTCGAATTCACTCGTAAAAAAAGGCCTGGGTTTCTTTTTACTGCTATAAAACCAGTAAAAAGAAACGAACAGACAAATTTGTGATAAAGATTTTATTATTTATGTAAAAATATGCTGTAATGTATATACTGATTGATAAAGCCTGTCCTCGTTATACTCGTGGCTGGGGGTCTCCTTTATGATCCTGCAATTCTGTGCTGCCCCATTTCGGAATGCAGCCGTGTCTATAGGTATAATACGACTTATATTATACTAGTGGACGCCCGCGACTTCGTCCGCATGGACTGCAAAAAAAAAACAAAATGTCGAAATTATCCGGGATAAAAATATTTTCCCGGGATAAAAAAGTGTCAACTAACTCCACACCAAATTTTATTAAAATCGCTCCAGCCGGTTTTACGTGAAAGAGTAACAAACATCCATCCATCCATACTTACAAACTTTCGCGTTTATAATATTAGTAGCATTCACTATGGGTGCGCCCACCACACCCTCCACTGACCCTCGGATCTGATAACTCATAACTGCGAAAACAGGCACTTGCACTAACTACAATCGCCACGAGAAACCAGACCCGAGCACCTAGCATGCAAGACAATACATTGCACTATTCCGAAATCCAAAAACTAGATAAATAATCTACATATATTTCGCCAACAACCGTGGCATCCTCAGGATTATAGAAATTAGTAAATTAGTAAAACACTAATTATTATGAAACTCTAAAACCCAACACATTACCTACACATAATTAACTCAAATGTTGAATGTTTGAACTTCCGAATTGTAACGCCTAATACAATTTCATTAGTAGCATTATAAGTAATATGTCTGTGGTGTATCTTCAATATTAAATAAACTTTACATACTCACGTTTTTCTCCATCAGTGAAAGCTGTAAGGAGGTGCGTTTAATTTAGACTCCCATATATTATGGACCTTTGAGGGCGTGTTTCCTATGCGCAATGAAATTTTTCACAGTGCAAAATTATCACTACGTCTACGCATTTTTGCAGACTATGATGAAGAATTATGATGAAATAGAACTTGTAATCCGTGACTGTATATCTAGAGAATGGGCTTTTTCCAAATAACAGTTATAATAATATGGTGAATACAACATTCGACAAGAGTCGACTAAGGAACTCGGGTATTCTCTTAGGAGTTATGCTAGCAACCATGTCACTGATAATTTACATTCTATCGTGACTGTGGGATGTCTTTGATGATCCTGCAGTCCTGGCTACCCTATTTCGGGAACACAGTTGTGTGTATGTAAGATTATGCGATTTAAATAAGGTTTAGCACAAGAATCCTTCTTCCATTCAGCCTATTGCAGTCCTGCTTTGAGCGGCTATATCCAGTCAACTGGTCAAAGGATGTACATATAGGTATAGCCAATACTACAACCCTGCACTGGAATCAGCCTCGTAAGTTATTTAAATTTTTAGAAACTATAACCCGTCTTTGCGCGGCGATATCAAGTAACCTGATGGACCGTATGCGGTCAGACTAGGACCATTCTGATCAGAAGAGAGCCCTATATCTACCAAACACTGAATCAGCCATTTTGGCGATAGTGTTCAAAAGTGCAGCTCTCTCTTATAATATATGTGCTGTTGTTTTAAAATGTCATATTTTACGAACGCACCCTTAGTCTTCTTACTAGGTATATTGCGGAATTTTAACGTCTTGTTTTATGGCCTTGTAATGAGATTGTTAGTACTCGCACACCTTGACGTAAGGTGTTTGGTTCATAAATCTCAGTACTAACTTGAATTGATGTTCAGGAAAAAAGGTAATCTAGCATTTATTTCAGGATATGCTGTCATTTGTTTCTCTCCTTTTTTTTCTCAATGTAGTTATGTAGTTTCATTTTTGCTGGAAGAGATCTCTGGTAGAGATAAGCTTGCCAATGTACATGCATCTCTTCTTTTATGTTGTTTACCATATTTCTTTTTGTGTATGTGGAATAAAGAATAAGATAGTTTCATGTATCAGCTGGAATCATATCATACACCAGCTGCATCTCTTTCTGTGCCTGAAGCAAGCAACTTATCACTGATCATTTACCGATATAGTATGTACTAGTGGAAGCCCGCGACTCCGTCCGCGTGGACTACGGAAAAAACAAAATGTCGAAATTATACAGGATAAAAACATTTTCCCGGTATAAAAAGTAGCCTATATGTTAAGTGGGACCTGTCACAATATATTCCTAAAAACTGCATCGAAATCGATTCAGCCGTTTCTGAGATTAGCGTGCACAAACGCACAGACAAACCGACAAATAGACAAAAATTCCAAATATCATTATTTTGGGTACTGATGATGATGATCTCCGACCGTATTTCGGCCAAGGCGACCAATCTCTACGGAGATTATGCGTTGATAAAGGTCTCCTATAATATTTTTTCTCATACATCTTCCATGTACAGACAGCGATCCGTTACATTTTTATTATAATATGTAAGATAACAAAAAATTTCGTATTTCTAACTAATCTTGTCACATGGTCATGAACACCCTATTGGGTGCCCGAAATCGTATTTAGACTCGAAACAAAACATAAGGCACAAATTACATTTTCCTATTACCTTATTCTTTGGGGCAAACGAAATACAGGGCAATTTTACGTCTGTGCGAATTCTTAGGCTAGGTTTACACGGTTTACTTATTTCTGAACCCCAAACACTAAATAAATACTAAAACAATATAGTCGGATCTCCTTATAATCTTATAGTTCTAGCTACATATATACATATATAATCACGCCTTTATCCCTTACGGGGTAGGCAGAGCACCAAGGGCCGATAGAACCACATAGTGCCACATCTGACCAATTTTATGGATATACGAGTAGTTGAGATGTACAAGTTGAGGTGTAAGTGACAGCCAGTTAAATATTGATATGCTGACTTCAGACCATGATTGTGAGACGAAACACTAAACAGTTATTTATGATACACTAGTGGACGCCCGCGACTCCGTCCGTGTCCGAGTGGATCGCAGAAAAAACCAAATGTCGAAATTATACAGAATAAAAATATTTTCTCGGGATGATGAATTGTAGCCTATCAGTTATTCTGATATGTTAGCTATAAATAAATAAAAAATAAAATAAAATAAACAAACAAATAAACAAGTTAATAAGTTTTAGAATCTAGTTTATTATAAACTAGCAGACGCCCGCTCCGACATACACTTGTTTATAAAATACACCAAACTAATTTTATTTTTTGCTAATATAATCTTTTTAGTCTGTTTATGTACCAAAGAAAAAGTAACTATCACTTTAAATATAAAAAAAAAAAACAAAACAAAAAGTTTTCACTTAAAAAATGTTGTAAAACCTCCCTAACCAGCCAATCGGAGCGGCCGTAGTTGTCGCAGTGATAATATAAAAAGTCGAGATAAAAAACGAAGGGAATTGTTATCATAAGACGCCGCTGTAGGTGAGTCTGGACAGGGTTATGCTGTACTGAGATATTTTTTAATTATTCATAATATAGGTAAGGCTAAAGGTAATTATAACATATTAATATTGTATATATTTATGTAATGGCCAATTTCGATACTAAATCGCGAGAATCTCGAATTCTTTTATTCCAAATGTGAAATTTTTAGAACAATGGCATTAATCTAAATACTGCAAGTCTCTCGATCTCGGTCATTGAAGTTGGCTGTAAGTTATACAGGGTGATTGGAAGATGGGTGCAAAGCTTTAAGGCGAAGTAAGTATAAGCAATTTAGACCCATTTAAGTCATATTTGTCTTAGGCGAAGTCTTACTATTTTTTTAACCATTTTTTTTTGTTTTTTTAGCGAAAATAGCCAAAGTTTACAGTTTACTTCTTATGGGCAAATTAAGTAATAAATTTACTCTTTTTAAAATTATTTCATTAACGTGAACGCAATTTAACAAATCATGTTCGAAGCATCTGTGTTACTAGATTTTTTTTTAGTTCTTTGCCCTGTCCTATAGAATGATGTTTGTTTCCAAGTCATGGATGTTTCTATACTTATCTATAAATTTATATACCGTTGCTTAAGACCTACGACACAAGACCTTAGGGATCGTAGTGTAGGATTACCTTAATGTGTTGTGATGTGTGTGAATATTTATTTATTTATATTTTAAATTCTTGGTTACCTATCGCATACCACGCTTGCCGAGTAAGTTGTGTTCTCTCGCAGATAAAATGCAAATTCAGAAATATTCGTCTGAAGTTTTCTTATTACGTGCGTTAATAAACGATCCGCGATTGTTCCCCATTCTGTATGTACATATACACATATACAGGTGTAAATAAAAAGGTGTGTTAAGCAAAATGCTAGAGAACCACAAAATTTGAGACCCACAATAAATTATTTATTTTAGGGGCGATTTTTCCAAACTTCAGATAGCCTATCAGAAGAAAAAAATTGATACTGGTATATAATCTGCTGGGATATGGTTGATCGTTTCATCATTAAACGTGCTGAGGGATTCAGCTTTGTTTACCGACATATGGCTAGTGTATAGCTATCGGGATGAAAAAATAACGTTGCCAAACACGTAATGTAAGAATAAAAGTTTAAAAGAGATCAAATTCGTCATCCGAGTTAATTGACCCGGTAGCTCAGTTGGTGAGAGCACTGCACGGAATTCGAGAGGTCGTGGGTTTGAGTCCCACTCGGGTGAATTTTTATTTATTTTGTAAAACATATTTATAATTGATACTCGTAGTTGATCTTAAACTAGAGCATGATAGAGACAGCATCAACTTTATTCTTCAGATAGGCTATCTGACGTTTAGAAAAATGAGCCCTTCGTAGTGAATTTTGATAACCTATTATTAATTAATTAATCTAGTTTTAATTTCGGAAATAGAGCGATGTATTATCTTGCATGCTAGGTGCTCGGGTCTGGTTTCTCATGGCGATTGTAGGTAGTGCAAGTGCTTGTTTTCGTAGTTATGAGTTATCAGATCCGAGGGTCAGTGGAGGGTGTTGGGCCCGGTGGTGGGCGCACCCATAGTGAATGTTTGAACTTCCGAATTGTAACGCCTGATACAATTTCATTTATAAAACCTATAGTAACCATTTAAGAAATGATTCTTTTGTAAGTTTCCTTGAGTGTCTCTAGTACACTTTCGCGTAGCTAAGTACCAGTGCAATAAAAGTAAAGGTTAATGACCCTGAGGCATTTGGGAGGGTAATTTTATAGTCCCAACCTCTTACCAAGTAACCTACATTTTGGGCTTTATTATAATTTTCTTAAGGAAAGGAATGAAGGTGCAACATTATTCTGGAGGACTATTTAAGAACGTACCCAACTAGATAGATAACTACCTATAGACTAATCTGGCAAATAGGGCTTGGTTCCGAAAGTGCCTAAGAATCACAGCAATAAGTATTGCCGCTCAGGTAATTGCTATGCTGCAGAAAATACTAAAATTATATTTTCTCATTCAATAAATACAGCGAAAAGAAAAGAAGCCAAAAGTCTACTACTAGGGACAGAATGGTTTGCCAAAACACTTTTCGGTAAGCAAAAAACTTTTCATCGATGACGGGTGATTTGTCTATAAAGTCATTGCAAGTTCAGAATAAAATAAATTACGGAAGAATTATACTTTCAATTAATTACATTATAAAGTAATTATGTACTTAACTTGTTTATTATTATATACGGGTAAAAGTTTTTGGTGGTGGCTAGAGATTTAAGAGATTCGAGGCATACCTAATAGGGGGCGTTGTAGACGCTCAGAAAAAAGCAATAATTACTTTACGGTGACGTAATTAGACACATTTCAGCACGAGACAGATATTTGTTTTTATTCTGTCATACTCGCGACCGATGCGCGCTAAAATATACCTTAATACTCAAACGGTTAGTATATATTGCTTCGCACCACGTTGTTTAACGTTCGTTAGTGGTTGCGTTTCGGCTCAAAAAATTTTCAAGAATTGCCCCCCAGGCCAGATTACGTTTAGGATGGACCCAGTGAAATCATCCTAGCTATCCTTTAAGGTAGAGTATGAGCGATTTAATCATAAATATAGTATCACCCATTGTAATAAATAAAGTATTGTATACAAAACTTCAGTAAAAACATAGCGTAGCCTTTGTATACGTTTCCCCCAACTACGGTGCATTCAAGATAATCACCCAACAGAATAAGGTCATATGTGCATTTATGAAAAAGCTGTACGCCCCAGAAATCAAGCTCGCAGTCTCACCCCGGATTGAGGTCTGCAGGGTACAATAAGTAAAATACGTCTTCATTTCACGCAAGCCTTCATCGCAGTTACACATGTAGAACTCAAGGCACCTAGTTTATATGGACTAGGGTTTTGTAAGAATCGCACATCATCAGCGACGTTACACACTTAAATTAATCAAAATGACAAAAAAAATAGAATTCTTACATTTAATTCGTTATGTCTATCTGAATATAGTCTTGGCCATGTATCTAGTATGAACTGCCCTCTAATTCCCTTAAAGTTTCCAGCTGTAATAAAGCTGACCACCGTTGTAGAAGCACGATACGAAGCAATAATTACTATCCGCATGGTACAGCCACTTCATTCCGTAACTATAGTGTCTATAATGGGTGTTTTTGAAGTTAGCTGTAGGCACATAAATATGCATGTTCAAGTATTGGCTCTTTTTTACTTTTGTAACAATGTTACCTCAATCTGGAGTGAGTTTCATGGAATAGCTCCTATGCCTGATTTGGCAACTAACATTTATTGTATGCAGTGACACAGATGGTGTAGTCATACATATAGTTGCTGGCGCCCTCGCCCAGGGGAGCTGTTTGATGAAACACACTCCACTATAATACTATAATATTATCTGTGAATGATGTAGCACACCTATAATTGGCACATACATCAGATTTTTAGTTGTAAGTGTAATTATTGTTGCTCTTAATGTATGTTCTGTAAGTGTGTCTAAATAAATAAATAAATAAATAGGTAGAAGATTTTAATTTAGAAGAATTTTAATGTAGAAGTATTTACCACGTTACACCATTGTGAAAAGTGAAAACAATTTTATTTTAAAACTATCGTAAAATTAATTACTATGACGTTAAAAACTAATACTTATAAAATTCTGAGTATATATGAGAACAGCTATGCTATATGAAATATGCCAGGGTAGTAACGAGAGATCAAGCCAGCGTGGGGGAGGCCTACGTCCAGCAGTGGACTGCAATAGGCTGAAGAAGAAGGTAGGCTATATGCCATGAAGATCTACTATCATCCTTCCCCTATGGACCCAACACGGGATGTGACACTAATGAGGGCCCTGAATAGGTCCCAAACAGGAAAATTAACCCGTGAATAGGATTCCTATAGTGTTTAAAGAAACTGGGTCACCTTATTAAGAGAAAGAGTTGAAATTGTGGTGGGGAATTTTCTGTGGGCGCCTTTATAAAGTGTCCGTGAGATTTTTTAACGTTTAAGACATAATTGGGGATATACATCAGCAGCATCTCTTATTGTGCACGTCATAAGAGTCAACTAAGGAATTCGAGCATTCTTCAGGCGATAATCTAGCAGTCACATCTCTACTTGGTTTGTGCAGTCACTGATTTTTAACATCTGACTGCGCTATTATACAAAACGTGACTATCTCCTTTACGATACTGCAGTTCTGTCCAGCTTATTTCTGGAACATTGCCATATGTGTATGTTAGTATCTTAACATGAAAATAGTAATGATTATAAGGTATTATAGGTATTATACATATATAGATATTATATTATATATATAGATAATAAGGTATAATACCTATATTACACTATACCTATATATACCAAAATTAAACATTGATACGAGTATAACTGGTGATCTTGTAAATGTATGTAAGCATAAAGTTTTTCAATCGATTAATACAATTTAGTCCATGCTTATGTTTTAATATGTACGCTTCATTGCTTAAATAATGGTTAAATAGTTTTACTTAATTTATTGTAAAAGTTGTGCTAGCCTGTAATTGTGATACATAATATTATCGTGTACTCCTGTCCAACTTGTATCTTAACGGAACTGTTATGTATTATGTTGGCTTTCTAATTTAATTTTAAAAAAAATCCATACTGATTCAACAAATTCTAATGCTCCATACATTCAAATCGCATAGAACATTATCCACCTGCAAAATTACCCGCTAAATATCCAGAAGATCTCAAAAAGCAGCAGTTAGTACAACGCGCAGACGTCGCCATGTTTACACTTACATGGACGAAGGAAATAGCGGAGCTGGTCTAATAAGTTTGTTGATGGAAATATGTCTATATTTTAGCACGCAGCGATCAAGAGCATGTTAAAATAGAAACATCTCCTTCTTCGCACATTCTCTCTTCGCTTATTCTCACCCCTTACCACGTGAGACTTAAACTGAGAGCACTGGTGAAAAGTAGGTGTGTAATTTGCACACTTCTGCCTATCCTCATTGGGGGATAATGGGCATGACTATATTGCACCTTCGGTACAACAATGGCACAAATTGTGTTTTTAATTTTTTGACAAAATGTGCCCTTGTTCTACAGTAGAATAAGGACACAATTGCTTTTTGTTTTCTTTTTGACAATTGTGCCGTTATTGCACCGAAGGTAATGTAAGTATGTATCCTATATCTTTATTCTACTTCCTTCGCGGTTTACACCAACATGCTGCTATGGAGCACTGCATTTGCAAGCACAGACCATATTTCTAACAAACATTATTTGGTTAGCTTAACCGCCTCGGTTTCCAACCCAACACATTCAAGTTTAAGGTTGGAAGTCGCACTGTGCCGATATATTTTAGTGCCGCTCTCCACAGTGGTAGCAAATCTTCGGGTTCATATTTCTAGTACACATTCACTCCGTTTAAGTATTTATGTTTATTTACATGGTTTGTAAAGAAATATTGTGGGATTTCTTATTTATATTTGTCGTCCAGACAGTTTTTTTTCCGATTAGCCAACTACACAAGAGATATTATAGTGCACTAGTGTGTGCGCAAACACAGGTGTACTCTCTATACCCTATCTTTCATAGTGCGATGGGCCGGAAATCCAATACGACTGGAGAGAGATCAGGCGCAGGACCAACGACTTTACGCGTTTTCCGAGGCACGAGATCATTATATGAAATAAATTCACTGGTAAATATAAGCTACTAGTGGCCCCTTAGCAGCTTTGCTTATTGGATTGCAGTGTCAATGGATGGATTAAAGTTCCCTAGGCCCACTCATAATACGCAATAAAGTTTATTTCACTCGGTACAGATTATTTTCGAGGCTTAGCAACAACATATTTGGCGATTGATTTTTATTTACAAAGATGATTAAGATTCGTTTAATTAGATTTGCCGTAAACCAGAACCATTTTATTTACAATCCGTTATTAGTTTATGTGTGAAAACATTCGTCATTTATTGTGAAAAAACGAGAACGGGTGATAAAGGGATAAAAATATATTTTATTTACAGGATTCTGTAAGAAACAAAGATTAAACTGAGTCATATTTTCAACTGTCCTTATTCATTTTCAACACTAAAATGCATGCAGTTTTCCAAGCAATCGCACTTATTCCACAAAAATCAACTCTACTGGTTTCACGATACGATATAGTTTCATCCAGCTCAATGAATGCTAAATAATATCTTACAGAAATGGTTTAGACAGCTATAAACAGGCTGGATTTCAGTAAATCCAACTCTACCTTTATGTGTTATGGTGCATTATTGTGTGTTAATATTTCAGTTATAAATTACGTAAGACTGTACGCCGCTGAGAGCTGTGATAGTGGTTTAGAATACTTTCCATTTGCACTGTCAACGAATAATGGACCGATAAATAAGTTACTTGAAATATCGTCTGGGAAATATTTTTGATACTTGCAAAAAAGTACGAGAAAGAGATACCTTCTCTTGCTACATCGAATAAGTTAGGGGACGAGACGTAGACAGGATAGTATAACTTCAATGAAAACTAAGTTGTAAAATATAAATTGATAAAAATAAAATGTATATACAACATGCACTTTGTGTCATTCCCGTTTTTTGATAAATACCTAAAGTAGAGTTAGTTTTAGGTCTCTTAAATCAGCGGTTTTAGTTGTGCGGTAATGCGAGATAAAAGATATGTTTTTACTACGGAATCTCCTCATCATCACGATTATTTTTCTCTACGGAAGCATACCTGGAAAGTGTCTGGTTCCCAAGATATTAGGGGTCAAAGTTGAGTAAATAGACTGCGTTTTTCTGCATAAATGCAAACACTTAACGAAGGGTGGAAACGAAAAAAACAACCTGTATGTACTTATAGATAAATGTGATAAATAAAATTACTATAGTTACACCATTTAATTGTAACATCATCATATACATCATGTAATTCAGGTATACCTTCAAGCCGGTTAGAATGCACCGCAACGTATTATTTTCCATGCAAAAGAGCGCTTTAACAATAAAATTATTTGGAAGTTGCGCCGAGTTCGCAACAACGGTACGGAGTTCGAGTCCCGGCAATTCATGCCGACGTGCACCATATTGAAACTTGAAAAAAGTTTGCCCACGGATAAATATTACCTTGTAATTGAAGTTCTGCTCGGCTTACCTGAAAATAAATAAATAAATCTGCGTTAGTTTGTCGACATGCTTTTATTGGCTGGATAACATTTTATCAAAGAACGATTTTTAAAATCTTGGCAATGCTCTTTGTTAATACCGTGAAAGTGTTTGTAAAACCTAGATTAAGTTCTCAACTACACGCTGTATTCTTTATTTTGGATATTTGGACCATTTCTGACACCTAACGGCATCGACCACCTTCGCCTCATCATAAGCCCGCAGGGTATCTTTATGGCAAAGCTGTAGGTGATTGGCGTCACCACGGACCCGAGTTCACAGGGCCACTTTACCATCTTTGGCTCTCGACTCTTAGCTTGCCTTCATGGGCCAACTAGAACAGCGCAAGAGCGAAACCTTTGTTCCAGGGTGGAAGTGTAAAATGTCATAACGCCGGGGGTAACTGACATTCACACCCCGCAGTCTCACCTCTCTGCACTCTTAGCCGCCCGCGCCGGTGTTACATTCCCGGCATGCGCCACTTAACTATGGGAAGCCCATCTCATGGCCTTAAATTACGTTCACGGTTCTCAAGGGACCGGGACTCTGTAGTCCTGTGAATTTCGAAAGAGATACATAATAATAATAATTGAAGCAGATAATAATAAGGTGCACTTCATGTGCAAGGCATCATAAGGTGCTATCATTTAGTTTCTCTACTCATTAATTTCTGAGAATGTGAAGATGCTTCGATATTTGAATATTCCACGCAAAAACTACCGAGCAGATTTTGACAAAACTTGGCAGTACTAAAGCCTATTCATCCTTCTTGTTTTGTTTATATTTACTCCATGTTCAAATAGTTTCAGTGTGAGTAGAACCCACAATTCTGTGAATGGGTCATCTGTCATACAAGCACAGCAATTATTGTGTTATTTATTATCTAGGGTAACGATATATCGGAATTTATGAGTTATTCCTACTTCCAGTATGATGTAGTTATAAATTGTAAACGCAAGTTTTTCCCGTTGCCGTCAAACTAACAATATCTATAAAATAGTACTATAATATTTGAATAATATTTGACGATACATTGGAACAATGGCCTGTCTGTCGCGCTGTCGGATATAGGTTAAAGCCTTAATAGGTGCAAACAATATGGTAAATACTGAAGTTTGTTTCTTAGACCTGAATATTTCTGTATATATCTGTGTATAGCTTATAATACCTATTTTGAATGGCACGGAAACAGTTCCTATTGGATTCGTTACCGGTCGCTAGATTGTTGTATTTGTGCCCGAAAAGCGGCGGTAGGCTCACCCCTTACCACGTAGGACTTAATAGGCTAACTGGTGAAAAGTGTAATTATGTGTACTTTTGGGAGATAGTTGGCGTGACTATATCTATGTATGTATCTGTGTATTTATATAATGTTACGGCTAGAATCCGTAGTGCGGCTACACCTATTTATAGCCGGCTAGAACTAAGTGTAACCGACCATATGCGGTTAGATTTAGATGTATCTTACTTATACTCGGTTCGAGGTAGCTTAGTACTAGCCGGCTAAGATTTAGCATTCGCTACAAGTGGGGTTAAGCTATCCTGACTTGCCCAAGCCGATAGGCGCATCGTGACAGCAAAATAATCGCCATTGGTATAGTTAAATCCATATCCAAATTAATGTCTTGTCGTGATAGCAAAGCGTTCCATCAATCTATCTCGGTCAAGAAGCTTATGGGTAAACCTGGAGCACACTATCGTATTACCTATTTGAAGCCTGTCACTTGCGTGAATTATATCATGGTAAGTGTGCTGATTCAGCCAGCGATTATACTGAGAAATTGCATGCATATAGGAGTGATTGCCATTATGTCATCATCATTATTTTCAGCCATGAGGAGTCTGCGGAGAAGTGATGTGTCCTGCATCCGGCAAATACCCACAAGAGGCATAGCCGCAATCTCTTCCTAACCCTCCGGGAAACGCGAGATTTCATGTATGTTGTCTCCATCTTTACCTACAGCTTCATGTACCTACTCAGTAGAGATCGGTCAGGTGATTAATTGCGAAGTGCAATACCGATTGATGTAACGTATATGGGACGTGATATAGAGATTTTATATATACATACATACATAAAAATCACGCCTCTTTCCCGGAGGGGTAGGCAGAGATCACGGATCTCCATTTACTACGATCCTGACACACCTCTTTCGCTTCATCTACTTTCATGATATTCTTCATGCACGCTCGTCGGTTTATGGTACTCTTGACCTGATCTTTCTCTAGAATTTCACCAATTTGATCGGTGATCTGTCCGGCGAGGTCTTCCCCTTCCAACCCTTCCATCCACTCTTTCATTTCAGAAATATTGTGCAGATATGATAAATATTACATGAATTTGCGGTGTAAGGAAGAAATATCGTACAATTAGAAAAGGTATTTGGTATGTATATTTATTGAATAACCACTTATTTAAAATCTTGACCCGGTGGTTCAGTGGTAAAAGCGCTGGCACGGAATGCAGAGGTCGTGGGTTCAATTCCCACCCGGGTGAGGAATTTTTTCCATTTCTTTATTAATAATTTTATAACTTAAATAATTGTATAAGTATCACACTATTCATGGTATAACGCCTGTATAACGACGAATATTTTATCGTTTATCTATATATAAACTTTGTAAAACCGAAACAAGCAAAAACTTTGGAAAAAAATTCTATTAAAAATACCAAACTTTCGACCGTAACTTTTCTATATTTCATTAAGATTGGTAACAATGTTTATGTAACTAAATGCAAATCCTTTTCATTAAATTATTTTAGTAAACATAATAACTTCTTCAAAGCTACAGATTAAAATGTTATTTTGCATAAATTCATAATAATTAGAGATAAATAGTTGTGTGTAAGTAATAAAATCAATATTTATTTTTGTAAAATTCAAACAAAATCAAAAGAAATTTATTGCAGTAGCATTCCATTGTCGGACACATAGATAGAACCTGTTATTCCCCTGGCTTTGTCACTCGCCAGAAATGCAATTATATCTGCTATCTCCTCAGATTCTCCAATTCTACCGAGTGGAGTCTCAAAAATGATTTCAGGTAGATCATTTGATTCAATATTGGCCATAAAATCTGTCGCCACTGGACCTGGACTGACCACGTTGACTCTAACTCCTTTGGGAGCCAATTCCAACGCTGCTGCCTTTGAGAACCGATCCAAAGCAGCCTTAGAGGTACTGTAAGCGTTGAATATTGATAATCCATTTTTTTCACTTGTAATGCTTGAAATATTAACAATGTTACCTTTAGTTTCTACTAAGTAAGGTGCAGTAAGAACGGTTAGATTTATTACTGCGCGTACATTTGTTGCCATGACTTCGTCGTAAGACTCCAATAACCCTCCATCCAATATCGTTCCCGTCTTAGCAAAACCGGCATTGTTTACAAGGACATCTAGTTTCCCAAATTCAGCTATAGTTTCTTCAATCAATCTCATAGCGTCTTCATCTTTAGATACATCAGCGTTAATAACCAGAGGTTTATTTCCATTTTCCTGACATTCTTGAGCAACAACATCTAGTTTATCTTGATTCCTTCCCACCATAGCCACCTTGGCTCCTTCCTTGGTAAATAAGATGGCAGCAGCAGCACCAATTCCGGAGCTGGCGCCAGTGATTAACACAACTTTGTCAGTGAAACTCATGACGACCTGTCTATGGTGTGTATTGAATAATACTGAATTCGAATTTTGACTCATCAATTATATGAAAGCACGTATAATAAAATAAAGCGATCAATAAATAAATATGGTTACCTATTTGATCCAGCATTTTAAAGAACCATTTTACTTTGAGTGTCAATGATTATAATATTAACGATCGAGTTCGCATTTATAGTATAAAAATAGTTTTGCATGATAATTATATTTAAATCGTGAGATTTTATTTAATAACGAAAATTAATTATGCACAATAGTGTACTATTGTGCATAAGAATGAACAACTTTAAAAAAAACTAGAATACTAATTTTAATAATTGACAATATTGGTCTGGTATTTGTTTATAAAGACTGCACTCGATAAAAATTTCATACAGAACCCAGTGTTCTGGTATAATATCGGTACCTACTTTAAACATACCTAGCCCACTAGGTACTTTTAAATGATAGAGTAAAAGGTTTCATTAGTAGTCAACTGTTAGTCAAGGTCATTGCCATGAACAACGTCACGTGTAGTCCCCTTCTCTATAATTACCTCATTTTCATGGTAAAATATGCTTTTTCACTATTTTAATACTTACTAGTTATTGCCAGCAACTTTGTTCCAATGAATGGCAGGACAATTGCATTTATTTAGGCAAATGGAGAAAGAGAAACCTTTCACATAACTAAAGAGGTATTTGCTAAAACCTCAGCTATAATTATGTAGGTAATTGTTTGTAGTTTAATTTGTTAATGAGGTAGGTATTTATTGTAAAATTGGGACTCGAACTTAACTTAATAATATGAAACAGTAAAGAAAAATAATAAGATTGTTATAGCTATAAAATTACATTTTTAGGGACAAATAAAATCCATTAGTTAAGTCATTGAATTGCCTATTGTCAACAATGCTGAAGCATAGTTTAGGGTGAACTACCGCCACCCTGAGCGAGGATTTCATAAAATAACCTTCAGCATTACATCGCACATTTGTGAATCTTTCGCAGTCAGCTTTTCTGTAAATCACCCTATCAAGTACTCATCAATTCTGGATGTAGTAGCAGACACGTGCTCCTACATTAGTGGTCCTTCGAGCATTTGTTTAGTGTTTTTTGTGTTTCTAACGTGTGACTGCGAATCGGCTCTGCTGGCCTACCACAAGCGGTCCTCCCCAGTAGAGTTGAGAAGGCGCATAAGGTCATCCGTAAGGAATACGAAAACACTGGACACGACCAAGCGATCAAGGATACAAATCACAAGAAAGTTTTTATCAAGAGAACAAGCTCTAATTTTATTTTATCAAGATTTATCAAGTGTTTGTTGTTTATCAAGAAACATGTTTTAGCAAGGACGAACGTCAAGGAACTCAAGTTTAACAAGTGAACAGGAAGAAGCAAGGAACATAACCAAGTTTATTCATTATTAGCAAGTAAGTAAGTGAATTGTACAATGGAAACAAGCCTAGATTTCACTTACCTCTTACAAAATCAACAGCAAATTGTAGACGGCATTAATCAGCTGTGGTCGAATTTTAAGAAAGACGGCCAATCACGTAGGACACCTGATTACATCAAGAGAAAAGTAGAGACCTTGGACCAATACTGGGCTGAATTCCAGAGGAATCACGAACACCTCATTAAATCGGAAAATCAAAACTACGACTACTTCACTGCTAATCAATACGAGAAGTCACGATCATTTTATAAAGAAATTAAAGAGTCTATGCTTAAGTCTCCTGTGTTTGCAATGAAACCAGCTACGCCTTGGTTGAATCCAGCAAGTTCAAGGCCCTCCAGTCCAGCGGTCCCTGCGGGATTGGGCGAAGATAAAACCAGCTTCGAATCAAGTCGGCTGGCAAGGCAGAATAACCCACAAGAATCTACCGGCAGTACAATGGATAGCCAACCTAACAAGTTAAATGAGATGCTACGTCGACAAACAAGTAACTTTAAAGCTCTCTCACGCACGCTTACAAACATAAACTTAGCGGAAGTGAAAGAAAAATGGCAGTTCGACGACATATTGAAAAACTTAGAAGCACGTTGGTCAACTATCGACAAACTCCATTGGGACATCGATAGCGAGCTTAATGGAGAGGAAGATGAATATTACGAACAAACATTTACAGCGTACGAAAAAAGATACAGTGACATAAAAACGGAAATTAATAGTAAACTGTGGTCCGTAGCTCACCGTGAAAAGTCGACACCGATGCTAGAGATACCTGTTTTCCATGGCAACTACCAGCAATGGACATCATTTAAAGATCTTTTCACCGAGGCGATTCACAATAATCCCTGCCTGTCAAGTGCACAAAAGATGCAATTCCTCAAGAGTAAAATAAAAGGAGAACCAGAGCGCCTCATACAACATCTTCAAATAAGCTCCGAAAATTATGTCACGTGTTGGGACATCATCAACCACCGATACAACAATAGAAAATTAATATTCACCACTCACATGAATACTTTGATGTCTATACCGGCTATGCAACAAGGCACATCAAGTCACATCAAAAGACTACATGACGTGACAGTAGAGTGTATGAACGGCATCAAAAACTTGGGAGTTAACATCGAGACATGGGACCCCATACTTATACACCTACTTTCGTCGAAATTAGACCCCGACACACACAACGACTACATGGCCTCATTAACACAACCAAGAGAACTACCCATATTGAATGAATTTTTAAAATTTTTGGAATCCAAATTTACCGCTTTAGAAGCATCAAGACGCAAGCAAGAAAACGTGACTCAAAGGTACAATAACCCGTCTACGTCATCGCCACCTAACACCAATGCATCACGTTTCAAGCAGTACTATTCAAGCAACAAGGCTACTACAAATAAACATCAAATGAGGAATCAAATTAGATGTCCAGTTTGCTCTCAAGATCACGGCATCTATTTTTGTGCTCAATTCAGAGAGATGAATCCAGTGGTGCAGAAGAAAACAGTTACAAGACTCAATCTATGTATTAATTGTCTATATTCACATAATGGAAAGCCATGTATGTCAAATAAACGCTGTCGGGAATGTAATAATTACCACAACACCATCTTACATGACGCTCTTAGTAACCAAAATAATTCTGTTAGTTCAAAACCGACAGGAAACAGCGGCGCTATACATGTTGCGCAACAACCAATCTACAATAACAAGCAAACAGTGTCAATGAACGATGTTTTGCTAGCGACAGCACAGGTCAAAGTACGTGCCAGCAACGGAGTACAGCATAGTTTCCGAGCTCTCATAGACCAAGGCTCGCAAGTTTCCTTGATAAGCGAGAGAGCTGCACAACTGTTGAAAATACAAAGACATAATCATAAAGGGGTGATTACAGGAATCGGCACTAACGATACAACTTGCAAAGGAAAGATGAACATTTCATGCGCTTCATTAAAGGGAAGCTACGAATTTGAAGTAGAAGCTTTAATAATGAAAAGTTTAACAAGAAACTTACCCAACACCACGCTCCCCAAACCATCATGGACATTCCTAGAAGAAATAGAGTTAGCCGATCCTCAATATTACTTGAGTAACCCGATAGATATTCTTTTGGGCGCCGAGGTATACGCCAATATAATTCTAAGTGGAGTACGAAAACAAGATTCATCTCAGTTACTAGCCCAAGAAACAAAACTTGGGTGGATTTTGTGCGGCAGGGTACAAAGTCTACATTGTAACGTTGTGTTGAACAATATCGAAGAGATACAACAATTTTGGCAAATCGAAGACATTCATCAGGATAGTATACACTCGACCGAAGAGGAAGATTGCATTAAATTTTACAATTCCACAACAACAAGGCTAAGAGACGGAAGATATCAAGTGCGACTGCCCCTTAAGCCCAATACAAAAACTGCGTTAGGACAGTCGAAACATAAAGCCATCGCACAATTTTTACATTTGGAGAAGAAATTATCGAGGCACAAAACTATGGCTATACTTTACAAGGCATTTATGGATGAATACCTATCACTTGGTCACATGAAACTGGCACGTGATAACCTAAAGCCTGAATGTTACTATTTGCCCCACCATTGCGTAATGCGCGAAGAATCTACTACCACTAAACTTCGTGTAGTATTCAATGGGTCAGAAAAGACATCAAGTGGGACCAGTTTAAACGACATCATGTACAAAGGCCCAAATTTGCAAAAAGATATTTTGATATTGCTACTAAAGTGGAGGCAACACCGAATTGCTTTTGTGGCAGATATAGAAAAGATGTTTAGGCAGCTATGGGTACATCCCGATGACCAGAACCTTCAAAAAATTATATGGCGAGACGGGTTGCATAAACCTTTAGAAGAGTTCCAGCTAACAACAGTCACATATGGCACCAAGGCCGCCCCCTTTCTCGCCATGATGACGCTGAAACAATTGGCGCGTGATGAAAGGTTACAATACCCAGAAGCTGCTCAGGTGGTCGAACAATGTTTTTATATGGACGATCTCTTACATGGGTCCGACTCAGTGACGTCAGCCGAAAAACTACAAAAGGATCTTATACAGTTACTACAGTCAGGCGGCTTCAACTTAAGAAAGTGGAAGTCTAACCATCCCACATTAACTAATCAAGACGTCGACAAGGGCGAATGTGCGGATAAGACCTACAACTTTAGACAGCCAGAGTCAATGAAAACATTAGGCCTCAATTGGAACTTCACAGATGACGTATTTACGTTTAAATTGAAATTTGAGATAGCTGAGATTACGACTGTCTGTTCGAAAGGCAACTTTTGTCCGAAATCGCTCGGCTATTTGACCCACTAGGATGGCTAACGCCGATTTCAACACAGATGAAGCTCCTATTTCAGTCTGTGTGGAAAAGAAACCTTCAGTGGGATGACAAGATCCCCGAAGATATTAACAAGGAATGGGTTAAAATTAAACAAAACATAGCAGCTATAAATAACCTAAACATACCACGATGGTTAGGTACTGAATCGTCGAGCGATATCGAATTACACGGGTTCTGTGACGCATCGCAGAAAGCGTACGCCTGTGTAATTTATTGCAAAACAAATAAACAAGGTCAAACTTTAATAACTTTAGTGGCGGGAAAATCAAGATTAGTACCCCATAATAAAGACATATCCTTGCCGAAATTGGAGTTGTGTGGAGCTCTCCTACTAGCTACATTAATGGAGAAAGTACGAGAAAGTCTGAGCAATCATCGCGTCAAGGTTTATGGTTGGGTGGATTCGACTGCTGTTCTAGGCTGGCTACAAGGTCAAACCCAGCGTTGGAAAGTATTTGTTGCCAACAGGGTACAACAAATTACTCCAGTTATTCCTGCTACTTGTTGGCGCTACGTCAAATCTGCCGAGAACCCAGCAGATTGTGCAAGCCGGGGACTAACAGCTAAGCAATTAGAAGAACACGCATTATGGTGGAAAGGACCGGCATGGCTTCCAACAATCACGTTCAAAGAACAAGAATCAAGCAAGATAATTTATACGACAAATGAAGAAGCAAAAACTAAGCTAATCCTCGGGGAGGTATATTCTGCAACCAACACTAATAATCTCGTGGTTGAACTATTAGACAAGTGTAGCTCTTACGCCAAGGTTATACACGTGCTGGCGTGGATTCGTCGGTTCATAAGTCGAAAACAAGACAGAAAAACGGAACCCTACCTCACTCTAACGGAAATCAAGCTAGCTAATAAGATAATTATCAAAAGGGTACAAGAAAACGAATTTCAAACTGAGATAAACGAACTAAGAAAGGGCAACCAAGTGCCCTCCAAAAGCAAGATTTTGAGTTTGAACCCCTTTCTTGATGAAGATGGCATTATGAGAGTTGGTGGGAGATTAAAACATGCCCATATCAATCCAGAGATGAAACATCCAATTATTTTGTCTCAAAACAGTCGCTTGACCGAGTTAATTATTATGCAAGCGCATAAAAATACCTACCATGGAGGAGCTCGCATTACATTGTCATTTGTTCGGCAAAAGTATTGGCTACTTAGTGGAATTAAAACAACAAAAAAAATTATTCGCCAGTGCATTACGTGCAAAAAGCATAATCCAGATAAAAACTATCAAATAATGGGAGACTTGCCGGAATCAAGGATAAACCCATCCCGTCCCTTCATGCACACCGGTGTAGATTACACAGGCCACGTATACGTGAAATCTAACAAGGGACGTGGTATCAAGACCACAAAGGCGTATGTAGCTGTGTTTGTGTGCATGGTGACCAAGGCGGTGCACCTTGAGTTGGTGGCAGACTTGACAACATCGTCCTTACTAGCCGCTATTCGAAGGATGTCAGCCCGTAGAGGTAAACCAGAGCACCTTTACAGTGATAACGGACGTAATTTCCTCGGAGCTAGTAAGTTGCTACAACTTGAATTTGAAGAAATACAAAATGTAATAAACAAAGATTTCCTTGGTGAGATAGCGGAAATGGAAATCACGTGGCATTTCAATGCCCCCGCTTGGCCGTCAGCAGGAGGCCTCTGGGAGGCGGCAGTGAAAAGTTTTAAATATCATCTGAAACGAGTAATTGGCGAACAACGTCTCACTTACGAAGAATTTTCAACTCTCCTAGCCCAAATAGAGGGCTGCCTAAATTCAAGACCATTATGCCCATTAACTGAAGATCCAGAAGATTTGAATTACCTTACGCCGTCTCACTTTTTAGCAAGTGGGCCAACTCTGACGTTGATGGAAACAGAAAAGGATCAACGCACAAGATGGTATATAACCCAAAAAATTCTACAGGATTTGTGGAAAAGATGGCGCTCAGAATATTTAATGCAATTAGCCGCACGGAGTAAATGGAGAAACCCTCAACGTAACTTACAAGTCGATGACGTCGTGCTAATCCATGACGACAACCTACCGCCAGGCAAGTGGGCTATGGGTAGAGTTACCGAACTGCATCAAGGAAAGGACGGTTACGTGCGTGTCGTTACGTTGAAGACTAAAAGTGGATATTTAAAGCGGCCTATTATCAAAATTTCTACTTTGCTAGCAAACGCCGATAAACACCCACAAAGTTCAACGCAAAGTTGTGACGTCAAGCTACGTCAAACAAATGACGTAATGTCAGTGACTACAGATAGAAAACGCCAAGTAAGCGCAAGTGGTCATATGAAGTTTAGCCTCAACTCTATAGTCACAACATTATTTCTGCTCTTATCTATCGTGTCAACTTCTCAATGCGACGTCAACGTGACCCAAATCAGAAAGGGTCAAGGACTTTATTTTGACAAGATCTCCGACATGATGATAATCAAGAATGAATGGAAAATCGTCGCATATTATAGTTTAGAGCCTTATTGGGAAGGAATAAAGGCGCTAGAAAAATATACGCAAACACTACAAGATACATGTAACACTATACGGCAACAAGGCCTCTGTGACGTTATAATACTACAATTACGTCACGGATTCGCGGAACTCGAGTACTACAATCAAATGTTACTTAGCAAGCATATTTCGAACACGCAAGTGCGCCGGCGCCGGGGACTTATCAATGGTGTCGGTTACCTTGCTAACAGCCTGTTTGGAGTATTAGACGAAAATTTTGCCGCGAAGTACAGAAAAGACATCGCACTAGTTCGAGACAACGAGAAATATATAGCCTCTCTTTGGAAAAATCAAACGTCAGTTATAGAAGCCGAATTTAATCTATTAAAAAGAGCTGAATCAACAATGCAGTTGCAACACAAAATGATCAACAAACATATTAATACATTAGACAAGTCCCTTAATCAGATAAAAGACGAAGTTCAGGGCAATCGGATCCTTATCTCCTTTAACATAGGGGCGACAGTAGCGAGCAACATGTTACAGAATCTACGTAGTATTCAAAATACATTATTGGATACTATTACGGACATATACCACGGTCGGTTCGATTCTCATCTATTAACCCCCGATCAACTCATCAAGGAGCTGGGTATCATCGCGAGCCAATTACCTAAGGACGTCTCGCTTCCAATTGAAAACCTTCATACAGAGTTATCTAAGATCTTCAAGCTGCTACAAGTAAAGGCAAGACTCGCAGAAGATGTGCTTATTTTTGAGATAAGACTACCTCTCATCAGCAGAGACGGTTACGAAATTCTTAAATTAATATCCGTACCAGAGAAGAAAGGAAATCAAATGATCAGTATAATTCCGATATCTGATTATATTGCGATTAACATGAAGAAGGACGTTTATACGCCATTGACCGAAAATGACATCAGATCCTGCCTAGTTCTATCAGAAACTCTCTTTTGCCATGTTCGAAAACCGGAGTACTATATTAGGGAAGATAAAAGTTTTTGTAAAATGGAATCTGCAGAATGTACTACAATTACCAAGAATTGTAAAAACAAATGGGAAGAAACTAAACAGTATAAATACATATCTATATTTTTGCTGTAATCGATGTTCAGTCCGGACAATATGCGAAGATCAAGTTACAGCACATCAGCTGACCGACACAGGTATTATACATGCCCAGTATAGCTGTATTATAAAAACGGACAGTTTTACTGTACTCCCGCACAAACTTCATACAAGCGAAGTTAACTTGAAACCTGAAATTTATCTGCCGAATATTCCTCCGATAAATGACGTTATCAATATCTCCATACCTACCTCTCCGACCCTGAAGGAGTCACCTGAAATGCAACAAGAATTATTTCAACTCGGAGAGAGCATAAAGAAGCTGAAGCAAGCAGATGTGATATCAAACAGCATCTCATATCATGACATCCATCATTACACCATGATATACGTGGTATTTGGCATCTTGGGAATCATCGGAGTGGTAATATCAATTAGACGGCTAAGGTGCCGATGGCGGGTGCCCCAGCCTGTGCCCGCCGCGCCCCCCGCGCACGCCGAATCGAGCGCGCGCGCCGCCGCCGCCGCCCGCTGTCTGCAGAGCATAGAGATACCGAGCGTTCACCCTCGAGCAGAGAGGATCACCTCACCTCAAGTGGAGATGACTCAAGACTATTGATTTAATTTTTATTACTATTATTCATTTACATTTCTATTTCATTTTTTTACCTATTTTTTTAACATGTGCTTAGTTGTATGGTAAGATCATCTCATCTCAGGCCCGGGAATATGTACGATTACATCGCACATTTGTGAATCTTTCGCAGTCAGCTTTTCTGTAAATCGCTATTTCCTACCTAAATTTAGTTCACGTTCGTCATTCAATTAGTGTGCACACATCAATCATTATTTTCAAGTTATTAAAGTGATTTATCACGTTATCACATCTTTCCTGTTCTACAACACCCTATCAAGTACTCATCAATTCTGGATGTAGTAGCAGACACGTGCTCCTACATAACCCAATTTCAGCATTACAGCAAAAATGTTTATGTACGAAAGTAAAACAATTTTACGGCACCCGACCGCTGAAGGAAATTGAAAAGTGGATAAAACCTGAACTGAAAACCTGTAAGAACATTTGCTATTGCTAGTCCGCACGCGTTTTCTATAAGCCGATGTAATGTATTTTAAGTAAGGCTCGTTCTCGAATTAATCCAGATACGGCCGAGGTTGTTGCAATAGCGCGCGGTTTTTCTACGACGAATTTTAGTAAAAATACTCGCAGTGGCTTAGGTTATTTTTTTTTAAATTGTTTGTATATTTATTACAGCTCTGTGGACAACTAACAGCTTAAAAACAATATAATATTACATCGTCATAGTATAACAAATCGTTTAACATTTTTAAATGTCTTCAAGTGTTTTTCTTTATATAATCTATTATACTATAATATGTATTTACCTCGTTATCTTATCTAAACATTGTATATCAATTTACATTATTAAACACAAGAATAATCTACCTATCCAAGTACCTACTTCAAATAATATTTCCTTGTGTAAGAATACCTACTTTGCCAACATAAGTGTACTAATTAGAGATATTTAAAAAATAACTTTGTCGTTTTATATTGTCATTTAATTCTGAAGACAACATTTTATATTCATTTACATGTTTAGGTTACAGTTTTTAATTAAAGCTTATAGCGTAAACGTAGGTTAGGAATATAACAATATACTGCTTAGGAATATTTTAATACATAAATATTTCTTCCGTGATAATAATATTTTTTTATTCTTATATCTTCCGTTCTTAGTACATATAACTATCATATAGATATAGACACGCCCATTATCCTCCAGTGAGGTTAGGCAGAAGTGTGCAAATTCCACACCCACTTTTCACCAGTTAGCATTTTAAATACTCCAATGTCAAGTATTGCAGTCAATTTATTTTACCCAAACAATTCCCACAACAATTTCGACATAGCAAAGCCGTACGCGTTTCATGAATAGAACCAGAGTTTTATTTATGTAATTACTTAAAAGCCAGGTAAATATTTCTGTATGAAATAACCGTCTGAGAGCGCTCTAATAATATCCGAGAAAATGACTTAAACAAATACATTAGGTGATTCTTTACATTCGCCTGACAATGCTTCAACTCAACGGTATTGGTTTTTGCAATTAAGTGATTGTGGACTTTGAAAATGAAATGGGCAAGTATTGACCCGGGAATTGAATTTAAATCGTTTTCGTTTAAATTTTATTTTGAATTAAATTACCTTAAAAATGAAAATCAAAATCATTGTTTTTTTTCTGACATCAGATGGCTCTTCATAAAAGGGGTTTATAGAGCAGTCGAGCCTTAGCTGAGTCAAGCTCATACTTAAATATTATAATTTTCAGTTAAATTCTTCATTTATATAATATTTAGAAATATGATTATAGATTGCGACCTGAAAAAGGTTTCCGAACTCGGTTTTTGAACTTACAATTTTATATACTTTTTGTAAGTTATTGTTTATCAATGTATGTTACATACGAATATTTTAGGCTAAGTGACTGACAAAAAACAACTTTAAACCAATTTCAAATATTAATTCTATCTCTCTCAAGTAAAATTTAGTGATAGAATGACCAAAGAAAATGCCAAATTTGGTACCAGTTTTAGCAAATTTTGTCATTATTAATATAAATACGTATAACCTTGGAGTAAATTGTTCGTTAAAATAACTTTACATACTTATACATATAAGAAGATCTTTACAGCCTCTTTTAACATAGCGGGGTCAGATGTCATTTATCAGTGATAGGTTGCTAGCTCATAGCCTCAGTTAAAACAAATATCAGCAGCTCGCTTGAAACCAATGGATCAACCATTGGATCAATGTCTAAAATTAAAAAGCATCAAATTGCATTTAAACTTAAAAATCTTCCTCTTTATGACGGCACTCCAGCGTGTCCTAATTACTGAACATTACTGTCGCGATGCGAAGCGAGTGCCACTCGTGACGTCATATCCAAAATGGCGACGAGATACAAATGACGTTTAAATTGCAATAATTACACAACTACAACTTCAGGCTACAGACAATTTACTTAAAAGATCTACTCTACGTACTCTTGCATATTATTATATTATGTTGCATGGTTATGATATTTATTTTTTACTGTATAGTATCTACCACGCTACCACGCTAAACCCTTACTTGTATGTCTTTCCAGAAACTTATTTTTATAATAAACTGTAGTGAAATAGCATCATTGCTTACGTTCTACATTTACGTGGTCTATCACTCGCTCTTTGAACATTTATAAACGGAAAGAGATGTAGCTTATTTATTTTAGTGAAGACCCGTATCAACACAAACTTTAATTTATCACCCGATAATTACATTTCAGTACCTAACTCTATAAAACAATACCCAAAACTATACTGTCGTATAATGTAAATTAATTAAAACAATAAATTATATACCCGCTGCCGACGGTTGGTAAGCAATGAATATGTCAAACGACATAGACACAGGTCGCTATTAAGGCATTAGCATTGCAGGGGACGCCAACTATTCTAAACAGGGGCACTCCTTGAACTATTATAAATTTTATTGTTAGTTTAGGGTCACAAAATTAGAGGTGCCATAGTGTTATAAAATTTACTTGATGTTTTAGTCAAAACATTAAAGTATCCCTTACCGCTCATAAGATTGTAGGAAGTATTTATTATTGTTAAAGTATATAATTAATTATACCCGACATTATACATTTTTAATAACAAATGCTATCTACTGCTATTTCCTCTATATGGCTTATGTTGTGTTATTTGGAAAAAAGTCACGTCTCTGTTAAGAAGGATGCAGGGAAGTCACAACATCAATCCTCAGGATGCCACCAAATAGTATTGGGTGAATTAGTTAAATTTTAATGAATTGAATTTTTTCATTAAAATTTAACAAATTCACCCAATACTTTTTGGTTTGTGTGCACAAATAGTATCTATTTATTTTAAATATAAATAATGGTGGGTAATTATTTATATATTTTTTAATACTTAGTACCTAGAGGGTAGTTAATTCTGTGTAGGTAATGTGTTGGGTTTTGAGTTTCATAATAATTAGTGGTTTACTAATTTCTATAATCCTGAGGATGCAACGGTTGTTGGCGAAACATATGTAGATTATTAATCTAGTTTTTGATTTCGGAATAGTGCAATGTATTGTCTTGCATGCTAGGTGCTCGGGTCTGGTTTCTCGTGGCGATTGTAGTTAGTGCAAGTGCCTGTTGTCGCAGTTATGAGTTATCAGATCCGAGGGTCAGTGGAGGGTGTGGGGCCCGGTGGTGGGCGCACCCATTGTGAATACAGATATTTGGTAATTAGGTGAACCATCATCATCATCAACAGCCTATTGCAGTCCACTGCTGGACGTAGGCCTCCCCCAGGGCACGCCACAAGGCTGCCATGAGGGGTATTTGCCTATAGTCACCTCGCTGGGCAGACAGGTTGGTGACCGATTAGGTGAATATAAAGGAAAAAATCTGAAACTGGTATATTTTTATCATTCTAATATATTTTTCACTTGATTCTATTAGGAACACCCAATACAAAATTAACTACTACATGGCAAACTAGATGGCGCTACTGGAGTAGTTATAGGCTGCAATATATTATCTTAAGTTATAAGAATAAATTATATATATATTTTTTTCATTTTTTTAAAGAATTACAATTAGGTTCAGGGTGCCATTAAACCGGAGGGGTTTCACTTGTATATTGTATGTTGTTACAAAAAAAATTCAGGACTGACCATTAAACTTGGCACCCATTTAAGAGAACACACTTTTTTGGTCGTTGGAACTTGGCTCTCATTTCACATTTATGTTTTTGGTGAGATCTTAATACTATCACACATAAATTAACACGATACTAGTAATAACTGCATTAAAAAATTAATTATTTGGGAAATGTTAGCAAACAACCATTATCAGAAAGGTTAATTGCACCAGTCATGCTTCTAGCTCTGTCACTAGCAACGAATATGATTATATCTGCAACTTCATCAGGTACTCCTCCTTTTCCCATTGGTAATTCAAACTTAACCCCATTAAATATTTCGGAATCGTTAATGTTTACACGGAAATTTGTGTCCACTGGGCCAGGACTTACAACGTTAACCCTTACACCTTTTGGCGCAAGTTCTAAAGCTGCAGCTTGTGAAAAATAATCCAACGCCGCCTTAGACAATCCATAAGCAGTGAATTGGGGTACAATTGGGGTCCTTGATGCAGCAATACTCGATATATTGATTATATTCCCCTTTGTTTCAAGTAAGTAAGGTGCCGCAATGATTGTTAGATTGATAACAGCACGTACATTTGTAGACATGATTTCGTCATAAGACTCCAGTAGGTTTCCAGTTAAAATACTTCCGGTTCTCCCAAAACCCGCGTTGTTAACTAAAACATCCAATTTTCCAAATATTGTAATAGTTTCTTTAATAAATCTTTTGGCGTCTTTGGATACATCAGCTTTTATCACGAGAGGCTTATTTCCTGCTTCTTATCATTGTTTTGCAACGTTATTTAAATTTACTTCATTTCGTCCTACCATAGCAACATGAGCTCCTTCTTTAGTAAATTGTATGGCAGTTGCAGCTCCAATACCTGAGCTGGCACCGGTAATAAGTACAACTTTATTTTTAAAACTCATTGCGTCTAGCTTCTGTGAGCTCGCATGATATATAAAAGGTTGTGGCTGTTTATCTTTTATATATGCTCAGTATGTATAGGTAGGTTATCGCTCCATTGAAAACAAAACATCAACAGTATTTAATAATTCATTTATTTGTCCAAAATATCTCTATATCTCGCGCCTTATCGTATTAAAGCACGGGATAAATCTTAACGTAACGTGTCGTTCCATTGGTCATGTTCGCGAAATCGATAATTATGTTGGTATAGATACGATACGAAATCCTATTATCTTATATCTACTTATCGTGGTCGTGCTAGCCCGGCTGGTACTCTAATCGCACTTTACTGCATCGGACGTCACTTCAAAGACTAATACTTATATAAAGTTGTACTTAGTTATAGAGTATCTAAAAATAATTACTACATATTAATTTGATTACATTTCACAATTTCACAATTTAATTAGACAAAAGAAACTATCAAATGTATACGAACACCCATAACCTATGTAAGATAAACGCGCATCCCTAAATCTATCCGGGACATCGGGTATCTCCTGCAATCGGCCGAATAGTAAAATATGCGTTTTTTCCTCGCATATATCTTTTAGCCCATTGGGTTTAACTGTTTTCTTGCGTCTCGATTTATTGAGGTTACCACAAAAGCATGGCCCAGGTGCGTATTCAATGCTGATTGTTATTCCCTTTCCCATTTTATTTTTTATTCGGCATATTGTAAATCACAATGTTAATATTTAATGTTCTTTTTTGACGATAGGATTGGCGCGATGACCTGTCAGCGAAAGGTTTAAATCCAGGAAAATAATGTTAGTGGTAGGTTGATTATTATTATCATCAATCAGACCACCTTTTCCCATCGTTGGGTTTAGATCTACCTTATACTCCATCCAAGCGGCAAGCATACTGTCCTCCGGCGATAATGCATTAGCCAATCCATCACCATGGTGATGTCGTCCGTCTATCGGCTGGTGGTCTGCTGCTTGCTGGTTGTTTCCCGGTTCTGGTTAGCCATTTGGTTAAGTACCGCTTGAGTGATAATAGATTATCATGTAAAATATTCGACCTTCTTCTACAACATGTTTGCAATAAATTCGGTACTAGTAAATAAACAGTTTACTACAGACTGTACACACACGTGATACCGTGGTACCTATACCTATGAACATACAAACGGGTTGTGTTAAGCAAAACACAATGCAAATAGCTCATTAATTTACCCACAAAATTACATATTTATTTTTACAAATACAGTTCATAAGAAGCGATTGATACAATTTTTTAAAATAATCATCTTTTTATCCACTCCACCGTGTGGGGTAAGAAACTTGTGGTCCGAAACACCAGAAAACTGAATGGGTGCCTCTACTTCCTTGTATAAAGAGAAACTCTCAGTAATTTTTCTGTAGCTTTGTAGGCTAACATAAGAAACCATACCAGATAATAACAACAATATTATTTACTCTGGACGCAGAAGTACTTACTCGTATGTTACACTGGCGCCCAAGTCTTCGTCCGCGTAAACGGGAATTTCACATTACCGAAGCTGGACCGATCTCGCTATTATATTGATAAACATTCCTCTTGAATCACACTAACTATTTAAATGGCCGCGTCCAAATCCGCTGCGTAATTTTAAAATTAGAATTTACCTTATTTTTATTTTATGTGCAATTTACAAGAATTATTTATAGGCAGTTATATGTATCTCTGTAGGGGTATTAATTTTCCGATGATTACGTAATATTATGCAAAAAATTTCAACGTACATTATTAACACAAACATGAGTTGTATAGATAACGGTCAGTTGCTACTCGTTATACAATATGGTGCAATAGCACCAAGGCCAGGCCACGATCATACTGTTTGAGTCAACCTGATGGATGATGTGACATTTTTTTAAATTTCTAAACTTATTACCCGACTACGCCAGATGGGAGACTTATGTTTTTCGACTGTATGTTTGTATATATGAACCTTCGTATTTATATTTCTTTGGTCGTATGGCTTATCGTATTTGAGCTTGAAGAGTGTCATTAGAGTGACAATGGGTCATAATTTTTACACAGTTGGGTTTTTCAGTTTAAATTATTAATACTACGTACTTATGTTTGCATGCTAGGTGCTTGGGTCTGGCGTCATATTGCGGCTGTAGTGGCTTGTGTTCGTGACCATGAGTCGGCAGATCCGAGGATCAGCGGAGGGTGTAGAACCCTCGATAGAAATATTAAGGTTATTCGAGAGTATGTTTGTATATCTTTGGCACGCTGAAGAGCCTAAATATCAACGTAAATAAATTTCAGAATATGATATAGTTAGTTAGACTCTTGGTTAGACTATTTTGTAATTTCGCTACAACGAGAGTTTTTAGAATAATAGTTTATAATGTTCTGTGAATTTAAACAAAATATCTATTAGATAACGTTACAAAAGAAGTTGTTAGTGAACACGATAAAGAGCTATGAATATAAGCTCTTTTCAAAATTAGTGATTATCTTATCTTTTGACACGAAACTAGGTAGAAACACTAAAATGAAACAGCTGATTTTTTTTTCACTATTTCGGAGTTGGTCCCATAGTGAAAGTTTTTTCTTTTTACCTACCTAGTTTCATATCAAAAGATAATCACTAATTTTGAAAAGACCTTATATTAGGGGTTATCGCCTTTGCAAAACACTCATAGGTTGTAATTTATTCCACGCTTAGCTTAGAACCACGTCACTGGCTTAGAACAATTGAAACAAGAATTCAGAAAGTACTTAAAATCTTTATTATAGGACACGTTCATTATAATATATTTTTACTCATAATTTATGTAAAGCATATTGAGTAGGTAACTAAAAAGCTTTTCTTAAATATCGTTATGAAAAAGTTTCGTATAAACCAATTATTATGTTAAATAAGCGTCTACGGAACCTTTCTTCACGCGATATACTCTTGACCATGTTTATTATATAAAATCAACGGTTTGGTTTGATATAAATATTCACGCTTACCCATAGGCACATTTAGTTTATCGTGAGAGACCATTGAATTCGGACGCTGCCGCCACCGCAATGAGTTTTAATAATAAAGTTGTACTAATCACCGGCGCTAGCTCCGGCATCGGAGCTGCGACTGCCGTGCTATTTACGAAGGAAGGAGCTAATGTTGCTATAGTAGGAAGGAATCAAGACAAGTTGAACAGAGTCACTGAAGAATGCAAGAAAATTGCAAAGAAACCTCTTGTTATTAATGCTGATATATCTAAAGATGAAGAAGCTAAGAGAATAATCAAGGAAACGATTGCCGCGTTTGGAAAATTAGATATTTTAGTTAATAACGCTGGTTTTGGAAGAGAGGGAAGTATTCTAGGAGGCAGTATATTGGAAGCGTATGATGAAATTATGGCGACAAATGTCCGTGCTGTTATTAACCTTACAACTCTTGCAGCACCTTACTTAGTTGAAACTAAAGGTAATATCATTAATGTGTCTAGTGTTGCTGCTCAAAAAAATTCATTCCCCGGATTGAATGCTTACTGTACATCAAAAGCGGCATTAGACCATTTCTCAAGAGGAGCAGCCGCAGAATTGGCACCTAAGGGAGTAAGAGTAAACGTGATCAGTCCAGGTCCAGTGGCAACAGATTTTATTGCTAATATGAACAGTGATTTATTCAAGGGTGTGAAAATAGACACACCTCTAGATAGAATAGGAGAATCGGAAGAAATCGCTGATTTGATTGCATTTGTGGCGAGTGACAAGGCTAGGAGTATAACTGGTTCAGTGTATGTCTCTGACAATGGTATGTTATTAAAATAAAACGTTATTGTATTAATTTCGCAACAATGGTATGTAATTTTCATAGATTACTGCTTATGTAAATTTTAATTAGAGGTTTAATAATTGCAAGACCCACGAGTTATATATTGTCATATTTAAGTTTTTTAAATGTTTTGATGTTCATTATTTTTACGGATTAATATAACAAAATTTATTATCAATCTTACAATATATACATATGTACGAAAATTTTATATAAGACGTTAAATTTTAAGTCACAATAAGGCTAGTTCAACATTTAGATAAATAAGGGCTAATTTTTCCAAATGTCAAATAGCCTATCAGAAGAATAAAGTTAATGATAGGCTATCTGACGTTTGGAAAAATCGGCCCTTTAAAAACAAAATATTAGTATACTAATATTTTGCTTTTTAAAGGGCCGATCTTAATGGACAATTTGTTGATTTGAGAGAAGTACCTAAATAAATATTATTTGTTCAAAATATTATTCAAATTTTGTCATTGTTATTTTAGTGAAATTATTCTTTGGGCAACGACAACTTCATCTAGTGTTGATTTTATCAATGGCCAAAGATAAAGTTGTTACCTTTACCTAAAACTTGATCAAGATAGAAACAACATAAACTTTACCCTTCAGATAGTCTGACAATAGGAATAATGGTAGGGGCTTGTGTTCGTGATCATGAGTCGGCAGATCCGAGGGTCAGTGGAGGGTGTAGAACCCTCGATAGAAATATTAAGGTTATTCGAGTGTATGGTTGTATATCTTTAACACGCTCAAGAGTCTAAATATTAACGTAAATAAATTTTAGAATATGATATAGTTAGTTAGACTCTTGGTAAGACTATTTTGTAATTTCGCTACAACGAGAGTTTTTAGAATAATAGTTTATAATATTCTGTGAATTAAAACAAAAAAATCTATTGGATAACGTTACAAAAGAAGGTGTTAGTGAACACGATAAAGAGATATGTAGAGGTGTAAAAGTAACGAATAAAAGCATACCCGTATGTATTCGTTACTTTGACCATGAGTACTCGTTACTATCGTATCGTTACCGTACTCGTTACTTCTGATACCGCATAATATAGTTTTACATACTATAGTTACTATAATATGTAGTAGTTACCATACTACATATTATAGTAACTATAGTATGTAGTATGGTAACGAGTCGACGTGAACTGTCGACGTAATATACCAAATTTGCAATGGATTTACTATTTAGAAAATTTTAACCACAAACTTAAATTATATTACAAATAATAGTACAAAACAGTAAAAAACTTTGTCGATTTAAAAAAAATATATAAGTACTTTAAACAAACTTAACCTCCGTTCTTTGTTTTGCGATTTAAATTATTTAAATGAACCGCATCACGCGCATTGGTAGAACATACGATCAAAAACAAACGTATCAATACACCACTTGCGATCCGAAACAGTGTACGAGTATTATACGAAAAATACCCATGATACAATGATACGAAACATGCGAGTAACGAGACAAATTCCTGGGTAACGTTTCGTTACTCGCTACTTGATGCAGTACCCGTTACTCAGTAACGAATACATACGGTTTGTTACAGCTTTAGAGATATGAATATAAGGTCTTTTTTTCATTTTCAGTGCAGTAATTATTCGAGATTATATGGAACAGCTGATTTTTCGGAACGAAGTTCCTTACGGCAGGCTTGGAGAATATAGGGATTTTGCTGCGCGACCGAACTGAAAAAAATGTGATAGTAAAACCGTAAGAAAAAGTGCGTGGAATAAAACCGTTAAATGAGACGTGCGCAGGCGCGACAGTCGTATACACAAGCGAGTAGTGTATAATACCTTTCTCTTTCTCCCTCTTTCTTTTCGTTCTTTATCCCTTCTCTCTCTATTACTACTCCACCCCGCCAATGCATAGTATATACTCATAAATTCATGGACAAGCACGTGGCGAATACTCACATTATAGATACATTTTACTCGTGAGTAGCCAGTAAATTTTATGTTGTCAAACAAAAATAAAGAGACATATTTTGTTATTTTAGTTGATAATTTGAATTACGATTTTTTTTATTTTACGTAATTTATTATTTCCTAAAATACTGAATTTCCTAACTACTTTCCTGTACTTAAATAAAAACTAATCAGCATAATTTAAGAGAAAAATCAAGAAAACCTACATAAAATTGAGCACGATTTTTCTTTTGCAAATTGTGTCGATTCTACATTAGCCGAAGGAACTTCGTTCCTACCTGGTGTCCCACGACACCACACTAATTTTTCACTATTCCAGAGTTGGTCCCATAGTGAAAGTTTTTTTTTACCTACCTAGTTTCGTATGAAAAGATAATCACTAATTTTGAAAAGACCTTATATTTAGGGTTATCACCTTTGCAAAACACTCATAGGTTGCAATTTTTTCCACACTTAGCTTAGAACCACGTCACTAGCTTAGAACAATTAAAACAATATTACTGAAAGTACTAAAAATCTTGATTATAGTACGCGTTCATTATAGTATATTTTAGTCACGATTAATATAAAAGCATGTTGAGTAGGTAACTAAAAAGCTTTTTTTAAATGTAGTTATGGAAAAGTTTCGAATAACCGAATTCTTATTCTTTATTGTACACATACAATTATATACAGACAGAAATTATAAAAGAAAATGTACAAAGGTGTGCTTATCTCTGAAAGAGATTACTTCCAGCAAACCATTTTGGAAAGTGATAATTATATATAAAAGGTAGATATGCGGGTACACAGAATCTATAATAAAATTTGAATTTAACAAATAGATACCCTAATCCAATCAATAAAATTAACAAAATATACCTACATAAACATAAATAAATATCTATTAATTAAATATATATCAGACAGACAAATTTCTATTGAAGCGAGAGGTAGTGGTTCTTTAACCTTTTCTTAAATGTAGCAACAGTTTGGCAATCTCTCACAGTGTGAGGCAGAGAGTTCCACAATTTGACTGCATACACGGTATATGAGTAGTTATAAGCGATAGAATTATGCTGAGGAGTTTTAAGTAGAGTAGCAGTTGATGAGCGGAAGGGGTGGTCTCGTAGAAGGAGATAGACGAAACGTTCTCGCAGATATACTGGAGAGGATGTGTTATATAAAATTTTAAATAGAAGAGTTAATATGTGAACATTCCGGCGAAGTCTAAAAGGTAGCCATTTCAGGTCATTTCGAAATTGAGTGAGATGATCATATTTGCGTAGTCCATATATGAAGTGGATACCCAGGTTTTGAAGTCGTTCGAGTATTATTATGTTAAACAACCTTCTACGGAACCTTTCCTAACGCGATATACTCTTGACTATGTTTATCATAATAAATCAACGGTTTGGTTTGATATAAACGCCAATATATTCACGCTTACCCATAGGTACATTTAGTTTATCATGAGAGACCATTGAATTCGGACGCTGCCGCCACCGCAATGAGTTTTAATAATAAAGTTGTACTAATCACCGGCGCTAGCTCCGGCATCGGAGCTGCGACTGCCGTGCTATTTACGAAGGAAGGAGCTAATGTTGCTATTGTAGGAAGGAATCAAGACAAGTTGAACAGAGTCACTGAAGAATGCAAGAAAATTGCAAAGAAACCTCTTGTTATTAATGCTGATATATCTAAAGATGAAGAAGCTAAGAGAATAATCAAGGAAACGATTGCCGCGTTTGGAAAATTAGATATTTTAGTTAATAACGCTGGTTTTGCAAGAGAGGGAAGTATTCTAGGAGGCGGTATATTGGAAGCGTATGATGAAATTATGGCGACAAATGTCCGTGCTGTTATTAACCTTACAGCTCTTGCAGCACCTTACTTAGTTGAAACTAAAGGTAATATCATTAATGTGTCTAGTATTGCTGCTCAAAAAAATTCATTCCCCGGATTGAATGCTTACTGTACATCAAAAGCGGCATTAGACCATTTCTCAAGAGGAGCAGCCGCAGAATTGGCACCTAAGGAAGTAAGAGTAAACGTGATCAGTCCAGGTCCAGTGGCAACAGATTTTGCTGCTAATATGAACAGAGATTTATCCAAGGGTATAAAAATAAACACACCTCTAGATAGAATAGGAGAATCGGAAGAAATCGCTGATTTGATTGCATTTGTAGCGAGTGACAAGGCTAGGAGTATAACTGGTTCAGTGTATGTCTCTGACAATGGTATGTTATTAAAATAAAACGTTAGTGTATTAATTACGCAACAATAGTATGTAATTTTCATAGATTATTGCTTATGTAAATTTAAATTGCAGGTTTAATAATTGCAAGACCCACGAGTTATTTATTGTTATATTTAAGTTTTTTAATTGCTTTGATGTTTATTATTTTTACGGATTAGTTTAACAAAATTTATTATCAATCTTACAATATATACCATGTGTACGAAAATTTTATGCAAGGCGTTAATTGTTAAGTCGCAATAAGGCTACTTCAACATTTAGATTAATAAGGGCTGATTTTTCCAATTATGCGAGATAGCCCATCAGAAGAATAAAGTTAATGATAGGCTATCTGACGTTTGGAAAAATCGGCCCTTAAGAAGCAAAATATTCTTAATGCACGATTTGTTGATTTGAGAGAAGTACCTGAATAAATATTGTTTGTTCAAATCAATTTTTTTTTACCCTAAGTATCATAAAGGAACAGATTAATTATTCAAATTTTGTCATTGTTATTTTTGTGAAATTATTCTTTGGGCAACGACAACTTCATTTAGTGTCGATTTTATTAATGGTCAAAAATAAAGTTGATATTCCCTTTCCCTAAAACTTCATCAAGATAGAGACAACATAAACTTTATCCTTCAGATCGTGTGACAATAGGAAAAATGGGCCCTTAGAGATTTTGCATTGCATTTTCTGCATTTTCACTAACAATTGACCGCAAAACCGATTCTCCTATTTTATCTAAACCGCTATAACTTTCCATGTGTCGGCACTGTTATTCACATAGTCCCCATGAAGGGCAAACTATACCTAAATTAGCACCTTTTAAAACAATAATTAATTCAGATTTTACTACTCCACTCTAAAGTCCTTATATAACAAATCTAACAGTGATTAAATTATCGCGATTATATTTTGATATGTGGCAAATTATCTTAAGATATATAAAATTGTAATTAATCATATTAAACTTATCTATTTATCTATCCTAAAAAATATTATTACATCCTACTTATATATAATATTATAAACGCGAAAGTTTGTGAGAATGTTTGTTGCACTTTCACCCAAATACTACTAAATGGATTTTGATGAAACTTCACAATAATATAGCTTACATATCAGAATAACACATAGGCTATATTTCACCCCGGGAAAATATTTTGATCCCGGATAATTTCGACATTTTGTTATTACATACATACATACATATAATCACGCCTTTATCCCTTACGGGGTAGGCAGAGCACCAAGAGCCGATAGAACCACAGGCCACTTCTGACCAATTTTGAGGGTATAGTACGTACAAGTTCGGTTAGTAGTGACAGGTGGTCAGCCCATCGCCTACAAAACACCAAGACCCTCTTGTCCCTCTACTGGCTTGTAAATATTTACAGATTTTGTAATGGATACGAATTACTCCTCAATGACCTCAATTGAATACATAGTAAGTTCTTATAACAGCGTTACATAAAATATATTATGTTATATAGATATAAAAAGTCTTTGTCTCATAATTTCCTATTCTTAAAAACCAGATTATGTGTAAGATTACCAGCAAGCCTAGCATGACTTGCGAAACACGATATGATAAACCGATTTATCGACATTTAGCCTGTCAAAATACGATAAAAAAGTAATCAAATCTATAAAACTCTTTTGCTACTGACTAATTGATTGAATTTAGGGCTAAGAAACATGTTACAGACAAAATTTACATGGCACAGTCATAAGAAATAACCTAAATAAACAGGTATATAAACATCCATGACTATTACCAATTGATATTATCAATGTTTACATCTAAAGAGATTCGAACCCAGGACGTACGGCGCAGCGAGCAGTACTTAATACGATCTACTAAACTAATATCCATATCGCCTCTTTGTAAGAACAACGTGATATTTTATAAACCTATACTTTGTAAGAAAATATAATTTAAACGAAAACGATTTATATTCATTCCCCAGGTCAATACTTGCCCATTTCATTTTCAAAGTCCACAATCACTTAATTGCAAAAACCAATATCGGAGTTGGAGCATTGTCAGGCGAATGTAAAGAATCACCTAATGTATTTGTTTAAGTCATTTTCGCGGTTCTTATTAGAGCGCTCTCAGACGGTTATTTCATACATAAATATTTACCTACCTTTTACCTATATTTCATTATTGAAGTTAATTTTAACTCCAATGAAGAATAAATGCCCATGCTGGAACCCAAATACTGTTGTACCGGATTGCAAAAACGTTCCGTAAAAGTGATGCTAATAAAGATTAAATAAAATAAAATAAAATAAATAAAATAAAATAAATTATTATTCCAGCAGAGTCAAGTAGTTTACTTCCTGAAAAAAGTGTGCTATGAGCAATATGAAATCTTTCAGACACTTTCAATTTCGTTCAAAATGATATTTAAAATAATATTACATACATACATATAATCACGCCTTTATCCCTGACGGGGTAGGCAGAGCAGGGCACAAATAATATTACGAAGGCCATAAATACAAACAACAAATTTTCTTGTATTGTACATCGCACTGTAAATTTATAAATTAATAACATAATAATTTGATTATTTTAATTAGAAATAAATAGGTAAAATCAACCAAATCTGTATTTTTTAAATATCGATACGAACAGCATTAATCCGATCATGATGGCAACACTTGTGCAAAATGAACGGTCAATAAAGTGATGTTTTCTGGTAGATAAGTTATATTTTGATTACTTGTGATGTGAATCTAGCATGGTTTTATATGCAGGTAAGCTGAGTAAAACTTTAGCCGGAATACGATCTCTTCATGGGCCCATGTAAGTTGTTTCTGTAATTATTTTTCATTTTGACTAACTTTACACTTGTTCTTGAGGATTTTCCCGACGTTTCCATTCATCATCATCATTATCATCAATCATAAATTCAGAAATCATTACCTAATGACAATGGCTGTATGGGCTTAGTTCCGCTTGCCTTTCCTTCGGGATAAACTAAACAAAAAAAAATCACTTTACAAAAGGCTTGCAGTGCGGCATTGTTATGCTGATCGCTGATTGGAAATAATCAATAATATAATCGTCCCAACAACCAAGTGAATTATAGTGGGCCCAGTTTCCCAATTTTCAATTTCGATGTAGACTTACCCAAAATTAATGTCATTATTTAATTTTCTTCTTAGTTGAAAAGCTGATAGACGATAAACTGGTCATTTTATGCTAAATTGTATATTTTTTAATAATGTTGCTGTCGTCGTCAGCCTACTGCAGTCCACTGCTGGACGTCGGTCTACCCTAAAGCATACCACAAGTCAGTCCATTGAGGGTTTTTGCCCAGAGTCACTACGCTGGATTTTTGGACTACTCGTATGTTGCCAACACGGGAGGCGCTGCTGCCCGCCACTCGTAAACCCGGGTAGGCATGGGGAGGTACCTACCATATTGGGAGAAATTTAATTATATGAAATTTTCCATGTAATCTCACATTAATGGCATATAACAGTCTTATCTTTAATATTTTAGTTAAGTTATTAAAATCGTGGAGCAAAAAACCAGAGATCCATTTAGCAATGAAACCCTTTCACAATGAATTCGTACTGGATTTGCATTTCAATCAATGTCAATATTCATTAGTAGAGTGTAAACACTGCGCCCGGATACGTACAGATACTGTGCCTCGGGAATTATGGCAGTAATTTTAAAAACTCATTATTTTCGCGTAATATTTGAATAAGTAGGTACCTACTTATACCTAATTTAACTAGTTACATAAGATTGAATCTCTATTTTCCTTGCATCATGCGTGAACGGGTGGAAGAATTTCTGTAGGTAGGTAAGTAAATTGTTTTTATATGTTGTGTTAAATTCTAATATAGATAGCGCTAAGGCGACGCATTGCTAAATCTAAAATACAAACCATTCATAGCCGGAGGCCGACCAAGGGAAGTTTATTTCCATACTAATATAAGCGTGGACTAGACTTAAACTAAAAGAGCGTCAGCGACAAAACATATTTTTGCGTTTTAATGAAAAACTACATATTATTTTTAGAAAATGAACTACTTGTTTTTAGAGTGATTTAAGAAATTTCTATTGATATAAGAATTCAGCCTTAAAACGCTCCGGTTTGCCTGTAAAATGAACAAATCGGATTTAAAATAGGTATATTTAAATATTTTTTTATCATAAAAAAAAGTCTACGAATCGTGTTCCTGCAACTACTAAAAATAAGACAATGTAATGTAGAATTCGATTATCAAATATTGCTTTCCTTTGTTTCGTAATAGTCGAGAAAAATCGACGTAACTTACGCCAATTTTACCAATTCGTAGTCTTAACTTTATTCTTTAGATTGGATAAAAAATAGTCGTGATTAAATAGCGACATCTAGCGAAACAAGCTGAAACTATAACGAAATTATGTTATAAACTTGCTTTAATAAGTGGTTTAACCGGTTTGACGAAATTTTTGAGGTGTTTGTGACTTTTTGATAGCGGCGAGCCGGCGACTCCGTCCGCATGAGTTTAAAAAAAAACGTTGATTAATATATATTAATATTCACACACCACACAACACATTAACCTAGTCCCACAGTAAGATCCCTAAGGTCTTGTGTCGTGGGTACTAAGCAATGGTATATAAATACATAGATAAGTATAGAAACATCCATGACTCGGAAACAAACATTTTATATTAACTGCATACATAACACTCACGGCTGTGTCTTCGAAACGACAGGATCATAAGGAAGATCTCACCGCCACGTTTAGGATATCGGGAACAGATTTTAATTATCAGTCATAAATTGTTAGCTTGTTGTCTGAGAGAATGCCCAAGTAACTAACAACCAATTTCTATAGCTGATTCATATCTTAGATTTAATCTATACATATAATAAAAATGTAACGGATCGCTGTCTGTACATAGAAGATATATGAGAAAAAATATTATACAAGACCTCTATTAACGCAATTGTACAAATCTCACAATAACTAACTCCACAAGAAAACTCAGATATTTACACAATTCGTTTTTAATTAACTAAGAAGCTCACTCATGCTAACAAACTCAAAAAATCACACATAAAAAAAAACAAAAGACAAAGGACATACCAATTTCAAATTGGAAAGAATATAGAACGTATTTTAGTTAACGCCTCTTTGGTTAATTTATACATTCCGCCCACCAAGGACTTGTTCCTTAAAATATAGCTATCTAAGTACCTACCCACTACTCAGTAAGTTTTTTAATATTAATCAAACACCAAAAAAATCGTAGTTTAACAACTAGAAAGTATACATTCTAATGATAATATAATGGCTTAACTGAAACAACATTGGGTAAGTATTACAAAAAAAAAAACTATTATAAGTAGGTACATTAACCGCCCACCGTGGCTTAAGCAACAAATTAAAAATAAACTACCTATCTACATTTCAAATTTAACCGCCCACCGTGACCATGTCTGTAAAACATTTACTTGGGTAAAACACAAATTTTACTTACAGGCCGCTTAAATAGACCATTTGTACCCCTTATAGTTACAACGCGAGTGATATTATCATGGCCAGGATGTTTATTCTCTATTTTCCCTAAAATCCATTTAGCTGGGGGTACGTTATCCTCCCTTACAATAACAATGTCTCCAACTTCTGGTTCTGTTTGTTTGGTACTCCATTTATATCTATGACTTAAACTAAGCAAATATTCCTTTGACCATCTTTTCCAAAAGTCACTAACAATTTTTTGAACCAATTTCCACCTATCTAAACCTGTTACGTTGTAAATAGTATAATCATCAACAACATTTAACAAGGGTTCGCCAATCAGAAAATGGCCGGGTGTCAACGGAAGAGGGTCATTAGGGTTGTCACTTAGCTGACATATCGGACGCGAATTTAAGCATGCCTCGATTTGTGTTAACACGGTCGCGAGTTCCTCGTATGTGAGAGTGCTATCACCTATCACTTTTTTCAAATGTGATTTAGCGCAACGAACTCCAGCTTCCCATAAGCCTCCAAAATTTGGAGCATGAGGAGGAATGAAATGCCATGTAGTGGCTTCAAGAGTCAGCAATTCTGATATTTCACTAGTTAAGGAAGATTTAGAATTGTTGAACATTTCTCGTAACTGTTTATCTGCTCCAACAAAATTGGTACCGTTGTCGCTATAAATATCTTGGCAGTGACCTCTTCTAGACGTAAATCTTCTAAATGCTGCTATGAATCCTTTAGAAGTCAAATCTGTTACTGCTTCAAGGTGTATGGCACGGGTAACCATACATACAAATAGGCATATGTAGCCTTTATATGACTTTGCACCTCTACCAGGTGAAAAGCGAATATTAATAGGTCCTGCGTAGTCTACTCCTGTTGACTTAAAAGGTTTGCTAGGCTTTAATCTCACTTGCGGTAATTGACCCATTAGTTGTACATTATTTGCCTTTGAATACCTTAAACATGTGACACATGTTCGGTAATACTTTTTGGTTAAATCTCTAGCTCTGATAATCCAATATTTACTTCTCAAATAGTTTAACATGACTAGCGGTCCCCCATGTAGTGTTTTGTTGTGAGCTTCCGATACTAAAAGCGAACTCAGGTGACTCTTAGTAGGAAGAATTATTGGATGTCTTGTATCATAACCTACATTAGCTTCGTCGATACGTCCACCGACACGCAAAATCCCATCTTGATCTATGATAGGAGAAAGTGAATGAAGAACGCTTTTCTTTGAAATATAATAATGCTTTTTTAATTGTTCTATTTCATCTCCAAATTCTACTCTTTGAACATGCTTTATGACTACCTGTAATGCTTCGTTCATTTCTTTGATAGTCACTGTTATCGTTAAATTAGTACGCTCTCTTCTTGGCACTTTTAATTGTAAAACTCTTCTGCAGTATGAGATGACTCGTAACATTTTCTGTAACGAGGAAAATTTTATCCACACCATTTCCTCTACAGAATTTTTTACTATTGTTAAAGTTTTTATTTTTTCTTCTTCGTGTGTTTCCGCTGTCTCTATTTTGTCTAAATTTAATGTTAAATTGGAAAGCCATTTCGGACCATTCCACCACAGCGTATGATTTAGCAATTTTTCAGGATACATGCCTCTTGATGCACAGTCTGCTGGATTCTCGTGTGATGGGACGTGATTCCACTGATTGACATCAAGAATATTCAGAATCTCAGACGTTCTGTTGCTCACAAAAGTAGTCCAACGATTCGGTGATCCATTTAACCACGCCAGTACCACCATTGAGTCAGTCCAAGCGAATAAGTTCTCCTGTGGCACGTGCATGATTTGGGATACTTCAAATATTAATTTAGCAGCTAGCACGGCTCCACAAAGCTCTAGTCTTGGAATAGACACTTGTTTGACTATAGGAGCGACCTTAGTTTTTGCAGATACCAAGCGTACGTAAACATTGTTACTTTCATCAATCGTACGCAAATAGACTGCAGCTGCGTATGCTTCTTTAGATGCATCGGAGAATACATGTAATTCAGACATTGTTCTCGGTGATGAATGCAACCATCTCGGAATCATAATGTCTTTTGTTTGGGCCAAATTTCCTCTATATTGCAACCACTCGGACCGTAATTCTACCGTAAGAGGTTCATCCCATTCCAGAGAAGACTTCCACAATTTTTGCATAAATAATTTCGCAGTAACTATTATTGGTGCGATCCAACCCAAAGGATCATATTGCCTGGCGATATCTGACAAGACTTGTCGCTTTGTGATTGTATCGTGTATTTCCTGCAGCTGTACTACATATTCGAAGTTATCATTTTCTCTATTCCAGCCTATGCCCAACACCTTTACAACGTTATCAATTTTTATAGGAACTGTTTTATTTATATTGTTTTGGTCCTCGCTTATGTACTGCAAAAACCTTTCACTGTTGCTGCTCCATTTTTGAAGTTGAAAACCCCCTGAGTTCATTAGATCATTCATTTCTTTATAGATATGTACAGCTTCTTCTTCAGTATCACATCCTGTCATCAAGTCGTCAACATAATAATCTTGTTTAGTGATTTCTGCTGCTATAGGGTACTTAGACCTCTCTATCTCAGCTAGATTTTGCAGTGTTTTTACAGCTAAGTATGGCGCACTTGCGGTGCCAAATGTGAGTGTTAATAACTTATAATGTTTTATAGGGTCTTCTAAATTTGGTCTCCACAAAATTCGCTGAAAGTTTGTATCTTCCATACTAACAAGCACTTGTCTGTACATTTTTATTAAGTCAGCTATAATACAAATACGATGACATCTCCATCTCATTAGGATATGCCTTAATTCCTGCTGCAACTTCGGTCCTACAAGAAGGTCATCATTAAGTGATATGTTGTTAACACCTTTACTCGATGCATTAAACACAACTCGAACTTTCGTGGTTTCCTTATCTTCTCTTACCACTGCATGGTGAGGAAGATATACTGCCTTGACATTATCAATTTCTTCCTCCTCAACTAACTTCATGTGATTTAATGTTAAGTATTCATTTAAAACGTTTTGATACTCCTTATAGAGTTTTGGATTTTTGTGTAATTTCTTCTCTGAAAAATATAATTTTCGTTTAGCTATTTCCATTGTGTGACCATACTGGCATTGTGGGTCATTACTGCTGAAAGGTAATTTTACAATAAATCTTCCTTGCTTGTTTCTGGTAGTTGTTGTTTTAAATAATTCTTCACACTGTAATTCTGATTTTGTTAATTTTTTATCGATAACATTAGGCTCATTTTCAATTTCCCAAAATTGTTTCAATAAGTCATCTTCCTTGACGTGCAAATGCATACCTAACACTCTTTCACTCGTTGAAGTTGAAGCCAATGAAACCTTACCTGACAAAACCCAACCTAGAACTGTATTTTGTGCTATCAAATCCCCACGTGGATTTTTTATCATGCCATTTAATAGTATCTCACTGTATACTTCGGCTCCAAAGAGGACATCTACTTTACCTGGTCTAGTATATTCTGGATCCGCCAACTGCAAATGCTTCAGCTCTGCCCAATCAGGTACAACTATATTATTAGCAGGAAGTAATGAGGTAAGTGAATTCAAAACATATGCATTAATATTAATAACATTTGTAGGATTATGCCGTGATTCGAATTGCAGTGAAACCATGTATTTGACTCTAGTATGACCGTCTCCCAGACCTGATACCCAACCATTTACCTTAGTGCGCTGAAGTCCAAGTAGTTGTACTGTAGATTCCGTTACGAATGAAGCCTGTGATCCTTGGTCCAGTAAAGCTCTAATCACGTGCTTGACTCCATTTCTTGCATTCACCTTTACAACAGCTGTGGCCAGTAGTACATCGTAACTTTGTGTTTGCTCTCTCGAAAAATTCGTTACGATTCTCGCCTCGGAGGTTGTAGTATCCAATTGGTTACGGCTACTCTCATCTTCGTATAATGCAGCGTGATTATTATCAATGTTAGCGATTGGTGCAGCTGTTTGGCTGTCATAATGTAACATTGAATGGTGCTTTCTTCCACACTTGCGACATCTAGCCGTTTGCCGGCACACTTTGACCGAGTGTCCAGGCGCAAAACAGTTAAAACACAAACCTTCACTCTGTATAAATTGTTGTCTTTCTTCAACTGGTTTTTGTTCAAAATACTTACAGTAGTACAAAAAATGCGAACCTTTACATAAAGCACATAAGATACCTGCAGCTTGCTTGTTCTCGTCTTGGATTGATGAATGAAATACATTAGATTTCGTAGGTTGCTTATATAGCTGTGTATACCTGGAGTACGGTTTACTCGCATCAGTTATCTCTAGACTTCTAAATGTAGATTCCAAAAAATCGACGAACTGCGGCCAGTTTGGCATCTCATCTGAACCTATTGTTAAATGGTACTCCCACTGTTTATGAGTGGCTTGGTCTAGCTTAGAGGATACTAAATATATGATAATAGCGTCCCAGCTACTTGTGTCAATGCCCAGATTATTCAAACCTTTCAAACAAGAGGATGTAGTATCAAGCAATTGTTTTACAGCACTTGCAGAATCTGAACTTATTTGTCTTTGCGAAAACAATGTTTTCATGATAGTATTGCAGTTATATCTCTTATTATTATATCTCTTAGTAAGCTGTTTCCATGCTTCTACATAATTAAACTCAGTTGTAGGAAAGTTTCGTATTAATTGTTCCGGTTCTCCTATTAAACTTCCTTTTAAATAATGAAGCTTTTGTACTGCTGACAATTTCACGTTATTATGTATTAAACATGTAAACATGTCATAGAAACTTTGCCATTCATTGTAATTACCAGAAAAGGTTGGCAGTTGTATTCTGGGTAATTTAACTTCGCTAATATTAGATGTAGACTCACTATTACATGCAACGGAGTTAACTGACTGCATTATGCACTTTGTTTCCAAGAATGGTTCAAGAGCTTCCTTTAGAGATGACTTATATCTAATATATAGTTCCTCGAACTTATTGTAGACATCCTCAGTAAAATAGGTATGCTTCAATTTGTCTTCCTTTGCTATTCCGACAACAATTTCGCGATGTCCCTTTTTAAAATCACTGTACAATAGTTCTAAGCTCTCTAATCTCGTCTCTAAGTATGGTTTCTTTATTCTCTCTCGTGGTGACTTTTTAAAGTTAGTTTCAGCACTGATTAACTTTTCACAGAAATCTTCTTGACCCGCGATCAGCGCCTCCATTGTTTATTTCTGTTATTTTGCACAACAGTAATTAATGTTCACAAATTCCACTTTAATTTAATTTATTATGCAGATTGAAGTATTTTTGTATCGTGTTCATAAGGTTATAAGTAAATAAATTTTAGAATTTACAACTGCAACATAACCTCAAAATTATATGGGTTTTTCTTTCACAAAATATTCATAAGTTCACATTAATCTGGCATGTAATTTCTGTCCCTGGTTTCGGCACCATGTACAAATCTCACAATAACTAACTCCACAAGAAAACTCAGATATTTACACAATTCGTTTTTAATTAACTAAGAAGCTCACTCATGCTAACAAACTCAAAAAATCACACATAAAAAAAAACAAAAGACAAAGGACATACCAATTTCAAATTCGAAAGAATATAGAACGTATTTTAGTTAACGCCTCTTTGGTTAATTTATACACAATATATAATAATATCCAAAAAAATATTTTTTGGAATTTTTGTCTGTTTGTCTGTGCGTTTGTGCACGCTAATCTCTGAAACGGCTGAATCGATTTCGATGCAGTTTTCAGGAATATTTTGTGACAGGTCCCACTTAACATATAGGCTACTTTTTATCCCGGGAAAATGTTTTTATGCCGGATAATTTCGACATTTTGTTTTTTCTGTAGTCCACACGGATGGAGTCGCGGGCGTCCACTAGTCTTCAAAAAAATTGTTTTCATACAAAAATAAATCCGATATTCTTTTTGATCTCTCGTATCGAAATTTGCCGTAAGTCGCTCTTTAGGATTTGCACGGATGGAGAATGAGTTTTATTTTTTTGTTTCATCAAAATCCGTTCAGTACTTTTTGTGGGAGAAGATAATTACATTTTACATACAGCAATTCTAATGACAGTCTCGTACTAAGTACGAGCACAAAATAAGATGGCGGGGTGCGAGGGGATTGAAGTAATTTATGAAAATTTAAACAATATTTCTTTAGGCGACCTCGGAGATGCAACTGTAGCCATTCTCGAGACACTCAGACAGACAAATTCTCAACGTTTTGATTGAAATAAGAAAGTTAAGGAAACGTTGATTTACATTTTGATTTGAAAATTTTAGTATTTTTTTGTAACGGGTATAATTAGGTTCATTTTTAACTTCTCATATAAAAAAAAAAAATTGTTGTAGTCTCCTAATATGTACAAAAAGCTCGTATTCGTAGCATTACTACATTTTCGTAGCAGCCGATCGTGCTACGGATTTACTACGGACTACGTCTCGACGCAGTGTGCAATTGTGCATTCAAATACATACAGTATCGAAAGGCTTTAAAAATCATTAAAATATTACTCTAATTACAAAATTGACACAAAGGGGGGGTATAAATTTATTTGATGAGTTATGCAGTTGAGTAAATACAGAAAAAAAATTAAAATCTAAAACATATTTACAAGTAGAAAGTTTCCAGCAACTCCTCCACCGCTGGCAACGTGGCCAAAAGGCTGGCCGTATTGCCCCGCTGGATGGTAAGACAGATTCTTTTACAAAATTTATGTTACATATAAATACTTGCGTATAAAAGAAGATAGATTAAGATAATTTGAAAACACACGAATTTAAGCTGATTAAATATTTATGATGGCAGTTATTATTTATTTTATAGTTCTCTACTTGTAATACTACAAAGGAAGTGTAACAAATATTTAGTTACATAAAGTAAACACCTATTTAAATAATAATTTCAAACCGTTTTGCCCGTATATTCGGTAAACCGCGAGCGAATTTTCTCTCTACTTCTTCACCCTTTGGTATTCTTAATATTCTTGTCTAATTAAAAACAAACTAATGCTGAATCTCTACATTACTCACCTTTTAGAACAGCTGCAAAATTTCTCGCAGTTCATTCAAAGTTCATTAAAATCTAATCTAACACCAATATACGGACCTACTAAAACTAACACTACTGTTCACAACCAATTGAGTAGCCTCTTAAATCCTACCAAACTAACGTGTACGAAAAGAAACCTAATCTAAAAACCTACGCTCATTAAGAACCTAATTCAAGCGCGCGGTGACAGCGCGTTCGTTATTTCAAATTTTAAAATTGACAGTTTAACTTTTTAAATTTGTGATAGAAACTTTTTACGCAATGCTGGCTGGTTGGCAGCGCGTGCTTCGGGGTTCGGCGGCGAAATTGCACTGAGCTATCAGGCAGTGATATGGGTAGGTCTAGGATAGGTGTAGGCTGTAGTACTAAGTACTTGTGTGGGGCCCATAGGCGGAGAGCGAGACTGCCGAGGCTTTTACGCTAGTTACAGGATGAAGTTGGTAAGGGCGCTCGTATACCCGGTCTAAAAAATTTAACTGCCATGCTGTACCTATGTTTCGTATGTAATTTGTTTTCAATATTTTCATAACTTAGAGACTGCAAGTGTTTGTGAGTTCTGATTCTATTGCAAAATTCAGGTTTAAAATCGCAACTAAAAATAATTATGTATGAAAGTTTAAATAAAAAAACATATCGACAAATTAATGGTCTCTTTTTTGGAAGTTAGTAAATAAGGCTGCTGCTATTTATGTAAAAACAAGACTGTACCGTCAAAATAACTAAAAATTCAAGTATGAATAAAATAAACGTAGAGTGAATACAAAACTACTTTACTTAAACGAGACGTTTAGTGATATTTTGTATAATAATGGCTTTTTACTAAATAAATTTCACCACATCAATTTACTTCTAATTTGTCAAATGAACTAAAAATACCCAATTTCAAAGCTTTTTTCATCAAACATTTCTATCGGCCACATTCGGATTCCAAAGGTTAAAATCACAATTATACCACATTATTCAACTCGGTGGTCAAATTTCGAACTAAGGGTATTACACCGCTTTGTTATTGAATCATATTCGACAGTAGCGACACTTGAAATGCCCACGTAAGTTTGTGCCACAATAGACGCAATAGGCCGAAGCAGTCGAACGAATTCGAAATCAAACTTGGAACATTATTGCTTTCTGCGTCGTCGCGCCAAGAAATTTACGACAAAGGTTCCGTATGGCTGTACCGACGCTGTTCGGGCAAAGAGTGGACGGTGATTGGACTACAATCGTGTACTGTCGATGACAGGAATATTGGATAGAAATATTTACTAATGGCTATAGAGAAAGGTGTGCTGAGGACTACGGATTCTGATATTCAGAAACTACTGCCAAATGATAAGTCCTAAGGTAACAAACATCATTCTTTTTAAATTTTAAGTACCTAGACTTAGTTACTTAATAAGGTGTGTTAATATTTTGAAGTTAAAACTTACAACTGTAGGTCACCTCCAGTCCCTCTACTAACCCTCAAATTTGACGACTTATGATTGCGAGGACAGGCAAGTAGGTACAGTAGAGACTAAAAACCAGATCCGAGTGTGTAACTTCTTACACCCGCTATAGCATAATCTTTTGAACTAATCTGTCAATTATTCTAAAGAATAGCACTTGTACTATTTTCGTCAAAAAGCTTATAAAAATAAGCATTATTAGGAGATAATAATCGTTATTCTCTATTCTAAATTAATGTACAGAAAAAACTGAAGCGAACTGTACCAAAAGATTGAATTCCGTACAGCGCCATCTATGAACGGAAATGGGCAGCGCTTAGCCCAGTTGTGATTGCACCGTTCTCTTTGAGAGCTCGTTGCAATTTGGCGGGCTTTGTACGGTTTTGTTTGTTCACGTTCGTTTCCATTTCGAACGCTCGGTAAGTGTGAGTCGAGGCCGTGTGTCGACTTCTGTGTCTAAACAATTTTCTCGATAGTTTCTCTATCTTTTTAGAATATCGCTCTACATGTGAGACAACATACCTATTTACAATGACAAGGAAACATTTCCCATTGCATTGGTTACCGGCCGCTAGATTGTTATATTTGTGTCTGAAAAGCGGCCGTAGGCTTACCCTTACCACGTGGGACTTAAGCTAACTGGTGAAAAGTGGGTTTGCAATCTGCCCATGAGTATGATGGGCGTGACTATATATAGTTATATATACAGGATGTTTTTTCGTTGCCACCCTTAACGAAGGGTACGTACTCTATACATCAAATAAAGTAAGTCTATGCCAAAAAAATGCTGGGATAGGATTGGGATTTTTTTTTGTGTTTTTTTATTACTTGATCGGGTGAAATTTATAGTGTCCAGTGTTTATGCTAGTTTTTTCATAGACATATATTAATTATTTGTAGTGAAAAAATCTTGCCACACGCGTTAATGTGCATTTATGCAGAAAAACGCTGTCTATTTACTCAACTTTGGACCCTAATATTTTGGAAACCAGACACTTCCCAGGTATGCTTCCATGGAGAAAAATGATCGTGATGATGAGGAGATTCCGTAGTTTTTGGGAACGTTGACGAACAAAAATCACCCTGTATTAGTATGTACAACATACCTACATACCTGATGTGCCGATGCGAGGCTTCACTAGAATACACCAGCCTTCCGTGCGTGTAGTGAGAGTCGACTAAGGAACTCAGGCATTCTCTCAGACGATAAGGTGACAACTGCCACTGGTCATTACGAGTACTTTCTGTCCCTGCTGTGCTAAACGGTATTAATGCGAAAAGAGGGCTGTAAGAAGTTCTAATTGGTTATCAAAGTTAAAATGGAAATTACTTTATTTTAAAGCTAGAAACTATACCCTCAAAATTGGTCAGAAGTGGCACCATGTGGTTCTATCGGCCCCTGGTGCTCCGCCTACCCCGTAAGGGATAAAGGCGTGATTATATGTATGTATGTAAAGCTAGAATCTTTAAACTTATTTATCAGGCCTCTGATTAAATTCAAACTCAAAGTTATATAGCATCCTCAATATGTTTGACAGAAGGTTTGACTGTGAGTACATGCAACATTGTCATATGGTGTATGTACTCACATCCAAGCTCTCATAATGCGAGAGCGAATATAATGTGTATGGAATAAATAAATACTACTACTAATAATTAATAGTTGTCAGAAAATCCCTCATTATATGAATCTACATACATACATACATATAATCACGCCTTTATCCCTTACGGGGTAGGCAGAGCACCAAGGGCTGATAGAACCACATGGTGCCACTTCTGACCAATTTTGAGGGTATAGTTGAAATGGACAAGTTCGGTTAGTAGTGACAGGTGGTCAGCCCATGGCCTACAAAACACCAAGACCCTCTTGTCCCTCTACTGACTCAATCACAACTCAATCGCAGATAATATCATGAAACAGCTAGTACCTACGGCAATACATCAACAAACTACGGCTAAAGTCAATTTATCTTCCCAAACTATTCCGAGGGAGACAAAAACTATCATCATATTTAATTGAGTGGAAATATCCCTTGACTTTTTATTGCTATTGTTTGACCTGGTTCACTTAACTCGAGTGTTTTGTTGCCGATTAATTTTAAAACCCTTTTTTTTACATACCTAAATCTATACATATAATAAAATTGTAACGGATCGATGTTTGTGCACGCTAATCTCAGAAACGGCTGGACCGATTTCGATGCAGTTTCAGGAGTATATTATGACAGGTCCCACTTAAGATATAGGCTACTTTTTATCCCGGGAAAATGTTTTTATCCCGGATATTTTCTACATTTAATTTTTTTCTATAGCCCACGCGGACGGAGTCGCGGGCTTCACTAGTACATAATATTACACATACGGTTAGTTCCTGAAACTGCATATGAGGTATGAAGACTACTATTATTTATTTTTAATAAACAGTGTAAACGTAGTGTAATTATGTATTTAAAAAAATTGTATTTTTTCATGTAAAATTTTGGTTGGTTTATTAAGTTTTCATTTATTTAAATTCAATGCTGCTCTGGGAGTGAATAAAAACGTATAATACTAGAGCTTCTTCTCTTCCCGGGCATACTGTATAAGTCAGTAGAGGGACAAGAGGGTCTTGGTGTTTGGTAGGCGATGGGCTGACCACCTGTCACTACTAACCGAACTTGTACATCTCAACTATACCCTCAAAATTGGTCTGAAGTGGCACCGTGTGATCCTGTCGGCACTTGGTGCTCTGCCTACCCCGTAAGGGATAAAGGCGTGATTATATGTATGTATGTATTTATTTAAAACTTGTTAACCTTTATTAAAGATACCTATTAAAGTGTTAATTGCCAATATTTCAAAGAAAGAACTAATTGAGTATTGTACTTCGGTACTTCTCACGGATTAAAATATGAAATCTATAGAATACAAGTTAATTTACAAACTTCATAAAAACATACTATAATTTTATACACATGTTTTTTCATCTCCAACAGAATACACAGGTAGACTAGATTTGCATAACAAACTAGGCGCCCTGGAGACTTGTCGGTGCCTAGATGTCGCTAGTGTGCACTTGGTCAACTTTGTTATGTCATGTTTGCCCATTGTATAAAGCGCGTGTTTTTTAATCTGTGGATTTAATCTATATTATAAGTACTTCAATAGTAATATGTAATTTGATTTTCAGGTGAGGAGAGGCTAGTAAATTCAAGTTTGTGTTAATACATACATCGATGAATTAATGAATCAATTAATTATTTATTAGTGAGTTTTTTTTATTATTTTATAATCCTGGAATTCAAAAGATTTCCCGAAGTACTCCCACGAGCACGTTAAGTTAAAACATACTCCTTTTCTCATATCCCAAAATGGCAAAAAAAAATAGCCTAGTTAACAGTTACCGGTAGCTAGATTGTTGTAATTGTGCCCGCACAGCGACGGTATGCTCACCCCTTACTATGTCGGACTTAATAGGCTAAGTCCCACAGGCTATGACCCCATATATACAGGATGTTTTTTCGTTGCCACCATTAACGAAGGGTACATACTCCATACATCAAATAAAGTAAGTTTATGCCAAAATGCTGGGAAATTATGTAAATTTTTTGTATTTTTTTTAATACTTGATCGGGCGAAATTATATGCTGTTATAAAAGAGCGCCTAAAGTTAGACTCACTAACTAAAGTTAGACATTTGACAGCATAACGTCAGATAATGACAGCATATCTGCCAAATTTAGGTCATGTTTAGCTTAAAGTATGTTTAAATTCTTTTGTAATAACACGGATAGTGTCCAGTGTTTATGATAGTATTTTCATAGACAGATATTAACTATTTCTCGTGTAAAATGAAAAATATGCAGAAAAACGCAGTCTATTTACTCAACTTTGGACCCTAATATTTTGGAAACCAGACACTTCCCAGGTATGCTTTCATGCAGAAAAATTATCGTTATAATGAGAAGATTCCGTAGTTTTCGGGAACGTTGACGACCAAAAATCACCCTGGTATAGAGCGTGGCTATATGTATGTATGTACCTATCAATAACGCAGTTATAATAATTTCATCAAGTTATACATACTTAGAGATAGATCCAAATTATAAGGGACCACATTCACCAACGTCACCGTTTTTCAAGTCGATCCTAGTCCGCGCACCTGCGGACAAGTTAGTCTGCAATTTAATTAGTTATGGAGATAAACCCGGCCGTTTGGGACCGCCGACGGTCCATGGAAATTGTTTTCAGTTAGTTTGCTTGGTTTCAGAGCTGGGACTGTTTGAAAATGGAAACATGCAAGACCTATTTAGTGTAAACCTCCTGACATCGTTGAGAAAACAAAACGGGAAGACGATACTTTCGATGGATTTCTTTTTGTCGTACTAAGCAGTACCATAGTCACTGGTCAATGCTTCAAAATTCGTGTCATCAAAATTAGAATAAAGTGGCTGTGATATAAGTGATCCGTTTTCTGCCATTTGGCTACGGGACTCTGAGAATGGTGGATTTTGCCCCACTAGGCTTATCACTTAAGACCTATGTACCTACCCCATAGTCAACACGCTGTGCAGCGGGTCAGTGAACGAACGCAGTGTGATTTTCAGACTATGTTGTCAATATAGCGCTGCTGTCTATCTCCCAGAAACCCTTAACCGCCGGGCAGATATGGGGTGGTGCTATTATTCTCTGCCGACACTATACAGCATTTACATTATCTATACAAATATTATCTCTCGAAATGTAGCAGACTGAAGTGGCAGTGGGCCGGCCACATCTGTCGTAGAACCGATGGACGGTGGAGTAATCGGGTTCTCAAATGGAGACCACGCCTCGGCAAGCATAGCGTTGGACGCCCTCCGGCCAGATGGACCGATGACTTAAAGAGGACGGCTGGTACTCGTAGTGACTGGATGGCAAAAAGCGGGTGGGGCTGTGTCGGGGCACACGGCCGTTGGTTTTAACGTGAAACGTCTATGTTAGCGAATCGCTTTTAAAGTAAAATATTGAAATGAAAACAAGATGGACGCTGTTTTAAGTATTTTAATAAAAAAAGAACAGGTACGTAATAGAAACATAAAATACATAGCAAATGTTTATATATTTATTGTCACTTTCTGGTTATTTTAAATAGCAGCCGCCCACGACTTCGTCCGCGTGAGGGGGCGTTGTACCCGTGCGAAGCCGGGCAGGTTGTTGTATAGACTGTAGCCTTCCTTGGTAAATGGGCTATCTAACACTGAAAGAATTTTTCAAATCAGACCAGTAGTTCCTGAGATTAGCGCGTTCAAACAAACAAACAAACAAACTCTTCAGCTTTATAATATTAGTATAGATATAAATACTGTCCAAATTACACTTATTTTTGTATAAATCAATCGGTTCAAATAAACTTGACAAACACACGAAAGAATCACCACGCTATAAAGTCGGAGTCACGAGTTACACTGAATAGAAACAAGCGTGAGCGCCGGTTTCGCACAGTTATCGCAGTATCCCTCCCCCGCCGCCCCGCTTGACCCCGACACGAACTCAATGTCATAACAGCGAGCTGACTATATAAGTGAAATATTTACACCACATTTTTGTTTCTAAGACTAATAGTTTTTTAATTATTAAGGTACGATGATATAGACCATTTCGTTACGGTCCAGTTTTTAAACCTGGTACCCGTATGTGTCGGCGCGATTTTAAAGACGTTTCACGTCAAAACGGGAGATCGAGCCATGTGGCGTACTCTAAGGGAGGCCTACGTCCATCAGTGAACTGCAATTGGCTGACGACGAGGACAACAATACAAAAAGAATGTGGTGTCGTGGGACACCAGTTAGGAACGAAGTTCCTTCGGCTAATGTAGAATCGACACAATTTGCAAAAGAAAAATCGTGCTCAATTTTATTTAGGTTTAAAATGTATCTATAATGTGAGTATTCGCGCCTGTCCATGAATTCATGAGTATATACTATGCATTGGCGGGGTGGAGTAGTAATACATAGAGAGAGAAGGGATGAGAGAACGAAAAGAAAGAGGGAGAAAGAGAAAGGTATTATACACTACTCGCTTGTGTATACGACTGTCGCGCCTGCGCACGTCTCATTTAACGGTTTTATTCCACGCACTTTTTCTTACGGTTTTACTATCCCTTTTTTTTTCAGTTCGGTCGCGCAGCAAAATCCCTATCTCCTCCAAGCCTGCCGTAAGGAACTTCGTTCCAATATTATAAAGCTGAAGAGTTAGTTTGTTTGTTAGTTTGGTTGAACTAATCTAAAATCTTTCACTTTATAGCCTATTTATCGAGGAAAAGGCTAAAGGTTATACAGGTTGTAACAAAAAAGGTATGTTAAGCGAAAAGCTATGTAAATAGCCCACTATAGAGAACCTATCCACAAAATTTGAGACCCGAAATCACATGTTTATTTTTCCCGATAGTATGGAGAATTTTTAAATATCTCAGGAATTTTCATACAATATTGAAAAATAAAAATGTGATTTAGTGTCTCAAATTTTGGAAATAGGTTCTCTATAGTGGGCTATTTACATAGCTTTTCGCTTAACATACCCTTTCTGTTACAACCTGTATATGACCCGCCCCGGCTTCGCACGGATGTAATGCCCTTTCACGCATTATAAATAGACATTATATTAATCGCAGCTATCAGTGAATGCAGCTGCAATGCAATAACCAATCAGAATGGAATCTCATCATTAACAATATAGCGTACAATTCAATTGGGAATGAGCGCTTAATATTGACCTCAGTTTCAGTTATTCCATATGTAAGGTATATCATTGAATTTCAATCAATAAATCCTTTATTACTTGTAATAAAACCAGTGAATGAAATTCGACTGAAACGAATAATTTCTTTGTTTTTTTAACTCTATATTAACCTTTAAGTGTGGACGTGGAGTCTCACAGGCTACTTAATGTTTACGTTTTCATAGTTTCACCTATTACCCCCCCGCACCCCGCGATTGAGCGGCTCAGTAGCTTTTGTTTTAGTTGCCAAACTACCAACGAGGGAGGAGGTTGCGTCGTCCGGTGAATATCACGTGAGTAATAACCATCAAAAAATTTACTGGAGCCTGTCAGGCTACACGTCCATTGTTGTCATATAATATATTTTATAAGGGCGATTATGTTTGTTTCAGATTTTGTAGTACAAAATGTAAAAAATAAATAATGCCGGTAATTCTAAATCAAAACGACCATCTACGGGTTCTGTTCAAGGCCATGCGCGAAAAATTTTACGTGTCGCAGATCCAACTTTCGAACAACAAGTGAGTGAGTTGTTAGCTTTGGATCAGTCTGACAATGAAGAGAATATTGGTTACAGAAGGTATCCAGGATCAAGAAACCATTCAAGGGTCCAGAAGAGCATGTAGAATCTGTCCCGCGAAAAAACATAGGATGACTACTTATATATGTTTGTATTGGGTGCAAGAAACCTGTGTGTCTCCAATGTTCTAGACCTTTGTGCACTGACTGCCAATAAATCTGCGTTATTAGACTGCTGTTAAATTTTTTTGTATTAGTTACCTGAAGTAGGTGTTTTGTGTTTTTTGTTCCTTATGCATTATATTTTGAGAAAAAAAGACTTATTTAGTTATAGTAATAAGTTTGGCTGTTTTTAATATCTAAAAATGTTACCTAAGTAAATTTTGACTTAAAAGTGCCATATTTTTTTTATTTTTAACATGTCTATTATTTTTAAAATAAAAGTTGATTACATAAGCACGTTATTTTATTGCTAAATCCCTTAACTTCAATATCCAATCAGTTTTCAAGCAATCTTATATCAGATTCTCAAAAAAAAAATGTGTGCATATAGGAGCCTGTGAGACTCCACGTCCGCAGTAGTGTTAAGAAAAAATGACGTCCATACTTAAAGGTTAAGCTGATGGAAATCTCTATCTATAAGCAACCCTTTGTTTAATATGTAAACTTTTTACATAAATAAAAAGAATAATTTAATTAAAAGTATAATTAAATAAGCAGACGCAAGTTCGCCCGCGTGGACTGTAGAATGAAACAAAATATCGAAATTTATAATATTATAGCTGACCCGGCCACGCGTTGCTGTGGCTAAAGTTTTTGTTATATTACATTATAGTAAACAATCTAAGTGGAACAATAAGAGAACATCAGTCACGGAGTTTACTATGCTTTTTCACACAGATGGTATTTGTAAAAAAATATGGTGATCTCCTTATTTGACTTTCTACTACTATAACCCTTTAGTACAATGAAATTATTTACGAACAAAGACGAAAATGTTGATGTTGGTATACAAATTCACTGGATTGAGATTTGAAGGGGAAGTACGTTGAACACAATTAATTAAAATGTTCTTACACTTGATATTAAGCAGAAATCAATAGGTACAAAATAAAAATTCATCAGATTTATTATTTCCATTTAATTTTATAAGAAATATAAGTATATTACAGTATAATACAGTAAATAACATGTGACGCTTAAACTCATGAATGAGGTAGGCAAGGCAGACAGTCTTAAACTTATAAACATTAATATCTATTTTTTTGAATTATAAATACTTTCAATTTCAATTTAATTCAACACCAATCGGTGCACAATGTTTTTGGTTAACCTGTCTTTAGCTAACACAAATAGATTCGACGGTTTCCCAACACGTGAACACGCAACATATAGTTGCCCATGAGAAAAACATGGATTTTCCAAATCTAAACCACAAATGGACATTGTTTGACCTTGAGATTTATTTATAGACATGGCGAAAGCTAAACGAATTGGAAACTGTAGCCTTTTGAAGGGTATGGTAAAATCTGATGGTATCATCGGAATACGTGGCAGCAGGACCACTTTTCCTTTAAACTTCCCAGCCAAAATGGTTGCTTCAAGAATGTTTCCGGTGATCTTTTTGATGACCAAACGCGTACCGTTACATAATTGAGGTGGATTCAAATTACGGAGGAGAATAATAGGGGAACCAATCTTTAATCGAAGATTATGTGGTGGCATTCCAGGGATATCTAATGAATTTAAAAATTCAATCGGAAAATTTACACTTTCATCTTCATCAACAACAGTATCGATTGATTTAAAAGACATCAGATCGCCTGGTAACAACTGTTGTATCTGGAAGTTAATTTCGTCAACATCAACGTTTTTGGCTGCCAAAATCGCTCGTTGACTAAGCCATTCATGATTCAAATAATTATTCTGTATATCCCGGAAAATACTCTGAATCAATTCATTTTTATCCTGAACAACAGTGCAAAAATTGTCTGGTAGTTTAATGCATTGCGTATTTGGTTGCAGTTCTAATTTACCGTTCCCAATATCTAGTAGTTGTTCGGAAAATATTTGTGCTGATGGATCATTTTGCAATTGTACTCGCATATTTATGGTCAATCGAAGTGTTTCAACACTTCGCCATAAGAATGATTGTTTCAAACATGCATTAATCTCATCCGCGAAAGTAGAGCGAGGTATAACCGGTAAGGTCTGCCGGAAGTCACCAGACAAAAGTAAGATAGCACCACCGAAAAGTTTATTATTGCTGTTTAAATCTTGCATAGTTCTGTTTAATGCTTCAAGTGAATATTTGTGTGCCATTGTGCACTCATCCCAAATTATTATAGAACTCTTCCGCAACACTGCAGCTATTCCACTATTCTTTTTGATGTTACACATTGCATCTGGTTTATTATGAACGTCCAATGGCAGCTTGAATGTTGAATGTGCTGTTCGCCCACCATCCAGTAAAGTAGCCGCAATGCCTGACGATGCTACTGCTAATGCGATTTTTTGTTGCGACCGTATTTTGGCAAGAATCAACGATATTAAAAATGTCTTACCGGTTCCACCGGGTGCATCCAAGAAAAAAAAACCCCCTTGTTCAGCAGCAACAACCAGCATAATCCGATCATAAATGATTTTTTGTTCTGCTGTCAGTAATGGTTCACTGTTCATGATAATTGTTGCTAAACTTCCATGGTCATATTGATTTTCTCGTTGTAAATCGGTATTGACTAAGTCGGTGGCTGGACGATTAGGTGATGGCATACCATAATGATTAAGTGGTAAATTTGAAATAAGAACACATAAATCCTCGATCAAGACCAATGCTTCATTGTACATCTCTGGTGTATAATCTATGTTTTGGCATTGATTTGTTTGTCTAATTCGGTGCAAGATGTCTTCTGTCATACAATTTTTATATTTTTCCCACAAAGTTTGTGCTTGCGAGGGATAACATGTCGTCAAAATAATTGCAAACAACTGACGAATGTTATTCGGTGTTGATGTCAACGCAGCATCAGCAAGCGTTAAGTCCCAATGGTTATCGTCTTCTAGCAATTGCAGTTCACGACATGCATCCTGGTATGTATTGAATACTCGACCATTAACTGTTCGTAAAAATTCAAAAGACGTTGGTCCGGGAACATTCACCAATAACAAACGTAAATAGAAGCACTCACGTTGCTTTGGATGTACCGTGTAAAGTCTCCCCAATGTCTTAGCTTTGAATATGCCTGTAATGGAAGGATGTGGTTTTCCTTGTTTCCGTGGCTCCCATTTTTTACTGGATTTGTTCCATGTGAAATAACGTATAACATCACCATACACCAATGTCTTCGCGAATTGGCCAAAAACATCAGGTTTTTGACACAATGTAAAAAATTCAGTTAGAGTCGTTTTCGGAGCTTCGAACGCTCTTTGGAGAACATTTTCTTCAGTGAAGTATACACGTTGACCGTTTTCAAGATGTATTGCCAGATGTTGGACAGCAGGATCTCTTTCGTGGATGGGAAAGCTGAGAATATGCCAAATAGCTTCATTGCTGCTAATGTATCTGCCCATTTGGTATCGTGCTATTTCGTCAATTTTATTTATGTTTTGTACTTCAAATATGGCCAAATCACTGCCTTTGTTTACATATTTACAAATATACTTAATTGATTTAACAGAACTGCAAAGCTCAACATTGATATGAGCTTTGTAAGTTTTTGAAAGTATTGGTGAGTATGGTACCACCCACTGATTATCAAACTCAACTTGATTTGGAAAGTTTGGCAGTAGCATTGTAAATGTGTGGCCACCATTCTCAGTACTTCTGCGGCGATACATTGGATAACCATCAATATCCGTGATCGTGTCATTCGTATGCGGCTTTGGGAAGTTTTTTTTACATTTTCCATTTTCCATGCACGGTGACGTCATGTTGAAAGCACCGCATGGCCCATGGATCATGTGTTTGGTGACAATATCAAATAATTCTTGATCAATTAATGGGTCTGGAATTTCGGCTGAAATTATTTGATCGATTTCTTCAGGACGGATTTTATCTTTAAGCCAAACCAAAATGTGGGCATGAGGCAAACCTCGCTTTTGCCACTCTATCGTATACAGCCAACAACGTGTGATACCAAAAATTGAATATTTAACAATAAAATCAATTAAGGATTTCAATTTTTGTTTAAACACACGTGCAGTTAAATCATGACGATGAATGGCTTGTTGTCCTGGCAATAGTAGAGTTTGTATCTCTTCCCAATTCGGATTACATGTGAATGTAATAAATAAATCCGGTCGGCCGTAATGACGTACGTAAGTCATCGCATCTTGTATGTATTCCTGCATGTTCCGTGGACTGCCGATGTAGCTTGAAGGTAAAATGAAACCATTACCGATGTCATTGGGATTTAAATTTCCATCGATGTTTCCAGCAACAGCATCTCGTAAGTGAATATATTCTTCCGATCGTAGTTTTGCCTGGTTGAATCGAAGGAATCGCAAGCGTTCGCTTTCGACCTTAGCATACATATCAACAATGTATTGATGGAACAGCTGACGATATCGAAGGATATAATTGTCTTGATGTTGTCTAACCATTATTCGGTGTGCGTAGTAGTTCATTGAGCTAACTTTATTATTTCTGTAATCACCTAAAAAAATAAAAAATAAAATGCAATACGAAATTAAAATCTATACATACAGTAAGAAAGTAAATAGATAATTGTCAAATTTACCGGTATTTGGATCATACTGTTTGATATTAAGGTGATATTCATCTTGTCCTTGCCAAAATATCAATGGATATTGTAGGGCGTCATATGAACGGTGTAGATCCGAAATCGTACTGACAGTGTTGTCTCGCCGTGTAATTTTTATAGATCTTTTGTCAACTGGATCACCAACCATGATAACAGCAACCTCATCAACAGTTGGAGCGTTGAATCTACCAGCATGTTCACCTAATGGTACTTTGTCGGCTTTTATGACGATTTGATAATTGTCATTTTGCAGTCGTGGCGAAACTCTTTTGATCAATTGAATTAGTTGATTGTGATCTTCTAAAAAATTTTCCAATAATATCACAATTGCTCTTTCCTCTGCTTGTTCAATAAAATTATACAGGCACCGAGTCGTCACGCGCTCTTCACAATCGCCCATAAAATAAATTTGAAGAAATTTCGGATTGTTATCAGGCATTGGCATCAGTGATCCGATTTTATGGTACACCTGGCCTTGAATTTTGAATGTAGTTTCAAAATTACGTCCATCGGATGCACGATCGCAAATTTTAGTTGCCCCAAATGACGTCATTTGGAAGCAAGAATTGAATTTGCGTATCTTACGCAAAAATAATTTGGAATCATCTGAATTGCCAGTAAGAAGGGATAATAAAGGCTCCGGCGGAGCGGGTAGAGGTGACAGCACAACTTTTCCTGATGCGCAGCACATGCCAGCTGCTTCATTCCGAAATTTCAATGCCTGACAATATTGACATACTTTATCCATTCCACCGATAGCAATTTTTGAATGCGCTGAGTAGTTAATATCTGGTGCATATTCAAAGGCAAGCCGAACGAATGATGCACGTGTTAATGAGCGGCTGATCCGTTGCCTTTGTCGATCTAGTACTCGTACTGTAGCTATGTTTCGTTCTCGTGCCGCTCTTGTTTTCGTAATATTTTGTTGCAGACGTTCGTCACGCTGTTCTTGAGATTCTTGTGCACGACTTTCTGCAGTCCTGATTCTTTGAGCTGCATTTCTTGTTTCGATTTGTTCTGGTAATTGCTGAGCTCTTTCAACACGTTTGCGTCGTGCCTCTCTGGTGCTCGCGTTGTTGAGGTTAGATTTTTTCGGTGGCATTTGACTGAAAATAATAATTTAATCGTTTAAATATTAGAAAGAGGAACTGAAAAACATGTTATCATAGTACATTGAAATAATATGTGCAAAATAATTATCAATGGAGGTTAAATAAAAATAATATAAAAATTTTTGTACAATTATTGAAAAAGTGTGGGGAGCTTTGTGCCATTTTCTCATTGATATATTAATTAACTTTTATAAAACTATATGATATTACTTACATGTATGAATTGAAATTATTGTTCCTGTGCTCCTACTGTGGCTATGTCTCGTTCTCCTGCTGCTCTTGTTCTTATGATATTCTCTTGAAGACGTTCGTTACACTGTTCTTGAGATTCTTGTGCATGACCTTCTGCTGTCCTGATTTTTTGAGCTGGATTTCTTGATTCAATTTGTTCTGCCAACTGATGGGCTCTTTTAATACGTTTGCGTCGTGCCTCTCTGGTGCTCGCGTTGTTGAGGTTAGATTTTTTCCGTGGCATTTGACTGAAAATAATAAATTAATCGTTTAAATATGAGAAAAAAAAATTGAAAATCATTAATTAAATTTTATAATTATGTGATAATACTTACATACATATATTCAAATTAAATTATAAAGTTTTGATCAATGAAGCACAAATAAGTAAAAAACAGGATTAATTTCACTGTATTATCTTCATTATAATATGAATGCAATTTACACTTCAGTCTAAGTAACACGTGGCCGGCTATGCTAACACCAAAAATTTAAAAAGTGGAAATAATTGAATTATACGGTATTTCGTTCACTACAAAATAAATTTAATTAATTTTATAGCGTCAACAACACGTGGCAATTATGCTGTTAAAATGTAGCTTATATGACACGTTCGTAGATTTACCAAAGCAGCGCCATCTATTGATTACTTACTCAACCAAGTCGAAAGGTATCGACATCTGTTAGAATCATTTGGAGTTAACAGATAATTGTGACTGTCAAATAATAACAGACAAATAATTAGCAATAAATTAAAATTGCGACTATAATTTGAGATTTAAACTATCCTATCTCTCAAGTTGGATCGAACTGCACATGGTGTGCGAATTTTATTATAATCGGTTAAGTGGTTTAGGAGTCCATTGAGGACAAACATTGTGACACACGTTCGTAGATTTACCAAAGCAGCGCCATCTATTGATTACTTACTCAACCAAGTCGAAAGGTATCGACATCTGTTAGAATCATTTGGAGTTAACAGATAATTGTGACTGTCAAATAATAACAGACAAATAATTAGCAATAAATTAAAATTGCGACTATAATTTGAGATTTAAACTATCCTATCTCTCAAGTTGGATCGAACTGCACATGGTGTGCGAATTTTATTATAATCGGTTAAGTGGTTTAGGAGTCCATTGAGGACAAACATTGTGACACACGTTCGTAGATTTACCAAAGCAGCGCCATCTATTGATTACTTACTCAACCAAGTCGAAAGGTATCGACATCTGTTAGAATCATTTGGAGTTAACAGATAATTGTGACTGTCAAATAATAACAGACAAATAATTAGCAATAAATTAAAATTGCGACTATAATTTGAGATTTAAACTATCCTATCTCTCAAGTTGGATCGAACTGCACATGGTGTGCGAATTTTATTATAATCGGTTAAGTGGTTTAGGAGTCCATTGAGGACAAACATTGTGACACACGTTCGTAGATTTACCAAAGCAGCGCCATCTATTGATTACTTACTCAACCAAGTCGAAAGGTATCGACATCTGTTAGAATCATTTGGAGTTAACAGATAATTGTGACTGTCAAATAATAACAGACAAATAATTAGCAATAAATTAAAATTGCGACTATAATTTGAGATTTAAACTATCCTATCTCTCAAGTTGGATCGAACTGCACATGGTGTGCGAATTTTATTATAATCGGTTAAGTGGTTTAGGAGTCCATTGAGGACAAACATTGTGACACGAGATTTATATATATTAAGATTAAGATTACATCACATGCTGGACGAAGTCGCGGGCGTCCACTAGTTTATAATATTAAGTTGTGATGTACTAACGAGTACGTAGCTAATGCAATTCCAAAACAAATATTAATGTTAAATACTTAATTGATATATAAGCGCAATTAAACATATATTAATAGATACTCGTATCATCATACATAAATACATCAGATTGTCTCTACGTTTTGTCCCGACATTTGATAAAGCAAGGTAGCCAATACCTTGTATATTGTTCATTACCGTATATAAGCAATCTATAACTTACATTGTAAAGTACATACCAATAAAAAAATTCAATCAGACAGAACTGCGTCTGAGAGAATAGGTTCACACAATAACCCGTTGAGGCTGGGCAGTTAAATTTTACAGTTATCTTCGTGCGGCTCCTGACTAGATAAGCCCAGGTATACTGGAGTTAGAACAAGGATGGGGCGTGCTCATATTGTAAAGTACATGATTTTTACAAGAGTCTGTGATTGTTATACAGCGATTTTTAGTACATGTGAAGGCCATAATTTTTTTATGGTCATGTCATGAAATTGTCTGTTAGATGAAATGATTAATCCATAATCGTGATGTGGTGAAAGCATTTTGGTCAATTCCTTATATACTTAATTATCACTAACGATATAGCAACGGTATAAACACAACTGTGTTTCCATAATGGACTAGTATGGACTATGTTTGGGAATAGTAACAATTCTATTCTATTGACATAAATGTGCAGCTAATGCTATAGTTTCTTAAGATAGCGGTGCCTTAATATGATGATGATGATCTCCGAACGTATTTCGGCTAAGGCGACCAATCTCTACGGAGATAAGCCAGGCACGCAGGAGATATTATAGTGCACAAGTGTGTGCGCAAACACAGATGCACTCTCTATTCCGTCACTCTCATAGTCCGATGGGACGGAAAGCCGACGCGACCGGAGAGAGATCAGGCGCAGGACCAACGGTTTTACGTGCTTTCCGAGGCACGAGCTTAGTGACAATTTTGCAACATTAAAATCTTTACATGAAATAAATATGTACCGTAATATAGCGGTCATACTGATATGAAATTATGTAACTGGAACGTTGTTCATCTAATCCCAATTTTATAAACGGGTCTCTAGAGCCACACGCTCCGAAGGGAGGACAATCACATACAGAGGCAAACTCTAACCCGGAAATATGGAAAGCGTAAACGTGGCCGCTATGAGCAGACCTGGCAGTGGACGATCATCGCAAAGGCGAAGAAAGTAGGGAAGACCTGTGGGGAAAGCGCGAACCTCTCGATAGTCCATAACGCTATCGTCCAACTGTCATATCTCATAGATTTTGGTTGCGAGTCGCAAAAAAAGGTTTATGCTTACCCCACTGGAGTCAATTAAAACATGAAGCTTAAAACGGAACGGTATATTAGAGGACTGTTGTTTGCGTACTGTACAGTATAAATTTCTTTTATCTTATCTTATTTTAACTATAGAGGCCCTCTGCCCTATCTAAAGAACACAGGCACATATCGTATGTTATCGAGAAGAGTTTCAGGTCAAAAATTAAAATCATAGCAAGTTAAAATACGTAAATAGTATTATCTGTGGCCATATTGTCATATTATTTTCCGGTATCACCTATATCGCGAGTGTGCTACATTGTGCACATACCCTAATGTCGGCCCCTACATCTGGGTGTGCAGTAGTTTTATCTACTGAGCTCTGCGACTACTGCCGCTAATTTATACTGTTGGAAACGTTCTGTTATTGTATTTAGTTTTCTTTCTTGTTAAACTAACCGAGTAAGAACTTAGTTTGTATGCATATATTTAAGTATTTTGTTGGTTAAATCTCTTTAACGTGTCAATCAATTGAGTTTGCTGTGATTCTCCAATATTTATAGAATAATAAAGACAAGCCCGTGGCTTTGCCCGCTTTGACTATACCAGATCATCATTACATTCCCCCAAAGAGGCAGGCAGAAGTGTGCAAATTATTTTTCACCAATTAAATGAAATTGTATTAGGCGTTACAATTCGGAAGTTCAAACATTCACTATGGGTGCGCCCACCACCGGGCCCTACACCCTCCACTGACCCTCGATCTGATAACTCATAATTGCGACAACAGGCACAATCTAACTACAATCGCCACGAGAAACCAGACCCGAGCACCTAGGATTATTGCCAATTAGCCTATTAAATCCCACGTAGTAAGGGGCGAGCCTACTGCCGCTTTTCAGGTACAAATATAACAATCTAGCTACATTAAATGACACGTGAAATATACCCATTCTCAAACACACTGATCGTACACAGAAAGGTTCATGTAATCAGTTAATCCCTTTCCGAGGAGTCACAGTAAAAATTTTATATATAAAAACGTTATTCAAAAATATACAGCAAGTAGTGGACGCCCGCGACTTCGTCAGCGTGGACTGCAGAAAAAACAAAATGTCGAAATTATTAAATATTTTCCCGGGATAAAAAGTTGCCTATGTGTTAATCCCTCCACACCAAATTTTATTAAAATCGCTCCACCCGTTTTTACGTGAAAGAGTAACAAACATCCATCCATCCATACTTACAAACTTTCGCGTTTATAATATAAGTATGATCTTCAGTACAAATACAATTATTAACTTTAAATTCTACCCCTATAGTCACAGCGGGGGGTAAGTGTTTTTATTTAAATATATACTCCCTACATCTCCGAGAGGAGGCTCGACTATACGTTATCTAAATGGGGTAGTTATTAATGATCTGTATGAGTTTTCACATTAAATGCTTAAGGGTAGGGGTGCATAATGTTACTGAAACAAATTATGGCAGTATCATTTTTTTATTTAAGTTACGAATTGCTTTTTTGTGGTATATTCTTGTGATATGTTAGTTTATGAATAATATATACATGAACGTATAAAGAATAACGGATAGAGTGTTGTCAATACACAGAGTGAAGCATTCATAGTAAGCTCGGTAACGATATTCCATGGAATAGAGATGTATTTTGACGCGTTATCCACCCACACATACAAACCATAGTAAGCTCGGCGCCTAGTAGAAAATACGCATATATACGCGACCCGTCGCCATTACGGTGCTTCAACCTGTGCATTGACAGCATTACGTCCGTTGTTCTTTATACGTTCATGAATACATATACAGGGTGTAACAAAAGGGGTATGTTAAGCGAAAAGCTATGTAAATAGCCCAATAAAAGGAACCTTACAAAATTTCAGACTCGAAATCACATGTTTATTTTTTTAGATAGTATGGAAAATTCCTAAACAACTTAGAAATGTTCATACAATTATGAAAAATAAACATGTGAATTCGAGTCTAAAATTTTGGAAATAGGTTCTCTATATTGGTCTATTTACATAGCTTTTCGCTTAACATACCCCTTTTGTTACACCCTGCAGAAGCTCGTTTAAAAGCGGGTTCTTAAATGTACGCTTAAAAGATACTCGTATATATGTCGTGGCCATATCGTAGAATTGATCATTTCATGAAATGGTCGAGCATTTCATGAAATGGTCGCATTTCATGAAAAGTTCAACTGTCTATTGGCCACATCATGATATGGTTTGGGCAGATCGATGATTAAAAATCGTTTCTCGATATGGGCAACTAAACGCCCGATCATTTCATGAAGTGGTCAAGATTATTGATCATATCGTAAAATAGTTACATGAATCACCGGTAGAGGCGCTGCGCGCGTTTTATTTATGTGTGAAGATGGCGGATTTTTCTTTTTAGGTTATAAAACAAATTAAAGAGAGTAGGGTGACTATGCAGAAGAAGTTCACGGATAGTGTGTTATATTGTATAATGTATATTAGACTTAATGGTGGTTTATAATAATATTGTTAAACAAAAACCTTAGATTACGATAGGTTAGGTTAGGTTAGACTATGACAAATGACGCACGAGCCGAGCGAGCGGAGCGAGCGTGCCCAAGCAGCGTCCGGCGATGTGCCAGATGCGAATCGCTTTTGTAAAGTCTTTTATGTTTTTAAATATTATATTGTGAAAATATCACATAAATAATAGCAAAAAAAATCATACCATCATACCTTATGGTATACTTATATATGGTGTAAGCTCTTACCACATTCGGATTTTATGGACACCCTGTTAATACGATTTGGCCAAACGTGGATGACAAAATCGTGAAATGTAGACGATTTAACGATCTGGTCAAATTGAATTGGCCACTTCATGAAATGCGACCACTTCATGAAATGCTCGACCATTTCATGAAATGATCAATTTAACAATATGGCCGCGACATATACAAGATGTTTTTTCGTTGCTACCCTTAACTAAGGGTACGTACTCTATACATCAAATAAAGTAAGTTTATGCCAAAAAAAAATGCTGGGAAACGGAGTAAATTATTTTGAAAAAAAAAATTAATTACTTGATCGAGCGAAATTTATACGGTGTTATTACAAAAGAGCGCCCAAAGTTAGACTCGATTTAAATATGACATTTGACAATAAAATGTATGGCATATCTGCCAAATTTAAATATGACATTTGACAATAAAACGTATGGCATATCTGCCAAATTTAAATATGACATTTGACAATAAAATGTATGGCATATCTGCCAAATTTAGGGCACGTTTATCTTAAAAATTGTTTAAATTCTTTTGTAATAACACGGATAGTGTCTGTGTTTATACTAGTTTTGTTATAGACAGATACTAATTATTTCTCGTGAAAAAATCTTGCTACACGTGTCTATGTGCATTTATGCAGAAAAACGTAGTCTATTTACTCAACTTTGGACCCTAATATCTTGGAAACCAGACACTTCCCAGGTATGCTTCCATGGACAAAAATGGTCGTGATGATGAGGAGATTACGTAGTTTTCGGGATCGTTGACGACCAAAAATCAACCTGTATACGAGTATGTATTAAAATGGAACATCTGGTAATAATAGAACGAAATAAAGTCATTTTACATCCTATATATCCCTACAGACGCGAGTAATATCCATCAAACATATTCATTTATCCATCATGTTACCGAATTTTAAATAAATAAATAAATTTTATTAGTGTACTAGTGGACGCCCGCGACTCCGTCCGCGTGTACTACAGAAAATACAAAATGTCAAAATTATCCGGGACAAAAACATTTTTCCGGGATAAAAATGTGGCCTATATGTTAAGTAGAACCTGTTACAATATATTCAGTCGTTTCTGAGATTAGCGTGCACAAACGCACAGACAAACAGACAAAAAATACAAAAATCTTTCTTTTGGGTACTATTGCGTTGATTCTGTTTCTCTTATATCTTCCATGTTCATACAGCGATCCGTTACATTTTTATTATATTATATACATAGATATAGATATCAAACGCATGCACATAGCAAATTAGCATAGGACATCCTCTAGTAGAAAGACAGCAATTTTTTTTACATATTTATTACAAAATCTAATAAAATTAACTATCCAACAGCGACATAATAGGCATATACAGCCTCCACACGGCTGTATCATGAAAGGCTATAAAAACAATAAAAATAAAACCCTATGGAGCGTAAATGGCGGATGATTGCACTAATGAAACTACCCTTCGTAATGCAACACCTGAATGTTAACTAATCTATTTATATGGACTGAGTAATATACAGGTTGTTTTTTTGTGGCCACCTTTAACGAAGGGTACGTATTCTATACATGAAATAAAATAAGTTTATGCCAAAAAAAATGCTGGGAAAAAAAAATTGAAAAAAAACAATTAAATTCCTTGATCGTGCGAAATTTATAGTGTCTAGTGTTTATGTTGGTTTTTTTTATAGACAGATATTAATTATTTTTCGTGAAAAAATGTCTATGTGCATTTATGCACAAAAACGCAGTCTATTTACTCAACTTTGGACCCTAATATTTTGGAAACCAGACACTTCCCAGGTATGCTTCCATGGAGAAAAATGATCGTGATGATGAGGAGATTCCGTAATTTTCGGGAACGTTGACGACCAAAAATCACCCTGTAGAAAATTGCTACAGATAGTTATATTCGATTATAAAAAACTACTTAAAAAATAGTTTCGAAAGAAACCATATTGCGCCTCATAAAAGCTTTAGTTTTTTTATGTATTTATCTAATCATAAATCATGCTGTATTATCACTGACTTAAATAAACCAGATTTTTTAATATGTTTATAACCATGTAAAAAGGAATACTGAAGAAGGCCTATACTCAGGCAGTGAGTACCTACAGGGGGCTCACATAAAAGTTTAACTTAAAAAAAAAACAATTTAAAAAATCCAAAAACCCGATTGCGTAAAAAACAACCAGACTATGTAATAATAAAAAAAAAACTGAAAAGATGAAAACAAGCACTTAGATATTCAGTGGTCTAGAATTCTATAATATTATTATGGAATGAATACTATTGAAGAACATAAAATATTTTCTAATGATCGTAACATAACTACTGAACAGTCGGGATCCATTATCCGACAGCCAAGCTAATATATTATATAATATTTCAATGCTTGTTTTCATCTTTTCAGTTTTTAAAGGAACATACAAACATACATACTTACATACATACATAGGCTGTTAAACACATTATCACTCCTTTGCGTAGCCGCGCAGTCAGGTAAAAATTGTACTAGACCAAAATCGGTTCAACCGTAGACAATTTCGTAGCACATCTACGAATACGCGTAGTCATGGTCTACACTCGTAGCCCTTCAATTTGCTATGTAAATTCATCTTTTGTCAGTCTCTCTGTCGGTCTCCATTTTTCTCGGACACCATTTGGTACGCAATGCCCACAAATTGCCAACTGGATTGGATAAACGCTTCACTTATGTGATCTTGTCTTGGAGAAACTGTTGTTCAATGTGAATCAAGACGGTGTTATTACAGAACCACGTCTTAAGTTAGATACATTTTATAAATGATAATAAACAGCAAAATTTATCGAATATCTGTCAAATTTAGGCAATGTTTTGTTTAACATATTTTTTCCTTGTGATTATTTTATCGTGCCATATACATAATTCAATTCATTCAGTCACATTTATTGGTCACAATTACGTACTTTGTAAGGCTAAATTATTATTAATTTTATTATGTTGGAAGTTTTTAATACTCTTTCAAAATTATTAAGTAAAAAACATCGTAGGAGTCGACCAAGGAACTTAGGGAACTTCTCTCAGGTAATGAGTTAATGACTTGTAATCGTCTGATCGTTTACATACTTTTTTTTTTTTTTTTTCTTCAAAATTAACATAGTCCCACACTAAGATCCCTAAGGTCTTGTGTCGTGGGTACTAAGCAACGGTATATAAATACATAGATAAGTATATAAACATCCATGACTCGGAAACAAACATCAATATTCATCATATCAATGTTTGCACCTACCGGGATTCGAACCCAGGACCTATGGCGTCGCAGGCAGGGACACTACCCACTAGCCCAAGCGGCCGTCAACTTTGGGAGTATGATATAAATATAGATTTGGCTGTGTTCTTGAAATGAACCCAGAACTGCAGAATCATAAGGGAGATATTACAGACACGTTTAACATAGCATATTGGGAATATAACATAGTATACCAAGCAAATGCGTAAATAGGCAAACCGATCTTCGCTATAATGATAGCAATACCTCCTCTGGGACAGATTGGCTTATCGTACCATTGTAAATCACATTAATATGCCGCCAGGAACCAACTAGCTAAATAAACGTGTTTTCAAAACAGACTACTAAAGTACCTGGGTGGTATGCCTATGGAGTAGGTAGAGTCTTGCTTTTAAATTTAATTTAGTTAAATCGCTATTTTTAGGCCTAAATAATTCTGCATTAACGATTTGAAAGTTTTTTATATTGTCTTTGAGTAGAAACTTAAGGTAATTCACTAAAATAAAACCGGCCAAGTGCGAGTCGGACTCGCGCACCGAGGGTTCCGTACAAACCTGCAAGGTTTACAAAGTTCGTTCATTACGACAATCGAGTCATAACTATGGTATTTTTATTGCAAAATGAAATTCATAACATTACAATGAAAAAAAAAAAAATTATAAGTCAACGCAAAAACGCAAAACGCAAAAGTACATTTTGCGTTTTTGCGTTGACTTATAATTTTTTTTTTTCACGGGTTAAAGGCAATTAGATCTAAGTATTTGATATGAATTTCAACTTGATAGCTCTACGCGTTCATGAGGAAAAAAGTAATAAGTTTATATTTATTAAAAAATATATATTTTGTAATGTAACTAAAAATTTAAGGTTTTCGGAATTTTTCCTTTATGTGTGCTATAAAACGTTGCTTCATGCCAAATTTCAAGATTCTAGGTCGACTGGAAGTACCCTTTAGGTTTTGATTCCCTTGCGAGTACTTGCGAGTTTCAAAATATGCAGCTTAAATTGCTGTTTCTTTTGATTGCGTTGACATAGAAGTTTGATTTTGCTACAGCTTAAAGGTATTATAGACCTGAGTATTTGGTATGAATTTCAATTTAATACCTCTACGCGTTTATGAGGAAATGGGTAGTAAGTTTAAAATTATTAAAAAAAAATATATTATGTGATGTAAGTAAAAATTTATGGTTTTCGTAATTTTTCCTTTATCTATGCTATAAGACGTTGCTTCGTACCAAATTTCAAGATTCTGAGTTCACGGGAAGCACCCTGTAGGTTTTGATTCCCTTGCAAGTGTCGAAAATTTGCGGCATAAACGGCTGTATCTTTTGATTGCGTTGGCTTAGAAGTTTGATTTTTTCACAGCTTCAAGGACAGTAGACCTGAGTAATTGATATAAATTTCAGCTTCATACCTCCACGCGTTCCTGAGAAAAAGGGTCTTGACAGACGGACGGACAGACGGACAACAAAGTGATCCTATAAGGGTTCCGTTTTTTCCTTTTGAGGTACGGAACCCTAAAAATATACTTCAGTAGTCTGTTTATCTCTCGTCTAAAATGAGATGACTTGATTTATAATTAGTATATCAATCTACCTAAAACTTTATCTACCTAAATTTTATCACATCAAGGAATCACTAAAACATTCTTCGTATCATATATACATAATGGGCGATAATTATACTTGTAAGGCAAAAACGAGAGGGCGCAGTATGTATGTAACATATTAAAAAGAAACGTTGCGTTATATTAACTCAAATTCTACCTTAGTAAAAATATTTTCTTCGCGTCAGTAGCAGGATTTAAAAAATAGGGTAAACGTTGCAATACTTGGCTAGTTTAATAAGCTTCTACTACTATCACTACTCATTACTTTACATAATTACACTGGTTTCTTTATGCCTATAATATAATAGGTATTCTATTATATTTCTTACTTTTAGGAATTTCAAAACTGCTAACTAACCGGCTTTACTCCGTTGACCACTGACTCTCAAATCTGACAAAATGTCGGCAGGGCATGTCTGCCCGTTGGTTATCATAAGAGGCGATTAAGGGTGGAAAGTACCACCTCCCATGTTTCTTTCTGTCCAGCGTGGTCATTATGGGCAAAGATCCGTGCCCTAGGGGAGCCCTAAGTCTAACAGAGGACTGCAATATGTATAAAAAAGGTATTTATTACTTAATTATAATTAAATGTAAAACAGTTAAAATAATAATGCTAGTTACTTATCACCTTTAAAACTATCAAAAACACAATTTTTAAAAGCTAAAATAACTGGTCTGTAACAGGAGCACTATCCCTAACGTGTCAGTAATGTCGGGCGGAAATGACGGTATCGCCAATATCCGGCCGCGCCGGCTCCGTACAGGCGTGTTTACTCAAATACCTCATTTACTGCAGTTATATTTAAATAATCAATCAAAAAATCCTTATAAATGCTCCTCAAAAGTAAAATGGGCAAACTCTAACTTGTTATTATCCTGTATTGTCTCACTTGGTGGGCAAACACCTCCTACCACGTTATCCACTTGACACTAATCGGTTGTTCTTTCCGCCAACTATTATAGTAGCAGTCCAGATTATTCATCATCATATCCTTCCGTGTATGTCGTAAGAGGCGACTAAGGAAGTCACTAAGGAGCGTACCCTCAGGATGCCTCAGGCGATAAACTAGCAATTCATCTCTGTTATTCTACATCCACATAATTCGTACCACCCCATGTCTGCCCGTGGGTATCGTACGAGGCGATTAAGGGTTTCCGGGAGGTGGGCCGCAGCGCCTCCCGTGTTGACAACATAGTCCAAAATACAAACTGCGGTCACCAACCCGCCTGCCCAGCGTGGTGACTATGAGCAAATACCCCCCATGGTAGTCTTCTGGCGTGCCCTGGGGGAGGCCTTCATCCAGCAGTGGACTGCAATAGACTGATGATTATTATTATTATTCCATATCTAAAACCGCTATGACAAACTTGGCTGTGAGATCTCCTCTGTGATCCTGAAGTTTTCGCTATGGTAATGGTCTCATTTTAGGAACGCAGCCTAGAGTGTATCTATGAATGTATCCAATATAAATGTTACAGTCATGAAATAGATACAGTGAGGAGATATAACTTTAACCATATCATCGTCAATGTAGCTTCATGCAAACACTGTCAAAGATTTTAACTTTAGTCCACCTTCGCAAATACACTCCAAATATCTATAAATAAAAAAAAACCTGTGCCAAATCTTGAGGTTTCCGGCGACTCGGTCCGTAATTAACTCGTTCCTCATTATTCTTCTTCTTTGGAATCAGAAAGTTTGTTATTTAATTTTTACATTAAACACTTTTTCGCTTGGCTGTACTGTTAGGCTTGAACAAAAGTTTTTTTTAGTTTTATGAGTGGACCGAGTCGCCGGAAGAAAAATATTTAACCTCCAAATCTCAAACAATAGCAGACAGTCGTCTATAAATATATAGCTTTTGACAAAAGCTATGTTGCGTTGAGCCCATATTAATGTGATAGATATAGGCCAAAATCTTGTATTTATTATATACCAACCTATTTTTATTTGTTTGTTTATCGTATATATTTTTTTTCTGATTAGATAGGCAAACATTTGACCGCCATCGTGCCTGATGTTAAGCAAGATGCGGCTTAAGGTGGTACATGTTTGCCTAGAAAGTTTGCCTATTCACTCTAGCTTTGATTTATTATTATTTAATATAGAAACTGGTACGATGTTACCTTTTTTATAAAGCCAATATAACATAATATCAATTACGTGCACCACTAGCATTCGATAAGTTGATAGTCGCGTTGATTTATATCAAGTGGAAATAATAGAACACCTCCATCCCATATTTGCTCTATGCCACATCAGTCGAGGCATAGCAGTTAGCAATCTACATATCGAGAGGGTGGCCAATGATGAGATGATTGGCTCTAATGCCTTCCGTATTGGAGGTGATCTCATATATTGATTCCCTTCGAAATAGTCACGCCAAATCTAAAATGGTTTATGTAGGTTTAATAAATAGGAGAAATAAGAATTAGCACACAATGCTGTTTTGCTTTATGTTATACCTAACTAATTTTATAAATACGAAAGTAAGTTTATTTGTTTGTCACCTCTTCACGCTTTATTTACTCATACCTTTTCCTTGAAATTTTGCATACATATAGTTAAGAGTACGCAGAAGGACATAAGCAACATACATTCTACAAGAGACACTATTTGTAGAAGATGTCTATAAACAAAATATCTGTCGATTAAGGACTAGCGGCCAATTTCTATACGAGAGATTAAAAAGAATATCGGGTTCTTTTATTCCTAATTTGAAATTTTGTATGAAAACAATTGAAGATTAAATCTGAGATATGCAAAAAATCTCTCAAGATCGGTTATAGAAATTGGCGGTAAGTGCTTCAAACACTAGAGATCGTACTGAAATGTGAATTACATTGGTTTTCTAATGACATAAATGATAAAAAACCTAAGAAAATCCTTGCTCACTTCCGCAGAATCAGACTTAGAGTAAACATGAAAAGAAAAAACTTTTATGATTGACTAAAAAAATGTTTGCCAAGACTTTTAAAAGCGTTTCTCGGTTTATTTATGAATTGCGATTTCATTCGGTATTCATCATGTAAATTGTTGGCAACTTCTTAAATTCGAAGACAGGTAAGTAAAATTAGCAAGGAAAAGTTTTTTTTTTGAGTTCTGTAGTCCTATAAATAGTCCCTTGCACGTCCGTCGGTTACGGCCAAATTATTCCTAATATACTGGAGCAAATAATTAAACTAACCTACAAAATTTCACCATGTGTAAAGGGAATATAAATTAGAAAAAAAAAAAAGTTTTTTTTTTAAACCACACTGCATTGAAAAAGGGTTCGTTACGAGTATGAAGTTCTCAAACATTTATTTATATACAATAACAATATTTATTGTAGTAAATTTACCGAACCCTCTCAACGTGAGTTCAACTCGCACATGGCAGATTTTTTTTTTTAATTTCTCCTTATACAGTAATGCTTGGTGTTCGCGATTAAGAGTTTTCTTTTCCCAGAAATTAACATGGAAACGTACTTTCGTTTATCTTTAAGCTCCGGATTTTTTCCGATGTCATTAACATTTTAACAGATTTCTTAATTCGAAGTTTCTAATTAATATGCATTGGATATTTGAGTTTCTTGGTTTTCTTGGAATTTAACTATGAATTTATACTGTAAACTTGCATACAATATGACAGTACGATATTCAGAACTTTGTAAAGGAAGAATTTTCATAGTGTCAGGCTTCCTTATCAGCTATATACCTACAGTGTGTCTAGGATAAAGTTAGCGATATTTTAAGGGCGTGTTGTACACTACATTTTATCGATAAAACACTCCCATGTGGGGGTACTACTGCCCACTTTTATCTGAATATTTGAGTAGCGGTACCAGAGTGATGGACTATGGGCGCTCGCGCAAGGGTCAATTTCAAATAACAATAAATTCAAAACTATGTAATAAGAAAAAATCAGACAAATTTGGGAAAAAAATGTACATATAATTTTTTCATGTGGCATTGCTGTTTTTTAGTTTTTTTTCAAGTATCATATGTTTTTTTTCTAATTTGAAAGATAGATACTATCAGCATTCAAACACAGTTTTTTCTTACTTTTTAGACCTTTTAAATCCAGAGATATTGACAAAATTTACGACTAACATGAAAAAATTTATTTAAAACTCAAAATAGCTGTCATTTCTAAAAGAGGGCAGTTAGATCCCCACATGAAAGTATTTTTATCGATATAGTGAAGTGTACAACACGTCCTTAAAACTCTATCCCGGACACCACTGTATATACCTATAAATGCGAAAATAAGTTATAGTAGTAATGAAATAATAAGAAATGATCAAGTTATTGGCTAATAAACCTAAATTATCCTCTATGTTTATTTATAACACATAAATATCAGAAAGATGCATCGTATTTGCAATAAAAAAATTACTTCACTGAAAATTCATATTCAGACAATTTCATGGTACTTTACTTCATAACCAATTTCGGGTGAAAAATATTGAGATTAGTAAAAAAAGAATATCATATCATGGGTTATTAACTAAGGTAATAGGAAGATTTTTATTCTGGGGAAAAACATCTTTTTATAATAAAATACCCTAATTTTGGTGGCTGATTTATCAATGGAACAAGTTACGATTCTGTCATACATTCAGTAGGTTAAGATATTTTTTTTTTGTATCCTTTTACATTTTACATTTACCCTGAAATGGAGTTGCTAGAACTTCAGGATCATAAAAGAGATCCTAAGTCACAGATAGGGGATAAATGTAAATTATTAGTATCTGAGAAATCCTGATTGTTTAGGGATTTAGGTGCTGGGCCGACGGGAAATTTCTAGAAGTAATGTTACCTGGGTGTGTTTTCTCTTCTTTCTTCTTCCGCGGGGAATCTCTCGTAAAGTTTGGGTTCACAGTTCACTATAGACCACTTTTAGGGTAAGGGCACTCTTATTGGGTAGATCACACACGAAAATTCACTTGCCAAGACGCGAGGTCGGTACTGCGATGGTTGGGCAACAACTACTAGCGTGGCCGAGCGAAAGCACACAGGGCCCGCGTCCGGCAACGAAGAAAAGAGCGGGCAATTCAAATAGGGAAATACAACATTATAGTTTTAACATTGATCCTTAGTGTCTACTAACTTACATGTACAGAAGGAGATGCAGCTGATATATTCTTCAGGACTTTTTCTAAAGTATTAAAATAGGTAAATTGCATACTATACAAGTCAGTGGAGGGACAAGGGGTCTTGGTGTTTTGTAGGCGATGGGCTGACCTCCTGTCACTACTAACCGAACTTGTACATCTCAACTGTACCCTCAAAATTGGTCAGAAGTGGCACCATGTGGTTCTATCGGCCCTTGGTGCTCTGCCTATCCTGTAAGGGATAAAGGCGTGATTATATGTATGTATTTATGATGTAAAATAGGTAAATAAACCGATACTACCTACGAGTTCTCATTGTGTATTTTATTTATTTCTATAAACATTCTTAGAACTTCTCACCAAAAGCAATAGACTTTAAAAGCAGCACAATAAAAACACCAATGACTAACTAACAAATAATGTAACGCCTATTACATCAAACAGAATCAAGCTCATTTCTATTGACGACTAAATTGCCAGCATTCCCGTAATGCTGCCTCCACGCTATTAGTAAAAGCCATATTTAAATGCGAGCGCTATTACCATTAGTGCTATTGCTGCCCATCCGGTCAGCATTGACGACTATTCAGCGCTCATGGCCGGTATTGTGCGGTGCATGATGGGTGTATGCATTACTTTTGGATTTGTATAAAAATGTTAGCAATATTAGAGTGGTAGTACATATGCCTAAGTAATTGTATTTGGAGGTTGTAGAGTAGTATTTCTCGATCGAATCAATAGAAGTTATTGAAACATTTGGTCCAATAGGAAGCCTTTATTGTCGCGCATTTGTGTACCTAATCACGTGATAAAGCCTAACCATGATTGGTGGGAATGTTACAGACAATGTCAATGCAAGATGATGTAACATTGTCTAACCACCCAGTACTGAAGAAATTTCCATAGACATAGCTTCAAAATTAGGGATTTTCTGACAAGTTAAAATAACTGTCAAAAATAGATTGGCGTGAGCGAATCTCCTACCTAGTTACTCCCTTCTTCACCTCCCCTTGTAAGCGACGTAAGCGACCATACACAATTTCGAGTAGGAGATTCGCTCACGCCATCTATCCAGGCGATTGGTACTATTTTTTTACTTTTAATAGTTAACAGAAAACCGCTTAGCTTATTATTACCTAAAACTTGTCAATCAATATGTCATTGTTATTATGCGTATAGTAAGAAGTGTATGTCAAAAACGAGTATATTTACAGAAGGATACACAAAGCAATAAAATTAAATAGAAAATCTACCCTATGACAAATACTTAAGGACACGATCTTAAATATCGACAATATCGTTAGACATCGGAAGAACTTACGTACAAAATATAAAATTAAATAATTGCCGGTTTTGATTATAGCTATAGCATTTGTTTTTACCGATTTGAAGTCAGTTTAAAAATATTTTGTATCCACATCATGCATCCTTACAGTTTTCTCGTATATCGAACTCGTTCATGTCTAAAACTGAACGTATATTCAGTTAGTTTTCGGTCAATACGCCAGATTTGGAATAAACCCGCTGCGATGGGTCTGGTCGAGCAAGGAGATACCCTGCAGATTTATAGCGAGCCTGCTTACTATTGACATATCTGCGCTCAGGGATATTTTGCTGACTTATCTATTGCTTTGTTTATGATTTTAGAATGCTTTGTTTACAACGTATATCTATATAGAGGAAACATATTAGAGTGTAGATACACTTGTCTCTAACTGTTTTGATATTAACGAAAAGGTCTGTTACAAGTGCTAATTTGAGTCTAGACTTATATAATATCTCCGAAGGTATTTCGGTCATGGCAGCCAATTTCATCGGAGAGTACCCAACTTCGCAGGAGATAATGAAGTGTACACGTGAATTACGTAGGTCACAACCGGAGGTCTCAAAAAAACCGAAATTATTTATATAAATTTATTATAGAATTAAAATTACAAGTAGGTATCTTAAATCTAACTAGAAACTAGCACCTCGTTCGAAATAGGAACTAGGTGTGTCGTAGTTGACCGATGTGCAATCTGAGCTTCCTGGCCACGACGTTCCCACGTTGAAGTAATCTGCTGACGCTGCAACTGACAAGCCCGCGCGTGTAACGTTGTATCTAGGTCGCTCGTATGGACATTATTTATATAGGCTTAATATATATAATTAGTGTATGCGCAAACACAGGTGAAATCTTATAGTCCGATGGGACAGAAGGGCCGAAACGACAGGAGAGAGATCAGGCACAGGACCAACGCTTTACGTCCTTTTCGAGGCGCGAGTTTTATTTTTGTTTTTTATTTATTATATTTACATGCAGCTAGTGATAATTTTACAGCATTCAAATCTCTACATGAAATAAACTTTGCGGTACAAACTTGGATTGATCCTATACACTATGATCGGCAATATGCACGTTATATGGGTTATCACTACATATCTAATCTAAATTTAGGACGTGATTAATTATACTATAAATATTTTAAAGAAATTTTTAAAAAAATCATCCGAGGGACTGGGACTCGAACCCACGACCTCACGCATTCCGGGCTGAGCTATCGGGTCAGTATACAATACTATTTGAAGATACACCAGTGGCCTTTGCTACTTTGAACTTTGTAGGTAGTATAGTTTATGTAATACGTCCCCAGCATATTGTCTTTAACGTATGCATTATACACGATACATTGCCCCCAAATACATACTTCGAATGTACGGATCCTTATCCGCCTCTGAGTATGTTTGCGCAAAAGTAATATTGGAAATTGCATAGTGAGCACATGGTTTTGTTTAGTGATGTGCAGCTTCGAACGTATTATTGTTTTTTAGAGCAGTCAAATGCAGTTCTCGTAATATTTATTTTAGAAGACATATAATTGAGACTTAGATATTGTTTATTTTCCCTAATACAATGCTTGAATATATTTGGACATATATGGTGTTAGCGAAGGCGCACTTCAAAAAAACTGAAGAGTATCATAATAACTAAATCCAAAAACCCATTTAAAAATATGTAATCCAAAAACCACAAACCCCTCAAAACCTTTTAATAATTCTCAATTTCAAGCACTAACTCGATGAATACAAATCACACTCCGTCCGCAAAAAACAAGGAAGACATTAAGTACATAAAAATCCGTTAAAACCATAAACTTATACGAAGTTTCATCAGAGACCGCGCTGGAGTAATAATTGAATGAATATTCAAGCATCTTAATCAATAGAGGCATTACTAAGGTCCTGGAAGCAACCAGCAGCCTGTGAAATTGGACTACTGGAGACAGGGATAGCAGCATCTGGAAGGTACGTGAGTGAGCGAGAGAGTTGTGCTGGCTCGCTTTTATAAATCATTTTTCCTGGCAAGGACTTAGGGCAGGTATGCATGAGATCGAAGTTAAGATTTAGGCGTTGATCGAAAATTTTATATTAGCTCCAAGTAAGATGAATGTTTAGGAGGAGACTTTATAAAGGGTGTATAAGTAAGTCTGGAGATATGTGCGTTTATTTTTTTTTTACAGAGAAGTGGACTTTGTATAACTTATTATAAACTTTTCATTATTCATGAGCCACATCATCATACCTACTGTAAAATACAAATCAATCGTTACAGTACGAGTATAACATTAAATCTTTTTAACTGTGTCAGTCTTGGCATAATTTTACATGGATATGTTTTTGGTGGGATTAAATATTACGTCTATTCATGCAATGTACAACTATCCTTATGCCGCAAAGCGCTGAATCGCGGTTATTTCTCTTTGCGTTTAGTTAATCAATTATTCTAATGTTGTTGGCGAAGACGTGTGCGTTTTGTTCCCGATTCGCGGATTTTTGCCGACATGGAAAATGTTGGTTCAGTTAAAACCATTCACGGAGAATATGCTGAATATTTAATGGGGACTCTGTATTAATTTATCCTGTGGGTGCTTTAAGAATTTTCTTTTCAGCAAAATTGTTTTCTGGCAGATATTGAAATGTTATCTACTTATATATATTTCTTGATGTTTACACACTTCTCATCACGTGTCTTGTAGTCGTCAATGTGTCGTGGGTACTAATGTTGTATCCTGCAAAGATAAGTATAAACTCGAAAACAAATATACGACGTTTTTTGTGGACGCAATATTTTTTAATTCAAGTCCTCTGCTGATGCGATGCTTCGCTGAAATACATCAGCTAGAATACATGGAAGCAGATGCCATGCGTGTCATATAAATCAACTTAGGAACTTATAGGCTTACCCTCAGACTGTGAGCTAACAACTAATCACTGATCTTCACTATGGGTGCGCCCACCACCGGGCCCTACACCCTCGTAGTATTAGTAGTAGAAGTGGTGGGCGCACCCATAGTGAATGTTTGAACTTCCGAATTGTAACGCCTAATACAATTTCATTTAATCACTGATCATTAACATCTGAATCTGCTGTGCTAAATTTTACCATTACTACATACATATATACATAATACGTACGTATGTACGTGCGGAACTGCAGGTCCCGCGGGGAGATCTTACTGCCGCGATTAGCATAGTGGAGATAGACGTAAACATCCCATTAGTACACATTCAGTAAAAACAATCACAATTCGACAATTCAAATTGAATCCGTTCAAAATCCGATTGTTATCAATGACCTATATTACACACCTGGATCACAAAATAACTGGCACAAAAAAAGCCAATCGATGACGTCAGAAATGAGTCGCTGTTCCAATCGGCGTCCAATCAATCCTCTGCAAAAATAAAGCATCACCGCCGTTGGCTAATCAGTTTGCTCGCTGTCCCATGCAGCGGCGGAATTGCACCAATTCCAGCTCTTCGCGTGACTCCTCGCAGGTGTTTGTTTTTTAAAGTCTATTGCTTTCAGATTACACGGACCGATGACCTAAATCGATGTGAGGGTGTTCACGATCGACTTGCATCCCATCTCGTACACACTAATTGCATTAACTTCTTTTTTAAATGAGGATAATGGAACGGCGGAAAGCTGATGTCTGTGGAAATCAATTAAATCACATACACGTACATACAGTTTAGTTCCCAAAATGGGTTAAAAGGAACTACAGGTTCTACAGGGAACAATGGAGACCGAACAGCCACGTTTGGTATAGCGGGGCCAGATCTTAAAGATAACAGCAGTCTCATTTCCTGAGAGAACGCCGTTGACTTCTTTTGTTGCCTCGACATGCACGGAAGGAGATTCAGTTGATGATTTCCAGTGAAGCTCCACCTCAGTACCATGCTACAGTAGTATCGTGTTAGCCGGGTAAGATAGAGGTAAAATTTTGAGCCCTTTTCTAGGTAAGCAAGCATACATTTCATGGCGTTGAAATTTCTCAAGAGATGACTTGTTGAAACATGAAATTTTTTAATACCTTCCGTATAATATATTTTAATCATTCATTGCTTTAGAGTAATTTTCATTTAATTTTTCTGCTATTTGATCCATTTACAATAGGGAATTATATCTCTGAAACTAGGTTATGAAAGTACGCTTATCTTAGGTAAAACTGGCATGGATCCAGTATGGCTGCAGTACTCGTACTTCTCTAAATTAACGATTTAATTTGTATTCTACTACACTAACTAGAGCTTTTCTTAGTGAAGGCAAGATTCAGTAGGTCTAGTCTACCATGATGAGGTCACCACAAGATACGCCATTGACAGATTGTAGTGTGAATAATGAGGAGAACCAGATGAATCATATGGAACTTCGCATAGTGTTTTTGAGAGGTTCGTTTTGTGTCTTATTTTAAATTTATACTACCAGGCAAACCCACACAGACTGGAGATGTGCTAAGAAAAGGACATGGGCACCCGAAACCGGCGAACAATGTGGATAAGACGAAAGAGGTACATTTGGAACATATAAAATAAAGACCTAGTTTCTACCTGCCCTTATTGGTCTTAGGTGTGAGTTTGTGTACGTGCGCATTTTTTAAAAATACTTTCACATGTCTATCTAGCGAAAACACTTCTTATCTCACAAACAGATCATTTCCTTCTCTCTTCTTGTAAGTAAATATTCTTCTTTACTCGACAGGTCATGGTTGGCAAAACAGTACGCCATCTTGAATTTGACAAATCTCCAAAAGTTCGACAACGTACTGCAATTCAAATGCCCCGTCTGGGCAGTGATAATGTCGCTTCCTGGATTCTAAGCCTCTTGATATTCAAATGCTGTTTTAGTTTTGGCAGCCAGTACTTTATGTGCACAGTGGGCTATATACCGTCGGACTAGCTTTGGTATACTATCAATGTAGGTACTCAGGATTTTTAGTCAAGTCTCTCGACATAATATAGTATAATGCCAACTTCAGGTTTTTATTTTGTCCATGATCATTTTAAAAAGCTATAATATTTAAAAGTTTTAGTTCCCAAAATCCTAAAAAGAATGCATTTTCGTAGTTAATCTTTTGGAATATTTTGAAAAGTTCGATTAAATTCAATAATAAGCTAAAGAAATTGTAAATCATATCGTACCTGCATGGTTATAGCTTTGAATCTATCGTCTAAAAGTAAATCAATAATTCCGATACCACATAATACCATACCACTGTGCAAAAACTATACAGAACAATTCAGTCCATATTTTATTTGTGAGCTAATAAAAAATCTCAGTACAATATTTTACAATCGAACTGCCCATGTAATGGAAACAAAAAATATTACATCTAGACTACATAAACTGCACTCGCGAGAGAATAGTGAAATCATGCTTTAGTACTGTTGTTTTTATTTCGAGCGGATTTTAATTATTTTCTACTTAACTTAGAAACTCGAAAGCTTGGATCTGTCACAATTAAAAATCAAAATCACAATACTATCTTATTTTGATCTAGCTATCTTTGATATTAAGACAACTATAAGGTATGTGGTAACCTTTGGTAACAAACGTCCACTTAAACTACTTTTTTTAAAATTCCAATTTCAAAAGCTATCGTCAAGTAATATTATCGGCCCTCGGTGCTCTGCCTACCCCGTAAGGGATAAAGGCGTGATTATATAAGGTCTATCTAAAAGTAGTGATCATATTTTGACATGAAACGAGGTAAGTAAAAAGAAACAACTTTCACTATGGGACCAACTGCGAAATATTGAAAAAAAAATCAGCTGTTCCATACAATCTCGAATACCTAATTACTGCACTAAAATGTATGGAACAGCTGATTTTTTTTTTTCAATATTTCGGAATTGGTCCCATAGTGAAAGTTGTTTCTTTTTACCTACCTAGTTTCGTGTTAAAAGATAATCACTAATTTCGGATAGACTTATGTATGTATGTTGTCAAATAGTCGGTTTAATTCTATTTTTTGTATTTAATAACCTTTTTCCACATAATATCATTAAGTAGATACGAGTATCTTAGTCTATTTAGGTATACCATTTTCCATTTTAAACAATGCCTTTATTAGTAAAGTTTCAGCACAGCACAGCCAACAGCTGAACAAACATTTTTCCCTTTCACTCTTTCAAAAAAGTGGCAATAATTTTATTTTCGACTTCACAACTGGCAATTATTTCAAATTACATCCAATATTCAAACAAAGTGACACATAACGGACAATAATAGCTAACTAACAAGCCGTGTGTCGTCCGCGTGTCTGTCATTATGGAGTATAATAGTTATGGTGGTCAAGGGTAAAGTATTAGAGCGAGAGGGTTCTGTATACTCTTACAATAGGGTTTGGTGTACCACTCATTCCCGCCATATTGCAACTCTTAATTAACCAGGATCAACAGAGCGACCAGAAAAATGCAAATAAAACACATAACCTCATTTATTTGAATAAAAAACCCGTCTGCGTAAAGAATTTTGACCCAGTGTCTCTCTCATGACTAACGACGAATCTAATGATGCCTCTTAAGCTCAAATGTGATACCGTTTAGCCGAAAAAATATACATAATATAACAACTTACATACATACATATACTATGTAACCATGCTTCTGTCGCAGTCAGAAAAAATTACCTAGTATTAGCAGTCTTGTGGCGTGCCTTGGGGGAGACCTACGTCTAGCAGTGGACTGTAATAATAGGCTGATGATTAGTATTTAAATCAGTGGTTCCCAAAGTGGTCCAGGTGGACCCCCAGGGGTTTACAGGAGACTCGATGGGAGTCTACGTTGGCGACAATAAATTTGTATGTGATGTAGGCCTGTAGGGGGTCCACCAGAACCAGTAAACTTTTGAAAGGAGTCTATGAGAAATAAAAGTTTGGGAACCCCTTATTTAAATGAAAGTGAAGTATGAAGAAAGGCTTACTGAACTCTTAAGCCATTTTTTGTATGTGTCTGTCAATTATATAGGTGTGTGGTTGTCTTTATAGTCAAATAAAATAACTTAAACCTACTACAGAAAATTAAATGTATGTATAAAGTTGCCATCTACCGGGAGGGTGCCCAGGAGGCTGGCAGCATTGCCACGTTGAATGGCAATGCTAATTTTTTGTCCAAAAAACAGGCCAGCCTTCTGGTCACGGGAAGTTTCAAACAGGCGTTTGGAAATTTCCCGGTAGAGGCGGTGAGCACTTGGTCCCCACGGTCCCAGTGTCTCGACGCCAAACGCCCCAAACATGTAGTCTCCTGGGAGACCTGCATATTTGCGGCGCTTGGCGTTTTCCGCCGAACATGCAGCAGAACCGGCTTTGGATGATGTACCGCCGATGTGGGAGGCAGCAAGAGTGTCAACACAAGTAGCATCCCAGACAAGCGGTCTACCCATCTCCCAAGGCACTAGGGTCATACCGTCGGGCCTTTTCCCATCATCACGCGCCAAGCCATTGGGTTCCAGAACTGCTGGCGCGTTGGCTTTTCCTAGGGCCCGACGGATAGAATCGTTGATATTTGCGTGCCGTGGGAGACGGCCCAAGCTTCTGATGCAGGTGGTTGTCTATACTATGATTTTATAAATTATTTATTACATATTTTTGTTTTAGTTACATATATGTACATATTTTTCTATATAAAAATAAAATAGAACACCTTTAAAAACACACGAAACATCTATCATCTATAAAAAGCGACCCCTAAAAGCGCACGTCAAGGGGTCGACATCACAAAAGGGTTGAAATTACAAGACTCGCTGGTCAATTACTTTCCGAATGAAGTCGTAAGGTTAATTGAAATCGTTGGACAAATAATGACAATGAATGACGTTTCACCGAATTACAGGGTAGACGCAAAATGTATGGAAATTGAAGCTGATATAGGGATATAAGGATAGTAATAATAGTACCGTAAATCCTTTGTATATGAGCCTAATAATACCAACTACATATTATCTTCCTAAAGTTACGCTCCTATAACACAATTTTCTTTTTAAAAAAATGTGTGTTAACAAAAATAGTCCAGTTGGCTATTTTACTCGTTTCTCTTGGGATCCTTTGATAAGCTCAAAGTAAAAAAATTGTTTCTTATCTTGGTAGAGAAAGCAGATTGATAAGAGAATACCTACTAACTATTTATAATTTTATAATTTGGTGACCAACCCGCCTGCCCAGCGAGATGAATAGTCACCTCGCTGGGCAGGCGGGTTCGTGACCAAATTACAAATTATAAGGGGCAAATACCCCCATGGCAGTCTTTTGGCATGCCCCGGGGGAGGCCTACGTTCAGCAAGTTTGTTGGAGGCAGTGATTGGTTCATAATGCTTCAAAGTGAAAATTGGCAAATAAATTACATGAAACTGATACATCAACTAGTAAAACCTAATCAGAAATAGTTTGCATCTCAGCTGGATACAGACTTTCATAACAGATCCTCTTTATATTTGCTTCATGGCAAAAGTCATACAAGTTCGATCCGGCCCAATCTAGTTGAAACCAGTATCGGCCAGTTCCAGCCAACTAATTGGCTCCCATGGGACATCTTCTGTCGGATAATGTCCAGTAGCAGTATTTTAATATTGACAGCTCTTTGGTAAGTAATATTTCAATTTATTTCTGGATATAAATCTATTTTCAGTACATCTTTTTTAGTAGTATATAGGTATATTTAATGAAGCTGGGTGTTTTAAGTGAAACTTTAATGTTTAAAAATATTGCAGCTTTCATACTATAGGGGCACATCTCGAAAATTTTGTGATTTCGAGTTTTTACAATATTTGGATACAAAATCAATACGGCTACATCTTAAAGCATTTTCCCAATATTTTTTTTCGAGTTGTGCCCCTATAGTACGAAAGCTGCGATATACATAGGTACATACAGGTGATTTTTGATCGTCAACGTTTCCAAAAAACTACGGAATCTCCTCATCATCACGATAATTTTCCTCCATGGAAGCATACCTGGGAAGTGTCTGGTTCCCAAGATATTGGGGTCCAAAGTTGAGTAAATAGACGGCGTTTTTCTGCATAAATGCACATTGACGCGCGTAGCAAGATTTTTTCACAATAAATAATTTATATATATATCTATGAAAAAACTAGCATAAACACTGGATACTATCGGTGTTATTACAAAACAATTAGACGGCTATCGAACGCGCGATTTAAAAAATCTCTATTTCAAAAACGTTTTTAGCCATCACTCTAGCTGACGCCTAAATACGTTTTTGTAATAGATATTTTTTAAAACAAGCGTTCAATTGTGTTCCAACTGTTTTGTAATGACAAAACTTAGGTTAATTGTCGTGCATTGTCGTGGTTCCGTTTTTAAACAAAGTCTAAATGGCATATGTTTAAAAAAATATCTATTACAAAAACGTTTTTAGGCGTCAGCTAGAGTGAGACGCTGTATAGATGTCGTGGCCATATCGTTGAATTATTTATATCATGAAATGGTCAAAATGCTCTTGACCATATGATGATAATGAATTGATCATTTCATGATACTAACCTAACCTAACCGACCATTTCATGAAATTACTATTAAAGTGATTTGGCCACGACATAGACATGGTTTAAATATAGTCAAATAAAAAGGATAGTTCTAAGATGGTTTTAAACCTGATTAACGTCAAATTTCCGAGATTTTGTTTGACTTTTAAAAAAGGTTTCCATAACAACAAAAAAGGGGAAACTATGGATTATAGTAGGAATATCTTGCAGAGCTTTTGGAATATCTGAACTATAATTTAGTACCTTTACTATATCATAGAATAAATTACGCTAACGTATCACCGTCACTCTGCGAGTGTATGACGAACCCGCCAATGAATTTATAGGTATTGCACCCATTTTTCAATTAAGAAACCCTTCTTATATATATTATTATACGTCATTTCACGTTCTTGTTTCATAATATCTAACACACGCATATCGGTTATACAGATATCAGTATACCTGCCCAAAACAATTAACCCTGAAATAGATTAGTTACAATCATGCCTGGTATCCTCAACTAAGTATGTGACAATGTGACCAAATGTGACACATAATTTCAAATATGTTTTTTTATTACCTGACAAGCAATGATTACAAAATAAAACCTCATTGCTGACAAAGGAACTTTTTTCACTTCATCGTTAATCAGTTTCTGTTAAAAAAAAACGGTGTTTCAGACATAACATATGTTACGTAATTTAAATAATTATTAGTTATTATCACTGGTATTACATTAAGAGAAAAATTATACAATGAAATTTTGTTTCAGTATTTTTAAAATATTTACAAAAGATTTGCATAGAAAGGGAACGTTCAGGAATGAACGAAACGCAGATGAACGAATGTTTCTTTCAAACATGATTTTAACAAGGCACGGTCCTAAATATGTTTTGTAATAGAGGATCTTTAGACTGTGCTTAAAACGTTAGGCATTATCTAGAAAAACACGTGTTAGATCTGTGTGATATTGCTTGGCGTTTCTTTTGTAATGAGGTCGCGTTTTCACTGGGGGACATAATTTGTTCCGCGACTTCGTCGTTCGACACGAAATTAACGTGCCAAGCGCGATGTCGACGGACGTCGGGCGATTTACTTACGGGTTGCACAACTGGTCGCTAGCCGATGATTTGCGAATGTCGAAACACGCGACCATCGTGTCCCCTTAACAGTCGCCAGACAGGCTTTGAGCAGTCAAAACGTATGTCGCTTTGTGATCTGAAAATCGCAGTAGTGTGGTGGTGGCACAGAACAACACAATCTCCTTAAAATTTTACAGCGACTAATACGTGAATGTCGAGCGATAAGACTCTGCGACATGTCGCCTAATTATAACGCAGCTTTGTACTAAATATTTGAATATTTGTTTCTATGGCAATTTGTTATTATATGAATATTGTCAAAATTTGCTGGCAAAGGAACAAATTCGCTCTGTTTTTCACTTTACAGCTAAGCAAGATCTGTGATTTAATATAAATGCTTATTACTTAATATTACTGGTATATTATTATATTAACATATATATTAACTAGTATATATTAACAGAAAAAATTCTAAATCTAATTTTACTTCAGTTTATTTTAAATATTCATAAAAGTATGCTTGGAACGGAACGGTAATGAATGAATGGAACGAATGATCCTGCTCAACATGATTTTAGGTCCGGTTGTTTGGTCGATTTAACTATCGTTATTTCAACAATTTGTCAGTTCAACTAATAGTTGTAACAGAAACACGTTGTTCGAAATATTATTTGAGTATAGTCAAATACAATCAATTCTACTGATATTACAAACGCGAAATTTTGTGAAGATGGTAATTGTATATAAATTTAACAAAAAGTTAGAATCTGTGTCCAATTTTTACCAAAATTAAGCTTGACTACAGATTAAACAACAGGACCTTTGATATGACAAATATCATATCAATACTGTCAATTCTGACCTTCACACCTATCTCTCTCCGTTCTTAGCATAAATGGCTGAGAGAGAAAGGGACAGGTAGGACAAATTTTATATTTAGGTTTAAGTGCCACAGTCAGGGGGTCTACTCTGAAATGCCGCTTTCGAATCTTTCGGTCCGACCGAAGCCCGACCGAACCGAAGCCTTTGACCCTACTACAAAATTGCTTCGGATGTTCACAACTCATTCAGAACCATAGAGAATAATTTACATTGACTAATATTATAAGCTTTCTATTATCTAGCCTTATACCTGTCAAATAGAGTTTGATCGGACCGAATGAAAAAGCGGCGCGATTGATCCGATCGAAGGAAGTTAGTAGTAGAAAACACCTCGATATTCGGCCGATACTTCGTTTATCGTCACTTCAGAGTAGACCCTCTGAATCGAATGGGTCTTAAATTTGTTTTCTATAGAAGTTGTTTAGACGATGCTTAAAACGTTAGACCTTGTCCCACAAAACGGGAGTTTAGACATTGCTTCGCGATTCTTTTGCTTTTTTTTTTTTTTTTTTTTTTAGTTTATCCCGAAGGAAAGGCAAGGGGAACTAAGCCCATACAGCCTAATCATTGTTTAGTAAAATGTATTCTGAATTTATGATGAATGACAATGATGATGAATGGAAACGTCGGGAAAATCCTCAAGAACAATCGTGTAAAGTTAGTCAAAATGAAAAATTATTGCAGTTTTAAACAACTTACATGGTCAAGCCCATTTATGAAGAGATCGTAATCTGCTAAAGTTTTACTCGGCTTACCTGCGTATAAAACCATGCACACGCACTAGATTCACATCACAAGTAATCAAAATATAACTTATCTACCAGAAAACATCACTTTACGGACACATGCAAGCCATTTACAAATAAATTTGGATTTTCACAAGAAAATGACACCTGCACCCTTCCAGCTTTTCCCGCCGAATCACCGCGATTCTTTTGTAATAACACCGTAGGTATAAATTTCACCCGATCGACTAATTAAAAAAAAAATTTACATCGTCTCCCAGCATTTTTCAGGAATCAGGGAATCAGGAAAGATACTTTTTTTTATTTATTTATTTATTTATTTATTTACCCATATAAAATATTATCATTACATACATACATATATACACGACTATGATAGCCAGCAAGCTGAAGTGGCAATAGGCAGGGCACATAGCTCGAAGAACTGATGGCCGATGGAGTCGGAAAGTTCTAGAGTGGATACCACGTATCGGCAAACGCAGCGTGGGAAGGCCACCCGCGAGGTGGACGGACGACCTGGTCAAGGTCGCGGGCGTCGGTTGGATGCAGGCTGCTTCCGACCGGTCGGACTGGAGGTTGGGGGAGGCCTATGTCCAGCAGTGGACTTCTCAGGGCTGTAAATGATGATGATAGCCATAACTATACAATGGCGAAGGATATCTTACTTGTTACGTTTGGAATAGAGAGGTTAGAGGTTAGATATTGCTTAGCTCATTGCCTAAAATCGGGGAGGATTTTGCATAAATATAAAAATTACCATTAAATCATAGAAAATAAGTCGAACTAACTACTAGGAGTTATGGTCGCGACATTATTCTCTATGGTAACATATTTTTTTTCTTATAACTTTAATAAACAATAAAATTAATCTACAGTCTAATAACTATTATTTCAAAGTAAAAACTCATCAACAAGAACAACTGTCGCGAAATAGCAAAATTTGTCATCATAGACCGCCTCAAGCATTAGTTGAATATAAACTTGGCCCACACCTATTAAGTGTCGACATTGCCTTGCACAAAACCGGCGGATCCCTCCGAAATTATTCACCGCACCCACTTTATATGCATGGCAATTTGGATCTTACAATTCAAATTGTCGTTGTAATAATAATCAGTCGGCTATTATGTTGTATTTTGAGCACTGGATATAAAGTGCTATGCAAATTACCTGAATTGATACTAGACTACAATTTGCGTGGAAATTAAAAAACAATGCAAATTTTGGTACCTACCCGCTTCCAATAGCTACATATCTTTACATCTTTTGACACTTCTTCCTAAGCACAGAAGTAATTGTGGTGACTTTATCCAAGATATGCATTCGAAGATATTTCTTCGGTTCAAATAAAAAAAAAAATTGTAACACAATTGGAGCGACTACCAGAGTCCATACAAATATTGGCACTGTCCTTTCAATTTGCTTGCAAGTAATCTTACTTAGGCCTCCCCCAGGGCACGCCACAAGGCTACTACTGTCACAGACGACTTTTTACCCATAGTCACTCTGGATAGGCGGTATGGTGACCGCCAGTGTGATTTTCAGACTAGGTTGTCTACGTGGGAGGCGCTGTTGCCCATATCCCGGAAACCCTTAATCGCCTCTTACGATAGCCACGGCCAGACGTGTGCTCATGCTATACTACTCTACCGACACCACACGGCAAGCTATATAGCACTCCAGCACCTAGTTCTAAGTAAAGGCTTCCTTTATGCCACGCTATTGTCCTCTTTACCGGTTCAACGTACATTACATTATTTATATTCAAGCGTAGATGTGAAATATCTTTTATTCACTTTACCGTGCAATATAAAATCTTAATGCATTTAAATGATTAAAACCATGTTTAACCCTCGTCAGTAATTATATTAACTCAATATGTACATGCCTAAATATAACTCAAGTAAAAAATATTAAAAGCCGTGTAATAACTTAAAACTACTTCATGTAATATGTTTAAAGTTCCACGTAGGCTTCACAACAGATTGCAAGGCTGAATGGGATGGGTATATGCAGTCGTGGTGCGAGGGAAAGAGATGAATATACTAAAAGCGCCATTGCACGAGCGAATGAACCGGCCGTACGGTCGGCAGACAAAACGTTCTACTATTAACAGCGAAACAAAAGTTATTTTGTATGGTTCGCAAAATTACGTTGCCTTTTATTTGAACAGCAATACGACCGCTCTGTATGTGTTTGTATTTTCTCAAAAATATACGCTACAAAGACTTATTTTATGAAAAAGGTTTATATATTTGGTAAAAGCATGCTCGTTTGACTTTCTTCGTCGGGTTTTTCTATTTTAATCAGTCCGTTATATAAAACAGTCTGTATGCAATCTGTAATAGTAAATGGTCCAATTAAATAAATGTTATAGATAATCGCTATACCATATCATCTCACCTATGAGAAGTCCACTGCTGAACGCAGGCCATGCCGAATAACCCCCACCAAATCGCAATACACATCCTATTGACCCTAAGACATGCACTAACATGCACTTCTGCCGACCCTACACACGTGTGCACAAACGAGCCGTCCTTATAATGAATAGCCGTCGCCTACCGCCATACATCAGAGAATTAACAAACGACTGCCGTCAGAGGTCGCTCGGCGCGCGATTTTTCTGCGCACCGTACTGCCTGATCTAGGTGCGGTGGCTGCAATTAATGCTAGGCGATTGTGAGGCTAGTTTTGGCTGTTTTAGGGAATGTATGGTCTAGTGTTTATCTATGTTTTAGTAGATAACTAGTGCTTAACAAGCTCATGCGTTTTGGGCCTACCACGGACGTTATAGTACAAACTAGACTGTGCACCGCCCAGATGTAATATGTAAAGCTGACCAAATTTTAGCCCATTGTAGGGCAATATCTTTTCCTATTAGATTGTATTATATGCTAGTGGGAAAGATAGAAAGGGCTCTCCAGTATATTTACATTTCGGTAGGTCGGATTTTCAATCTATCTTTCTCATTGTATTTCCAAAAAAAGCCTATGTTGAACAACGCCAGTCTTCTTCTATTCTATCTATGACCATTCAAAGTAATACTCGTTGAAAAATTATACCATAACTTCATGTATTACTATACTAGCTGTTGCCCGCGATTTCATCCGTGTGGACTACAAAATGTAGTCCCAACTTTATGTATGCAAATTTCAAGATTATTTGATTAAGTTAATAAAGCGTCAAGAAATAACAAACAAACCAATAAATTACTTTCCAATTTATATCATTTGGGATTTACAATTATAGTCATTGACTATTAATAGGGAATTACAATTATAGTCATTGACGATGTTATTTCAGGTACAAAACACCTACATATTAGCATGCCGAACACCGCAGGTCCTGCCGGACAGGGGATTGTATGTAATGAACTATGTATATGTATATAGCGCTGTATACTATATACTGTTATGTAGTAGTAAATAGGCGACTACTGCGTGCGTGGGCCGCATTGTAATGTGGATTGTATGCGTGTTGAACCTAAGGGAGATTCATATAAGTCTTGTTAATATCATTTAACTAGTGGACTAGAGATATGTGCTAGGTCCATTTGTAGTAAATGATAAATCTATCATCATCATCATCATTTCAGCCCTGGGAAGTCCATTGCTGGACATAGGCCTACATACCGATCGGTCGGAAGCAGCCTGCATTCAACCGACGCCCGCGACCTTGGCGAGGTCGTCCGTCCATCTCGCGGGTAGCCTTCCCACGCTGCGTTTGCCGATACGTGGTATCCACTCTAGAACTTTCCGGCTCCATCGGCCATCAGTTCTTCGAGCTATGTGCCCTGTCCATTGCCACTTTAGCTTGCTGGACCGTTGAGCTATGTCAGTGATATTTGTTCGTCTGCGGATCTCCTCATTTTTCTATTCTATCTTTCTTATCTATGTACAATCTATATTTGCAATAAATTGACAATGACCGTATATGGCAATTCTTTCTGTTTATGTAAAAAAAATCAAGGCAGTGTGATAACGTGTGCTTATTCATTCTTGATTGGACTTATTCCAAATTTAGCATTTGCAGTGGTTTTTTATTTATGGAAAAAACGAAATTTGAATTTGATTTCAAAGCCGGACGTCTATCACACTTCACGGCTATTTGTTTCAACAAAAAAAAAACACGAAAGCCTGAATACCTAGATATCGATAACTACTCTGTATTTACCTGAAAGTTCTCGATCCGGAGCGATACGAGATTCGATTAAAAGCGAAATTTCGTACACCTCTCGTGCAAATTGGTTAAATTGTAAATACTAACTAGCGCTGCTGAGTTTCCGGGGGCTTTAGGAGAGCTTACCATTCACATTATAAGTATGTATATATGTAAAGTATATATATAAAATGTATGGTGCAAAAATAGGTAGTTTATCTGTACCACAGTAAGCGGCACGTTATAATGGGTGCTGACATTTGGTTTCTATAAACCTTTTTTTTTTAATATTTACTCCATGTTGTCTTACAAGCCTGTTGTCTTACAAGATATTTAACCGAATTTGTACATCTCAACTATACCCTCAAAATTGACCAGAAGTGGCACCATGTGGTTCTATCGGCCCTTGGTGCTCTGCCTACCCCGTAAGGGATAGAGGCGTGATTATATGTATTTATATATTCCATTCACGTATGCTTAAATCCATTCAGTACCTATGTCATGTACTATAAAGCACTAGCTTGTTGCAAAGAAAATGTTGTAACTTTTTCGCAAATTTAACCATTCACCACATTAGAGTGAAGTTTGGTTTGAACTCATAATGGATATTATTCGTAATATAATTTTGGAAATTAGCGATAACTCGTATTTCCAACTAAGAACAGTATGGCCGTCCTCTGCGGACAAACAGACAACTATGCAGACAGCCGGCAATTCATTTAATTAACGCCGATTTAACTGGTAGCTCTTGTTAAGTGAGTGATTAGGGTGCGCGGGCATTGATGTGAAAATGCATAGCGAACATCTACGGTACTCTCTTCACGGCAAATTGTTAAGTAGCAACTTAAATTTACTGAATCTACCCAAATATATTAAACTAATCTTTAGCATAGAGTCAAAATTGTTTTATTATCACATAAGATTTGGCTAAAAAATTGTATAAGGTATTTGTTTATTAGATTTGGCTGGTTTCACTTACAAATAATAAATATCCATTTCATAGTGAATAATAAAATATCAATATAAATAGGCTAGATTGATGTCATTATAGCCAACAACTATTTTTACCGCTTGGTTAATAGATATTTACAAATGAAATAAATTATGATGGCAGCAATTTTAATTAGAATGTGAACAAAATGACTAAGTACATGCTCAAATGTACGTCGACCTTTACTCCGGCTCGGAAGTACGGCAAAGGTAATCTAATAAGCCGGCCGCAGCGGACCAACTTTATGTGTTAGAAGAAATTTATCATTTTGTCTATAAGGATATGATCTAACTTTATATGTGTGTATGTACACATAACACAGACACGGCTGTATTTCCGAAATGCAGGTAGTCAGAACTGCCTGATCATCAAGGAGGTCCTGCGTCTACGTTTCGCATTGCGGGGACTACCTATACAGGGTGATTTTTGGTCGTCAACGTTCCCGAAAACTACGGAATCTCCTCATCATCACGATCATTTTTCTCCATGGAAGCATACCTGGGAAGTGTCTGGTTTCCAAAATATTAGGGTCCAAAGTTGAGTAAATAGACTGCGTTTTTCTGCATGAATGCACATAGACGCGCGTAGCAAGATTTTTTCACGAGAAATAATTAATATCTGTCTATAAAAAAACTAACATAAACACTAGACACTATAAATTTCGCCAGATCAAGTAATTAAAAATTTTTTTGGAAAAAAAAAAAATCCCATCATTTTTTTTGGCATAAACTTATTTTATTTGATGTATAGAGTACGTACCCTTCGTTAAAGGTGGCCACAAAAAAACACCCTGTATATTACGTTAGAAGCAAATAAGCTCAACTAAACTTTGTTTAAAGGCATAGTTCCGCGGACCGAAACACGAGTGGCCCGAAACGCTCCAAAACCCAATCGACTAAAGAACTCGGGCCTTCCGTCAGGCCTTACAACATGTTACAGATTATTTCACTATCTCTGCTATGGTAAACGTAGCTCTGGGATTCAACGCTATGATCTTGCAATTTTGGGGACACAACACAATCGTGTCTACAGGGTGTAACAAAAAGGGTATGTTAAGCGAAAAGCTATGTAAATAGCCCACTATAGAGAACCTATCCACAAAATTTGAGATCCGAAATCACATGTTTATTTTTCCCGATAGTATGGAGAATTTTTAAATATCTCAGGAATATTCATACAATCTTGAAAAATAAAAATGTGATTTCGAGTCTTAAATTTTGGAAATAGGTTCTCTATAGTGAGCTATTTATACAGCTTTTCGCTTAACATACCCTTTCTGTTACATTCTGTATATGCACCAATGTATGGTATAATTATATTTAATTTTCGTTCTATACCCCGGTAACAAATTGGGCCACGTGGTGCCGTGCAGAGTAGAGTTTGTACCACCCCTGCCTGCCCGTGGGTATCGTACGAGGCGATTAAGGGTTTCCGGAAGGTGGGAAGCAGCGCCTCCCGTACTGACAACATAGTCTGAAAATCAGACTGCGGTCACCTACCCGCCTGCCCAGCGTGGTAACTATGGGCAAAACCCCCCTGTGGCAGTAGTCTTCAGGCGTGCCCTGGGGGAGGCCTACGTCCAGCAGTGGACTGCAATAGGCTGAAGAACAAACTGGTGCAGGCATCTTAGGAATAGAAATTTCTCAAATATTTAACATCAAAAGTTATCTTAAAACAACCTGTTCAAAATTAAAACAAACATTGGAAAGATCATCCCTTAGCGACATGTGAAAAATAATTGAAATGCAGTTATAAATAATTAAAGTAGCAGCCGCGTTTCTCACGCACCCCCGGGGGTGGCAGGGTGCAGCTAAATCTGGTATTATGATAATAGTTGATCCGTATTGTAACTTATACAACTTGTATCCGGATTTGTTGATCAGGGGTGAGTTTGTTTTTGTGTACACTGAGTAAATATACAAGGTATTTTTTGGTCGTCAACTTTCTTGAAAACTACGGAATCTCCTCATCATCACGATCATTTTTCTCAGTGGAAAATAATACCTGGGAGGTGTCTAGTTCCCAAGATATTAGGGTCCAAAGTTGAGTAAATAGACTGCGTTTTTCTGGATACATGCACATAGACGCGCGTAGCAAGATTTTTTAACGAGAAATAGTTAATATCTGACTATGAAAAAACTAGCATAAGCACTGCACACTATAAATTTAGCTCGATCAAGTAATTTTTTTTTTTCTAAAAAATTTACATCGTTTCCCAGCATTTTTTGGCATAAACTTACTTTATTTCATGTATAGAGTACGTACCCTTCGTTGAGGGTGGCAACGAAAAAACACCCTGTATATTTTAAAATGTGGTGGGTTTTATTATCAATTAAATTTTAATTTAGATATCAATGCTTCGATGTTTTTATCACATAATTACCTTATTGGTGAATTAAAAATTTTCAATCGTTATATTATATTATCTTTCAGTCTTTCATTATTTACTATGTAATTACGAGTACTATAACTTAGGTACCCAAACTTCTTATGAACAAATATTGTTCAATAAAAACAGTTTTGTATTATGATATAGTTGCGTCGTTATTTTTAGCAACCAATCGATAAATAAACGCTACAGACAACTACTACTACAACATACTTCAGACATACTAAAACAAGTACCTAGTTAACATACATCGCATACAAAAACGCAGCATGCAAATCAAAACCATACTCATCAATGCAAATACGTCAATAGCAGTTAAAAAGAACGTGTTCATCTCGCAACCAGTTATCAGTTAGAGCACCTCTTCATTTGATTTCGCAAATTATAATTGGCATTACCGCTGCTTTTTGAGCGGAGCGAAAACGCGACACGAGCATGGAATAACTAAATAACGTTATAACCACAGAACAGTAACTAAAGGATGGAAATAACTGAATTTTGACAAATATAGTCGTCTCTGTTTTCTTATACACTCATTAGACATTGACATGTAGGTTGCTCAAAATGTAAAACATCGCACAAAGCAAATGTCAATTTGGTTACCTTAACTTTGCTCCTTTATGATACTAAGGGCTGATTTTTCCAAACGTTAAATAGCTTATCTGAAGAATAAAGTTGATGTTGTCTCTATCAGAGATAGACTCAACTCATCAGATATTCTTCTGATAGGCTCTGACGTTTGGAAAAATCGGCCCTTTGTTTAAATTATGAAGTTTTTGTCTATGAGTTTTTTCATTGCATTTTCTCGGGTATGCTTTTAATGTCGCAAAGCGCCTTCTAGCTTTAGTTATTGTTCTGTGGTTATAACATTAACATGGAATGCACGTAACTGCTGCTGGTTAACGGTGTGATCGAGTTGTTAATTTCTGTGTGGGGAATTGTTTTTTTTTTAACACGGCAGTGGCAGCCATGTTCGTTCGGCTTTTGTTGCGATGCGTTCGGTCTTCGCTTGGGTTTGATTTTTTCTGTTTTATTTGGTTCATGGCATTCACGCTTTATTCTGACTCGTTTTTTAAGGATTTATCTTTATGTAACCTACTTGGTACGTTTTTTATGAGCAAATATTTCCACAACCTAAATTGGGGAAATTTAGAAAAAAACATAATAAGCATAAAGTTTGCCAGTATACGCATCTTCTTTTACCCAATAATCTATATTTTGTGTGTGTATTTGCAATAAAGAATATAATGATATTAACTAGTAACTTTTTTGTAATGTATATAATTGAATTTTACTGTTAAGTCGAGTTTTATATGAGTTATACCTGTAGGTACTTAGATATAACCTAAACCCTTACATCCACTCAAAATCTCATACGTATCTTAACCGGAAGTTACCAGATCTGGCACTAAAAGCGATTGCATTACACTCCGCAATCTAACTTGTTGGATAAAGTTAGATAGCAGCCATGACGCACTAGGCAACGCCTGTGGCTTCACCTGCGTTGTCAAATCAGAGTCAAGATGTCATTCATTTAAATGACATGGCAAGATGGTAATATTATTGATAATGTTTGCATGTAGATGTTCACGGTGTGGGTTTATAAGTTAAAAAATGTGAAAAATAAGGATAGGGTGCGTTGGACCATTGGATGATGGCGCTAGTTACTATGTGTGTGGCCATATTTTTTGTGTCACTTTGTACATAAAATGTGTTTTCCGAAATCAGGCATAGGAATGATTCTATTAAACGGACTCTCTTATATACCTATTGCTATACTTGCCTATATTCTACGTGGTTAAACTAGATTTAAAACTTATGTCCTTATCCTAAACTGCGTCGCTACAAGAGTTTAAAAAAAGAATGCTTTTTTTTTTTTTTTTAGTTTATCCCGAAGGAAAGGCAAGGGGAACTCTTGCATATATATATATTTTTAATTTTGTGCACAGATTATAAAGAGTATTATCGATATAGAAGACACACCACTCACACATAGATATCACTTAAGCCGCAGTTCCGCTACCCGAACTTACCTATTTGTAAAGTGAACAGATTTGGCTGTTTGTATTTGGAACTTTGTGCCGTCAATGCGGATTGTGCAATCGAATCTCCATGCAGATGCGTCGATTGAATCGTTACCGGCTAAGATTCGAATATTGAATTTGGAAATTGTTCATAATCTGTGGCTATGCTTGATTGCAAATTGCGTAGAGCATAGATGTCAGATGTAGAGCTATGTAGAAAGCGAGAAAGAAGATCGGCGTGTGATTTTGTTGGAAACTTATGTACAGTTTAGTCATTACCTATATAGTCGATTTCTTTGCTGCTATACAGGGTGTAACAGAAAGGGTATGTTAAGCGAAAAGACTATAGAGATCCTATTTCCAAAATTTGAGACTGGTAATCATATTTTTATTTTTCAAGATTGTATGGACATTCCTGAGTTGTTTCGGAATTCTTCATACTATCTGAGAAAAATATAAATGTGAATTTGAGTCTGAAATTTTGGAAATAGGTTCTCTATAGTGGGCTCATGTTACGTGTTTGTCGTGTTGCGGTTACTTAAGTAATATTTCAGATTCGTCAATAAGTATACTGTCAACGCCATATTAAGTAAGGTGAATAAAAAGTTCTTTACCGTAAAACCTAGACCAGCGCGTGATTTACAATTTGAAGAATTTGTGACAGATTTGGAATGTCACTATCTATCTCATTAATGACAATAATTGGGATGTTGACTATGGTTGAATTTTAACAAAATTTTATGCTTATCAGAGTAAATCATCAAAATCATACCTATATTTGTTTGTATTTGGCAAGTCTCAAATTGTGATTTTGAAATTGTTATATCCCGGAAAATTTTCACGCTAGCGAGGTTTTTCTTTCGCAAATGTTTCTTTTTTATTTTATTATCTTTCTGAAAATAATTGTCATCATACCTTTTGCTCTTATATAAGCGGGCTGAATGTTAAGCTAATTTTATTCCAGCTATCATAGCCTGTAAGGTTCTTAGCAACAAATAATTCACAAACTTTGAGAACAAACAGCAGATTATGGTGATTCAAGCTGATTCTCAATTCAAATCCGCTTCAAGACTTCTTTCGGACACGAAATTTGCCGAATTTCCTATTAGGTAAGACTCTGGAGAGTATATTTTTAGGAGCGTTTGTTGTCGTGAGAGCTCGCATTTCAATGTTGTTATGTTACGAGCTTTTCACTAGTATTGGATTTAGGAGTACCTAATATTTGTGTGTAAGTGGTCGTTGCAAAAAATATTCGTTTGTAAAACACAGGCAGGATTTTTTTATCTTTGTAACAAAGTAACTTAGTATTTATTTTTGAATTCCCTTTTTGTCTATAAATTGCAATAAAATTTAATTGCAGTTATTTAAAGAATTCAAAGGTGGATTACAAGTTGTAATGTAGAGTAAGTAATACAAAATAATTTTGAATCAGGGTAAAAAGAAATCACTTGACGAAACAAATATCAATGAGAGCTTTGTCAGCATAAACCTTTTACCCCTAAATCGCTATTCACCGGGGGTATTTCACGGTCAGTACTAACTTGATTTGGGGTATAAAAAATCAACGGGGCCCACAATTGACCCCGGAAGGGTCCAGCAGCAGGCACATTCGGTTATTTCGCCCCGCTAGACAGGGGACAGTCTGATTATCTGGCAATCAATAAGCGCCATTTTGTTTCACAAATATTTTGATTATAGAATTTTAGATTATGTTTTGTTATGCTAGTAACAATAGGACATAATATTGTATACTATGTTTCTTTATAAACGTTGTGTGTTAGATTTTTACAAAAAATTGTATTTTTCAAAATAAATTTCTTATTTAAAAAACCATATAGCAATTTCAACATTTATGGCTATTAATTAGCATTATAATCAACATAGTATCTTTCTAAATCATCTAATGTAACTGTTTCCTACCTCAAGAAAACCTACAAATTATTTTCATACCTTTAATAATGAAAGGCTTGCTTAACATCAGGCACGATGGCGGTCAAATGTTTGCCTAGAATTGTAAAAAAAAGGATTATTTCTCACATACGGTTTACATCTTAGCCAGCTATCCAATTTCGGAGTTTTTTTAACCTTTCCTCAAAAAAGATAAAAATTTCCGCTCAAAAAATCTTTACAAATCCACACGTCCGTAACAGACTAAACGGGTCCGAAGATACAGTTGGCGCAATACTTAAAAATATCCCGGTGAACTGTAGCAGTTACCTTCGAATACAATTATGAAGCTAAGGTGTTAAACAGTATAGTTGGGAGTGAGGCGGATTGTACCGCACAGATTTCTTTCACATCTACCCTCCTTTCCAATTACACGATAACTGAGATAATGGAGAGTCTCGCCCGGTGACTAGCCTTGTTTCTTTCAAGTCCACACTAGGCGATTATTACGGCCAAATGACCGTCTTAAGACTGGGTTATGGAGTAAGTGATAAGCTATCTGGATAACCCAGTGATTTTAATATAAGATCCATGTTGGCACTGATGCTGTCATTTGAAAAGATACAGTTAGCAAGATATTTAGACCACTCATACACAAGTAGATAAACTGTATGAATGGACGAGAAGGAACACGCTCTAAAATGCTAACGAGGAAAGCCCTTGAAATCCCTGAAAGCATAACTTGACCGGCCTAAGCAGACATGGCGACAAATGATCATCTCAGAGGCGAAGAATCTGGAGCGAAATGAACCAAAAAACTTAAAATCTAACAAAATGGCGCCGTAGCTACTGTCGTAATTGAAAAAATACATTCCCAACTTTATGTCTCAAGACGGTCAATCTCTACGGAGATTGGCCAGATGCGCAGAAAATATTACAGTACACAAGTGTGTGCGCAAACACAGATGTACTCTCTATTCCATCACACCCATAGACTGATGGGAAGGAAATCCGACACGACCGTAGATGAATGTACAATAGGTACTTAAGATACCGCTATCGCTTCTATTTTGCGCCACATCATAAGGCGATAGAAGCATATTGGCATCGTTACGGCACTCGTCTCGCGATACAGACAATTGATAACTGAACCTTTTTCACGGAAATACAGATGTTAACAATAGAAATATATCCTTATGCCGTACGAAGTTTTCATGTATAAAATATATATCAGTTTTGTAACTGGTAAAAGGATGTTAAATAACTGAAATGTTTGTAAGCGACATAAAGTGGTTCCTAGTAATTATTATGGGACACAGATTGAAAATGCTCTACCTGCTAGAATATAAATATACTATTTCAGGGCTACGTAATAAAGTAGAACGAAATAACCTTAAAATCACACTCGAGTGTTTTTTTTTTCATTTTCTTAATAATATCTATGAAATAACCTTTACAAAAAAGAATCTCCGTAATCCGTGCATGTAAGAAGAGTTGTTCAAGAACTCAGTGACGTCAACACGGGCAACGAGTAAGCAACTTGTCACTGATCTTTTACATCTGTCCCTGTTATGCTAGACGAGACTGTTAGATCTCCTTCGTGACCCCACTGCTCTGGCTACCTGTACCCGTATATTGAAAAACTGAAAATATAGCCATAATTTAAATTTGTCGGCACCTATTTTCGTGGTGATTTTCAATACACTATATATTTTTATCTATCAACTTTACCTTATTAAGACTAGTATTTACCGTGACCACGGTCCGTGTTGGCCGGTTCGTTGGCATTTGTTTGCCAATCTCATTGCCGGGTGTGGGCCCGGGTGGGTCCAGTCATGCAAATTCAGGGACCATTCTGCTTAGATAACTTAATCTTTGCACTTTATTTGTAAAGGACATTAGATTATTGCAACTACCTGTAATAATTTCGAAATACATCGAATTCTAGCTCGACGAAAAAAAAAGAAAAGAATCACGTTACAGAGCGACTGTTCTCACGTTACAGAGAGAGTTATGATTTTAGACCGAGTTCACATACCCTCATACACAAGGGTGTACAAGTTGGTGGGGGGTAGGGAAGTCAACATTTAAGTACATAGGGTAGGTAGATACCACATTTCCCCTGAATATTAACTATATAAAAACTAGGTATTAGATGACTTATGACATCGCAATTTCTTTCCCGCCGCAAAATCAAACTCATATGCAGTTATTCAAAATTAATGCTTCGCAAATGATTGAAAACAATCGTATAATTCTGCAAAAACAATTTGATCTTTAAAATACTCCTATTCTCAACATCATTACAAACAAATTCAATGTGATTTCAAAAAAAAAGCTAATTAGCAAGCAAAACTGAAGTAAGTCCATTATTAACATTGTATACCTGTATTATTATTATTAACATTGTATACCTGTATGTTGCACAACAGCTTCACCGAACCATACTCATAAACCAAACGCAGCCGAACAAAAGAAAAATCACATTCGCAAAAATATTGCTGTAAAAATAAAACAAAGTGCCTATGTCACGATCATTGAGCTCGAACTGTCAAACAAAGGGTACTGCTGCAAAAACTTTGACAGCTCGTTATGGTGCGACTCGGTTTGACAACACTACAACTCTTTTATTATGGGCGCCACTTTCTATAATGACAACATTTGAAGTGTATAAAACGGATTGTAGTTCCTCATTATTTCGCTTATTTTATAGATTGGTTAGTGTGGATATAAGGGAGTCTACTAATTGGCTACCTGGGGGCATTTTGTCACAATCGGTTTCTGTAGTTGAGCTCGAATGATTAAGTTTGAAATGGTACTGATGTTGGCTTACAATGCATGGTCACCATGGTGCTTTATGTTCAAATATCTCCGTAAGGAAGCTTTTATAATGTGTCTTAAATGTGGTTTGAATCCTTAGTCTATGTAAATAACTACATTTAACAGAAATCAGTTCATTGGTTTTAACGTACTAAATGACTAGTAGCTTTAGCAGGAATATTCCCATTGTCCCCACAATGAGATGTCACATACCTTGTAGTTACTCCACCGAACAAACAAACAATGAAAACCATTTATATTACTGATTATAGTTATACTAACCTCTAGCAATTTTTTGGGAACAAGGCGTGCGTATACATTTTAATGTTTGTTCAGATTAGTAAAATCTCTAATTTAATTTTCGAGTAAATTTTTCATAATTGTTATGAAAAATTTACTTACACAGTCTAACAAACCTTTACCGAAAAGCCCCAATTAACCTTCGAACAAAACTTTTCTAAGCAACTAAAAACCCGAACAGCCAAAGAAAACACTAAACATTTAATCTTAGTAATTGGCTGAGAGCCTATTAAAGTTCGCGAAGTTCGCTTATTACGATTCAGGACGCGAGCGGCCGGCCACTCATGGAATTAAATTATATCAGGCCCGTTCAGCTTACTTCTAAACTCGTCTCATTTGAAAAAAGCAGTGCAAAGACTAAGGTGGCACAGATGTGACATTTCATTTAGTCATTCCGACTAAAGTAGGTAGAGAAAGATCCAACAATGCATCTTGTTGGCGGTCGACTAGGAAATCTGTTTTAGTGCTAGAATGTATATGCATACTATAATCACGAATTCGCCGTATACAAAATATATTTACAACACCATAGATGAATAAGACAACACGCACACATAGATAATTTAAGTAGGTTAAATTACCCAAAGGAAAATGTTCAGAGACAAAAGCAACTATGTAAATCACTTACCTTTTGAGATTCTCCATCAAGTAAACTGCAAACTGAAATAGAAAGTTTCTTGAATTAAAGTTGATTATATTTTACAACTTATAAATATGCAATTGGTGTTTTGTAGGCGATGGGCTAATCACCTGTCACTACCAACCGAACTTTTACATCTCAACTATACCCTCAAAATTGGTCAGAAGTGGCACCATGTGGTTCTATCGGCCCTTGGTGCTCTGCCTACCCCGTAAGGGATAAAGGCGTGATTATATGTATGTATGTATATATGTAAATATGAAATTTTACACACACACATCTATGCTAGTATCATAAGAATTTGTAGACTGAAATAATTGGTTTATTTGAACTTGAACAAATGATAGCTTCGTTATCATATTTCGGTAATATTAGGGCTATTTTTCATATAAAGGTTTTTGTAGTACATTTTGTATAAAGAAATAGCCTAGTACACTTCTTTTTACACATAAAATTTAAACTGTGTAAAATTACACACAAATTCGCGAATTTAAAAAGAGGTAAGTAAAATACAAAGTTTCGCTTCACGCAGGTATATTAATATAAATGTAGCAGATGTAATGCTATAAAAATATTCAATGCACTTCGCTTCTGCATAAATTACTCTATGTCACGTGATACATATCGCAATATTGCGAAGAAGGCAAAGTTTTCCATTTTGCGTGCAGCGCGGCGCAAACTTGCGTTTTTGCAAACAAATTTCATCCGGTAGCGCACTACATGTTGAGTGGGTGGTTATAGGTAAATTAGTTGTACCTATGTAACTCCGATTGAAACAAGTTTGTATTCTGTTTTTATTTTATTATTTTTATTACATTTATTTATTAGCCAAGCTTTTTATTTACTTGTAGTGTGCTCGAAAAAGTACCATAAGAGCTGTTTTGAAATTATTTGAGAAAGTTTTAGTAGTAAGTAATATTTTGGTGAGTGGACGTAATGAATTATCATTTATAAATAACACCAGAATAACTACAATTACCGTTATATATTACTGACGGATTTGTATTTTAATTTTCTAGGTTAAAAGGGACATTTTATAAATAAAAAGCGATTAGTAGAGAGTTAGTACCTACCGACTCTAAAACTACTCATTACTCATACTCAACTTAGAATAAACTGTGTAGCTTGAAAAAACTCAGACAAACTTTCCACGGGCAATTACTTCGAAATACAAATTATTTTCCCCCGACTCAGATTGGCCGAAAAAAATTTCCAATCGAAGGGACAGCGTGTCCGATGCCACTCGCCAATCACCGCGTGTTCGGAATTCAAAAAAGCAAAATGGCTGAAGTCAACCGTTACTAATTTGACGTATGACGTCATAATTTCGTCCCGCGGTTATCGAACTCAGACTACATGGTAGTCATTAATATTTCGGCAGTGTAAAAAATATATTTTACATAGTTTATTTACATGAATGTTTTATATACCTAGTAAAATAAAAACTTGAACTTGACTACTCGTTTATGGCATCTTCGGCTCTAAAAAACTTTAAAAAGTAAAATCCAAGACGGTTAGGACGCAACCAATTTAAATAACTTATATTTTGTAATCTATCGACTTAGAGCTATACATGAGTGATGCCTAAGGTAATACCGCCCCCTGATTACGTAAAAGCAATAGCAAAGCGATAGCGATAATTGAGAGTGTGTGCGTGCGCTCAACGAGCGCTCGGCGTCCTCCCGCGCCCCGGTGCACAAACACACTCTCAATTATCGCGATCGCGCGGCTTCGGTTTCGCCGAATTTCATATTTGTCAGTGTCTATTTTGTGCCGGCATGGCCGCGTGGTGCCGGCAGAGTAGAATTCGTACCATCCCATGTCTTCCCGTGGGTATCGTACGAGACAATTAAGGGTTTCCGGGAGGTGGGCCTCCCGTGTTGACAACATAGTCCAAAATATAAACTGCGGAGTCCAAAATATAACCAACCCGCCTGACCAGCGTGGTGACTATGGGCAAATACCCCCCACGGCAGTCTTGTGGCGTGCTCTGGAGGAGGCCTACGTCCAGCAGTGGACTGCAATAGGCTGATGATAATGATGATGATGATTTCGTGATGGCAACCGGCCGCTCTAGTCATAAAATAAGAAGGTTGCCTTTTAAACAAAAATAACAAAAGCTTTGCACGGAATGCGAGAGGTCGTGGGTTCGAGTCCTACTCGGGTGAAGAATTTTTTCATTTTTTAAAACATATTTATAAAATAAACAAAGGTATTCTAACATAACACCTAATCATACAGCCCAAAAAATTCATAAAACGGCTATTAAAATATTGCCACTGTCGTGCTCTTGTCAAAAACGACGTCAATTACAGTGGCACCCTCTATGGCGATAATTACGAAAGCCAATAGGGTTGTCACCAATTATCACCTCGCCTCCGATTTGAGACTAATGGACCTATCAATACCAAGGCCTACGGATTCTTGTGGAACTAAATAATGTCAATAGCATAGTCATAGAGCTGCAAAGACGCTAGCGCCAATGTCAGAGGACGTGACTGGATCGAAGACTAATGGATTTTTAAATGCCTGCTTCCGTGAGCCGAGGACAATGGCGGTGAGATCTCTAATTGTCACTTTTCAGGGTCCTGTAGGTTGTGAAACCCTCATTGAGATCCTTGTTTAGTGAAGTCAGCGCTTCTGTCAATAGAATTGATTGGAATCCTATACTTAGCTTATACTAATTAAGGTCGAGTAGATACGGAATAACTGTTACTTTAAAGTGCAGAGTATCATTATACAGGATGTTTTTTGTGGCCACCTTTAACGAAGGGTACGTACTCTATACATGAAATAAAGTAAGTTTATGCCAAAAAAATGCTGGGAATTTTTTTTTTTTTTTTATTTTTAAATTCCTTGATCGTGCGAAATTTATAGTGTCTAGTGTTTATGTTAGTTTTTTTATAGACAGATATTAATTATTTTTCGTGAAAAAATCCTGCTACGCGCGTCTATGTGCATTTATGCAGAAAAACGCAGTCTATTTACTCAACTTTGGACCCTAATATTTTGGAAACCAGACACTTCCCAGGTATGCTTCCATGGAGAAAAATGATCGTGATGATGAGGAGATTCCGTAGTTTTCGGGAACGTTGACGACCAAAAATCATCCTGTATACTGATGTGACTATTATCATTTTATTATAAATATCAGCGTGTGCTGATACGGCCCCCTGATTACGTAAAAGCAATAACAAAGCCGAAGCTGTGCGATCGCGATAATTGAGAGTGTGTGTGCGCGGGGCGAGGTGCAGGGCGCGGGAGGACGCCGAGCGCTCGGTGCGCGCACGCACACACTCTCAATTATCGCGACCGCACAGCTACGGCTTTGCTATTGCTTTTACGTATTACGTCAGGGGGCGGGGCTTCACTAGAATAATACGAGTACATCAGCTGCATCTACTCCCGCGCATGTCGTAAGAGCCGACTAAGGAACTCGATAAGCTAGCAACTTTTGCCTCCGCTTTATTAAACGTGGCTCTGGAATCCCCTTTATGATCCTGCAATTCTAGCTACCCCATTTCGGATACAGTCTTGTTAATATGTACACATGTATGAGAACTTGAGGTCAAAGTCAAATTCTCTGATTATGATGGTATTATTAATAATGTCAATAGGTGAAAAGTTGTAGCAACTGGACTACGGAACCAACTCTCAATGAAACCTTAATTTAAACCAGTGGTTCCCAAAGTGGTCCAGGTGGACCCCCAGGGGCCACAGGAGACTCGATGGGAGTCTACGTTAACGTGAAAAAATGGGGGTTCGTTCACAATTAATACATAGATATGTGGTGTAGACCTGTAGGAGGTCCACCAGAACCCGTTACTAAGGGGTCTATGAGAAAAAAGTTTGGGAACCCCTGATTTAAACCATTTCGAAATTTTTTTAGTTTTTCCTATTGTCACTAAAGTGTCAAATTGGCTATTGTAGAAATGCAATCACGTGGACGTGTGCGCGCTCCAACGTATCTGTACACGTTACTTATATCATTTTGAATCTTAAAGTTAGGATATAAGGTTCACAGGTCGGGTATGTATGTGCAGAATTCGGGTTGGGGCTGATCTTTGTCGTTTATGCCACCAAAAGAGTGGAAATTGACTCGACCATGCGAGAATCGAGGCATTCTTAACGTACAACGTGTTATGATTTATTTTGAGTCTCCCTTTTGCATGTATCGCGGTAAATAAAAACAATTTAAAGCCAAATTCTTATGCACTATTTATTTACGCTCGAAGGAAAAATACGAGCAGTCAATCTATTTCGTTTATATTTTTTAGTTAATTTTATATTTAATTTTAGACGGAGCGAATACCAAATTCAATATAGCGCCGTTTGAAACCTATAATGTAAGTTATCGAATATTTCACATGATTGACATATTCGTTAAAACTAATACCGGATTATCCTAATATCTGAAATGGAATCTTGTAACAAAGGGGATTCGCGTTAGAATTTACTCGTTACAAAGGGTGGATGGTGATCAGTTTTGATAAGATATTAAGTAAAAATACACCAAAGTATTAATTATTTCATGTGAAAAATAGTTGCATAGTTTTTCTATACACTATAAACTCTATATAGATCCGTGATCTCTGCCTACCCCCCCGGGAAAGAGGCGTGATTTTTATGTATGTATTTTTTTTTTTACAATTAGCAAGGCAAACATTTGACCGCCATCGTGCCTAATGTTAAGCAAGATGCGGCCTAGAATGGTACATGTTTACCTAGAAAGTGCCTATTCACTCTAGCTTTGAAGTCTAATGTTGTAGTGCTCGGGAAATAAATCGACAGGAAGCGCATTCCACTCCTTAGCCGTTCGCATTACAAACGAGTCAGCATAACGTTTGGTGCGAATGGGTGGGATATTAACAACATAAGGGTGATACGCTAGTCTACGTCTAGTATCCCGATGGTGAAAAGAGGCTGGTGGAACTGTATTGTGAAGTTCCCACGCACACTCTCCAAAGTGTATCCTGTAAAATACTGACAAGACAGCAATGTTACGGCGGTGGGTCAGGTTCTGGAGTTTCGAATTTGCTACGTTTTCATCTCCAATAAGTTTTATTGCCCGTTTTTCCACCGAGTCCAGTGCGGCTAGTTGATATTTAGCTGATCCATCCCAAAGGTGGCAGCAGTACTCCATACAAGGGCGAACTTGCGCTTTATATAGCGCCAATAGTTGCTATGTATAAACTCTATGAAAATTCGTTTTGTATTGATATACTTGCCTTGATGTTTACTAAATAACAAAACCCAAACATATTTTTACTTTTAACAGGATTTCAATACCTACATAAATAAATCTCTATTACCTACGTATTTGTGAAAGAAAATTATTAGTCAGAAATTTAAAAAATATCCAGGTATTTTGCAAGAAAATATTTTTTTATTACAAATTCCACTCGTTATAAAGTACTATTAACAATTTATTCTTAACACTTTTTTTTTACTTAGGTCGTTATTGTACCAAAGTTGCGATGTACCTGGCCGGTCTAATCATGAGCTCAGTAAACTGCACCGTCTACTCTTTGAGGTGTGGTAATGCAATTTGAGCTACCGTATCTCTGCCCGTATAACAAGTTACTGAACTATTCAAATATCTAATAGTTCGCTGATATAAATTGAATTTGATTTAATATAATGTAATACAGAAAGTGCTGGCGTAGAATCATTCCGAAAATATAATGAAATATGAAATGTAATTATTTAAGTTCGTAAATCGAAATGAAATGTGCGCGCATAACTTCTGAACTACCGGCAAATTAGGTAATTCTTTCTTTTAAGTTTTTTTTAATTAAAATTAGATTTTAGAAAACCTCATATACCATTTTTTATAAATAAGGCTGCACGAAGTTCGCCGGGTCAACTATTTATTAATATACAGGGTGTGGGTGACAGCCAGGTAAATACTGAGAAGCTGAACAAGTACCATTGTATTGAGTTATACGACAGTGTTATTACTCGCAGGGAATGTACTTTTGATTTGATTATCAGTAATCTTTGCTCTTCGCGCCAATTGTATCGGTTATTGTGTGACACATTGCTGTTTTTTGGATCACTTGAGACTCTCCATTAGGGTTGACAAGTTATTTGAACTTTTTTGAGGGCAACTTTTTTTATAGAAAATCATCTTTCGGTTAATATTTTATTTTTAAGTCATTAAGGCCTAATCAAACGAACAAAACTTTTTTTTTCTCAAGATATGAAAAATTTTACGGAAAATTTTGGAATTTTCCTTCGAAAATTTTCAGTGTTTCCGCCTGAGTGGTCTGAAGTCATGGTATCAACATTTTCCTGCTTTCACAAACACCCGGTAGATTTATAGCACAATCAAATATACTGAAGTGGCCAACTCGCCAACATTACGTATTCAAGGGATGTGCTACATGATTGTGCATTTAACACGTAATAACTAATTGTGAATGCGACTCGAAATTATCGCAATTGACTGCAGACGTGACTGCCGAAGATTAACATAAAATACTAGTGGATGCCCGCGACTTGTTCAAGTAAAATTTTGCCGTGTTATAATAAATAATTTAAATAAATTGTTTGATTGAACTAAACATTACCAAAATTTTAGAGATATTCCATACACTTTGGTGTCAAATATTATTCTTATTCTTTATTGCATATAGACAAAAAGAAATATGGCATACAATATTAAAGAAGAGATGCATGTACAATAGCAAGCTTATCTCTAGCAGAGATCTCTTCCAGCAAGCCAAGCAAGTAAAGAGAAATTGTTAACAACAGGGTAACATGTGCAATTAAACAAATTCTAAGAAACTACAAAACTATATTAAGAAAAAAAGGAGAGAAACAAATGACAGCATATTCAAATAATGGACAGATAGTGATTCTTTAGCTTTTCCCTAAATGTGCCAACAGTGCGACAATCTCTAACCGTGTGGGTGTAATATTCTTTTTAAATAGTTTTTTATTTTAGATGCGGTGAATTATGATGTTCCGTTTATATAATGAGGTATCCAAAGCGCACCCTGAGTTGGATATTTACAGCGCAACTATCGCGACATTCACGCAAATACCACTCAACGCGTGATTACGCTGAGCTAAGTTGTTTCTTGTGACTCGCCCAGGAAAGTTGTCATATCAATTTACTTATAATTTCCACATGTAACGTGTACTAACCATAGAATAAGTATGCAGATGCATGTTAGATTTTAAGTTACTAACACTAAAGACTAGATACTGACATGTTTGCCATGCCGTATAGGCACACTTAGGGTAACGACCTAGTTATAAGATCTGTTAAATAATTAATTATCTTCCATGCTGCTCTGGGAGTGAAAAAAAAACGTATAATACGACAGCTGCTTCTCGTCCCGGAATTACTGTACAAGTCAGTAGAGGAATAAGAGGGGCTTGGTGTTTTATAGGCGATGGGCTGACCACCTGTCACTACTAACCGAACTTGTACATCTCAACTATACCCTCAAAATTGGTCAGAAGAGGCACCATGTGGTTCTATCGGCCCTTGGTACTCTGCCTACCCCGTAAGGGATAAAAGCGTTATTATATGTATGTATGTGTGTATAAATAATTAATGTATCAATAATATTGCGTTGGTAGTTACCTGTTGTGCTTGTCAATAAAAATATTAAAAAAATAACACTGTAGAATCCAGTTAATTTCAACTTTTCTCGTAAACTATTTACCTCATCATTTCTACCGTAAACAAGCTCCAAATCTGCAATTTCATCTAAATCAGCTTATTCTTTGTGCCGCGTCTAATTGTACGAGGGTTCCGCCGATGTGACCAATCAGGGTCCCGTGGCACGTGTCATTGTGAACCCCTTTTTGACGTTCCAGATTTGGTCGAACAGACGAGCGTTTTTAAAAATTATCTATATTGTGCTTAGGTTTAAATAATAAGAGTATATGAAATTAGAGATTATAGAACTGTGAGTATATTTTTTGTTTGTTTATGTTTATGTGAACTACTTATTTAAACACTGAATACCTAAATATATTTTTTATATATCTGATCTTTTCGATTTTAGAATATCCCTATAGTAACTGTAAAAGTGTGTAAAAGTCGTGTAATTAAAATAAGTGACCTAAGTTAGACAGTTAATTATGTTTATTTATACCTAGTCCATGTTAAAATTAGTCAACAACATTAAAATCACCTTATATAGCTGTTGATGTATACGCAATAACCATTACAAACGGGCGTTTCATCCGCCGATGTACAGGGTCCCTTAAACCCCGTGAGACACTGAGCGACACATTGCAACTGACGGATTAACATTATCATTTGACACTGCATTTATTTAGCAACTGTGACCAACCGGCGGTGATATTTATATGCTTTACCTACCTACTTGTGAATGAGAACTTACTATTTTTGGTAGATCTGACTTAAAAAAAGCCTTCTAGTAAGGTAAGCACTTCATTTTATTTGTCTAAACAAAAATATTATGTAGCTAAATTCTAAGACTCGTTGTTACCTTAGAAATACTCGTAAATGTATATAATTCATTATACCTAATGAACCTAACAATATAGCAGTATGCACTATGGTCGGGTAAGGAAAACTTCAATAATGATGTACTATGTGTATAACAACAACACTATTGACGGCCGATTGGTTTAGTAGGTAGTGACCCTGTCTCCAACGCCATACTCGTAGGTCCTGGGTTCGAATCCCGGTAGGTGCAAACATTGATATGATGAATATCGATGTTTGTTTCCGAGTCATGGATGTTTCTATACTTATCTATGTATTTATATACCGTTGCTTAGTACCCACGACACAAGACCTTATGGATCTTAATGTGGGACTAAGTTAATGTGTTGTGAAGTTTGTGAATATTTATTTATTTATTTATTCACCTATAATGAAATATTATATCCTGTCTTTCTGATTTCGCGCCGTACGAATACCAGACAATATTTATAATTATGTGGAAAAAAAATAACTTTAAAATAATCCGATATTACTAAATAAAAAAGCAGATATCTCAATAATTTAAGATAATCCAGCACACGAAAACAATATGAGATATTCCACGAAATATTATATTATGGAAGCCCCTGCAAGTACCAGGATCGCAGGAGTTGGATGGAAGTTGACTGCCCCATAGGTTCACAGGCTTCGCGTAATTGAAATTTCACATGGGATCTAAATTAAAAGCGGGAAAAGCGCTGAAAGTATTAATTAAATTATTTTGTTGTGGCTTTGTTGCTGGAAAATTGTGTTAAATTGAGCTTTACAATATATATTTCAGATCCATATTATGGACCTTGTTAAACTTTGGCTTTGTCAGGTACCTACTCGTAGATTAAATAGGACCTAATTTGATGTTCAAGAGACCTCAAGTTTTAAAGAGTGTAACAAAAGGGGTAAGGTTAAGCGAAAAGCTGTTAAAATAGCCCAAGTAAAAGAAGTTAAATACTTAGAAGTACTGTGATGTATACATAGGTAACTAGATTAAGTGAGTTTAGAATGTTATCTGTCAGTCGCCATTAAACGCTGTTACGCTTCTAACCTCTCGCCTATTATTTATAACGCATACACTACAGTGGCGTACGAGGCTGGTTTTATCGCGTGCAACTATAGTTATAATAATAATAATTATAATAACCTCGGTCATCATAATTGTATAATCGGAAATCGGAATTGATCTTGTGGATATACAAATATGTCGGTGGGAAAAGTGAGTGAGTTCGACATTAATGGCGGCGGATCATGGACATCGTATGTGGAAAGATTGGAAATGTCTTTTTTAGTAAATAGCGTGGAAGAGGACTTGAGGCTGCCTATGTTTGTACTTTACTGAGCACCTACATGTAGAGAGTTATTTTTAAATACTAGCTTCAATCAACTTGAATAAATTGTTGGTAGTGTAAACTAACACACACGGGAATGCATTCAATGATTTATCTAATCGCCATTAAGAAGAACTTATATTATTAGAGTGACAGATAAATCGGGCGGGCAGATACCTAAAGAAACCAGCCCCTGGAAGTCAATAATAAAATACAGCGAGATTTTCGTAAACTTGTAAAGGATTTACAACTTATAGCGATGTGATAGAGAAAATAGAAGCTTTCGCATCGCTGCCAGCCAATCTTCTGCCAATGCGTTTATAAATACATCCTTAAAAATAACGTGTTAGAATACTGGATGCTTAGATGATGTAGCATCGTCTTGCATTGACGTTCGCTGTCGTAACATTCCCACCATAACTTCATTACGTGATTTGACGAACGACGATAATGAAGGCTTCTTGGAGCAAACGTTTCAATGACGTGCCTGAGAAAAAATGATACTTTTTTTAAGCTTTGTAATCTTACTATCTTACTAATATTATAAACGTGAAAGTATGTGAAGATGGATGGATGGATGGATGGATGTTTGTTATTCTTTCACGTAAAAACGGCTGGCGCGATTTTAATAAAATTTGGTATGGAGTTAGCTGACACCCTGGATTAATACATAGGCTACTTTTTATCCCGGGAAAATATTTTAATTCCGGATAATTTCGACATTTTATTATTTCTGCAGTCCACGAGGACGAAGTCGCGAGCGTCCACTAGTTGGCTATATTTGAACTGTTTTGGTTGCTCTGTACAAAAATAAGCTTAAAACAACTCCTACGCAGTGAGCCGTAAAATCGGTCCCCACAGACAGCGCGATATTGTGACTTCATCCCATTGATTTACAGCAGGGTGGCTAGCGAAGTAGAAAAACGTGATATTTGCAACGTTTGTCATTTTATACTCGGATTTTACTAGCAGACCGTAATGTGAATTTTCTTATATTATTGTTATGTAATGTAGAGAAGATATACAACCTAATGCCGAGAGAAAATTTGAAATCGTTGATAAAAAAAAACTCAACTCGTCGACATTTCCTATTTTTAAAGTATGTTTACTAGGCATATTTGTGTTTTATATATCGTTATTTAAAATCAAAAATGAGATCCCACAGCCACGTTTAGTATGGCGGGGACAGGTTTAAATTATGTGTGACAATTTATTTGTTTATTGTCAATAGCAAACTGTACATTTACCTATTTAAAGCCGATTTTGCCAATGGTCACATAGCGTACCTGAAAAATAAAACCTATACAATATCTTAAACGTGATCAAGATAAAGACAGTGTCTATTTTAACCCTTCACATAGCTATCTGACCAATGAAAAAATCGACTCTTAGATTACATACATAAAAATCACGCATCTTTCCCGGAGGGGTAGGCAGAGATCACGGATCTCCATTTGCTACGATCCTGACACACCTCTTTCGCTTCATCTACTTTCATGATATTCTTCATGCACGCTCGTCTTAGATTACTTAACAATAATCTTTCTCTAGTAATCATGACTACCATAGGTGTTTAAAACAATAGTATCTACCTATATTAAACTTTTAATAGATAGATAGGTACCATAATAAAACGATTTGAAACTGTCAGCATTATTTATACACAACATTTATCGGCGTATCCAGCAAAAAGCGAGTTGTAGAGAAGGGACGGAACGGGTAGAGCTTTATGGAAATTTAATTATTTTATAGTCTAGACCATAAAACACTGAATTTTGGGGGAGGATCGGCATTGTAAAACAATTCGTACTAATTTATTGCCCATGCACCCCTTACGTGCGGTCGCTGGAGCGTGAAACTCGTCTACGCGATATCTCAATGACTAAAGAGTCCTCTATTATATTTTGGATATTTATTGTTCATATTAGATATGTTTGCTGGTAAAATGCTATTTGTCTCTAAGTAAGTATATATGTATACTTGGCCGCGTGGTGCTGGCAGAGTAGAATTCGCACCACCCCATGTCTGCCCGTGGGTATCGTACGAGGCGATTAAGGGTTTCCGGGAAGTGGGCAGCAGCGCCTCCCGTGTTGACAACATAGTCCAAAATACAAACTATGGTCACCAACTCGCCTGCCAAGCGTTGTGACTGGGCAAATACCCCCATGGCAGTCTTGTAGCGTGCCCTGGGGGAGACCTACGTCCAGCAGTGGACTGCAATAGGCTGATGATGATGAAGTATATATGTATATCTTCTTGTCCTTGTTGTAAAGCTGCTGAGGAGTCGAATAGTAACGTATAGTAAAATAAACTGCTCTAATATCCGATCGACATAATTACTAGATAGCATGGTTATCAAAAGTCCATCTCATGATGATGTACCTATAAAATCTGTGAGTGATCATATTACAATAATATTTAAAGATGTAAACTAAAATAATAAAAAAAACCTAATTTTATACAACGAATATTAAACATTAGTTGATGCAGGAAAAATGTTGGAATATCAAGGTATGGCTTTTCGGGACTCCACTCATGCCTACGTCAATCAGTTTACAGTTTCCATCGTGAAACGTCAAAAAAACCAATCGACATGGTAGTCGAGCATCGAATATTTGGCTAGACAGTTTGGGGACGTTATGAAGACCATATGCCGTGGTGGACAATACCAATTGCCTTTACTCAACAGTGAAACGGTCCATATTTGACAAAAACAATCATCCATCCATCAAGTGACCACGGCGAAGGCTGGCTTATCTTCGACAATCTCGGAGCATAAGCTGATTGGAGTCACTCGCTCGAGTGAGCCCACGTGTCGCTTCCCAGGCGCCGGCGACGCCCGGCGTTAAATGAAATACTTCGAGCATATACAATGCCGGTTCATATTCCGACTAAGAATAAATTTTGGGTTTGGACGGGTTATGCAATAAACACTGAGAAAAGTAGTTGAAATACTAATTTCAAGAACGAAACATCTGCCCGATTGCAGTCCACAAATTTATTAGAGTATGCGCCCCAAATCGGCCGTAAAGAAGAAGGATGCAAATCGACTGCACGTAAGTAGGATGAGAATGTTGAGATGGATGTGTGGAGTAACAAGAATTGATAAAATAAGAAATGAGTATATAAGAGGAAGTCTGAAAGTTGCGCCGATCACAGACAAGTTACGAAGTAACCGTCTGTCTTGTTACGGGCATGTAAAGCGACGGGATGAAAGGCATCTTTTACAGAGAGCGTTGTTCATGAATGTGGATGAATATAAAGGAAGAGGTAGACCAAAGAAATGTTGGATGGACTGTGTGAGGGAGGATATGCGTGTACTGAGAGTGAGCAACGAGATGACGGATAATAAGGATGAATAGAAGAAAAGTACATATTGCGCCGACTCCAAAGAAATGGGAACAGGGCAGGAAGATGATGATGATGAATTTCAAAGGAACTTTGACGTTTCATGGCGAATATTGTACAATTTTCGCTATCGCTTTGCTTCGGCTTTGCTATTGCTTTTACGTAATCAGGGGGCCGATCGATCAAGTTTAAAGATAGTATGTATCGACCTAACTGTACTTACGTAACATATGGATTCAGAGTTTCTACTATGTTATATCAAGAGTCCATCTTACGTAAATAAGGTCTTTCAATATGTTAAAAAAATTGACACCTTTTGCTGTTAAACATAACTATATACCTACCTATATATATATAATAAACAATTCTATTCCATATCTATTTTAGTGGGTCCAGCTCTAGTAGCATGACCTGTGAAACACGATATGATAAACCGATTTATCGACATTCAGCCTGTCAAAATACGATAAATATAGTCGCCGTGCATGTCGTAAGAGTCGACTAAGGAACTCGGGCATTCTCTCAGGCGATAAGCTAGCAACTTGTCACAGATATTATAATCCTCAAATTCTGGCTACCCTATTTAGGGAATACAGTGGTGTCTATATGTGTGTTTGATTTGGGTCCATCAGGAAAAGTTGTAAACATACCTAATTAGTATAATTTGACCCATTAGCTGGGTACTTCCGAGATCTGGGTACTTTTAAGAAACAAATCAGTCTATAAATAAAAAGTTGAGCGGGTCCTGCACAAGTAACATGACCTGCGAAACACGATATGATAAACCGATTTATAAACATTTAGCCTGTCAAAATACGATAAATATAGCCGCAGTGTTGAATTTTGTATAGAGACGATACGATATCCACGATGCGTGGTCATGCTAGGGGGGCTGATAAAGAAGAATAAATAAAACAGAATCTCTAGCATTATACCATCCCGCAGGTATTTACAATTTCAAATCCTAAGTAAAGTGATGGGACAATATTATTCAATTAATATAAATGTTAATTTGCTAAGTAAGCGACGAATCCCCGTATTTGTTTAAGTAAATCCTTCGCCCTTGTTAAAGGTTACATTATTTTAAATTCCGACGCTTTCTAATATTATAATCCCATTGCCTCAAATTCTGTATTAAGTATAAACTAGCGACAAAAATATAAAATTTAGCAAATATCCTAGTTTAAGGACTTTTTGGACTGTGGACCCCAAAATGTAAAACGGACAAAGACTCAATATCCAATGTTGATTTTTCAAGATATTATAAGGACATATGCCTAGAGTACTGAAAAATGTTCATTCAAATCCTTCTCAAATTTAATAATAAGGTTTTTAGTTCTAATTTTTGTAGAGAGTTTCTTTGTCTGTTGCCGCTATGCAAAACGTAACTGTAATAATAATATATCCTTGATTTTAATGTTGCAAAATTGTCACTTAGCCCGTGCCTCGGAAAGCACGTAAAACCATTGGTCCTGCGCCTGATCTATCGTGTCGGCTTTCCGTCCCATCGGACTATGAGAGTAACGGAACAGAGAGTGCATCTGTGTTTGCGCACACACTTGTGCACTATAAAATCTCCTGCGTACCTGGCCAATCTCCGTAGAGATTGGTCGCCTTGGCCGAAATACGGTCGGAGATCATCATCATCATCTTGCAGTTCTAACTACCCCATTTCGAGAACACAGCCATGTATTCAATTCCTTTGTAGTGGGCTATTTACTTACATATCATATTACTTAACATGGGATACGTTACATCTTTACACGATAGGCATTCGTCCGATTCCCAACATTAGCTTAGTATTCACCATTTCGCAATTATGAAATAAACGTTCAATATCAATAGTATAACGTTTAATTATACCGTGTAATTATATCTTCTACTCATTACGGACGCGCGTTCAAACCGCGGTGCGTGTGCGCTGACACGGAAAATTTGATCGCGCGGTTTCAAGCACCGAATACGTTTAGCTATTGCTATACGGGGTGATGGTAGTTCTAGTCATGTAGTAATGGTCTCCTAGACTATTAATCAAGATCTGAATGTAAAAAACTTAATGAAATATACTCTAATTCGGTATTGGCTTTTTGAGTTGGTTTTGGAGAAAAAAGAACGACATTAGGGCCTTTTCTCTTCTATTTTTCTCCAGCCTAACCACCATACGGGTCTAGCTGGAAACCAACGCTGCAGACCATCTGTTTTCCACTGGATACCATTTCAGCAGATATTTTCTATTTGGTTGTATTATAATATTGTGGAATGCGTTCAAATGCTAAATTAATAATTTATTTATTTCCATAAACCGTTGATCTTAGAGCCATGAAACTTTGAATGTATGTTCTTTTTACGTAGGTTTCTGATGGTAAGCTAGTAGCTCAACAAATCCCAGCAAACAGCCTGTACCTACATCGCCATGGTTCCTGCGCAAAGAAGCGTGAAATTGCGCCGCAGCCTCATCCGATGAATAATTAATATCGCCACCGCGTCCGAGCGTCCAATCCTCTCCCAATCCCATAGAGAAAGGACGATAAGGAGATGCGGTAATCAATGTAGACCTGCGACAGCTAAAAACGCATTCAAATCAAAATCAAAATTTGTTCGACATGCACCTATATCGAAAGATATATAAGAAATAGAATCCGCTATTACATTTTGTTTATCAAATGTGTAACTTTTTTTGTAACGATATGTATAAATTAGTATCCAAATACAGATTGTGAACCAATCACTGCTGCCTGCGAAAACCTTCTCATTTATTCCTATTTTAACCTATAATCTCCCCTTGTAACCTTTTGTTGGTGTAATCATTTCTTAAATTTATAACGATGTCCCCTTCTTCCACCATGATACGGGACAAACTCCATGACTGAAATGATACGTACTCGGTACTACATCCTATCTTTCTTTTCAACCACAAACACACACGCATACAATCGACACTATTAGACAGGCAATTAATGTTAGGCTAGCTCCTTTATGTTCTTCGGTCATAGTCCGCTGATCCGCTTCCATCGCGACGCGTCAATTCCGTCCGTTTTTCAGTTTTCATATGGGATTTGAGTAGGGAGTGATGAATAAAGAATAAAGTGGACTTCTTAATTATAAAGAATACATTTTGCACAATTTTCGATATCAATATATCTCTATTCACTATATTTCCGTAAATACGATAAATACGTGTACGCCATCTTGTTCTATTATTGAATTGGAAACTGTACCTGTAGTTAAAGTTAATGTAGAGAAAAACAGAATCGAAATCGGATCATCCGTTGGGAAGCTGTGATGTCACAGACTGACAGACACACACACACACCCATTCACACTTCAAACTTATAACACCCCTCTTTCAGCGTCGAGAGTTGAAAAGCATCAACCATTTTTTCACACAAAATGCACTAGAGATATTTCATGCTAATGTGGTCGAATTTGACCAAGAGACGGACATAAGATTAGACTAGACATAACACTTTTTGGCTAGACTCTGTTTAGAACGTTATTTTATAGAATAAACTCTTATAAAAGCTGCAACATAATAGGCTAATAAATAAAGCTGTTTTATTCTATTTCCCGATCAACATGGCGCTGGAAAAATAAACACAAGTCATACTCTCCGGTGCAGTTTCCATTTATTTTTAAATTGCCGCCATTACGGCGCTTATCTAGTGACCACCATCGTTATTATCAAACCACTGTGCTGTGATACACAGAGTAACTGTATTACACAGTACCCCAGTAACGGACTATTGTAGGATCTAGATATTAAGTTAACGAAAAGAGGTATTCCTTGAACTCTTCATATGCTATAAAATAATAAATAGCTCTTGGTGTATCTTAATCTACGTTATATTATTCTTTTACATGCGTACAGTAGAGAGATGAAATTTTCTCCTTTCTTGCATGTCGTCCCTATTCTGATGCGAGGCTTCAGTTGCATGTCATAAAGGTCGACTTTGAAACTCGGAGACGTTCTCTCAGGCGATGAGCTAGCAAAAAGCCATTGATCTTTTACATCTGGCCCTGTCATACTAAACGTAATGCAGCGTGGTCCTGCAGTCCTGTTCTGGGCACATAGCTGTAGGCATTATGTATGGTGAACATGGACTGAATGTCGACCTTCGCCATTTACCGGAATGAAACATCCATACAGCCAAGTTGTGCCACTGTCCCGTTTTGTACATCAGATCGGATTAATAGTTCACTATCTCACCTGTTCAGTTGATCCAATGGCATACGGTTTAATTTTACGCCGATCGCACCCCTCAAATTGATTTAAAAGCTCTTTTGGCTTAATAGGAGTAATAATGCTATTTGTAACTAGAGACAGCCCTAATTTGTATGTATAGTTATTATAAACTCCATAAAAAATAAATATTCACAACACATTAACTTAGTCCCACATTAAGATCCATAAGATCTTGTGTCGTGGGTACTGAGCAACGGTATATAAATACATAGATAAGTATAGAAACATCCATAACTCGGAAACAAACATCAATATTCATCATATCAATATTTGCACCTACCGGGATTCGAACCCAAGACCTATGGCGCAGCGAGCAGGGCCACTACCAACTACACCAATCGGCCGTCAAATATAAATATTGAATTAAAAAATCAATTACTTCTGGAGGTTAACAAAAATGCAATCAATACTTATAGAAATTCATTTGCAGCTCTATACTACACCCATATGAAAAGTAAAGCAGGGACGCAATACATTTAATTCGAGGTGTGAAGTGATATTTTTTAAAAGACTGGGTTTAAGGTCGTAGTATGCTCGGACTAAGATGACGAATTTTTATTAATCATAATCACCTTTCTGCCTTAAAATCTCCTTTAAATGGGTTAAAACCTATTAATTATGAGGTCGGCGCAATACTCGTTAGTACCTATAGTTTATTTCACAACTCATATTGGAAAAGTATTTGGCGTTAGCTTTACGGCCGGCTGCCTGCCTGCCCCTCGGATGACAATTTTAGAATATTAAAATCCGCACATTGTACTAAATAGTGTGACTTTTATGTAATGAATCAAACCCCACGTTCCTCTTACACTTCAAATATAATCAAATAGCAATACACACCGAAAATGATTCCATTACAAACCTAGTAGTCCGTAAAGTTCCAATCAACGGAGCCCCTTTCCCTAATTTTAATCAGCAATTCATTTCCAAAACAAGGAGTTAACGCAAGCAATATTTACCCAATTATAAAATAACACAGATATTCCGGGCGCTGATTGGTCCGTAACACGGTTTAATTAATTCTAAGAAAACGCTCGAACTTTGCCGGTTTTGATACAGCAGGGTTCGTTCGAAACCCTGATTGGGATTTTCGAACGTGGAATTTTTACGTACTTGCAAATGTGCTAAGATTGTAAATGGATTCATTTTGTTTTCAATTTTTAAAGCTGGGAGTGTTTCTGTTTTTTTGTGCATATTTATATGCCTATTTGTTGCAACGTTTTGTTTTTTAATAGTATTTGTAAGTTGTTTGCCTTATGTTTATTTAAAGCCAAAAAATCCAACTAGTGGACGCCCGCGACCTCGTCCACGCGGTCTACAGAAAATGCAAGAAAGGGTCATATTGAGATGAAACATTTTAAGTTAGACCTCTTACTGTAAAATTGTGAAAACCGCATTCAATTTCATCCAGTATTTTTTGCATGATGCGCGGATAAACATACAGACATAAATAACAATTCCTTAAAGTGTAATTTTGGTTATCAAAAGGTCCCATAATTTACTGCCATCTCCAATGTACAAACTGTAGATACAGATTTAGTGTATGTACGAGTATAGAGAGTAAGCACTTATGTTGATACCGGAAACTTTGATTCCAAACTCTTTTCCAGCTAAGAAGTTTTTACATTTCTTCTAAATCTAGTAATCAATTGATTATATTTAAACCAAAGTACAAGGCAGACACAAGGTTACTCCCGTAACCCGAATCCACTTTCATTAAAAACCCTCCACCACAAAGGCATTACCTGATTTCGAATCCTAAAAAAACTCATGAAAATGTCCCCGCACATACATATTGAGTTGCGCGCGGGTTTGCTTAGCCCGGAGCTGCGGGGTGACAATATTATTGGAGCCAAAATTGGGGATCCCCGCATTTATTAAAGTGAAAACCGCCAACAAAGGGATCATATTGAATTGTAAGGAAACCACGTGGATGTCGAAGATTTACATTTGGATATGGTATTTTATTATTGACTTTGAAAACTAATACTTTTACCATGTATTCATTATTCTTATTTATATTTTTATGAAGATGTTCGTAAAACATTTGTCAGAAGAATTATTTATTGGCAATAAACAAACTGAAATCATCTGTATTCGACGTAGGCATGATAGGTATAGGTTAAGAAGGGGTTAGTTTGGCTTTAAGCACATCACCCGCTAAAGAAAATTTGGTCTCATTGAAAATTCCTAGTAGCATGTTGTCTGTAACATCTTATAAAATGTGTTTTGCCTAAAATCTAATATTCGTCGCCATAAAAGCCATATAATATCTACTATAGCTTCACGATTTTCAATATTTTGTCAAATACCGCATCCACGGCCCATCCTAAGCTATTCCATACTCCTCGCGCCTCAGCTATAGGTACCAAGGGTCGCTGGTAGGTGACACGCACAAAGAACTTCCAACTTCTTTCATTGCAGATTAAATTCTTTGGTGCCTTACCTTCGGAGTAATGGTACAGTTACAGATATAATATAGAAGCTAATTTCGAAGGTGCGAAAAAGCCAGTGTTCGTGTGGATAGTATGGGCTAAGCAACCTTTATGATTATCGGGAACTGGGTGGGTGAAAAGTTAATCTTCAGTTCATCACGATAAGCAGTTTAACTCGCCAACTATTAGGTACCTACAAAATCTTTTGAATTTGTACCTACGAGTATAGAATTTATAGTATCTAATAGACCCAATTTGTTTAAATTAAATGATTTTTCTATTATTATTACATTATTAGATCAGAGACGTATAATATGATCGCCTAAAATGTGGCATGGAAATATATCATTTACAGGGTGTAACAAAAAGGGTATGTTAAGCGAAAAGCTATGTAAATAGCCTACTGTAGAGAACCTGTACACAAAATTTGAGACCCGAAATCACATGTTTCTTTTTCCCGATAGAATGGAGAATTTTGAAATATCTCAGAAATTTTCATACAATCTTGAAAAATAAAAATGTGATTTCGAGTCTCAAATTTTGTAGATAGATTCTCTATAGTGGGTTATTTACATAGCTTTTCGCTTAACATACCCTATTTATTACAACCTGTATATATTTTTCAAATTTTTCGAGTACATTTAGTGCTCAATCTTAATATGGTTGAAAAATCTGAAATAAATATTTTTGATTTAATAAATTCACTATAGCCTGGGGACTTTATAAATAAAAAGAACTATAGCTATATAGTAATAGGCAGCGATAACCTCGTTATTTAATGTCATGCAGTAATTAATTTACAATCTGGGTAGTTTAACAACCGCTTAAACTGGAATTAATAAAGTTTCACAATTAAAACTTGTTTACTACCAATATTGTAACTAACCGTATAATAATAACAAACGGTTTGGCGAAGTTTTAGGCTGTTATGTTACGAGCTAGAGGTCCTAGGTTCGATACCTGACTGGAATTATACAATTTGTGTAAAACGTCGTCGTACTGCAAAAATTATAAATATGAATAGAGAGAAATACCCGACACAAACTGCGTTAAATGTTTCACGGCTAAGACGAATATCTCTTTTCAAGAGATCGGCCTCTCCGATCCAATACGGCATCACTGCTACAAACTCCCCGTTTTAATTCTGGGGCCTTTGGGTATTCTGTCCATTCCTTGACCATGCTGTCATTTGTTTCTCTCCTTTTATTGTCAATGTAGTTAGTTCCTTAGAATTAGTTTGTTTGTTGCACATGTTACTCTGTATTTGTTAAAAGATTTCCCTTTATTTGCTTGGCTTGCTGGAAGAGATCTCTGGTAGAGATAAGCTTGCAATTATAAATAAATAAATATAAATATTCACACACTACACAACACATTAACCTAGTCCCACATTAAGATCCCTAAGGTCTTGTGTCGTGGGTACTAAGCAACGGTATATAAATACATATATAAGTATAGAAACATCCATGACTCGGAAACAAACATCGATATTCATCATATCAATGTTTGCACCTACCGGGATTTGAACCCAGGACCTATGGCGTCGCAGGCAGGGTCACTACCTATCGACCAATCGGCCGTCGAATTGCCATTGCACATGCATCTCTTCTTTTATCTTGTAATATGTATCTTTTGTGTGTGTGAAATAGAGAATAAGAATCTAATAATACTTCTCAAGCTCAATTGTGACAATCTGTTTAGGACATACAAACTTACATACATATATTCGAAAAACATAACCCTTCTTCTGGCAGAGTCGGTTAAAAAAATAATAGCTAGGCTCGATATCGGTACTAAATATTAAATCTCCACGACGCTAGCGGCACTGTAGTTAATATTTATTAAAAAAAAGTGTAAAATTTTCACTGGAAAACGATCCTAATTTTTATTCGATCTTTCCTTGAGCAGCTTAATCTACTGGCCGCGGCTTTAATACATATTTTATTGGAGTATTAAATATAACTTTCTCCGATGTTTGTTAAATAGACGTTTATTACTTTTTAGCCAAATAAAAGCTTTGTCACTTTGTGTCGCCCCCTGGTGGCAGAGATAGGAGGTTTAGGAAATTGCTGCATAATAAAAATTTGGTGAAATTACATAAATTATAATGGAGGTTTATAAACAATTTTGTTTTGTTGTACCTATTGAACTTTATATTATATGCTGGAAAACTTTGGGATTTTCTTAAATTGCCTACTCGTTTTAGAAAGGAAGTGGCAAAGAAGTAGGAATTGTAAAATGTATGCTGGAAAACTTTGGGATTTTCTTAAATTGCCTACTAGTTTTAGGTAAAGAAGTCATCCCTCAATAGAGATTTGAACTTCCGATAGTTGATACAATTCAATATTCAACATGTTTTATTTCCTTTAAGGCGATACACACTGCCACGCACCACGCTGCATGTTGCGTGTCGACGTACCTAGGCGTGAATCTGCATGAACGCGCGTGGATGCATTTTCTGTGTGTTGGACTGTGCGTGTTGTTCTATACAAACGGAGATACTTACAAGCAACGTTAGAAAACGCATTCACGCGCTACGCTGCATGGTGCGTGGACGTGTGATAATCGCCTTATTATAATTATTTTATATTAAATGACAATGTATTAACGCTGATGACCTACGGTGCCGAGACGTGGTCTCTAACTATGTGCCTCATAAAAAAGCTCAGGATCGCACAGCGAGCGATGGAGAGAGCTATGCTTGGGATCTCTCTGCGTGATCGAATCAGAAATGAGGATATCCGCAGACGTACAAAGATCACCGACATAGCTGAACGGTCCAGTAAGCTGAAGTGGCAATGGGCAGGGCACATAGCTCGAAGAACTTATGGCCGATGGAGTCGGAAAGTTCTAGAGTGGATACCATGTAAGCGCAGCGTGGGAAGGCCACCCGCGAGGTGGACGGATGACCTGGCCAAGGTTGCGGGCGTCGGTTGGATGCAGGCTGCTTCCGACCGGTCGGAGTGGAGGTTGTTGGGGGAGGCCTATGTACAACAGTGGACTTCCCAGGGCTGTAAATGATGATAAACATGTGCAATATCAAGAGCCTCCACTGATGAAAATCATATTATATGATAAATAATTATGAAACAGCTTAATTTAAATACTCGATCTGTATTATCATAGGCGTTTGTTGTTCATAAAAAATCCGCTAAGTAAACCATTTTCAGCATAAACGGGGTAAAAATCAAAGAACCTGATAAAATTATATTTAAAAAAAACCAATAATTCAGTCCTGCATGTAATTAAATCCCTATAAAATAAAATCTTAAATCTCAAACACAATTTCAATAAAACACAATCCAATCTTTTCGTAGCTTTACAAGCATAATTTTGCAAAGTAAAAAATCCATAATACCCTCGCTTTCAGCCCTTTGTTTAACCTTTAAAAGGGCCCTCGAACTTACGATTAACTCGTCAGTCGGAAGCTACTCCAGGAGTTGCAAACTCCGACCTGTATCTGCTTAGCATCTCGGAATATGAATCCGAGGCGATAAATTAGGAGAAGAACAACAAACTTGGGATAATTACAACACTGGGGTGTCCATTCACTTGTACTTTCATTATTCTTGGGGCGCGTGTTCGTTGTGTCACGGGGCGAAAGTGTTGACTTGATACGTCAAACGTTTCTTAAGCTGTGTTTTTTTAGTATAGCGCGGCAATAGCAAACGTATGAATGCAAAAGCATCTTAAGATAAGATAACATAATAATTTATTGCTATAATTGTGTACACTGCAGTCGCAACGAGAATCCAGATCCAAGCACCTAGTTGTTAGTTAGTTGGTTCGGTAGCTAGAACTAACATGGAAAACTAATCCTGATGATGCCAAGGGTGTTGGCGAAACATATGTCGATTAAAATTTTAATTGGTTTTCGGATTAGCAGCTATGTATTTATGGTTGCATGCTAGGTGCTTGGATCTGACTTCTCGTTGCGACTGTAGTGTCTTGTGTTCGTGATCATGAGTCGGCAGATCCGAGGGTCAGCGGAGGGTGTAGGGCCCGGTGGTGGGCGACCTCTCAATAGAGATTTGCACTTCCGAATAGTGACGCCTGATACAATTAAATATTTAACTGATGTTGCCTTGGGTACTTTTAATTCCATTGTACACGACTGGTTGAGCAGTAGGGATACGTTATAATTTGTTTAAGATGATTAAAATAGTAAAATATGTTATGTTCTGTTTTATATTAGAGCAACACTCAGGCTCTTCCATAAAAAATATTTATGCTATATGATATTTGCACTTAGTTCTTAAGTTGGTCCGTCTATTCTTAGTTTATTTTATAGTAAAGGTATAACACAAGACAATGGACACACGCTCATAACTTAAAGGCACTCTTCATCGTCGCACGTGCCCCTAATGACTCTCGCGAACTGTTTGATTTAAAGTCGCAACAATTGTGTTTACGACCACCCCCTATCCCCTTACCCCCTCTTTGCACCCCTAAGCCCCTTTATTAACAACTGCAACTTGTTCGATTTCGTTAATGGCTGTCTATTAATGAGTGTTTCGACATCTTTTTGCCGCGGGTATTTCGGACTGATTGGTTTTTTTAATGCAAAAATTTGTAAGGTGATGTGAAGTATTTATTTTCGAATTTACAGAAGAGATGTACCTACTATAAGCTGTTAATTTTTTGTGTTCCGTAGCCAAATGGCAAGCCGCAACAACAAAAAAAAACAATAAATTTTGAGGGTTCCCCATACCTAAAACTGAAACTCAATTTTTTTTTCATAACACCCATACATGTGGGGTATCTATGGATAGGTCTTCAAAAATGATATTAATGTTTCTAGTACCGTTTTTTTCTAAACTGAATAGTCTGCGCGAGAGACACTTCTAAAGTGGAAAAAAATATAATGTACTACCATGCAAATTTCCACCGAAAATTGGTTTGAACGAGATCGAGTAAGTACTTTTTTTTAATACGTCATAAATCTTAAACTGCAATTTAATTTTCATATGGAACCCTTCATGGGCGAGTCCAACTCGCACTTGGCAGCTTTTTTAAATGTTGTTATCGGTAACAAAATATTGTACATGCTATGAATGAGCTTAGATGGCTATTACATTTTCAGAGATATTTTACATCTGGTCCCGCTATACTAAACGTAGCTGTGAGATCTCCTTCGTGGTGCTGCAGTTCTGGCTACCCCACTTTAGGAACACAGTCGGGATGAAAAATAACGTTGTCAATATATAATTTAGAAAAGAGATGGTAAAATTCGTCATCCGAGTAATTGACCCGGTGGCTCAGTGGTGAGAGCGCTGGCACGCAGAATCCAGAGGTCGTGGGTTCGATTCCCACCCGGGTGAAGAATTTTTTCCATTTCTTTATTAATAATTTTAGAACACAGTCGTGTTTATATGTATTTATAAGCAGGGGACACAGCTATGTTTATACATACAAATCACATATTATTACATATGTATGTAAAAACTGTGTACAAAACAGCACCATTAAAACTAAGCTCATCCTAAATAAGCTGTAACTACGCCAGTCTAGACCAGGAGCTTGCAGATCGTGTTCAATGTAGCGTCACGAGCTCCCCCCCCCCTCACTCACGGTAACCTATGGGCATTTACATGCAGACAAATTAGGTAGATACATATTATGTCTACTCTATCTATCCTTTCTATCCTATCTACTCTATTGATATTTCTATATCGATATCGTGCATTTATCTATTGATATATTAATTCTGTAAAAAGGTTAAGTTTGTGAAGAATATTTATTTTTCTATGTAATATAGTTCAATTAAAATTAAGAAGAGTGTTAATTAAATATTATTTAAGTTACCTATAGGTATTTACTGAAACATCTGTCACTACGAACCAAACTTGTACATCTCAACTATACCCTCAAAATTAGGTCAGGAAGTGGTACCATGTGGTTCTATCGGCCCTTGGTGCTCTGCCTACCCCGTAAGGGATAAAGGCGTGATTATATGTATGTATGTATATATATGATTGGGTGTTATGTTATAATACCTTTGTTATTTTTGTTTGAAAGGCAACCTTCTTATTTTCTGACTTACTCGTATATAGTACGTATATTTAATTAACACTCTTTTTAATTTTAATTGAACTATATTACAAAGTAAAAATATTCTTAACGTGCTAGTGCGTTTGCTTTTTTTGGTAAAAAGTTATTTTAGTGTCTAATCGTTCTTAATAAGTTTACTCCTCGGTTCGCCTATGTATCGTTATTAATACTAACCACATACATTTAAAAAACAAGTCTAAAGCATGTAATAGTATGAAGTAATCCGCGAAATAAAAAATATATATTCAGTATCCAATTTTCCCGCTTACCTACATAAAACCCATATTAGAATAATAGTCAATCCCAAAAATACACAACCGAATCATTTTATAGTAAAGAATGATTTCTCCTCCGTTCGCTCTAAGAATTGTTTTAGCTTGCTTTATTTGTATTGGCGTAGCTTAGTGCAGGAGCCACGGGGCGCGTAAGCTGCACCGGACACCAATGGATTTATCGTTTGAGGTTTAGACAAGAAAAGCCGCTTTGTCTTTGAGACAACAAACGGACGCCGGCTCCCGGACTATTTGAAGGGAGAATTTTATTTTGAGTTACATGCGCTTGTTAGTAATTGGGCTTAGAAAGGTAGGTTGTATGTGTGTATGTCGGTACCGGGAAAAAAAATATTATAAGGCCGATTTTTCCCTATCTTTATTTAGGCTATCATAAAGATATATGAAGGATAAAGTATAAGATATCTCTAACTTGAGCCTGTTATAGAGAAAACCATCTGACCATTGGAAAAATATATTTACCTTAATATGTATACTTTAGGATATCCATCGATATTCGCCGCGTGGTGCGATTAAGGATTTCCGGCAGATGGGCAGCAGCGCCTCCCGTACTGACAACATAGTCCGAAAATCACACTGCGGTCACCAACCCGCCTGTGGCAGTAGCCTTGTGGCGTGCCCTAGGGGAGGCCTACGTCCAGTAGTGGAATGCAATGTGCCGTGTGACTTTCGGACTATGTTGTCAGCACGGGAGGCGCTGCTGCCCGCCTCCTGGAAACCCTTAATCGCCTCGTACGATACCCACGGGCAGGCATGGGGTGGTACAAACTCTACTCAGCTGGCACCACGCGGCTAGTACATTTACCCATTTAAAATAACTTGACCATCGACCAATAAAAACAATGACCAGCTCACCGAATGCCCTCAGTAGAATAGTTAGGTACTTACTACCTAAAAATACGAGTGTCATACTTTCAACGATACAATCTCTGAACCGTTTAACACTTTGATTTTATTTATTAAATATACAGTGACAGCGTCCAGTTCAATATTGACCCTTTGTAACAGCATAAAAGCTATTATTTAATAACAAAAATCAACAAACGGACCGACAAACACAATTAAGGGCTCAACAATCAAAGGGCACCAAGTAGTAATAACATTATTATGAATTTCCAATGCAAATAGATGACCAAACGGACCTAAAGTCAAAGATCATGGTGTTGCAGAAGGTACACTTTATAATAATGATGTGTAGTGTAGTTACACTCTCCCCCTCTTATACTGTATTTATATATTTATGTATTTTAGTATATAAGTTATGTAAATTATGAGACAATATACACTCTGCCTCCGAACGAACAAGATCTATTTTATTCCTCCTTTACAGATGGAATCAATTGGTATGGTACATACAAACCAGAATAGCGTTAGTCCCTACTCTTCACCTCTAGGTACTACAAAGACAATATTTAACGAATCTAAGATCGCTTCGAGGTCCAATATACTAGTGCATGACTCATGTTCCTGTGACCCCTAGCTGGGGCAGAAGGCCTCCACAGAGCAAAGAAATATACACACATGCATACATCCGATAAACCTACTTCTAGTGCAGTCGGGTAATAACGGAGGTCGAATGCGAGAGATTGTAACTAGTCTGTTAAACCATTAAATCTATACACATATAATAAAATTGTAACGGATCGATGTTTGTGCACGTTAATCTCAGAAACGGCTGGACCGATTTCTATACAGTTTCAGGAATATATTGTGACAGGTCCCTCTTAACATATAGGCTACTTTTTATCCCGGGAAAATGTTTTTATCCCGGATAATTTCGACATTTTGTTCATTCTGTAATCCACACGGACGAAGTCGCGGGCGTCCACTAGTCGCCTAATAATATTCTAGTGACGTTCCTAATGACGTGTCACAATACTCGATATGCACTAAGAAAAAAGTGTAGAGTAGACACGTCTATAGGTAAATACCTCACTAAACATTTACTGTACTATTACAAAATAAATTAACATTGTCAAAATTTTACAGATATTCCATACTTTTTGCTGTCAAACGTCATCTGTAAACAGTGTCTACTTTAGACGAGGATTTGTAATAACAGCGATAGGTTTTTTTGCATTAACATGTCAAATTTTATAAAGAAATGTGTGCCAACCCTACCCTAATAGGAAGGATGGAATTTAAGTAGATAAATCTTCTATTTTCATGTCAAGTGTCACCTCTACACATAATTACTCTACATCAGCAGTTGACCGTCCCGTCATACGGTACTCTCGCCACTGTGTGCGAATCCAATAGCTCCCTTGTCAGCTCATTGGCTACACTTCGTTCAAACAACGAAGTCCACTGACGTAAGCGCTAGTGTCCTTATTATACTCATCCTGTGTTATATACTTTATTTAGTTCCATTATATTCCGTAGGACTTTGTTATTGAAAAATAGACTAACAAACGGTCAAATGTTTGGGTCCGCACAAATATTGGACATCGAAAATATTTATTAAATTATGACCTCCCTCAATTGTTTTGGGTTTATCCGATAAGATTTTTGGCTCAAGAATGAATGGGGATAGATCAATTGATAAGGTCATATTTGCGTTTGGAATTTTTATATATTTTCGCACTTTTTATTCAACTTTAGTTCCTATGGCATAATTACTTCCAAATGTCAAAGATGTAGAAATACATAATCTACTGCTGATCTTGCAGGGTGTATTCTTCGTCGTCGTCGTCAGCCTATTGCAGTTCACTGCGGGACTAACCCCTCCCCCCAGAGCATGCCACCAGGCTGGATCTCCCGTTTTTGCCATCCAATCACTACCAGCCGTCATCGGTCCATCTAGCCGGAGGGCGTCCAACGCTACGCTTGCTAACGCGCGACCTCCATTCTAGAACCAAAAATAAAACACAACCAAAATGTTAACTTCCACAAGACATCATTTGAAAGAGGATCCATACACGCACATTATCTCCATCCAGAACATAGCCTCGTAACGATAACTGTACGCGACTATATTTACATTTAGTCCATAAACACCCAAGTAAATCAAACCCACAATCTCCAAGCTCCACAACGATGTACTAAAACGATCAGCGACCGAAAATCCACCCAAGCGATTCTAGCCGCTAGTATTAAAGTTCTAAACCTAGTTTTCGGTAGCAGGCCAGGCTACCTGGCTAAGCCCTGGTCCACGGCCGTCTATGGCATAACTCTGTAATCAGCCATTGCTATGCAAATTCGTTGCCTGAACCAACTATGGCTTTATATGGTGAGGGTAGTGCGGTTAATGACGCTGCATTTGCCTCGGTTCGGATTCAGACCCTCTTAGTTATTTCATATTGTATAAACGTAAGGGATAAAGGCGTGATTATATGTATGTATGTATGTTATGTGCCTAAGTTATACCTATCTATCTATCTTTCTACACAGTATGTAACATAAGTTGTATGTTAAGGAGTGGAGTTCACTATGGAGAACCTATCCGCAAAATTTGAAATTAGAGATCGCATGTTTATTTTTAAATAATTCTGAACCTGGTAAAAAAATTAAATTTGGAGTCTTACCTTTCTTGTGGATAGATTCACTACTCTCTTACCTCTCCACTCTCTCTGTACCATTTCACTCTCTCTCTAGTCAATTGTACATTCAATCGTTTAAAAATAACTCTTACATAAAAAATCTACGTGACTACTACCATGTTACCTAAAAAGGAATGTTACCAACTAGAAATACGCATGTAACGCTTACAAGGAATAGTAGAGTCACATGCATCTACCAAAATAAGAATACACCCCCATCTTCAATGTTTGGAACAACGTCCGCTAGAAGTAAGTGAATTCTCTCTTTATGCGGCCACTCGAGTTCGCTACAGGAGGTTATATCTGATTACACTTCGCCGAAGTTCAGCTCAATGAGCCTCCTGCGCACAATAAATGGGAAATGTTTTAAAACTCCGCGTTTATATGTCAACGAACGTCTCGAATGTTTTTGTCCCAGATTTTTGGCGAAGGTATTGTTCATCCTACGAATCAGTATAACCATGGTGTATAACATAACATTTAGCGGGGCTTTTATGATCATTTACATTCCCCGATAGGCTAAAAAAGCCAGTGGGATATCCTTTACGATTCTGCAGTTCTGGCTACCCCATTACGGGAACACGGGAACATTTATTCTCAGAAAGGTTGGGAAGTAGCATAGAAGTGTACAATAACACGCACTTTGCCTATTAGGTACCTATGCCACGTGGTAACGGCTGAGCCTACCGCCTTTAGGGCACAAATACAACTACCTAGTAACCGGTGACGAATCCAATAGGAAATGGGTCCAAGTGACTCTAAATAGACGTTTATTTGCATCACAGCCTCATCTGATAGCAATCTGCACTACGAGCACTGGGCAGGTGAGGGTTATTGACTTTGGTGAAATATAGTCATTTAATTACATAAAGTTAGGTTAAACTGCCTTTCCACGTTGCTATGAATGCGTTTAATATCAACCAATCAAAATCATGTCGACTTTATGAATGAACACGATTGGCTTATATCACACGCATCCTTAGCAACGTACCATAGTGGAAAGGCAACCTTAGAACATACTTAATTCGCATATGTAACTAACATCAGCCTATTGCAGTCCACTGCTGAACATAGGCCTCCCCCAGAGCACGCCACATGGCTAGTTCTCCCGTTTTCGCCATCCAGTTACTACGAGCCGCCTTCTTTAAGTCATCGGTCCGCCTGACCGGAGGACATAAAACTACATTATGACAAAAATGGCAGTAAATACGAACAACTGCAATCGAAGATGCACCAAACACGAATAAACATCCCGCTCACGTACATTGTCGCTAACCAAAAATTGGTGCAAGCAATCCCGCGCCAAAGCCTGGCTTCATTAAAAATCTTGGCGTCTTTTGCCAAGCCAAGCCAAACAGAGGCGCACTCGAAGTACTATTGCCGATACGAACTTGCTACGTTTTGAGTAAACTTATTTAGACTTGAAGTGAACTGTGGCTGGGACTTGTGTGCCTAACTATCTATCTATGTACATAACTATGTAAGGATTTATACGAGAAACGGAAAGTTTGCACTGTATACCATTTTTTAAGAAATTGCACGAATGGATCAACGTTAAAAACAGAGTCAAAGAATATGGAGAAGATGTGCGATGACTAAGTCGCAAACTGCAATGAGAATGCTCTTAAAGAACTAACTAGCTAGCCATAATTTTGACTGCTGGTCATAGGCTATTGGTAATTTATGTACTTGTGGTTGTTTAATTTAATTTAGCTTTTTTTTAGGAATGTAGTCACTTTTAATGTTACGAAGAAAATGAATAAAAACAAAGGTGCATACCTCGCAGTATTAAACCCAATAATTCATGGTAAAAGAAAATTGAGAAAATATAGTTTATACACAGGTATATTTGCCAAGCAATATGTTTTAAGTAAACGTAGTACATATAAACTTAAAGTTCGCTATTTCGGTTCTAGAAACTTACTTTTGACTGCAAGTTTTTAATTATCCTACGCTTAGGTTGTGTCTATAGTATAGTTTTATTTATTAAGTTTGTTGAAAGTATTTCATGTCGTAATCACAAGTTTTAGATTTCAAGTACCTAAAGTTCCAAATAGCAACCTTCCAAATAACACTCACCAGCAAAAAAAAAAACTTTAAAATAACTTTACGATAACGTTGCATTTATATGCATAGTACTTAAAGATTAGAAAAAAAATTTCATAATTTGTCCAAGCATACTGTAAAATTATTAATAAAGAAATGGAAAAAATTCTTCAACCGAGTGGGAATTGAACCCACGACCTCTACATTCCGTGCCTACTGCCTAAACAAACATACACACGCACGGACGAATACGCATAAAAACGTTTTTTTGCATCCCTCTTGTGGTTACTTTCATAAAAAGTTATTTTATATCCTGAAAGATTTAAGGTCGTATTCAAAAACATCCTTTATAAGAGATCCATTAGGGCAATCAGCTTCTTTGATACATCCCTTCATCCTCCAATCAAAGCTGCTAATAATTAGCTAATAACAAACAGAAACAGGTGCGGTACATCAAACGTTTACGCCCTTTTATAAAACCGCATAGCTGCTTTTTTCAGTGAGATAAGATCATGGAGCTGATATGATAAGGAGATGCGATACTCGTACCTTATGCAGTCGTGCGAACGCCAATATAGCATGCAGCGCAGTATTAAGCAATCACTGGCCAACTTTGCCACCTATCGTCTACCCATACACCACACGCCTGTCAAACGTGCAACGACGCGAAAAACGCACTATAGTCTAGTATCTAGTAAGTACTACAGTCTAGCTATGTTTGTCACGTTATCATTTACATAATCAAATTCATTTAGGTATGTACATAATCAAAGGTACATAATTTTTTCTTAAAATACCTAGGAATATCTGAAAATTACATACAAAATTGGAATGTACTCACATATTACACGGAGTTTCTCGTAGTCTAGGCAATCTAAATAAAACGTTAAAACTAACACAATTCTTCTATGCTGCTCTGGGACAGTGAAAAAAAACGTGTAATACTACAGCTGCTTCTCTTCCCGAGCATACTGTACAAGTCAGTAGAGGGACAAGAGGGTCATAATGTTGTAGGCGATGGGCTGACCACACTACTAACCGAACTTGTACATCTCAACTATACCCTCAAAATTGGTCAGAAGTGGCACCATGTGGTTCTATCGGCCCTTGGTGCTCTGCCTACCCCGTAAGGGTTAGAGGCGAGATTATATGTACTAACACAATTCACACACACACATATCTACTTAAAAATATTACCTATCTAATCATTTAGTTGAAATAATACTTCAAACGACGATTTAATTAAATCTTACATGAGTGATCAATTTTATTACATTTTAATAAACAAAATCGCGAAAATTCCTGCGCCTGCGATGACGCGTTCGATTCACTGCTGTGCAAGCGCGTGGAAAAATTTTTGATAAGCGTTCTACGTTCTTTTTTTTTTTCAAAATATGCTCACGCGCGCTTCCAAACTTTTAAAAAAAAATTATTTGTACTGAAGATAAGGTAATGGAATTACATTTAGTACGTTCCAAACATACCTCTTTCGCCTCATCCAAATTCATTAAATTCTTCATACATGCTCGCCAGTTTTGGGTACTCTTGACTAGACCTTTTTTTTAGAAATCCCCAATTTGGTTTGTTGGTTACTTCATGAAAAAATCTAAAATACTTAGTTGGTATGGTATTGGTAGTTTGTTGGTTGGTAAATCTATAATTCCAGAGACTTTTCTAGAGTTATAGGTAGTTTGATCCATTAAGCCCAAACTGGTTGAGCAAAAGTGTGCGAATTGCACACCAACTTTTTAGTTGTCGCCGGTGAATCTACCGTCGCCTCAGATTTGGTCGATTTCATCGATTCGGTCGACTTAGTCATGTAATAAGAGTTCCTATTATTATTATTATTCTTTATTATATAAATACATACAAATGTTAACAGAATATGTGAAAAGAGGATAAAGTCATTTAAACGATATATCGAGTCCTGCGTATTGCTAGAGGTTTGGTAATAACTCAGAATAAAAAGTAATATTCCTCTTACTATTTTTAATAGTAAAAGGAATATTAGGTACTTAATATTTTTTATAAAATACGAGTATGAGTCATTTCATTACGTAAATAACCTACCATTCATTACACACATCCTTCTACTAAACTAACAAAGCGTGAATCAACATCTCACATAACTTCAATCGCATAGTTTGCGACGTGCTACGTCTGGCGACGCGACCGCGCCTGATTACAATTTGACTGCATGTTTGCGTCGCGCTGCTTTGCTGTTCTGATTGTCTAGGCGCTCAGTATGTTCCGCGATGCATGAAACTTTTCTATTTAGTTTTTGGATTGTCTTCCTAGTTGGTAGTTTGTATGTACCAATTTTACAGCGTCTGTGTATATTTTTGCTAATAAAATAGCGCGAGAAGGTAATCAAATATAGAATATTCCTAGTCCAATACGAGATGCACAGGATCTATAAACTATTGTAAGTAGGTGCCTACGTACATTATTATAACTACAAAATTACGAGGAGTCGGTGTAGGTTTCATAGTAAAAAAAAGTATACCTACTTACTTTTAACTCGGGTAGGGATGGCCCATGGGACACCGCCTGCCTGCAAGCGAGCGATAGAGCTTAGATTTTCCGTACAATGCAAGACATATAAATTCGGTAATTGGATATGTGAGTACTTAGGTACATGGGAAAGGATATAATAATTGGCCAAGTGAAGCTTGGTCAAATAAAAACTTTTGATCAGGTACTATTAACAAGGATAAAACAGAAGATAGGTTTAAAAAAGAGTAACGTTATCGTTATAAGCATAGATAATATTAACGTAGGTAATAATGATGCTATGAAAAGTAAATTAGGGTAAACAAAATTATTTGTAAGCTATATCATTACACTTATTAATAAGTAGTTAAGTAACTTAAAACTATTTCTCATTAATACTTTTTTATCTTAGCAATGAGACCATAATTGGGTCATTGTCAAATTTTGATCAGGTAACTGAGAATATAAAAGGTCCTGTAATTTAAATATTTATAATGTGTTGGAATCTGTAGTAACTACTTAAATATGATATACACAGTATAAGCTTGACATATTACTCTTAGTTTTTCTTTAATATCCACATTTTATAGCTATGGGTATGCAAAATGTACAACTCTGTTACCGTCTCAGGTGTCTATACTGAAATACCAATGATGACTATTCTGTTACTGATAAAATTGGTCTGAATATTTTTACATGATTAAATTATTTTCAGTACTTAGATCATTCCAATAATCAGTTTTATTTTGGCACAATTAAATAATCAATTATCACAATTTTGCTATAACATCCAATAATTTTCTTCTGGGGGCAAGTTTACCTGCTCAAAATTTGACAAGGTCGATTCCGGCAGTCACACTTAAACCTAAACGTCAGCTAAACGTAAATTTAGTCCTACCTGTCCTTTTCTCTCTCAGCCATTTATGTTAAGAACGGAGAGAGATAGACCTGATGATGATGATGACCATGACCGGAATCGACCCTTTGGTCTTATAAGTATAGTTAATAAACGACTAACCAATTAATTTAGCTCTGCAATATAAATATAGCCGATGTATTTGCTTGACTCTAGGTAATTCTGTTTTTAATTAAACTCCAAGTAACCGTGAAAAAGGTCCCCGATGCAAATGAACGTTTCTTCCTTACTTGTAAGGGTTTACGCAAACAGAACATTTTAATCCTTCTTTCCTTATAGTGTGGTTTTACAAAGGGCCATGGACAGACGATTTTTTTTCAAATTATGTCTTATCTATCGTGAGTGATTCTAGATGCACTTTAGGACCGTAATCATCCGAAAATACTCACTGTAGGTCTATTGATATGAACGGGTCTACTGGGCCTCTGATTATTATCTTCTTATTATTTGGTTCATGTTAAAAGATCTTTATACTCGTACAGTTCTTTGGTGCTGACATTTTGTGTGATTTCGGGGCTCCACCACAGATTGACCATTAATCAAAATATCTATTGGTATAAACGTAAAATACCTTCCTAATACCTTAAAATGAGCACATTATAACATTAGTAGGTTAATCCAATATACCTACTTACCTACAGAGATTAGAGAACAAAATGATATTTGCAGATCGAAGATCAAACTTGGACTTGGAATCAAATAAGTACCGACCTCGCAAAGGTTATTTAGCTCTATTATAAGTTGTTTTAAGTTAGTTGTAGATATTCCTTAATTTTCTATCATCTAGTTATTAAATAAATCTTCTATAATAAGTACCTATCTACCTATATATTGTGATATGTGGACTAATCTCAAGTTCTTCTATATTTTAGCGAGTTTGGATATCAGCTGAAATTCAAATGAAACATGACGCATTATACCATAGGTACATACGGTCTCCATTTACAAAATACCTACTGTCTGCACCAGGCCGACATGAACTACTTATAGGAACTGCTAGGAAGTTCTCCGCTGACTAAAAACTATCAGGATTTAAATCGAGATCCTAATTCAGTTTCAGGCGGACATTTTTACTGGGACGGACCTGAATGAAATGGAAAGAGAATATTGTTAGGAAACAAATGTAGAAAGTCTAGCGTACCCAGTGTTTTAGCTATGTTTAGTTTATTTGTTTTGACGTGTTTTGTGATATTTGACAAAGCCGAGTTTTTTTTTTAATTACTACTACTACTGACTAAGTTAATACGTATAGACTAGAGATTTTTCTATAAATCTTTGGTAAAGTCTTAGGTAAAGTACATATAGAATTAGAATGGCAATAAGGTAAGTATTTTAAGCACTATTTACAACAAATGTTTATTCTAGTTTATCATAGATTACGATAGACATAAAAAATAATTGGATAACTTATTTGTTAACTTAAGTAAACACTATAGCTTATCTAAAAATACGATGATTCTCTTATCAAATGAAATTCGCGCCAATTTAGATCCCCCCAAAAAGCTTGCAACAATACATACGTCGTCGTATAATAATTCGGTAAAACGTGTGTTTTACGAGCTAGCCCCTGACTGTCTAGTCTTACCTGATACATATGGGTTTAAAGCCCTTTCCACATGTACAGGTGTTACTCTGATATTTATAGTGCTTACTTTTCCCTCGAGTGCACTCGAATGAGAGATACTTGAGAGTAGTACGTAACAGTCATGTAGTTTGTAGCAAGGATTAATGATATGGGGGTTTGCGGTATTAGAACAAAATTATGAGTAAATTCGAAGATCAGATTTCTGTAAGAAAGGTAAAATCTATTAAAAAAGCAATGTGTAATGAACAAACCGATAAGTACTTAGAAAGTTACACTCAGGAACTAGCGTGTAAAGATTTATGCTTACATACTTTGCAATACATTGCTGTTTATACGAAAATCGTTCTAGTTTTTCTTGCAACGTCTGTATGTATAAACCCCAGACACCAGACACTAGGTATAACGCGGGTAAGCTCTCAAGACACGACGTAAGCACTTTTTTAAGTTTATATGTGTGTCCTATACGTTTACTAGCAGTGTGTGAATTACCTACTATTCCCCAATTATTAGCGTACAATTATTCAAATTTCAAAATCCTTTATTCGACATGAAAGCATGCAAAACTCACATGTCAATTGCCTATCTTAATATTCTTATAATAATAATATTAATATATAAAAAATCCGTGTCACTGTGTATGTTCCGAATAAACTCAAAAACGAGTCAACTGATATTCATGAAAATTGGCAAATATATGTAATTTGGTCCAACTTAGATGATAGGATAGTTATTATTAAAATTAATGGTCTTAATAACTAATAATTAATAAAAAACTGATCATCAACGTTGGTTGTTGTTATTAATCGTACGTTCCATAAGTCTGCAACAGATGGCGCCTTCTGAATTCTTCTGTCTTTTCTGCAGTCCACGCGGACGGAGTCGCGGGCGTCCGCTAGTTTCATATAAAGAAGGAATAAAAATAACCGGTAAAAATATTTCTAAAAAACCCGAGACCTAACCAACAACCCCACTTACACCAAAACGCTATCATAACCACTTTCCTCTCGACTTATCAAACGTTATCACTACGGTAACCGTTTAACTGTAAAAGGCTCTTTACACGTTGCGTCACGTATAAATACGCCGGCAATATCCGTCTGTCCACTGGGGTAGGCATTTATCACTAAAATCGGCAACTGCTCAGAAACAATTGCTGCTTCACACATACAGACCAAATTACATTTCCAATTCATGAAGGCAGTTATTCGGGCTCCTTTTCTTTTCCCTTTAGGGGCGTTTTGATATGACGACACGATTGTTTGTCTTCTTTGGTTTTCTCGTCTTTTTCTGAATGATACTTTCTTATCTGTGTTTGTGAGATTTACTTTCTAAGCTGTTTACCTAAGATAAAAAATACCAGGGTTATAGTTGTACTCCTTACGAGTTATTACAATATAGTAATACGGCAGAAATCAGTGAAACAAACGTTACGTAATCATTTAACGTTATCAAGTTACTAAATATACTCCAGTGGGAGTGGTATTTAGTGCGTAATTTATTTTGTAGCTTAGCAGGAACTCCGATTTAGGCATTATGTGTGTAGAATAAATCCTACAATCTTACAGTGTCTATATTAGGTACGTATGGTAGCAGTCGCGTCTTCGTGTCGGATCACAATCGTGTAGCACCTCCCAAAGGGTATTCCGGGCCCGTCCATTTCGCACCTCGCGATCTTTTTCTATGAATAATTTTTGAGTACGACTTGTTGACTTAATTTTATATCGGTTTCCGTCTTATTTAAACGCGAATAAAGGTATTTGTTTTGCTGGATATTAGCCGAACGGACGGAATGTAAAACACCTTTAAAATGAAATTTTCGGCAGAGGAAAAATATTCATTTTAGGAACACTTTTGATATTTTATGTTAGACTACGGAGGATGTAATAAAGAGCGTGAATTTCATTTAGTTTATGTGCAAAGATATATACTTTAAATAAATTACATTAAAAAAATAGTGTTAGCTGATATATAGTTGTACTATCATTTTTAATAAGTAACTTATGTCCAACTCGCGACAAATATGTAATCCAGTGTCTCGGTCAGTAATATATCGTCGGTTTGTCGGTGATACTATTAATTCTATTATCCTGTTTAATTTAGCGAAACGTCTTTCAAAATGTTCCTATTCCAGGAGATAGCTGTATGAAACATCTCTCACCCTTATAAAGGTTTATCTCGATAAGAGGGGAAGAGATATAATATATATTTGCCTGCTATTTTAACCCCTTTAGGATAAATGTTTTAAAAGCCTGTTGAATGTCGTATTTTGTTTATTTGGATAAGTACAATTTATCATACACTTAAGTATTCAACTACCTCTAAACTTAAATTCAAAAGCTTAAAGATATGCTTCCCGTTTTTAAAAACTTAGTTTTTCACAATAAAAAGTACATATTATGTCCGTCTTCAGGCTCTGTATTAAAGAACTCTGCGAACTTCACTGTCGCTCGAAAAATGTAAGTACCTATACAATGTCTTAGCACTTTTTTAACACGAGCCTAGGTATGTCACTTCTATAATGAAATCATTATACATATAAGTGCACTGCTAGTGACAGCATCTATCTTTGTCGCATAGTTATATAATATAGATAGACTTAAGTGTGCCTTTAAAAACTTGGTATGCCGCTTCCAGACTTGCCTCTAGCTTCATGAAAGCCGCGTAATGCACATATATACCATATAAATATAAAACTACATAAGTAGGTACATACAAGTTGTTGCAAATCGCCGGCACAAGTGAGCGACATTCGGCCCGACTGGAACCTTCTAGATTTTCTGCCCAATTACCTGCAGCTCCCACTAGAGACCGTCTAGCATTTGAATACCAAACTGTGTTATTTGTGAGGTATTTTTTAAGTCCTACCTTGTGATAGGATGAAGCTGTGTTAGAAATAAACATAAGGGCAACTGGAGATTTTGTTGGAGATATAGGCCTATAAAATAATAATTGTTCTTGTATAACGTAATATCAGGATGAGGAGTTAGGGATGACTCTCATTAGAGCGGGCCGTGCCCGGGACGGGCCATGTACGTGGCCCGTATGTGGCACGGATTAAACACGTTACATACATTTTCGGACCCCCGTGCAACAAACATGGTATAGATGAGCGTCGAGCGGGCCAGGACGGGACACGGATAATGCACGGTGTATGTAATATAAATTGCTTCATTCAAAATGTATGTAACGTGTTTAATCCGTGCCCCGTCCGGGCCACGTACACAGCCCGCCCCGGGCACGGTATGCTCTAATTATAATCATCCCTAAATAGACAAATAAGACATTTTCAGGTCCTATCTAAATTATGAACAAACTAACCATCGAATCATACTCGTACAGTCTTTCTCTAAAGCTTGGTCGAGATAGAGGCAGCGTCAACTTTATCCTTCAGATAGACTGTCTGACCAATCTGACCATTGAGCGTTAAATAATTTGTAGTGCCGATTCAAAAAGTTTCATTAAAAATAGTTCAGAAATTCTCAATATTGTTTCGCAAATGATACTAAAAATTTAATATAATATCTATAATATAATCCGCTAGGATATAGTTGATCGTTTCATCATTAAGAGCGGGTACGAGTATACTGAGGGAGTCAGCTTTGTTTGCCGAGATTTGGCTAGTGTATAGCTATCGGGATGAAAAAATAACGTTGCGAAAAACGTAATGTAAAAGAGGTGATAAAATTCGTCATCCGAGTTAATTGACGCGATAGCTCGGTTGGTTAGAGCGAAAGCACGGTTTGTAAGAGGTCGTGAGTTCAAATCTCACTCGGATATTTTTTTTATTTCCTTAAAAATATTTATAAAAATTTAAATTAAATATTGCTTAAACAGCGTAAGCAAGATCCGTTAATTGTAGCTGTTCGGATTATTGTAGATTACTGAAGGATTATAGAACAAGCCTCATTTGCGCTCTCTGCCGTATGGAGTGGATTAATCTAAATCCATCGGTTCAGTTCAGGTGAATTCGTTTCAGTTCATTCCGCGGTTTTTCACTGATCATTGTTCTATTGAATTACTAAGTGATTTCATTGTTACGCACTATGTTTAGCGCATTAATTGAAATAGTCAATTGGAGTGGCTCGATTAGACTAACGCCAACCAAAAGTAAATCTCACTTGCCCATGTTGCACCCTATAGACAGTGACAGACAGGCAAATATTGATATGCTGACTTCACACCATGATGCTGAGAGTGGAGCGAATCATTATTCTAAGATTCTTAACCTTATAGAAAATTTTCACACAAATTTTTTCCGTAATTTTTTTGTATTAAAATGGTGTAGTTCGTTTAATTAAATAGGCCATTGATAAAATAATTAACTTTAAAATAAGATTTCTAAACAATAATTTAAAGGTACGAGTATACAGGGTGTAACAAAAAGGGTATGTTAAGCGAAAAGCTATGTAAATAGCCCACTATAGAGAATCTATCCACAAAATTTGAGACCCGAAATCACATGTTTATTTTTCTCGATAGTATGGAGAATTTTTAAATATCTCAGAAATTTTCATACAATCTTGAAAAATAAAAATGTGATTTCGAGTCTCAAATTTTGTAAATAGGTTCTCTATAGTGGGCTATTTACATAGCTTTTCGCCTAACATACCCTTTTACATACTCTGTATAAAATAATGCAAGACAAGAAAAGTATATAAATAAAGAAAATAAGTATTCATCGTTACGTAGTTAAAATAATTTCGTAATTGTCACTAAGTATCCCGTTTCGTCCTGGAATATACCCGCCATTCCGGAATTCCGGACTGGATCCTACATTTAGTACCGACAAACAATTAGCGACAGTTTTAAATGGGTTAGTCTTATGAAGGAAGTGTAAACTGGAGGTGGCCCAATAACAATTATTCATAGCAAATATACCGTATGAAATTAATCTATCCACAAAATAGACAGAATTTACTTTTTCAAGCAGTATGGAGAATTCGTCAAGCAACTTAGGAATGTTCTTAAAATCTTAAAAAATAATCATGTGATGTCGAGTTTCAAATGTGGATGTAGCCTTATAATACCAAGTTTAAATTTAAGTTTCAAGTTTACTACTTAAAACTCCTCAGCATAATTCTATCGCTTATAATTACTCATATACTGTGTATGCAGTCAAATTGTGGAACTCTCTGCCTCACACCGTGAGAGATTGCCAAACTGTTGCTGCATTTAAGAAAAGGTTAAAGAACCACTACCCCTCGCTTCAATAGAAATGAGTCTGTCTGTTATATATTTAATTAATAGATATTTATGTATGTTTATGTAGGTATATTTTATTAATTATATTGATTAGATTAGGGTATCTATTTGTTAAATTCAAATTTTATAATACATAGATTATGTGTACACGCATATCTACCTTTTATATGTAATTATCACTTTCCCAAATGGTTTGCTGGAAGAAATCTCTTTCAGAGATAAGCACGCCTTTGTACATTTTCTTTCATAATTTCTGTTTGTATATAATTGTATGTGTACAATAAAGAATAAGAATAAGTTTTATCAAAGTCGGTTCAGTAGTATTTACATGAAAGAAATAAAAAACAAAATGAATGAAAGGGTAACACATATAATTACACAAACTTTCACGATTATAACATTCATCATCAGCCTATTGTGCTCGATATAGGCCTCCTCCAGATCATGCCACATTATAACATAAGTAATAGTAGAATTACAGTAAACGTATGTTAATAGCACTTACCTACAAATGTATATATCGTCCTGTAACCGCCCTTATGTGATAGGACCCTTAAATTCCAGCCGGTACAGCCGTATTTAGTGCCGTATAAAACCATTACACGGCTGGTCGCGCACACTACTGCTACTCTTGTACTAATTTCCATTTAAAATATGAGAGTGTACATACAAATATGTATATAAATAAGGTGTTTTCAAAATAAGTGATTTTCTTTTAACACGAAACAGGTAGGTAAAAAGAAACAACTTTCACTGTGGGACCAACTCCGAAATAGTGAAAAAAAATCAGCTGTTTCATACATTTCAGTGCAGTAATTATTCATGGCGCGTGGTGCCGGCAGAGTAGAATTCGTACCACCCCATGTCTGCCCGTGGGTATCGTACGAGGCGATTAAGGGTTTCCGGGAGGTGGGCAGCAGCGCCTCCCGTGTCGACAACATAGTCCAAAATACAAACTGCGGTCACCAACCCGCCTGCCCAGCGTGGTGACTATGGGCAAATCGCCCCATTGTAGTCTTGTGGCTTACCCTGGGGGAGGCCTACGTCCAGCAGTGGACAGTTGCAGCTCATTGGCTGCGAGAGAATCACGAACAAGATTCCAAGTTTAGCATTAGCTCACCCATGTAAATATCCAGCAACAAGTCGCTAACTCGTTAACTGTAACAAGGTCAAAACGGAGATCCTATGATCTTTGACAAAGTGCTAGCTCATCGATAGATAACTACTTGTACACTAATTAATATCGCCCGCGACAAAATTAGCTTATTCAAGCTATAATAATGGCGTCACCGGTGTCACGCCGTAGATCATTACGTGTCAGTTATATTTTATGAGGCACCGAATGAGGCGGACACTGGCCAATTTGCCGCTTCAGTGCGCCCGTGCTGGGTTAGGCCGGCTTCAGACCTGTTCCACTAGGCATATGGAGGTTGGTAGTTGAAAAAACCATGTTTACTCTCATCGTGTCTGTCATGTCTCTGTTTGCATCTTAAATTCTAAACAATGTCTCTGTACCTTAATTTTACCCACACCTTTTTTCTAACTCACTGTTAAGTTGTAAAAAAGGTGCAAAAATTAAGTACAGAGATACTTAAGTACCTTATTTTTACGGTAACTAAACCTATCTTTGTTTTAAAATTAAACATGTTAATATTAATACATATTATAAATACGAAAGTAATTCTATATATCTCGCTTTCACGCAAAATGACTAAACCGATTTAAATGAAATTTCGTATACAGGTAGTCTAGAGCCTAAGAAAGGACACAGGCTACTTTTTATCCCGGGAATTTATTTTTATTCCGGAAAATTTCGACATTTAGTTTTTTCTGGAGTCCACATGAACGTAGTCGCGGGCATCCACTAGTATAGCTAATTAGCTACTATTATGTACGATATGTAGGTACTAAGCAGAATTGTGAGTCAGGGTGTATGTGCCGGATCGACAAAGTGTGTAACGTCCACAAACAGTGTGGTGTGAGCCCAACATAACCTGCCGGGTGACGTCGACGCTCCGCCCGTATATCACGCATCGGACGCGCGTTTGTTCAACTTTGCCGCTTTTTTTAGTTTCGGTTAAAAAAAATACTTTACCGACCAGGCATAAAGGTATAGATTTTTCCCTTTGCTCATAAATGTAGTTTTGAGGATTATTTCTCTCGTTACCAAAATAATATGTACTCAGGCAATCGTGTGAGAAATTTTCGTAGACTGTTCGTAGCGTGCTACGAGCTACGAAGCTACAACAGTAACTCGTAGAAGAATCTCTACTGGGCGTTCATATTCAATTCTCCAAACTAAATTTAAAAAAAACATGTGAAATTTTAAATACATATATAGGTAATTCTATTATTTACTATGAAGAAGTATCTTTATTAGAATACATACATACATACATAATACGTAGCATAATAATTACTAATTAACCAATAACCTACGAACTAAAATTATTTGCAATAATAACTAAACCTACGTAAAAAAAAAACTAGAGCTACAAAATAAAATAAAATTTACAAATAGAAGACTCCTTGCAAGTCCTCCACCGCTGGCAATGTGCCCAAAAGGCTGGCAGCGTTGCCCCGCTGGATAGCGAGGCTTACTCGCTGTCCAAAAATGAGCCAGCCCTCTGGTCATGAGATGCCTCGACCAAAAAGATTGTGGGCTCATGGACCCTATGGCCCCATGGTTTCAACCCCAAACGGCTCAAATAGGTAGTCACCACTGAGGTTTGCGTATTTGCGTCGTTTGAGGTTTTCAGCTGCATTGTCTTTTGATTGTTGTGCCTGGGAGATGGGACGCTGCTAAGGTGTCAACGCAGGTTGCGTCCCACATCAGAGAGCGCCCCATCTTCCAAGGCACGAGGGTCATGCCGTCGGGTCTTTTGCCATCGTCGCGCACCAGGCCAACAGGTTCTAGTAGTGATGATGCCCCGGCGGTGGAAAGTACTGAAGCACTGCCAAAGAAAATTATAAATAGACGGGGTTTTAAATTTTATTTGTGTCAAGAGGGCGCCCCTATCAACGGTGTTAAAAGCGTTCTTTATATCCACCTTCAGCAGCACCCCGTCACCCTGGTCGCATAGGAAGGCGCGAAGTGAGTGTACGGCGGCCTCGCAGCCACCCCTCGAGCCGAAGCCCAATTGGTGTGGGTGAAAATGTTTGGTTAGGTCATCGGCGGCGCTCCTGCAGCACATTTTGGCAACGAGACGGCGGAAGGTTGTGCCTACAGCGATAGGCCTGATTCCGCCATCTCTTTTCCTTAGTGCGCACAGGTTTGCTCCGTATAGGGTTGTGACTACGTCGGCGCAAACTTTACCTGAAAGCATTAGATTTGCCATGGCCGTTAGCTCCTTCGTGAGGGCCTCGCCGGCCCTATTTACTTGCAAATAAAAAATAGTATGAAATTCATGAGGAACCGGCTAGATTTTATTATTAATTCATTTCTGTATCTGAGCTACCGTCACAACCTGTAATTAAGAAAATAATGTATTTCCGAAGTCCGAAATTTACATTGAGTCATTGTAGAATCTGATTCATCCAAATTAAAAATTGCACCCAATTTTATTGCTTCTATGGCATTCACTATGGGTGCGCCCACCACCTACTTCTTTTATGGCAATAAAATATCTAAATACAGTTTACTAATTTATCTGGTAGTTCAATAATATTAGTAGTTGAAATTATATACTGTATGTACATACAATTGATTGACAATTATAATTTCGGTTTAACTTTTTTCTCAGATAAACATAATTAAACTTCGCGTGGAGCTGAAGTTCCTAAAACAAACGAAGGTTAGCTCCAATCAGGTTTCAGGCAATCGGAGACAAATAGCACACCTCGGGCGCGTAATCAAGACGAATATGGCCGCGGTGGTAGGGGGACCATGATGTGGTGCTGTGTTTGGACATTATTTGGCTTCTTTAGACTTAGTTTTGACACTATTTCTGTGTATTTTTGTATTGAATTGCATCAGACGTTACTGTTCAGAAGACCAAGTTTTCAACTGGTGTTCGTCCATTAGCGGACCGACACCCTCCGCTGATTCATGATTGCGCTTACAGGCAACTAAGTAATTTGCCATAAGCTAGCAACACTGATGTTAAATCTGGCTAAGCTACGCTGAACGTGACTGTACGAACTCCTTTAATATACCGCAGGTGCTTAGACAATATAACAACGGTGTGCATTGACGACGTTCGTTGTCGCCACACTCCAAGCAATTCAATTCAAATTCAAATTCAAAATCATTTATTCAACATGAAAGCATTAACACTTGTTTGTTGATTGTCAAAAAATGCTGGGAAAAAAAATTTTTTTTTTGAAAAAAAATTTTAAATTCCTTGATCGTGCGAAATTTATAGTGTCTAGTGTTTATGTTAGTTTTTTTATAGACAGATATTAATTATTTTTCGTGAAAAAATCCTGCTACGCGCGTCTATGTGCATTTATGCAGAAAAACGCAGTCTATTTACTCAACTTTGAACCCTAATATTTTGGAAATCAGACACTTCCCAGGTATGCTTCCATGGAGAAAAATGATCGTGATGATGGGGAGATTCCGTAGTTTTCGGGAACGTTGACGACCAAAAATCACCCTGTATGTTACTTTCTATGTTAGCACCCCAAAAATGAAACCGCTACCAAACAAAAAAGGAGGTGAATTTAAAACAACCCAAAAATAAATAAATCGCAAAGCTTTTGCTTTGGCAACGGTCACCACCCCAAGGTGCGATTTGTTACGGTCTGTCAGGCATAAGTTAGCGATTCGGGGCTTAATAGCCACCAACGTGGAGAATAAGAGTTAAATTCACAACGTGACTTGACGAACACACGAAAATGAAGGCTATCTATCAGAGTAAATGTGTCGGTAACGAACCTATATGTATCGATTAAATAAAGAAATAAATGCTATATCACTTATAGTCAATATTAATAACCGATTTTAAGAGATACTTATTTCAGATTTTCAAAATGGGAATACAAAAATCCGAGATTCCTCTTATTTCTTGTATTGATAAAGCATAGTAGTATTACTTTTTAGGCCATTAGTGAACACAGCGGTGTGTATATGTATGTATTTAACCCTGACCCATGGCCACCCTACCCGCTAACAGCCCCACCGAGTCCAGGGTAAGCTGTGCGCTGACGTTGACTAACACCACTCATTACCGAGCTGGCTGATAAAGATTTAGTAATTGCTTGTTTAAACGGATTTATGTTTAAGACAATGGACAGTAAATAGCGAAGAAAATAGACTGAAGAAAATAGCAGATTTCGATGGGAAAGTTCAGTTCAATTTATTTATGGTTGTAAGGGGGGTTGCTACTAAAATTCGTAAAGCTCTCAACCAGTCCTCCGTGGACTACCAATGGTCCGCAGCAGCGAAAATATGATCCGCGAGTGATTTTAAATTTAACAAGCTGTAATATTTAATTAAAATAACAGTTTGCTTATTACAGTTGATATTTTTTTACCTATTATACCTATATATTGTGGACTACTACTAAATAGAATACATCAGCCTCCTCCTCCTCCTCCTTCCGCGCATGCCGTAAAAGTCGACTAAAGAACTCAGAAATGAGGAATTTTCTGACAATTATTAAAAGTGAAAAAAATAGTCATCATCATCATCATCAGCCTATTACAGTCCACTGCTGGACGTAGGCCTCCCCCCACCACAAGATTGCCATGGGGGGGTATTTGCCCATAGTCACCACGCTGGGCAGGCGGGTTGGTGACCGCAGTTTGTATTTTATTATATTGTAGAAAAAAATAGTATAAATCGCAAATAGTATAGATAGATGGCGTGAGTGAATCTCCTACCAGGATCTGTCTTATGATCCTGCTGCTATAGAGCCACATTAATAAACCAAACAGGAATGTTGTTTGCATATAATCAAATGAAGTCGCGGGCTACCAGTTTCTGTGTAAAAAAAAAACGACTTCAAAGTTTTATTTTAATTACCTGCCCGGAGGGAAACACAGTGATTTTATTACTAGTCAGTGGCGCAAAATTAAAAAGTAATAAAAATGCAAACGAAGTGAAGTTTACCGGGACGCGATTGGCGGGGAATCCCCGGGCAACTTTGATAAGAACCCTTTTTATAGATTATCCGAGTTGTAGGTAAATGCTTTGGGAGTTTCACAAATTAACCGATTTAATACGGAATAATAAAGAAAGTAGGTAAGAAATTATAGGTTGGTATTTTCCTAGGTGTGAGATCATTAATATATCTTAATATACCTTGAGTAATTTTTTTTAAATATTCACAAAAATCACTAATGTAGGTATAAGTCTTCAGTCGTAGAAATTAAGCAACGAGGCGATTAAGGGTTTCCGGGAGGCGGGTCGCAGCGCCTATAGTCCGAAAATCACACTGCGGTCACCAACCCGCCTGCCTAGCGTGGTGACTATGGGCAAAATGTGGCGTGCCCTGCGGGAGGCCTACGTCCAACAGTGGACTGCAATAGGCTGAAGAAGAAGAAGATGATATACTTACCAATATTTATCAAAATAATAATAATGATTTTTAATAGGTTGATGTCGGCACTGAAAACTATACCTAACAGTACAAATGCCATTATGTATAGCTTTTCAGCGTCAGAGCAAATACACTACCATTCCCAACAAGAACTAAACAAATAGTAAGCTGAATAATCACTCCCAAAACTGTACTAACTCTTAGGTTTATGTTAAAACATGATAATCAGGACAACAAGCGTTTTATCCGGCGGCATTTCACCACATTTGCATATTATGTCTTTATTACACCCCCGAATTCATATGCTAATGCTAACGGTGATATTTTCGATCCCAATGGGACTTTTGGGTTCGCGACCCTAAAGATTTCGACACGTTTTATATACATGTGTCGAGCGTTGTTTTATTTTTGGAACGAGTGTTCTGTTTTATGATATATCATGACGATGGTAAATTAGAACTGTGTGATATATATCGAAATACCACTTTACTCTTTGATAAAAATAACTATGGGCTTATCCCGGGCAATTTGAAACTAGAAATCAAGAAGAATCTGATTTTTTCATTTAAAATTCTGTACGAAAGCGACTACCGATTAAATATGAATTATTGGTTATACTTAAATAGTAGAGTCGGCCCTAAATAATTGTTTTAATGAACAATATACTCATGCCAGTGTCATTATTAACAAACAATTAAAGCAGGATTTTCAACAAATTAGTACAATTTGTCAAAAGATTTTGCTTCTCGTGTTGACAACATAGTCCGAAAATCAAACTACGGTCACCAATCCGCCCTATGATAGTACCGAGCCAATACTACTGTAGAAGTGTAGACTCCAAACTGCATTAGAGTCAGCGGCGCGGGTCAAAAGTGCGGTGCTTAATAGGGTACTTGTCGATATGCAAACCCAAATCGAAATCGAACCGGTCTCGAGTGTATGCTAATGTGGACGGTCACTCCACAAGGCAATTAAGCTTTTAAACTAACTTAGTAATTCACACTAAAGATCGCAATCAATTCGGTATTGACTTTAGTGTACCTAGAGCTTAAATGCCTAGTAAATAATTGCGTTAGTTGATCTTCAGGAAGGTAAGCACAGTTTTTTTTATCGACCAGAACCAAATCTGGGCCCCAATGCTCACTTATCACTCGACATTTTTGTCCATGCAAAAAGCCAAAAATAAAATGGCGGATATTTTAACAGCTAAGGTAGAATTACTTTTGTACTTTTTGTACACATAATTAAGATTACTAACCGAACTTGTACATCTGTACTACTCGTAGGTATACCCTCAAAATTGGTCAGAAGTGGCACCATGTGGTTCTATCGGCCCTTGGTGCTCTGCCTACCCCGTAAGGGATAAAAACGTGATTATAAGTATGTAATAAAGATTATAATAAGCTCGAAATAATCACCAAGGTTAAAATGGGAGCCAAATTCCATACATGGAAGACTAAAATTCCATGTTCTGTTGATTTCAAACACAATTTCTAAACTTCTGTACCAAGAAGAACAAACTGCAAAATCTCATTTCAACCTCTGTCATCTAACACCTACTCAATTTAAAATATCTTCTTCCAAATGCGTCTGTTTATTTCGGCCGCCCTTCCCATTATTTCTGATATTGCTAATAACCGTGACGTTTCTTTAAAACTTGCGATAATCAGGAGTTGTGCACCCGGCAACTTGTTATCGTATTGTGGTATCTCTAATCAAGTTCTAACGAGATGCTCGGCTTAGGGTGCGCTCGCAATGTCACAGTTTGTTATTCCTGTAAATTTGAATTTTGGATAAATTTATCGGCATTCGTATGATGAATTTGGTGAGAGCCAGATGACTCACTTTTAAACGTCAAATCCACAGAACTAAGTAATAACTAGACAAGGCGACTGTTTCTACTTGGTGTGTAAAAAGGCAAACCACTTCTATCATCCCTAATTCATTCGGTCCTGGCTCGAGAACGATTGTCTATTCTAATTCTTAAGTCTATTTTTTTTCATGAAAAGTAAATACACTTAGTTTATCTAGTTATTAATAGCTCTGTGAATTTGACGTTTAAAATGAGACATCTCGCTCTCACCAATTTCATCGTACGGGTGCCGATTGTCCTGTGATGCGGGGCTTCGCTAGAATGCATCAGCTGCATCTCCTTCCTTGCATGTCGGTAAGCGACTAAAGAACCGGGGCATTCTCTAACTTGTCATTGATCTTTTATATTTCCCCGCTATTCTAACCGTGGCTGTGAAATTTCCTTTATGATCTTTGCAGTTTTGGCTATAACAGGAACACAGCCGTATGATCTATGTATCTCAGCCCCCTGATTACCTAATTTGCAATAGCAAAGCCAAAGCAGCGCGATAGCTAAAATTCACATTCATATCAGACATTCGCGTCAAAGCAATTTTGATATTTCAATCAAAATTGCTTTGATATAAATTAACACAAATTTGACAAGCAATCAGCATTTTTTAATTATTTTTGCTATCGCTTTACTTTTGCTAAATAATATAAATATGATTTAAGAAATGAAAAAATTCTTCAGCCGAGTGGGACAAGAACCCACGACCTCTCGCATTCCGTGCAGAGCTCTCACCATCTGAGCTACAGGGTCAATTAATTTTGCTAAATAGGTAATAAGGGGGCGGGATAGAGTTCAGGATGCAACATTGGGAGATCTTTTCCCTTCAGTGGGATACTTAATGGCTATATAAAATAAAAAAAAAGTTAAAAAATTTTAAGTAAGCGCTCTAAGCTAGATTTACTTTGTGGAAACTAGACGCAACTATAGAGAGTGAAGAGTACTTTCTCGCTTCCAATTTAGAAACAATCCTATAATATCTTAATGAAAAATTACATTTAATGGTAGATACGATTTCTTTTGAATTTAAATACAAACTTAAGTGCTAACTTTGTATATTCGCCCTAACTTAACGTGAAAGCAATCAACTTGAGATAGCAAATAACACAAATCATATCCCAAAAGGGCGTTTTGTGGCCCCAAATTACCCAATCGTAGTTAAAATTTGTTTCGTTATGTTATAAGCTCTGTTTTCTGCCCTTGAGCAAAGGTACAGATACAAGGTATAGGAAATACGTTGGGGTGTTTTAATACAGCTTGTTTTGTACCTAATTAAATTGTAGAATAGCATGATAGAGATATTAAAATGAAGGTCCGTGAGCTCTACCACCCGGGAAAAAGGCATAAATAAATAGGAATAAATAAATAATAAATAAATATTCACACAGTTCACAACACATTGACCTAGTCTCACATTAAGATCCCTTAGGTCTTGTGTCATGCTTAGTTATGTTATGCATGATTTTATTTATGCGTGTATAATAAAATAAAATTACATATTATGTAGAAAGATCTCTGTAATATACTTAATTTTGATAAAATAGCAGCATTTTATGATCTGACTTGTGATGGGGTTGTCCTGGACTGTCTTAGACTGGTAAACATTCTGACGATGATACCACGAGTATTGCAACAACATATAAACATAGTATATAAATGGAGTTTGAAGTGGCTAGGTCTGTTCCTTTAGGTATTGCATCCCAAATGCATGGATCAGGTTTTTCAGTGTGACTGTAGTTGCCCGACTGATATGAGGATCTGCGAAAGGTGTAGATCGGTGGGCGAATACCAGTTCGATACTAAAAACATTATACATAAATACATATACATGCGAGAGACCGCCCCTAAATTCTTTAATCGACTAGCAAAACCCCGCATCAGCACAGGAAACGACAATACTTCAAAAATGTAGTTGTACTCCACAAAAAACCATTATCCTCACCGACTACATTAAAGCGGAGACAATATTCTATTGCCTATTGAGTAGAGCCGGCGATAAAAATACTGAAGCCCCTTGCAACGAATGGAATTGCGTATTGGAGCTCAGACGGGTGTAATCTGCCGCCTACAGGTCCCAAATGCTCCCGAGAGTTGCCTGCCTCGAGTCCTATGCACTTGCATTACATAGACTAGATACGGTGTAGATGGTTTGTCTTGAGTGAGTACCACAAAGCCAAATGCGGCATTTTACCATGTAGGTAGATTCCTAGCTTGTATTATGCTTGTATTGACTGAATATCATAATGCCAAATGCGGTATTTCACCTATTTCCTTCCATGAGATTGCGGTCGTCGTATTCTAGAAAAGTCTTAGTTTAGCATCCTTCATTTGTTAGGTAAGAATATATGAGGGCTTTCCCTGGAGTTGAAAACAGCTGCTGCTTCTTAACCTTCTTCTCCTCTTTTTGAAGTACTCTAATAACTTAAAAAACATGCCGATATGCAATAGGTTCCATATTACTGAACTAGGACTTTTCTAGAATGCGATGAACGCAGTATTCTGTTCACCGTAGTTTGCCTGCCGGTTTTTATACCAAAGATATGGTGTCAAAAACCGATGTACCGTATCCTAAAGCCCTTAGACTAAGCGGCCACCGAGTCAGGCGGCCAAGTGCGAGCACTCACAATACAATGCATACTTTTTGGTGAACTCCGTGGCCGCCACGGCCTGGCAATATTATGGTAGGCATATCATCTTGTTTATTGTATTGTACAACTTACTCTATGACCGGTGCATGGAATAGCGCCAGAACTAAATGAAATTGAAATTAGCTCCCTCTCCCCAGAGCCCGTCGGTGAATCTTCCGAAAATAAAAGCGTATTATATATTAAAATAGTTTTGTCCGTAAATTCGAGTCGGGAAATAACTTTGCTGAAGCAAAATCTTTAGAGTTGTGTGTTTGAAAGTGCTAAATTATTGTGATAAATTAATTAACTGGGGCAAGCGGTAATGGGGCTATTTGTGACCTAATTTTGGTTCCTGTTTAACATGTGTAAGATACACGAATGATTGTTTTTTCCACTTGATAAAATGCTTTGACTTTGATAAAGCATAATGAACAGTTTTATGTAATCGAGTTATGTTATCATTTGCAATTAATTTCATACTTCAAACTTAACTTTTAAAACGAACATGTGCATTAATTGCTCATCCAACTTTGCGGGTTTTTGCTGTTTTATTTACTCCTTTTTTACACATTATAATTTTACAAATAGGCAGGTAGTATAATAATAGGTACCTAAGTTTAGTGTGTAGTTATTAATAGTTCCATGTATTTTGATTTTATGTGCAGAGCAAGCCGTAACTACAATGGTTTTGAATTCGAAACGATGCCACCGATGCTAAATTTCCGACGTTCGCGATGAATATTTGACGAACTTGCACTTGCGTTGCGTTTTATACTGTGATAAGGGCGCTTTCAGACGACACATAAGTATTTACTTCAGCATTAATCATGTGCTGATACGGGGCTTCACTAGAATTTATCAGCTGCATCTCCTCCCGTACATTTCGTAAGATTCGGCTAATGAACTCAGGAATGCTCTTGGGAGATAATTAATTATGTATGATCCTTTTTTGACCAATAAAGTTTTTTCGCTTTTTTGTCAATAGGTAAAAGCTGTAAGCAAAAAAGGCGGTCCTTTTTGTCCATCATTTGCATTGCAGTATTATAATTCTCTTCCCGCTTTCGTACGCGGTCAAATTAACCAGCGCGCCCTGTCGTCTGCTTAGTGTTTTGTAGATAAATCCAAATACCTGCTTTTACTAAAGGGACATAGCTTAAAACAGATATACACTACAACCCAACAGAGAGATAGCAAATATTAATGTATTACGTAAACCAACATATTCAATTCAATTTAAATTATGAGCAGGATTGAAAGCAGCAATAAAATAGGCAGGAGGCTTACCGGCGCATGTTTGCATGAGGAGAGGAATATCGCTCAAAATTCAGAGCCGCACATACTTGATGAGGCGCTGGGAACCACCACACTGGTTGCGGCCGCCGCGGCCCGCTAGGGCGCAGGCTTGCGGGTTTGTCTGCTTGTACTTAGCACTGCTGCTAAGCTGTAATTCTATGTAAGTAGTCTTGAATCTTATACTGAGTAGAGGTACTGGAATGAGCAAAAACTTTGAGGTATTATTACTACGAGACTACGAAGTGTAGCTGCGTAACAAATAATTTTATCCATATTTGACAACCGATTGGTGTAATGATTTGCCTATCGATGTTTGTCTCTGATTAATGGATGTTTCTATAATGGTATGTAGGTATTTGTGTCAGGTTGCTTAGTAGGTAGGTACCTGCGATATAGCACCTTAAAAATCTTAGTGTGAGTCTACCGAAATTCAAATAAAAATATCACACACAAATAACAAATCTATTTTATTCCATAATTCCGTGAACATCACCAATTTCTAATCACAACAAACGTGGACAAAGCCCTACATCGATTATTCCTTGCTTTTAGAAAAAAAAAGCGGCACATGGCCGTAAAACTGGCTAAATGATAAGACTCCCCAGCCTGCATTACCGCCGCACGGACGGACAAAAAGCCCCGCACACGCCGTTTGCTGACCGTACGTGCATTATTTACGCGGATGCGCTATTTATGGATGCGGTATGTCAAATACAAAGTGCGGGAGAAACATGGCACAGTACGAACAGTAGTAGCTAGTACATGGGTAGATAAAGGCATGCAAGGTCTTTAACTGTGCATTGGCGCAAGCTGTAATGCTTTGTAATATTGTGGTGTCGGTAGAGTAGAATAGCCCTACCCCTCCGGAGGTAAGTAAGAGGCGATAAATGTCTTCAGGGTGGTGGGCAGCTGGGTCTCTCGTGTTAACAACATTGTCCAAAAATCAATGTGGTCATCAACCCGCCTGCCCAGCGTGGTGACTATGGGCTAAAAACCCCCTACGGCAGAAGTAGTCTTGTGGCGTGCCCTGGGGGAAGCCTAGGTAAGTCTAGAGGTAGGTACATCCACAGATTTAATAATATCTACTAGGTATGGTATAATTCTATGGACACAGCAGCCGCGTTCGTTATTTGCGGTTGTAAAGTTCGTGCAAAACACGTTGCAGCACGAATATTCAGGCAGCCAAAGTGGTGAACAAGGTGGAAGGGAACTTGCTAATTTTGTAAGCTTTATTTGCATTTTTCTCTATTGATCCCTACAGGAGTTGCAGTAGCGGGCACGTGTGGTGGACCAATCCCATTTACTAAGCACATCCATTTAACAAGACACCCAAATTTCGCAGCTCCCAGTCCTCAGCCAATACTTGGCCGAGTTAAATGAGGGTGCTTGTTGTTATTCAGTGCACTATGTGTTGGTTTTTTCGGTCGAAGTACACCTCTCCGCTGTGCCTTTGGTGTACCTACTCGTGCGTGGTTTACGTTCGCTGCCTAAGAATAGCTATTCTAGCGTCTATGTGTTTTCTAATGTAACTAACGCAAGACTCAAGAGCTAATGTACCTAAAAGATAATCCCAACTTATTTTAATTCTTTATTGTACCTACATATTAAAAAAACACATTCCGAGCAAACATTTACAATGTTAATGTACAGAGATCTCTAACGGAGAACTTATATTTAAGTACCTACCTACATTATAAAACAAAGTCGCTTCCCGCTGACTGTCTGTCCGTATGTATGCTTAGATCTTTAAAATTATGCAACGGATTTTGATGCGGATCTTTACTTATATTCCTGTGTCCCCTAGCTGGGGCAGCGGGCCTCCACAGATGTCCGCCATCCCGTTCGGTTCTGAGCGTCACGTTTTATTTCGCTCCAGGTCTTCTCTACTTTCTTCGCCTCTGCGATGATTGTACGCCGCCAGGTCTGCTTAGGACGGTCACGTTTACGCTTCCCTTGGGGATTCCAATCCAGGGCTTGTCTCGGTATGTGGTGTTCCACTTGCGGCGTTTAATCTGCTGGTCGATTCGAGTCTCACCGCAGCGATCCCACAGCTCGAAGTTCGAGATTTTCTCGGGCCAGTAAATACCGAGAATATGGCGAAGACAACGGTTGACTACGACCTGGAGCCGGTGCGAGATGTCCTTGGTAACCTTCCATGTTTCACAACTGTACAGCAACGCGGTTTTAACATTAGACCGGAATATCTTGAGCTTGACTCTCCTAGTCAGTTTCCGTGATTTCCAAACAATTGCGAAGGTCGCTCTTGCTTTGGCGATCCTCGAAGTGATGTCCTCTTAGGTCCCTCCAGTTTCCGACACTCACTACACAACTGAGGTAAGAGAATTGTAGACTCTTTCCACATCCTCTGTGCCAATGGATGAGGATCTTAACAGCATATCATGCATATGTCGCATCAACAATGCGATATGGAGTTATTTTTTGGGGTAATTCAACTGACAAAGACATTATATTCAAGTCTCAAAAAAGGTGTATTAGAGCAATGGCTAACCTAAAGCAAACGGACAGTTGCAGACCTTATTTTAAAAGTTTAAACATATTGCCACTCCCATGCATGTACATCTTGGAGATTGCAATGCATGTTAAAAATAATTTAGACTCATTTTGTAAGCTAAAAGGAGAACGAAACAAACATAAAATATGCATGCCGCACTGTAAATCTGCAATGTTTAATAATAGCGTGTTTGGTATGTTTCCTAGGATTTACAACAAACTGCCTGCAAAATTATGTAAGATTGATAATATATATTTATTTAAGAGTCAGCTTACAGAGTTATTACTTAACGATGTATATTACTCTGTTAATGAATTTCTTTCTTCGAAATTTGATAGAAAATTTATATGAAATTGTGGACATGCCTATTATGTATGGAATTAGCATATTTCTATTATTGAATGGTAAATTTAAATTTTGATATTGACATTGAAATAGTAGTTATTGACATATTGAATTTCTGTTGTTACTTATTGTTAAATTGACATTTTTTTTATTAGAATTTATTAAACCAACTAATGCCTGCTTGTTGTTAAATTGTATGAAATAAAAATTTGCATGTCAGATATGACGAAATATGTAGAACGCTTGCTGTAAATACAAATAATAACATGTATATATACACATATTTGAGCAAATAAACATATTGATTGATTAAACATATTGATTGATTGATTGATCTTTAATAGATATAATTAATTGATTCAAGAAGGTTCGTATGAATAACTAGGGCCGCTTTGACTTGGCACGAGTGTAATGCCCGAAAATTTTCTTAAATTTTGCATACTTGGCTACTATACCTAATTGGGAATACGGATAAGGACGAAGTTCACGCGGACGAAGTCACGGGTGTCCGCTAGTAATGTGACAAAGGGGAACAGCAACAGCAAATACTCACCCTCGCACCACTTTACACTAAGTTTTGTTTTTTTAGGATAGGGGTATATATACATATACCTAGTTACGGCCGTGAAGGAACTTTTTCCATGATGGCACCGTAAAGGACCGCCGTGTTTTGATTAAATAATACAATGCTTATGTAACAAGAAATATATATATATTTTTATCTACTTTCTTAAAATTGTTATTATAATACCTATATAATTATAATATTTTATTACAAGAGTATTCCAATCGAATTCTTAATTAAATCACTCAACAACAGTAAATAACAGCAAGCCTAGCATGACCTGCGAAACACGATATGATAAACCGATTTATCGACATTTAGCCTGTCAAAATACGCCGCCATGTTGAATTTTGTATAGAGACGATACGATATCCACATAGCGTGGTCATGCTAGGGGGGCTGATCATTATTTTATAACAACGTATTTACAAAAACAAAAGAGTATTTTGTGTCTACATAGAAATCTAATATTTATATTTAGGAAATACAAATATCAGAAAAGTATCCTATTATGTACCCACCATTTTTACGTAATTAAAGCAAATACAGGGTGTTTTTTTGTGGCCATCTTTAACGAAGGGTACGTATTCTATACATGAAATAAAGTAAGTTTATGCCAAAAAAAATGCTGGGAAAAAAAATTTATTTTTTTGAATTTTTTTTTTTAATTCCTTGATCGTGCGAAATTTATAGTGTCTAGTGTTTATGTTAGTTTTTTATAGACAGATATTAATTATTTTTCGTGAAAAAATCCTGTTACGCGCGTCTATGTGCATTTATGCAGAAAAACGCAGTCTATTTACTCAACTTTGGACCCTAATATTTTGGAAACCAGACACTTCCCAGGTATGCTTCCATGGAGAAAAATGATCGTGATGATGAGGAGATTCCGTAGTTTTCGGGAACGTTGACGACCAAAAATCATCCTGTATACAGGGTGTCCCAAAACTCAACGTCAAGCCGAAACGGGGTGACAGGATTGATCATAACCATCACGAGAAAAATCTGAAAAAAAATCTATCCCATGCAGTTTGAAAATTATGGGCATTTTAAGAAAAACCTAGAAATTTGATCAAACTGTACCATTTTTCGGTTATTGTGGTTATTATTTTTTATTTTTGTTCATTTGAACTTTAGAAACGTAATCCTAAATAACATTTCTAGAATCCCAATAAAAAATAATGACACAATTGCCTTAAGTTCCCGAGAATTGAGACTATTTGTTAAACTACGAATTTAAAATTTTCAAGATTCGTCGACTTTGACAGGCCCTCCTATAAAAAAAATGTACTAGAGTGCCTTGGCAAGTAGCATTAAAAGTTGGCGCATTTAATCAGAATTCTAAAATGGTACAATACTTGTTAGTTCCATACAATAGAAAAGAGTAAAAAAATTAAAACCTCAAGTAACCCGATTTTTGCTATCAGATTTTACTCAGTTAAAATGTTTTTAATTCGCACAAGCTCTAGGTAGGTTCTTAATTTTAAGGCAAAATGATGAGAGAGATGGATAATGGGTATGTTTGCCATGAGTGAGCGAGACAGATAGTGACGCCACGCATTGAGACGGAGATGCGTCGTTTAAACGAGTGCGAATGAAACAGATAGATGCTATGGCATCTATCTGTTTCATTCGCACTAGTTTCAGCCAAGCAAATGGCTACGCTACCAGTCCGACACCAACCAGTTAGTACGTTTCGCTCATTCGTCTACTGCGCACGTTCGTATTCGCTTGTGTTGATTTAGTACTGACAACTTTGGCTTCTCTTTTTGGACTTGAATCTTTGTGAATTGGACTTGTTGATAACATACCGGCAACTTTGGCTTCTCTCTGGACTTTTGTGTTGGCATCCTTTTTATCTACCATGCCTACGCGCTACACTTCACAAGAATATGCGAACATGCACCTCATTTATGGGGAATGCAGATGCATCGCAAGTGCTGCCGCTAGACTTTATCGTGAAAGATATCCAAATTTAGAGCGCTACCCGGATCACCGCGTGTTTGTTAATGTGCACCGTTCACTCACAGAGGGCGGCCATTTCCCGAATCAAATACAGGCTGGAGGTAGACCTGTGTTTCCTTTCCAGGAAGAAGTATTGCAAGAGGTCGCACGTGACCGAAGTATTTCCGTACGTGGAATTGAAGAAAGAACGGGAATACCGAAAAGCACTGCTCATCGTATTTTACAAAGAGCCGAAATGCATCCGTTTCACGTACAACGAGTTCAAAGTCTTCTACCTCGAGATTATCAGGAAAGGATTTCTTTTTGTAGAACAATGCTACAGAGGCATAATGAGAATCCCCAATTCATCCAAAAAATTCTCTGGTCAGATGAATCGACATTTAAAAAAGATGGTTACATGAACTTGCACAATTATCACGAGTGGCATGTGGAGAATCCACATTTAATGCGAGAAGATAGATCCCAGTATCGTTTTAAAGTAAACCTGTGGACCGGAATTTTAAACGGTAAAATTATTGGGCCTATTGAACTGCCTGAGAACTTGAATGGAACTAATTACCTACATTTTTTAAGAGAAGATTTACCAACCCTGTTAGAGGACGTACCACTAGCAGATCTTCGCGACATGTGGTTTCAACAAGATGGCTGCCCAGCGCATTTCGCAGTGCAAGTAAGAGATTTCCTTGACCAGGAATATCCGGGAAGGTGGATTGGACGTTCGGGCACTATCTCGTGGCCCGCCCGTTCACCAGATTTAAATCCCCTGGATTTTTTCTATTGGGGAGTTCTCAAAGAAAAAGTTTACTCAAAGCCCATTGAGAACGTAGCCGACCTGCGTGAACGCATTTCTCAAGCAGCTGAGGCGATCAACTCTCGAAGATATGCCCGACTAATAAGTAGATCTTTTTGACGTGAAACGTCTTTAAAATCGCGCCGAAACATACGGGTACCAGGTTTAAAAACTGGACCGTAACGAAAAGGTCTATATCATCGTACCTTAATAATTAAAAAACTATTAGTCTTAGAAACAAAAATGTGATGTAAATATTTCACTTATATAGTCAGCTCGCTGTTATGACATTGAGTTCGTGTCGGGGTCAAGCGGGGTGGCGGGGGAGGGATAGTGCGATAACTGTGCGAAACCGGCGCTCACGCTTGTTTCTATTCAGTGTAACTCGTGACTCCGACTTTATAGCGTGGTGATTCTTTCGTGTGTTTGTCAAGTTTATTTGAACCGATTGATTTATACAAAAATAAGTGTAATTTGGACAGTATTTATATCTATACTAATATTATAAAGCTGAAGAGTTTGTTTGTTTGTTTGTTTGAACGCGCTAATCTCAGGAACTACTGGTCTGATTTGAAAAATTCTTTCAGTGTTAGATAGCCCATTTACCAAGGAAGGCTACAGTCTATACAACAACCTGCCCGGCTTCGCACGGGTACAACGCCCCCTCACGCGGACGAAGTCGTGGGCGGCTGCTATTTAAAATAACCAGAAAGTGACAATAAATATATAAACATTTGCTATGTATTTTATGTTTCTATTACGTACCTGTTCTTTTTTATTAAAATACTTAAAACAGCGTCCATCTTGTTTTCATTTCAATCTTTTACTTTAAAAGCGATTCGCTAACATAGACGTTTCACGTTAAAACCAACGGCCGTGTGCCCCGACACAGCCCCACCCGCTTTTTAAGAAGATGTAGGGCTTGTATTGAGGCTGATGGTAAACAATTTGAACATTTATTGTAATAAAAAACGTTATTTCTCTATCATCTGACTTTTATTCCAACAAACCTAATTATTTTACTAATTTTACTAACTTTTTTTCACTTTGGTAAAAGTGGCGTCACTATCTGTCTCGCTCACTCATGGCGAACATACCCATTATCCATCTCTCTCATCATTTTGTCTTAAAATTAAGAACCTACCTAGAGCTTGTGTGAATTAAAAACATTTTAACTGAGTAAAATGAGATAGCAAAAATCGGGTTACTTGAGGTTTTAATTTTTTTACTCTTTTCTATTGTATGGAACTAACAAGTATTGTACCATTTTAGAATTCTGATTAAATGCGCCAACTTTTAATGCCACTTGCCAAGGCACTCTAGTACATTTTTTTTATAGGAGGGCCTGTCAAAGTCGACGAATCTTGAAAATTTTAAATTCGTAGTTTAACAAATAGTCTCAATTCTCGGAAACTTGAGGCAATTGTGTCATTATTTTTTATTGGGATTCTAGAAATGTTATTTAGGATTACGTTTCCAAAGTTCAAATGAACAAAAATAAAAAAGAATAACCACAATAACCGAAAAATGGTACAGTTTGATCAAATTTCTAGGTTTTTCTTAAAATGCCCATAATTTTCAAACTGCATGGGATAGATTTTTTTTCAGATTTTTCTCGTGATGGTTATGATCAATCCTGTCACCCCGTTTCGGCTTGACGTTGAGTTTTGGGACACCCTGTATACAAATGTAACATTACTATTTTAGGATATTTCTATAGCATAATGAAAATCTACGATAACATGTAGTAGGTATCACAATAAATAAATCAACAAAATTCACTAGAGTCCATGAAGTTACAGGCAAAGATGGAATCTACACTTTGGAAGCAACTTAAAAGAAATGGTTCACTCCAGCGCGTCTTTTTCTATACACTGATATCATAGGTTATCGACTAAAGCGTGGACGGGAATTACGTTGAATTCCGTTCAATAACCCCTCATTATTTATCTCTGTCACAAATCTGCACGCTGATAACAGAGACGGCAAACAGATTTACGTTGGTGAAAGATTAATAGCGAAGGGGTTATTGCACGAAATCCTTCGTTATCCGCGTTCATACTTCAACTAAGATATAACTCTTAACTAAATACCTCATACGAGTGAATCCATTGACTCCACATTTACCTATACGCTTCTTGGTAACTTATCTATTTATATATTTCAGGTCACAAACTCTTAGCTTTTTTCTCTTTTAAGAGGCTAGATATAAAGAACTCTCCGGCTCTGTAACTAGAGCGGACTAGGGGTCCGCTGGCTGTGTATAAGAACCCTAGTTCGTTGCCTTTTTCCTCCCAATACTTGAATTTAGCTGGGGTGACGTATTCGAAGACTTTTAGGTGTCGTTTGGTTGGCTGCATGTATTGGCCAAGAGTGAGGCAATCCACGCCCACTGCTCGAAGATCTGGAAAAGAAATAAAGTTTTAAAAAGTTCTAGAGTGGATACCACGTATCGGCAAACGCAGCGTGGGAAGGCCACCCGCGAGGTGGACGGATGACCTGTAGGCCTATTGGCTGTATTTTTTGACAGTTCATAGTAATCATCACTCAATTGAAACTCAACAACTGGAAGTGGCATAATGTCTTATCTGAAGAAAATTTTGGCAACACACACATAAATGTCACTTCCAGTTCAATAAATTTCAATTAGTGATCATGACTATGAACTGTCATAAAAGATAGCCAATACGGGGGCTGGCCAAATTCGCGGGCGTCTGTTGGATGCAGGCTGCTTCCGACCGGTCGGAGTGGAGGTTGTTGGGGGAGGCCTATGTTCAGCAGTGGACTTCCCAGGGCTGTAAATGATGATGATGAAGATGATGATGAAGTGGGTACGACTAATACCTTAGGACCCAAAGTCAACCTCACCTGTCCGTGGTGCACCCTACTATTTAAGGGACGAGGTTCTGACGCTAAATAGATTGTAATACCTATTTAGATGGTACGGAGACATTTTTTATTGGATTTTGCGCACTTCCCAACCCCAACCATATTGGGGGAGAATGGACGGAATCTGTGATAAAAAAGACCGAGAATCTCAGCGCATCGAATGGTAGGTACTTGTAAATTTAAATTTACCGCTTTCCTCGAGATCTTCTAAAGTTCTTATTCGCCGGTTCGTAGCCTAACGGCAACACAACATAAACATTGTTATATGATTGGTTCATTTTACTCAAAACCGGTTTTAAAGGCTTTCGTTTCGTATTCATAGTTTGCCAGTGCTAACGGCTAACGGGCTATCTATTATATTTGTGATAGTGGACGCCCGCAACCCCGTCCGTGTGGACTACAGAAAAAAAAAAACAAAACATCGAAATTATCCGGGATAAAAACCTTTTCCCGGGATAAAAAGTAGCCTATATGTTAAGTGGGACCTGTCACAATATATTCCTGAAAACTGCATCGAAATCGGTTCAGTCGTTTCTGAGATTAGCGTGCACAAACGCACAGACAAAAATTCCAAAAATCATTGTTTTGGGTACTATTGCGTGGATAAAGGTCTTCTATAATATTTTTTCTTATATATCTTCCATGTACAGACAGCGATCAGTTACATTTTTATTATATGTAGATAGATTGTTTGTATTCAGTATACAAACTTTTTTGTTGCAAGATTTCAATATGTTCATGATTCTCGGTCTCAGTCTTGACCGAGACTGCTTTACATTTTCGGTCGCAGTCTTGACCGAGACTGCTTTACATTCTCGGTCTCAGTCTTGACCGAGACTGCTTTACATTCTCGGTCTCAGTCTTGACCGAGACTGCTTTACATTCTCGGTCTTAGTCTTGACTGAGACTGCTTTACATTCTCGGTCTCAGTCTTGGCCGAGACTGCTTTACATTCTCGGCCTCGTTCTCGGTAGAAAAGTGAGTTCGATCGGGCCTTACCTTTCTTATCTTTTTTCTAACAGGGTAGGCAAATGTAACGTATCACATCTTTCGTTTAACCATCTATCATGCATGACATTCACACTCGTCAGTTTAGTTTACTTTTGACCTGAACTTTCTCGAGACAAACTACGTACACTACACATAAGATAACAAAAACATACTCGTACATACATATAATCACGCCTTTATCCCTTATGAGGTAGGCAGAGAACCAAGGGCCGACAGAACCACATGGTGCCACTTCTGACCAATTTTGAGGGTATAGTTGAGATGTACACGTTCGGTTAGTAGTGACAGGTGGTCAGCCCATCGCCTACAACACTAAGACCCTCTTGTCCCTCTACTGACTTGTACAGTATGCCCGGGAAGAGAAGCAGCTGTAGTATTATACGTTTTTCTTTCACTCCCAGAGCAGCATAGAAGAAGGATAGAAAAAGGATATATCAAGCGAAATATCCCACTACAGAGAATCTATCCTTAAAATCCGAGATTAAATCTCAAATGTTTATTTTCAAGATTGTATGATGGAACATTTCTGATTTGTAAAAATTGTACATAAAAACTTGGAAAAATAAACACTATGATTTCGAGCCTCAAATTTTGTGGCTCTATAGTGGGCAACTTTTTAGCTTAACATACCCCATTTGTTACACCCTGTATAAGTACCTTTCATAGTCTGTTCAACTTGTTCATCAGACTCTCCCAGGCCAAGCATAATGGATGTCTTCGTGATGAGGTCAGGGTTCACTTCCTTGGCTGTCTCCAACACTTTCATGGTTTGCCGGTACCTGAAATGAGTAGATGTGTGTGATAAGGAGACACGTCTGAGAAAACTTTAGAATTCTCAATTTTGCCCGTTTCTATGGGAATCACAGGCAGAGGTAGTGCAAGGCGGGACGACCCTGATAAGTTTCTGCCAGGGTGGACGGGGCGTTAGCAAACAACGAGAGAGACGAAGAAACGTGTGGGCTCAAAAGGGGGAGGCCTTTACCCAGCAGTGGGACAGCTACATACGACTACATAAAAAAGATACATTAGTGTTAGTAGTATATCTTAACCCTTAGTAACCTGATTTATGAAAGTTTTTTTTTTTTTTAAATATTATTGTGTTTGCTTGAAGGTCTAGATGAAGGGAAAAATAGCTAAAAAAATCACAATGATTTTTAATTTCGTTGGAAAGATGATTATTCAACAGTAAAATACGAACAGCCAACCTATAAAAAAAAAACTAATAGTAATGTGAACATTCAGTTTAAAAGATTGGTATCAAAATTGAAACTCTAGGTTATTAAGGATTAAGAATCATTTGGTAATATTTTCTATTGGATTAGTTACCGGTAACAGATTATAGTATTTGTGCCTAAAAACAGCGGTAGGCGCACCCCTTACCGCGTAGGATTTGATAGGATAACTGGTGAAAAGCGAGTGTGTAAATTGCATACTTCTGCCCAACCTCTTTAGGGGATAGTGGGCGTGACTAACTGCCAATTTCAATACTAGAGATCATAAAGAATTTTTGATCTTTTTTACAAATTTGAAATTTTAATTTTGTATGATAACAATGGAGGAATATTTAATCTTGTTTTAAATTGCAATTGACAGTATATGTACGTAGTATTAGTAGGGTAACATGATGAGTAAGCCCTCACCCAGCCCTCGGATCCCTCACAAAAGGCGTGAGTCTCTCGACAGTCTCCACATTGTGCGCGAACACGTCCAGCCCGGAGTGAGCGATGGTGGACACGCATGTGCGGTCTCCGCGGAAATCCGGCACCAGGCACTCTACTAGGATCTCACTGTTTCTGGAAATAACAGAGGCAGAACGTTATAGTATAGGGACAGAGCGAAGCCAGCATAAAGAACAGATTTCACTCTAAGTATATATATGCTGTGGTTAAATCTCCACTGAGCGGTACGCGAAAAAAAATCTATACATATAATAAAAATGTAACGAATCGCTGTCTGTACATGGAAGATATATGAGAAAAAATATTATAGGAGACCTTTATCAACGCTATAGTACCCAAAAGAATGATTTTTGGAATTTTTGTCTGTTTGTCGGTTTGTCTGTGCGTTTGTGCACGCTATTCTCAGAAACGGCTGAACCGATTTCGATGCAGTTTTCAGGAATATATTGTGACAGGTTCCACTTAACACATATGCTACTTTTTATCCCGGGGAATTTTTTTTTATCCCCGATAATTTGGACATTTTGTTTGTTCTGTAGTCCACGCGGACGGAGTCGCGGACTAGTCCACTAGTCACAAATAAAATTAGAAAACATTACAAAAGGTACATTAATAGAAATACATAACTCCAAAACTTACTGTCTTTTTATTTCTCGAACCGTTTCAGCAATATGTGACGATCCACCGTCCGGTAAGTCTGCGATTAAAAATGCAAAGAATGGCACCTAATACATTTTTGACACTTTTTGTATAAAACAAACGTTACTTCTTCAACCAATCGCGTAGGGCCATTGTTCTTCAATTTATGACGTCTAATCCCGTGGTGATACAGGGCTTCACTAGAATACATCAGCTACATCTCCTTCCGAGCATGTCGTAAGAGTCGACTAAGGAACTCGGGCATTCTCTCAGGCGATAAGCTAGCAACCTTGTCACTGATCATTTATATCTGTCCTGCTATGAGATCACCTTTATGATCCTGCTGGCCACCTCATTTCAAGAATACAGCCGTTTATGTTGCATTATGTACTAGCGACTCGCCCCGGCTTCACACGGGTGCAGTGCTGATACTATACATATAAACCTTCCTCGTGAATCACTCTATCTATTTAAAAAATCCGCATCAAAATCCGTTCCCTAGTTTGAAAGATCTAAGCATACATAGTGACGGCCAGACAGCGACAAGCGACTTTGTTTTACCTATATAATATATCCCGAGCACTACAACATTGGTCTCTTCAAAGCTAGAGTGAATAGGCACTTTCTAGGCAAACATGTACCAGCCTAGGCCGCATCTTGCTTAACATCAGGCACGAGGGCGGTCAAATGTTTGCCTAGCTAATACCCAATTGACAAAAGCAAAGCCGAAGCGAAAATTGTTAATATGTGAATGTGCGGAGCGCAAGAGGACGCCACGCCTTCGTTCCGCGTATTCATACACTATCGATTACATAAGCAAAGTTACGTATCCAGCCAATCGTACTCGCCGTAGTCTAGTAAAATAATAATGTAGGTACATATATTTAATATTTATAATATATCTCTGCTTACCTACTTGTTCTTTCTTTATTTCTTTTACTTATTTACTGTTAGTCATATGTTAAGTCTTTTTGTATTTTTAAATGTGAGTTGTCTGTTTTATGTCAATATTTTTTTTGTAATAAATTCATCTTGTGTCTTTATTGTGCTACCTTATAGGTATGTCAATATAACTAGGGTTAACTAGTAGAGCTATGCAGCATGAAGTTCGCCTATGTACATTTCTTTTTAGTACAATCATGAACGTATAAAGAATAACGGACAGAGTGTTGCGACTACACATAGTGAAGCATTCATAGTAAGCTCGGCAATAATATTCCATGGAGTGGGGATGTGTGTTGACGCGTTATCCACCCACACATACAAACCATAGTAAGCTCGGCGCCTACTGGAAAATAGGCACACATGCCCAACGCGCCGCCATTTCGGTGCTTCAATCTGCGCAGTGACAGCATTACGTCCGTTGTTCTTTATACGTTCATGGTACAATAAAGAATTTTCTATCTTATTAATATTTATATAATATCTTATTAATAAATTTATAATATATAATATCTTGACTAAGATAAAAACACTTCTCCATAATATAATCCGTTAGGATATGGTTGATCGTTTCATCAATTAAAACACTGTGCTGAGGGATTCAGCTTTGTTTGCCGAGATTTGGCTTATGTATAGCTATCGGGATGAAAAAATAACGTTGCCAATAATGTAATTTCAAAGAGATGGTGAAATTCGTCATCCGAGTAATTGACCGGTGGCTCAGTGGTAAGAGCGCTGGCACGGAATGCAGAGGTCGTGGGTTCGATTCCCACCCGGGTGAGGAATTTTTTCCATTTCCTTTATTAATAGATTTATAATTTTCCATCTATCTACTCACCGTCCCGATCGACGGACGTGAGCACGATATACCCGAGCCCCCACTCCCCTATGGCCCGCGCCGTGTTGGCGGGCTCGGCCGGGTCGAGCGGCGGCGGAGCGCGGGACGTCTTCACCGAGCAGAACATGCAGCCGCGGGTGCACGTGTCGCCCATTAGCTAAGGAATTTGTAGAACGACTGATCATGGAGAAGAAATAAAAGAGGAGTAGCGGCCAAGTATATTTTCATACAAAAATAGTGTGCCGCGGAGCGGGGGCGAAGTATGGGACGAGGGGAGCATTGAACACTGCGTAGCCCTGCCCATTTACATTGAAACCACCTAGTAGTGACTAGTCAAACTACTTGCTCGTTATTAATATGGTTCAAGATTGTTTTACTAGTGCAATTACTCATCGCTAGATGGCAATATTATACTACAGGATGTTTTTTTGTGGCCACCTTTAACGAAGGGTACGTATTCTATACATGAAATAAAGTAAGTTTATGCCAAAAAAAATGCTGGGATTTTTTTTTTTTTTAATTCCTTGATCGTGCAAAATTTATAGTGTCTAGTGTTTATGTTAGTTTTTTTATAGACAGATATTAATTATTTTTCGTGAAAAAATCCTGCTACGCGCGTCTATGTGCATTTATGCAGAAAAACGCAGTCTATTTACTCAACTTTGGACCCTAATATTTTAGAAACCAGACACTTCCCAGGTATGCTTCCATGGAGAAAAATGATCGTGATGATGAGGAGATTCCGTAGTTTTTGGAAACGTTGACGACCAAAAATCACCCTGTATGTTTTAGTAAAAAAGTACTCTGATAAAAGCGCCAGTGTCTTTGTAATTTTAACACGGTTACATTTCGGAGCACAAGCGTGTGGATACAGCTACTGCGTTACACTGGCGCTGAAGCTCCGTCTCTATCATGACGTCATGGCCTCACGATTGCCACACGACTTAGTGCATAGTCCCACCTCCTCTTTTATACCTTCTTCATAAGCTACTTTCTTTAATAATATGTAGTGATGTAAATGAACTATACAGGGTGACCGGAAATTAGATACATTCCTTGAAGGGGGTTATAGTAAAGCTCATTTCCAATAGATTTTATTATACAATTCGGGTTCGGAAATTAAATTATCCATAGTTTTTTAATTATCCATAATTTTTATTTAAAAAAAACCACCGATTTCATACTTAAAATTGAGATTTTTTCCACTAAAACCACAATTACAGTGAACTTTTGATGTTATCCTGTAGTTAAATGATGGAGAATTCATTTTACCCCCTTCAAGGAATGTATCTAATTTCCGGTCATCCCTGTATTGGTGGCTTGATAGCATTTGGTAATGCATCCATAGCAATGTTAGCGGAATGTCTGAATACATTCTCAGGCTTACTCTCCTATCTGATAAACCTTTATGCATTTGACAGGTAATTTAATATTACGCCAGTTTCACAGATTTTGTTTATCCTATTATGATTTTAATCAAATATGTTCTTAAAATTAAACTTTACAACTAATTATGTGCAATTATAGGTATTATCCATATTATTACCATGATAGTAGCAGTAGAAGTGCCATTCTTGCCACCGCTCCAGCATTCTCCGATGTTGGGACAACGAGCCTCCTCACAGACCGTGCTGAGCTTTAGTGTCCGTAACTGCTGTTTGATTTCATTGAATTTTGCTCCTGAAACACAAGACCAAAGACTATTCAATATTATACTTAAAATACCTCTTTAGTAAACATTTATAAAAGTTGCCTTCATAGATAAACATTTGTATATAGAAATAATATTAAGAAATGAAAAAAACATTCGCCCGAGTGTGACTTGAACTCACGACCTCTCGCATTCCATGCTTCGCTCTAACCAGCTACCGGGTCAATTAACTTGAATAAAATTTGACCATCTCTTTACATGTTTAATTTTTTACATTATTGGCAACATTATTTTTCATCCCAATAGCTATGCCCTAGCCAAATCTTGGTAAACAAAGCTGAATCCCTCAAGCACATTGTTTTTTATGAAACAATCAACCATATCCTAACGGATTATAGTATGGAGAAGTATCTTATAATTTTTATATAAATTAACTAGCGGACGCCCGCGACTCCGTCCGCGTGGACTGCAGATCAGAAGGCCCATCTGTTGCAGACTTATTACGATTAATAACAACAACCAACGTTGATGATCAGTTTTTATTAATTATTAGTTAAAGACCATTAATTTAAATAATAACTATCCTATCATCTAAGTTGGACCAAATTACATATATATATGCCAATTTTCATGAATATCAGTTGACTTGTTTTTGAGTTTATTCGGAACATACACAGTGACACAGATTTTTTATATATTAAGATAAATAAAGCATACATTAATTAAGTTAAGTATTAGAAATAATATTAAGAAATGAAAAAAAATTCAACCAAGTGAGACTTGAGCTCACAACCTCTCGATTTGTAGATACTCAAAACCATAATTCGAGAGACTAATTAGATTGACAGTTCATTTTGCACAAGTGTTGCCATGGTCGAGCTAATGCTGTGCCTATAGATATTTTAAAAATACAAATTGGTGTCTTACATATATTTTATTAAAACAATCAAATTGTTAATTCATTTACAGTCCGGGGTATAATATTACAATACAATACAAACCAAGAAAAATGGTTATTTGTATTTTTGGAATTAGTAATATTATTTAGATTAGAAAGGATAAGTTAATGTGTGTCGATTTGGGCTATGTTGCTAATGACACAGTTTTTAGCAACTGTCCTTTTAAGGTGATATGAAATCACAATTAAAGAAGTGGTTTTGGCACCAAGTGTCAATAATTTCAAAAACAAACTTGACAAACACATTAAAGAACATAGAAAAACCTAAGAAGAGAACATTCAGATACAGGCAAAATCAGTTGCCTCAACTGCCTGCCTGTTTACATATAATAATAATAATAATAAGCCCGCAGGGCAGCTTGTGGCGAGCTGTTGGGAGGTAGCGTTCCCACGGACCTAAGTACTCCCGGGGGAAGACCCTGTTCCTCATCTCCGGCGCCGGAGTGAGGTCTGACGAGGAACAGTTCCCCACCTCTGCCTTGCCTTCGCCGGCCGGGCAGAGTGGAGTCGCGAGAGCTAGTGCGGCCGTTTCAGGGGGCCCATGACATGAGTTGGCGAGTCACCGCCTGCCACCAAACAATTATGAGACTTAGTTGTAATGGCAGGTGTCCGTTAGTCTCCTTCAATAGCCCGATTTTCCAACCCACCCAAAATTCAGCCCCATAGCCCATGACCTTGTTTCCCATCGCATGACAGAGCTCTGCACTCCAATAGTCTTGCACATGGCGGAGACCATCGCCGGGTGTATCATATTGTGCGTTCGGCGATGGTATCCGTCATGTGTAACCAACACCATATTAAAGTTCTCTTAAAAGGGCCTCTACATCTTGGCTACGGCCCGATGCACGCCTCTCAAAGGACCGGGACTCTGTAGTCAGAATTTCAAAAGAGATACAAATAATAATAATAATAATAATAAGCCCGCAGGGCAGCTTGTGGCGAGCTGTTGGGAGGTAGCATTCCCACGGACCTGAAGTGCTCCCGGGGGAAGACCCTGTTCCTCCTCTCCGGCGCCGGAGTGAGGTCTGACGAGGAACAGTTTCCCCACCTCTGCCTTGCCTTCGCCGACCGGGCACAGTGGAGTCGCGAGAGCTATGACAGCTCGAACGTGCCCGTCAGTAAGTGGCGAGTTGGCTTCGGTTTAAAGTCCAGGGGCACCCCTCCACCCTAGCCGCTCACCAAATGTTGCCCCCTTGGTCGCTCCGTGCGTGCGGCCGTTTCAGGGGGCCCATGAAATGAGTCGGCGAGTCACCGCCTGCCACCAAACAATTATGAGACTTGGTTGTAATGGCAGGCGTCCGTTAGTCTCCTTCAATAGCCCAGTTACCCAACCCCACCCAACATACAGCCCCATAGCCCATGACCTTTGTTTCCTTCGCATAACATAGCTCTGCACTCCAATAGTCTTGCACATGGCGGGGACTATCGCCGGGTGTATCATATTGTGCGGTCGGCGATAGTATCTGCCATGTGTATCCCACACCATATTAAAAGTTCTCTAAAAAGGGCCTCTACATCTTGGCCACGGCCCGATGCACGCCTCTCAAAGGACCGGGACTCTGTAGTCCCGAGAATTTAAACAGAGATACAAGTCTAACATAATTTTTACAGTGTAAAACTAAGTAGAACAAAGAATGTTACGATATCCCTCTACCTGTACACTTATGTGCGTTACTTACTATTGCAAACTGGGATAAGTTTTTTTTCTATGTAAGTTTCGTTAATTCTCGTAGACAGACCCCTTTCAAAAGTTTACTGGTTCTGGTGGACCCCCTACAAGCCTACATCACATACAAATTAATTGTGAACCTCAATTTTTTCACGCCAATGTAGACCCCCGTTGAGTCTGCTGTAGACCCCTGGGGGTCCACCTGGACCACTTTGGGAACCACTGATCTACACCTTATAATAAATAAAGCAATCAATGATAAGAAATTTACACTTGCTATATGCATTAACCTCAAGTTATACTTAAACAGTATTGACAGCAAAATGTATAGAATATACTATATTCAACACACATTGGTGGCATTTCTACACCGGATCATTATGGATTATCTATACACAAAAAACTATTCACTATGGGTTCACCCACCACCTGGCCGTACACCCTCCACTGACCCTCGGATCTGATAACACATTTGATAAAATTGAATGTTTGAACTTCCGAATTGCAATGCCTAATACAATTCATTTACAAAAAACTATTGTCAGCAGCGGTCATTCTCAGAGTTACAAAGTCTTTACTAACAAATCACCTGTGGGAATTGTAGTTTTGAGCCACGGCGGAAGTCTAAGCCTCTCAACCTCGCCCTTTGCCCGCTTTAATTTTCCTTCATAGTCATCCCAATCCTTGGGCCTATCTTCAGAAACGAAATCAGACAGATTTGGGCCATCTCGAAGTTTCTCCCTTATCGCATCTAGTTTAGTCGTGTGTTTACATCTCTGGAATCAGATAGTATTCAATTTTAACAGAATTAAACCAGAAGGAAGCTAATACGTCGTGAAATTATGACGTTAAGATGTTTACAATATTGCTCCAAGGTCAAAGGGCCAATGGAAGTAGATACGTTTTGTAGGTTTGTAGTGTGAATATTTGTCAATAGTGCTTTGGAACTACGTATAGGAAACTGCTCCAGGATTTCCAGGTATAACGTTGTAATAATAGTAAATTAAACATTTTATTACAGACAAATTTTATCTTATGAAACTTACGTCATTGCTCCTGCAAACGGAATACAGCTGGCGACTGTTTCGGTACATAGCTCGAATTGATGAGAATATCACTACATTGATTTTAAAAGGACTTTTTTATTGTTATTTGATATTTTCAATCTTTTGGAGGTTATTTTGTGGTTCCCTATTTTTTTAACTTTTGTCTCACTCACTCACAGAACACATTTACTCCTCACTCACTCATCAGCAGCTGATAAATGTCAATGTCACAATCGTTTTGGGCCAACGTAGGGCCAACAAAGCCAACGGCAAAGCAAAATCGCGCAATGTCAAACATTCTAAATAGGTAGCTTAGATAAAAGGTACCTATTTTGGGCTTCCGTCGCTCACCCTTGCTTAGCTTGAAATCCTGAGTATATTATATGGGGGCCGCGGCCGCGGCCTTGGGGCCTCCCATCGTTTTTGCACTCACTATAATAGTTTAGTGCCTCTGTAGCATGAGATGTTTAAACATAGCAGTCAACGTTTGTTTAGCGAGTACATACCTATAACAGTTCAGGACATAACTGTACTATTAAAATAATAAATAACAACGTCGGTTTTATCGTCCATTCTAAATCACTCAATAACACTAAAGACAATGGCTGTATGTACTTAGTTTTCTTGCATTTCCTTCAGCAAACGAAAAAAGCCAAACAACAAGAGTTTATGTTTCCATAGCTTAGATTTTTTTAAATAGTATCATTTAGCGGGTATTCCCACTATTGTTTTGCTTTAACTATCTCTTTTTAAAATAACTTATTTTCTTCTCTGTCCATAATTGGAACAGAAACATAACAACTCTAACCAACCAAAAGTTGCTTCGTTTTTCTTCTACTTTCGTTCGCATCATATTTTAACAGAATGATGGAAACGTTTTAGATTATAAATAATGCGAACTGTTAATTCACATCTTTTAGAAGATAAGATGGATGATCCAGTTACACATTACATCAATCATGGGACGGACCCTCATCAACAAGGCGAGGTAAACTATCTTACACTCCTTACACCTATTGTCTTCATTGAAGACGCAAAGTTTTTCGATTTTTCTACAATCCATTTTAAATACAAGGCTTTGTTTTTATTCTGATCACCGTTTAGTTGATATACATAATCCATTTGTAAATCTTGCCTTGCCTTGGTAAATTTTGCATTTAGCTTCCCATGTATTTACACAGCTGATTAGAAGATTAATAAAATTTTGATAGTTGAATTCATTGTTGATTGAACTGTACATAGGGCTACAATATTAATAAGCCAGTAAAACTGCTATGTTGCTAACTAATACATTATTAAGATAAAGCATAGGTACAGATTTGGATACTTAGTGGTAGTAATATTTACAATGCACCTTCCAAGCGGGAGGCGTAAGTTCGATCCCAGTCACGGGCTTGTACCAATGAATTTATTTTATGTACAGATTTTAATGTTGCAATATTTTCACTTGGCTTGTGCCTCGGAAAGCACATAAAACTGTTGGTACTGTGTCTGATCTCTCTCCAGTCGTGTTGGCTTTCCGTCCCATCGGACTATGAGAGTGAGGGAATAGAGATTGCATATGTGTTTGCGCACACACTTGTGCACTATAATATCTCCTGTATACCTGGCTAATCTCCATAGAGATTGGTCCCCTTGGCCGAATTATACGGTCGGGAGATTTATTCATTTTATTTACAATGCATACACATACTTATGATCAAAATGCAAGTTCTGGGTTTCTTAACCTAATCCAAAATTAATTAGCACATTGTTTCTTTTACATTTAGGAGTAAGTACTAGGCTGATATAAACCTCAGTGCCTTTTTAGAATTTTAGAATGTTCTTTTTTTAATCTGTAGGTTCCAGTGGATGCCCATGGTCTGTCCCTCAACGTTCAGGAGGATGGCACTGGCCGAGTGGTCACTGTTATGCAGTCACAGAATTTTCCACAGATATGCAGGTAAGTTGAATATATTCATGTTTTCATCGTGTAAGAGATAGATGGCTGGTGTCTTGTGTTTTATTTCCTCATGGACATGCTTTCACCATAGGTGCAACTTTTTTTTTATTTATCCTATACTAGTTAGTTGATTCACACAAACTTTGTCTCATCGTCATCGTCAGCCTATTGCAGTCCACTGCTGGACGTAGGCCTACCCCAGTGTATGCCACATGGCTCGATCTCCCGTTTTTACCATCCAGTCACTACCAGCCGTCCTCTTTAAGTCATCGGTCCATCTGGCCGGAGGGCGCCCAGCACTACACTTGCCGAGGCCCGGTCTCCATTTTGTCTATGCAAGTGTAATAGTCTGTTATTCTAATGCTTATGCTATATCCTTCTAATTCTAATTTCCTAGATTCATATAATGTGGAAACATATTAATAGTTTGATACACTGTTTGTTTCCCGAAATTTATCAATGCAATAGTACCTAAACTAATGATTTTTTGTCTATGCGTTTGTGCACGCTATTCTCAGAAACGGCTAAACTGATTTCTACTTTTTATTCCGGGAAATGTTTTTATCCTGGATAATTTCGAAATTCTGTTTTTCTGCACTCCACGCGGACGGAGTCGCGAGCGTCCACTAGTAAATAAATAAATGAGTAAGGGAACTGCTCTTGTCCTCTTGCAGACAGATCTCAGTGGGAGAGCAGACGGAGGGGGCGTGGCCGGAGGACCTCGCGGACGCGGAGGGTCGCTTGGCGGCGCTAGTGGCGCATCTTTCTAGACAGAACACACAGCCTAAGGTATGCTACTTAGTTACACATACATCTGTGTTAAAGTGATAGCTTAAATTACATACATATAAAATTATTAATAAACAAAATGGAAAAAATTCTTCACCCGAGTGGGAATCGAACCCACGACCACTGCAAACCGTGCCAGCCGCTATAATCCACAAAACCACCGGGTCAATTACTCGGATGACGAATTTTACCATCTCTTTTCTAAATTACATATTGGCAACGTTATTCTTCATCCCGATAGCTATATGTCGTGGCCATATCGTAGAATTGATCATTTCATGAAATGGTCGAGCATTTCATGAAATGGTCGCATTTCATGAAAAGTTCAACTGTCTATTGGCCACATCATGATACTGGTTTGGGCAGATCGATGATTAAAATCGTTTCTCGATATGGGCAACTAAACGCCCGATCATTTCATGAAGTGGTCAAGATTATTGATCATATCGTAAAATAGTTACATGAATCACCGGTAGAGGCGCTGCGCGCGTTTTATTTATGTGTGAAGATGGCGGATTTTTCTTTTTAGGTTATAAAACAAATTAAAGAGAGTAGGGTGACTATGCAGAAGAAGTTCACGGATAGTGTGTTATATTGTATAATGTATATTAGACTTAATGGTGGTTTATAATAATATTGTTAAACAAAAACCTTAGATTACGATAGGTTAGGTTAGGTTAGGTTAGACTATGACAAATGACGCACGAGCCGAGCGAGCGGAGCGAGCGTGCCCAGGCAGCGTCCGGCGATGTGCCAGATGCGAATCGCTTTTGTAAAGTCTTTTATGTTTTTAAATATTATATTGTGAAAATATCACATAAATAATAGCAAAAAAAATCATACCATCATACCTTATGGTATACTTATATATGGTGTACGGTATATATTATTTATATAAGCTCTTACCACATTCGGATTTTATGGACATCCTGTTAATACGATTTGGCCAAACGTGGATGACAAAATCGTGAAATGTAGACGATTTAACGATCTGGTCAAATTGAATTGGCCACTTCATGAAATGCGACCACTTCATGAAATGCTCGACCATTTCATGAAATGATCAATTTAACAATATGGCCACGACATATACACTAGCCAAATCTCAGCAAAGAAATCTGAAGCCCTCAGCACAATGTTTAAAGATGAATCGGTCAACCATATCCTAATGGATTATATTAATGGAGAAGTAATATAATAATATAATAAATTCATTTATTCAGGTAACTAAGACCCATTTTTGTTAGTTACAAATTATATTATTAGATAAACACATATATTTAAATGTTAGTAGTGTTTTTATAAATTTATCTTAGTCAAGATATTATATATTATAAAATTATTAATAAAGAAAATGGAAAAAATTCTTCACCCGAGTAGGAATCGAACCCACAACCACTGCAAACCGTGCCAGCCACTATAACCACTAAGCCACGGGGTCAATTACATACATACATCAAACCACACCTCTTTCCTGGAGGAATAGACAGAGATCACGGTTCTCCATTTTTGCTCCATTTTGCTATGGTCCTAACACACCTCTCTGACTTCATTTACTTTCATGATATTATTCATGCACACTTTTTGGTTTAAGGTTCTCTTGACTTGACCTTTCTCTAGTTTAAATTATACAGCTCACCTCTGCCCACTACCCGAAATATCTGGAGAAATTATTATATTTCTTTAATATGAACTCAAAGAATAAATATTAAAAGCTAGAATTTTTTTATTTTAATAGCTATTTGTTTCTTTTTGGTTTGCTAACAGTAAATTTTTCATTAAAATAATGGATCTTACTGCAGAAACTTTTATAATACTGTAGATACTTACATGTTTAAATTTACAGATTCAGCATGTGAGAAGCGAAGTTGACACGTCAGTTATTCTGGACACTCCAATGAGGTTGTTCCAAGGGCAGACATTGGTAAGGCTATGATATTTTTTGCATAACTCAATATCGCACACTAATTAGGAAAAATCTGTGTAAACTTCTGAGTAAAAACAGTTGTTAATATTGGTAAATCCATGCAGACAATTATAATTTGAAATACGTGCTTTGTTCTTTTTAGTGACGAATAGTCCAAGCATACTCTGCAGAAACAAACGCCAAATCCTTGGCAATACTAGTTTCGGAAGAATTCATATTGCACTGACCCCGTAAATAATGTGTTAAAATCAGAAAGATGATGGTTGCCCTGACTTTCTTACCCTTACCTTCTTTACTCCTAAAATGAAAATGATTATTTTTATCCTCAAAACGTGGTACATAATGTTGTTATTACATTAGATTAGAGACATGATTCTCCAAAAAATGTGGCATACGTATATTTTAATTCATTCAATCAATCCTGTCAGCATGATCATCAAACGGAGTCTATAGTGGTGCAGGTGCCATCGCTGCCTCCCTTCCCGCCGCTACAGAACATGAAGCGATGTTCTGAGCCTGAGTGGTATAAGGAGAAGCCTGCTCACAGACCGGTTAGTACTTCTATCTAAAGTTCTGTGCTGATGCGGGGTTTTACTGGAATACATCAGACGTGTGGGGGTGGTGAAAAGGGAAGCGCTTCCGGCCCCGCCGGGCCACTAGTCGTTGTTTGGCCCATGTATATATTCCAATCATTGTGAGAAACTTCGATATCGCGTTCTAGGATTTTGCATTCGATTATGGTTCTCTCCTGCATCCGATAGATGGCTCCGCTACATGACTCTATCTCGCATCTTCCGCATATAGTAATGCTGGCATGCCATGCAGGGCGGACGACTACTGACAGACACGCACGTAACTTGGCCTTGTAAATTTGTTAGCCGCATGGTGCCGGCAGAGTAGAATTCGTACCATCCCATGTCTGCCCGTGGGTATCGTACGAGGCGATTAAGGGTTTCCGGGAGGTGGGCAGAAGCGCCTCCCGTGTTGATAACTTAGTCCAAAATACAAACTGCGGTCACCAACCCGCCTGCCCAGCGTGGTTGACTATGGGCAAATACCCCCCATGGCAGTCTTGTGGCGTGCCCTGGGCGAGGCCTACGTCCAGCAGTGGACTGCAATAGGCTGATGATGATGATGTCTACATAACCATGGACGATACTCGTACTCTTCCCACGGTGCGCTGATGTAGGCTGGGTCGCGTCCGTCCACAATTTCACGCAACATGGGAAGCTAGCTTAGAAGCGATAGCCTAATGTGGTTAAGACGTGCGCCTGTCAATCGGGAGGCGTAAGTTCGATACCAGTCACGGGCCTGTACCACTGAATTTATTTCACGTATGAATATTCTAGAAATTGTCACTTAGTTATACCCGCCTCCTGATTACCTAATTTGCAATAGCAAAGACGAAGCAAAGCGATAGCTGAAATTGTACAATATTCGCCTTGAAATGTCAAAGTTCCTTTGAAATTCGTTTTACATAATACGAATTTGACAAGCAATCAGCAATTTTTGTACAATTTTCACTTTCGCTTTGCTTTTGCTAGTTAGTTTGTACAATTTTCGCTATCGCTTTGCTTTTGCTAGTTAGGTTGGCGGCAGGCAGGCAACTGGTCGTAAAAAACTAATGCCAAATCTTTGGCAGTGTGTGTTTCGAAAGAAAATATATTGCGCCGACCGCATTAACGATGGGATATGGGCAGGAAGATGATGGAAAGCTAGCTTAATAATCGATTCAGGAACTCAGATAGCAACTTTTCACTTGTAAGGTTTCCTGTAAAAAGGTTTTAGTTCTTGTTATACTGGCCAGCAGATGTGCTGTCAAATAAACGTCAGTCAGTTCCCAGCCCGGTTGTTTTATTAACCTTCATCATTAAAACATTGTGCTGAGGGATTCAGCTTTGTTTGCCGAGATTTGGCTTATGTATAGCTATCGGGATGAAAAATAACGTTTCCAATAATGTAATTTCAAAAAGAGATGGTAAAATTCGTCATCCGAGTAATTGACCCGGTGGCTCAATGGTAAGAGCGCTGGCACGGAATGCAGAGGTCGTGGGTTCGATTCCCACCCGGGTGAGGAATTTTTTCCATTTCTTTATTAATAATGCTTTATTAACGTCCTTCCATCATCATTTACGCTAGCCTAGACATGTAATTTCGTACAGGAATCGCCGATCTTAGACGAGCAAGTGTTAGCACTTGGTTCTCCGGCACACAAGCTGACCAGTAAGAAGAGTCTCCCGCACAAGAAGAGAATCTCCCGGAAACTGAAGAGGAATACCGGGAACTGCACGCCTCAGCAGGTTTCTGAGGTATGATTCTACTACTATGTAATGTAATATTGATACTTATTTAAGAAATAAGTACTTTATGTAGTACCTCCCCCTGATTACGTAAAAGCAATAGCAAAGCCGAAGCCGCGCGATCGCGATAATTCGCCTATTCATTCTCCAGATCTTCATTATTTTATTATGACCTGCCGAGTTACTATGACCAGCTGTGAATACTTGATTGTTTTCACTACTGAAGCCAGATATCCCTCTATACTGCTTACAACGCCGTCTCGCTTCCACAATAAGAAAGAAGTCATATTAACTTTCAGACTAACATCTAAACTTGATTTATTGATTTTTTTAAATAACTTATTGTTTCTATCTAGTTTTGAGCCAATGAAATATATATATATTTTTATAAATAACAGGAAATAGTGGTGATAAACTGCGCGGAAGACATAAGACAAGAGGAGATCCTCCCTGATACCTTCGTGTCTCATCCAGAGCATTTAGATGAGCATCACATGGTAAGAGAATTAATATTTAACTAGTGGACGCCCGCGACTCCGTCCACGTGGACTGCAGAAAAAAACAAAATGTCGAAATTATCTGGGATAATAACATTTCCCCGGGATGAAAAGTAGGCTATACAGGGTGTAACAGAAAGGGTATGTTAAGCGAAAAGCTATGTAAATAGCCCACTATAGAGAACCTATTTCCAAAATTTGAGACTCGAAATCACATTTCTTATTTTTCAAGATTGTATGAAAATTCCTAAGATATTTAAAAATTCTCCATACTAATCGGGAAAAATAAACATGTGATTTCGGGTCTCAAATTTTGTGGATAGGTTCTCTACAGTGGGCTATTTACATATCTTTTCGCTTAACATACCCTTTTTGTTACACCCTGTATATTAAGTGGGACTTGTCACAACATATTTCTGAAAACTGCATCGAAATCGGTCCAGCCGTTTCTGAGATTAGCGTGCAGAAACATAGATCCGTTACAATTTTATTATAAGTATAGATTTTCACAGAAAAGTTCAGTAAAAGAGTAACCAACATACATCCAACGTCACAAACATTCCATCTTCTATTCTAATAAAGTTGTAACGGATCGATGTTTGTGCACGCTAATCTCAGAAACGGCTGGACCGATTTCGATGCAGTTTTCAGGAATATACTGTGACAGGTTCCACTTAACATATAGGCTACTTTTTATCCCGGGAAAATGTATTTATCCCGGATAATTTCGACATTTTGTTTTTTCTGCAGTCCACGCGGACGGAGTCTAGTTATAATATGAGTAGAATGTCGAGGAACACGAGAATCATAGTCCTGTAATTAACTATTTGGTCAAAACGAATAAACTAAGTATGTGCAATATTTATTGATGGAATGTGTCCACCAAAATGAGAGGGAAATTTTGTTAAAAGATTTTAACATAAATTTCTTCAATGTAAGAATCATGCAATTTATTTAGTTAACCCAATTTCTACTTGAGCTTGAGCGGCTATGCAGATTGTTCAGTGCCTTACAGCAATAAATAAATTTCATGTTGTTTTTATAATAAGCACGTCACTATGGATGGGGTTTACATACCATCCTTTAGTAAAAATTTCCCTTTTAGAAAAAAAATAGGATAAGATAAACTATTTGTGTTTAGGGAAGGGGCTGGGCCAAGAAAATTAAATGCTTAGGGATTTAGGGGGTCGTGTCGCGTCAAAGTGAAAATAGAAGTAATGTCAAACCTGGGTGTTTTCTCTTCTTTCTTCCGCGCGGAATCTGTCGTAGGGTTCTAGGGTTTTTCACTTCACCATAGTCCACTTTTAGGTTTAGGGGCACTCCTTTGGGTAGGTCGGTTTGTCACACACGAAAATTCACTTGTCGAGCAACAGGTCGGCGCCGCGGTCGTTGGGCAACTAACTTGGAGGGGGCAAAGCACACGGGGGCCGCGTCCGCGGCGAGGAGAAGAGATAGGACGATTATAGTTTTAACAATTCGATTCTTTATTTACGTATGTGCAGGTGCGTGCGATCTTCATATGCCAGTTGTGCGGCTTGTTCTTCGCGGACGAACAGCTGAAGTTCTACTCACATCTCAAACAACACTACGAGCCGCACGACTTGTTGTTGCAGCCGGAATTGCCCGCTGATAAGGTACATTTATTGCACATACAAGATAGTTAAAAGGTTGGTTGACGGCAGATTTTTTAAGCATGCCGACATAAGTTCAACGCACTAGGCAGTAGTCAGGAGTCAGGACGCACATAAACGTTGGCGGTACCAAGAAAACGCAAATAAGTAGTCGACGGCGGTGAATGTGTTTGTTTATATAAGGTCTATCAAAAAGTACTGATTATCTTTTGACACGAAACTAGATAGGTAAAAAGAAACAACTTTCATTATGGGATCAACTCCGAAATTGTGAACACTGAAATGTATGGAACGGCTGATTTTTTTTTCACTTTTTCAGAGTTGGTCCCATAATGAAAGTTGTTTCTTTTTACCTACCTAGTTTCGTGTCAAAAGATAATCAGTACTTTTTGGTAGACCTTATATACAGGATGTAACAAAAAGGGTATGTTAAGCGAAAAGCTATGTAAATAGTCCACTGTAGAGAACCTATCCACAAAATTTGAGACCCGAAATCACATGTTTATTTTTCCCGATAGTATGAAGAATTTTTAAATATCTCAGGAATTTTCATACAATCTTGAAAAATAAAAATGTGATTTCGAGTCTCAAATTTTGGAAATAGGTTCTCTATAGTGGGCTATTTACATAGCTTTTCGCTTAACATACCCTTTCTGTTACAATTCAAGATTTTTAAATAGAGTATGGACTGTAATTAAAACATTGTAGGTCTTTTAAATGCGTCTAAACTTCTTTAGTTTATTGATACATTTTGCAAAAATCTTTATACACATATTTTGTAATCCTAAAATATGGGGTATAATCTAACAGAAACACGTAAATAATGCAGACTTTGGTACCTATATTTACTATAATATTTAGATATTTTCAGATTACAAACACCTGTATAGTGGACAATAGCTCGGCTCTGCCCGATTCGATCGTAGAACTGTCTCTAGAAAACTCCGTCCCAAAGGGGATGTACCACGACAAGCATATTCTATACTCACATAGTGACAAAATTAACTACAATAAAGTCCAATATACCATGGAAAAGGAGCCCAGTGTCAACGGTGACATGGTCAAGAGTGACTTGTATGAGACGTTTGACAAATTGGACCTGTATTGCTGCGTGAAATGTAACAAGTCGTTTAGGAAACAGAAGCATTGTGAGGCGCATATTAAGGAAGTGCATTCGAATTCTAAGGTAAGTTGCCTCTACTCCCCAGTTTACTACATAGCTTTTTACCTCAAATGAGACTGGTTCGAATAGAAGTTGTAGAGTTCTAAAATGGGTATAGGGGCCACATAAATACTGTCGCTATTGTTTATGATTAACTGTGTAAGTAATGTGATGAGGGTTGGGGGGTTAAATACAGGGTGTTTTTTTGTGGCCACCTTTAACGAAGGGTACGTATTCTATACATTAAATAAAGTAAGTTTATGCCAAAAAAATGCTGGGATTTTATTTTATTTTTTTTAATTTCTTGATCGTGCGAAATTTATAGTGTCTAGTGTTTATGTTAGTTTTTTTATAGACAGATATTAATTATTTTTCGTGAAAAAATCCTGCTACGCGCGTCTATGTGCATTTATGCAGAAAAACGCAGTCTATTTACTCAACTTTGGACCCTAATATTTTGGAAACCAGACACTTCCCAGGTATGCTTCCATGGAGAAAAATGATCGTGATGATGAGGAGATTCCGTAGTTTTCGGGAACGTTGACGACCAAAAATCACCCTGTATAGGTTTGATTTGCTATAATTCCAATACTGGCTCTTAGGAAGTAGGTACATGGTCATAATATGACTATAGCTACTAGCCTCTTTGTATAATATAGTGACGCCCACTATCCCCCAAAGAGGTTGAGCAGAAGTGTGCAAATCACACACCCAATAGGGAATATGAACTTATTTTTTTATGATTTTCAATTATTGTTTTACATGATTACAAATATGTAAAAAAAAAAATATCAACATCGTAAATACAATATATAGCACAAAATAAATTGTTTTAAAATAGTGGGCTAATAACAGGCTTTTAAACGACCGCCATTTAGGCGCGCTTTTCGTGACGTCATAGTCTTTACAGTCAAACACTGATCAAACATCCATCAAGTAAGTAAAGCTGGCTACTCACGATCCAATTTCGTATTCAACTTGTCGCGCAGTTGGCACAGAAAACGGTCAAGACACACTGTTAACACGCGACGTGACGCGACACGCGATCCATACATTTTCGGTGTGTTACCGCGTGGCGTGTTAACAGTGTGTCTTGGCCCTTACTGGCACAGACTATATAATATTTATTAGTTTAACCGATTTGATGAGAGAAAGATCAACATGTTCAAACATTGTTTGGTGCACACAGATTTCGACGTCACATTTCATTCATGATTATTCCGACCAATAGTGTTGCGTTTTAAGTGATTTTAATTTCCCTCTTATTTAATCCACTTTTCAATAATGATTTTCTTATATAAAAACGCAATTAAATAAAAAAATATTAATATGTACGTAAATCTCAATGAATAAAGATTGTATATAAAAAAAATACTGTTATTTGAATCACATGCATATTCCCTATTACACCAGTTGGCTTTTTTTTTCCTAAGGTATATGGTAAATGGCGTTAGTTTGAATCTGACGTAACGTGGGCGGCACGGCAATGTCCATGATGAAGTGCAGATGGGAAGTGAAAGATATACATTGATTTTACTTCACACCTGCACTAAACACCTACCTTTATTTATAACAGATTTATTTAACAAAATGTAAACGAGGCTTAATGTCCACAGCTAGAAGACATGAGCGAGTTCAGTGAACCCGAGGACCTGATGGAGGGAATCCACGTGTGTGTATCTGACGGGGAGCCATACGAGGCGGGGCTACTGCCTACACTTACTGTGGAGAACGGACACGTGCACCAGGGGGGGCGACACTGGTAGGTACAGGGGGGCGACACTGTTAGGTAGGTATAGGGCAGGGGGGGCGACACTGGTAAGTACAGGGGGGCGACACTGGTAAGTACAGGGGGGCGACACTGGTAGGTACAGGGGTGCGACACTGGTAGGTACAGGGGGGCGACTCTGTTAGGTACAGGGAGGCGACACTGTTAGGTACAGGGGGGGCACTGGTAGGTACAGAGGGCGACACTGGTAGGTACAAGGGGGCACTGGTAGGTACAGGGGGACGACACTGGTAGGTACAGGGGGTGACACTGGTAGGTACAGGGGGTGACACTGGTAGGTATAGGGTGTGACACTGGTAGGTACAAGGGGGCACTGGTAGGTACAGTGGGACGACACTGGTAGGTACAGGGGGTGACACTGGTAGGTACAGGGGGGCACTGGTAGATACAGGGGGGCACTGGTACGAGGCATGCCTTAAGTTTTGTCGTTTGAAGAAAAAAAAAACTAGAACGTCGTGTCTTGTAACTGGATCCGTGATCTCTGCCTGAAATTATTGTTTGACGAGGTTGAGGCGTGTTAATGTTTGTTATGTTTAATCCTTTAGGTATTCCCGTAGCAACACAAACACGGTGAACCAATGCGTGAACGACGGATACTGCCCGATGTGCGAGCCTCAGCCAACTATCGTGGCCAACTCGCACGCGGCCAACGCTGGGCCAACTGTCGAGCCAACTGCCGTGCCAACACCCGCTAATGAGAGTAGAGAAAATGACGGAGTACATCTCAAAGGTAATAAATTATTTTACTTATCTAATATATAAATTTTTCGTGTCGTGGTGTTTGTTACCAAACTCCTCCGAAACGGCTTGACCGATTTTTATGAAATTTTACATGTATGTTCGGTAGGTCTGAGAATACCCCTTCCACTTCGCAATAAGCGACATCAACGCGAGCGGAGTCGCGCGGGCGAACTTCGAACTCCTTTATTTTTTCCCTTTAATATTTTATTTTATACAAACCTTACTTACCTTATATAGTATAAACCTTGTCTTAGAAATAACAAACACAAAAAATAACAATAGAACACAGTAAAATGACTGAATGAATGAAACCCCAATTCCGGTTACCCCCATTTTTGGGAACACACCGGTGTGTACATGAATGAATGAATGAATGAATGCCTCATTCTGTGTCCCACAGAGGAGGTGCTACAGCGGATATTCGAGCCGCAGTATACAGAGAGCATCCTGCCGACGTCGGCGCTCGACCCCGCGCCCCCCGCGCCCCCCGCACCGCCCGCACCCCCAGCCACGGGGGATAAACAGAGGGGGAAGGAGGGGAAGAAGGGCGATGATAGTGTAAGTACTGCCAGCGGTAATAAATAAAAGTTACTAAGATAAATAAAACTCTCTGTAAATGTTATGATGTCCAACCTGTCCGCAGGGCTATTCCGTAACTTACAGTAATGCGATAGCGAACAATTGAGAATGTGTGAGTGTGCAGGGTGAGGTGCGGGGCGCGGGAGGTTGCATTGTCATTGCATTGCTTTGGCTTGGCTACTGCAAGTTACGTTATAGTCCTGCCGATACGCTATAGCTTTACGTAGATTTAAGTAAGTCATAACAGCCTTGAGTTGTTGCCTATTAATACATACATACAGGATGTTTTTTTGTGGCCACCATTAACGAAGGGTACATACTCTATACATCAAATAAAGTAAGTTTATGCCAAAAAAATGCTGGGAATTTTAATTTTTTTTAGTTACTTGATCGGGCGAAATTTATAGTGTCCAGTGTTTATGTTACTTTTTTTTTATAGACAGATATTAATTATTTCTCGTGAAAAAATCTTGCTACGCGCGTTTATGTGCATTAATGCAGAAAAACGCAGTCTATTTACGTAACTTTGGACCTTAATATTTTGGAAACTAGACACTTCCCAGGTATGCTTCCATGGAGAAAAATGTTCGTAATGATGAGGAGATTCCGTAGTTTTCGGGAACGTTGATGACCAAAAATCATCCTGTATAATCACGCCTTTATCCCTTACGGGGTAGGCAGAGCACCACGGGCCGATAGAAGCACATAGTGCTACTTCTGACCAATTTTGAGAGTATAGTACCTATTAATGTTCTGTACAAATAATGAGGGTTAATCAGATAATTATCCGATAATTATCAAAATAAAAAAATATATATCTTGATAATTTCGAACCCTGCAAATAATATGGTCCACAGCTGAAGCGGTTCGAGTGCGTGCAATGCGGCAAAGTGTTCCTGCACCGTAACAGTCTCATCTATCACATCCTGTCGCACAAGGAGCGCACGCAGCGCTGCAAGGACTGCGGGAAGGCCTTCTACACGCTCAGCGCCTTGCGGGTAACGGCGGTGTAGCGGGGTGTCCTCACCGTAACGGCGGTGTAGCGGGGTGTCCTCACCGTAACGGCGGTGTAGCGGGGTGTCCTCACCGTAACGGCGGTGTAGCGGGGTGTCCTCGCCCGTAACGGCGGTGTAGCGGGATGTCCTCACCGTAACGGCGGTGTAGCGGGGTGTCCTCACCGTAACGGCGGTGTAGCGGAGTGTCCTCGCCGTAACGGCGGTGTAGCGGGGTGTCCTCACCGTAACGGCGGTGTAGCGGGGTGTCCTCACCGTAACGGCGGTGTAGCGGGGTGTCCTCACCGTAACGGCGGTGTAGCGGGGTGTCCTCGCCGTAACGGCGGTGTAGCGGGGTGTCCTCACCGTAACGGCGGTGTAGCGGGGTGTCCTCACCGTAACGGCGGTGTAGCGGGGTGTCCTCACCGTAACGGCGGTGTAGCGGGGTGTCCTCGCCGTAACGGCGGTGTAGCGGGGTATCCTCACCGTAACGGCGGTGTAGCGGGGTGTCCTCACCGTAACGGCGGTGTAGCGGGGTGTCCTCACCGTAACGGCGGTGTAGCGGGGTGTCCTCGCCGTAACGGCGGTGTAGCGGGGTGTCCTCACCGTAACGGCGGTGTAGCGGGGTGTCCTCACCGTAACGGCGGGGTGTCCTCACCGTAACGGCGGTGTAGCGGGATGTCCTCGCCGTAACGGTGGTGTAGCGAGGTGTCCTCACCGTAACGGCGGTGTAGCGGGATGTCCTCGCCGTAACGGTGGTGTAGCGAGGTGTCCTCACCGTCACAGCCTCGTCTACTACATCCTGTCGTTCACTATGCTTACTATCCTACTTCTTACTAATATTATAAATCCGAAAGTTTGTAAGTATGGATGGATGGATGGATGGATGTTTATCACTCTTTCACGTAAAAACGGCTGGGGCGATTTTAATAAAATTTGGTATGGAGCTAGCTGACACCCTGGCTGGATAGGCTACTTTTTATCCCTAGGAAAATATTTTATCCCGGATAATTTTGACATTTTCTTTTTTCCGCAGTCCACCCGGACGAAGTCGCGAGCGTCCACTAGTAAAATACTAGTTCATCCGACTGTGCGAAACGGAGGGCTACATTTGAAATTCTGCAAATACCCTGCTTTTTCTACACACATCAACGTCTACCAACGGTAGACTAAAACAGAGAGTTAAGAACATCACTGGTGTATCGTTCACGTGATGCTATAGAGACTTGTTGATCAGTCTCAGGTTGCTAGCTTATCGCTTGAGAGAAGTCGCCTGACGACATGCACGGAAGGAGATGCAGCTTATGTATTCTACTGAAACCCCTCATTAGCGTAGAAATATGGCATTTAACAGAAATATGGCATTTAAGAGGCAAACAACAATGAATGATTTCCATCAGATCCACCGGCGCGTGCACAACGGAGACAAGCCGTACAAGTGCGACGACTGCGGACGCGCCTTCCGGCAGTGGAGCGACCTCAAGTACCATCGCAGCTCCATACATTCCACTCAGGTGAGGGACACTCGGTATTCATAGTCATATCAATCGCCGCTTTGTAGCGATTATAGTGTCCGATTGGCATTTCAGCAGTTTTTATACTGTCCCGGTTTTATGTACTTTTCTATTACAATTATTACAATGATTATTATCTGATTTTAAGGATTAATTTAGATTTTTTTAAATATAGGTTCTAATTTATCATTTTGGAAATAAAAGATTTTATTTATTTTGGTCATATTTAGTCCTTGGATCTTAGTAATTAAACGGGTTATTTTTAAGGACTGAGGAGACGTGTGAGTTAACGCCTAATAACTAGTTTATGTATCTTTGCCCTTGGTGCACCGTGTTACCTTGTAAACAAGTTGAAAAAGTAGTTGCGACCGCAGCGAGCGTAATTTCTTAGTAGATATTAACCCCACAATCCCTTCCAGAAAAACTTCAAATGCGATTTCTGCGGCAAAGAGTTCGCGCGCAAGTATTCTCTGAACGTGCACCGTCGGATACACACGGGTGAGAAGAACTATCCGTGCGAGTTCTGCGGGAAGACCTTCCGCGCCTCCTCATACCGCCTCAGCCACATGCGGACTCATACTGGTACGTATTACTTGTAAATAAATAAATATTCACACATTTTACAACACATTAACCTAGTGTCACAATAGGTCTTGTGTATATATTATATCTATACATATAATAAATGGAAGATGTATGAGAAAAAATATTATAGGAGACCTTTATCAACGCAATAGTACCCAAAAGAATGATTTTTGGAATTTTTGTCTGTCTGTCGGTTTGTCTGTGCGTTTGTGCACGCTAATGTCAGCAACGGCTGAACCGATTTCGATGCAGTTTACAGGAATATATTGTGACAGGTCTCACTTAACAGATAGGCTACTTTTTATCCCGGGAAAATGTTTTTATCCTGGATAATTTCGACATTGTTTTTTCTGTAGTGCACGCGGACGGAGTCGCGGGCGCCCACTAGTAAATACATAAATAAGTATACAGGATGTTTTTTCGTTGCCACCCTTAACGAAGGGTACGTACTCTATACATCAAGAAAACGATGTAAATTAAAAAAATATATAACCGGGTTTCGATCCCAGGGCCTACAGGATCACTACACCAATAGCCGTCGAATGTACCTATATGTGAACATACATATAAAATATATGATGAAATCATCAATCACTATACCACGTTTTTTTTTTTGAAGGTAGACATTTAAATTTCTAAGAAGCACTGATTGTCGAGCTCGTACTTGTAAGATATGAGAGACATTTAACATTTTTTCATGTTGATGTATTCTAAAAAGTTCATTTTGTGCTGGCTAAATCTGCTTCTGTAGGTTTTTTATAGTGCAAACTTTTTATCACCTTAAACACAAAAAGGTGTCACAATATTATGTCGGATTCGTTTTATTAAGTAAAATATTAAACTCGCACACTCATTTCAGGTGACAAGCCCTACAAATGTGCCGAATGTCTGAAATGTTTCCGGGTGGCCGGAGACCTGAAGCGACACTCGCTCATACACGACAAATTCCGGAACCGGATAGAGGAGCAACAGAAGAAGATAGCGACCAAAACCAACGACAAAAACCACATCAAACTAGAAGAAGACTCTCCTGAACCTAAAGATGGCAAAGACACCAAAAAGAAGCCGGCGAAGAGAAGTCAAATCAAAAAGATATCAGCACCGAATGTTACCGTGAATAAGACTGGAGAATTGCAATTTAAATTAGCGGATTATAGTAATAGTGTTGAAGTTTATGATACGCGACAAGATGCGTACCAGCCGTATACTAAAAGTGATAGTGTTAAGGACAATCTATCGGAATTCACTCTCAAAACCGAGTATAGGAATGCAGCAGAAAACTCTGATGGTAAGTTACATATATATACACATGTAGAGAAATCCGAGGGGCCGGTTAGTTTAACAGATATGAAGGATCTGAGAACTGAATTACATGGAGAACCTATTGAGAATGGATTTTTTGCTAAACTAACAGCACTATATAATATTACCACTGATTAGAAAATATTAATTTAATATTTTGTCTTTAATGTTACAGACTGATATTTATTAATTTGCTTTGTAATAATTTGAATGTACATACCAGTATCAAAATTAAATTGTAGTGCCAATTAGAATATTAAACATTCATTTATGAGGTTAAGCCGCATAAAAGTGTTGCTAAACTAATATTATTTTTATATCTTAACTAAAATAACTTTAGGCTGTTTTACAAACTTGAAAGTAATCAGAATTTAGTCCAATAGAATTGATGTATTATAATTCTTTAGAAACCTATAAGAAACTACCTCCCTAATTGAGTAAAGTGCGTGAGGCGTAAGCTCAGCTTTGCATTTATATGGGTGCAGGTACATAGATACGCGAGGCCTCACATGAGCTTTGCACTTGTGTAAGTGTACATTACATAGAGTAAGTATACGTCGGCCTATATCATACGCCAACGCTCCTGGCACGTGCTGTCATATAACGTTCTATGACGGCGTGTGCCAGAAGGGTTGGCGTATAGTATAGAGCGCGATGTGTCCCTTGCTTGTACAGTCAAGAGCAATAAGATGTATATGTTACGGGAAATGTATGAAATCTAGGAATTGTATAGAAATCATAGGAAATGTATACAATTCCGAAGCTATTCAGGAAATGTATAAAATATTATTTCAAAAATTGTATACAAGGTGTAACAAAAGGGGTATGTTAAGCGAAAATCTATGTAAATAGCCCACTATAGAGAACCTATTTCCAAATTTTCAGATTTAAATTCACATTTTTATTTTTCCAGATAGTATGAAGAATTCCGAAACAACTCAGGAATGTCCATACAATCTTGAAAAATAAAAATGTGATTTCGAGTCTCAAATTTTGGAAATAGGATCTCTATAGTGGGCTATTTACATAGCTTTTCGCTTAACATACCCTTTCTGTTACACACTGTATAATTTGAATATGGTTTTAGGAAATCTATAAAAACAATGCTTTCTGTAATAAAACACGTTGTTAAGATCAGAATAATAATTTTTATTAAAGCACTCGTTGAGTCAGTCGGATAACAAAACAATGTCTAAATTTGAAATGAGTATAAATTTGGTAAATTTAAATTCACTGTACGCGTAAATTCATGTATTTTGATCAAATTGGAGAAAAACCACGACTAAGATATTCTACTTTTAAAAAGGAACATCATGACATCATTTGAATCACGATAAAACCTATCATTTCTGCTTAAAACAATAAAATTGTTGTTTGAATTTTTAATCTTAGTCGCTAAAGCTATTCTGACTTTTTTTCATCCCTAAAGAAAGGCAAAGAAATCTATGGACCATGGGTCCAATTCCATGTCTTTAGTAAAAAACATATCAGATTATGAGGGATAGTAATGAACAGAAACTTTGTAGAAAACATTGGAAACGGGTCTAATGTTCTTAAAACATCAAAATAAAACTGGCACAGAAGGAGTTCTTGTAGGAGTGGATAATCACTGGATAATTTTGTCGTCTTTTTTACCATTCTGGTGCTTCTCTTACAACGGTTATAACCTTACGTTTTAACAACATATCATGTTCGCTGAAGCGCTGACGACTCCAAAAAGACACCTTTATTTTTAAGTATAATTTAAACGCCAACTTTATATGCCTCACAAACTTAAGTAATTTTACGTTTCTAATGTCAAAAACTTGACCACCAGAATAGCTTTTTACGCATAAACCTAAAGTGAATAGAAAAAAAAGTTGAAACGTCAATTTAAATTAAATTTATTGCCACCTGTCAGAAAAGTGACTGCCAGAATAGCTTTTGACATGCTTAAACCAAATTTTTTGGTTTAATTGCCTTTAAGAATAAGTTGTGACTGCCGGAATCGACGTTAATCATATCGTAAAATATAATATATCGGCGGCGGCCATTGTCGCCGCCTCATTATTCTAACCTATATTGCCAGATTCGGATCTGCCGAAGAAGGTAAATAGAAATAAATATAAATAGCAATAGCGCGCTTTTCTGTAGCGTGCTTTGTATACAGTTTACGCGGCACTAGCGCGATCGCCTGATCAGACGAAGCAATACCCTCCCCTCGCTGATATCTCAAATGTTCCGATTGCTATTTAGGAAATCCTAGGAAATGTGTCTAATATAATTTACTTCACACATTTTCGTGCGGTTTTAGGAATAACATACATTTCCTAGGAATTCTATACAATGACGGATTATATACATTTCCGTTAACATATACACAAATGTTCTTATGCCCTTGCGTTAAGTTCAAAATCCAACAACGATCAAGACTGTATACTCACACTGAGCTTATTCCTTGCCGTCTATCTATACCATGTAATCATTGGCAATAAGATATATTCATTTGTGTTAGATTTCTTAACACAATAATATCTAACTTGAGTGAAAAGTAATGCATTACATTGCTCTTGACTGCGTACTTCACTTACAATAAAATTAATATCATTAATTATCTGCACCGGTATGATGATTTTGGTGAGAGCAACATGTCTCACTTTTAAATGTGAAATCCACAGAGCTAAGTAATAACTAGACAAGGCAAGTGTTTCTACTTTGCAAAGAGATTGCAAACCACTTCTATTAGCCCTAATTTATTCAGTCCTAGCTCGAGAATGATTGTCTATTCTAATTCCTTAAGTTTTTACATGCAAAGTACATATACACTTAGTTTATCTAGTTATTAATAGCTCTGTGAATTTGACGTTTATAAGTGAGACATCTCGCTCTCACCAAATTCATCATACCGGTGCTGGTACGTAATGAATTAAACATAGTGGACCAAATTACTTGATTCCCCATATTTAAGTTCCTCATATTTAATTTATGGTATGCTCTTATTAGCAGGATTAGCAGGATATGTTGTCCTGCTCACACTAAGGTTAATTTTGTACACTACAATTTTTTAGATGGCCTGTCTCAAGGATATAGTTGATGCTGTCTTTCTCTAAAATTTCATCATAATAGACACAGTATAAACTTTTATCATTTGGATATGCTATACCTAGTCGGTGCTTAAATTCTGTCACAAACAAAATTGGCTATAAAATGAAAACTAGTCATGATATTCAAAAAAAGTATTTTTTTTAAAAAAGGTAATTTAATTAGCTTACATTAAACACAAAATTTATTCAAAATGATTGCCACCATTTTTCACACAAGCCTTCAATCTTCGCGGCCAGTCATCAATAGCAGCACGGACCATATTCATGTCGATATCGGCCACTGCTTTAATCAATGATGACTTTAGGCTGCTTAAATTTTTGTGAGGTTTAGAACAGACCTTCTCCTCCAATTCCTGCCAAATTTTGTAATCCAGTGGATTGAGGTCAGGGCTAGATGAGGGCCAATTTTGATGCCTTATTAGCTCGATATTCTGGCGCTCGAACCACTCCTGAGTTGTTTTGGCCTTATGCGCTGGTGCCGAGTCCTGTTGAAACACAAATGGCCGTCCTCCAAAGAGTGTCTGGGGCAGATCTTTTACTATGCGATCTAAAACCGTGTCTTCGTACACTTTTGCACTGGTTTTGACACCTTTTTCACAAAAATGCACTTCAGTAGGGCCATAGTAGGACACTCCCAACCAAATCATGATTGATGATCAGAGGTCGGAATTAGGTAGAGTCATTTATGTACTTGCATCGAAATGTTGATATTAATGTGGACTTTCCCAGGATTTCTAATGGACAATCCCGTGTGGCCAACAATATTACAAATAAATAATAATAAAATCCTCAGAGATAGAAAAATAAAACAAAGATAATTAACATAAAATTTCTGCTCTTTAAAATAAATACCGGAATTTGAGGCATATCCACTTTATTCTTTCGCTGTATGAAATCAGTGCAAGTACATAAATGACTCTACCTAATTCCGACCTCTGTTGATGATGGATGATGGCCGTGCTGCACTCTAGGAATGGCATTTCCAGCGGCCACAGAGCTGGTAGCGTACACCCTGTCATTTTGTTTGTTGTACTTCTCTTCGATATTAAAAATTTTCTTGTCTGTAAACAGGATATCGCGGTGTCTGTTTCTTGCGTACCGCTTTAGCAAAACTTTGCATTTCTTGGCTCTCATAGCTATCAGACGCGCGTTCAGAAGATGCCCACTCTTTTTTCGGTATGCTCGTAGTCCCAGGTCTTCATTGAGTATTTTTTTTACGGTACTTCTGGTTAATCCCATCTCCAAAGCCATCAGTTTCTGTTTGCGGACGGGATTTCTTGCAATACGCGCCTTGATTGCTTTGATGACCCCTGGAGTCCTAAGGGAACGAGGTCTGCCGTTTCTTTTCTTGTCATCGACACTAGAGGTTTCATTGTACCTCTTGATGGTACGGTACACGCACCTCTTCGTGAGTTTTAACTTTTGAAGCAAGTTGAATATCGTCTTCGGTGGATGGCCGCAACGATGCAATGCAATTACTGCTACTCTGTCCTCTTTGCGAGTCCACTCCATCGTAAAAATGAATGAATGTAATTGTGATTTTGCAGATTATTAATCAAAAAATATTCGAAAATCGAACACCATTTCATTTTTTTTTCTAGGTGTTCTATTTTTAAAATAAATGGCCAGTGACAGTATTTAAGAACCGACTAGGTATATATATTTTTATATGGTACTAAAAAAGTGGTCTTTTGATTATTTTATTGAAATTCAAATCTATTTACTTAATTTAAAAGCATATGGCTTATTTTTTATGAATCGTATTTTTTTTACTTTTTTACTGTTTTCTATATTCTGAATGAAATATAAAAATGTATCTATAAACTCGTCGCCCTATCCTTTTTTTATTATATTTACAGATGCTTTCTCGCTCTTGCAAATAACAGTTATGAACGATAGAAAAGGATAGGGCGACGGAAAAAGAGAAACCTTGTTTTAGATATGGTCCAACCTTTTAGGAAACTACTTAAAATTCAGTTATTTCGGCTTTATTATAGATTGAACAATTAAACATAATAATCTTAATTTCTAGTTATTTATTTACTTATATTTGACACTTACATGCCAAGTAACTAGTTACTAAATGAATTAAGTCGCGTAGGTACTTTAATTAACCAATAATGGCGTAAGTGGACGTTCATAGTCATGTGATTTTTTACTAAAATGCTGATTGTACGACGACGTGGTAGAAAGAGACAGAATTACAGTGGGGCGGGGCTTGACGTAAGATTTGACAAGATTATTAAGATCCATCTAAAAGTTTATGGTTACCCTGCTGATGAAGTCAAAATATGACTTTCGTGATGGTCTCCAAAAATTCCAAATTATATCATAGATAATGTGTGACGATCATAATAGATGAATACTGTGATATATGTGGGTGTGTGTATGGTGATTCACACAAAGCACTTTGTATATTTCCATACAGAATTTGTATTGTAGTTAAATAGTTAGGGGTATACTATGGTTTATTCAGACTGTCACACTTTAAAGTTTATGTTTAAACCTTAAAATTAGTCCTACCTGTGCCTTTCTGTCTCAGCCATTTATGTTAAGGATAGAGAGGGACAGACCTGACTAATTTTACTGTATACTGTGTGTGACTTATTTATACAAAATACAGACTTCACTTGTAACAAAAATGGACCCTAGTATTTATAATTTGTTTACTAATCCATCCTCAATCATTGGAAAATAACCCGTAAGCCAAAAGCGCAAAGTATGTCTATATTGCACAACTAAATTATTGAGTCACCACCTTAGCGCACACGCCTTCTGATTTCCCTTACTATGAAAATCAAAGAAATGTATAATATATACATAAATTGTAGTAGCCGAAGCAATGCGACAGTGAAAATTGTAAGACTGTGTGTGCGTGGAACGTGCGCTCAGCGTCACCCCGCGCCCCGCACTTCGCCCCGCACACACACACATTCCCAATTTTCGCTGTCGCATTGCTATCACTCTGCTTCTGCAAGTTACGTAATCAGTCTACTGCTATCACAGTTACTAAATTGACAGAGAAAGCTATGTTCGTTAGCATAAGCCGAACCGCGTCAGTTGAACTTTATCCAAATGGCCTTTCAATTTCTTAATAAGGTTCTGACGTAAGTTGATCTTTTTTATGTGTGAATGCGATGGAAGATAACAAATATAGATTTCTCTGTCTACACTTTCATATACTATCGTTATGGTGCATAATTTGAAAGGATATTATGTTGTTTAGCTTTGAACCCTTCTATATCGAAAGCTTATAATTATATTTGTGTTTGATAGAAAATTTGTATATAAAAATGTAAATAGAAATCAAGTTTTCATCACAATTTATGTATATTGGGTATATAGGTAGATATTTACATAGGTAGACGTTCAAAATATGGTTGAAGACCAACAATGGCATTGTAATTATAAATTTTACAAATTGTAAGAATAAAATCGTTCCTTTATGCAATCATTTGTTATTTCTGAATTTCAACATGCCTAAAAGTGCACTCTATTAGGTATAGTTAGTCCTAGTACCTACTGGCATTGTCGGACTAATCATCAAAACATACTTTCCCTATAATGTACCTAAATGCTGGATCGTCTTTAGCCTATTGCAGTCCACTGCTTGACGTAGGCCTCCCCCAAGGCACCCCAGGGGGTTTTTGCCATAGTCACCACGATGGGCAGGCGGGTTGGTGACCGCAGTCTGATTTTCCGACTAAGTATATTGTTAACACGGAGGGCACTGCTGCCCACCTCCCGGAAACCTTTAATCGCCTCGTACGATATCCACGAGCAGGCATGGGATGGCAAAAACTCAAAATGCTGGATCGTCATCGCAAGCGAGCTTTAAGGACTCGTTCATTCTCTCTAGGATTATCAAACATTAACAGATTCTCGTTTCGCTTGTTGTACTTGTGGTAGGCGAGATTATGCTGGAACAGAGATCGCGCCCCGACAAGCCTAGCGTTGGACGGCCTCCTACCAAATGCATCGATGGATGACTTGAAGAGGGCGGCTGGTAGTAACTGGATAGCATCCTGGGGGACGCCTACGTTCAGCAGTTGACTGCAATATGCTAATGTATCTTTATATCCCATTTGTGTCAAGTCGTGCTGACTCTTTCTTCCTTTCTTCAACATATCCGTTTCCAGCGTGAAACCCAATAGGAATCTCCAAATCCTATTGCATTAGTTTCGGTTACGCTAACAATTCGTTTCCCCTTTCCGCTCGTGGCCGAGTAGTCATTATTACGTTACATCTAATTAATCACTTTGAACCCGCTTAGATTATACAATTGCTTTTTGCCTTGAAACCAAGGCGGGGAATCACAGTTTTTTTGCGTTTACTAGGTAAAAGTGGGACAGTTTGACGCAAACACAACCAATTCTCTTGGCTTCAAACATATAAGTATACACATGGTCGTGTTCCCAAACAGCCAGAACTGCATCATAAAGGAGATCCAAAGTCACTTTTAACAAGCGGTTACAGATGTAAATGATGAGCAGAGCAGTAAATTGCCTTTTCTACGCCCTGTGCGAGCGTCTATAACTGCGCTCTATTTAGTCCTGCCTGGTCTGGCCAAGTGACCATTCTTGCGCCCCCCAGAGTCTACGCCCTGTGCCTGGGCACCGGTGGCACAGCCCTATTTACGGCACTGATGATGAGTGATGTTGATCACCTGAGATAAGTGTTCCTTAGTTGACTCTTACGTCATGCACGGAAGAAGATGTACCTATTGCTAGAGCACAGGATTCTATTACTGTTAGGTTTAGTGATTTCTTTTACTACTATAGGTAGATTACTATAGGTATAGAAGCAAAGACATTACAGTATACCTACAGAGAAGCTAGGAGTCTACTTCAGGTACGAGTAACCGCCGAGGCTGTGTTTCCACCAGATATGATATGCGAAAGGATAAGTGTCTTGCGAAATGTGTAGTTGTGCTAAAATCTGTGGGGTTTCCACCAAACCTGTGCGAGGAAACCACAGACTAGCTGTACACTATTGTACAGTATGTCGCAAACCTGAAAACAAATTCTTCACACACATATCTGGCTTGTTTTATAGGTAAGTAACCAAAACCTCGTTTTCAAAAACTGTTTCTTACTGGCAAGGTAAATGAAGCGGTTCCCTGAAAAACAACGCTCGCAACGCAGGCTCGCACATCTGTGGTGGAATCGCACCTAATGTCCTGAATACTGTACCTACTTTTTACCTAGCTTCCAACTTTACCTAATATCTAGGTACTTATCACAGTAGGTTCGACGTATAGTATTATCATATCTGTGGTTCGACTAATACCTTAGGACCCAAACTCAACCCGTGGTGCATCCTGCTATTTAATTGACGAGGCTCTGACGCTTATATTACCTACTAGTGGACGCCCGCGACTCCGTCCGCGTGGACTACAGAAAAAACAAAATGTCGAAATTATCCGGGATAAAAATATTTTCCCGGGATAAAAAGTAGCCTATATGTTAAGTGGGACCTGTCACAATATATTACTGAAAACTGCATCGTAATCGGTTCAGCCGTTTCTGAGATTAGCGTGCACAAACGCACAGACAAAAATTTCAAAAATCATCGTTTTACATTTTTATTATATGTACCTATAGATTTAGAGCGGCATAGATACATTTCCTATTGGATGCGTTACCCGTCGCTATTTGTGCCCGAAAAGCGGCGCTAGGCTGACCACTTACCACGTAGGCTACCTGGTGAAAGGTGAGTTTGTAATTTCACACTTCTGCCGAACCTCCTTGGGGATAATGGGCGTGACTATACGTAGGTATGTATGTTTGTACTCATCTACTTATACCCAACTACAAGTTTTTCTGGATTTCATATTGTGTTACAAGAAATAACTGCAAGAAGTTACACGTGTAGCAGTTTTTATATGAAATTGCAGTACCTAAACGTTGGGGAGTAATTATCTAAATAGGGCTGCCACAATCCCATCCAATCCGGTTTAGGATCCACTGGACAAAAGGTAGAGAACTACTTAGGGCCGATTTTTCCAAACTCTATTTTCCAGTCTCTATCATGATCAAATATTAGAGAAAGACAGTATCAACTTTATGCTTCTGATAGGCTATCTCATGTTTAAAAACATCGGCACTTAACTACCTAGATTGTCGTAGAAATTTTTTTGTTCTTGTTAGGTCAATTTATATGTGCTATGAAATAAAACTCATATTTCCATAAACTCTAATATTGAAATGTTTACATGACCTAATTACCTACCTAAGTTGGTATCTAAATTAATTAGCGTAAGACCGGTCGTGTTAATAATTTCTTTATTAATAATTTTATAATTTAATCATTGTTTAAGCTATACTTACTTACATTTGACAGATACTCGTATTCCATACATTTTGCTGTCTATTGTAATTTTTAACAGTGTCTAGCCATAGTTGCGGTTATATTATAAATTATAACACCGTAGGTCATTATTTTTTAAATAAATGTATACCTACTTTGTGTGCAAAGTACATCAAATTGATGTTAGAGACAACCCTAATTTGGACATGTAATAGATAGACCTATCAAATTAACGTTTGGTAAGTCCATTCTAAAATTATAAGTAGGTAGCTTGTCATGCACCTTGAACTTAACAAAACCTATAACTAAATGTATCAACAAAAATGATTAACTGTCTTATTATGTATCATCTTAAATCTTCCTTGATTTATGTATTCGGAAAACCATCTTTTTGTTACAATTCACTAATTTGCAGTCAATAGAGGCGCAGTTAGCGACGTAAGATTTAAATTTTCTCAAGTTCAACAGTTCGTTTTTGTAATCTTCGCTCCGAGACTAATCTTGGGTACTTTGTAAGTAACTGTATGTACCTAGGTACTGTATCCGTTGTTTTTCTAAGGGTGGCAAAAACTGTGAAGGCCGGCCTATCGGAATTACCTGCACTGTTACATAAAGACAACTCGTGTTCTCGTGGCCTAGTCAGCTCTTGTCAAGGCCTAATGATTTATACCTAACTAAAATGCATCCTTTCATTTCACATACATTACTTACTCGCTATGTAAGATCTCCCGACCGTATTTCGGCCAAGGCGACCAATCTCTAAGGAGATTGGCCAGGTACGCAGGAGATATTATAGTGCCTAAGTTTGTGCGCAAACACAGATGCACTCTCTATTCCGTTACTCTCAGAGTCCGATGGGACGGAAAGCCGACACGACCGGAGAGAGATCAGGCGCAGGACCAATAGTTTTACGTGCTTTCCGAGGCACAAGCTAAGTGACAATTTTGCAACATTAAAATCTGTACACTAAATAAATTCATTGGTACAGGCCCGTGACTGAGATCGAACTTACGCCTCCTGCTTGGAAGGCGCATCATATTAAATATTATCATCATATAAATATTAAATAGGATAGTCGGAACTATACGGGATCATAAAGGAGACCTAACAGTCACATTACTACTACTACACTAACAGAATATCGGGACATTAAATATCAGTGACAACTTGCTAGCTTATCGCTTAAGTACCTATAGGTATATTGAAACCTAGACGCTAGACATTATTGGGTACAGAATTTTTGTGAAGCTACGCTTGGACGAGGTACCTATGAATAGAAAGGTAGCGTAAGCGAGAAATCTTGAAATAAAACACTTATTTCAGCAGGTATAGATCCAGGGCCGGCTCGCCCGTACGGCGAACGGAGCAGTCGCGGAGCAATCCTAGAGGGCGTCTAAATGATAAAGATATAGGTATATATTATTAGGAGCAAACAGGAGAGGCGCCATGATTGGATCTCGCTCCATTCTAAAATTTACTTCGGGCCGTCGCTGTATAGATCATACATGGATTATTCAGGTTTAGCAGGGTATAAGGCCATATTGTAGGTATAGTGTAAATAGTTTCCAATCCCTATGTAAGTAAAAACTTACATATTATGAGTTTTACAAGGAAGGTTCATTAACTTTTCGACCAACGCATATTCTAAACAAAAATAACAATCTGACTAAGAAAGTAAATTACATCACTATACTAGTTTTATAGTTTTACAACGTCTGTGTGAAACGTAGGTACCTATCCCTTTTGTTTATACCTAGATACCTTTTGTACATGCAGAGAGAATAGTACATACATACATATAATCACGCCTTTAGCCCTTACGTGGTAGGCAGAGCACCAAGGGCCGATAGAACCACATGGTGCCACTTCTGACCAATTTTGAGGGTATAGTTGACATGTACAAGTTCGGTTAGTAGTGACAGGTGGTCAGTCCATCGCCTACAAAACACCAAGACCCTCTTGTCCCTCTACTCACTTGTACAGTATGCCCGGGAAGAGAAGCAGCTGTAGTAATATATCTATATACGTTTTTTTTTTCACTCCCAGAGCAGCATAGAAGTTAAAGAGAGAATACTATTATGATCAAATTCCGTAGTTATAAGTAAATAAATAAAGAATGCTATGGTTTGATTGTTATTCTATAAGTTAAATGAAGCGAAAGTATCAGAATAGGACAGGGTAGTAGCAAAATCTTTTTCTGGTGTATTCTTATCCGGTCTTCCGGTAAATGACTATCTACATAGCTGACCCTGTCTCACACACTTTTCAGTTTCACACCCAATTCAGAATCCAGAGTCGGTCCCCTGTGAAAGTTGCTGCTCCTAATAATATATGTTGGTTATACTTTTTATTTGTCGTTACTGTGCTTGTGCGTAATTAGAATTATACAAGATGTAACAAAAAGGGTATGTTAAGCGAAAAGCTATGTAAATAGCCCACTGTCGAGAACCTATCCACAAAATTTGAGACTCGAAATCACATGTTTATTATTCAAGATTGTATGAAAATTCCTGAGATATTTAAAAATTCTCCATACTATCCGGAAAAATAAACATGTGATTTCGAGTCTCAAATTTTGTGGATAGGTTCTTTACATTGGTCTATTTACGTAGCTTCTCGCTTAACATACCCTTTTTGTTACACCCTGTATACATAACGCATTGGTTTAATTACAGTGATTTTATAAATAAATAAATTAGAGTGTTGGACCATAGAGTGACGGGAATTACCTAGATATTCAAGTTCAATGAGGTTGCAAGTGTTTAAAATAAAGCTATATTATGTAGTATGTCATGTCTATACAATAATATCACTGCCAAAGCTAACTCCTTCCATTCTTCTACCCATACCAATCACTTGGGGCTGGACTTCTGTAGATTCAGACGTAAGCCTTTTGACGTCCTCCCAAAGATAACAATGCAGCAAAATAGTTTAGCAATGAGTAAGGAACTACGTTGCTGTGTAATTATAAATCTTATATTGTAAATAGTACGGGCTTTAACTGCGTGTGACTCACGACTACGCGTGATTCTCGTCATCAGGTAAATTCGAACTGTAAGATCAAATATGATCATCTAAGGAGATAGTCATCACGATCAATAGAGGAAAGGCCATTACGCTAGAGATTATTTTGGACGAAAAGGAGTTAAAAAAATTGCATTTATTGCAACCTAACTGCATTTTTTCACTTGTTCTCTCATTTCTACTGTGGATATGTAGGGCTAAGTTAGACAGGTCGTATCTACTCGTGTCTCTTTATGTAAAATTATTTAACAAGGGTGTGCCAAACAGAAAGGCATAATAATAAAATGCTCACTCAATATATATATATATCCATGGTTCACGTAGACTTAACAAACGTTTAGTTTCTGGTGTGTTCTAGATACAATAAGTCTGAATTTCGGACCCAGTAGGTGAGTAGGGGGAGGCCTACGTCCAGCAGTGGACTGCAATACACTGAAGCAGAAGAAGGTGAGTAGGTAAATTTCAACATGATCAGCAGTAGGTACCTAAGTTAGTTGGTAGGATATAAAAACTGAAGCATGCAGAGTGGACACTCTAAGCAAATTGGCAATAGTGACTGCAATTTAAGACAGTGGCCAAAAATGTCAAAGAGTCGCACTGGACTGACTAACTGGTAGGTACTGGGCCCATAAATAGTACAAGTGGCTAGTTAACTAGACTGGCTTATGAGCGCAAAATTAGAACTGGACTAGATTACTGAAGGCACGATACTGACCCTGAATGAATCGCGCAATACAGTAAGATAACATTGACACCAATTGTTTTTTGGCACAACAGACGCCATCCGCACTGAATTGGCCATAACCGGAATGGAACAGTGACCCTAAGGATGGTATTCCGGATTCTACCCACCGATAAACTGCGCACTTTGCCTTGGCAAAGGTATAAGCTGTCTCCCAGAACTATGCTCGCGCGGATTGCAAAAAAATCCTCTGTTCGTAATTTCAAAAATCAAGTATCTAGCTTTTGTTTGGAAGCTTTAAATATACAATAAAAGCTCGAGTTTTGCTTTAGTCGGTTTTCTTAAAAAATAATAACAACCTCTATAATCATTACGGTTCCATCTTGATTTGTAACGATTATTTTAATTGTAAAATAGCACTTAACGCTCACAAGTTATTTTTTTTTTCTTTTTTTGTATAAACTTTTATTTAGTTTCACCTTTTAAATGAAGTTACTTAGGTCTGATCTCATTTCTCAGCATCACCAGTATTCGTACACTTAGTTAATGTAATTAAAATCTTTCGTAGCGTAAGAAGACAGACAGAATTACTTTCGCATTAATTAGGTACCTATTTATTTAAAGGGATTATCTAAATCTACTTAATCTTTAATATCGCATCCTATTAAAGTTACAAAAATAAACTTGTATAATCCGCATTGCACACGTGCTCATTCCGTTATCGGATTTTCTCATGTGACGTCAAAAGTGATGAATCATTTTATCTCCAAAATTGGTTACAGTGATCCTGTTGGCGGCGCGGCGCGTGCGCACATGGGCGGCTTTATCACAAGATTCACTTAAGTTCAGGGTTATTTAGTTAACGTGTATGTACCTTGAGTTGTGACGTCATGTTGTACCTTACATATTTGAGGAAAATCTTTAAGGAAAATTACGCTGCCCGCTAAACCTCCCAATTATTATGTTTTGGTGGCATATTATTATAATAGATTATGCAATTAGGCATTAGTAGCTAGGTACCTAAGCTAGTTTTGCTCTTGTGTTTTTCACGGGAAAACCCTTATTTGCTTAAATATACCTATTTTAAATTAATAGCTACCAGAAAAAGGAATATGTGCCTTATTATACTAATTAGCTATTTAGAAACTAAGTAGGAATTTATTATTTCAAAAAGGGTTCGCCCATCACCGGGCCCTACCGGCCTAGAGCCCGATAGTGGGAGAACCCTTATTGAATGTTTGAACTTCCGAATTGTACCTAACGCCTAAAACAATTTAATTTATATAACTTATTATTTATTAGCTCTTTGAATATTTCTGAGCACTGCTCCAGTAATAGGCAATTACGTGGAGTACCTACCTACCTTGCCTATCTAATGAACTAGGTAGGTACAGGTACTTATCACTGTTAACTTACTTAAAGTAACTAAAGTTTATTATATCTTAATATTGAAATAATAAATCCATTCCAACTACAGAATGTCTAAATAAGGTAAACTGCACACGTCACGATCACGGTCGCGATATTTCGGGCTCGTTCCGATTTAGATCGGCCGATATTCTTAGAAAATAAACCGGCCTTTAATTAGTTCTGATCAGTTAGTTAGATCAATGCGCGTGGGCATCCCTTGGCAGATTCATGTGCGTCTGTTTATTTTGCTTTAAATCTTTGTTTGATATCGTTCGGTTTAGTGTAAATGTGAATTCACTGCGTCCGCTGACAGACATGTTATCTTTGTACATATTTGAGTGCATTTATTTGCGTTTATTAGGTAGTTTCATTTTGTTTTTCAGGTGATTGCACTGAACGTCATTGCAGTCGGAGTTTGTTATTCTTCTTCTGAAAGTTTATTTGGCAGGTCTTGTTTGGTGTTAAGTAAATACTACATGTTCTCCAAAACCCTATCCTATATTAATTTAGTATAATAAAAATTATTAATAAAGAAATTTTTTTTTTTTTCACCCGAGTGAGATTTGAACTCTCGCAAACCGTGCTTTCGCTCTAACCATATTTCAGTATGTTTACTCGTAGTTTTGTACTTATCAACTATTAATCCATTGAGGGTTCGCCCACCACCGGGCCCTACACCCTCCGCTGACCCTCAGATCTGCCGACTCATAGTAACGAACACAAGCCACTACAGTCGCAACGAGAAGCCAGATCTAAGCACAAACTTAAATATTAAACTATTAAAACATTTAAATAGCCGATAACGTTGCTTACATTTCACTTTGTCCCATTCGATTCGGCTCAGTTGATATGGTAAACTCTTTTATTTTAAATTACTTAATTGTGTTTGCAATTGCAACTGTTTGCAAATAGACTTTGAACATGCGTCACATTAGAGGTACAAAATCTAAGACTACTTACTCTTTATCTCATTGCATATAAATACGTAAGTACCTATACAAATTAACCTACTTTAATATACTCTCAAACTAGTTGAAACAACGTCATAGCATTAAATATTGGCTCAACCACTGATTTGATCACGAAATATTGGCGATTTGGCTGTTCGGATTTCTGTAGTTCAGACCATAATTAACAACGTACGGGTACGGCGTACCCTTGTTGAACATTTGAACTTCCGAATAGTAACGCCTGCTACAATAAAATATTTCACTTGTTGTTAATTATGGTCTGAACTACAGAAACAGTTCTGATCTCTGATCGGTATACACAGCCCCGCCCAGTTCCAGTATAGATAGTAACACCAAGTTACTATGTCAAATACCTGAGAGTATTCTCCAGAGTTTCTAAGTTGAAGCTATTAATATAAATGGAAGGAGATGTAGTTAATGTATTCTTGTATAGCCCCGCATCAACACATTATAAAATATTATACCTAATAACTCATTAAAGTCAATAATAAAGGAGATTGTGAGAGAGTAGGTAGTATTATCTAGCTACTGGTGGTCTTTGTGTTAATCGCAGTTAGTCGTTCTCTTGAATGCGATGCCTCTGCCTGCATACAGACCGTAAGCTTTCAAAAGCTAATCTTGTGACGTTTCATTACATCACCATCGTCGTCGTGGTCGTGATGTCAAGTTACATGTGTGTCACGTCCTTAATGACGCAAATAGTCGAGTCAAAGTGTACCTAAGGCCAACGATACTGTAATACCTACTAAATATAGTACAAATATAATATGTAAAGAATACGTAATTTTTCCCCTAATCACTAGATTACCTCACGTGAATCTTTGGAATTTTGGTATATTAAGCAGTTTGTTTGAGCTAAATTTATATCGCCCAATATTCAAGCCTTTTCTAGGTTTCTGTTTAGAAATGTATAGTACCAAGTTCCTGCACAGTACCGATATTTATCCCAATACGCAGAATACCGCATGTACCCAAGTATAGAAATCGAAATCTCCTGTATAGATGAAGTTGTCTATGTCTGCCCGGAAAGTTCTGTAACCAGCCCCCGTAATTGTTCTATCTTTTTTGACAGATCATGATAGTGATGGTCACTCATAACATAATGAAACTATGTAAATGGAAGTAGCATGTATAAGTGTGTTGCCAAATTTTCTTTGGTCAAGGCATCATGCGATAGGCAGTCCATAATCTTGGACCAGCACCCATTATTCTCATAATTAAATTATCCAACTTATTTTCCTTCGTGGGCAGTATCAGGCCTTTCTCGAACGTCATAAGCTAAAATCTTGGGTACATGAACAATAAAAGATCGTTTCGCATTGACACGCTTTGTGGTGACATTTGCATTAATAGCGATTAGACAATTGGAGGAAATGTTTCGATTACAAACCTCTGTCGGATTGCTACTTCTAAGCCCACGATTGGGTATTTCGGTGCAAGTGTACTGATGAAACTAACCCACGTTACCTGAAGTGGCGCGGAAAAACACCTTCGAAAAATACATTCAGATCACGTAGGCACATGTTTTTTGCACGAAAAATATTTTTGTACTTACTCAGTACACCAGAAACAAATTCCACGATGAACGCTGTAAATAATTGTACTAAAATTAATTTCGTAGCGCGTGGGCCTTAGGAGAGAGTTATGACCGAAAACCATGATGAAGATAGGGCTTGGATTTCGTAGGTCGACACATGCCTGCGTCTCTACAGTAATAGTGACACGGATGAAACAATCTTGTGACATTAACTTGTATCATCGTGTGACTATACATATACTAGACACCGTTGTGCTACCAAAAATGGGGTAAAGCTAGAACTGCAGGTTCGCGAATAAGATACAGCCAGATGAAAAAGATCACTTGCAAGTTGCTGGCTCATCGCCTTGTAGTAATGTTTTCTAGTAGCCGTAATGTATTCTAGTGAAGCCCCGCATCAGTGCGAAACTCATCGTTTAACAAGTAATATGACCGCAAACCACATGCTAGCCTCTAATGGTAGCAAGAACGATCTGTGGTTGTAATTAGTGGTAGGCTTGATTTTGTTTTATGGCCCTCTCACAAGCTTTGGATGTGATCCAAAATATATCCAAAAAGGAGGACTTATAATAATTAATAATAACCTATTGGTAGTAGAGTTGGGTTTCAGTCTAGGTAATAAAAAAAAAATGATATGTATCTAATCAACATACTTTTTTATATTATAAATTTGTTGTTCGTTCTACTTAGGAACGATAATAACTGTCGACTCTTCGACATGCACAGAAGGAGATGCAGCTAGTGTATTCTAGTGAAGCCCCGCATCAGCATAGTTAAAAACACGCCATTCATTATTCCTGGATAACTCCAAAAATAGTAAACTTATATCGGTGCAGCTATTCTTAGCCAGATCCAAACATTTGGGTTAATTTAGAATCTGTTTACGCTGCGCATGTGAATCATTGGCGGGTTCATTAACGGATACAAATATTTTAGAAGCGTGTGAAATCTTACGAGGACCATGCTATGTGCGCTGATCACGTGGATGTACATTGCAAGTACTAACTAGCTGATAAGCAATTACTCATCCATCCAGTGGATACATGATGTTGTACTCATAGTTAACCATATGTCAAGTATATTTTGGATGACATGTAAGCGACTATTGGAATTCATTTTCCATCTGACTTTGTAGGAGACCAAAAAGAAAGAGATGGCGAGACAAATTCTGGGAAGGCTGGCAGGATTTGGAAGGCAAATAGGATAGAGCTGGTTGGCGAAGCGGTGGGGTGAAGCTTTTGCTACGAGAGCTACTCAGTAGAGTGCGACTCAAACATTGGTATGATGACGCTTCACAGGACTGTCAGCAGTATTAGATTCGAATTAGTATTTTGTTAACTGAGTTTAAATAACTGAAGGTAGTAGGTACCTCATTCGAAAGGAGTGATCTGCCACAACACGGCGAGGCTACATGATGTTTGTTTGTAAAATAAATTGGCTAAAATGCATGTAAATCTTGAGCTACGCGTTATAAACTGCGGGATACTAAACAAGGAAAATAATTGGGATTCTTGGCGGACCGTCAAACGGAAGCGGGGAATAGCTGCTGATCCCCTTACTCACTGAGACCTGGTTAATATTAATGAAGACAGTTAGCAAAATGATCCAAATATCGAAATGGTTTTAAAGCTAACCTCTTTGGCTCCGGAAGTCCGGGCAGTGCATTCTTTGGAGTATTGGCATTTGTGAATGCCCTATAATATTTCGTAAAGTCTCAAGTATTTTTTCATCATGATCTTCATGCTTCTATTCCATTGTTTATGGGGCGGCGTAATTTCACATTATCATCTTCATGCGTCTATTCATTTGTTTATGTGGTCGGCGAAATGGTCTTTCGAAACTCTTAGATTTAGGTTTTTTTTCACGGCCACTGGCTGCCTCTCTGATGACATTACAGGCTTTGTGACAGTTTTAAAGTATTAAAACCCGTATTGTAAGTAATACTTAATACATTCTGTACAAGCTCGTTATTACAATTCGATCGTAATCACGAGATGGTTTAAACTGTAAACCATTAAGCTAATACTTTCAAATCGTCAATCATCACAAAAACCATCGTCAGGCCAATAGGTGTAATCCTCCTTTGCAGACGTGTACATATGAGAACTGGCCCAAGTTTTTGAAGTGTAATGTAAAGTATCTAATCCTGAGCAATACATTGACAAAAGTAATCTATCGCCATTTTTCTATTAACTTTAATGTTGAAACTTCCATGGACTTTGAGTTATGATACCGGCAGAGCAGAGTCCAATGGCACCTAAATGTCTGTTTGCTAATATTACTGTGCTGCATCAAAAAAGCTAGTATTATTATAATTATGTACCTGGGTAATCTATGGTAACACATACATAATTGGGGTAATCAATATTCTGTATGTGATACTCCGTCCGTCAGGAAATTACGTATCTGTGTCATCACAGAAGAAAATATAGAAAACATACATATCACCACATACATATAAAATGACACGACCGGTAGTGTATTTGTTATCACTGTTTTTTGTTATTATTTTGAAATTTACTATTTCTATTTCACTGTTTATTCGTTCTGTTCTCTTTTCCTTTTATTTTCTCCTACACTTGACGGCACCTTGCTATCGCTGTAATGCCGTCAAGTCCGTGTATGTACATATAAATTAAATAAATAAATATAGATGCGGCTGTGTTTCTGAAATTGGGTAGTCAGAACTACAGGAATATAAGGGAAATTCCATAGTCACGTTTAGCATAGGGGGGCAATAATGAGTGACAAGTTGCTAGCTTATCGTCTGAGAGAATTCCTGAGCTCCTTACTCGACTCTTACGACATCCACAAGAGATACAGCTGATGTACCTAATCTAGTGAAGCCCCGCATCAGCACATCAGGCAAAGAGAATATAAAAAAGACGTGATGTGCTGTGCTATTTTGCTATGGGTGCGTTTAGTAGCACACCACACAGCACACCTCTAGTGGGCAGCCTAAAGTTAGTGGTGGAGGCAAAAAGGATTTTTATGCCCATTTTCCTTATAAGTCGGGAGCTGCATACAAAAATGCTATGTCTAATTCTGAGAATTACTTTCACATTCTGATGCAACGTTTATCGACTAGACGATCATGCCCATGCCAGCCACCGGGGTCAGGCCAGGAGCTCAGCGATTTCATATGTAGGTTAGTTAAATGTAAACATTTTGTGTGTCTAGTAAACTTTTATATAAATACATTATAATTGTAAACAAGACTGTATTCCTAAAAAAATGATAACCAGAACTACCTACAGGTAACTTCTCTGTGCCTTCACGAAGGACAGCCACATAAAGCATAATTTTATTTATATTTGAATAGTTATGGTTTTCTTTCCTACATCCACTCACTAATAACTTACTCCCCCTAATAGGCCATATAAGCTAGTAGCATAAATATTTTGCTTTGTGAATATAGGTTCATTATCTTTATTAGGTTTTGTATTTATTTTTATCAACAGGTTAGCTAGCATTAGGTAGGTACACGTATTTTTAATACAAAAATCAAATAGTGCGGGCCCATTAGTGAGTACGTAATGAAATATCCAGACTCCAAGACGAACTAACTTTTTCCGAAACGCTTCAACTTTTTCTTGAGCCCTCAATTTGGGTTTGGGTCGTTTTATATATTCTTACTAGAAGACATAATTCAATTTCTTTTAAAATAATAACAAGTATACTTAATGTAGACTTATCAAATTATCAATGTCTGAAACGACGTCACTGACTAGACCAGGTCTAATTAACATTTGTATGTAATTTAAGAAATTAATTAGATCTGATTTACATGTCATGGAAGATGTTTATCATGATAATCGATCAAATTTTCGATCAATATCCATAAAATCATTAAATCTGTAAAAACCCAAAGCAATAATCAACAGCTGCTTTTAAATAGTTTTCATAGATTAAGATAGTCAGTACAATTATTGGAAAAGCTTTAATAATCGAATTGTTGACGTCACACTTACGATAATAATCTCCAACAAAATCCACATAACAAAACTACGCAGCTGCTCTAAAATATGTGCAACAGATTAGATAGAATATTGTGATGTTATCTCCTGGCTTATCGCATTCCAACAAAATAATGAATCAATTTCAAGCAACCATTGACATTGGCACGCTCCGAAGCACGCGCGAAACATGACAAATAACAAGAATGAATTGAACTTTAGCGTGATTTCAATACGGTTGAGGACTACATCGTTATTTTTGCACGGTGATACAATATTTCACGTTTGTTACGATATAGGTTTTATTGCTGTAGGCGTAGAGTGTTTTTTTTGTTTGGTACATGGTGGATTTTATGACATTTGGTAGTTGGTTAGGTTTGTGGAAGTGGCTCATTCATAAGTGCCGTTCGTAGTAAGCCGTAGTATGAGAGGTGTGAAGATTAACATAATGTTACGTCATACAGATCAATACCTTCTGTAGATTTTAGCAAAGGTCATCGTATGCGATTGGGACACATGTTAAAAATTTAAATGCTTCTGTAACATCGTAGATTCTTACAGCTGTGATTCAGAGTACATAGCTTTTTTCATAGGGGAGGTAGAGATCCCGGACTTCCATTCCACTCTTTTGCTTGAATTTCATAACATTTTCTAACAAAATGGCCTGTTTTGTGTCTAAGCTTGATCTTGAAATCAAGGCTTTGTCTATAATTTTTATTAATTTATTAGATAAGACATAGTAACATAATATTTCCAATCAAACCGATGGACGTTCGTCAACGACACGTTAGACAACTTGATGTAACATCGTTTGCATCGATAGCGGTTGACATTCATCACGTCGTGTCTTGTCGAACGCGTGAAAATCAAGCAAACGTCTCAGTGACGAACCTTTATTTATTCTATCCACAAATAAAATAACATTGTCTAAGGCCCAGTAATGAGAATTATTTCTAAGTCCGAGACCTTAATACTCATATTATAGGTGTACAAAACGTGGCACATCTCGATGTGACATGCTCAGTGGCTGCAATCACAGAACACTATTTCAAGAAACTGAAGAGCTTATTTTTTATCTTGATCAATTAATCACGCGACTTACGTATTATTCCTATGAAATTAGCTTTTTTTTTTATCAAATTTCACTTATCACTTTGAAGGTATGTAAAGGTTATCTCTGCCACATGCCTGCATGATGCACAAGACGATACAGGTGGACAGACATAATTTTTGATCGGTAAGGTATCAATTTATGAGCATGTACGAATTGTCCTTGGTTTTATTTTTCAGGGTCTCAGGGATTTAGGGTTACTTATTTCAGGTAACTAAACAAAACGCCTTTATTATTATCGTTTACAATGCGGACAGCTTTATAAAACATTGAAAAGATGGATATAAATTAAACGTAGTTTACAAGTCCTTTTTAAAATGTTGAGTAAGACCCAACTGCCTACATAAATGACTCTACAGTCGACAGTATGAACCTCCCTGCTTAAGGTGTAGTGACATCTCCTGGACTTTCCGTCCCATGCTGAAAACCATTTCGGTCGATGAGTGACTCGATTTTCACGTGCAAACACAACCTTACATCCCTTTTTACACAAGCCAATCTCGACTTTAACACCACGCAATAATATCGATTTGACCCGCAAAATACTTTTGTCGCGAAATAACCTGTATGTACCTATAGGTATGTATCTATATGTTGGCAATAAAAAAGGTGCAGGTAAAATAGAGGATTTTCAACTTTAAACGCGTGTATTAGTGATTGTAAAAAAAATACAGTCAGTAGTTACAGCGTGATAGATTATATCTAGACGTAGTTCTAGGAACTTGAGTCACCAGCGACGAACTAGTTCGTCCACCTCCATGACGTGGTGCAGGCACGACTGACTCTCCAACGGTAATTTATTGTTAAATCAAGGATATAATAGAGTATTGGTAATTCCATAACTTACTAAAGGTCCAAGGTTAACCTCAAATCGAGACCAGAGACTTTGCCCCATCTAAAGTAGCTATATCACTAACCTGAAATACTTACATACAGGGTGTTTGTGACAGCCAGGCAAATATTGATACCATGACTTCAGACCATGATTCTGAGGCGGATAGCACTGAAAATTTTCGGAGGAAAATTCCAAAATTTTCCGACATTTTTTTAGGTAAAAAATTTAGTTTAGTTTGTTTAATTAGGCTTTAGATAATGACTTAAAAATAAAATTTTAACCAAAAGATGATTTAAAAAAAAATTAGCTCTTAAAAAAGTTCAAATAACTGATCAACCCTAATGGAGAGTCACAAGTGATCCAAAAAACAGCAATGTGTCACACAATAACCAATAAGCCTATTTAAGTAGTCACAGGATCGCCCGATACAATTGGCGCGGAGAGCTAAGATTACTGATAATCAAATCAAAATACATTTCCTGCGAGTAATAAAACTGTCGTATAACTCAACACAATGGTACTTGTTCAGCATTTCAGTATTTGCCTGGCTGTCACCTATATCCTGTATACATATACACATGGCTGTATTCTTAAAAAGCATTAACCAGAACTGTAGGATTACGAAGAAGAACATACGTTTAGCCTAAACTGAAATAATATTTCATTAAATAATATTTGTATAACCAACCATACAAATAGGAAAATGCAAGATTATGAGAACATTATCTAAATTTATTTTATCATTTAAACGCACGACCTCTGAACTCTGGGAACTCGATCTACATGACTTTTTTTTCACAGATATCATAATTTCTTTTTATCAAGACATTACTTAATTAGTGACTGATATTTATAAGATGAGGTCTCATTGTTTAAAGAATGACCTTTGAGCACTAGGTTATATTATACTTGCAGTTCTGAACTATTTATACGAGTATCTTTAATTTATTTTGTAAAGGGGTCAAACTTAATAAATTTTAATCGATCACAGGTATCTTAATTTTGACCAAAATATACAATGATTTTATTTTTAAGCTGCCTTTCCACTAAGCTTTGTTGCTATGGATGCCTTTGATAACCATTATCAAATTCATTGATATCATGGACCAATGAATATAATTTGTAGATACCACAAGCATCTGCAGTAACATAAATAGCATACCACTAGTGCAGCCTTTCCCAAAGTGGGCGATAACTCTCCCTTATGGGCGCTGCAGGCCTAAAGGAGGGCGGTAAGAGACCCGAAAAAAAAATTGGGGCGCAGTGTAGAGGTTTAGAAGTTATAGTTTTTAAGTAGGTGAAGAAATGAGGGCGCTAAAAAATAATTTATTCTCAAAGTCGGCAGTAGACAAAATAAGTTTAGGAACCATTGCACTAGTGGAAAGCCATTTAGGCTAGATTTCAGAGGTTACTAACCGAAATATCCCATATGGGGTGTGTGATATAGCGAATGAACCCAACGGTATCACATACCGGGGACACGGCCCCGAAATATAAACTTTTAGCTCATCAAAATTTGCACATTTGACGTAAAGCTTATTGACCCAGCAAATATAGAAATCAGTATGTGCAAACTGTTAAAAGGAAGGTATATACTTAGAGCAATATTTAATTAGTGTTGACGTATTTCACCGTTCATTAATACTAATTACGTACCTAGGAGATGACCAAAGTCCGTATGAAAAATCAACTAGACCGACCCTACGTTTACGTGGTTTTATTTCCATATAATAAATTCATGATGAGTCGAATTTAATCACAATATTAGAGCCATTGAAAAGTAACTATTGGGTTAAAGATAACAAAGTACTACTAACAGTTTTATCCGAGTACACCCAAGGTCAAAATTGTCACTAAGAATACAAACGTAGGACACATAGATCCATCAGCACAAATCCTAGCAACCTTAAAAACCGGACCTTTCGATTAAAAAACAAATCTAAATTACCCATCTATGTTTGTTACCTTCGGTGTTCGATCAGTGCGTTCTACCAGCCATGACTTACAGAGCCGAGACGTGGAAACTGACAGTGGGGCTGGCTCACCGATTGCATGTCACTCAGAGAGCTATGGAAAGGTCAATGCTCGGAATCTCGCTAATGGACAAAGTCCGAAAAGAGATTATCCGGCAGAAGACCAAAGTGACAGAGAATAGTCTTGAAATGTAGCAGACTGAAGTGGCAGTAGGCCAGCCACATCTGTCGTAGAACCGATGGACGGTGGAGTAAACGGGTTCTCGAATGGAGACCGCGCCCCGGAAAGCGTACCGTTGGGCACCCTCCGGCCAGATGGACCGATGACTTAAAGAGGACGGCTGGTAGTGACTGGATGGCAAAAACGGGAGATCGAGCCATGTACTGGGGGAGGCCTATGTCCAGCAGTGGACTGCAATAGGTTGACGAGGACGACGATGTTTATTACAAAATAAACTACATTGATCCTAACGAGCTCGCCTTTGTACAATATTTATTTTAATTGTGTTATTTTTTATCTATGTGTGTGTACAATAAAGAATATGAATATGATACCTCTGGGTAGATTCTTAGGTTCATTATCACAGATTGCCTAATCTATATCTTTAACCAAATCTATCGAAATGACAAATTCTGAAGCAAGACTGTGAATCACCAAAGTCACCGTCCTAATTCGTGCTTGAGCTCAAAGTACACTACAGATATTACCTAAAGCGAGCAGTTCTATTATAATAATAAACGGTAGGGGTTTCCCTCGCACGTGATTTTTTAAGGTATTTTAGACTAGATACAACTAAAGACAACTTTAGAGACAACTAAATTTATGGTAGATGTCGCCGGCAAAGTTGATTTTGCATTTGGTAAGTCTATCTATGAGCTCTTCTGGACAGAAGGGTGATGGTCTGACTATATAAATGGATATCCTTTGCATATTCTGCGATTTATTTTTTTGGGTTGTTTAAATTCACCTCCTTTTTTGTTTGGTAGCGGTTTCATTTTGGGGTGCGAACATAGAAAGTAACATATAAAAAGACCATCGATAAACAAGTTGTTAATGCTTTCATATCGAATAAATGATTTTGAATTTGTATAGTGCCCAACAATTACTGTATATGTATATTTATATGTACTATACATATGAAATGCTTTATACTGAATGCCGATTTCAGAAAACTTGGAATGTGTTTTCTTTGTGTGACGTTGGCATTTTTCTGAAATTAAATATTCACATACTCCACAACATATCAATTCCCTCAGGATTGGGAAAAACGGTTATTCTAAAGATTAGAGGTCAAAGTGGCTTCTAAAAGGGCTGTCATCTCTTAATCTATCGTTTTAGGATAACCAATGTCTACGTTGCCACTGTCACGTTTGATTTTGAATATAATTAGAACCACAAACATAGTTAAACCAGTGGTCAAGACTGAAACTATGTTTTTCTAATCCATATCAATATTGAATTCGACAACACTAGCGACGTCATCGCCATCAACATATATTATTATTTAAGTTTGTGGCATTGTATTTATTCCATGTAGACATTGAAAAACGAACGTTCTTTGACCTCAAATTATTTGTGTAATTGTCATTCTAGGTAGTATTTTTCGCACACATTATTATTATTCAGTTTAGTTTGATGCAATCAGCTCAAGATTTACAGATTAGTTACGTGACTAAAGCGCAAAACGTCCAAGAGACCATCATTAGCTATACGTCGTCGAAAGTTCGGCGACATCATATCAAAACTTAACCTTACGTCAATCAGGTAAGACAGCGTTAAGGCGAAAAGCTTCGAGACCTATGTTTTCCTCTTATTATAGATTATAGAGACAGCTCTTTTTATAGTTAAACCCAACTTCCATTTACAAACTACTAAAATGGTTTGGATAGATCACGCATTACATGCGTTGGACATGTAAATGTAACGTTAACTCTTAAAAGACAATTGTTGAGAGTTATGGCTTAGTCTTTAAATAATATCTGCCTCAGAATAGAATTTCCCATTTTTATAAATTTTGGTACCTGAAAGTTATAATTTTAGTACCGTTATAAATGTCAGCAAAGGCACGCAAATGTTAGTCACTGTTTAACTACTTATAATTAGTCACACCTCTACGACATTCGAAAATAACGTGGTAATCGAATGATACCTCTAATTTAAAATCACTTTAGGTACATACATGTGGAATTTATTATTTTCATTGCCGATAAAGTAAATAAAGGAATAGTTTAGTAATTAAGTTATAATTGAGTCTATTAATAGACAAACAGAGAAGACTCTTTAGACTTTTCTCTTTAGATAGATTGTGAGATAGATGATGATGATGAGACACTGATTAATTGAGCATCTTTGAGCTACACCATCACCTCCTAAACAGTTCACCATATACATAATGTTCTGGAGAAAACGCATGATTTCCAGAGCTCATAAGGAGAGCTAAAAGTGGGTTGAAAAAAAAAAATCAATAAATTTCTGATCAACCATTTGAGGCCACCTTAGCTAAGTCTATTCTGAAAAAGATAAGGTATATAGGAAACACGTGCTAAGCTTATATGTTGGTGATTTAAGTGAGGTATTTCAGCTTCTAAGAAAGTTTCTTGATTAGAAAAATAATTTATTCATGAAAAATAGTAGGTAGAAAGCTTTAATGTAACATTTAAATTAAAATAAGCTCTTCGTAGTTGGAAGTAGCGAGTTGTATTTAGTAGAGATTTCATCGTAATTTTTCACGACGAAAAATTGTTCCACAGTTTCTGAATGAAACTAAAAGTAAACTAAAAATTATCATCTTATAAAATAAATATGTCTTTTAAGAGCAAAATAAAATAAATATATTTTTCAAAGATCCCTTGCAGTTGTGAGTAAAAATCTTTTTTTACAGAAAGTAAACAACCAGAGAAAAAACGTGAAAAGTGATGTAAAAACCACATATTTAGGTACTTTTATGGAGTAAATTTTGTCTCCTGTTTTCTCCTGGATTTCACACATTGTTTCTACTGGTGTTTTTCATATTGGACCTGGCAACACTGATAGTATCTCTGGTGAAAAGGCCGCCTATATATTACCTGTACATGGAGTTATGATATCTGTTTGAAAGTGGTCAGAAACCTTGGAGGATAGTACTATGGTCATGATGCTGATGACGCGACCGCTCTCTTTTGGCTGATGATTACATCCGCTGTGTCTGGCTGTCCGCCAGTTCGTCACTACAGTAGACAAGCAGTCTTTTGTCTTTAGTGTAGGAGCTGTAGGTGAAAATTTTGCAATTACTCTTTCATGTTATTCCCTGGTTGGGGTGACAATACTTAGGCGCATAATGTACACTGTATTTACTCTTAACTGTTTAGTTAGAATAACCTAGTGTATGATATCGTCGTCAGCCTATTGTAGTCCACTGCGGACGTAGGCCTCCCAAAGAGTACGCCACATAGCTCGCTTTCCCATTTTTGCCATCCAGTCACTACCAGCCGTCCTCTGTCATTGGTCCATCTGGCCGGAGGGCGCCCAACGCTACGCTTGCCGAGGTGCGGTCTCCATTCGAGAACCCGCTTACTCCACCGTCCATCGGTTCTACGATAGATGTAGCCTGCCCACTGCCATTACAGTCTACTACATTTCGAGACTATGTCTGTCACTTTGGTGTTCTGCCGGATAATCTCGTTTCGGACTTTGTCCATTAGTGAGATTCCGAGCATTGACCTTTCCATAGCTCTTTGAGTGACATGCAATCGGCGAGCCAGCCCCACCGTCAAATTCCACGTCTCGGCTCCGTAAGTCATGGCTGGTAGAACGCACTGATCGAACACCTTGTTATGGCTATGGTTTATTTGCTAAAGAAGGCACTAGTTTATAAAGCCGGCGGACCTCCTCGGCAAGAATAGCTAAGCAATTGAGCATTTACCAAAGAAAGGCTTTATTTATCTGTCAGCATCCTAGCCTATCATAGTTTGGTACAGAGCGTGGGAAATTCCGACTACTCGTGTAAAACTCACTGTTTACAGTACGAACTATATCGAGTCCGCAGTAATCGTTCAACTATTCGATTCATTTGTTACTCATCCCGATTAATCTGTATAATTAGTTAGGACTCGTTGTTGCCAGCGACTTCGTTCGCAAAAAAAAACCGTTAATTTCTGTTCCCGTGACAACTTCGAGAATATAATGAACACATTCTCTAAGTTCAGAACTTTATCATCAGTGGTTTAAGCTGTACAGAAGATTAGTAATATATCGCTTAAAATAGCTTCAGTGCTATGTTCCGCACCTGTCCTTGATTGTTACATGTCCATGTTCCAAAAGAGAACGTTTATTTAGGGTATGAAAAAATAAGAATATAGATAATTTTACAACCTCTTTACAAAGTAAACTTTCTCCAAAAAACATTGTCAAATTTGTGTCCGAAAAGTAGCGGTAGGCTCGTCCCTAATCTGGGATTTAATGGGTAACTACAAAAAAGTCGGTGTATAAATTGCACACTTCTGCTCAACCTCTTTTGATAAAAATGGGCGTGAAAATCGAATTGTGGTTTTAAAAACGATCTACTTTTAAAATCTAAATTGTATGGCTAAAAATAAATACTTTCTTTAGGTTACACAATCATTTTATCTTCATTCCAAATGTAAAATGGGATATCCAAAGGGTAAATGTAGGTACCTTCACCATGTAATTATTCCACCTGACATGGAAAGCCCAACATGTAAAATACCATAAAAGGTGCTTGTCCCGACACGTTTCTCTTTTCCGTCTAGCAATGAACTACACCCGTATTCGATGAGCAATATGGGAATTTCTTTGGAAACTGGTTTTCGCTAAACTGCAATGTGCATTGAGTGAATCACATCTAAATTTAGAGTGTGTCATTATCTTAGTTGACACTTATATGACGGAGTCTAAAATAAGATAGAAGGAAATACTGGATTCTTGTGCCGATGCTGGGTTTCACTAGAATACTGTAAATTTAAAAACATTGTGAAGAAAAAACTTTGCATGAAAGAATATTATACAGTATTAGAATATTTAAATGATAGCGAGCCATGGAAGTGAATTGTTCTAGCATCTTACGCAATCTATGTTTTACTTTTATATTTAGCTTAGTAGGTATAGTTAATATGTGTTGGTGAATGTGACATGTAGTGTATCATGCGTGACTTGTTCATTCTAATGTTATTACCAGCTGTAGGTATTATATATTTAAGTTCTGAATGACACGTTAGCTTTTCTATTCACATTTTACCGTCGACTTGTACACAAATATATATTTTTTTATATTTTATAGTTTAGTTTAGTAGATACTTATTTGACATTGACTTGTACTCTGTGTACACATTTTTATTTTTATTTATACAGTTTAAATTTGACATGGACCTGTACTTACTTTGTGTAAGTGGGTATGTAATTTATATGAATTTAAATTAATTATGTTATGATAATTGAATATACACACTAAATGAGTTAAGTGTTACTATCTGATATCTTATCCAATGTAAGATTCTTTTGTTAATATGTTACTTAGTTTTGACTGTGTCGCTGGGAGTTTTCTTGCTATTTCTTCTTCCAAGCAGTGACACTTCACTGAGATAGTGTAACAGTAATAGTAGAATCATGCGGTGTGTCAGACCTAATGTTGGTTTTGCCATAAAGGAGAACTGTGTAGCAGCTCTTCTGGATTTCGTCTTTAGGCGACCTTAACTCTTATTTTCCACGTTGGTGGCTATTAAGCCACGAATCGCTAACTTATGCCTGACAGACCGTAACAAATCGCACCTTGGGGTGGTGACCGTTGCCAAAGCAAAAGCTTTGCGATTTATTTATTTTTGGGTTGTTTAAATTCACCTCCTTTTTTGTTTGGTAGCGGTTTCATTTTCATTTTTGGGGTGCGAACATAGAAAGTAACATATAATTAGACAATCGACAAACAAGTGTTAATGCTTTCATGTCGAATAAATGATTTTGAATTTGAAAAATTTGAATTTGAATACGAGTAGGTACATCAGCTTCATCTCCTTCCGTGTAGGTATGACATAAGTGGCTATTTAGGAATTTAGGGGCATTCTCTTCAACTTGTCACTCCGCTTTGGAGGCTTGGCTTTAGGATCTCCTCCCAATTCCTGCAGCTCTGTCTACTGCATTAATGGGAACACAGCCATGTATGTAAAAATTGGAGATTTAAAGCTCTGCATAAAAATTGCAATAACATTTACACTGGGTTAGCACTGATGTTTAATGGCTATTAAAATATAAAGCCAAATTACTATAAAACGGCATTTGCCTTTGCTGCCAATACTTAAAATACCAGTTTACAGCAAAAACTCATCTTTTTGGCAAACTCTCAAAGTTTTCTTGTTAATGAATACGCCAAAATATCATAATTGAAACGTAATAGGCAGTAGTAAAAGCGATAAGATAAATAGGTCAATTGCTACAAAACTTGATGAAAAGAGATACTCATGATGATTTGGCGTAGGGTTCTGAAAGTAATGGCAATATGTTTAGTTTATGAGCGATCACATAAGGCAGTTCTCCTCCCGGGCATACTGTACAAGTCAGTAGAGGGACAAGAGGGTCTTAGTATTTTGTAGGCCTTAAAACTGGTCAGAAGTGGCACTATGTGGTCCTATAGGCCCTTGGTGCTCTGCCTACCCCATAAGGGATAAAGGCATGATTATATGTATGTACATTAAGCAGTTACCTACATTCCTGAGGCAGAATTGCGGAGAGACATCTTTGTCCAAAACTTTTCCAGATTAGCAGGCCGCTATATTTTTTTAAATCATCTTGAAAGCATTATTGTCACTTCCATTTGATTCAGTTCCCATGGGTGATCATCGCTATAAACTGTTAAAAATATAGCAGATATGCCTGCAGGTGGGGTCGTGTCTTCTTTAATTGCATATTTAAGACTAAATCCTTTAACGTTTCTGAAGACATAATTTTACTAAACTGATGAATACCACGACATCGCAGCATGGTCACGTGTTTTGAATCTTCTTATCGCTATACATAGATTCAAAGATTTATATCCGTTAAAGCATTCCTAGCATAGTACACTGCAGTATTAATAGCAGATGTATACGTTTATAATTTTTTAACACGCTGACCCAGTTCCGCCATTGCCTGAAACTGAATAGAATAACCCAGAAACTTCTGTAAAGTGTGATGATGACTAGGACATGATAAGTGAAAATGTCAATTTAAAATAAAACCTTGCATTTTTTGTACAATCATGAGGTGCTAAGAAACGTAATAGGTACTAAGACTTTGTAAGGACAGAGCATGGAGGTAAAATTGGAGAGGCGAACTACTTCTGTGCCACGTCATAGTGTTACGAGTATCTATAGCCAATTTAAAGTTAAAGTATTTATATCATAGACACAGATCATAAGTTTAATGAATTCCATTTTGTAGATGTTACGTTATTGCATTGCGATCAGTATCACGTTTACCTTTATACTCGTACCTTCTCATTTCATATTGGCAACACTCAATATCGTCAAAATTTTTGATGTTATGTTTTGGATTTTAGGTATGTAACTGTTAAACTAGATGTTAGTGGGTTAAGTTAGCTTTGCAAAACAAAATTTCATCAACTCTTAACAAGTTTCAAGAAAGAAAAAATTCATACCAACTAACATAACCTTTGTTAAATGAAAATTTTGAATTCTTGCAAACCTTTTGTTTGTTTTGTGTCATCTATTGATTCCTTTGTAACGGCTCGAATACAACGCCTACTTTTGTGTTGCCTTTCGACTAGTCACTGTGATGTCAGACCTAAACCGTAAGGATGACGTATACTTTTCGGGGAATTAAAAAAAATCGATCCCAACATAATTTATGCCAGCGTTTCATGTGAACAAGCTTTTCACCCCACTCCACTAAATTCCAGCAAATAAGCTTGGTTTCTAAGCTTAACCTGACCTGCTTGTTAGTAATTAGGGTTTAATATGAGTCAAACGTTGTAATTACTAGATTAATTGACTGAAAGGTTTACCAGGTATCGTTGAGTTTGGAGGACACGTGAAGGCCCAGGGATTCAGTGAAATTCCACGGAAACCTCGGAAATAATAAAGTTGGCACGGGCAAGGGAAATTCTTTAAATTAGTTGGTCAATCACGATTCAAATAGTGATTAGTAGATTTATAGGGTTATATTTATTGTAAATAGATTTTCGGTTCCGAAAGATTAAATGGGTGTATCTTTTACATAGACGTACCAAATTGTTGGTTTAAGATCGTAACATTATTTTTTCGTCTGTATACAATATACAATGTTATGTCTTCAAAACTAATTTAAATTTTCTGTCAAATATGAAAGGCTTGCTTGGATAATTAAACTAAAATAACTACTAAAGTATATTTCTTTATATACATAGATTACATAGATATAGACTTTGCACAATATCGATTATATGTAATATTTTTTCTGTAATTCGGTAAAGTCGTAATCTAAAAAGAAAATCTTATCAGGCGCCACTGATGTCAGTTATAGAATCTACCGGTAATAATCCGCCCGCCATCAAAGGTACGCCCGGGCCCCGACATTAGATAGATAGATTGAAAATTCTTTATTACACTATAAAGTTATACAAAGGCGAACTTAATGCTACATAGCATTCTCTTCCAGTTAACCGGTACTGGTGGAGAACAGTTTGAAGGTAGTGCCCAAATATATATAAAATGAAAAATTTAAAATTATTTAAATATAAACATTTAAAATAATAATGAAACTAAAAATACAGGCAGATCCAATAAATTGCCGTATCTACCATTATGCAGTCATGATCTGCTTTTTAAAATAAAACTCGTTTACTTTGCTTTGATGAAATACTTTTACTGTCCGGAACTTAGGTTTTTCCAATATAGAGATTGCGATCTTATATCAAACTATTCAGACCTTATTATCACAGCTATAAGATCATAATTTGCTGATCATTGATCCAACACGTGGTCTCAATTCTGACGCAACTATGTTTAAACCAGCACGCGCCATAGGAATGCGTTGACCTTGCCGCGTAAGGTTTCGAAATGCACCTTAGATCCGTTCTGAAGCAGTTCCCAAAAACGGCCGCGATCCGGCCAGTCATCGTAGTGACGTATCACCAACTGTGCAAACAGTGACGTCGCGTGACGCAAGGGGGCCGGGCTCGGCCTACCACACGATTGACTCAGGCTTTATAATAGAGAATCGCCGACCAAAGAACCATACTCCAACAATCCACCAAACGTAGAGCACGTGCGAGTGACAGTGGTTAGTGACGTGAAGTTTTTTATCGTGTTGTGATTATAGTTGTGAAAAGTGAAAATGGAGAGTCTATTGTGGTTTTCTGTGATCGTGGTGGCAGTGGCCGCTATTCCTGCCAACTTTCCTATTAAAAAAGGTGATTAGGGTTTTATTTTAGGTACCTAATTCAAAATTATAATGACCATTGATAAATTCAATGAAAAAAGTAATTAACTTTACTTTAAATATTTTTAATTTTTTTTACTGCACTGGCAAAAAAACCTCCCCACGTAGCTTGAACAGTTTATCCTGAACTACCCAGTTGATTTTAATTAAAACTTTCCACAAAATAATAATAAAATTGTATTTTGCCTTCAGAATACTGCAGTCCAGATTTCCACGAACAGCATGAAGCGGTAGTAGAAGCATCCCGCTGTGGGGAACCCAAACCAACTTTAGTTACTCTACCCAGTCCCTCATTGAAGGAATCGGTAAGGATATTTTAATATCTTAAAATTTTTCCTAAGATTTGCTCCTAAGGGTATATAATCCTTAAGAAATAGAAGAATAATTGCGTCTCAATAGCATAGTTAGTTATGATATAAGCAATGATGTTTCCGTCACATTGACCCAAAAAGTGAGCTTTGGTGACTGAGTTTGGTGATCTTCCGACCCGAAGTGTGACACATCTCGTGATTGTCACGCTATAATGAGAGTTTTTCTGTAATTATTCAGATTTCATAACGTGAAATAAGCACCTAACCATTACGCCAGCGGTGACGTGGAGGTGTTACATGATAACGATAAGAATACATTTAGTAAGGCACGTCCATTTCTAGACATGTTATAACTTGATTACTAAAAGATAATAATAGAGGCAGATGCGAGATCAGGTCAATGACGTGAGATAAGGCCGAAATTATATTTGACTCCAATGAATTAATTGATTATCGTGTATTTTTCTATAAACTAGCAAAAGCGAATTAAATTTTAATAAGGATTTATTTTATTTTTTCAAAATTGAGACCACTGTGAGGATTAATCAAACAAAGTCTTGCATTTAAATCAAGAAATTTGTCATGTACCTAGATTAACGAAAAGTTTCTTTGACTCCCAGGTATTTCCTAGTGCAGTATTCGTGAACAGATGCGTCGGTCTATGCACTGGCTATGGTGATTCTTCATGCGAGCCTCTCTCAACAGTCACCATAAAAATGCCGGTAAGTCTATTAAACTAATCAGAAGAATTAAATTGTTTTATCTATTTTAATTCATCAACAACCTTGGCATACTTACATGGCAACAAGTGATTGTACTTATTGACTATCGTCCTTAATTGTATGTATATCTTAAATAATTATTATCAGTTGACAAGCCACATGGTCATAAATTTTCGATTGGATATATTTACTTATATTTTATTTCAATGAACGGCATTAAAGTTTTTTTATTGCGTTTTAAATACCACTTTCAGAGGGAATGTAATCACATATTACATGCAGCTACAAACTTCTAACTACATTTTACATTTTCCATCAATTTAAATAAATTTCAACATTAGTTAATTTCAATTATTACTTCATTGTTTTGATTATAACTATTCCCCTCAAGTTTAATGTAGAGTTCAAGCTATTTGAATAATACATTATGTCAGCCACCAAATTAACGTTTATATAACCATCTTTCTTCTTTTATAGGCACGTGTTTACAACGCAGCCACAAATAAGAACTCCTGCGTTTATTTCTCCGTGGAGGAGCATGTGACCTGCGGCTGTGCGGCGAAGTGCCAGAACAGCGACTGCCAGTCTCCCAGGGTGTTCAACCCTCGTAAGTGCTCCTGTACTTGCCCCAACAAGGACGAAAGAAGGCATTGCAAAAAGGTTTGTAGAACATTGGATGTCTGTACACTAACGGCTCTCTCGCACCATGCATGTCCGCCTAGCGGCACTTACTTTTACTCTTCCGCAATTTAACAAATGCTTTCTTATTGATGTTATACACTTCACTTTATTGTTTTAAATTTGTCTATAGATGCACTAAAACTGTGCCAGTAAAAGTTCAAGAATTTGAATAATATTTCTTGGCATTACCTAATCACTTTACCAACAATTTACCTACCTGAGGTAAATTTTCTTGGTTGCCTACGGGTTTCATAACCGAAAGTAATGATGATGAAAATGATGTTCAAGTCTGTGGGACTTACAAATTCATACTTATACACACATAAATACCTACCTAACACACCATTCATACAATCGCACCGAATACATTCTGATAAAAAGTTGACATCCTTTGTTTTACAAATCTTTTATTGTGCACCTTGCTTTACTGTTATACATTAATTTTCTATGTACCTAAACATATTTCCCCAAATAGTTCTATCTTCAATTTGATATTAAGCATCTGAAAATATTTTTTCTGTAAATATTATCTGTCTGTCCTTTTAAGAATTAAAATTTCTTAGATTCTGTAACATATTTTGTGAATATATGCGGGCATTTAAATTTAATTTTCTCTTGTTACAGCAGATCCATATGAAGTGGAACGCATTTAAGTGTATCTGTGAAGAGAGAAGGAAAAGACGCTGAGGGGCTTCTTCTCAGGGTTACTCCAAGAATTCACTGAAGTACAAAGTTTTGAGAGCTGAAGACGAGAGTGGAAAGTTCTCGATAGAATATACCTACGTGGAGAGGAAAAGGCTTTAGACAAGTGTTCTGAGGAAACATTTGTGAAGTGCCTTAAATTAGAGGGGTTATACTTTGATACTATTATATGGGTAATTTTTTTTAAATGCCATGAAAGGTTTTCAAGCTTTCATAGTCGTACCAAAATATAATACCTATCACTTTTAAGTGACTTCGTGTAGGCATTGGCCATGTTTTGGTTTAAGTTAAATTAATGTGCTTAGTCAATTGTATGATAGAATTTAAGCTTAAAAGTCTGAGTAACCTCTCTGTGTTGATATTTAGCTTAGTATTTTTAGGGAAAAGCTGCACTTGGCTTCAATATCGAAGCAAATGAGCTACCCTGATGAAATCTGACCAGTATTATTGTTGTTAAATTATTGTTATTTAGTTAGTTGTAGTAAATTTGGGACCAAAAGCAGCTGTGAGTTCACTACTATGTTCCAAAACTTTTGGTTTTTCTGCTATTTATTTTAGGCATTATTATTTAGGTTAGGCGTTAGGAACCTTTTTTATGTTTAATTATTAAGTTTTATTATTTATGTGTTCGTTAGTATGACATCACAATTCAGTATTCCTTTAGGTATAAATGTGTAAATTAAAATTTTACCAGATTCCTAAATTGTGATATAACGCGTTAAATTATTACCACTTATGATGTAGATTTTAGGTACTTACTTGGATAAATTGTTAGTATCTAGTCAGTTTGTATTTCGTTCTTCGGTATTTTGTACTTAAAAAGCTCTCTTATAATTAGGTTTATATAAAGTATAAGTATTTAGTGATTATGTACTTTTGTATATCTTGCTTTTAGTGTAAATATAGTCTAGTCTATGATAGTGCCAAAGGCATGGAATCTCCACAAGTTTTGTACTTAATTAGTTAGTACGCAATGTAAATATTATTTAATTAAATTATTATAATTAGACAGACAGTAAATAGGGCTAAGTTCAGAACTGTCAGTGATAAAATCACGTCTTCAGTAACTGATTTTTTTAAATAAAAAAAGATTTGAATTACACTTTATTTTTATTTATACTTATATATACACAATCTACTTGTACCTACCTTCTCTTTCTCCAGGCTTTCCCTTAATAGCAGGCTAGTCAATATAAATAGGTTTTATCGGGGAATTATGTTTTCCTAGTCAGAAAGTGAATACCAAGGTAATTTGACATTTGAAAGATTACATTAAAGGTGATTTTTTCATAAACTTGAAAAAAAGGCTTTTCGCTATTCTGGTTTAGATGCTCCTATGAAACCATTAACCACAGCTTCTTAGAAACATTATTAGAAAACAAATTGAAAGAAAAAATCCTGATTAGCACACTTCGGCCCTCCTATGCTAGATCGGTAAATCATACATACAGGGTGTTTGTGACAGCCAGGCAAATATTGATACCATGACTTCAGACCATGATTCTGAGGCGGAAAACACTGAAAATTTTCGCAGGAAAATTCCTAAATTTTCAGATATTTTTTTCATATTTTCAGGAAAAAATTGTTTAATTCGTTTAATTAGGCCTTAAATAATGATATAAAAATGAAATTTTAACCAAAAGATGATATTAAAAAAAAAGTAGCCCTCAAAAAAATTCAAAAAACTGATCCTAATGGTAAAACCCTAATGGAGAGTCACAATCGATCCAAAAAACAGAAATGGGTCACACAATAACTAATGCGCCCATAGTCACAGAATCGCCCGATACAATTAGCGCGGAGAGCAAAGATTACTGAAAATCATATCAAAAATATATTTCCTGCGAGTAATAACACTGTCGTATTAACTCAACAGAATGGTACTTGTTCAGCATTTCAGTATTTGCCTGGCTGTCACCTACACCCTGTATATAAATATACATACAGCTATGTTCCGGAAATTGGGTAACCAGAACTGCAGGATCATAAAGGAGATCTCAGAGTCACGCTTAGCGGTCTCAGATGTTAATTATGCAGTAACAACTTGCTGGCTTATCACCTGATAGTATGCCCCAGTTAGTTCCTTACACAATACCAGTTTCTTCTTCAAAATCGTGGACATCAAACTATCCGAGTTTTAGTCGATGGTGCAATGGGTCTTTGTACCGTTATTATTGTTTAGTATTAATAGCTGACCCCTGATAAAATTATTTACTTCTTAAATTAATAAGTATGTTATTTTTTTACATAAAAATACTTCAATTAAATATTTATAATGTATGTAAACACATAGAGTTTATCGCGAGTTTTAGTGTTTCGAAATATTAATTTATACAACGCAATTTAATAATAATCTCAGGTCAATTTATGGAAGACAACATAGTAGTGATATTGTACGGGGAATACTTTTTGTTCATTTTGCTAGCTGCTGGAGATACTTTAAAGTAGACATTGATAATGATGAAACGATAAATCTTTTTGCTTCTTCAGAATAGCTATGTGACATAGTCTGTCTTCAGACAGCAGATTCTTGTTAGCGAGAGCGCACACCATAGTCACGACAGTCTTAAGACAGACTATTGCATCACAAAATATATGAAGACGCGCACACTACAGACAAAACGTCTAATAGACAAAGTTGTCTATCGCACGTTGTAGACAAAACAGTTTTAAGACAGTCTTGTCTATGTGAGACAAGACTGTCTTAAGACTGTCGTGACTATGGTGTGCGCTCTCGCAGAGTAATGGGCATCTCAAATAATGTTTTTGCGATCTCTTTTATTCTTCAGCATCATAGATTGATTTTGAAGAGCAATGTTTTTTACAGGGTCCCGTACACGTAAATGAAAAAAACTTTTATTTACTTGAGATAGGATACCTACATAGGTATTACATTAATCTATATATCCCAAGTAAATAGGAAAGAAGTAAAACGGCTAAAAGTGTCCAACTCGAAAGCGCATCTCAAAGTGACTTATTATTCCAATAATATTCAATTTCATACATTAACAATCGAATATAAAACAAATATTGCTATAAAAGCCCAAATAATTTAGAATAAATCAATTGAAATGAAAACATTGAAAATCAAATCGATTTATCCACATACTATGTGTGTAAAACCTATCGAATGCTGACCACATAGCAATCATTGAAGATATTTCCAAGCACCTAACATTGCGACTTGTTTATTCTAATGTATTTATTTATGTTGTGGTTCAAAAAGTGAAAATGAAGAAAGTCTCTTGTTTTCTTATGTTTCTGGGATTAACTGCAAAAACTACATCTACTCCCGAAGTCGAACCATATCCTTCCGATGTACTGACCAGGCCAAAATCTCTTGGGATCTGGAGTTCTGATGATGCAGACATAGATATTACAGATGTCAGCCAATGTAAAACTAAATTAAGTCCATCTGCTGAGGGTGCGGAATTCTGCAAGAATGGTAGTATTAAATTTTTCTATATCTTCCGCCAAGTCGAGCTAAAAGCACTATCCTCATACTGACTACAGATCAGCGCACAGACTAAAAAACCGATATAAGTGACATGAATCTTAAAAGGTGTGTGTTCTTTGTGTCACATGTTTTCTTACTACGGGAACTTGAAAAAATGGGAATCCTAAAGTTTCACGTGGGCGATGTTATAGGTCTTATTTTCTTATCTTCTTCCTCTTAATAGGTCAATAGAATGTCTCGTAATTGTTTTTTTGATTTCAGAGGAATGTTCCCGAGAATTTCTTCTCTATTACGAGTATCATACAAGCCTTGCAAATTGTACACCGAGGGAAACATATGTTCCCCTTCCCCCAGCCACAGTTATAGAAGAGGTAAGAATATATTTACGTAATAAAATCGTATACATATTTTTGTACAATACTTAACAATCCAATAAAATAAGTATTCTGCTGATGCTTCACTATAATACAACAGCTACATCTACTTCCGTGCATGTCGTAATACTCTATTAAGGAACTAAGGGGTGTTACTCAGGTAATGAGCTGGCAACTTCTTGGCAAAATTTGTAAATCTGGTCCACTATGCTTATCATGACTGTAGAACCTCCTGCAGTATTGGCTACCCCATTCTACGGGAAGGCAGTCGTACGTATGTATATAGGGTAGCATAAAAATTAGCTGAAACTTATTTTAAAACAAGCGACCAACCTCAGCTTTGCACGGGTGCTATGCTGGTACTATACCTACACACCAAAACATTCCTCTTAAATTCCTTTATCTATTAAAAAAAAAACGCATCGAAATCCGTTATATAGTTTAACAGATCTAAGACGTTAGAACAACGGTACCGAAGTTGTTTTGTTCTACCAAAAAGGTGTGAATTATGTTATGAATATGATGTATATTTGTCTCCTGGGCATCCGCACATACCACAACCAACATAAACTTGTCCTCAGGTCTTTCCCAGTTCAGTATTGCTGAAGAGATGTCTAGGAGTATGCAGTCACACGAAACAAGATGGTCAAGATGTCACGTGCTTTCCTCTTGACGTAGAAATCAGAAAAATACCCGTAAGTATCCTAAGTTAGGATCCTCCCCATATTATGTGATTATATAGCAAGGCTTAGCCATCCTGTGACATTTCCATATGGATAAGGTGACATGCCACTAATATTTTGTCTGTCACTTTATCATCTGTATCCCTATATATAAGTACAATATGCTGACTCTTTCTGCCTACCACGAAGAAAACTATGATAGAACCGCAATTTCGGTGACCTATTCCAGTTTTTGTATCTTTAAACGCAATTTTAGTGAGGTATTGCAATATTGGTGTGCTTGTGATTTAGGTGTACCTAGTACATAACTTTTAATGTATATTTTTTCAAATTAAATTATATAATACCTACCTACATACAGGATGATTTTTGGTCGTCAACGTTCCCGAAAACTACGGAATCTCCTCTTCTTTTTCTCTACGGAAGCACATCTGGGAAGTGTCTGATTTCCAAAATATTAGGGTCCAAATTTGAGTAAATAGACTGCGTTTTTCTGCATAACTGCACATAGATGCGCGTAGCAACATTTTTTCACGAGAAATAATTAATATCTGTCTATAAAAAATAAGTAACATAAACACTAGACACTATAAATTTCGCCCGATAAAGTAATTGAAAAAAATTTTAAAAAAAATTCCCAGAATTATTTTTGGCATAAACTTACTTTATTTGATGTATAGATAAGTACGCACCCTTCGTTAAGGGTGGCCACGAAAAAACACCTGTATATAACACATCCCTTGTGCGTCTAAATACAATAACAGTAAAAAATCTAAACTACCAAAATTAGACAAAATCACCAATGTTGAAATCACCAAATAGGAGATGTTATTAGTAGCTGGTTTAAACATTATATTTTCTCACCTGCAAGAGTCGGATGTATGATTCGGTATAGAATAGGAGGAACATAGCAATCTTTTTTAAAACTGTTTTTGTTTTTTGTTACAGGCTAGAGTCTACAACGCAAGAACGAACAAGCATAAATGCGTTTTCTTTGAATTGAAGGAGCATACAAGTTGTGGATGTTTACCTCATCGGAACGTTCACCGATGTTGAACCCAAGGGGTTTTAGACAAAGTTAAATTGTTTGTCGATTGATTCGTTTTCGTAATATTTCCACCTTTAGTCCATAGATAGGCCACCTGACCGTCAGAAAAATATCGGAGCTATTTTAGCGAAATCAATACTACAAGCAATATTAACATAAAATTAATTAATTTTTACTTATTATTAAGAAACATCATATTAGTGACATCCTTATTAAGAAATAAAATTTAATCAATGTTTTATAGTTTCACTTTTATCTTTACTCTATTTATTACTTGTCTATATAAATGGACGGTGATAGCCCAGTGGTTAAGACGTGCACCTTCCAAGCGGGAGGCGTATGTTCGATCCCAGTCACGGGCCTGTACCAATGAATTTATTTCATGTACAGATTTTAATGTTGCAAAATTGTCACTTAGCTCGTGCCTCGGAAAGCACGTAAAACCGTTGGTCCTGCGCCTGATCTCTCTCCGGTCGTGTCGGCTTTCCGTCCCATCGGACTATGAGAGTGACGGAATAGAGAGTGCATCTGTGTTTGCGCACACACTTGTGCACTATAATATCTTCTGCGTACCTGGCCAATCTCCGTAGAGATTGGTCGCCTTGGCCGAAATACAAATGGACATATATGATAGGACACATATAGATGTGTACGTAATTGTAATTTTCCGTAGAAGACTGGGATTAAAAGTTAGTTGGCAGTAAGATGTAACCTACCTGTTAGATGGAGAGCTATGGAATCATAACTTAACCTGCCTGTCGAGTATAATACTCGTAGCCTTACTATAACATCGTTTAACTCACTAACGAAATTAAATATTTAGCAATGAAAGTTTTAGTTAATGTTAAGGCCATGCAATTCAGCGACTGCGCATGCGTGAATTTGATGGATAGTACGAAAGGCCACAGCATACAAAAATCAGTTATTCCACATTACCATATCAGTAAAAGAATGGGAGTTTGTTTTGTTAGGCTTATGAGCGAGTATAATATTATATTCTCAAAATATTTTATCAAAAATTTCGATGTTTTTTCGTCAAAAATTTGACACAGGTCAAACACGTCATTTAAAGCGCCATGCGCAGTACCTACTAAAGTTACCAAACGAGCATGGATAGTCGGAAATTTTCCTAGAATTAGTTTTTTTGATAATTTACTAATTTTATGAATGAAGTGAAATTTAAATTTTAGCAGGTTCCCTGTAGTAATTAAAAAGGGATATTTCTATATAAAAATTGTTTGGAAAGTCAGACATTTTATTATCAAATTATTTGTTTTAGATTTTACATTATGCTTTATTGAGATAATTTTTGATTGAGCAAAGTATACACTATCGTATAACGAATTAGCACATTCCTTGGACAATACCTTTAAGTATGTTGAGTATTATTTTCAAGATCGTTAGTAAGTTGTAAATACCACAACAATTTGTTCTAGCGAAAGGTGTTTATCGCTTGTCCACTAGTACCTCGCCTTAAGGAAACGTTAGTTCACATAATCAATATGTATAAAGTATACAAGAGCATTCGTTCTAGATCGTTTAGTGTTAATTAAAGCTCGTTTTATGAATCTGTGAACTTTTATAATAATATTGAAAGAATGCTATGCGTCTTATTTCTCTGAATTAGAAAGTATAGGATTAATTCACTCATGTTATGTTAATCGACATTTAAATAAGCTTATAAAGCTAATTTTTTCTTGGGGCATAGCGTTGTGACTATGGGCAAATACCCCCCATGGCAGTCTTGTGGCGTGCCCTGGGGGAGGCCTACGTCCAGCAGTGGACTGCAATAGGCTGATGATGAATCATTATCTTAGCAAACATGCAAACCCCCTTTACAGCGTTCCTTCGAGATAAACTAAACAAAAAAATTAAGCGTATCTAAAGGTGACCTTACTCAATAAATCATCAATTTCATACGAAAATGATTATGTTCGGAATTGGAATATACGAATTGAGACATATACGAAATCAAATTGATTTACCCATGAATAATAGAGTGGCTACATTATGCTTTAACTCACATCCTTTTAACATATTTTCCATCACATAGCACCACGACTATCTATGTGTTAATATTGTTTAAAAAATGGAAGGTATCTGGTGCGTTATGTTAGTAGCTTTAGTTACAAAAACAGCATCGAGTCGAGAACCAATATTAATGCCATATTATTCAAACTCATCCCATCCTGGTAGGTATGCGCCTTCAATAGATATAACTATTTTTGTTTAGTATATTTTTATACCACATCTTTGATGAAACTAGGGGACTGACTATTTCCAAGAGATACAACTTTTGGATCTCAGTTGTAATAATCCTTCTCAATCCCAACAAAATAAATGCGAAATTAAGTAAGTTTGTTTGTTAATTTGTTTGCTTGTTACCTCTTCACACTTTATTTACTGACCCAATCATCTTGAAATATTACAAGCATGTACCTAATCGGGAAGTGCGGAAAAGGACATAAGACACATCCTGTAGTTCATGCGGACAAAGTCGCGGGCAACAGATAGTTCAAGATTAATTCAAATCAATCCCTTAAATAAGTTAGTTTATTTTTCTAGGTAACCCGGTGATAAAGTGATTTCGTATAATGCAATAATTTATTAACATTTCAGAGGAATGCGATCCTAAATTTCTCCTTTACCGAGAACTGTACACAAGAAACTCTCGATGTCAGGCCAGGTATACTTTTATTACTCTCCAGCCATCCACAATAATAGAAGAAGTAAGATAATTTTATACATCTATCTACTATAAGTCTATATTTACCTACACATTGGAGATAGAACGCTATTTATAAAGTTTTCAACTTTTCAATTAATTTTCAATTTCCCACATATTTTCAGCACATAAACTAGTTTTATATCAGAGCAATTAAGGGTTTTCGAGAGGTGGGCAGCAGAGCTTCCTGTGTCGACAACATAGTCCGAAAATCACACTGTGGTGACTATGGACACAAACTAAATACTATGACAGTTAAATAAGCTCTATGTATCCTTAATTTTTTTTCCTAGGTATCCCAGGTAGCTTATAAATCGAAGGTGCATGTTGCATTTGCCCCCAGGTCTTTCCAAATGGAGTATTCTTGAAGCAATGCCGAGGACTATGTGACACCAATTCCATCAAGCATCTTACTTGCTTTCCTTTAGATGTTAGAATCAGAAAAATACCGGTGAGTCTTTAATGTAATATCATAGAGGAATAAGATATAGAGTGCTAATGTCATACTAACAGTTTCGATGCACCATTAGACTTTCGGTGTCTCACAATTTCAGTCCTTGATACTTAGATTGCATTACTACACGTTACAATAAATTAGTAATGTAGTACATTACTACACATTACACTAATAGAATCTAAGTGTCAAGGACTGGAATTATGAGGTACCGAAAAGTCCAATGGTGCATCGAAACAGTTAGTATGACATTAGCACTCTATGACATCTTATTCCTCTATGGTAATATAAAAGGATGGTTATGTATCTAATGGCCGTGCACAATAAAGGAAAATAAAACGAAATATGACCTAGGTTATACATGGAGGTCAATATTTCGATAGAATAAATAGTAGTTTTTCCTTTAATATAAACTGCTTTGGGACACGGGCCTCCCCCGTATACTTCATATGGCAGAAATGTTGATGATGATGAATTTAACCTGTTGTTTTTCTTACAGACTAGGGTATACAACGCAAGAACAAACAAATATAGATGCAGTTATTTTGAAGTGAAGGAACATATAACCTGTGGATGCCTAGCTGAACATATAGGTACTACCAAGTGCGAGAGTTATTTTGTAGGTAAAAGTTAACAAAGTGGAGTGTTGTCATGTTGAAATACCTTATAGTTGATTTAAGTTGATGAATAAATACTAATGTAAGTTTAGGTATTATCTCTTTTTATTTTCCTATACAGTAAAATCCTGAAATTGAAAAATATACATATGCCAGTCATGTACAGATTCTATGAGTACAGGAATCTCTACATTCAGTATTAATATAATTCGATGGACTGAAAGATAAGGATGTCTTATTTTAATGAAGGAATTCTTGTAGAAAATAAAATTTGGAATCAATTTTAAAGTCATAAAAATATCGCTCATTTTCGGCCTTACTTTGATCTAAGATTTAATGTTCAATCTTTTCACACTCAAAATCTAGATCAGACAAAATTCTTGACGGACTAGTCTAATTGTAACTAGTCCGTCAAGAATTTTGTCTGATCTAGATACAAAAACATAATGCTCGTCCACATATACGTCCAACGTTGCAATTCTAGCTCTTAGCGCAGGCTAGATTATTTTCTTACACAGCACCGAAGCTATGTAGAGTCAGTTTCACCTCATAAATTGTTTTAATGGCGTCGTCGCCAGTTGCTCAGTACGTGAATATTCACTGTATACAAATTCATTAGTTCCGAAAGTAAATGTCTATGAGTGGAAACTCTCTTAATTTACTTGCTACTTTTTTAATAAAAAAAAGACTGCTGTCATCTATACAGGGTGTAACAAAAGGGGTATGTTAAGCGAAAAGCTATGTAAATAGCCAACTAAAAGGAACCTACCCACAAAATTTCAGACTCGAAATCACATGTTTATTTTTCCAGGTAGTATGGAGAATTTCTAACTAAACAACTAAAGAAAGATATTCATACAATCTTGAAAAATAAACATGTGATTTCAAGTCTCAAATTTTGGAAATAGGTTCTCTATAGTGGGCTATTTACATAGCTTTTCGCTGAACATATCCTTTGTTACATCATGTATATATAAATAGGTATAAAATGCTAAGTCCTGACTCCAGCTCCCGTATGATGAATTTGGTGAGAGCGATATGTCTCACTTTTAAATGTCAAATTCAGAGAGCTAGATAAACTAAGTGTAGGTTTAACTAACTGTGCTTGTAAAAAATAGACTTAAGAATTAGAATAGACACTCGTTCTCGAGCCAGGACTGAGTGAATTAGGGCTGATAGAAGTGGTTTACAATCCCTTTTTACACAGCAAGTAGAAACACTTGCCTTGTCTAGTTATAACTTAGCTCTGTGGATCTGACGTTAAAAAGTGAGACATCTCGCTCTCACCAAATGGTGCTGCATGACTGAATGCTTGATGGATTAACGCACAGCCTGTATCGCTGATCTTATAGACTTGAAATTTGGAGGATGTGTTCTTAGTTACGTAAGCATCCAACATAGGTTAAAAGAATTTTCTGAAAAAAAAATCCTATTGCCGTGGATAGGAAAAATTTGTATTCTAAAGTTTGCGCGTACTTTTCTTTCTTATAAACCTATAAATAAAATGCTCTCAACGCTAAACCATTTAATAATTTCCCTCTCATTTTCACAAAGGGAGAATTGAGTTGAAATGTGATTCTGGGAATTTAATTTCATACATTTTATTTGATTACAATAAAATCAATTGATCTATGTAGCTATTACAAAAAATTGGTTCAGATGATTTGACATATAAAAATATTCCTCCAATAAATCAATTTAAACCTTGAAATACTAATACATAGCATGTAAAATCAAACACATACTGACTATATCATAGGGCTATTGAATAAAAAACAGCCATTTCAATATCTAACTTTCCGTGGTTTCACATAAAATGGAGTTCGCCTTCTGGTATTATATGATGTTAGTGATAGTAGCTGCACAATTAAGCAAACACGATCTACCTCCAGAGTATGTGAAACTACTGCAAGAGTCAAAGGACAAAGTGATCATTGAACATAGGACCTGTGCTATCAGATCGGAGCCAACCACGATTTGTGAAAATGCGATAGGTACGTATTCACTAACATCGCGATAAAGGAAAGCGAAGAGGTAGGTCATATCGACCGTAGTTGCCTATGATCGCAATCATTGTTATCAGATTCGAGGGTCAACGGAGGGTGTAGGACCCAGTGATAGGCAAACGTCAGTTATAAATGGAAAAATGCTGTTCAAGTTTCCATAACATGCTCTTTAGATCTTACTTAATATTATAAACGCGAAAGTTTGTGAGTATGTAAGGATGGATGTTTGTTACTCTTTCACGTAAAAACGGCTAGAGCGATTTTAATAAAACTTGGTATTGAGTTAGCTGACACCCTGGATTAACACATAGGCTACTTTTTATCTCGGGAAAATATTTTTGTCCCAGATAATTTAGACGTAAGTCGCGGTCGTCCGCTGGTATCGCATAATGTCGTTATCGTTACCTCCAATAACTGCTAGACTTAATAATATGCATTCATGAATGTGCTCAATGAAGGATTCCTACGGGAGAACAATTTCCATAGGATCTGCAGTTCTGGCTATCCGATTGCGGCCTCACAGCTAGGTATATATGTATTTATATACGTAAGTACATAATTCCAGGTGAAGAGCAGATGATTACCAAACTAATTGACCGTTGCGTAGATAAATAGTTTTTTTTTTTAAAGACTACGTACTCTTCATTAGATTTTTAATTGTAACTACTTATAATGAAATTCTATCTGTCCTCAGAACATTGCAATCAACACTTCCACTCGCACCATGAGAGGGTTGTGGACACATCCCTCTGCGGGAACCCTATACCCACCCTGGTCCCCCTTCCCTCGCCCTCGTTGAGGGATACGGTAATATCATCCACTAAAATGTCATTTACGTTATTTATTATACATCTGCATCTCCTTCCGTGCATATCATAAGAGTTGACTAAGGAAGTCAAGCATTCTCCCAGGCAATAAGCGAGCAACTTGTAACTGATCAACTTCCTCCCTATGCTAATCTTGGTGGAATCTCCTTAATGATCATGGCAGTGCTGGCTACCCCATTTCGGGAGCTGTGTGTAGGTGTTGTACGCCCAATGGCAAATCACAGAGTATGTTACTTTAAATCAGAGTTTCCCAAACTTTTTTTCCTCATAGACCCCTTTCAAAAGTTAACTGTTTCTGGTGGACCCCCTACAGGCCTATACCACATACAAATTAATTGTAAACCCCATTTTTTTACGCCAACGTAGACCCCCATTGAGTCTCCTATGGACCCCTGGGGGTCCACCTATACCACTTTGGGAACCACTGCTTTAAATAATCATCTTTATTATAACCTGTGCATCACAACTAATAAATGATTTATGATTTATATGTATGTACAGCTGCTGTTACATGGCATTGTGTGGGTAGTATTGCATTGGAGCCTTCTATCAGATTTTAGTGAGATTTCATACATACGAGTACGAGTATCTCAGATGTAATAGTCAATTTCTAAAGAATATCTTTCGAAGCAAAAACCGAATAAAATTAAATCTCGATCGTATTACAATAGGGAATATGCATGAATTTTTTTGTTTGTTTCATATTTGGATTCTAAATAAAAAATGAATAAATTTTGCCTTTGGAATGGCATATCTTAGTTTAACCGTTTTGGATTTACAGCAATTCAAAAATACGAGCCGGCACAATGTTTTAGAGACGCTCCGTTTGCTCCATACTAAAACGGCATAGACATTGACGTCATAGCACACAACACTCTCAAATTAGTATGGGATGAAATGCTATCTTATTTTATAAACGTAATAATAACACTTTTGTGTATAGTTGTCAATAAAAAATGTTTTTTAATGGGTACAGTTTGTACAAGACAGTACATAAATGTCAATGTCAATCTGTCATCGCCATAGCTAAAATTTGGGCTTGTCAGTTGCACACAAGTTTTAGATTAAAACGCTCTCTTAGCGATAGCCATTGAACTGTAAATTAATATAATAAATTGAAAATACAGTGCATTCAGTACATATTTAAACTTTATGTTTTATTATGCGCCTAACACAGTTAATCAATGACATAATTCAAAATAAGGATAAAATTGTTGTTTTACTCCTTTTACGTTGTAAATTTTTTTCTTTAAATTTTTTAAACTTTTAAACATGTGATACTTTGGTATTTACTAACCGATTTATGTTATTTTTTATTTGGTTTTTATTTGTTATAACTTTCGAATAAAATTAAAAAAAAATCTGTTTTCGTGTCAGAGATTTGGCTTATGTATAGCTATCGGGATGAAAAAATAACGCCAATAATGTAATTAAAAAAAAGAGGGCCTATTCCACTCTAATCCACTGGGCAATTCCACTAATGGATTAAATTCCATGGTAAAATTCGTCATCCGAGTAATTGACCCGGTAGCTCAGTGCTAAGAGCACTGGCACGGAATGCAGAGGTCGCGGGTTCGATTCCCACCCAGGTGAAGAATTTTTTTCATTTCTTTATTAATAATTTGATTCCCTAATTGCCAATGAAGAAGACAATCTCCTTGATGATAATTTTCTTTGTATCCCAGGTAACCCCCAGTGCCGTAATTGTGGATAGATGCGCCGGCCTGTGTATTAGCTACGGTGATCTACCTTGCGCACCTAAAAAAACCTACACCATAAAAGTACCGGTGAGTCCACACGTCCACCTTTTGTTTCACTCTTATTATTTACTAGTGGACGCCCGCGACTCCGTCCGCGTGGACTATAGAAAAAACAAAATGTCTAAATTGTCCGGGATGAAAACATTTTCCCGGGATAAAAAGTAGCCTATATGTTAAGTGGGGCCTGTCACAATATATTCCTGATCGAAATCGGTTCAGCCGTTTCTGAGATTAGCGTGCACAAACGCACAGACAAACCCACAAACAGACAAACCGACAAACAGACAAAAATCAAAAAATCATCGTTTTGGGTTCTATTGCGTTGATAAAGGTCTCCTATAATATTTTTTCTCATATATCTTCAATGTACAGACAGCAATCCGTTACATTTTTATTATATATGTATAGATTATTATTATAGGTGTATTTAACCGCGTGGTGCCGGCACAGTAGAGTTTGTACCGCCCCTGCCTACCCGTGGGTATTGTACGAGGCGATTAAGGGGGTCCGGTAGGTGGGCAGCAGCGCCTCCCGTACTGACTAACATAGTCCGAAAATCTCACTGCGGTCACCAACCCGCCTGCCCAACGTGGAGACTATAGACAAAATGCCCCTGTGGCAGTAGCCTTGTGGCCTGCCCTGAGGGAGGCCTATGTCCAGCAGTGGACAGCTGAAGAAGAAGATTGGTGTATTTATATTCAAGATCACGAAGGAACTCTTACAGCCACGTATAGCATTGCCACGTCAGATGTAAAAGATCCGTAACAAGTTGCTAGCTCATTGCCAGAGAGAACGCCCTTGAGTTCTTTAGTCGAGTCTTACGACATGCACGGAAGGAGATGCAGCTGATGTATTCTAGTGATCAGCAAATACTACTACAAATGAACAAAAAGCGTAAGTTACATCTTCATCATCTACTTTGTATATCTACATGCATACAGGGTGATTTTTGGTCGTCAACGTTCCCGAAAACTACGGAATCTCCTCATCATCACGATCATTTTTCTCCATGGAAGCATACCTGGGAAGTGTGTGGTTTCCAAAATATTAGGGTCCAAATTTGAGTAAATAGACTGCGTTTTTCTGCATAAATGCACACAGACGCACGTAGCAAGATTTTTTCACGAGAAATAATTAATATCTGTCTATAAATAAACTAGCATAAACACTAGACACTATAAATTTCACCAGATCAAGTAATTAAAAAAAAAATTTTCAAAAAAAAAAATTTTTTTCCCAGCATTTTTTTTGGCATAAACTTACTTTATTTTATGTATAGCGTACGCACCCTTCGTTAAAGGTGGCCACAAAAAAACATTCTGTATAGTCACGACCATTACCCCCAAAGAGGTTGGGCAGAAGTGTGCAAATTTCACACTTGTAAAATTTGTTTTATCAACTTTTTAAAGCGACTTTCCTCGTTACAGGCAAAGGTGTACAACTCAGTAACAAAAATGTCGACGTGCGTATATTTCGCACTCGAGCTGCATGCCGAGTGCTCATGCCCATCGAAGTGTGGTGATGATGGATGTCGATCTGGGAGGATTTGTAAGTCATTATCATCATCATTGAGGGCCGATTGGTAGTGACCCTGCCTGCGACGCCATAGGTCCAGGGTTCGAATCCTGGTAGGTGCAAACATTGATGTGATGAGTATCGATGTTTGTTTCTGAGTCATGGATGTTTCTATAAGTATCTATATATTTATATTCCGTTGCTTAGTACCCACGACACAAGACCTTAGAGATCTTAGTGAGAGACTAGATCAATGTTCACTATGGTTGCACCCACCACTGGTTAAAGGAACTTTAACATATCAAGACGAATATTGTACAATTTTCGCTATCGCATTACTTCGGCTTTACTATTGCAAAATAGGTAATAATGGGGCCGCTCCGGTTTCGCACAGACAAATAATTAATTAAGAATATTAATGCCCCCTCACGCGGACTATGTCGTGGACTGCCGCTAGTAAATCATAAACCAATGCGCAGCTGGTTATTTTTCAATATTTTTTTTTCTCAGGTGTTTATCTTCTCCCTGCACAAGTTACTTATTAATTTTAAATTGCCAGCCTGAATTTTAAATAGCAAGTAAGTATGAATGAGTGTTATAAACCTTTTTTTGTTTCAGTCTAGCTAGCTGATATAAATTGAATACGTTATGGATGAAGAGATGGATCAGATGCTAACTGCGATTCTTTATAAGTTTATTCAAAGAATTCTATAAAGAATTTAAAAGAATAGTTCTCAGAAACAACTACAAAAACGTTATTATTCACTATAATAATTATGAAAGGGAATTTTTAAACTAAACCTTAATTACACTTTATAATTAAACTTCCAATGAGATTTTATTGTCAGATATTTCATACATTTTGCTGTCAAATGTCATTTTTAAACAGTGTTTGAAATTTTAGACACAGTTTTGTAATAATATCGATTAGTTTTAAGTTCCTAAGCAAATCTCTACTTATGTTAAAACTTACATAGTTATAAAGTAGATAGTAAGTATATTTGAGTTGGTATTAAGTTTTTTCTTATTATTTATTTTTGTGCTATTAAGCTTTTTTAGCCGAGTTTATAGGTTTTAGAAGGTTGCTATTAGAACTCCACTGCAGACTAGGCTGCATGGAAATAGTTCCTTTGCCTGTGCTTTTCTCTAAGATGATAAAGAAAAGTGCACTCTTCCGATTCTCTAGCTAGGCAAATAAGCTTCTTTTTATGTAAACAAGATGGTTTGTTTCAGTTTTGTACATAGTCACAGGATTTTTTAAAATAAACAATATTAAAAATTCAATGCTTACTTTTATTGCTCTTGAAAATATCTACGACCCAAGGTAAAACTCAATATCTATGTCGACTACAAATTGCAGAAACATGTAAACATGTAAACTTTCTTATTCACCTACTAGCTAACTAAAAAGATAACGTTTTCTTCCTCTGTAATAGTTACTAACAGCAGTAAAATTAACCGAAAATTATAAATGCATAACTTTACCAATATCGACTTGCGCAATATTATTTAAAACTGCTGTATAATCTGTGTCACTTTTCAAGTCTCACGGATGTTTTTGGTGCTAAAAAAATCATACAAAACCTTGTTACGATTGTGAAGAAACTAGCGCTTAGGTCAGGTGATAGGTAAATGTGGTATGATGTCACGAGTTCGACAGTTCAGATAGTAAGTAAGTAGGTAATCTTGGCACACGTTCCTAGACGCCCCATATCCGGTGATTCATCATTACATGTCGCTTGTGAAATGATTTTGGCTCATGCAGTAAGAGTAGAGGAGATATGCCATTATAACCAAGCCACGGAAAGACTACGCAGCGCTATCCTGCTAATATCAGCTGTTCCATACAATCTTGAATAATTACTGCGCTGAAATGTGTGGAACAGATGATTTTTTTTACTAAAAGGAAAAAACGGAACCCTTTCGGAATTGGCCGTCTGTCCGTCCGTCTGTCACCCTTTTTCTCAGTGAACGCGTGGAGTTCTTTATTTTTACCTTCCTAGTTTCGTGTCAAAAGCAAATCACTAATTTCGGAAAGACCTGATTTTACACAGTCGACTACATTAACAGCTCCATATTATACCTGTTTCGTGTTTTGTAACGTGTGTAGATCGGTAGCCAGCTGCTGTTACGATATCGTGTTTCTTTAAATTAAGTTCACGATGATTTTGACTGATTGTTACTGATATGAAAATATGTAGATAACTAGGGATCCGCCCCGGCTTTACACAGGTGCAATGCCCTCACGTGAACAAAGTACTTCCAGTGGACCTAGCGAAATTTGCTGCTATAGAAAAGGAAAAATTGAAAACCTTTTTAGACTTTTTCAGGCAAATTTTTTTTAATTTAAACTTTTACTTTTTTCTCATGAACGTAAGAAAGTTGAAATTCATCCTCGTACTTCAAGAAATATTCTAAAAGAAAAATTTGCGAAATCGGTTGGGTTGTTCTCGAGATCTGCGCTTAGCAACATATTCTGCGATTCATTTTTATATAATAGAAGATAATATATAAATATAATAATGTATACAGGGTGTAACAAAAAGGGTATGTTAAGCGAAAAGCTACGTAAATACTTTATACCACCAAAAAAATTGTAATTGTAAACTTTGTATTACAGCAATGACCGCGAGTTATTATACTATTATATGGGGAGGGCAACATTGTTTAAATTCTCGGCAAAGACGACCTACAGATTCAATCCCGGTCCTTTGAGAGGCGTGCATCTAAATGGGCCGTGGCCAAGATGTAGAGGCCCTTTTTAGAATTCAATGACTATTAATATGGTGTGGGATACACATGCTTGTATTGTTTCTACTGGATTTGATGGGACCTGGTGGCACGGGAGGCACGCCGACCGCACAAGGCGACTGGCCAAGAGAAGGGGTATCGATACACCGAGCGGCGATGCACGTCCCCGCTATGTGCACGCGTTCCGAAATAAGACTATTGGACAATTTCTCGTGCAGATCTATGTCATGCGATGGAAACAAAGGTCATGTTATGACTATGTGGCTGAATGTTGGGTGGGGTTGGGTAACTGGGCTATTGAAGGAGACTAACGGACGCCTGCCATTACAACCAAGTCTCATAATTGTTTGGTGGCAGACGGTGACTCGCCGACTCATTTCATGGGCCCCATGAAACGTTTCGTGTCAAAAGCAAATCGCAATTTCGGAGCGATTTTACACAGTCGCAATTAACATCCATTTATACCTGTTTCGTGTTCTGTAGCGGCTAGATCGGTTGAGGGGTGCCCCTGGACTTTAAACCGAAGCCTTTAACTTGTCACTTTTTGACTGACGGGCACGTCCACCCTCGAGCTGTTTGAAAATATAGCTCTCGCGACTCCACTCTGCCCGGCTTTACGGCGAAGGCAAGCCCTCACAAACAAGGTGGGGGAACTGTTCCTCGTCAGACCTCACTCCGGCGCCGGAGATGAGGAACAGGGTCTTCCCCCGGGAGCACTTCAGGTATTCCGTAAAAGAAAAATTTGGAACGGTTGGGTTGTTCTACCTCCGAACAGCTCGCCACAAGCTGCCATATTCTGCGATTCATTTTTATATAATAGGCTTATTATTATTATACAGGATGTAACAAAAAGGGTGTTATATTATTAAGCGAAAAGCTACGTAAATAGCCCACTGTAGAGAACCTATCCAAATAAAAATACAAAAGTTGAGACTCGAAATGTTTATTTTTCAAGATTGTATGAAAATTCCTGAGATATTTAAAAATTCTCCATACTATCGGGAAAAATAAACATGTAATGTCGAGTATCAAATTTTGTGGATAGGTTCTCTACAATGGGCTATTTACGTAGCTTTTCGCTTAACATACCCTTTTTGTTACACCCTGTAGAGATAAAGAGTAGAATAAAAAAAAACGAAAAAATTCAAAGTTCTTTATTGACAAATGTTACATCACATAAAACATTGCGGATATCCTTTTAAAGTTAGTTAAAAACCTGTGACAGGAGATCCTATTAAATTGATAGCACATACATATTTATCTTTATATTTGTCTAACATGATAATAGGTCTATACATATATCTTTAGTTTTAAATTTATTTTAAGTAAATGATAATTACATTTTATTGCTTTATTCTAAAAAACTAAACTAAATTAAATCAAATTACAAACAAAATCAAATTAATTTAAAAATAAATTAAGACAAATTAAATGCAATCAAACCAGATTAAATCAAACAAAATTAAATCAAATTAAGCTAAATCTTTCTTAATTATATCGACAGAAATCTTAGGTTACGTTAGAGTATGACAAACAACGCACGAGCCGAGTGAGCGAAGCGAGCGTGCCGCGGCAGCTTTTGTCGCTTTTTTTGGGAAGGCGATGTTTTGCCAAATGGATTACTTGATTAAATAATATTTGGTTAAATGAAATATTGCCAAACAATAGTTACGTTTTTTTGCCAATTGAAAATTTGCGTAAAATAGTTTGCGATGCGATATTTTGGGAAAAGTTTTTTGGCCAAACATTAGTACTGTAAACCCTCTAAATGAAATGCATAAGGCTGCATTTCACTTGCAGATTTTCGTATGTACATACGAGTATAACGCTACGTACCTGACACGTTCCTAGACTCCTAGTAGCCGCCTTATTAAATAAATATTTTTGTTATCGTGATTATTACCTATCCTTTTATTTTACTTAACTTTAACTAAGTATGATTGTTAATATTGTGTGTGTAGAATAAAGAATATGACATCGTTCAAATGAATTATTTGGTGAAACGGATTCTAGTAGGTAGACCAACTTATGTGAAAGGTTACTTTAACCGTAATTTGTTAAATGTTTGACTAGCTAAATGTAAAAAAATACATTTTCTACATATAAATACATGTTAAATACCAGCTGACTCCCGCGACTTCGGCCAGTAAACAACCTGTCTGATGTAGGTATATGCCGTAGGTAGACTAACAGCTAAGTTCGACTGATTTATTAAAAATTACAAGGGAAAGTTAAATTACTTATACAGCCAATTTCATGAACCGATCTCGGGAGATTTTTTTAATAATGCAGGTTAAACTTCCATTGTTTTCATACAAAATTTCAAAATTAGGAATTGAAAAAATAGGAAAATGGCCTTTCGTACGATTAACTTAGTTGACACTGCACTGGAAGCTTACAGTACTATCAGATAGATTTTCGCCGATTGCTAGACAAAATCGTATTAAGTAACAGGCGAATATTGTACAATTTTAGCAATCGCTATTTTGCTACATGGGAGTGCTTGTTTACGGGATTTACGGAAATTCAGTGGTTGAGATGTTACCAGGGTGTCGGCTCCTAATCAGCAGCTTATTGTTGGGTGAACTTGTTAGGACACTCGCAATGTGTGTGCTCTATCACGGTGAATGATTTGCACGTGGTCGTGTTTGTCGTTGCGCTGTGCACATATACCTGTCGCAAAAAAAATCCATTATAGGCGTCCACTTATAACATGGTTTCGTTCGTTGTCGTAATATTTTGTGAGGTTTTTGAATAAATTATAAGTAGGTATACTAGCTAAATGTCGAAATAACTCGGAAAAAAATGTCGAAAAATGTCGAGATAAAAAGTAGCCTATGTGTTAACCCAGGGTGTCAGCTAACTCCATAGCAAATTTTATTAAAATCGCTCCATCCGTTTAGACGTAAAGAAGTAACAAACACACACGCTCACAAACTTGCGCCTTTTATATTATAGTGTGATTTACATGCCACATATTTTGCCGAAACATGTCTGATTCTTTCTTTTTGTTCTAATAAATATATTAGTACATTATAGACATGGCAGTATTCCCGAAATGGGGTAGCCAGAACTGCGGCATCATAAAGGAGAACGGGGTCAGATGTTAAAGATCAGCGACAAGTTGCTAGCCTCAGAGAATGCCCGAGTTCCCTAGCCGACTCTTGTAAAATGCACGGAAGGTGATGCTGCTGATGTATTCTAACACAGCCTCGCACCAGTATAGAATCGTGTCTAATGTGGCAGAATCCATTATATCATACATACATACATACATAAAAATCACGCCTCTTTTCCGATGGAGTAGGCATAGATCACGAATCTCCACTTGCTACGGTCCTTACACACCTCTTTTGCTTCATCTTATGCCTATACTGGGTGTAAAAAGACAACTTTGTGTTCTTTTAATACCTTGTATTCTTTGTAACATCACGATCATTTCTTTCTATGCAAGCACCCCTTGGAAATCACGGGTTTCCAAGATATTGAGGTCCAATGTTACATTAATATTATCATTTTTTTACATCGATCCACCTGAAATCGGTTAACAAACATTTTTTTCAAAGATACCATGTCAAAATGTTATAATTTTTTTGTCGTTTCCCAGGATTAGTTCCATAGAAGAAAATGATCGTAACTTTACAAAGAATACGAGGTATTAAAAAACATCGTTGTCTTTTTACACCCTGTATATCACTACTATATATCATTATGGCACTTACATATATATAACGTGTAGAAAAAGCGGTTGCTGCGCATGGTAAATCCTGATATCTGCGACAAAGCCCGGTGCATCTCTTCACGACTATCATATCAGGTATCAGCTGGGAATCAAAGATGACTTTCATGGTCAGGCAGGCAAGGGGATTCCAAGCTTAAGATAAACACAGGCTTTTTGCTTCTGAGTACCTATGAAAGCCTCGAGCACATTGTATGCGTATGTGTACGTTTACTTATACAGCGTCGTCAGCCTATTGCAGTCCACTGCTGGACGTAGGCTTCCCTAAAAGCACGCCACACGGCTCGATCTCCCGTTTTTGCCATACCAGTGACTGCCAGCGGCCCTCTTTAAGGCTCGAAGCACACCGGATGCGTAACGTAACCACGTACGTAACCACGTCGTAGTCACGCGCGTGGTTAGAGATAAGCTCGCCTTTGTACATTATCTCATAAAATATTGTATCTTGTGTGTGTGCTTTTTTTTTGTGTACAGTAAAGAACCTAAAAAAAGAAATCGCAAAGCTTTTGCTTTGGCAACGGTCACCAACCCAAAGTGCGATTTGTTACGGTCTGTCAGGCATAAGTTGGCGATTCGGGGCTTAATAGCCACCAACGTGGAGCTAATAAGAGTTAAGGTCGCCTAAAGACGAAATCCAGGAGAACTGCTAGACAGTTCTCCTTTATGGCAAAACCAACATTAGGTCTGACATACCACATGACTAATATTGTTACACTATTTCAGTGAAGTGTCATTGCCAACATAGTCCGATCACACTGTGGTCACCAATCCACCTGTCCAGCGTGGTGACTATGGGCAAAATCCCATCTATCAGAGTAGCCTTGTGGCGTGCCCTGGGTTAAGCCTAGGTCCCGCAGTGGAGTGACACAGGCCGATTAGATTATGTAATGATGCAGCATATTCTTACCGTTTCGCCCAATGACCCTTTGGGAAGGCGAATGACAGTTTCTACGGGAAATAAACAGCGGGCTTCCCTTAAAATGGTCTGGTGTAATCTATTGAAGGTTTCATTACAGTGCTCTGAAAACAACATAGAATTAAATTTCAGATAGGCTATCTGACTTAATGAAATAAAAAATAACTTTTATAGGTACATTGGGTAGGTACCTACCTACATACATGTAGTCCCGCCCATTATCCCCCAAAGAGGTTGGACAGAAGTGTGCAAATTATGTATACACCTATTTTACAGTTAGCCTTAGTGGTAAGGGGTGAACCAACCGCCGCTTTCGGGCACAATCTACCTACCGCGGTAACGAATCCATTTCAAAATGTTTCCGATTCATTCTAAATAGGTATTACAAGCTAGCAGCATAAAAGCCTCGTCTGTTAAATAACAGCGCCCGTAGCATGACTTTGGTGAGAGCGAGATATCTCACATTTACGCGACACATCCACAAAGCTAAGTTATAACTAGACAAGGCAAGTGTTTCTACGTGGTGGTAAAAAGGTATTGCAAACCACTTCTATCAGCCCTAATTCATTCAGACCTGGCTCGAGAACGAGTGTCTATTCTAATTCCCAAGTCAATTTTTTTACATGCAAAGTACATACACTTAGTTAACTAGTTATTAATAGCTCTGTGAATTTGACGTTTAAAAGTTACGGGTGCAGGGTTCACCATGAGTACGCGATAAGCCTATCAACTTGACACTGATCATATACATCTATTCTGTCCCCGCTATGCGTGGTGCCGGCAGAGTAGAGTTTGTACCACCCCTGCCCGTGGGTATCGTACGAGGCGATTAAGGGTGGCAGTAGCCTTGGGGGAGGCCTACCTTGTACGTCCAGTCTAAGTGGACTGTAATAGGCTGAAGAAGAATGCTAAACATAACTGCGTGATTCCTTATGATCATGCAGCTCTGGTTACCCTATTTCTAGGAAAGCACCCGAGGTTTCATAGGTATTTATGTAAAATTGGTAAGTCGCACCCAATTATACTTTAAAATGTAAATTAAATTAAAATAAGTTTTTCTACATACTTAGTACTGATACACAATATGAGGATAATTTAGATCTAACGGAGCATGTCTTGGTAATTTTTACATTCGTTTGTAAAACATATGGAAAATAGTACGATACGTTTTGTGAGTAAATCACCATCAGTATGGAAAACCAGATTAATACTTTTATTCCTTCTTTCATCTTAGAAACACTGAAAAAGCACGAAAAGTTATTGAAAGAATCACTGTTAACTGTAGGTGAGATTATGAAATGTGGACTACATTACAGTTTATCGATAGTCAAATACCTAAGTAGGTATGTTCAATTTGATTTCATGAGAGAATTGATTTATTCACTTTAAATTATTTGATACATTTTGTTGTAACTGGTACATAAATCGATCAATTTTGGTACGAGCCAAGTGTGAAATATGGCAATATTTTTTATAATATGTGTTATGTTGTGCATCACTGCGTATTACCTATTATAACTCGTCCCGATGTCTGTCTATCCCTATGTATGTGCTTGTATCTTTAAAACTATGCAACCTTATTTTTATACGTCGTCAGCCCATTGCAGTTTACTGCTGGACGTAGGCCTCGCCCAAAGTACGCCACATGGTTCGATCTCCCGTTTTTGCCATCCAGCCCAAGTAGCACAGATAGCTGAATAAATACTCACTTTTAGATCTACACACAGCTTTGGGCGTATTAAGACTCATATAAGAATACACTCATGGTCTTAAGCAGCTTATGAGACATTAGAGCTGAATAATTTGTGCCCATTAAAGTGGTCTAAGGGCTGAATAAGCTCGGAATCAGCTTTTATGCAGCTTTCTTATACCACTGGGTAATTGTAGTCCAATATTCAGTTGCTATACAGCCTCTAGTGCTACTTGGGGGTCACTACGGTCAATCTGGACGGAGGGCGTCATAATATTTTGGCGATATATTTTGATACGGTTGTTTTTAATAGATAGAGTGGTTCAAGAGGGAGGTAGAATAGAGTAGGATAGAGAAGGTAGGTAGGGTAGAGGTAGGTTTACATAAGTAGGAACGTGTGGATGAAATCGCGGGTGGCTGCTGGCTCTTACATCTTTTGCTGAATATTTCCAACGGTCATGAAAGATACCTAGATCTAAAAGATAAAGGATGCTGTTTTTCTCTTAACTTGATCAAAATAGAGACATCAACTTTCTCCTTCAGATAGGCTATATGATCATTGGAAAAATCTACCTTTATTCTGACTATTGTTATAAGAAATATAAATTGTAATTTAGATTGATTTTAATGTTGCAAAATTGTCACTTAGCTCGTGCCTCGGAAAGCACGAAAAACCGTTAGTCCTGTGCCTGATCTCTCTCCGGTCATGTCAGCTTTCCGTCCCATCGGACTATGAGAATAACGGAATAGAGAGTGCGTCTGTGTTTGCGCACACACTTGTGCACTATAATATCTCCTGCGTACCTGGCCAATCTCTGTGGAGATTGGTCGCCTTTGCCGAAATACGGTCAGAGATCATCATCATCATCATATTCACTATGGTTTCGCTCATCAGGGCCTAATTCTAAACTAGCAAATATTAATTCACCTTAATTAGATATTAAAATCATGAAATTAAACAAAATTTCTAACACAATTTTTTTATTGTTGATTAATCTAATTGTTTTAAGTATCCTTTTACAAATTTCCCACGGTTTTACAATGCTGGTGGGAGGGGAGGGGGTTATCGGGCTTGGGTTGGTGGCTTTTCGCCAGGGCCACCGTAAGCTAAACTTAACTCATCATTATCTTCCTGCCCTGTTCCCATTTATTTGGGGTCGGCGCAATATGTACTTTTCTTCCATTCATCCCTATTATCCGTTATCTCATTGCTCACTTCCAGTACACGCATATCCTCTCTCACACAGTCCATCCAACATTTCTTTGGTCTACCTCTTCCTTTATATCCATCCACATTCATGCACAACGCTCTTTGTAAAATATGCCTTTCATCCCGTCGCTTTACATGTCCGTACCAAACAGACGATTACTTCGTGATCGGCGCAACTTTCAGACTTCCTCTTATATACTCATTACTTATTTTATCTATTCTTGTGACTGCACATATCCATCTCAACATTCTCATCTCGCTTACATGCAGTCAATTTTCATCCTTCTTCTTTACGGCCCAGCATTCAGATCCATACAAGACGACAGGTCGAATTACGGTCTTGCTTTAACGGCATCCGGGCATCGTACGTAACTCCCGTGACCTGTCGCCATTTCATCCATCCTGAACTAATTTTATTCTTTATATCTCGGGTCTATTTCCCCATCCCCTTGTAAGACAAACATAGAAAATATCAGTGTTTATTGTTTTCCCATAAAGTATAATTTATGTTTACTACTATAGACGAAATCGTAGACTAAGGGATGTTGCACATACTACTATAATGTGTTGCATAACATCCGCAACTCACATGCTCCTCCATTTCTATGTAAATACATTTAACTTCAGTTGTGACGTTGTTGTATACTTCAGCCTGAAACATGGAATCATTAAACATATTTACATTACAACACTCGGATGAGTTCCCGGCCCCCTGATTACGTAAAAGCAATAGCAAAGCCGAAACAAAGCGATAGCGAAAATTGTACAATATTCGCCTTGAAATGTCAAAGTTCATTTGAAATTCATTTTACGTAATACGAATTTGAGAAGCAATCAGCGATTTTTGTACAATTTTCGATATCGCTTTGCTTTTTCCAGTTAGGTAATAAGGGGCGGAGCTGGGTACTACAAGGTCATTCAGGACATCCCACGGTCACGTTGAGCAGAGCGGGGACAGATAAAAATGATCAACGTCTGAGAGGATGCTCGAGTTCCTTAGTCGACTCTTTCGACATGCACGGAAGGAGATGCAGCATTCTAGTGAAGCCCTGCTGGAATACTTATAAATTTGGCAGGATTTGGCCGTAACTGCATTTCCTGCAACTGGTGTTTTCATACCTCCAACTCGACACAGCTCTACCCTACTCTGATCCTCGAAGCTAACAACCCAACCCTTTCACGCGGCGTAACGCTATCTACTCGCAAGGAAAATCTAAATGAGATATGACAATTTGATGGACGATAGCGTTACGGACTATCGAAAGATTCTTGCTTACCCCACATATATCGTACAGTCGCGATGAAAAACCAGTGTCGAGTATCATCTTCCTGCCCTGTTCCCATTTATTTGGGGTCGGCGCAATATGTTCTTTTCTTCCATTCATCCCTATTATCCGTCATCTCTACATGCATTACCTACGCACACTCCCAAAACAATCACTGCATCAAAAATTAAAGAGACCCAAATTAAAAAGCGATAACAGAATTGAAAAGTTATTTTTATAGGTAGCCAGAACTGCATGAGCATACCGGTCACAGATATAAATTATTGTTATTGACGAGTTGCTGAAAGATCGCCAGAGTTTCTGTATATGTCGAAGGCGTATTGTAGAACACGTCGTATTACAAAACTGCTAGGCATTTTGAATAATATAAAAGAAAAAGCACTTTTAGCACTTCTCCGGTTGCTGCCGCGTCACGCTCGCTTCGTTCGCTCGGCTCGTGCGTTGTTATTTTAACTGTTCTAACATAACCTAACCTTCTTAATAGAAGCCAAATTGTCTCGCATCAAAACCCGTACTATTCAAAATGCCTAGCCATTTTGTAATACAGCGTGTTTTACAATATTCCTTCGACATATTATTATACATAATGTCATATACTTGCCGGTACTCTGGTTTTACTGGATTTTTCAGCAAAGCATTTTTGTTTCGTGTTACAATATCCGTCGCATAACTGTAAAAATACTCCAGGTGGATACATCTGGAAATAATAAAACATAATAATAATAATAATATTATGCCCGCAGGGCAGCTTGTGGCGAGCTGTTGGGAGGTAGCGTTCCCATGGACCTGAAGTGCTCCCGGGGAAAGACCCTGTTCCTGTTGGCGCCGGAGTAGGGTCTGACGAGGAATAGTTCCCCACCTCTGCCTTGCCTTCGCCGGCCGGGCAGAGTGGAGTCGCGAGAGCTTGACAGCTCGAGAGTGGACGTATCCGTCCGTAAGTGGCAATTTGGCTTCGGTTTAGTCCAGGGGCACCCCTCGATCTTAGCCGCTCACCAAATGTTACCCCCTTTGTCGCTCCGTGCGTGCGGCCGTTTTAGAGGACCATGAAATGAGTTGGCGAGTCACCGCCTATTACCAAACAATTATGAGACTTGGTTGTAATGGCAGGCGTAGTCTCCTTCATTAGTCCGATTATCCAACCCCACCCAAAATTCAGCCTAATAGCCTCTTGACTTTGTTTTCCATCGCATGACAAAGATCTACACTCCAATAGTCTTGCACATCGGGGGACCATCACCGGGTGTATCATATTGTGCGCTCGGTAATGATATTTGCCATGTGTATCCCACGCCATATTGAAGTTCTCTAAAAGGGCCTCTACATCTTGGCTACGGCCCGATGCACGCCTCTCAAAGAACCGGGACTCTGTGGTCCCGAGAATTTAGAAAGAGATACAATAATAATATTATTATTATAATAATTATACACCATTTAGATTCTTTGTCATTTGTTCACGCATCACATAAAAACTACCAAACAAATCATTATTTTCCAGTACGAGGCCTAACTCAAAAACTGGCGTATGTTTTATCAAAATTCGATTATTATAACCCGAAATATGAACAAAAGTAAGTTAACATTATGTCTGTTGTATAGGTAAGTACTCGTTGTCTGTAGTCTACGCGAGCAACAGCCATTATGGGTTCAATTTTAAAACTTACTTGTTCTATGTCTGATTCTGAAGGAAGTTGAACATACGTTAATCTGGGTTTACACGGAACCAGTGCTGTTATACGCTGGTTCTCGGATTCAAATCCGTTTGAACAGGTTTCTGAAAATTATAACATTTACTATCAAGAAATTAAAAATTGGTCCTATTCAGCTTTAGAAATACTCTATGTAATCCTCTTTTAGTAACAGCCTGCCCACTTTTAGGAACAGAGCATGCCCACTGCCCACCTTCATAAGCCCAGTTTTGGCAGTATCTATCACAGGACACTCAGTCATCAACTGAGAGTTTTGATAATTACCTGCCTTGCAATGGGCACTATGAAGATCAGCTTCTTTTAATACGGTTTTACAGACCGTATTTGATTGTCTGTCAATCTCATCATTCGATGATCGAGGCTGAATTGACTGTGATTCTGATCCTGCTTCTTCTGGAGATGGTTCTATTGCCGTATTCATTGTTATTTCCGCGACTGATCCTATTAATATTATAAAACAAAGTAAACTCTCCATTTTTGCTTTACGAAGCGCACAATATTAATGCATTGTAGCTCGTAGTGTTATGTAAGTATTTGGATATGTGATAAATTATTGGGTGTTTGATACACATAAGTAATCTATTATACAGTTAGTAAGTGGGAAAATCAATTTCACTTCCCATTTTTGTACTCGATTTATTTCGATTCCAAATCAACATATTTATTTATTTACTACAAGACCATAAAAAATTTAAAATATCTACAGCTAACTTAAAACTACTTAGGTCTATGGCGTACCTATGGGAAGTCGGTTTACCATCCTAATTTTTACAGGATGGTCAGCCGATCTACCTTATTAGGTAGCGTTCCCAAAATGCTGGCTGCGTTGCCGCGCTGAATGGCTATGCTTATTCTTTGGCCTAAGTAGCAGCCAGCATTTTAGTCACATGTGGACTCTACGAGCCGCCCGACCAGGTCCCTGTATGTATGGAGCGCCGCCGGTCCCCAAGGGCCCAGGGTCTCCACGCCAAACGGCGCAAATAAGTAGCTTCTGTCGAGGCTGGAATATTTACGCCGTTTGAGGGATTCCACAGCTTCAGCAGCGCCGCCTGCTTCAGGGAGATGGGATGGTGCCAGTGTGTCCACGCATGTAGCATCCCACACTAGGGGCCTTTCCATCTTCCATTCCAAATTAATTTGGACCAATGTTCGTAGCTATGAAAATCAGTCAATTATTTTCGTTGTATGTCTGAAAATGTTTTTGTTTGTAAAAAAAATTATGCATACCTACTCTCCTACTCGTACTTAAGCTACCAAAGCTTATGTACGAAAATTTTCTCTGGGGACGGAATATAACATTTTTCAAGAACCCAGAATTCAAGTGTTCCGTTTTTCTTTTCACGCAAAAGATTTTAGGAAACTTAGCAGTTATAAAGCACTTCAGAATACAAGGACAAAGACGCGGGCATTAGCAGTAAAGTCGTATTTTTTTCTTATATGAGGCTGAGAGGGTGGCCCTCACAGTAAAAGTGAGGGCAAGTGGGGGTCTTACTCGAGCACGTGGTAAGTAATAAGTATTTTAGACACACGTTTTTTTTCTGGATTAGAGTTTAAACTAATGAGTCTATCTATACTAATATTATAAAGAGGTAAACTTTGATTGTTTGTTTGAATGTTTGTTTGTTTTTTTGCAGCGAATAGGCTCCGAAACTACTGGACCGATATCAAAAATTCTTTCACCGTTAGAATCCTTATTGGACCCGGATGAACATAGGCTAAAAAATTTGACATACTAAAAAGTTGCTTCAAAAGTGTGCGTGATCACGGGTTCAGGAAATTTATTATTCTGTGACGTACAGATGACATGACACAACATGACAGTTGAAATTTGTTTTTTTTTTATTTGGTTTATCCCGAAGAAAGAGCATGAGGAATACAGCATCCATACAGCCATTGTTTTTAGTACTGATGATTTCTGAATTTATGATGGATGATAACGATGATGAATGGAAACGTCGGTAAATCCTCAAAAACGAGTGTAAAATTAGTCAAAATCAAAAAGAATTGCGAAAACAAGAAACGGACACATGTACCTATACAAATAAATTTTTAATTTCACATTAAATTACACCCACTCCCTTTTGGTGTTTATGTTCGTTAGGAGGTATAAGAGAGTACTAAGAACGGATTTCCCAAAATTCCCATGGAAACGGGGCAGACAGGAATTTCAAATTTTTACCGAAATTTCCACTGTACCGGAACAAAAGCTTATTCAATAAGTATAAAAATAAACCGTTTGCCGTACACAGATGAAATTATGTGTGTGTTTGTTAGGGGGTGTAAAAGACCATTGAGAACGGGTTTCCCGAAACTCCCATGGGAACAGCACAAACAGGAATTTCAAGTTTTTACGAAAACCACATGACATATAGAGATGAAATATGACAGGTATATTCGGTTGGGAGTGTAAGGAAGCACTGAGGACTTATTTCCCGAAATTCCCACGGGAACGGGACAAACGGGAATTCCAAATTTTAGAGGATATGTACCGAAGCGAAGCGAGGGCGGGTCACTAGTACATTGTATTCCAAGGTATGGCGCCTTTGCGCCATTAGGATGGATTCGTCAGTGACACAGAACAGGTTAATATTGACCTGTTCTGTGGTCAGCGATTCCTTCTAGGATGCTTAGCCAACTTTATCGATTCGCATTGACTTTTATTATCGTAACATAATCGTATCTATAGATGTTAGAGCTAGGAATTTAGACAAAGTAGCTAAATTTTTAGAGTAAATTGACGCTCCTCGAGGCTATGTTTCCCCCAATTGACGACAGCGAAGCTTACATGCGTTACATTATCTATGTCTGGGATTTTCTTTCTTTATTCTTTATTGTACACAGAAAATATATAGCAAGTAATTATATAACATATAGGTAGATAATGTACAAAGGCGAGCTTATCTCTTAATCTAAGTCTTAAAGGGATTTCTTCTAGCAAACCAGTTGGGATAGAGAAAAAATATATATATATATGGGCGGATTGTATGTGTACACAATCATAAAATAAACATACATACAAAAAACTTACAATAAATACTAATTACTTAATATAAAATAAATAATAAAAAGGACATACCTACATAATACTTGAATCTCACTCACATATATTTACATTTAACTTATTTTTTTATGCAAATATCGACAGCGGACATTATCAGCTGATATTTTCTACTCGTTAAATACCTAAATGTAATACCACTAGCACTCATTATTCATGTCTAAGGCTAAATGCCGAGTACTCAAGGTTATCCAGTATGTTGTATAAATAATGAATATTTCAACCTTGATGTCAAATTTAAGGGTAGCAATTGACGGTCATTTAATTTACGCGACAGAGGTAAATTCTGGCATTATTCCAAATAGCGCACTGTCACTTCAAATAGTGCGCCACCACTCCAACTGGTGCGCTGTCACTTCAAATAGTGCGCTGCCACTCCAACTGGTGCGCTGTCACTCCAAATTACGCGCCATCACTCCGAATGGAGGCCATCACTCTATGGTGCGCGCTCAGAGAAAAATCTGGACAAATTTAGTGATAGCCGTTCCGAATGATACCAAAGTTTTACGTCCGGAGGGAAAGGTAAAACTTTTTATTTGGACTTTTAATTGAAATCAGTAAATAATGTTAAACATGTATTTTTATAGTTATCTAAGTGTTATTCAGTATTTATTTAAGCTGAAAAAAATACTTTAAGTACAATTTCATTTAACAAAAATACCTTATTTATTATTAACTTATTTAAATAGGTTCCTACCACACTACCAATTTTATATAACATTTATTTACAAATCAAGATTGAATTATAATGTTACTATACTGATTGTAAAATAACTGTGAATTCTTCATTTTGGCTGTTTAAGAGGGTCTTAATTCTCTCTTCACATTAGGTTAATTTAAATTAGTTGAATTCCGTATAGCCATGGCAGTTCTGTAAAAATAGAAAATAACATTTAGTACAAATGTCAAACCTACATTATTGAAATGTACAAGGATATCTTACAAACGTTGATCTAGCGAGTTATTAATAACTAGGTATCCGACTTCGCTCGGGTTCAAGGATAAAATAAACCTTCGCCTTCACACTATCTATTTAATAAAACCCTATCAAACCTGCTGCGTAGTTTAAAAGATCTAAGCATACATAGGGACAGGCACAGGGCCGGTCCGCCCATACGGCGAACGGAGCAGTCGCTCCAGGCGCCAAATCTTAGAGGGCGCCTAAACGGTAAAGATATAAATATAGAAATTATTAGGTCTATTGAGGGGTCGCCCACCACCGGGCCCTACACCCTCCGCTGACCCTCGGATCTGCCGACTCGTGTCTTGTCTTGTGTTCGTGATCATGAGTCGGCAGATCCGAGGGTCAGCGGAGGGTGTAGGGCCCGGTGGTGGGCGACCCCTCAATAGAGATTTGAACTTCCGAATAATGACGCCTGATACAATTAAATCTATTATTAGGAGCAAACAGGAGAGGCGCCATAATTGGATCTCGCTCTATTCTAAAATTTACTTCGGGCCGGCGCTCGACTGGCAGACAGCGGGAAGCATTGTTTTATAATACGAGTATATTATGAAGTTACCAGTCAACAGTTGGACATTCATTGGGCAGGTCACACCTCCATGGGCAGCCGCAGGAATTATGCTGCTCCACGGTGTACACTAAACACCCGGTAACGTTTGTAAGCGCGTTGTACGATCTCACCTGCAGGATGAAGAGGCTAAGATAACAAACAGCTCTTCTACTTGGCAATATTTGGAGAAGTTGGTAGGTAGTGAGCCTGCCTGCGACGCTATAGGTTCTGGTTTCGAACCCGGTAGATGCAAACATTGATATGATGAACTTCGATGTTTGTGTCCGAGTCATGGATGTTTCTATACTTATCTATGTATTTAGATATGATGATCTTTGACCGTATTTCGGCCAAGACGACCTATTTCTACGGAGATTGATTGGCCAGGTACGCAGGAGATGTTATAGTGCACAAGTGTGTGCGCAAACACAGATGCACTCTCTATTCCGTTACTCTCATAGTCCGATGGGACGGAAAGCCGACACGACCGGAGAGAGATCAGGCGCAGGACCGACAGTTTTACGTGCTTTCCGATATTAGATATACCATTGCTTAGTACCCACGAAACAAAACCTTAGAGATCTTACTGTGGGATCAGGTCAATGTGTAGTGAAGCATGTGAATTCGACCTTCGGCCACAAATTTGTGACCCGGGCACAGGGGTTTCCTAAGCCCCGTAGCCCGGAGCGCGTTATGCTTGCTCAAGAAGACCCCCGGTCTTTACGGAGCTTAAAAAAGTGCTTACACCCACGTACTTGGACTACATTACAGAACACTTAAATATAGCAGGTTCAGAAGGACCTAAACATGCGGCTCAATATCATAAGTAGGTACACGTGAAGGAGAAAGGTAAGAGGCTAAAATCTGCTACATTTCAGTCGGTGCATGTCGAAGAAGTCGACTAAGGAATTTAGGGGCGTTCTTTTTGGCGATACCTTGCAACTTGTCACTGATCTTTTACAACAGCCCACACAATGCTATGTCCAAAATTAAATGTCCATTCCTGCAAAAAAATGCAATCTAATAACTCACTTCCCAGGTTCACATCCATGGAGAAAAATGTTCGTGATATGACGAGGAGAATGCGTACGTAGTATTCGGGAACGACGATTACGAAAAATCAGTTATCCATACAGGATGTATTGTTGGGAGAAGCTATAGGCCGACTCACCGATACCAAAATCGTTTGGGTTAGAAGGGGCGCGCAGGGTAGGTCGTTCACTCCGTTGCAGTCTCCGACGCACCTTTTCACTATCATTGCACTAGGATTTATCTGGTAACAAATTAAGATATACACCTTATAAGAAACAATATAAAAATGCATGTACCTATAGGATAGATGTTGTATAAATGATACTCGTATGTAATGCCTTGATCACACGTACCGAGTAAACGGGCGAGTAGCTCACTCGGCCTAGTAAATAGAACAGGGTCCGAGTTACTGTCTTGCTACCCTGGCCGGCCGAGCACTCTCCAAAGTGTTCAGACGAACCGAGCACTCGGCCGAGTTCACTGTCTCGCCCGTTTACTCGGTACGTGTGATCAAGGCATAAGGGAACCTACCGTCTGCTCGAGTAGATGTTTAGTGACTGCCAGATCGTACAAGTTTACATATGAAGATGCATCAACCCAGGGATTTGGTATCTCCTGGCATCAACCTATACAGTTATAGCTAGCTAACATACATGACAATAAAGTAAACGAGAAGTGTCCGTATTAGGATATTTAACAGGATAAAAAATGACATAATTTAAAAAAGGTTATTTGTTTTTATCATGTTTTTAACATAAAAAGCGGGTGGGGCTATTCGGGGCACACGGCCGTTTTTTACGTGATCTACTTTTTAAAGAAAAATTGAAATATTGTAAGTATTTTAATAAAAAAAGAACCAACAGTCGATATAGCAGCCGCCCACGACTGCTGAGGGGGCGTCCTGCGAAGCCGGGCAGATTGTTGTATAGACTTAGCCTTCCTTGGTAAATGGGCTATCTAACAAAAAAAAATGTAGTTCCTGACGCGTTCAAACAAACAAACAAACAAACTCTTCAGAAAATTAGTATAGATATAAATACTGTCCAATTTTACAATCGGTTCAAATAAACTTGATACCATGTACAAAGGAAACTTGCTTCTATCCCTCCCCCGCCGCCCCGCTTGACCCCGACACGACTTGTCATAACAGCGAGCTTCACCACATTTTTTTTCTAAGCCAACACGATTCATTCGTACCCGTATGTGTCCAATTTCACGTCAAAAATTTTTACTATACTTGAAAAAAATATTTAACCAACAGTCGATATTGCTTCCTTCTTTATGTACACAAAAAAAATGTATACTGAAAACAATTTACATTGGCGGCAGAAACTTCAGGCTTTCAGGGCGGCGCAGAAAAGGCTATTTACTGCGTACTACTTACGGTTTCATACACTGTGCGCTTGGGAAGGTGAATCAACACAAGTTTCGGTTCTTCCGAGCACCTGGACTCTGCCTGGAGCGTTTCGTAAAGTCTTTCGAAATGATCTATGCAACGATCTGCAAGCAAAACAAATAAAATAAAGAATATCATAAAAACAAGATCATAATTACTCATAGGTAAAATGTACGGATGAACGTACATTATATAAATATATATCTAATTGACAGATAGACTATGTACCTAGGTGTATCGTACAACTTATGAATGGTACAGATTTTATGGTACATATTCTGTGTTCGACTTCAGAATCTGACAATATCGGTGAGATTAGCAATATTAAAAACAAAACTTCCATTATGCAAATCACGTCAAAATATGGCAATGTACAGATACTGAAAAGGTATGTTCTATAACAACAATTTTTCGACATACCTATGGAGTCAGTATGTTAAATTTGATTTTGCATGTTTTAAATTGATTTGCTTGGAGAAAAATACCTTTAAACCTTAACCAATTTTGCTGTAATAGCTACACAGATGTTTTGTTATAGGTGAAAGGAAAAGTATAGTATTGAGATCAATTTTCAATTATATTATCACTATTATGTACCCATATTTATGCAAATAAATGATCTGAATCTGAAGATTTATGATATATTATGATAAATGATATACATACCTAGATAGGGAATTATTTGTGGACTCGATTGTTTAATTTCTTGGATTATTAGATTTAAAAAGCGGTGATATCCCAATGGTTAATACGTGCGCCTTTCAATCGGGATGCGTGAGTTCGATACCAGTCACGGGCCTGTACCACTTAATTTATTTCATGTACGATTTTTTTTTTAAATTATCACTTATATACCTGAGGAGGTCAGGCAGGCAGACGGCAATAAAACAAATGCCAAATATCTGACAATGTGAGTTTTGAAAGAAACCATATTGCGCCGACCAATAAATAATGTGATAATGTCAGGAAGATAATGAGAATGAGAAGAAATTAATTTCCTCGCTAGTAGCTAAAGTAGAAGTAGCTGCGGCATAATTGTATCCTTATTCTTTATTCCACATACACAAAAAGAAATATGGCATACCACATAAAAGAAGAGATGCATGTACAGTGGCAAGCTTATCTCTTTTTAAGTTTTATTTTCCTTATTTTAAAGTTTTAAAATTTTATATTTAAAATATAAGTATTATACATATAAATTGGCCGCGTGGTGCCGGCAGAGTAGAATTCGTACCATCCTATGTCTGCCCGTGGGTATCGTACGAGGCGATTAAGGGTTTCCGGGAGGTGGGCAGCAGCGCCTCCCGTGTTGACAACATAGTACAAAATACAAACTGCAGTCTCCAACCCGCCTGCCCAGCGTGGTTACTATGGGCAAATAGGCAAATGGCAGTAAGGCATCGAGCAGCACCATACGATGCTCTCTATCATTTTCATCTCTCTCTACTATGAAATGATGCAGTCCCAGGTACCCCATTTCGGGTACAATCATGGCGCACTTTTAATATTCAGTCACTTGATAAATACAGGACATTTTATGACAATTGTAATATTTACATAGGCTACAATCATATTAATTTCAGTCACTTGACGTCTGCCTACCTAGATATCTACAGATGTTAACATTGGACGCATCTATCTATTTAACAAAACTGTATTATGGTATTATATAACAATTTTAGTACTAGAAAATCATGCCTAGATAACAAACAATATATTTTATAAAAGCCTAGTTAAAAAAAGTTAGGGGTAGGCTGTTTATTCTAGTATTTTAGTTGTTACTAATGGAAGCTAACTACAGAAAAGACTAAATGTCGAAATGGTGGTGCGAATGTGGAGGCTAACGGCCACTACGCACTCAGCTGTGTCATCGCTCTTAGAGACATCCTGCAAAGAGCCCCTATCTCCGCCGGAGTCCCGTGCACGCTCGAACCTCCTGGCCTGAGCAGATCTGTCAGCAAGAGGCCGGACGACCTCACGTTGATTCCATGGCAAAAATGGCAGGTGCTTGGTCTGGGACGCCACGTGCGTCAGCACGTTCGCGGCGTCCTACCAGTCACCCAAAGCCGACGTCGCGGGATCAGCCACCGAAGCTCAGGCCCTAAAAAAGCACGCCAAGTACAGCGCGATTAAGCAAAACTAGTGGTTTGTCCCATTTGCGGTTGAGACTGCAGGCCCCTGGGGAGAGGAGACCAAGGACTTTATAAAGGGCATCGGGCGAAGGCTGCGAGTCATGGAGAAAGACTCCCGCTCACAATCGTTCCTGGTGCAGTGTGGAATCCATAACGATCCAGCGTGGCAATGCCGCTAGTGTTCTGGGCACCTTCGCACTGGGGACGCACAGCCACTAGATTTTAATTACTTAGTTTAGGTTGCTAAGTATACAGGATGATATTTGGTCGTCAACGTTAATAATAGTCGCGTGTAGCAAGATTTTTTAATGAGAAATAATTAATATCTGTCTATGAAAAATCTAGCATAAACACTGGACACTATAAATTTCGCCCGATCAAGTAATTATTCTTTTTTTTAATTACATCATTTCCCAGCATTTTTGGCATAAACTTACTTTGTTTGATCTATTAGAGTACCTACCCTTCGTTAAGGGTGACATGGAAAAACATCCTGTACATACAGTTAGCATGTACATAGTTTTAATTTGAATTATTTTTTATGTAACTTATTATTAGTTGGGATAAAGGACTTATAGTCACTAAAGTCCATTTTGATATTACATAAAACAAATAAACGGGTCAATAAAAAAATGACTAAATTATCCGGGATAAAAATATTTTCCCGGGATAAAAACTAGCCTATATATGTTAAGTGGGACCTGACAAAATATATTACTATAACTGCATCGAAATCGGTTCATTCGTTTCCGAAATTAGCGTGCACAAACATACAGATATACAGACAAAATGGAAAGACAGGGTTCCCTTGCGTGTGATTTTTTCAATATATTTTCCATGTACAGAAATCGATCGAATACAATTTAATTACATGTATAGAATAGTTTTTCATTGTGCATTCTTAGATACCTAGTATTTATGTTTATTTTCATATACTGGCATTTTAAAATAACCTAGGTAATAAAAATACGATTTATGTATCTAATCTAATAAAATAAAAAAATCTAATAAGTAAAATGTATTTCTTAGTTAGGTATGTAGGTTAAGCCATTAATAATTAATTAGTTTACATAGGCAAACTTTACAATATTGATTGATTCCAAAAAAACAAGTAGACATTAATATTAAGCACTATAATTCGGAATATTTAACAGGGTGCGACATACAACTCATGTTCTGCGAGTTTTTCTGGGTTCAATTTCTATAGTCTGGTCGCTACGTTTTACGATATCCACGACACCTGTTCCCATGTTCCAGTAAACAGCCACATGTCAGATGTTCCTCTAAGTCGTATAAAACACATCGTTTCTGACCTGTACTTTTGTCGATTAACTTAATCTGAAAACAAAATTTATTTTTATTTAAAGCTATTTTATTAGTTAGCCTTCACCTGCCCCCATATTGTACCCTGCTATTTAACGGACACCTCCAGACACTTTTAACGTTGTCAAAATATAGCGCGATACAAAATGTGCATAAGAAAACGTTTAGATAGAAGTTAGAAAAGTTTTTTTTTGCGGTTGTTTTGTTTCCGTTTGACAACGTTGGAAACGTCTGAAATGTCGTAAAATGGAACCAAAACAAAATCTAAAACGTTCCGTTAACGTCGTCATTTTGCGCGATTGCTGTCCAGGGCCCCTTCAGGCTCACATCACACTAACCGTTTTTCTTCTGGTAACAGCACTAAGTTGAAAGCAGTTTAGGTGTCTTGGCCAATCAACCCCGCAAGTTCCTCTACATCGGTTCAAAAATACTCCCGACGGCTCGGCCTGGAAATAAAAAGTTATGTGTTAATGAAATCATTATATATTTGCTTAAAACATGGCATAATAAAGTTATTATTACATTATTAGATCAGAGACATGTTTCGCCAAAAAATGTGCCATGCAAATGTGATGCTAACAAATCGCTAAATATTAAGTGGATTCGTACGGGACGAATGGAATGGTAAATCTGTTTATCTCTTTCAGTAGATCTTTACATAGCGGTGTCTGAAGTAAGATGGTTATAGAGAAGGAAGAACTCCCTTCAAGTTTCAGGTTTCTTAAACGTTTTAGCTCAGATATTGCCATTTATATATATGGCACTTATCCCAAATAGCCTTTCACCCCTCGATATAAAATGCTCTCAATATCTGAGCTAAAACGTTTAAGAAACCTGAAACTTGAAGGGAGTTCTTCCTTCTCTATAACCATCTTACTTCAGACACCGCTTAATGCAACATATAATTTCACGACTTAACACAACTAAATTTCATCTTCATAAGCCTGTTGCAGTCCACTACTGGACGTAGGCCTCCCCTGCCATAGGAGGATTTTGTTACTAAAAAGTTCCACTATCTGTTTTTCGGCGGCTCCATCATCAGACCCTCGTTTCCTTTATATTATGTGTAGCTGACCAAAATTCTCTATAAAAATCTAAAAACGGACTACTCGTGCCTATTATATTTGAGGATATCCTTAGATTCCTTAGAGATCCCATCATCAGATGTTATGTTTTATATGTAGGTGATCAAAACGCTCAGTGAAAGTATAAAAACAGACTACATGTGCCTACAGTATTTGAGGATTGCCCTCGATTTCTTCAAGATCCCATCATCAGATCCTGATGTGGTGAATATGGGACCAACTTGGAAGCATACCATGACAAACTATTAAAAAAAATTGAAATCGGTGCATAAATGACGGAGTTCTGAAGTAACACACATAAAAAAAATATTATTAAAAAAACATACTGACGAATTGATAACCTCTCTTTTTTTAAGTCGGTTAAAAATACATTGCGTCGACAAAGGAATTCGGGCATTCTCTCGGGTGATAAGCGAGCAACTTGTCAATAATCTCCTTTATTATTTTGCAGTTCTGGCTACCCTATTTCGAGAACACATCTGTGTTTCGAGAACACGTCGAGAACACATATATATAGGTATGTAATCTTACTACTTCGGATAATGATTCCGGATGTATGGCAACAAATGTCAGCCTAGGTGCACATAAGGCGGTACCACTGAGTAGTTCAAAATTTATAATGAATTCCTTATCCTCGCAAGAGTCTGAAATCAATACGATTAATTAAAATTAATATTTATGTGGCCTGCCTACTGCCACTTCAGTCTGCTACATTTCGAGACTATGTCTGTCACTTTGGTCTTCTGCCGAATAATCTCGTTTCAGACTTTGTCCATTAGCGAGATTCCGAGCATTGACCTTTCCATGGCTCTCTGAGTGATATGCAATCGGTGAGCCAGTCCCACCGGCAGGTTCCACGTCTCTGCTCCGTAGATCTGTCGTAGAACCGATGGACGGTGGAGTAAACGGGTTCTCGAATAGAGATTGCACCTCGGCAAGTGTAGCGTTGGGCACCCTTCGGCCATATGAACCGAGGACCTAAAGAGGACGGCTGGTAGTGACTGGATGGAAAAAACGGGAGATTGAGCCATGTGGCGTGCACTGGGGGAGGCCTACGTAAAGCAGTGGACTGCAATAGGCTGACGATCACGACAACGAATATTTATGTGCTCAACTTATTAACTGGCAGCAGTTTCTCATCTCCACGATATATGCCAGTGTACGCGATCATGAGTTGATAGATTCGAGGGCCTATTGCAGTCCACTGCTGGACGTAGGCCTCCCCCAGGGCACGCCACAAGACTGCCATGGGGGTATTTGCCCATAGTCACCACGCTGGGCAGGCGGGTTGGTGACCGCAGTTTGTATTATTATTGGACTATGTTGTCAACACGGGAGGCGCTGCTGCCCACCTCCCAGATATCATCATCATCATTTTCAGCCCTGGGAAGTCCACTGCTGGACATAGGCCTCCCTCAGCAACATCCAACGCTGCGTTTTCCGGTACGTAGTTCTTGAGTGGCTAGAACTTTCCGGCTCCATCGGCCATCAGTTCTTCGAGCATTGCCACTTTAGCTTGCTGGACCGTTGAGCTATATCGGTGATCTCCTCCTCCTTTTTTCTCATTTCTGATTCGATCACATAGAGAGATCCCAAGCATAGCTCTCTCCATTGCTCGGTGCGATCCTGCAGGCCTATTGGCTATCTTTTTTTTAGTTCATCACTCAATTGAAACTCAACAACTGGAAGTGGTATAATGCCTTATCTGAAGAAAATTTTGGCAACACATACATACATGTCACTTCCAGTTCAATAAGTTTCAATGAGTTATCATGACTATGAACTGTCAAAAAAAATAGATAGAAACCACGTCTCAGCACCGTAGGTCATCACCTTCGCCTTTAAGGACTGGGGTATCGTGTACACAAATACGCTTCGTGGATTCCCGAACGCTGCCCAGCCGAGTTGGATTCGCCGATTTACGTGAAAGGCCATTGCACTCGTTCAAAGCCCGGGCGGATCCCTAGTTATAGGTACATAATAAACCTTCCTCTTGAATCACTCTATCTATAAAAGAAAACCGCAACAAAATCCGTTGCGTAGTTTTAAAGATCTACCTAAGCATACACAAGGACAGACAGACAGCGAGACGACTTTGTTTTTTATAATAATAGCCATGTAGTGATGATGACTATACTATACGCCAACCCTCCTGGCACACGCCGTCATAGAACGTTATATGACAGCGCGTGCCAGGAGCGTTGGCGTATGGTATAGCAGACTCTACCGAACAAATTCATAGACTTATTGGGTATTGAAACATTTTGTATTTTTAAATGTTATGGACTTGATGGTATCTAATCAAAGTATGAACATAACTTTTTTGGAGACAATATAATGGTAGACCTCGTTTTTTTTTCATTATCTCAATACAAAGTACCTACAGTCACTGCAATAGTGTGCCTGCAAATCATGCGACGGCAATGGACAGACAACAAAGTCTTCTTCAGTTTTTTTGTAATAATTCAGTAACTTTGACATTCTCACTTCCTCGTCATGGGGCAGTCTTTTTCTGTAAGCTGTTGTTTTTGTGATAATACCCACTAGCATGAAAACACTAAATAAACCTTTCATTTCCATTTTTCGAAGCACTATTTCAATTTTGACGTCCTTCTGTTTTGTGTTTAGAAATACAATGATTTTGTTCGGCACCAGACATTCGATTACATTCGACAAACTGGGTAAATCAATTTGATTTCCAAAGTATACGTTTCAATTGATTTATTATAATATCAAATTTAAATTTATTTGGACCATTGTTTTTCGATTGACGTAAGAATTTAATTTTTCGGTTGCCTTAGTATAAAATTAAACATTTATTGGATAGGTTGATGTAGGTAGATTATAGGTTCATCACGGAATTTACAATGAGCTCTTAAATCGTTGATGTTTAGATACTAAACAGAAACAAAACGCTATTTCATACCATGACATTGGTGACCATTTTTTTTAATGAACCAAAAATCTCTTAAAACAAAAATATAGTACTCATTTATTGCTTAGACGAGATACTCGTTGGGGCTTTCAGTCGCCTATTACGATGTCCAACGGGTAGAACTTTTTAACTCTACCGACACCACACGGCATACAACTGGATAATATCGTTATTGTGTTGTCCAAGACGTTTCGAAAAATGTAGGTAGATGATTATACCTTCAAGAAAAAACTACTGTAGCGATTTCGATAAAACTCGATAGCTATGTAGTTTATGGGTACTTACTCCTGAATAACATATAGACTAGTGGACGCCCGCGACTTCGTCCGCGTGGACTGCAGAAAAAACTAAATGTCGAAAATATCCCGGATTAAAAATATTTTCCCAAGATAAAAAGTAGCCTATGTGTTAATCCAGGGTGTCAGCTAACTCCATACCAAATTTTATTAAAATTGCTTTAGCCGTTACGTGAAAGAGTAACAAACATCCATCCATCTATACTCCGAAAACTTTCGCGTTTATGATATTAGTAAGATTTGCTGTAACGTGAACGAATCTACGACACGAATCTAACTACTATAAATGAAAATGTAAGTTTTTTACTAATAGAAGCACATAACATCTAATCCAGCTAGTAATCAAATCATTATCAATCCGGGATCCGGGATTGGCCCACCACTCATTCCCGCCTCTGCAACTCCTGTGAGCCAGGATCAACAGAGGCGACCAGAAAAATGCATAACATAGCATAGAAAATCCCGGGGACCTAACTAGCGACTATAAAGCATTAAAACTAATAGAAGAACAGAATGTGAAGTATGAAGATAGGTGTTCTTAATATTACATTAAGCACTGACTGACAATATTATTACAATTGTAACATACGGCTACTTTATGTTACCTATGATTTATTATGCCAATAATAAGCGTGAAAAAATTCTCATTATCAAGTATCAATAATGATGCAATACTATCTATAGATGACAACCTGTATGGGTTACTTTCATAATGTCGAGCGTAGAACATGAATGACTGATTATGCATATACTACTAGAAAAATCTGATGAAATCTGCGTGTAATGACGTCAGCCATTATGTGGGTCATTGACACTTTAATAGTGCAGGTACATTGTCCTCGTTGTGACAGTTGGATTTTAGAGAAATGATTTTTAAGATTTGGTTGTGCACGTATGGTTTCCTTATGTTTTGCTAATCACATAATTTTAAAATGGTTTGCTGGAAGAAATCTCTGTGAGATATAAGCTCACCTTTGTAAATATTTTTATCTTTTGTTTTTTTCTGTGTACAATAAAGAATTATGAAGGACATGGGATCGCGACAGCGTACATAGTAGTGGTCGTTTGCACTGTAGCCTTCGGTATTGATTGCCCTTGAGGGTAGCCCCTTTGTGTAATCCTATTGCAGGTGGTCCGTTCCAGGGACTAGGGCATTGAACACTGAAAATATAGGATCTCTTACAGCTACGTCCGTAACTTACATCGCTGGATGTAGAGCAAACGAAGATAGTTTAGGCATTTAATAATAAGCTCTTGCTGTTTTCGAGTAGGCGAGGAACACGTGGCTAAACGTTTCAAAAGTCTCCAACGCTCTTGATAATGTAGAGTCATCTTTAGCTCACGGACTACACATTCTTTGTAAAGTGACATGTCGAAGGTAAACTAGTCGCTAAATATGTATATTTACATAAATAGTTTAGATTCTTAGATAGTTGACTCATCTTTGCCAACCAGTCCAATGATATGTGAAAAATGTTATCTTTGTTTTGACTGCTTCTCTTAGCTAGACGGATTTAAAAAAATGTTGGCATGTTTATAAATGTACTGCCATAAAATGAGCAATTTGTGTTATATAGGTAAACTGTTTATCTATAACTAGTGACCCGCACCGACTTGCTATGAGTATGGCGAATTTTTTGCTGAAGTTTAATTTACTGATATCGCTTTATACCAGATGAGATTATTCCATACGCATACTTTGCCAATATTTATTCTTGATACATATAATATCTTTTAGTCTTTTCGATAGCTTTGAAAATATCTTCCATTCGGTACAGCTTTGAACTGCCGAGGTTTATATTATAATTATTATCGATCATTAGTATCTACACAAAATTATACACTCTTCTGTGGACTCCGCTCTGCTGATTTCCCACATTAACTTTAAGATTAGGTATAGAGCTAGGAATCCCAGTCCTAGGCCATTTCAACTACAGATCTACCGTAACAATACCTCGTATTATAACCCCATTGTCCGTTTCTGTCGTCAATATAATGATCTGGTCGCAAATCGCCGAAATTGCATAGATATATTCAATTGTAACTTTAATAGGTTCTCCACATCTGTAAAATCCGCTCTTTTCAATAATTTGAATGCCTAGATGGCTTTGTATTAATCAAAATATATTTTTTGTGTTTTCTGAGTTCATTATTATTATAATTTAAGTGTAAAAATAAATTGTGTAATCTGTGTACTCAAGCTTTGGAGTGCAGTTTAGTACTATAATTTATTGAAATGATGTTGCGTTAAACGTTAACTGTACTCTGTATTTTGTACGTGTAAATAAATAAATAAATATTATCTCTTTCATTCAAAGTTCAGTTAAGAACTTATAAGTACGACATTTGATGCCTGAGTAGGACCTGAATATGCGTATTCCTGGTTTGTTTTATTTGAATTCTTCACGAGCGTGCCTGTATCTATACAGGGTGTTTTTTTGTGGCTACCATTAACGAAGGGTACGTACTCTATACATCAAATAAAGTAAGTATATCCCAAAAAAATGCTGGGTTTTTTTATTTTATTTGTTTTTAGTTCCTTGATCGTGCGAAATTTATAGAGTCCAGTGTTTTTGATAGTTTTTTTATAGACAGATATTAATTATTTTTCGTGAAAAAATCCTGCTACGCGCGTCTATGTGCATTTATGAAAAAAAACGCAGTCTATTTACTTAACTTTAGACCCTAATATTTTGGAAACCAGACACTTCCCAGGTATGCTTCCATGGAGAAAAATGATCGTGATGATCAGGAGATTCCGTAGTTTTCGGGAACGTTGACGACAAAAATCACCTGTATTTGTGATATACTATATATTTGGAACTATCAAGATTGTTCAATTTTACGAATGGAATTAATAGTAATAATATTGAGAAGAAAGGAAACCGGGGAATTGATATAGAGAAAATAAAAAGTTGGGAAAATTTGCGAATGGAAAAATAGCTTGAAGAAAAAATATATTTTGTCAAAAATATCGCCATACTCGTTACTATTATATAAACTTTCCTCTTGAATCACTCTATCCATTTAAAACCGCATCAAAATCCGTTGCGTAGTTTAAAATTTTTGTGCAGTTGACCATGGCCCTGCCAGCTGAGCCTTTAAATACAAATACAGCGCCGGCCCGAAGTAAATTTTAGAATGGAGCGAGATCCAATTATGGCGCTTCTCCTGTTTGCTCCTAATAATATATACCTATATCTTTACCATTTAGGCGCCCTCTAGGATTTGTTGCCTGGAGCGACTGCTCCGTTCGCCGTATGGGCGGGCCGGCCCTGTTCAAATATTATGCTAGGAGAAAAACAGGGTTCGCGCAAAATGGTCTCTTTTGAAACTCACATTGCTAAGGTTTCGGGAATCCACCGTCCTCATATATGAGTCATAAGTTTATAGTAAGTATTCGTACCTAAAATAAATTCAGTGGTACAGGCCAGTGACTGGGATCGAAACTATCACTGATTTGAATTATTTTACATATGCTACGTAATTGGAAACACTTTTGTAATAACCCTGTGAAGATTCATGTCTCCATTCATCCAGTTTTGGTTAGCATTATCTATTAACGTTTCAGTGACAATTATTCCAGTTATTGTAACACGAAACCTCTACTATTTCGCGCTTGACATTTTTGGTTTTGACTATTAGCGACTCTGATAATATGTTTTCTCTTCAAGTACGACGCAGTTTGTTATTTCTCCAGGCTAGATTTTGTTAAGAACAAAAAAAACTAAGTTCAAATATATCTACATTCAAACCTCTGCATGAAATTGGATCGGCTATGTCTCATACAGACAGATAATTAGCGAACATCGTCACTAACTGTGTGTCCAGGGTAGATGGACGTTGCCCGGGATAGGTAAATATGGATGCCGTATGGGGAGGCCTTTACAATAGGACGCAAGGATGGCTGTATAAAAATATTCACATGTTTACGTCACGTCAACGTTGACGTAACCGTATTGTAAAACTCCTCGTAACGGTTATGCCGTAACGTTCCGCGTTTTTCGTACCCTATAAAATTTACGTTCCTTGTATACTACGGTACCTATTATAAGAATAGAAGTCAAAAAAATTCAAACAAATATTTTTTTCCTGAGGATATTTTGTATATGCATGATTTTCTTTATTTCATTTTTATATTCTACATAAAAAATTAATAAAGTTTGCCCTTGGAATGCCATATCTAACTTTAACCGTTTTGGATTTACAGCAATTCAAAAATACGAGCCGGTAAAATGTTTTTGAAACGCTCCGTTTGCACCATACTAAAATGGCAAAGACTTTGACGTTATAGTAGACCACCGTCTCAAATTAGTATGGGGAAAAATGCAATCTTATTTTATAAACGTAATATTTTATATTTTGTGTATTGTTGACAATAAAAATTGTTTATTAATAGGTGCAGATATTAATAAAGTATTTATTAAATCATTAATAAAGAAATGGAAAAAATTCCTCACCCATTTTTTCCATTTCTTTATTAATAATTTTATAATATATAATATCTTAACTAAGATAAAAACAATTCTCCATAATATTTATTAAATCAATGAGATAACTCAAAATATGGGTAAAATCGTATGTTTTTACTCTTTTTATGTAGTAAATTTTTATCGTTAAATTTTTCGTGTCAGACGCAAATTCCCTATTGTGTACTTTTTCAATATTTAATTATAATCATACAATAAAGTTATTATTACATTATGACTAAAAAAGCAACTATCGAGCGATGTGGGTACACCACCTGTGGGGGAGGCCTACGTCTTCAAGTCGAGAGTGAACCGGTTTCTTTTAGGCAAGCGCGCTCCTTAGACTGCAACGGTGCTTACCATCAGGCGCGTTGTGGTCAAGCGTAAGCCTATTTAATATAAAAAAATATATCTTTAAACTACTCGGTAATCATAGCACACAGATAGCATATGTTAATTCCCAAATGAATAAAAAGATTTATATCTGCTAATTTTATCGCAAAATACTCTGTCACAATCAGTGACGTTATCTTTCGTAGAAGATTCGTAGCTATTCGTAGCAAGCGCTACGAGAGGCGCGCGCGCGTGCACGCTTTGTTTTCCTAGGATAACGGCACCGTCATATAGCGTCCCTGTAGGAATATTTCACATGTTGGCACCGGAAAGAGGGCATTATTAGGGTTCCGTACGTCTGAATACAAAAACGGAACCCTTATAGGATCACTCGTGTGTCTGTCCGTCCGTCGCTTACAGTCAATTATCTCCGAATCTATTAGACCGATTAAGTTGAAATTTGGTACACATATCAATTCCTGTGACCCAAACACAGAGGTGTGACGTGAGCAGATGAAATCTGTATATGGGGGGTCATTTTTGGGGGGAAAGGGAAAATTTAAAAAAAATTCTGAAAACTGCATCGTGTGGCATATCAAATGAAAGGTCTTGTTGAGAAGATCTTAAATGTATTTTTTTGTAATTTTAAAATAAATAGTTTCCAAGTTATTCAAGAAAATAGACGAAAATTGACCATTCCCCCCCCCCTTATCTCCGAAACTACTGAACCTAAAATTTTGAAAAAAATACAGAAATTAGTTTTCTCCTTATAGATTATAGGAAAACCTATAAGAAGTCCATTATATTAAAATAACATGGTAAATCACTCAATATTGTGCGTACCAACTTACATTTGCAGGTGGAAAACATGATAGGTAACATCGTACGGAACCCTCTTCACGCGAGTTCAACTCGCACTTGTCGGCTTTTTTTTAGAATCCACAGCCTTAGCATTTTGAAGAAAGCTTTTACTGTGCATTTTTGTCAGAATCATAGATTCGCACCTGGGACTTTCCGTTACGTTAAAACACATGTATTTTACCCCAAAGAGGTAAGCTACGGGTGAAAGGTACTCCTACGAATCATGCCGCCATTTTTTAGGCACAAATATTACAGTAATCAAGTGACCGCCCTGTGAAGCTCGGCACCTACTGGCGCAGGTTATGCGGTGTGATGTTACATGGCAAGCATTCATGCACTCAGTAGGTACCTGCCGGGAGCAACGTGCCGCTTTTACATAGATTATGGTACACTTCTATTACACTGTGTAGCGTCTGTTTGCTCCTTTACGGAAAGCGGCCGCATCTTGCTACCACCCTAGGCCGCATCTAGGTTAAATGTTTGCCTAGCTAATTGTAAAAAAAAGTGTAGGTATTTGAATTATGTATCCACTACGTATGTACCTAATTCTATTACACAACTTAATGTCATTGGTAAATATCTGTCACACAATTCACATCGTTCATAGAATACACGTGTCATACAAAAACCAAAATAGGTAACTAAAGTACGTACATTAAAAGAAAATTTTCGGAAACGCATGCAAAAAACCGGTATTTACGAGTACCAATAACGTCCTTATGTTCTCATGACTACTACCATAGAGGAAAAAGATTTCATAGAGTGCTAATGTCATACTAACTGTTTCGATGCACCATTAGACTTTTCGGTACCTTACAATTCCAGTTCTTGACACTTAGATTCTATTAGTGTAATGTATAGTAATGTACTACATTACTAATGTATTGTAACGTATAGTAATTCAATCTAAGTGTCAAGGACTGGAATTGTGAGGCACCGAAAAGTCTAATGATGCATCGAAACTGTTAGTATGACATTAGCACTCTATGTCTACATCTTATTCCTCTATGCTACTACCATCTACTACATACTTATCGAACTTAAATAAATATAGGTTATAGTTTTTTTCCTCTGATGTCAAATAAATGTATGTAACAATGTACAATCGTCTGCAAAAGTTTTTATCTTCTATGCTGCTCTGGGAGTGAAAAAAAAACGTATAATACTACAGCTGCTTCTCTTTCCGGGTATACTGTACAAGTCAGTAGAGGGACAAGAGAGTCTTGGTGTTTTGTAGGCGATGGGCTGACCACCTGTCACTACTAACCGAACTTGTACATCTCAACTATGCCCTCAAAATTGGTCAGAAGTGGCACCATATGTTTCTATCGGTGCTCTGTCTACCCCGTAAGGGATAAAGGCGTGATTATATGTATGTATGTATATATGTAAAAGGTTTTAGATACAAGTAAGACATAAATTAATAGGTAACGTAAATAAGCCTAGCGCCAGATTCACAACTTGCTTTTAACTCCCTGTCCAAGTAGCATGACCTGCGAAACACGATATGATAAAGCGATTTATCGACATTTAGCCTGTCAAAATATGATAAATATAGCCGCCATGTTGAATTTTGTATAGAGACGATACGATATTGTACGATACGATATCCACGATGCATGGTCATGCTAGGCGGGGCTGATATACCTAATTTTCACTTGTTTTGATAGATAACCCACACTATTACCCGTCAAAAAAGTGCCAGTTAGATTAGGTTCAGTGGCGAAACTGGTCATAAACCTTATTTAAGTGTAAATAAAATGTCTGAGGAAAAAACCGAGTCACTCTTGACCAGATTCAGCGTGTGACGACACAGATGTTGCCACGTGCCGTGACGGTCGTGAGGTAACGTGTTGACCTATGTGAAGTCATAGGTAGGACTTGAGGAATGTCGTTGCTACAAATCACACAGCTGCGGCACGAGAGGCCTCGGAGAGCATGCGGTAAAATCGTGACGTTTATGGCACGTCACTGCGAATCCGTACAGTCAATTTCGAACAGGGAAATGAAGGGGCATTTTTTATGTACCTACTTAGTCAATAGGTATCCCACTGTTAGGCAAACGGCCATGGTACATCATCGATGGATGCATACGAGTACGAAATGGAGTTGTTTATGTCTCCGTGGGCCAGGATTTTAAACTTTTATTTTTAAAACTTTCAAAATAAACCTACTTGTATGAGGATAAGCAACAATTCATTTTTAGTATATACCCATACATATAAAACAAGCGGATGCCCGCGAATTCGTCCATGTGAACTTTAGGGCCTAGACTAATCCTTCTTCGTAATCCCAATTAACTATATGTGTTCAAAATTTAGTTCACTGAATAAACCATGAAGACGTAAGAAATAAACAAAGAAACTTATTTTCTCATTTATAATCTTACAAGTGGGTGGACGCCCGCGACTCAGACGCGACGCCCGGGATAAAAAAAAATCCTATATCCGTCTCCTGGTTCGAAGCTATCTTTCCACAAATTTTCAGCCAAATCGGTACAGTCGTTCTCGAGTTATAAATAGTATAACTAACACGACTTTCTTCTATATACAGAGTGTAACAAAAAGGGTATATTAAGAGAAAAGCTATATGAACAGCCCACTGTAGAGAACCTATCCACAAAATTTGAGACTCGAAATCACATGTTTATTATTCAAGATTGTATGAACATTCTTGCTTTGTTTAGAAATTCTCCATACTATCTGGAAAAATAGATATGTTATTTCGAGTCTGAAATTTTGTAGGTAGGTTCCTTTAAGTGGGTTGTTTACATAGCTTTTCGCTTAACATACCCTTTTTGTTGCAATCTTAAGAATAAAAATTGTATACAGTTGAACATATTCAATCTAAATATAACTATTGATAAGAGAGATGACTTGACTAATATTATATCATTGGAATTATACTCGTACGAGTACCTACCTCAATGGAATTACCCAACAAAAAAGCGATAACTTATACTTAGGAAAAGTACTATACGTACATACATAGAGTTCAATTGATTTATGTTTTAACGTACTTATTACCTAACAATGTTAAGGACAATGACAATCTTAAATTACCTACTGACTAATCGAAATGGTAGATAAGTGACGTTTGTTAGTTTAGTTTCATGATGCATGTGATCTTCGAAACTACTAGCACGCCCCTTTATTACCTAACTAGCGAAAATTGTACAAAAATCGGTGATTGCTTCTCAAATTCACACACACGGACAGAAGTATAGAAAAAGACAATATGTAAAATGAATTTCAAAGAAACTTTGACATTCAAGGCAAATGTGTGCCCTATTGTACACGTCCCGTGTATTTTCGCTATCGCAAGACAAGATTGCTTCGGCTTTGCTATTGGAAGGTATGTACAAATTACATACATACATAAGGTAATTATAAATATATGTACATATCCATAAATTAGGTAATCAGGTGGCCGATTATGAAATTCTTTATTATAACGGATTGTACAAAATTATCCTATGCTGATGCGGGGATTCACTAGAATCTATGACTAGCATCAGCTGCATCTTCTTTCATGCATGTCGTAAGAATCGACTTAGCATTTCAGGGTTGTTCTCACAGGCGATGTCAACAGGCGAGCTTGTTACAACTTGTTACTGATCATTTACATCAACTATGGGATCTCCTTCGTGACCTTGCTCTGGTCAACCATTTTTTGGCCATGTGTATGTGTTGTACAAAAATCGTATTAATTAAAAGCAATCTCAAAGAAATTAGCGATTGAAACGCGATATCGCATCGCCAACGCTTGGCTTTTACAAGATACGTTATTATTCACCATCATTTATAGCCCTGGGAGGTACACTGTTGGACATAGGCCTCCCCAACAACCTCCACTCCGACCGGTCGGAAGCAGCCTGCATCCAACCGACGCCCGCGACCTTGGCCAGTCGTTATTATTAGCCGAATTCAAAAAGAGAATTAACTTTTGGTTTAGATTTTTGAAGCGAATAGTTTCCATGGTATCTCGCATTATATTATCAGAGGAGATAACATATAATGCGATGCGACCTACATAACGTATATATAACAGATAATAAATCTATCTACGTCTCATTTATATCTATTTATAGGATAAATAAATTTATATATGTGTATTGTACAAAAAACATACAGGGTGTAAGGGACTGGCAAACAAGGGTGCTCTTTGTGAACTTACAACACTCTTCACCGGTCGAAAGTTTCGATGTGTAACGCTAACATAAACAACTAAAAAGAACTGGGGGGACATTCCGCAAATAATTTTACTTCCACAAAAACACAATGGGTCACATTTGGCTTTGCTCGAAACTTTGGGGGAATTGGGGTATCTACAGAACTTAAAGAGTAACTGTTGCCCAATAACTGTTCGGCGACGAATTGGTGTGGGTACATTACGAAATAATTGAACACAATTTCCGGCAAGCAAAAACGCATGTCTCTCAACAGGACAAAATGCTGTTTCAGCATTAGATACTATCTAACTCAGTTGGATAGTTCACACGTCACATTTATATTCTAAATAAAGCATAGGTATACTCTATCTGATAGAGAATATAAATTTTATTGTTTGTGCGTATTTTTGTATAGAGAAATACTGCGGTAATCTTGTGTTTGGTCTAGCGAACGGGATGATACGTAACGTGACGAGACAATAATATATAACCTATAGCGGTGACCCATGTGACGTCGTCACAGTGACCTACGACGAATCACTGTTGCTACCTTCTACGCGAATAAAAATTAACCTTTGGAACTCTACAAGCTGATATTCAATCTAATTTTTTATGAGCACATTGGCGCAGTGCAATCGCATCTGTGCCAGATTTAAGGATATAAATCGGGGACAATTCTGATCATGAAGTGTGCTTATATTTGGATACACTCATTCTTTACACTTTAGAGCTTTGCCTTAGTCTAAAGCAAGCTACAGGCCGCATTCGTAACACCGTAAGTAGAGTGAAAACGGAGTAGCGGATTCAGACTTGAATTATGGTGAACGTCAGAACCGCGAGGCCATTTAAAGAAAATATACCTACCCTGATAGGTTAAAAAATTTGTACCTAATTGCTACTAATTGGTACCTCTCTCAATATTAGTACCTAAATGGTTTTTAAGTTATTACAGTTTTAAAGTCGCATTTTACCAAGTGCCAAATACTTTATCAAAGATTTAAATACGACAAAATTTAGTACCTAATTGGTACCTAAACGTACATTAATCTCCACATGATAATAGCTTTAAGCGTTTCAGAGTTATAAGCATTTCAAAGTTGCAAGCAATATTTTTTTAAGCTATCAGGGTAGATATTTCTTTCAATGGCTTCGTCGTTCTGACGGTCACTATCTCTATGCAGCACTAACCGACAATTTCTATAACTGATCTTGAGAGATTTTTTGCATAATTCAGATTTAATTTTTTAATTGTTTTCATACAAAATTTCAAATTAGGAATTAAAAAATCCGATGCTGTTTGATATCTCGTATTGAAATTGGCCGTAAATGAAGTGGTAGGTAGGTGATAGATAACGTCGCATTCACATGTGCTCTTGTTTCCAAAGCAACACTTAAATCCATATTGCAAAGTAAAAATGACGTGAACTTCTCAGATAACATTCCATGGAGGTCAATAGATTATAATTAATTATTGGTATTTGATATTAATCATTTGTTACCACACGCGGACAAAGTGATCGCTTTATATTTTGAATATGCAGATAACTCTAATTAGTAGACTAAAGTAAAGTTATTTACATAAGTATTTCCTTAAGTTGTTCACAACATGACATCATTATGCAATTACGTATCTCCTAAATATGGTTAAGACAATCTTATATGTTGCATAATCAATGTGGTTAACTAATGTTTTTTATTGTAATATTCTTAGTAAGGTCTATCCTAACGTGATATTATTATGTCAAGTGGATTGTGTTTAGTGGTTATCTAGTCTGGTGCACTAAGGAGAATATAACCTTTCGCCTTCAATTCATTCACCTCTAGATATATTAAGGTGCTGCCACACTGTTGTTTAAAAATGTTAACAAACATTTTCTAACACTAATACATTTAGGTACTGACAAATAGGAATTGTTACATTCTGTTAGGAATTGTTAAATATTTTAAGTGCTCCTACACTGATGGAAAATGTTTACAAACATTTAAAAAATCGGCTCGCTCGCAATTTGGATTCACGTTCTGAGGCGTCTACACGAAAATGGAAGAAATTTGCTCATTGGATTATCTTTTATTTTACTTTACAATTTGTTAACTAGTTTAAAATGTTTACTAACATCATCTAACATGGAAACAATTTCTAATATTGTGATCGTATGTTTCTTAAGAGATGTTTACTAACGTTTGTAAATATTTTTTAACAGCAGTGTGGCAGCACCTATATAACACTGCATCTGTTAATTTTTTCGACATCTCTAGAACACTAAGTAGGTATACCTTTTGGCAACATTTTAATCCCTGCATGTCACCATGTCACCTAAATTACTCTGTTACGTTCTGTCAGGTCAAAAGGTATTAGTTATCAGGCCCCGCTATCCTAAACGTGTCTATAGGTTGTCCTTAGTGACCCAGAAATACTACAACTCCATTTTAGGAACATAGCTGTTTGTATAATGATGGTAGGTATGTTTTATTTTCGCGGGCGTTGGTTGGATGCAGGCTGCTTCCGACCGGTCGGAGTGGAGGTTGTTGGAGAAGGCCTATGTCCAACAGTGGACTTCCCAGGGCTGTAAATGATGATGATGATGATGTTTAATTTTAAAGTTCATGTACCTAAAAACCAAGTCTAAAAATAAACATCCTAGACTAGGGTAAGTCCCATTTGAGAAAATATTTACTAAACCAGTTTGTAAACGGAAATATTTGTATTTTTATTAACCACCGTAATATCTAAATAAGATCTGGATTCCATTGGTATTTCCAATTTACGTTTGCATATGAGGAACCTCTTAAAAATCTGTCTTCTTATTTCATGCATACTTCAAATTTAGACGGTTCCTTACAAAATGTCATACCTCGGAGTAGTTATTCCATTTCTAATCCACTTTAGTAACTTAATGAGATTGAAGTTTATAATATATAATATTTATAATATCTTGATTAAGATAAAAACGCTTCTCCATAATATAATCCGATAGGATATGGTTAATCGTTTCATTAAAACATTGTGCTGAGGGATAGTTTGTTTGCCGATTTGGCTTATTATAGTATCGGGATGAAAAATCTTTCCATTGTAATTTCAAAAAGAGATGGTAAAATTCTCTCCGATAATTGACCCGGTGGCTCAGTGGTGAGAGCGCTGGACGGATGAGATTGGGTTCGATTCCCACCCGTGAGGAATTTTTTCCATGTTTATTAATAATTTTATAATTGATGTTTATGTCCGGACTAGATTCGATTATCAAGTGTATCAAAAGTATCTCATCTCTAATGCTGATCGAGGGCTTACTAGAATACATCAGCATGCAGCTGATTGAGATTGAGGTGAGATGTAAATAATAATTTCAAGTAATAATGTTTACAATAGAAAATAGATACTTCCAGGCTATCCAGCACAATTTAAACTCAGTAACCATTATAAATACAGGTCCGTAGTTCTTCTGATGCCCATATTAGGTAGACCCTGTGTCACAGGCATTAGTGCTTCCCTCATTTGAGGAGCTGGCGAACAAAACCGGATATTACAATGGATATTTACAGAGCTAAAAAACTAATATCAGAAAAGAATCTTTGTGTTGGATATTGGACTCGGTTTTGTATGAAAATTTAGTTTTTTAAGCCTAGTCATTGTTATTTCTATCACATAGTACAAATCTAGATGCCATGTTACGTGAATTTGAATGAAAATGTATGCGTGTGAAACATTCCAAATGTCAACCATTTGCAAATCAATAGTACCTAAATTCCTACACAAGTGCAGTAGTAAAATTGGTGCGGTAAGCACCACTTTAAGGTCAAGAGTGCCGAAACATTTACAAAAAAATACAGACAAACGATCTCGAGAGATTTTTTGCATATTATTTTCTCTTTCCGTACATATCGTAAGAAACTCGGGCAGGCTCTCGATAAACTAGTAACTTATCATATCACTGTTCATTTACATCTGTCCCCGCTTTGCTAAGCGTGGGATATTCTTTGTGACCCTGCAGTTTTGGCTATTTTCTTTCGGGAATACAGCCATGTACATGTATATGTATATGCATAAAAAGTATTAAAGCCTCTAGACATGTTATGCATAACAGATCATCTTTACTGTAATATTTTACGAGATTACCGTTTGGCGTAGCCACTAGCCACTAAACTGACCCTGCCCATTGCATCGGTCCTAGGTTCGAATCCTGATAGGTGCAAATATTGATGATTTATATCGATGTTTGTTCCATAGTAATTCTGTATAGAATATCGTTGCAAGGGTATTTGTAAATTTTATCGATCACCCACGACTTTGTGCGTTATTCTACTAGGTGACATGGCCACGACACGACCACGGGTTATCGTCATCTACCTATAGTATGGGGGGCCGTGTCTTGTTTTGGGGCGTTTAGGTCAGTTCGTGTTCCGGTCCGCGGACCGAAATGCCTAACAATGCCTTCTGTCGGGACGAATCGCCTAATAATAATAACAATTTGATTCGTCCCGCGGGACGTATAGACCCATTCAGAAGGCATTGTTAGGCGTTTCGGTCCCCGCCGTGTTGTGGTTGTATCGTTTAGTAGAAAAGCGAGCAATACTAAGTATTTGATTTGATACATTTTTACTTCCAAAAAAGCCGCGGTCGTGTCGTCTAATGGAAAAATGCCCTTTCGCGTAAACTATGGAGAAAGTCTTTTTTTTTCGTACGAATTAAGGGGAATACTTCAGATGCCTCCTAATCATCATCGACAATCCTTTCGTCTTCATTGGTCGGGTTTTTTAGAGATTTCGTGATGAGTGAGTGAGTGACCATTCGTAAGGCACATTCATTATCGTCATTAATATCTTATGTTTATTTATTATTTAAATCAGTCGCGTAAATTTATTTATAGTTTCACAATATAGTCAAATAAAATAACTTAAACCTACTACAGAAAATTAAATGTATGTATAAAGTTGCCATCTACCGGGAGGGTGCCCAGGAGGCTGGCAGCATTGCCACGTTGAATGGCAATGCTAATTTTTTGTCCAAAAAACAGGCCAGCCTTCTGGTCACGGGAAGTTTCAAACAGGCGTTTGGAAATTTCCCGGTAGAGGCGGTGAGCACTTGGTCCCCACGGTCCCAGTGTCTCGACGCCAAACGCCCCAAACATGTAGTCTCCTGGGAGACCTGCATATTTGCGGCGTTTGGCGTTCTCCGCCGAACATGCAGCAGAACCGGCTTTGGATGATGTACCGCCGATGTGGGAGGCAGCAAGAGTGTCAACACAAGTAGCATCCCACACAAGCGGTCTACCCATCTCCCAAGGCACTAGGGTCATACCGTCGGGCCTTTTCTTCATCATCACGCGCCAAGCCATTGGGTTCCAGAACTGCTGGCGCGTTGGCTTTTCCTAGGGCCCGACGGATAGAATCGTTGATATTTGCGTGCCGTGGGAGACGGCCCAAGCTTCTGATGCATGAAAGACCGTGGTGACCAAGCCTATCTACGGTGTCCCCACACCGGCAAATGTGGGGAACCGTTACTGTGGCCCCTAGGCGAAGCGATGCAGCTATACGGAACGTTGTTCTATCTAGCATGGTGCCCGTGTGTGGCGAGGGTAGAGCCTGTAGCCAAAGTCCCGATTCCCATTCTCCGACAGCGAGTAGACGGGCGCGCTCTGTGGTACCGGATGACGTTTGTATGAGTTCATTCCGTACCAGGCCACAGAGCGGCTCGTCCCACTGTCGCTGAGAAGAAGGGTCCTTGGGCAGGTCTACGTTTGGGCACCGTGCTATCCAGTCATTTCTGGCCTCGGCCAAGCCGCAGATTGTAATATTTTGGCCGAAAGTTGGTTGAAGTATTTTTGCCACGAGTTTCTCTGTGCTGTAGGCCGAGGACAGGAACGCCGGTAGAGAGACATTTGAAATTTTCCGTATACCCAGACCCCCCATCCTGATTGGTAAGGAGGCCTGTGTCCAGATTCGATCGTCGATATGGATGTTGAATATGGATGTGACTGTTTTTTGAATGATAGAGTCTAATAGGTCGAGAAGATGGGCATGTTTCCAAATATTACAGCAGCGTAGCACGTACGTACATTTTGGCACAAAAAGGCAGTGTCTGATTATGCAGTGGGCCATGTGTGTATTAATTTTTAATAGACGGTCCGATACTGAATTAAAATTTATAATTGTATTTTCAAAAAACGGGCCCACTGCATCATCAAAGATCGGGGACCCTAAGAGGCAAAGTGTACTTTTGTCTATAATTTTTATTTCGGGTGCAATAGTTTTAAATTTTGTGATCGTGTCTGTTATTAAATTTTGATTACTACTGTTTACAAATAGTTCGCATTTTGAAAAATTTAATTCCAAACCAATATTTTTGAATTTGTCAATTATAAAATTTAAATCATTTAAAACTGTTTCAGCCTCGCCTCCTAGGGTTCCGTCGTCCAGGTACCATACGTTGAATTTCGAATTTAGTTTCTCGATAATTGTATGAATGGCTAAACTAAATATGCCTGGACCAAGAGGGTCACCCTGTTGACAGCCGACTGCTGAATCTAAAGGGTGGTCTTTATAAACTAATTTTGAGGGTTCACTATAACACTGCCAAAGATAGTTAAAACAATGTGGAATTTTTTCTTTGATGGCTGACAAGAGGGCGCCCCTGTCTACGCAGTTAAATGCATTTTTAACATCCACCTTCAGGACGATAGTATCATTTTCAGCACTTAGGAAAGTCCTCAACGAGTGTACGGCGGCTTCGCAGCCGCCTTTTGTCCCAAAGCCAAGTTGCCGGGGCTGGAAATAATTTGCTAAAGCATTTACCGAGGCCCGGCAACATATTTTAGCCGTAAGGCGGCGGTAAATACAGCCTACGGCTATCGGCCTTATGCCCCCATCTTTTTTTAGGAGGGCACACAAATTGGCGCCGTACAAAATACCTAATATATCTTTGTGGACTTTCCCAAGCAGCATGAGGTTTACCAGTGCCGTCAGGTTCTTCAAGAGCGTGTCGCCGGCTGGTCCGATGTTTCCACCAATAAGGTCTTTTAGGTGTTGAGGACTCAGCCCATCCAACCCGCCAGCGGAGCCACTATTAAAGGACGTGACAGCATGTAGCACGTCTGTGCACGTTGCCTGTAAGGCCTGATCGGAGGATACAGGCGGCTGTGGTAGTTGGATATTAGCTGCTGGAGGTGGATGCTTTGAATGAAGTGAGGTGAGGGTGTCCGGAGTATCTGGAGCTACTGCATCGCTGGAGAAGAGGAGCCGGGAAGCTCCTCTGATATCACCATCGCTTATTTTATTTTCGACTTGTCTGAAAGTGTAGTCAATTTTGCGATTGTTTTGCTGCCGAAAGTATAATTTGGGGTCTAAAGGGTTATTATTTATGCAATTTTGTTTCAACCTTTGCGCAAGAGTACTACTTGAGTTTATTTCTTTCACTACATGCAGTACTCTGTACGGAAAGGTTAGAAGGTGTTCCCAGGCGACCTTCGAGTTTTCAGAAACCACTTTCTGTATGTCGGCAGATAATGTTCTAGCAACCATTACCCGTGCTGCGCGTGGTATCCGCTTCAGCACTGGCAATGACTGCTTTAACTCACCTAGCGTCCTCCAGAAAGGGGTATCGTCCGTACTTATTTCATCAGTTACGGGAGCTTGGGACCCACCAACTTCTTTGTGGGCCCTTCCGAGATGGATTTTTAGGCCCCTGTGTCCTTTAAAAAATTTAGCCTGGGAACATTTTGGGCATTGGATAAGGTTATCCAACGATGCAGATAAAATCGCTTCGCTTGAGGTCACAATCGGTGGTGCATTGCTTAGCATTAATTTAAAGTAAAATTAGAATTAAAAATAAAATAGAGGATTATGTACACATGTTCACTATCATAGTCATAATTTGGCTGTAAATAGAGATAGAAATTGAAAATCACTGATCACTGAGTCAATTTGGACTACCACTTGAAATACCAATGGGTCTTGGCTCTTTGCAGCTTGGGCAATAGGCGAGTGCGAAACAATATTCAGCATTCCCTGTACCTACCTCAGTATTTCTCACACTTATTACAGGTCGTGGGCACTGAGGTCTTCTCTTGTATAAACTTATTTCGGTTTCATGAGTATTAATGTGTTACTAATATTATTTATAAACGTTGTAAACAAACAATGTGACATGACATTCTTTTAGGTTATGTTTTTTTTCATGCACTTATAATGAAGGTCGTTATTAAATTTTAGAGAAACCAAATAAGGTAGCTTATAAATTTAAATCATAATTCGAGTCTGACATATTAGCTGTCATTATTACGGCCATCTTTCTTAATTATAATACACAGGATGATTTTTGGTCGTCAACGTTCCTGAAAACTACGGAATCTCCTCATCATCACAATCATTTCTCTCCATGGAAGCATACCTGGGCAGTGTCTGGTTTCCAAAATATTAGGGTCCAAAGTTGAGTAAATAGACTGCGTTTTTCTGCATAAATGCACATTGACGCGTGTAGCAAGATTTTTTTACGAGAAATAATTAATATCTATCTATGAACAAAAACTAGCATAAACACTGGACACCATAAATTTCGCTCGATCAAGTAATTTAAAAAAAATTACATCGTTTCCCAGCATTTTTTTGGCATAAACTTACTTTATTTGATGTATAGAGTATCTACCCTTCATTAAGGGTGGAAACGAAAAAACATCCCGTATAATAACAAAGACAAAGACCAGAGATAAAATAAAAGACAGATGTACTCGTAGATTTTTTAACAGTTTCCTTAAAATTTTTACTAACACCACATATCGCTAATTTGCGAAGAAGGTCGAAAGCCTTCTTCGAAAAATTCATATGTAAATACAAATATGTTTCAATATTTCCGTGAATTTTCATCATGTTGTTGAATTTGGCTATTCACCAAGGGCAATGGTGTTTTCCTGGACGCAAGTTCCTTGAATGCCTGTCAAGCAACTTGACAAATTGGGTCAGACTCATGCCGAATTTTCGTGACATCAGTGAATTGGAGGTGACGTCACACACTTCAGGTGGCAAGCTTACACATACACAGCTTACATGACTTGCGATTATATTCTTAAAGAATCTATAGATATTGACTTATTCCGAAGAATAGAAAATAACGTGATATACCTATTTGTTGAGTGAGTAATATCTTCCTATAACTTTCTTAGAGGCTTGAAGAGTGACTGTCGGTGGCTTTGCACGATCTTTATCGATTATCATTCACTTTCCTATACCAAGTTGCTGTTTTTGTGTGACTCAGCTGCCTGATGATCCTACGTTTCTTAGACTAGTTAGTTCGCATTTATTACTAGTATAATTAGTTTTTCACCCGATCAGCCGGATCTGCTATCGTTTTTTCATCGTGATGATCTCTCATTGAAACTTTATCAAAAAGTAGTGGCATAAGAGTGGCATAACGCCTTGCTAGCGAAAAAAATTGGCAACACACGAATACACACAAGCCACTTCCATTTCACTAAGTTTCAATAAGTGATAATCACTATGAACTATCAAAGAAGATGCTGATAGGCCTGCTAATCAGAGAGAAACCTAACATGTTTATTTATGCTTAACATAATAATATACTTACCAATTAAAATTTACCCAAAGATTAAGCTGTTTGGTACTAATGGGACTGTTAGTAGAGAAATAATGTTGCCATATTGTGAAATGCGTCAAAAAATTTATAAATGCATTATTCAAAATGTACATAACCTTATGAATCCATAGTCTGGAAAGTCCCTGCCATGACGCAAAAAGATTACGTCCTCAGATACATTCAGTCATCCCAGTTCTAATATTTAGCTTTGTCTTTTATTTGATCAATGTTTTAGGAGCAGGTTTGTTATCCAGTATGGAGCAGAAATAATTCTAAGCGTCTCTTTACGCGTTAGGTTCCTTAACATTTTGGCAACCCATCCGATCAATTCCGATCGCATTTGAGCACAAATATTTATTATTTGTTATGCATAAAAAAATCAATAAGGTTTATTAAATACGATATATTAAATACCCTTTGTTTATGCCGCGTTTATTTTGATTTCAATTTATACGAAACTCTAAATCTCCTGAACCTATGTAGTCTCGTTACCTATGAGACTTTTCTAAATATTGAATCTAGGTTTCAACATATATGTTGAAATCACGTCCTTATTTATCTTATATTGTGTGACTCTGGTGTGACAGAAACATATTTTGTAAACTCTACCTTCAAAGTTACACTACACTGTTATCTACCTAAATTGATTTTTGATAATTTTTATCAGGCACGAAACATACAACTATTTAGAATGACACGGAAACGTTTCCCGTTAGGTTCGGTACCGGTTAGTATTTGAGCCTGAAAAGCGGTTGTAGGCTCAACCTTGACCGCTTCGGAATGCAAAGCTGAGTTTATACCCTATACAGAATGTTTTTTCGTTACCACCCTTAACGAAAGGTACGTACTCTATACATCAAATAAAATAAGTTTATGCCAAAAAAAGCTGGGAAACGATGTAAATGTTTTGAAAAAAAAAAATTATTACTTGATCGGGCGAAATTTATACATAGTGTCCAGTGTTTATGCTAGTTTTTTCATAGACATATCGGTACCGTAGAGCGAAAAGTCACTAAGTAGGTTAAAACGTGTTATGAGTAATGGAGTTTTATTATTATTAATAGTATGTATGTATGTATATGTATGTGTTATATGTATATATATACTTGACTGTAAGGATGACTGTACGTACAAGACTCCACAGTCAAACTATAAAAATAGTTTTGTGGAGCTAAGACTATCATTATTTTGTAATCCTTTTATAACAATAAAAAAAAACTCCATTACTAAAAACACGTTTTAACTTACTTAGTGACTTTTCGCTCTACGGCGATGATATATTAATTATTTTTCGTGAAGAAATCTTGCTACGCGCGTCTATGTGAATTTATGCAGAAAAAAACAGTCTATTTACTCAACTTTGGACCCTAATATCTTGGGAATCAGACACTTTCCAAGTACGTTTCCATAGAAAAAAATTAGATGAGGAGATTCTGTAGCTTTCGGGAACATTGACGACCAAAAAAACATCCTGTATATGTATAAACCACGTGGACTATTGCGGAGCGCGGGGCTGGAAGTGCCCTTTTAATAAATCATTGTATAAAATGAATGAAATAAGTACCTACTATGACCGAAAGTTGGTTTATCCAAAGCATAATACGATAAAATTTAGTCTAGAAGTAGATTAGTAGTGGACTATAACCTTCATACCTCTGAAATCCGTTTCTACATCCGTATTCCGTTTTGTGGTCAACTCCTCCCATTCGTCATTCAAGAAACTTTTGTGCAATAGATTAAATTTTAACGCTTACTTTGCTATTTTACGCAGATGACTAAGAGATACAAGATAGATAACTATTTATTAGTTTTTTTGGTATAATCTAATGTTGTTAATATTTATGGACATCGGCTACTTGACGTCTATACCTACGACTCTCATTGGGAAATCCTATGCTAACTCGTCTTTTGTGATTTTGGATAAATAGGGAAAACGTGACTTTAGGTACCTGTCTATTTAAATATAAATACCAACCTTACAGTGTACCTATCTACCTACCTACCTACCTACCTACCTAACGACCGAATACTGAAACGTCCCTCAAATATCTAATGGCTGATTAAATATTTGAGTAGCTCTTAAAATCAAAATTCGTATTCTCAAACGTCAATGATATTAAGTTGTGCTCAAATTTCACTTAGTGTAAGACAGTATAAAACCCTTTAAACTTACTACAAAATATATCTAATTGCACAATCACAACATTAATAAACATCAAAGGCAGACGTGTTAACAAAAATATTATTATTATGAATCTCTTGATTGATGTAGCGTAAGGTGGTGGCAAACGTAAACTCATTCCACAAATAGTTCCAATTTTCTAGACACACGTAGAAATTAGCGCCGCCGTAGCGTTTATTACAGTATGTACGATTATGACATTGACACACTGTTTACGTTTAAAAATAGACCGAGATTAAAATGATTCGGCTGATTCATAATGCCAGCTATTTTTAGAACTAGCGGGTGATGAACGGACTGATAGATGGCAACGAAATTAGGACAAAAAATCTGCGATAATAATGTCAATGATATTATGCCATAATAACGGCCGATTTGTGTAGTAGGTAGGTACCCAGCCTACGACGCCGTAGGTCCTAGGGGTCTACTCTGAAATGCCGCTTTCGAATCTTTCGGTCCGACCGAAGCCCGACCGAATCGAAGCCTTTGACCTTACTACGAAATTGCTTCGGATTCATTCATCTGAGTTCACAACTCATTTGGAACCATAGAGAATAATTCACATTGACTAATATTATATATAAGCTTTCTATTATCTAGCCTTATACCTGTCAAATAGAGTTCGATCGGACCGAATGAAAAAACGACGCGAGTGATCCGATCGAAGGAAGTTCGTAGTAGGAAACACCTCGATATTCGGCCGATACTTCGTTTATCGTCACTTCAGAGTAGACCTCCTGGATTCGAATCCCGGTAGGTACAAACATTGATGTTTGTTTCCGAGTCGTGGATGTTTCTATACTTATCTATGTATATACCGTTGTTTAGTAGGTACCCACGACACAAGACCAGTACTAGTATTAAATAAATTACCGCGGTTTGCTCAAGCCCAGCCTGTCGTATTACAGTTTGTCTCGAGCGGTGAGCCCTGACGCGCCGCCTACGCAATGTTACATCAAGACCTACCTATCTACGTCACTCACGTGACACAATCTCATTACCGCATGTATAAGATTAGTGTAGGCAGGAAGGTAATGCAAAATCACATGACTAAGAGGTACCTAATTACAAACCAGTATCAATCAGGGTACATTGAAGTTCCTAGAAGTAGGAAAACATTTCTATATTGAACCTGCAGTCAGATTTTGGGACCAGATAAAGAATCTAAAGATAATGGTAACTTCCAAGTCAATCGAAATGTAAGTAGGTAGGTTAGTATTTCTGATTAGGTTACGAATACCTAAGCAGTTGATATCACTAACACCAATTTAATCAATTTAATCTAAAGCAAGTGTAGGTATCTCCCTAGTTCATATAGGTATACCTTCATGAAGGAAGTCACAAAGTACTTAACTTCTGAATAGTAATAGATAGACACGAAAAATAAGATAATGAAAGCAGAAGTATGTATAAAAAAAGTATTATTTTTTTTTATATTCACACATTTCACAACAAATTGACCTAATCCCACACTAAGATCCCTAAGGTCTTGTGTCGTGTGTACTAGGCAACGGTATATAAATACATAGATAAGTATATAAACATCCATGACTCGGAAACAAACATCGATATTCATCACATCACATCAATGTTTGCACCTACCGGGATTCGAACCCAGGACCTATGGCGTCGCAGGCAGGGCCACTACCAACTACACCAATCGGCCGTCAGGCTATTCAGTCAGAGTCACAATGCAAGATTTTTTATTAAGTACTTATCACGGTTTTCTTGTGACCTGCCCCTTTATTACCTAACTAGTAAAAGCAAAGCGATAGCGAAAATTGTACAAAAATCGATGATTGCTTGTCAAATTCGAATTACGTAAAACGAATTTCAAAAGAACTTTGACATTTCAAGGCGAATATTGTAAAACTTTCGCTATCGCTCTGCTTCGGCTCTGCTATTGCAAATTAGGTAATCAGAGGGAGGTTTCGCTTGTTCTACAATAGGTAGGTATACTAAACATGTACCTAAATATCCTTACCAAACCTTCAAATAATATGAACATTGCCGCTAGTATATTATAGTATTTACTGCTATTTTCATTTGAGACGATCGTTATATTTGCTGATGAAAACATCTAGGCGTAATCACTTATAAGTGTTGAAGACATTAATCATCAATTTACAATAATTATAATAGATATAAGACGGTTTTTCGGCAGGTATTTGGACAATTCATAAAGACGCAACTATGCGATTCTAGATTTCTTTTCTATATAAATTTCCAGGTTTAAAAACCCCTTGAATTCTTGGTTTCAGAGGGCCTATGCTTTTTTTTTATATGTTTCGTTCAACTTGTGATATAAGTTGAAACAGGCTAAAGTCTTGGACCATGCTGCCTCGTCTTCAGTCGTGATTTTCAAGAATATTCTTCAGTTTCAAATTCTTTAGAGAGGGCCTATGCGTTCTATGGGTAGTATTCGACACTTTTTGGCTGTAAACGTCAGAATAGACCCCATTTTAACTTATCACCTTTGGTAGGTACATACCTATTCTGCCGCACCAATTATAACCACTGTATGTAACATTTTTTCCAAAAATGAGTTTTTGGCATATTCGGAATCAGCAATAAAAGATCTATAAGTATAACTGACCCGTATTTAGAAATATTGTATATTCTAGAAATTACAATAAACATAAACACTGTAAGTGAGTTCCTTTTGGAAGACTTGCATGAAATAAGTACTTTAAGAGCAGTTGTTGCGCTTTTTATTATAAATATTATTGGCGAATCCTAAATATAAACGCAGCAAGGGCAGATAATCTAGTTATAATTGTGTTCCTATTTTTTGGTAAATGTGTATTACTACTTATATTCACCGTAACTACCTTATATGGTGGTAATATGTATTAATCACAATAATTTTAAACTAGTCATACTAGTGATAAACACCGTAATAGCACTTACTGTTGTTATTCTTAGCATGACATTGGTTTTCAAATAACGGGAACTACAAATTACTACAATAACTGACACTTAAAGTGTTTATAACTTGTGTTGAATAAAAAATATCTAATGTGCACTAAATATATAAACGTCATTGGTACTAACTATATGTTTATGTAGTAAATTATCTCTCCATTTTTACCGTATTTCTACGAATAAGACAAGCAAGTGTGGTAGATGCAGTAGTTATAACTAGCGAAAGTACCCCGCGCATGTTCATTCGTTCAAAAAAAATTCAGCTGTTCCATACATTTCAGTGCAGTAATTATTCGAGATTGTATGGAATCTTGTATTTTAGGCTTTATCTTATTTTATTTACACGAAATATACAACTTTGGTGCAGAAAAAATTGTAAAAAATTTGGAGAATATAATTATTCGGAATATTCCGGTGAAGAATTTCAGTGGTTTTCGCTTCAGAATCATGGGCTAAAGTTAGCATATTTTTCTGGCTGTCACTTACACTCTGTATATAAAACTTTTCCGTTTCTAACTGACAACGCCCAGACGAAACTACTCAGTGTAGGAAGCTGAAATTTGGCATGTATATTCCTTGGGGAGTGTAGGTGAGCAGTGTGTAGGATTGTAGGATTTTACAAAATTCTTACGGGAACGGGTAAAATAATTCCTTATAGAGCTCAAAATGTTATTTAAGCCCTTACTGACCAATGGGACCACTCCGAAGGCGTTCATTCGTTCGCGAGATCCCGTAGTAAACGTATCGTTATGCGCATATTGATTGTTCTTAACGCACTTCATACCAGCGTTTATCTACCCTCTTTACACACTGCATCACTCGTGTATAGTGATGGGGTAACTATCGATACCCATGGTGTCGACGGTCGCTGGAAGAGATGGATAGGTACCTAACTAAATCTACCTCCACCGAAAGTTTAGCAAGTAAACGACCAGCTGACAGTGATTCAAAATGGATGGATCCTAAGAGGCCGGCATATCGTAAAATAAACCTAAAGCCGCCAACATTAAAAGTGGCTAACAGTTTTGAAGCACTACCTGTCGATCACCAGGGCGATCAGATGTCCCAGCAGTATCGTGATGCCACAAAGACGTACAAACCCAAAGCAGGTCAGATACCCCCTATTATTATGGATATTTTACCAGAATGGACCCACGAACGCATAAAAGGTGTCATATCTGAGTATGCAAAAAGCTTCCATATTAAATATAAAGGCAAAAATAAAGTAGCCATATTTTGCTATGACTCATCGTGTCACCAATCACTAAAGGAAGGGCTTAAATCTAAATCTGTCTGCTTCCATACATATAGCCGAAAAGATGAAAGACTGCCTAAAGCTGTGGTGCGTGGGCTCCCTGCGACAGTAGAAAATATACTAGCTGATGAATTAGATGCACTTGGATTCAAAAATTCTATTATAACAAAGTTGAAGACCAAGAGTGACTCCACATTTCCTCCTTTCTTGGTGCAACTATCATCAGGGGCAGACATAGCAAAGTTCAAGCAAATTAAGTACCTTTGTCAGTGTGTAGTTGAAATACAACCTTTCAAGCCAAACAACTCCTCGGGTACTCAGTGCTTCAGGTGTCAGCGATTCGGGCATGCGGCAAGAAATTGTAACCTCCCCACTCGTTGTGTGAAATGTACTGAACAACACTCAACTCAAGATTGCCCCAAGAAAGACCGTGCACTTCCTGCCCGCTGTTGCAATTGCAACCTTGATCATCCAGCAAACTATCGACAGTGCGAAGTTAGACTTAAGTACTTGGACCAGGTGAAGCTCAAACGAGCACCGCAACTGAAAACTTTCGAAGAAAATAAACAGTTAAATAAATTCAGCTATACTAATGGTCGCTTATGGTCTTCAGTTGCCGCGGAACGTACAAGTGGGCACATCCCATCTCCACTTACAACACCAACTCCTGGTCTATTGAAAACTCCTCTTGCACCATCGACGAACAAGACCACAACCACTGATTCTGTAAAAAAATCCTCCAAAAATGATCCCACATCTGATTCTGCAACTTCCGAAATATTACAAATTCTAAACGTAATCAAGTCAATTAAAGATCAATTTAGTTCATGTTCATCGATGGTCGATAAAGTTATATTAGTGCTTAGTCATCTAGGTAAATATGTCTGAATTAGACAAGCTTAATGTTATGTTTTGGAATGCTGACGGCATTCGTAAAAAGTTTCTTGAGCTTTCATACTTGCTTCAAGAAATGTCTACAGATATCATAGCCATAAGCGAGACTAGACTATCACCTGAGTCTCACCTTGATACTCCTGGTTATCTTTGCTATCGTCAGGATAGACATAGTAGTGGGAGAGGCCAGGGAGTAGCCCTTTTAGTAAAACCTGAGGTTGAACATTCCCAAATTCGAGTTCCTGCGACCCAGAACATGGAGTCTGTTGCCATCCAGATTAGGGCCTTGGGTGGCAGCGTAGTTATAGTTTCAGCATACCAATCACCTAATCTTAATTTGGTTGTAAGCGATTTGGACAAATTGCTTAATCTGGGTTCCAAAGTGCTTATTCTTGGTGACTTTAATACCAAGCATACGCTTTGGAATTGTCCGGATACCAACAGTCATGGCAATAAACTATTCCAACACCTGATGTCCCACTGTTTTTCCATTCACGCTCCTGACAGCCCAACATTAATCCACTACACGGCAAAATCAAAGCCGTCTACACCTGATCTATGTATAGCCAAAAACGTTTATAGCCTGTCTAGTTTAACTACCATATCAGCCCTCAGCTCCAATCACCTGCCAGTGGCTTTCTCCCTAAATGAGAGTATCTCACGTACCAACATAGTTAGATTCAATTATCATAACATTGATTGGAATAATGTTCGCGCCTATATAGATAGTCGTGTAGTGCTCACCGCAAAAGTCTTAAAGACAACAGCTGAAATTGACACAGCCGTCCAAGAATTCTGCGAGATTCTCACTCATACCCGTGATATATTTGTTCCAATTAGTCAAACTAACTCAACTCTCCGTTTTCCACGGTTTATCAAGAAGCTTATTAAAGATAAGAATCGTCTTCGTAGGCGTCTCCGGCGAGAATGTAATATTGAAGTTCGTAGAAGCCTCCTAACTTCCAGTAATAAGTTACAAGCTCGTATAAAAAACGCGATAAAGTGCCATAATGATCATACCTGGCACAAAAAAACTGAGCGCGGTTGATAATCCAAGTTCAGACATCTGGAGACTGGTGAAATCAGTCACAAATTCCCGCAAAACTTCTATTATTCCATCCCTGCAGATGGCAGATGGTACATTATCTGATGACAGCGTCGAGCAATGCAATACTCTAGCTAACTCATTTCAGGAAAATATGTTATTAACATCTAGTTGGTCCAATTCCGAAATTGAAAAGCAAGTGATGTCGTCACTTGAACTACTTCAAAACTCTCTGTCAGGTGAACGGATTGAGCTAGTACATCCTAACGAAATCTGGAAACACATCCGTTCCTTTAAGTGTCGTAAGTCACCAGGTCCAGATAACATTCATAATATTTTCCTGAAAAATCTATCACAGAAAAGTGTTGTTCTCCTAACTAGAATCTTTAACGATTGTCTCCGTCTAAATTATTTTCCATCTCATTGGAAGGTGGCTAAAGTAATAGCGGTCAAAAAACCCGGGAAGGATGAGTCTGTTCCCACGAGTTACAGACCAATTAGCCTTCTTCCAAGCCTGGGTAAGCTCTTCGAACGTCTGATTTTGAGGAGGTTGTCTAAGTTTACTGACAATCTGCTTATCAGTGAACAGTTTGGGGTTTGCAGGCAACATTCAACAGTCCAACAGCTTGCGCGCGTTACTGAGCACGTTGCCCACAACCTAAACCTGTTTTGTTCAACTGGTATGATACTTCTAGACATCGAAAAAGCTTTTGATTCGGTCTGGCATAGTGGGCTCCTACATAAGTTAATAGTTCTCGGGATGCCTCTGAGTATTGTCAAACTGCTCCAGTCGTATCTCCAGGGGCGCACCTACAGAGTTCATATAGGAAATGTGAAGTCCGATGAGCATGTTGTCCCAGCAGGGATCCCTCAGGGATCTATTCTTGGACCGTATCTATTTCTCCTATATTTAAACGATATCCCGAGGCAACCACGTACACACCTGGCGTGCTTTGCTGACGACACTGCGACCTTCACTTCTGATAAGGATAGCGACCTCATTGTTAGTCGTCTCCAGCTCTCTGTGGACGTTCTCCATGACTACTTCAGCAAATGGAAACTCAAACTAAATGCGTCCAAAACAGAAGCTATCTTATTTACGCGAGCAAGATCAACACCGAACAGAAAAATAACTATAGATGGTCACATTGTGCCCTGGAAAGCATCGGTTAAATACCTTGGGATTGTTTTTGACCCCAAAGTAAATTGGACACACCAAGTGAACGCCCTCCGTATAAAAGGTATAAAACAAATTAATGCTTTGAGTCCAGTCCTTAATAGGAAATCGATTTTGAGTCCCCACACTAAACTAAGAATATATACAGCATTGGTAAGGCCGTGCATCACTTACGCGGCTCCAGTATGGAGCAGTACTTGCAATACCAACTTTGAAAAATTGCAAGTAGTTCAAAACAAAGCCATAAAATTGGCATTTGATACCCCCTTGTACACTAACCTGTGCAATCTGCACGATATAATTAATCTGCCAACTATAAAATCCTTCGTACTCAAACTGGCTTATAAGTTTTACTTACAAACAAACCCCAATCACCCAAATAGTCTAGTCTCGGCTATCGGTGCAACAAGATATTGTAACTTACCATATATCGATAAGTACAAGACGTACCGATTACCCCATCACTACGTCCTCAATGCAAAGTCCGTTGACCGGGCCAATTGTAATTCTACCCACTAGATGATTTTTAATTATGTGTTTTTGTTAATTGCTAATATTTAATTTAACTATACTTTAATCTTAATTATCTACAACAGTTTACCAGTGTTTATAACAAGTGCAGTAATAGTTCGTATTATGAACGTTATATTATATATATTAATAAATAGTTCTCTTAAAAACGTGTGACGAGCGAGTTGTACGTAGGTATGTAAATCATTGTACTATTATTTGCTATCTGCATATTTACTATCATACTTATATATTATTTAATAGTTTTTAGGAAGTGTATAGCTTGAAAAAAACAATGTAACTACCTTTCTGTACATACTAGACTGTGTTTATGTAATGTCACATACTTTTGTTTTTTAATGTATCAATAAAGAATTTTAAAAATAAAAAAAAAATAAAAATAATAATAAATACTCCGAAGGCGTGGAGCAGAGGCTCCGTAAGCTCCTCAAAAACTACAGGCCCATCACAATTCTGAGCCACGTCTATAAGCTGTTCTCGAGAGTCAAGAATTAAGATTTGATGCCTAACCGGGATTGGCCCACCACTCATTCCAAGATTTGATGCCTGTCGACTCCATTGACACCTGATGTCTTGGAATTCTTGCAGCGATGTCAAATCGACTGGCGATATGTGGAGGTGCTTAGATGGCACTAGAAATATCTACGAAATGGCAACGATGTGCGTTCAAGTCCAAACCAACAAAAAGGACCGATCCAACTACTCCAAAGTGTAAGACAGGGTGACCTCATATGAAACTGCACCAACGCCACGGAGGATATTTTTAAGATGCTACAGTGGGAATTGACGTCAACAGTGAATATCACACAAATCTCCGACTTATCGACGATATAATCTGAATGGCTGATCGCTGCAGCACCTGCATAATATAAAATATATTACTGCGTAAAATATTCACGGTTGATGTTGATACCTAGGCCATGCCACGCATCTTGAATACGTGCTCCATCGCGTTGGTGATGAGTTTCGGGGATGTGACATCACCCTGTATTTCATCTAGAATCAGTTCTGCTTGATTGAATTGGACTTGAATGGACATCGTTGCCATTTCGTAGATATTTCTCAGAATCTCCACATACCGTTAGTCTATTTGTCATCGCTGCAAGAACTGCAGGTTTCAATAAAATCGAAGGGTTCTTCGTGGTCCACAAAAGCCATATACAGCGGTTGGTTAGTCTCCTATTGACTTCTGCATAACCTGCCGTACAGTATGGATTTGGCCCACAGTGCTAAAGCCTTTGCGAAACCCGGTCCGTTCCACCACCACCGGGCTAAAAGGCTGCAAATCTTAATGCCAAACGATTCGTCACGATTCTTGAGAATAGATTATTGACGTGGCTCAGAAGTGTGATTGGCCTATAGTTTTTAAAGAGCGTTTTGTCTCCCTTCTTGAAAAACAATGCCACTATACCAGCCTCTGGTCCATGCCTTTAGGGTAGTCTCACTGACCATTACGAAGTAAAATAACCTTTTCTTTCAGCTCTTCAAGGACTGGTTTTTCCCCAGCCTTAAGGAGGTCAGATGCCACCCTGTCTTTCCCTTGACTTGTCTGAGAGCCGCCCCGATTTCATTTCATCTATATCTACGTCCGGGAGATCGTCCGTAAAATGGGAGTGGAGTGGAGCTCTGGGGTCCATAAAGTCCTCAATTTCAGCGAAAATCTCTGGAACCGATGGGACGGTTTGGCCATTCGAGGTTCTAAGCTTTGTCAGGTGACTCCTTCCCAGTGTCTGGGTAAAGACTTTCGATACCCGATTTTCCTCAATCAGTCCCTTAACGAGGCGAGTGTTTCAGCTTCGGAGGTGGCGTATGTTGAGCGACTAAGTAGCATCAGTCCCAAGGTCTCGCTAGAAAGTTTGGACTTCTTATCTGGTCGACTCGAAAGTGCCTCGTTCTCATACAACCCTAATTATTCCATATAACTCCTCGTCAACACTTGCCGGGGTCTCCAGGGCGGCAAATTGATTTTTTCTTTTCCAGTTGGAATGTATCATGTCCTGCTTGTGGCAAATTGCTGACGGAGAACTGTCCTTACCATGCGACTCCTTTCAAGCTTGAAGTTGATATTATCATATTATCTTATGCGTAGAACTGAAACTCATACCTACTCATTTGAGGTGTCAATAGACAGGTCTTTAAAAAAAGAAAATGGAGGTTCCCCAAACCATTATTTCTCATATTTAACTACAAGCTACACTTCTAACCTGGTAAAATGTGTCCCCACTCAGACTTTTGATTTATGCGAATCAAATCAAAAACCTAGGGGTCATATTTGACAGCACTGTCATGGACAGTTCAGGTTGGCGAGGTAAGTAGGAGGGTGCACTCATCCTTTCATTCGCTTAAGCGTCTTCAGAACTTTCTGCATTTTAAAACTAAAATAAGTCTTGCCCAGACCCTTATTCTCTCTGTTATTGATTATGTGGATGTTTGCTATCTCGATGCCAATGAGGAGCTGTTAAATAAACTCGAACGTCTACAGAATTTTGGTATCCGATTTATATACGGACTACGTAAATTTGATCACGTATCTCACTTTCGTAAAGAGTTAAAATGGCTCCCGATGCATTTTCACCGGAATACTCATTTATTAACACTCTTTTTTAAGATTTTAAATTATCGCCTTTCTCCATTATATCTCAGTGAGCGTTTTGAATATCTCTTTTCAAGAGATCGGCCTCACCGATCCAATACGGCATCACTGCTGCAAACTCCCCGATTTAATTCTGGGGCTTTTGGGTATTCTTTCTCGGTTCAGGCGGTTAAGCTCTGGAATGAATTACCCCATACGGTTAGAGATTGTCGCACTGTTGGCACATTTAAGAAAAAGCTGAAGGATTACTGCCTGTCCATTATTTGAATATGCTGTCATTTATTTCTCTCATTTTTTTTATATGTATTTATGTAGTTTTGTAGAATTAGTTTAATTGCACATGTTACGCTGTATTTGTTAACAATTTCTCTTTACTTACTTGGCTTGCTGGAAGAGATTTCTTGTAGAGATAAGCTTGCCATTGTACATGCATCTCTTCTTTTATGTTGTATGCCATATTTCTTTTGTGTATGTGCAATAAAGAATAAGAATATTTTTGATTATGTAATTTAATATAGGTACCTAGTAATTACCTAATTCGTAGTATGTCAGCTTATTATTGCTACCGCGCGTCTGTATGGGAGGTAAATAAGCGTTAATGTACCCACTTGCCTTTTAGTTTTGGTAAGGTTAGATTCAGAACAAAAATTTTACACATACCTCTACTAGTCATAAATAGCGTATGTACGCTAGTTAGTTTTGTTATGGTTAGTACAATTTTGGATAATACTATACCTAATAATACTAATAAACGCATTATCTGCGATTGCTAGAGATGACAGCCGTAACTACTGTACTTACGGTACTTATGCTTAGGATACTAAATCGAGTTTGAGATACCTTTACTAATGATATTAAGTTTTTTAAGAAATATTAATAGAATCCAGCACAAAACTGAAAAAAAATTAATACCAGTATAAAAATAATCTTAATGTCCGACAGAAAAACTAATTTGTGAAGCTGTATCTCAAATAGTTTTTCCGTGGTAACAAAAAAACAAAAAAAAACTTTGAACGCGATTTTCTCAGCTTTATGTTCGATGCAGTTACGGTGGTTATAGTTAACGCGGCAGTATTATAGGTGTACCTTTTCTTTATTAGTCTAATGTAGGTTCTTATTATATCCTAAAAGGTTGTTTTAAATTTTTTTGTAATATTCATTGTAAGTAATAAAAATACAGTTTATAAAAATGTATACCTACATCACCCATAATTCTCTATTTGTAAAATGCATCTAATGGGGATACTTCCCCAATTTTATTTAGAAACGAGCTTTTAAGTTATATTTATTACTTTATTTTTGTAGTGAACCTCTATTAAAATATAAAAATTATCATTTTATTGTAGTTTTAATTTATAATAATAATATTTTTTTTTTTAATAATAATAATTTATTTATTGGACAAAACACAGGCATACATTTATGGGGTGCCTTGGTTTCCACACTAGGATTCCCTGTGTCGTGAAAACCAGGCTCTTCTATTGATTCTACAATTTTGTGCGCAAAACCAAGGTTCTCAGTAGAAGATAGTAAAATAAAATAATATTAAAACAATTAAAATTAATGATACATAGGTTATTAAATTGGTACTGGATTATACAAAAAACATGCAAAATCACAAACATTTTTAATACTAATTAGGTGAAATAACAAATAATTAAAGGTTTTGTGAGAAAGTGTGTGTTTGCGTGTATATATGTGCGAGCGTGTGTATGCATTTCAACATTTTTAGGCGCCGCTGAAGCCTACGTAGAAGCATTAGCGAAATTCAGGCCACTGCCCAGTCATTGCATGCGTTGCAAAAGTTTTTCAGTGCTGGAGTAATCCATCGCCATCAGCCATGTCTTTAGGTTACTTTTACACGAGTGCCTGGACATTGACATGATCTTCAGCGACATTTCCGCCTTTGTGTATAGTAGTAGGGTTAGGCTGGCAGTTTGGACAAGCAACTTATGCTTACGACAATAGTTTGCAAAAATAATAATATAGTATTGCCTGTAAAAGAAGTATACAACACAAATAGTATTTTTTCGTTACGCAGATGTATGTTTTGCAATAATTTTAAAATATCGCGATCCACCTTAGGTTTAGTATATATATAAAAAAGTGAGAAATTATTTTACAATTATTACCCGTTTTGTTGAATAACTCGAGCTTTACTTTTGATGTAAAAATGAGGATAGTTTTATAAAATGTATGTCGGTGTATGGATATTTTGTATAACTTTTAGTGGCAACACTGCCTGCTTGGTTACACGTCAAATAAGAAATGGTTGGATTTGGTTACGGATTTTGCATTGATAAAAAATGATAATTTTACTAGTGAAAACGGTTTAATTATTATATATTAAGAAGTGTTACAAATTACATATTTACCGTGGATGTAAAGAAGACATATTTATTTATTAGAAGACTGTAATAACTAATGTTTTAGTAGGCTAAGCTTATCATAAAAATGGGTAAGATTTTTATACGCCTATAAAATTTTAACATAAGTGTTTTAGGACATTATAATTCGGTTATTTAATGATTATTTGCAGGTGGATTGTTCAGTTACTTTAGGGGGCTGCTTGGTGCTCGGGAAATGAGGATTTTGATCCTGGGTTTGGACGGCGCCGGGAAAACCACGATTCTCTATAAACTGCAAGTTGGGGAGGTGGTGACCACTATACCGACTATAGGGTTTAATGTAGAGCAAGTTACGTACAAAAACTTTAAATTTCAAGTTTGGGATCTTGGAGGACAGACAAGTATTAGGTAAGCTTAATATTGCAACATACTGTTGAGGTTATGTCCTGTTGTGGCTATTGTCTTAATAAACAAACAAAAGTAACCCAGTTCAACAATTTACTATGCAATGTATTGCATATAGATTAGGTATATTTTGAAACGGATGTAAAATTACTACATAACAGGTTTTTATTGCTCAATCATTTTGGTTACTAACATAAAAAAATACTACAATATCCAACATGCAGCTATTCTGCTTAACCAAGGGGCTTTCACTTACTTTTTAATAATAATAATAACAGCCTTCTGTTCATTTCAATATATAATATTTGCAGTTTATGCACTTATAGAATACATTGATGGACTTTTTTTCTTTCCAGGCCTTACTGGCGATGTTACTATGGCAACACAGATGCTATAATATATGTTGTGGATTCAGCAGATCGAGATCGAATAGGAATATCTAAAGATGAGCTTGTGCATATGTTAAGGGTAAGTAAATAACACATTTGCTGCCAGCAGACTTTCTAAGGTATCAGATCAACGCCTAATACGAGGACGCAAATAAGCATCAGCAGCAAGTCAAGAAGATGCAAATATGCAGTTGCTGGCACTGAATGTGTTAAGAAACCTAGCTCCACCTGAGATCCTAGTACAAAGATGTTTCAGATTTAACAAACTTAGGTAGGTAAACCTAAGTTATTCAGGGTTAACTTTTTTTGCAAAGGCAGGGTCACTGATGCCTTGTTTCTCACATGTTATCAAACTGGTGATTTAACTATTTAATTGTAAGTTAAGTATTCAATCCTCGATATTGCAAAACTGGTGTATATACTTGAAACCATAATTCGAGAGACTAGTTTAACAGTTCATTTTGCACAAGTGTTGCCATGGTCAGCCCAATGCTGTTCATATCAATATTTAAGAAATACAGATTGGTATTTTATGTATATATTTTTTATTTAAACAATCAAATTGTTAATTTATTTACTGTGCAAGGTATAATGTTACAATACAATTTTTTTTAAATGGTTGTTTCTATTTTTGGTGTTCGTAATATTAATTTTATTAGCATCACTTTTACGGAATGTTTTTGCAATTTGTACAACAGTATTTGGGTTCCAGCATGAGCACTTATTCTTCATTGAAGTTAAAACTAACTATAATATGAAATTTTGTCAATTCATACAGTGATGTCTTATTTGATTATAATCATATCGACAATTATCGATATTGACTATAACTTCACTATTTAATTTCATCTAATGTTGCTAACCTTTAATCTGTCACTTACTTGTCAAATTAGTCTCTCGAATTATGGTTTTTAGTATAGATGTTTTTTGCACAGTATTCTACCATTTCAGGCATAAGCATATTATGTGTTTGTAATCATTCTCTTTATAAAATTGTAGGAGGAAGAGCTAGCAAATGCAATCCTGGTGGTATTAGCAAATAAACAAGACATGGCAGGTTGTCTGACGGTGGCGGAGGTGCACCAAGCGTTGGGACTGGATGCTCTCCGAGACAGAACATTCCAAATATTCAAGACCTCAGCTGTGAGAGGGGAAGGCCTAGACCAGGCCATGGACTGGCTATCTAACGCGTTGCAAGCTAGGAAATAACGACTATAGTGTGATATGGTAAGATATGTGAATATACAGGGTTTTACTAAAATACGTCAGCTGCATCTCTTTCTATGCATAATTATCTTAGGGGTGTTCTTCAGGCAATATGCTAGCAACTTGTTACTGATAAATTTTACTACCCATTTAAAGTTTTGACAGCTTTGTGTACATGGTCTAACAGAAAGGGTATGTTAAGCGTAAAGCTATGTAAATAGCCCACTATACAGGGTGTAACAGAAAGGGTATGTTAAGCGAAAAGCTATGTAAATAGCCCACTATACAGAACCTATTTCCAAAATTTCAGACTCAAATTCACATTTATATTTTTCCGAATAGTATGAAGAATTCCGAAACAACTCAGGAAAGTCCATACAATCTTGGAAAATAAAAATGTGATTTCGAGTCTCAAATTTTGGAAATAGGATCTCTATAGTGGGCTATTTACATAGCTCTTCGCTTAACATACCCTTTCTGTTACACCCTGTATAGATCCTATTTCCAAAATTTGAGACTAAATCACATTTTTATTTTTCAAGATTGTATGGACATTCCTGAGTTGTTTCGGAATTCTTCATACTATCTGGAAAAATAAAAATGGGAATATGAGTCTGAAATATTTTTTGGAAATAGGTTCTCTATAGTGGGCTATTTACATAGCTTTTCGCTTAACGTACCCCTTTTGTTACACCCTGTATATTATAAATGTATTACATAATATTCTGTAAACAAATCATCCAGATGCTTGGTATTAGAGATTTTAAACATAATTTTGTAATTTTAAGCAAACATGCTTATACATACGTATCATATAATCACGCCTTTATCCCTTACGGGTAGGGTTGCCAACTCTCGAAAGGACCAACCCCGGGAGAATTGTATGTTTAAGGGGGTTAGGCGCTGTGACAGACAACGCCGAATGCACAACGTCAACGGCAAGGCTCGACGGTATAACAGCCCCCTGATTACGTAAATAGCAAAGCCGAAGCGATAGCGAAAATTGTACAATATTCGCCTTGAAATGTCAAAGTTCCTTTATAATTCATTTTACGTAATACGACAAGCAATCAACGATTTTTGTACAATTTTCGGTATCGCTTTGCTTTTGCTAGTTAGGTAATAAGGGGGCAGGTCAAGGGCGGATCCAGCTTTGGCGCCAGGAGGGGGTCACATAGTCGTGGTCAAGTCAAGAACTTATAATTTAATTTTGATAACAATAGATACAAGTAAAAAGTAGGTATTTTATTAATGTACGTAAGTACTGTACTCAAAAATATTTATTCTATATTGTACACTTGAAAAACTTAACTGCAGAAAAAACAGCCTATGTGTTAATCCAGGGTGTCAGCTAACTCCATACAAAATGTTATTAAAGTCGCTCCATCCGTTTGTAGACGTGAAGAAGTAAGAAACATACACACTCAAAAATTTTCGCCTTTAAAATAGTGTAATAAGTAGTCGCCGGCATTAAATGTGTAAAAAATGTACAAAGAAAATATTATAGCGCGAGCGTAGCGAGCGCGATATTTTTAGTTTTTTTTTAGCACACTGTTGCCTTTTTTATATGAGGGGTATAGAAGCAAAAACGCCTCTGTCCATATGGAGTCCATATGGACAGAGGCGTTTTTGCCTATATACCCCTCATATATTAAATTAATTAAATATTAAAGGTATATAGTTACATAAAATCTGTATGGTGTCAAAATATATAAATAAAATCATTATGTTCAATTAGTCGTCCATCTAAGTCCTGGAACCAGCTCAGGGGGGGTCATGACCCCCATGACCCCCCCCCTGGATCCGCCGTTGGGGCAGGTGTCGACCGGCAGCGAAGCGGCGCGCAATAAATTTTTAGAAAAACCGGAGCAATTATTGCTCTCCGGGAGGTTGGGAGGTTAACCATTATTACCGGAGTCTCCCGGGCAATCCAGGAGGGTTGGGAACCCTACATACGGGGTAGGCAGAGCACCAAGGGCCAATAGAACCACATGGTGCCACTTCTGACCAATTTTGAGGGTAAAGTTGAGGTGTACAAGTTCGATTAGTAGTGACAGGTGGTCAGCCCATCGCCAACAAAACACCAAGACCATCTTGTCCCTCTACTGACTTGTACAGTGTGTCCGGGAAAAGAAGCAGCTGTAGTATTTATATGTTACATGCTTATATCTTTCCAATTTATGACCTTAGTACTGCTTTTTCCCGCCAAATCCTTGGCAATATGAGTTTAGAAAGAAACCATATTGCGTAAATAATGGGATAAAGGCAGCAAAATGATGAAAAGGACGGCCGATTGGTCTAGTAGGTAGTGACCCTGCCTGCGACGCCATAGGTCCTGGGTTCGAATCCCGGTAGGTGCAAACATTGATATGATGAATATCAATGTTTGTTTCCGAGTCATGGATGTTTATATATTTATCTATGTATTTATATACCGTTGCTTAGTACCCACGACACAAGACCTTAGGGATCTTAATGTGGGACTAGGTTAATGTGTTGTGTAGTGTGTGAATATTATAAAATGATAAGTATGGCTTTAATCCAGTATTTCAATCTCAATTTCAGGTACCAGTTCAAAGAAAGAGTTTAAGCGACACATTGGCTAGATGGAAGGGCGCAAAAGTTAATATTAATAGTCACTCTAACGCCACTAGGATAAGTATTTAGCCATCGTCGAAATGAGCTTCACTGTAACTACAATTGGCCACATTTTAGTATATGCTAAAGTTTTATCATGGAAAGCTAGAGTGCCCTAGGTAGGGTCATATGTACGAAAAACCAAGCCCCCTTTATGTTGTCCACATATAAAAAGTAAGACACTATATCAAAGACGCAAAGAAACATCTAGGAAACTAGCTTTAGAGGCAATACACTTGCATTAGGGGTAGGACACAACATGAAAAAAGGTCTTTTTTGAAGATTAGCCTCTTTTACTGAGCCAGCTTTTCAAATGAGGCATTCAGTGTATCGTAGATGCTAGACGATAGCTTTACTTTTCTTGTCATAGTACTCATCTTCTTCTACCTTCTATACATATAATAAAAATGTAACGGATCGCTGTCTGTACATGGAAGATATATGAGAAAAAATATAGGAGACCTTTATCAATGCAATAGTACTCAAAGTAATGATTTTTGGAATGTTTGTCTGTGCGTTTGTGCACGCTGATCTCAGAAACGGCTGAACCGATTTTGATGCAGTTTTCAGTAATATATTGTGACAGGTCCCACTTAACATATCGGCTATTTTTTATCCCGGATAATTTCGACATTTTGTTTTTTCTGTAGTCCACGCGGACGGAGTCGCGGGCGTCCACTAGTTTGAGAAATACTACAATACAAAAAGTCCATCTGCTGTTTCATTTTGACTTTATCTGCGGGACAAATGAACCGCCTCCTGTCCTGAACACTACACTCAGCAATTTGTTTATCTACAAATAGACAAGGTTAGACTTTCGTGATAGAAAGAGGATCACTCTTGGTGTATCTACTCGTACACTCTAAAGCAGCACTGCAATTTAAGTTAAGTAGTATTTTCTATTTTTTAAAGGGCATCTTCTGTACCTATGTTTCTGTACCTAAGTATTCAGCCTGTGGTTCTAGTTAAGACAGTATTTGCGTTGTAGGTTAATTTGATATTGTATTAATTTACTAATATGACAGTTAATTTGTATTTTTCTGTCTTTTTCATTGGAAAGGTATACAAAATACACTTTAGAAGCTATCACTTGTAATCACTAGATTTAAACTTTAGCTCTATATTCTTCTTCCATAATTGTTTAGTTTCTTAATCCTCCCTGTATCTCTATCTCTCTCGCTCATGTAACATTGTGCGTTCTGTTCTATTATAATTTTAATAATAAGCCTCAATCAATGAGGTTTTATTTTCTTAAGAGGAGCCTTCTCTAACACAGTTTTTGATCTTTAAATATATGAGCTTTGTCCGCTATTTATTTAGTATGCGCCGAGCTCTGCATGACCATAGACGTGCTTATGTTTGAGTTTTAAAGAAGTTAAATAAATGAAACATGCCTCCGTGTGATGTAAAAAATCTTTTAGAATGTGTAATAAAAGCTTAGGGATTACATTTCACAGGTAACTTATATTTATTTATCATTTAAATCATAATTCGAGTCCTACATATGAGCTGTAAATCCTAGATTTAGCTATGTATTTGGTATAAATTGGCTTAAAGTTATTTAGACTTAGCCAACCTGTCTGTACTTATTTGACATGAAAAATTGTTTTCATACCTTTGTCCCTTTCTATCGGTAACGTGGGCTATTTGCTAGCGCGAGTAGAAAGTATGCCTCGACAGGTTCACGTGAAATTAATATTTTATATCATAATAAAATTATGTTATTAGAATTAAATTAATATATTTTTTTAATTAGTATTCCTTATTATTAATTTGTACATCATAAATTTATGCCATTTATTGTACAGCCGATTTCTGGTACTGCGGATGCAAAAGATAATTGTGAACCTAATGGCTATCATAATAAAGTTGCCATTTTGGATGCAGTGTCGATGCTTACTATACAAACTGTATTGTCGGCTCAACACATACTCTCTAAATAATACAGGGTGTAACAAAAGGGGTATGTTAAGCGAAAAGCTATGTAAATACCCCACTAAAAGAAACCTATCCACAAAATTTCAGACTCGAAATCACATGTTTATTTTTCCAGATAGTATGAAAAGAATTCAAGAATGTTCATACAATCTTGAAAAATAAACATGTGATTTCGAGTGTCAAATTTTGAAATAGGTTCTCTATAGTGGGCTATTTACATAGCTTTTCGCTTAACATACCCTTTCTGTTACACCCTGTATAGATGAGGCATTATTAAGATGGAGTCCATTTTATAGAATACCTCCTACGCCTGATTTCGGAACTAAGATTTTTTGAATGACAGATAATGTAGACACCTCAGAACAATGACTAAAGCATAGAAAGAGCTTTATGACTTTAAAAGCGTATCTTGTCTTAGACATTATACGGTAAAATACGATGAACAAAGATATAGACAAAAACTTGACACGTTATGTAGCTTTTTAACTTAGTATCATGTACGAAAGGTAGCCAAGGAACAAAGGAAAGGTAACCAAATTGACGTTTGCTTTGTGGTACGTTTTGCATTTTGAGCAACCTACATCTGTCTCTTTCTAATGCAGTTATGAGCGTATAAAAAACAGCGACGACGATATTAGTCAAAATTCAGTTACTTCTATGCTTTAGTCATTGTTCTGAGGTAGACACATAGTAACTAGCGCCATCATCCAAAGGAACTATTTGGCGAAACGCACTGTGATGATGCTGATCTCCGACCGTATTTCGGCCAAGGCGACCAATCTCTAGAGATTGGCCAGGTACGCAGGAGATTTTATAGTGCACAAGTGTGTGCGCAAACACAGATGCACTCTCCATTCCGTTACTCTCATAGTCCGATGGGACGGAAAGCAGACACGACCGGAGAGAGATCAGGCGCAGGACCAACGGTTTTACGTGCTTCCCGAGGCACGAGCTAAGTGACAATTTTACAACATTAAGTTCTGTACATTAAATAAATTCATTGATACAGGCCCGTGACTGGGATGGAACTTACGCCTCCCGCTTGGAAGGTGCACGTCTTAACCACTGGGCTATCAACGCACTGTACCTTTTCATCGGTGATGTGGTGCTATGAATTTGATTGGTGGATCGAGGATCTTACGCATGCGTAGCAAAGTGGCATAGCACATCTCTGGTGGAAAGGCAGCTTTACTAGAGTGAGTTTCACCATTATACTTCCGATGGATGGCACTAGTTACTATCTGTATGAAAACATTTTCTGATTCACTGCATATAAAAATATTAGTTCCGAAAAAAGGCGTAGCAGCTATTTTATGAAACGGACTTCACCGCTGCGCTGTTTTTTCTCGCCTCAACAACGCGGGATTTACAATTTTGATACTAACGAATAACCATAATATTGAATTGTATCAGGCGTCACAATTCGGAAGTTCAAATCTCTTGTGTTGGCGAAACATATGTCGATTAAAATTTTAATTGGTTTTCGGATTAGCAGCTATGTATTTATGGTTGCATGCTAGGTGCTTGGATCTGGCTTCTCGTTGCGACTGTAGTGTCTTGTGTTCGTGATCATGAGTAGGCAGATCCGAGGGTCAGCGGAGGGTATAGGGCCCGGTGGCGGGCGATCCCTCAATGGAGAAACCATAATATGCTATGAACTTCGACGGTGGTTTATTAATGAATTGTACTGTAGTAGGTTAGCGTGCAGACGACGGATGTACCTATAGATAAGTTATTATAATTTAGTAATTAATATATATTTTGTATCAGTACAGTTTCGTCGAACTATAATTTTATTTATATTGCGGTAAGAATGTTGTTCTAAATACATTATCATGTATTTATTTGAATTTTTGTATTGTTTTATTTATAACTTAAATACTTTGAAGCTTTCTGGAAGCGATTGGGCAATCTTGCTCTACGAGGGATGCAAAAATATCCTTATTTACAGCATGAGGATGTACCTCGATTGAAATCCAATTTTCTGTGAACTCCAAACCTCTCAGAGCTTTTGCGTCGGATGTGTTTAGTTACAAAAGAACACTTTTATTGTTTGGAATTTATTATCTTACAATATTTTACATGATTTTACACCATACATTTTTCAATAATTTTAAACAGTGAAGTAAGATACCTACATGAATAAAGTGCCTACGTACGCACAGATAAAGTACACAGTCTAAACCAGCTGGAAATAAAATTCGACAATAAGTACATTAGTCATTAAAATAAAATGTGAGGAAAATAATTATTATGCATGATAACTTATACCTACCCATAATAAAATTATGTGACTGACTGAGGCATACAAAACACATAACATCTGCTTAATCTTATTGCTGAAACAGTTTTCAAGTTGATTTGGAATAGGGCATCAAGTGACAGGAAATGCAAAGCTCTTGTAAGGGCGAAAACTGGATGTCCGCGATTTGCGGGGCGACGCGGGCGGGAGTGGGCGTGGCTCGTTGCTCGGACGCCGCTCCCCGCGCCGCTGCCATCTAGTTCCCTTGAATAAGAATCTATGTGTTTATCGTACCGCTCCTGCCCCGCTGCCGCCGTCGCCCCGCTAATCGCAGAAATCCAGTTTTCGGCCTAAAGGGAAATAAATTGGGAATTTAAGTACCTATACCTACTATAGAACTACTTTAGGTACTTCCTGTGTATTTGTATCTATGTTTTCATTTTCCCGGAACACGTCTGGGGCTTCTCTTAGCGTCAATCAGGAACATATAGAGCAAGCCCACCAGAGTCATTGCCATCACTGCGATGACCACGATACATGACCATGAGTTGTCGACAGCAACTGGTCTCGTCTGGCAGCAACTGGTTTGTGCACAGCGATTCCCTGTGTTACAGGAAAGGAGAAAAGCGGTGAGCCTATTGGTTAAGACATGCGCCTTTTAGTCGGATGCCGTGAGTTCGAGTGACATGAATGGGTCATGGGCCTGTACCATAAATTTATTTCATGTACGGATATTCAAAAAATTGTCACTTAGCTATACCCGAGGATGCCCGTCAGGCAGGCAGCCGGCCATTAAACAAATGCCAAATCTTTGGCTATGTGAGTTTTGAAAGGAACCATATTGTGCCGACCTCATAAATAAATGGGATAAGGGCAAATAGATGATGATGACAGAGAAGGAGAAAAATTGGGCTATTAGTGTTAAGGCAACTTATCCCTTGAAGGCACTCCAGTGTGAAACGTGTTCTTTCTGACAAGGGTTATTTTTCAGTGGTTGAGTGTAATTACACTGATGTATGGCAGCGAATCTTGGGTGTGGAAAAAGAAGCATGAAAGTAGAATAAATGCTGTTGAGATGCGATCGTTACGAAGTATAAGAGGCGTGACTTTACGAGATAGAGTGAGAAATAGTGTGATAAGAGAATTATGCGGTGTGAAAGAGGACGTAGTGACAAGGATAGAGAAAGGTATGCTTCGATGGTTTGGACATGTGGAAATGATGGATGGAAGACGATTAACGAAAGATATATATATGGCAGAAGTGAATGGCAATGCTGGGAGAGGTCGCCCTAGACGAACCTACATAGATCAAATTGGGGATGAGCTAAAAAAAGGGCTAGTCAAGAGCACCCTAAACCGTCGAGCATGTATGAAGATGTTAATGAATGTGGATGAGGCGAAAGAGGTATGTTTGCAACGTACTAAATGGAGATCTGTAGTCTCTGCCTACCCCTATGGGATATAGGCGTGAAGTTATGTATGTATGTGTGTAATTGAAGTTTTAGACCGGCCCCCTGATTACTTAAAAGCAATAGCAAAGCCGAAGCCGCGCGATCGCGATAATTGAGAGTGCGTGTGTGTGCGCGGGGCGCGGGAGGACGCCAAGCGTTCGTTGCGTGCACGCACACACTCAATTATCGCGATTGCGCGGCTTCGGCTTTGCTTTTACTTACGTTATCAGGGGGCGGGCTACGCGTACGCGCCTTAAAATCCAACATGAAATCATATCAGTGGCACAGGCTCGTGACCGATAGAACCTAGATACTCGAACGAATGCGTACTTCTAAACATCTTAGCATCGAGCATAGAAAACCAGCTATTAAGTATAGCAAGCAAACCTATCTCTTACCACTCGTACTTCTCTTGCTGCGTCTGCGACATTTCATGGTTAGGTATGGTGCGGAAGGTTCACATGTTTGAGTGTTGGCTGGTGTGTGGATCATTCCTTAGTTAAGTTTCACATTCTGATATTCGTGGGAATTGGGGAACTTTCAGTTATTTTGCGTAGCATGTTTGTTTTGATATGGATTTGATGCTGAGATTTGATGTCATGTTATGTCAAAAATGATAAAGTCCCATTTTTTACTGGTAAAGGTGGTAAAGCGTGGGTAAAGCCTAGTGTAGGTGGTGTACCTCAGGGATTTGGTATCTCTTCTTACATTTCTATGGTGTACCTAGTACTTTGTGTACTAAAGCAGGCATAGACTACGATGGCGCTGCGAAACTTCCGAACGACCCCGAAGGCCGGAGCGCGGACGCCTATTCGGAAGCACCCAGCAAAGTACATTTGTTACGTCTATATACAGTAGATTATACTTTTCTCATTGATTTTTCTTTCTAGAATGTTACCTATTCAATATATTTTAATAGCTGATCGTGGTTAATAACAAACATTTTTGTATATTTAACTTTCATAAGATCTTACATCCACATCATGAGCCTGGGAGAACCGGGAAGATTATCATGCAGTCAATGGCTACCAGACACGTGGTAGGAGTTATGAATCTGCTCTTGTCGCAAGGAGGGAGCCAGATAATCCTACTTTCTTTGCTTTCTATTTCTGATTAAAAAAACAAGATTTATTTTAATAGTTGCATTTTTTGTGATTTCAGGCACCACCTGTATAATCTCAAATAGTTCTCGTTTTCTGGCAGTCTGTGTTTGTTGACATTATATGACACTTGTAATTTGTAATTTTGTTTGTTATAAGCAGCTGTTTGGTTTGTGTTATATCTGTGTACCTAAAAATTTAAATCCAAAAAAATATTCAAAATGGATGTGACTGTCGACATTGATAAGGCGGATAACGAATTCATGTTGTCCTATATCGGTAAGTGTATATTCTTATATTTACTTACCCATTTAACTCTTTACTATAGGAGGTCTCATAATTCCTAAGAGCGAGGGCGTTCCATACATCCAATACATCTATATGCATACATACATAAAATCAGACCTCATTTCCAGAGGTAGGCAGAAATCACGGACCCCCACGGTTTTCTACGGTCCTGACACACCCTTTATCGAAGTTACGCTAGAACGAGTCTCCACTCGATATCTTCCTCTGTACTGAAATTAGGAGGTTCATCATTTCAGCCCTGGGAAGTCCACTGCTGGACATAGGCCTCCCCCAACAACCTCCATACCGACCGGTCGGAAGCAGCCTGCATACAACCGACGCCCGCGACCTTGGCCAGGTCGTCCGTCCATCTCGCGGAGGTTAGCATACAGGGATTCCCCTCAGTGATGTTGCCTCATGAGGCTTTTTGAACCCCGTAGCCGGTTGTCTCACAGTTGATCGTCTGTGTAAATGAGCTGAGCCTACGCCTCTGACCTTAGGTCTTTAGTTTGATCCTAGTTAACGCCTCACTGCATAGAGTCTACTGCACAATGAAGTCCTTATTTGACATTATTATTATGTCCTTGTTTGTTACATTCAGACATACCTAGTAATGGTAGGAGGATTGCAAACATAGTGTATGTAGTTACAGCTAATATTGATTGGTAAATATCAATGGAATTCATCTCGTTTATGGAAAACGGGTATACCTACATTCAAACCCTTTGCAAATTCTAAGCTACGTAATTTGGCCCTTGAATTGGCATTGCAATAAATTTAAACCCTGCCCTGCAAATCCCTTTTTGAATGTAATACTGCGATCTCGTAAGACACCGTGTTGTGATACAAATCATAGGTTATGATATAAAATAATTACCTACTTCTAGTTGGAGTGTTCATGGGTGCTGGAGTAATAACGTTTTTCAGAAGTTTGATCAAGTACTTTTTCAAAAAGGAGCCTACATTAGAACTGGAAGCTAAGCCCAGCGACGTGCCTACCGAAAAAGACAAGGACCTATGAAGCTCTGTCTGCCTGTCTCCATAAGGCATAGTATATTAAGATTCTTATTGCTCTTGTTCATACTATACTATGTCTTAAGTTTTCAGTTTCAAAGTAAATTAAATAAATTACACTAGTCCAATACCTAATTAGAATCTTTCTTTTTTAGACTCGTACATATTCTTTGACTGCATGTAAGACCTGGACCAACTATGCTAAACGTAACTCATTCTCGATTCTGTAGTTCTACCCTATTTTTGGAATTGTGTGTGTATGTTTGTCTTTTGACGGCCTATATTTGGAAAGCATACTTTTCTCATTCCCCATAATATTGTGAGATGTCTTCTCGAATAATTGTTGGCACAAAAATACTTAGTCTCAGTGTTCGATGAAGCTCCTAACAGGTCTGACTTGTCACGGAATCTCGGGAACTATGAAGCTTTCTAGTGGTTAACTACATTCTGTTCGAACCCTTGTGTTTCTAAACTTGCCTGAAGTGGTACAAACAAACCTATTTACTTTAAAATGGTCCACGTGTTCTAGGGCTTGTACTGTCAATATTATTGTGTATCTGTGGCTGTGGGATGATTGCGGTGCCCAGTAGCCGCGCAGGTGCATTCCCTCACCCGACCTCGCCGAATTCGACCTTAGTCCTCCCGAATACGGGATACGAGAAGCCCCGATTCGGCAAATATGTACGTAGAGAACCCTGTATGGCATTCCGTATACGAAATAGCAGCGAGAGTTCTCACTGGAACGGTAATGCCGCAAGCGCCGCAGGACTGTAGCCTTATTAGGACTTATGTAGATCCGCGTTGGGTGGAGTTTGGAGGAGCAGGTCGTAAAGTTTGGGACAGCAGGGTGCGGGGGACGAGGGGCATGCGGTCTGACTGGTTGCGAGCGACGACCGGAGGCTGCGCGCGCGCCTCCAAGTACAATCTGAAACTTAATTTTTAATTAAAATTTAAGCCCACGTGGCTTAAATTTTTATTACAGAGATCTGTCTTTTACACTTGTTTAGCAGAAATTCAAAGTAGTGAATTGTTGAAATATTTAGGTTTTAAGCTCTTTATCGTCTCTACATTACCTACTTTAACTTGCCCCTAAGGCTCAAAAATTTTATAACACCTGCTTGCAGCACACAATATTGTGCCTCTCATGCTCTCATGCATCTCTTTTAGTTGTGTATTCATGAACACCATGCTATTTCTCAATTCTAGGATCAAGGATTTATGGATCATACATAATTAGGTACGTAAGTACCTATATAGGCACACCTAATATTGATAAGATTAAAAAACAATCTAACGGACGAAACTAGAAAAATCCTTACCGAAAAGCTCTGAAGGGCTGCCCAATCGATTCTGGACACGACTGTACAGGGCCTGCCAAGCACGAGGCTCGGAAAGAATTCATAGAAGTGAACGCGAACCTCACCGCGCCGAACGTGCGCCCGTCGCACGCGCACCCCAAAAGTAAAAGTTAGTGAACCGCAGTGAACACCACAGTGATCTCCCGAGCATGGATGGCTAGGTAATCTCACGATGGAGATATTCTCTATTGTTATGGCGAAAGTGTTTTTTTTTGCGGCGTGTTTGCGTTAAAACAATAATAGGAAAATGATAGTGTTTTTGCGTTGGATAAGCCGGGAGGTGGAGACGTTTATGTCGTTTGTGGTAACAGCAGCGCAGTTGTCATAGGAATTTAACTTGATTTCTTTGGCTAACTAAAATTTTTTAATATCCATGGTTCCCCAAGTTTGTTAAGTGAAGTTTCTATACTTGTTGTGGAGCTTTCGCATCACGCTTGATTTTGAATGAGCCTTTTACAATATTGTTCTATTCTTCTATAAATACACGACAACAGATATTTCGTATACTGTCTTACTCTTTTTCGTCACTCGAAGATTCTATGTTTTCTATTCACGTCACAATTCCTAAACCGTTATTTCTATAGCTCTTTCATTTTCACATAATATAGATAACTTAATAACTAATATATACCATAGGTTTCTCTACCTATTGAAAAATAACCCTCCACAGTATTATTTTACTAAAGGCCAGAATTGAATGATGCGGGCGCTTTCAATATATTGCCCTTATCCAAATAATTGTTCCCGATTTCAATTAATCAATATTTCCAACTCCAAAACATCAACAACTCTTCTTACCATCGTCAGCGTACCTCAATTAGTTTCTTCTGAATTATATAATATCGATTGAAGATCAAAATCTCATACACATATAACTTCATCCTTCGCCTAATTCTCCGTCAAATTATTTGCAATCTTTAATACAAATTGCTCAACTTATCATACTCTAAATATTATATATATATACATATTACAATAATCCGCCTTGTACCACACCGGTCCACATCTAGCCAGGCGTATTACGTTGTTTTTTATTGCTAGCAATGTTATTAATTGACCGAGAAAACGCCGCGCCAAGAAAATGAGTAGCTTTACGAGGCGGTGTCCACTTTTTTAATGTGGTATCCACTTATTAGATCTACTATGTATTTTGTACTACGGCTTTATTAGCAAGCTCAGATAATGAATTGCATGAAGTGTATACAATATTGTGAAGACTCTTACTCCATAACTTTCAATACACATCACGTTTTTTTTTATATTTACAAAAAAAACTCTTGTTGTGCATTGGCACGAGGAAACAAAAGTTTTACGTTTACGCATTTGGGTGCAAGAGAGGCTGGATCCAGCATAATATGTGTGCAAAGCTTGAATTATCCGGATTTTCATATCTGACATAATATGACTTGCGCTTGCACCAAAGATCAAATTGTTAAGCCATTAATCTAAACATCATTTAATTAAAGAGCGGTAAGGCCAGATCGTGTTTAATTGCTTCTCAAGAGCGTATAGTGAAGTAACAGCGTTATTACGTTACGCACATCTGTGCGTGTACCATTTGTCTAAGTCCTGGGGGTCTACTCTGAAATGCCGCTTTCGAATCTTTCGGTCCGACCGAAGCCCGACCGAATCGAAGCCTTTGACCCTACTACCAAATTGCTTCGGATGTTCACAACTCATTCAGAACCATAGATAATAAGAGAGAGTCACATTGACTAATATTATAAGCTTTCTATTATCTAGCCTTATACCTGTCAAATAGAGTTCGATCGAACCGAATGAAAAAACGGCGCGACTGATCCGATCGAAGGAAGTTCGTAGTAGGAAACACCTCGATATTTGGCCAATACTTCGTTTATCGTCACTTCAGAGTAGACCCCCTGGGTCGCCCTGCGTTCTTAATCTATACATATAATAAAAATGTAACGGATGGCTGTCTGTACATGGAAGATATATGAGAAAAAATATTATAGGAGACCTTTATCAACGCAATAGTACCCAATAATTTTTGGAAATTTTGTCTGTCGGTTTGTCTGTGCGTTTGTGTACGCTAATCTCAGAAACGGCTGAACCGATTTCGATGGAGTTTTCAGGAATATATTGTGACAGGTCCCACTTAACATATAGGCTACTTTTTATCCCGGATGATTTCGACATTTTGTTTTTTCTGTAGTCCACGTGGACGGAGTCGCGGGCGTCCACTAGTAAAAAAATAAAAGTCTGTTTAGTGGTAGAACAAACAGAGTGATAACCTAATAAACTCTGTAAGTATTTAACTATACTACTTTAATTCTACTTATATATACTTAGGCCAGCAGAACAAACTATCTTGACTCTAGCTTTAGTTTCTGGACAAATAGTTTTAACTCTAAATTTATATTCATGACACAAGTTTGAGACTTATAAACACGGCTGAGACTTATAAACTGTAAACAACGTCATTAACTCGGCTGTCTTTTCTCTGTGACATTCAATGATCTCAGTAGCGTTTACTGCTGCAGCTCTTTCCACGGGTCGCGGGGTCAGACCCACATTGCCCGGACAAGCACAACCAACTTATCTGTTCACCACACAGCGTCGCTAGTAAAGCTTTTACTATCGCTCTTACCATGGAGAAAGCTTTAGTTCCGAATTGATTGGCTCACCAGACAAATTGGTGCGATCCGTAATGGCATTCTTCAGGAGTAATTTCTGTCGAAAGTGCCTGATCGATTAACGCTAGGAATTTAAAGTGCATTGATGATACGATGTTGTGAAACCTCGCCCTGAAAGCTGAAAGGTTTATATTGATGAGTTGTAGGCGTCGAGTTAAAACAGCGAAGCTTTTTCTATTCTTCCAGCAAATAAATGATGGATGCTATGCATGAATACAAAATAACTAAAACGGTTCATCTTTATGGAAGTTTTATGACTATTGATGGTTTCCATATTATTCCTTTTATGTAGATAATATCTCTGAATAATTTATTATGATTACATACGTACAGACAGATTTACGATTCCGTTATTTATCGCAAAAAAATATCGTACATTGCAGATACTTTAAACCACTTAGGTGCCACAAAACGCTATGCGATTTAACTAAACGCATCTGACAGCTGCATCAGGCTCACGACTGCAGCGCACGCGCAGCTCGACATGGTTGACATTATGCAAAACAAGCTTTCATGGCATTTTAATAAAAACCTACTACTATATGAGAAAACCTCATATTATGTTATTATTAGCTATGAATAAGTAGTCTTCTATATACATAGTTAAATCTTCTTCATAGACATTTGGTACCTAATTGGCATAAGAATAGACCTTCCATTGAGGAGCTACCTAAACGTTCATCAGAGAGCTGATAAGGCCCTTAAAAAAATATTGAAACTAATGGGCTTAGTGTACGAAATAATTCTCACTTTTAATACATAACGTTATCGCGCAATAATGTGATTAGTTGGCTGCTTTACGTTAACGCTAACGACTTCGAACTGCTAACTCTCAGTCAGCTTACAGAAGTATTACGATTATTTTCATAAACTTCCCATCACATGCACTTGACAAGCTTAATTCAGAGACGGTGGCATTATAGCAATCTGGGAGTGGTGCTCTCGAGTGGTATTTATCGCTGAGTGGAATAATTGAACTTTAATTGGGATCCAATCCGGACATGCTAACCGATGCATGGTATAAGTAATCCGATGCTTTCCAGGTCAATATTAAAGAGTCAATGACCAGTTAAGACAATGGTTTTAACCTACTAGAGCCCTGAAAAACTACAGAATAATAGTGATAGAGGTTCATAGCGACGGCTGACTTAAATTGGTGCATTGTATTGTGACATTCAAACGCAAGCCTCGTAAACGGTCTGTCTGTTTCAGCGGTAAATTAAATAATAACACTAAAAGCTTGTGGATCCTATAGGACTAGGGTGTCTTTTTCATGAAATTTTAGACGAATATTCTATTTGATACTAACTCAGAGCTCACGCTCGGCTCTCCTAGAATTTATTAAATCGTCTATGCCAGTTAGCCATCTTGAGATAGATGCAGAATTTCCTCTTCCAAGTTACATAAGATAATCTAATCTCATTTTATTCTAGGTGCCTATAATCTAGATTAACGGAAGAAAGTGGTTACTACTAATTGTTGATGTTAGTCGCTCTTCCGACATGCGCATGACTTTAAGTTCCTCGTTAATTATTATCTCGCCCTGAGATATTTCCACAGAAGGTTTTATTATGAGTAAAGTTCATTTCTAATCTCTTTTCAGTTTTCACGGAAGACAAAATTTACTTTCTAGATAGGTAAATTGTAAGTTCTGATAAATATTTTCAAGGCACTATTGTCAGATCCTAGTAACTTGGTATGGTTAGGTACTATGATGAATGGTTTACTTTACGCGCTTGCAATGTTAGGTATGTTGTGACGCATTCCTAACTTTATGTTCATGGAATCTGGTTTGCTATCTTATTACCTAAGGTACCTAAGCTAGCACCACATACCTTCATGGGTACACCAATTATGCTTAGGCTGAAAAGCAGAAATTCTAAGAGCCGTGACAAAAATGTTTAATATAATCACAAAAGGTGATAAAATCGGCCCCTTCTAATACTCGTACGATAATCATTTAAAAAGCTCTTCTTCATCGACCATTGTACATACTTCTGACAGCATCACAACATGAATATTGCGGAAACCCTCGTCCCAAACCCTGGCTTTGCCCGCGCAGGTATGTTCGGAACGCGGGACATGCGTAAGGGCCTAATAAATCGGACATCGGCCAGTTTTTGTACGTTTTGGGATGCCTGTGCGCGGGAGTGCCTGCCAGGTATAGTAGGGTGGCTATGGAGTATTATTGTCGAAGGGTATTTTATTCTGTCAGATAAGTTATAGAAACGTTGGGATTAATGTTTGTTATAAGCCCGGGTACCTGAATGGATCTGGTAGTTTAGAAGGGGAATTAGAAGTACATAATTATTAAAAACGTACGAAGTTACAAAATTTACTATTATATATTATGTAATAAAATGGTATGTAAGTGTCTAATTTGTATGTAGCTCCTTATAAGTATGTAAAAACAGAATCAATATAACGATAGGTGGTACAAATTGACTCACATTTTTGTTTAGATATAGTTAGGTACCTCCCCTAACATTTATGGTTACCGTACAAAACATAAATGTTATCGAGGTTAGTTAATTGATATCAAATGTTCCTATCTATCTATCTATAACCCCGTTCATTTGATTTAATGAACTTTAAAAGGATCGTTTTCGATCCTGATACCTATCGGTTACATAATAGGTAGAGGTACAATTTTACGGTTTGTTTTTATGTAGATATTATAAAAATATTCGTATACGTAAGGTTATTTAGTAGGTTAACTGAATATGCAAAGGTCTCACACTGATCTTTCATTGTCACTGATCGTTTGTATCTCTCCCAGCTATGGTCAACGTGGCTGTGAGATCTCCTTCATGATCTGGCTACCCCATTTCGGGAACACAGCCTTGTGTATCTTATATGTACTTAATGTAATGTAATAAACGAGAGGAGAATAAAACATCTTAATATCAGAAAATGGCAATCATCAGAGTTGTCAATGCGCAAACAAGTTAATGATTTTTTAATGTTTTTTTTCTTTTGCAATATATATATAACTGAATAATTGAATACTCTCAACATTATGTACTTATAGCTAAAAATATGTATAGCATGGCCAACATGACAGCATGAGCGTGCGCAGGAGCATCAGTATAATGGACATTGGACTCGGGCGCATGCTGGCTACTGGTTTAGGATTCTGGCCCACTCCGTTATTACAGCTTATACCTAATAATAATGTAGACGCTTATCAGAAATAATTAAACGATGGATAAATCTTTATTTGTAGGTAGCAAGGTTCGAATCGCTAGACTGGATATTTACGTACTGAGTGCAACTAATGTAGATAAGTCAGGCTACACAGAGGCGACCAAAGAAATGTGTAGAGTCCGGGGAATCTAACGAGTGACTGCTAAAGTATTAATTAAATTATTACCTATGATGATATCTTAGCTAGAGATCACGGAGGATATTCTAATACCGGGGTATGACCATGAGGTTATCATGCATGATGGATGACCCACTGCTGGGTTTTACCATTGATATGCCGGACCTTCACCGGTGAAATTGGTGAAATTCTAAAGAAAAGTCAGGTCAAGAGTACCCTAAACCGACGAGCGTGCATGAAAAATATCATGGAAGTAGATGAAGCGAAGTGTGTCAGGATCGTAGCAAATGGAGATCCGTGATCTCTGCCTACCCCTCACGGAAAGAGGCATCATTTTTATGTATGTATGTATTAAAATAGAGTTGTATGTATATAATATCCCTTATGGTCCAAAGGATTTTTATACCCTTTGTAGAAAAATCTGAAGCTAGATCGTATTGTTCCCTCTGGACCTTACGACACATGATAATCAAGGGGCCCATTTTTTAGTAAGTTAGTTATTGTGTATGCGCGTGCGACGGTGCTTGATGAGGCTTGGCTTGGGGTCGGGACCGGGGTTCGACTCCTTTGTCTCCGACATGGTCGACCAGACATCTAGGTGCAGTTTCCTACACGCCTCTGATAATCATGCAATTTAGTGGAAAACTTCGATGGAGAAAGAATTTTTATGTGCCCGTTTGTATTTTTATCACGGAAAACTGAAGACTGTATTAACATTGCTGAGTTTAATAGGAATTCCCCATACTATCACTAGAAAAATATTTTTTTTAGGATAGGTCCCCATTGTTACACCATGTATAAGTAGGTACACCAAAAACTTTTTATGAAAAGCTTCTGCAATTCCAATCCATTACAAAAACGTAACAGCTCTAAGCTAATTCAGGCGAACATAAAAACTGGTGCGGAGGAGGTAGGTTAACTCAAGAATGAAAACCAAAGAAGAAGTGACAACGTCGTAAATAAAAATGTTGTCATCCTTACGCAGATTATTAGAAGGGTCGACTGTAGTATTTCCTATTGGTGCAATAATTTCGATGACGAAACTATCGATTTGATTATAGATAATGTTACTTGTCTATAGTCCCTAGTGCTTTTTATACATCGCTACGGAAGCTACATTTGACGGTCAACCTATATTGGTTTCGCGCCTCCTCCCTGTGCTTCCTTCGCGAGTGGACGGGTTCCAAAAGCTTCCAAATTACCCTATAATCACACTTGGAACCAGATTCCACAGATTATGATTTTTTGAATTCCATCATAATGAAAATTGGGAATGTAAGAAGAAACATCCACACTTTTTCTTATTATGGTAGGGATTAAATTTATCGCCGGATAAAAAGTAAAACTTTAGCAATTCGAGGTGAAACTAAAAATAATAGGCAGGCTATTATTAGCAGCTATCCGAGGATGTAGGTATGTATAAAATTTTTGAAAACAATAAATATTGCAGAACTCTCTATCCTTCGGAATTGTGTAAAAAGTACACTTGCAACTTGCTATCAATCTGAATATCTGATTGAAGATTTAGTACTATTTTGTTTGCGTGGACGGAAAATCAGATTATCCTAACAATCAGATTGGTATTAGATTGTATCGTGTGGAAGGTGTAGAGTATAACTACCCACCCACTTTAATAACAAATAAGGACAAATTCTAGCTCACAAATCACAACAAGATCACAAGATTATGATCATGTGTTGGTACCTCAATATTACGTAAGACAGGTGGGAGGACAACATGCTTCGACCAGTAGCAATCTGCAACATTCTCTCTGTCAAGATAATTACTACTGCGTACAGTCATCAACTGACCCAAACTTGCAATAAAGCTCAAGTTATACTAGTGTGCGTAAAGAAGGTGTATCTAAACGTTGGATGAGTGTATGGAATCGCATCAATCAGATGAGGTCAAAATGTTGACGATGTCTGAATAATTGGTTTGGTATCAGTTTTGTTGCTTTTAGCTTTGGAATGTGTGCTGAAGCTATTGATTTGGACTACTTAGGATTTACTAAGGTAGATAACAAATTTTATTCAAGATAATTTTAAGAGAAGTGAAGTTTTGCATTGGTTTGATTACGTACCATGTTGGAAGCTAGATAAAAGCGTGTAGCCTATGTCCTTCGTACTCCCAACTATACGAGTACATTATGTTTTAATTTAAAGAAGATGGTTGAGTAAATTCGCGTTTATAATGTTAGTTAGGAATTTTGGTAAATACCTACAACATGGGTAGGTACCTAAATCTTAGTTTTGAATAACACACAATACAATACAATAACCTTTATTTGCCCAAAATATGGGTATTACGTTGAAAATAATTATGCAAAAATTGATCCAACATATTTTGCCAAAACTTTGGCATGCAAATCTTAAACCTATAAAAGTGAACTAGCTCAAAAGAAAGAAAAGCATAAATAAAATCAAATAGAATTAGTATACCATTTCCGTGTCCACTAGCATTTATTTTAGCTTTAAGAAATTCCTCAATAGAGTAGAAAACACCATTCATTAATAGCTCATGTACCTTTTTTTTTAAATAACTGCTTGTTGTCAGTTTTACAAACATAATAGATAATATAGTTTAGCTGTACTTTACATTATCGATCATTTACTGCTATTCATATCGGTATATCATGGCCACATACCAACTCCTCATGCAAATACCGTACAAATGTATCCACATCCACATGGGCTGTTATATTCCCTTAAGAAGGTACAAGAGGAGGCGGCATAACAATATTTGTTCATAGTGAACATCGACTTTTGTGCGGCAACTTGACAATACAAGCAAATGATAGCCAGTTTTCACTCGCAGATCTAATTTGACTATTGCTTCATCATCTTCCTGCCCTTACCGATCATTTACGGGGTCGTAAGCGCAATATGATTTCTTTCGAAACTCATATTGCTAAGGATTTGGCGTTTATTTTATAGCCGGCTGCCTTCCTAACGCTGGCGGCGTCTTCCTTTAATAATAAAATCCGTACATAAATAAAGTGGTAAAGGCCCATGATTGGGATAAGACCAGGAACTTCTTTCATTTCTATGGATAAAACCTACGCCTTCCGATTCGAAGTCGAATGGGCTATCACCGCATTTTACTATTTATTTATTTATCTATATATTACATCTCCTCTTTACTTTTCCTTTGCTTTTGCTATCGGTAAAAGTGTCTCTAGAGGGCAGTAGAGGGCGATTTCCTCACTGCAGTGGCCCACTGCACTCGGCTGCATGCCGAGCGTGCACAAGGGACGCATTGTCTCGCACGTGTGGCTAGCGGATCAAAGATCCTTTCACGGAATCGCATGTGCTAAGAAATTTATATGTATGTATATAGTATGTTATGCTATACCTAAGTATATTAAAGAGATCGTTTATGGTAACGTAGGGGTTCAGTTAGATTAATTTTTGATTTTGCGTCTTTTGCTGCTCTGCGGTGTGTAAATCGGTTGGGTGATGAGTAGATACCTTCTAGGGTAGGTATATATCAATCAGAAATCAGCCCCGTTATCACAGATTACATAATAGTACCTACACTTATTTACTAGAAAATAAACATCCATGATTTTTCTATGCTGCTCTGGGAGTGAAAAAAAACGCATAATACTACAGTAATTGTTTCTCTTCCCGGGCATTCTGTATAAGTCAGTAGAGGGACAAGAGGGTGTTGGTGTTTTGTAGGCGATGGGCTGACCACCTGTCACTACTAACCGAACTTGTACATCTCAACTATACCCTCAAAATTGGTCAGAAGTGGTACCATGTGGTTCTATCGGCCCTTGGTGCTCTGCCTACCCCGTAAGGGATGAAGGTGTGATTGTATGCATGTATCCATGATTCGGTAACAAACACCGATATTCATCATACCTACCGGGATTCGAACCCAGGACCTATGGCGTCGCAGGCAGGGTCACTACCAACTACACCAATCGGCCGACCTACTACTTATTAAGTCGTATTCTGTAGGTACTAAAATTCCGTTTTACTATTGAAAGATATGTACTAAGCCTAAGGCGTGTCTAAGGATACTCCCTTACTGAAATGCATCCTGAACTAACATTAGCAACCTTGTTTCAGTGAGGATGTGCCGTGTGTCCGCGCGGAGGGCGAGCGGCCATGCGCGTGCGCCGTCTACACGCGCACACAGCCCAAGCACCATGAGATATTGCGCCCTAAGCCTAGGAGGTAAGCTCTATTACTAAATAAACAAGAAACGTCTTTTCATATACATAGGGGTTGCATAAAACTATTATCTTATAATAGAAACTAAAGTCCTCAACATGGTCTCTTTTCCAAGACACAGTCACATTTATAAAAAAAAATGTCAGCTGCATGGTAAGGGTGTAACTGTAGGTACAGGGTGTAAGTGACTGCCACACTTCGGAATTTCCCGCTGAAAATATTCTGTTGTTTTCGAAGTCAACATAATAATTATGTATGTAAATTGTCAGTCTATATCTCTTAAAGTGTTATTCGGTATCTACTCCACCTTTAATAATATTAAGGTAAGTTACGCTGCAGTGGAATGCAGTAGCCAAGAACGTAATAAATGCCTTCCGAAGAGACCCAAATCTTTGATTTATTACTTATTACATACCTCGTCACATTACAGACCAAATTATTTTAATGTGCTTATGCGTAATAATTTACTAAATATCACAATAATATAACATGAAAAGACTGGAATAAGGAATTATGACCTTTGATAATGACGCAATTTCACCATCTTTGATGTAGTTTTATTGTTAAATAGCCCACCAGCCATGTGCTATGCATATGATATTCGCAATTATATTTATTGGTCCACGATGACAAATAATTTGATTGGGGGTAAGATTGGGGTCATCAAACGCATCTATAGAAACGTAGCCTATTACATCTCAAGTGGAAAGGCAGCCTAATAATGGGACAATGTCACAAAAGCCTAATCCCTCAGGCCATAAGCTTATCAACTTGACCCTGATCAGTAACATCTGTCCCCGTTATGCTAAACGTGGCTGCGGGATCTGATTTACGATCATGCAGTTCTGGCTGCCCCGTATCGGGAAAACAGCTGTGTCTTTGTTTTTATATATGTCAGGTTCGCGGGAATCTGCTGGATACAGGTCGCTACCAGAGGGGTTAGTGTAAGTTTTTTAACCTCGAACTCGTTCGCGTTAACGTAAAGCGGCCAACCAATCACGTGGTGCAGTTGTTCTCACTTTTACTACATCACGTCATCACGTGATAATGTGATTGGTTGGCTGCTTTACGTTAACGCGATCGAGTTCGAAGTGAAAACTAACACTAAGCCCTAAGCCTAAGGCCGGCCCGTCCATACAGCGAACGAAGTAGTCGCTCTAGGCGCCAAATCTTAGAGGGCGCCTAAATTAGGCGCTTAAAAATTAGGAGCAAACAGGAGAGGCGCCATAATTGAATCTCGTTCCATTCTAAAATTTACTTCGGGCCGGCGCTGGCCGCTACCAACAAGCCTCAGTGGAGGCTATTAGGAGAGGCCTATGTTTTTGTATGGCAGTAGACTGGCTATTATGATGATGTACTTACTAGTACTATACTGTACTACTTACTAGTACTATTTTATAGGTAACCACCAATTATTGTTAACTGACAAATTGTAATCATCTCGTTGATTTCCACTGGTTTCTTGATCTCGAATTAACAATAGTTGAGTGCACTATGGTAGAGTTATAAATTGTTGGATACGGCAAGCTGTTTTTTTTTTTAAATAAATACGAGTAATTACCTAAATATAAATTACCTAAATAGGTTATTTTTTTCTTCTGATATAAAATATAACTAGTGCTTTACACTATGTATTTTGTACCTATCCTTTAATTATATTGAAATTAACGACGGCGATAGATAAAATACTCCTATCTTACATTTAAGTCTGTGTACGAACTAGGATTTGCTTCTTCCCCGTCTTTAAGTAACTGGCACACCTCATGTAAACTTTCAATCTGATGTAAAAAGAATTGTAGAGTTAGGACTAGGTTCTACTTAAGATAAATTTATGGATTCATCTATGACAGTTCCTATCGATCTCTTTTATTACTCGAGAGTTTCGTCCAATCGGTTGAAGGAGATACCAAATCCCTGGGTTGAACAGCCGCGTCTATTTCTTCTAAGCTACTGTCATTTTCTTCAAGTTTCCACATGAGAACTTCAGACAATGCGCCCGCGCATACTTTCTCTGATCACAACCTTGGGATGGGAACTTTATAATTGTTGTTATCAAAGCAAAGGGGTGAGGCAGGGGGCGCGGGGAACGTGCTTTATGCAACGAAAGTAACCGTTTGTTAATCTATTATTATGTGAAACACTTCTTATGAACAGTGAAATTTTTTATAAAGATTTTAAGAATTATAATTATTATGTGAATTACGTGGGTTTGTTTGTATGTTTGATGGGAAAATGTAGATTAAAATCTGTTATATTAATACTAAATTAGATAGTTCTAGTTAAAAAATAAACCAATGTAGGCGACAAACTACTAGATTTTCAAACAAGCACATTGGAAAACCTAGGTAAGTCGAATGACAGATGCAATGCAACAGTCGATATGTAGGAGAATGCTCGAAGAACATAACCCTTCTTCCGGGGCTGTCGGGTAATAAGTAACTTTAACTCTGGAACTTACCTACTCACGACCTTCTCATAAGCTTCCGTTATAGTATTTTTAACCTCATTTTCTAAACCTGATTAATATATCCAGTTTGATACGTAATTTTTACCAGCGGAAATATTATTAACAGCTTGGAGGAAGCGGCGCAAGCGCATTAATATTTACATTAATCGGCATTAATCTAGAGCTGTTCGGTAATATTATTATGTTGGTTACAAGATCATCAACATCTGCATAACCGCCGTATTCAGAATTTGGAAACTACGAGCAATCGAACATTAAGACCATAGTTCTTGTAGGTGTCCGTCCACTAATACATTATACGTGAAACATTTTTGAATGCTGAATAAATAATTTCTTTCTTTCTTTCTTTCTGATAAAGAAAGACCAGCTGAATTTTGCCACATGCTGATGTCACGATCCTTCTGCCGCGTTGTAGTAAAAACATGAATGAAGCAATGAGGTCTTAGATGAAAAATGAGGAGGACCTGTCTCACCAAGGTATTTTTAGATAGCAGTTTTTCTGTTCGCTGGAAATTAGCTTCTGAAAGCAATAACAATTACAAAGTTCAGTAAGGAAGTATAATTCGTGTTAGCTGTGTAGACGAGTATGCATAATTGTATAAATAACAAACTTAAATGTTCAACCGTGCGATTCATTAAGCACTTCAGTTCCTCACATACTCTATATTTAGCAGCTCAGCTTATGGTTTCATTCACCTCTACGAATGCGTATGCGCATACAACTCGTATTGATAGATAAGTTTTACGAGCTGCCATTAGCCATTACAACATTTTATCCTGGACTGCATTCAGAAGCACTTAAAAAGACGTTCGGTCACGTATGGAGTGATCTATTTCTGATACTGTCACTTCTGACATCAAACAATCGTAGTTAATCTGTGAAAAGTATGCGAGGTGTACGTAGCCTTCACTCCTATGCCTGATTTCGGAACTAACATTATTTGTACGCAGTGTCACAAACAATGTAGTTACTAGCGCCATCATCTGAAGGAACTATACGGTGAAAAACAGTCTAGTAGCGGGGCGCGTGGAGCCCGCGGTAACAATGCCTGTTGGTGAGGCCTAACGGCGGCGGCGGCGGCGTCGCGGCTGCCTCAGTGCGGCCGGCACGCCCGCCACGACATGCTGTGCCCCGCGCGCTGCTCCTGCTTCCTCTGCCGAGAGCTGCAGAGCTGCCGTGCGGCCGATGCGAGGAAACCGACAAACAAAATGTGCGACAACTTCATTCTCAAGAAAGCGGAGGCATGGGAACCCATGAAGTTTATACGCGGTGCCGCCAGGATGTCAGTGCGGCACTGGCAGAATAAGGAACCGCTAGCACCCCCGAAGAGTAGAATTACCCCGCATAAATCTACTAGTTGCGAGCAGTTATACCCTCACAGTGTTGAGGATGAAGGGCCGTTTGCGATGCGCAGGGCGCCCAGTACTGATCGAGTTAAACAGACGGAGTACAACCCATTGTTCAAACTTCTTGGAAATTCGCGATTAAAAAAGATCAGTAATAGTGATGCTTCCGAATCTAAGTCGAAGCGAAGTGTCCTCAATTTCAAGAAAAACGAGCCGGCTAAATCCAAAAACGTGCACGAAAAGTATATTCCTTTACCGGTTACGTCGTCACCGGTAGAGCACATTTATAGCGAACCTAGATCCTGGAACAATAATTTCGACGATTGTTGCCGACCACCGGTGTACCAAAGTGTAGAGAAAGGATCAGTTTCAGAGAAAAGAATGTATAGCAGTCGACCGCCTTGTTACGAAGAGCTGGCCCAAAGACTTTCGCAGGAAAATAGCAAGAAAGCTAACTTACCGCCAACTGAAGCTATAGCAAATAAAATCACACAGAATAATAATAAAGTAGTAATATATTTTGGTGATTCAATCATAAGGAAACACAATGATCAGAAAAAAGAGGAAGTGAAACAACAACAACCAACCCCACCTAAGGAAGAGGCAATTTACGCCAATCGTTTGCTAGATGAAACTGGAAATCTGGGACTCGGAGGAGGTGCAGATAAAGCGGAAGGAACACAGCTAGTTTCGGAAGTGCAAATTTCGGAACCTTTGTATTCAGAGGTCAAAGCCGAGGATACCAAGGAAACATCGGAGATGGCAACTGTAAACGCTGCAACTTACAAGAAGGATGTTTTTGAAACGATGGGTTCCGATGGTTTCCTAATTGTACAGTTTGAAGGGAACTATGAAAGGGCTCTTCAACTAGTGGAGCTGGTGCACAATGGCAGTATAGATCACCGCGAAGCGACAATGCTTGATGAAGACGAGAACTGCGATTGGAGTTTCATACAAAACTGGAGAAGACGGTGAGTAGATCAGGTTACTGTGCAGTTAGACCTCAGACGTTTCAACCTACATTACACCAGCTTTGTTTTATAATTGAGATAAATTCATAACTTAACGGTTGCGACGTGACCTGTGCGCTAATGCTTTATTGTGAATTCAGGAAGTAGAGCAGCCTAGCGTAAACATATCGTTTGTAATCTTCAAAATTATAGCTATAATAATATACTTGCACTTGCATAGTTTACTTTCATTTAGGGGTTACCTACTTAATCTTGCAACACTAGTTGCGTACAGATAAGTGACCAAAAATTATGATTGAAAATTGAGATAATTTATGCAACACCATAGATTAATTAATGATAATACAAAAGCGGACCAAGTAGCTGTCGGATGCGATTTATACGAGCCTTTGGTTACATAAAAGGCTTTATTTCTGGTATTTCTTTGCGCCAAAGCCGCGGGAAGACATCGCGTTAATTGTAGTTATTCCATCGATAACAATCGGCGGTTGTTGGTCGACGAACTCGTGCGAGCTTCTGCCCCTTTGTCTTTAAACAAATCTGAGTAACATTCGTCACAATGATTCTCAAGCCATTAACAACCTTATCAAGTTTATATAACATCTTCTTAATAGCAGGCCACTTGCAAGCTTGCTTTAGTACATTTTCTTGTAGAATTCAGCACAAACACGGTTTCCTAGATAGCTTTTGTTCAGTTACGTTTACCTGTAACCTTTTTTACAAATTCCATGAGAAAAATGGTTCCGCGCCAGTGCAACCTTTATTAAAATACATGAGTTGCAAATTGATGTAAACATGGTGTACCTACCGTGTGGGTATATGAATTCTTACACTTTCGTTCCCCAGAATGTTATTAGTACGTGTTTGTTATAAAATTATTGTATAATCTTTAATTAGTAGCTTTGCTTTGTGTTGGGGAGAATCTAAATTAAATTTAAAGTACCTGTATGATGGTACTCTCGACGTAAAGATCGGTGATGAGATTATATTTTATTACCGCATGTTATATCTGCTTTTCTAATCAACATAATTATTTAAGACTACTGGACTCCATCCGCGTGGACTACAGAAAAAACAAAATGACGAAATCATCCGAGATAAAAAGTAGCCTGTGTTATTTTGATATGTAAGCCATATTATTTTGAAGTTTTATCAAAATCCATTCAGTAGTTTTTGCGTGAAAGAGCAACAAACATCTTTGCATACATCCTCACTTTTCGCGTTTATAATATTAGTATAGGTAGTTAGGATGAATTTATGTATTTTAACCGTCTTCAAAAAAGAGAGGTTATCAATTTTTCTGTTTGTTTTTTTAATTTATTTTTTATGTGTGTTACCTCAGAACTCCGTCATTTATGAACCGATTTCAATTTTTTTTATAGTTGCTCATGGTATGCTTTCAAGTTGGTCCCATATTCACCACATCAGGATCTAATGATGGGATGTTCGAGAAATCGAAGGCAATCCTCAAATATTGTAGGCACATGTAGTAGTCTGTTTTTATACTTTTACTGAGCGTTTTGATCACATACATATAAAACATAACATCTGATGATGGAATCTCTATCCTCAAATATTATAGGCACGAGTAGTTGGTTTTTAGATTTTTATTGAGAATTTTGGTCAGCTACACATAATATGAAGGAAACGAGGGTCTGATGATGGAGCCGCCGAAAAACAGATAGTGGAACTTTTTAGTAAAAAAATCCCCCTATGGCAGGGGGAGGCCTAGTAGTGGACTGCAATAGGCTTATGAAGATGTAGATAATAAGATAATAAATTAAGTCGTGTATGTAATTATATGTTGCGTTAAGCCGTGTCCGAAGTAAGATGGTTATGGTAAGAGGAAGAGGTAAAATGATTGGGGGCAGGAAGAACGAGTGTAATTATATACATACATACATATAATCACGCCATTATCCCTTACGAGGTAGGCAATATGTTAAGTAAGTATATTGTCAGACGTCAAATTTCGAAGCCTAGTCATTTCTCTCTATGCCCTTTCGTCATGTGGCCGATTTAATAATTTGCTGGCATCTAAATCTGACAATACTATGCCTTCTTAACTTCGTACACGGCATAACGAACATATATTTTTACCAAGTTTTACTTTAGTAAGCTCGAGTTTTGGCTCATAGGGGCGGAAGTTTGTTGTGTTTGGCGACTTTGAGCACCCATTTAAGTCTTTTGATACGAGAACAAAGATTCATCTTTTCTTATTTCCAATTTTGGCAATGTGTATTAGGTACCTACCTAGTTAGTTGATTCCTCGAGGTTTTGTGCAATCCTAACTTGACTAAAATAGCAAAATAAAACAGTTCGAGTTGATAAATATCACATAAATATTTACCTAAGTTTACTGGGAACAACGCGAATATAAAACTAACCTAATATATCTATTGCCAACAAAATCAAAACATCACAAGTCCGTGAATACCGATCAAGGACACACGGAACCAAACGCAAATACCACAAAACTCCAAAACCTCTAACACCAGTAAATAGAACACAAATTGCACCCCATTTCGGTATACTGTTTTGACCGCATCATATTACATTGTGTTCACGCATGGGTGACAATCACGCTTGGTTTTGACGTAATTTGTAAAGGCATATTGGGTTTATGTTCAGACATGGTATGTTACACCTGTCCACTTGATATGAGGATCGAGAGAATTGCCCAAGTTTCGTTTTGTATCGTATTGTGCTGGTGGATTGCTCTTACAAATTGCGGTATTCAAATTTTGTAATCACATAGATGGAAACAATAAACGAAAAGCTAGAAGCTGTACATGTTGCCAAATCTTGGTCACTCGTGTATGAGAGCTGACTATGTGATTGAGGTCAGTTATTTTGGACTGCCATAAAAAATGTAAGGGTCCCTCAAAGATCTTCTCATCGAAGTTTCCGTATATTTAATTCTGTTTATTTCATCCACACGAGTACCTATAGGTACTAATAAAGATTAGTACTAAGTAGATTTGTAGAAAGAAATGTGTTAGGTGCCCTTTAGCGACAAAAGGACACGCTCTCTTGGTGAAAAGTTGCAGTACAATCATTTTCTTGGAAATGGAAATGCTTTTGGCACTAGGAGTCAGCGATACTCTGTAGAATATACCCTTCATTTAAACATAATCCTCGATTCCCTGCATTAAATCAAGGATGATAGATTGTTCTAGAATTCGAGTAGGTACTTACCTAAGATGATTAATGAGTGGTTCACACCCAATATACATCTAAAGAGCTACAAGTTTCCTTTGGTTAATAACTCTAAGTATATTCATTCATTCATTAGTTATGTAATTTTAATTATGCACTTACGTTTAACAAACTTCCTTTAAAGAATCTGGTTAAAGATCTTGTTCCGTTACTTTCGTTTTTATATGATTTCCTCCGCAAATGTGGGAGCTTTGGCTCATTTATCTATAGTTACTAAGTACATGGAACTAAATCCTATATGTGTTGATATCCAGTATAATTTATCTTATAGTTACTTCAGATATACTGCCATTAGTACAGGTAAACAAGGAAATTAATGGGCATGGACTTATTTCATATTTGCTTCCTAATTTCCTTTTCTTACAAACAAAATTGATGTTATTATTTTTATGATAGGATGGGATTTTTTATATGACACCCTCATAAAAGGTAGGCCAGTGATCCCATTTCTCTCGATCTTAGAACATGACTTTGTGACATAGTTGAAATCTAGGAGTGTTTTAAGACTAAGTGAATTGATTTATCAAAATCGTTTTTGTAGTATTGTACGATTGTTTTCCTCTCTTCAATAACTTGAACGACTGTACCTATGTGACTTTGACTCCAAAGCAGAAACCCTAATGACTCCCGCCTACTGGCTGGGAATAGAATAGATTGTCTTTATTGTGAAACTGGAACTTCGATGTGGTTCAGCTACGTGCCACTATATCATAATAATTAGGTTACTTTAAGTCGTGTCCAATCCAGATTTCCGAAACCAGCTAGACATTTCCGTTTCGGCGAAAATAAATCTAGTAAAATCTAGTGCCAGCTCTTCACAGGCAAATCAATTAGTTTTTGTTAGATTGAAGTAGCAGCTGAAGCGGAGCTTAGATGATAATTTATTTTCTTCACTATCCATATACATGTAGTTACAGCTAGTCATTATAAAAACGGTAAATACATTATAGATACTTATATCCGTCTGCGACATAAAGTGCGCTACGAGAGGAATGATATACCCATGGCTATGTTCTCAGAATGGGGTATACTTAATACCTAGCCATACCGCAGGTTTTAAGAAGATCCTGCAGCTACGTTTAGCATAGAGGCATAGCATAGAGGGTCAGATGTTAAAAATCAATGACAAGTTGCTAGCTCATCCGTATTTATAAGGATAGTAATTACTTAAGTAATGGCTTATTGCTAAGTAAATTCTTAACTAATATCTTTGACACCAGAATTTGGTGTTTGGCAATCATTCCTCAAAGTAATTGCTTGGTCTTCACTGTACCTATAGATCGGATAAGTACCTATACCTTGCTCTGTAGCTCATATAGGTATGTCAATAACGCTCTGAATATTATGTTATGTATTGAAACATTTGGTGTAATATCTTCAGAGGCCGATTCGTCAGGCTTGTTACTTGGTCCCGGTCACGCTTTCCAGTTTAGTCTCGCCCTTTGAGACTTTTTATGGTCCACGATCAATTTGTATTCCATTGTAGTCGTTTGATCTGTATTTAGTCTAGTTTAGGTTTTGGCCTTTTTCTAACCAAACCTAAACATCAAACCAAGAGTAAATTATCGTGATCACGGTTGCGTTAGTAAACATCTCAATATTTTGTTGTATCAATGGTATCTTGTATTGTCTCATCCCCGAGATGCAGTCTACGGATAGAGATGTTTTTGTCCAGAAGTGGGAAACACTACAGGCTAATTTAAAAAAATACAAAGCTGCTTTAGAAGTTTATCCGTTATCACTTTAATAAGGATCCCAAGATCCAAGTTTAACTTGGACATCAGAAATACATATATTATTTATATGCAAGGAAACTTTCGATTCGCTTAAAGCTCCTACTACAGTTTCGAGGTACAGTTTTAATGTTTTTACACCTAAGTAACAGATTATCGGAATGCATATCAGTTCGATTAGCTTCGGCATCGACACGCTCTTCCTTGGTCACGCCTGAACGGTCATCAGCACTACAAGTATACTTTTAGCTGAACTTTTTACTGATCATATTAAACGGTGTACCTAAGGGTGCACCAACTACGTACACATTAAATCCGTTAGGTGGGTTGGACAGGTTGACGGCAATTTTAATGCTTTTTATGCTCCCTGTTATGTTTGTGACGGTTTTGATTAAATTTTTACTGTTGGCGAACTTTGAACTGCCTTTCGGAAATGTTTCATTCAACTTGAATTGAACAACGGGTTTTTTAAATTCAAGTTAAATTTATAAATTGGTTTATCTGATGATGTTATCTGAGAGCCTGAGAGTGAGGTTGTTCAGGTCTCTTAAGTACTACATATTTCTGTCTCGTTGCTCATTTTCTTTGGGACACGTAATTTTTTTCAATACTTAGCTAGCGAATAATGGTTTATGATCTCATATCAAATGGCATTGCCAGTAAAATTGCCACTAACTTGCCTCAGATCTCTATCACGGCAAGCCGACTCCACTCAAAGGCCGAACGTATTGCTGCAGATAGGTACAGCCAACTTTTGCCGTTATTATCTCTCATAATTCTATGCCATCCTCGCAGGCCATCAAGCGGCTGTCGCCCCGAAGAACCAGCGTGGTGCGGCGGCGTGTCAGGCGCTCGTGCGCTGCGCGTGCGGGTCTCCAGCGCGACCACCACGCCTGCGCCGGCGCACGCCCGGCGTCTGTCCCCGCCCCCGCACGCCCACCGCGCTACTACCCCGCCTAGACCAACCTCACCGGGAAAACGTAAGCTTTTTATCTAGGTTTTAAATATTGTTTGGGAGATCTTAGAGTTTGTATGTACTTTAGAAGTCCGAAAGAAGCTTTATTTCTATTTACTAAAACGATGAAAGATGTATGCTGTTAATACTCGACGATAGTATGCTGGTAATACTATTTTGGACAGTCGGTTATAGTTAGTTGCTGTGTTATTCAGGGTGTGAAGAACGGGATTGTTAATTAAGCGAAATTAGTACTTACTATAAAAATAGCCCACTAACAATAGAACCTTTTCCCAAAATATGAAACTCTGAATCACATGTTTTTCAACATTTTATGAACATTCCTGAGTGGTTTAATTGAGGAAATCTTCATATTATCTAGAGAAAGGAACATGATGTGATTTGGGTATTCTTAGACTATATCTCTCAATATAATATCTATCAATATAAACTATCACTATAGTTACACAATGTAGGTACGATGCAGTGATAATAAAAAAAAACAAGAACTTCTTACATGTTATCTAAAAAGGTGATCAAACCCAATCATTACTGTGTTACTAACGATATACCTAATCGAAGAGTTTATAATTGAGATGAGCGTATAAAATGACTTGTAACGGGTTAAGTTTAACCGTGTGGATAGGACATTGGAGGAAGGACGAGGAGGAGATGCGATTATCAATAGACCAGCCTAGTGTGAACCAATCACTGGCCTCTGTTTGCCTACTAGATAGGTACTACACCCGCTTGTTGGTATGGCGACAGAATTTTCTTTCAGTGCGTTCACTTTTTCAGTTAAAAAAGAATAAACAAATAAATATTCACACACTACCTACACAACACATTAACCTTAGTCCCACATTAAGATCCCTAAGATCTTGTGTCGTGGGTACTAAGCAACGGTATATAAATACATAGATAAGTATAGAAACATCCATCATATCAATGTTTGCATCTACCGGGATTCGAACCCAGGACCTATGGCGTCGCAGGCAGGGTCACTACCTACGAGTACTACACCAATCGGTCGAATAAAAGTGAAAATTACTGAAATATAGACCTGACTTTTGACCCAGTGTCACTCTCATAACATAAGATATTTTATTCCTCTGTGATAGATAATACCTACATAGACGCTGCGGGATCATAACGAAAAACACACAGTCACGACTAGCATAGCGGGGACAGAGGTTAATGATTAGCGGCAAAATTGCTAGCTTATCATACATATATACATATAATCACGCCTTTATCCCTTACGGGGTAGGCAGAGAACCAAGGGCCGATAGAACTACATGGTGCCACTTCTGACCAATTTTGAGGGTATAATTGAGATGGACAAGTTCGGTTAGTAGTGACAGGTGGTCAGCCCATCGCCTACAAAACACCAAGACCCTCGTGTCCCTCTACTGACTTGTACAGTATGCCCGGGATGAGAAGCAGCTGTAGTATTATACGTTTTTTTTTTCACTCCTATTATCGCCTGATAGAATGCCCGACTTCCTTAGTCCACTCTTACGACATGCACGGAAGCAGATGCAGGTGATGTATTCTGGTGAGTTTTATTGTACTACAAAAAATATTATGTAAGTACAAGGGCGAGCTTAATGCCTTGCAAGGCACTCTCTACCAACTAACATGGTTACTTAAGAAAGTGATTTGTGGGTGGCACTTACAGAAATGTGGATACAATATATTATTTTATTTATTTTGTATCTCTTTCGAAATTCTCGGGACTACAGAGTCCCGGTTCTTTGAGAGGCGTGAATCGGGCCGCAGCCAAGATGTAGAGGCCCTTTTAAGAGAACTTTAATATACAGGGTGTTTTTTTGTGGCCACCTTTAACGAAGGGTACGTATTCTATACATGAAATAAAGTAAGTTTATGCCAAAAAAAATGCTGGAAAAAAAAAAATTTGAAAAAAAAAATTAAATTCCTTGATCATGCGAAATTTATAGTGTCTAGTGTTTATGTTAGTTTTTTTATAGACAGATATTAATTATTTTTCGTGAAAAAATCCTGCTACGCGCGTCTATGTGCATTTATGCAGAAAAACGCAGTCTATTTACTCAACTTTGGACCCTAATATTTTGGAAACCAGACACTTCCCAGGTATGCTTCCATGGAGAAAAATGATCGTGATGATGAGGAGATTCCGTAGTTTTCGGGAACGTTGACGACCAAAAATCACCCTGTAGTGTGGCGGATACCATCGCCGAGCGCACAATATGATACACCCAGCGATGTTCCCTTTTATTTATTTTATTATTATTAGAACGGTGAAGTAGCCACTTACTCTAATACATAATCACATTATACAAATAATCAAAACATACAATAAATTTAAAGTCAAAGTTATGCATTCAGTGTCATGGTAATATAAGTACTTACAATACGTCACAATATTAAATTAATCAACTACTAACATACCTAATAGAAAAAGAAAGAAAAAAAGGAGAAAGAAAAACTTATTCAAGGTCAATCATGCATCACATTCACTCACAAAACCTCAATCATGCCATAATGAGCCCCTTCCATCCATCCGCAAATATGTCAATGTCAGGGTTGGCATCGCGGTGAGGGTACGACCATTTTTCACAGTTATCGTCCAACAAACGTAGTTAGGTCAACTCTCCTATATTCTTCCTTCACCGATGGCCATGCAGGTTATACTAAACCTGGAAGTAATAAACGACATTTTTATAGCTTTATAACCCGTTCAATGTTTTAAAGATGCACCTTCTATGCTAGTGCTGTCAATAAAAACCTTCTCATTTAGATGCCTAATGAACTGTGTACCCATAATTGTAGGTTGTTCACAGCTGCCGTAAATTCCTGTGAATATCTAGTTGGTACAAAAGTTCAGGTTGGTTTTAATGAAGCAGTCTAGGTGCAGTTAGTATAGTCGTGAATTCCGTCAATACTGTTAAATAATAAATAAATATTCACACACTACACAACACATTAACTTAGTCCCACATTAAGATCCCTAAGGTCTTGTGTCGTGGGTGCTAAGCAACGGTATATAAATACATAGATAAGTATAGAAACATCCATGACTCGGAAACAAATATCGATATTCATCATATCAATGTTTGCACCTACCGGGATTCGAACCCAGGACCTATGGCGTCGCAGGCAGGGTCACTACCTACTACACCAATCGGCCGTCACCAACCCGCAATAAAAATAAGTAATAAATAACTCTTTCATTACCTGTGCTGATGCGGGTTTCACTAGAATACATCAGCTGCATCTCTTTCCTTGCATGTCTAAATGCGTAAGAGTCGAATCGACTCCCTCAGGTGTTAAGCTAGCAACTTGACACTGATCATTAACGTCCCGACCCGGCTATGCTTAAACGTGGCTGTAAGGATTTCCTTTGTGATTTTGCAGCTCTGGCTGCAATTTGGGAACACAGCCGTATGGATAATATTAAGTACTAGTGGACGCCCGCGACTCCGTCCGCGTGGACTGCAGAAAAAACAAAATGTCGAAATTATCCGGGATAAAAAGTAGCCTATCTATACAGGATGATTTTTGGTCGTCAACGTTCCCGAAAACTACGGAATCTCCTCATCATCACGATCATTTTTCTCCATTGAAGCATACCTGGGAAGTGTCTGGTTTCCAAAATATTAGGGTCAAAAGTTGAGTAAATAGACTGCGTTTTTCTGCATAAATGCACATAAACGCGCGTAGCAGGATTTTTTCACGAAAAATAATTAATATCTGTCTATAAAAAAAACTAACATAAACACTAGACACTATAAATTTCGCACAATCAAGGAATTTAAAATTTAAAAAAAAAAAAAAATCCCAGCATTTTTTTTGGCATAAACTTACTTTATTTCATGTATAGAATACGTACCCTTCGTTAAAGGTGGCCACAAAAAAACATCCTGTATGTTAAGTGGGACCTGTCACAATATATTCCTGAAAACTGCCGTTTCTGAGATTAGCGTGCACAAACATCGATCCGTTACAATTTCACAATAAATTTAGATTACCTTGTGTGTAGTAAAGTGCGTATGAGATTTACGACGATGCAAGTTATAAAAGAAAGCGCTATCATGAAACAGTGAAAAAAGTAAATTGGTAGAGTTACAAAAGTCAGGCCCATCATCCCTAAAGAGGTTAGGCAGAAGTGTACACATCCACTTTTCACCAGTTAGCATATTACTTATGTTATAAGACATCATCATCATCATCAGCCTATTGCAGTCCACTGCTGGACGTAGGCCTCCCCCAGGGCACGCCACAAGACTGCCATGGGGGTTTTTGCCCAAAGTCAGTCACCACGCTGGGCAGGCGGGTTGGTGACCGCAGTTTGTATTTTGCTGCTGCCCACCTCCCGGAAACCCTTAATCGCCTCGTACGATACCCACGGGCAGACGTGGGGTGGTACGAATTCTACTCTGCAGGCACCACGCGGCCTATTAGACATGAATAACATTTATTTTTAGTTTTTTGTTGTTAAATTTTCTTCTTGTCCGGCAGCTCCACAAGACAGCCCCAGCCTACCCACCACACCGCCCGAGGTTCCCGGAGTACAAGTGAAGTCTGTCACAGCGATATCACCATTACGCGTCGCCAGCGCGCCTGTCCGCAGTGCGCCGGCGCAGAGCAGCTGCGCTTTGGAGCGCCATCACCATCGGACGCCGGAGACCGTACAGCCACCACAGGTTAGTACCTGGGCGCAGTGATTGTGACATAATAATCTGTGCTTGTGAAAGCATGGGTCCTGGGTTCGAAACTCGGTAGGTATTTTGTTTCAGAGACGGATTGCTATAATTTATGTAGGTACCTAACGTATTCATACTTGCTAACAAAGCTTGTAGCTTCCTTCGGTATCTTAGTTGGTACTAAGTTAATATCTCATTAACTTTATTTATTTATAATTTATTATAATGAGTAAGGTAAATAATTAAACTTGAGCGTAATATAAATACTACCACTGAAGCCGTTCAGCGCATCTGAATTTTTTTATAATCGTTTAGCTTCAGAATAGCTGCCCCGGCAGATATTTTACACCTTCATATTTAGCAGAGTACCTATGGAGACAAAAACTTTCTGACCATAATCGAAACTAGTCACAACCCTCAGAGCTATACACCTGTCGGGAAACTAGTTTCTGGGCCTTACAATCATAATTTCTTATGGAAAAGGCCACGTACCTTGTTGTACAACCTTGTTTAGGTGTCATCATTATCCAAAAGAGCTTGCAGAGAGAGGGCCGCTGATTATGAAGACGTTTTTAGTGAGTTTCTTACTGATAGAGTAATTCTAAATCAGTACGAATTTACTCTTAATCTGTTGTGACATTTATCTGTTTCTCATTCGCATTCTTTGAATTCACTGCTATTTTTGTTCAATTCAATTTCTACTACTGATATGCCTATTATATGGAGTATACGAGTAACTCTCACATCCAATCTAGTAACATTTCCAAGTGTCTCACGTGCTCTGGTTCTTCCTATTTACCTGCAATCAGTGTTAGTGAACTGTTCGGAATGGTGATTTCCTTTTTCCCTTTTGAACATCCTGTTATCTACCTATTGTTATTCAAGCGCCTTCTAGCCAACCGGCCCCCTTATTACCTAACTAGCAAAAGCAAAGCGATAGCGAAAATTGTACAAAAATCACTGATTGTTTGTCAAATTCGTATTACGTAAAATGAATTTCAAAGGAACTTTGACATTTCAGGGCGAATGTTGTACAATTTTCGCCATCGCTTTGCTTTGGCTTTGCTATTGCTTTTACATAATCCTAATCAGGGGGCGGGACTCGCTAATCACCGGCTCTACTGACCCTACGAGTAGAAGCACGATCACAAATTAACTAGAGTTTAAGTACAATTTAATAATTTATTGAAGTTCAATTGAGACCCTACTTGTCGTATTCTACTTAGTTTCATCATTTACAAAAAATATATTGAAATAATTCAAATAATGACCCGGTAGCTCAGTGGTTAGAACACTAGCACGGAATGTAGAGGTCGTGGGTTCGATTCCCACTCGGGTGAAGAAATTTTTCCATTTTCTTTATTAATAATTTTATAAAAAATATTTCATATTATAATAAGGTAACCTATAGATTTAGCTCTTGCGAAAGTTATTTCAGCATCTCTATGATGCCATATTAAGCAAGATAATGCACGTCATAAGAATTAGAAGTTAAACCTTCGTAGGTATAAACCGCAAATACCTGTCGATGGCGATAGATTAACCACATGTAGGTAAGATACGAGTACTCAGATGTGAACACGGTTGCAAACAGCAAAACCGCGACTAATGGATGTAGCTACCACATATCGATTTCCACATTACATGAACCGAAGTTATGGAAAAGCCTACTCGTATTATGCGTCACACGTTAATTAAGTGGTCTAGAAACCGAATAATTGTTGAGTTATGGTCTTCTTCTGGTCATTGACATGTAGCGTAATCTGTTTATAAAGAATCATTTATAATCAGACTCTAATCCACGTCATTTCTTCGTGTAATAAGCTGAGTAAATGATTAGTTAAAGATGCCGGTTTTGATGAGGCTGTCCGTTGCCATCCTATCCCAGAAGCTATCGCAATACCTAGGTAAGGTACCTACATTAGGTAGGTACATATTTCTTAATCATAGAGACATGTTTACCAATTTTGTTGCAATATAATATTTTCAATTCCAAAATTTTCGTGGCAGAATTCGAACATCAAAAGATGTTTACCTACTTTGATCATTAAATGAACGGTTGTAAACATAATTTATTTGATTACTAGCTGTCGTAAAAAATTATGGCTTTAGGCCTACTAAGTAGCTACATAAAAGTGTTAGGATAGTTGGACGGATTTTTGGTCCTCTTTCACTCAATTTATTTGGTTATTTGATCAAAAGAACACTGTACATTTGGAGCTCTCAACCAAGAGTTTCCGCTATGTCCTTATTAAGGAAACCAGAAACAACGATGCAAGACGAATGTTTCCAAAAACACTCTTACTTGCGAGTGCTCTAAGGTTATATTTAACATAACACACTTGGCTATAGTTAGAATAGAATAGTTATATTGTATAATATTGTAGTTTCTTAGCAGGTCAGTGATAATAGAGTGTGGGTAATTTAATTCACGCAATTCTCGAATTTGTTCGTTTTATCTATGGCCATCAGTGATAGAGTCTAATTTTGAATTTCTTCACCTATTGTGCTTCACCTAGATGCGAGAGTTGATGCGAGAGTTGATGCGATTTAAATTTAAATTACCTAATTCAATAGATATAAGTTATTTCAATTTACCTAGTAATATTATCATGCGGGTAATTCTTGTGCTTATGCGGGGCTTCACCTGCTTCTATGCATGTCGTAAGAGTTTACTAAGGCGCCCTGCCCCCCTAGTATGACCACGCTTCGTGGATATCGTATCGTCTCTATATAAAATTCAACATGGCGCCTATATTTATCGTATTTTGACAGACAAAATGTCGATAAATCTCCGTCTCTCTGTGGATCTCCGTTTTGATCTTGCAGTTCTGGCTACCCCACTTCGGGTACACAGCGGTGTGTGAATATGGATGCAGCACCCGTATGATGAATTTGGTGAGAGTGAGATGTCTCACTTTTAAACGTCAAATCAAATCCAAAAATCAAAAAAAAAATCAAAGAGCTATAAATAACTAGACAAGGTAAGTGTTTCTACTTGGTGTGTAAAAAGGGATTGCAAACCACTTCTATCAGCCCTAATTCTTTCAGTCCTGGCTCGAGAACGTGTGTCTATTCTAATTATTAAGTCTATTTTTTACATGCAAAGTACAAACACTTAGTTTATCTAGTTATTAATAGCTCTGTGAATTTGACGTTTAAAAGTGAGACATCTCGCTCTGATCAAATTCATCATACGGGTGCTGGTTAAATCCGACTGTATTATTACGGATGACTTATGCAAAACAAGAGTGCAAATTAGAAAGGAATGGATTTTACTTCTTAGAACCATCGAAACACACAAATTAACTAGGTATGGTTTGTTAAGTAATCGTCACGCTAAAATCCAAAAGCTATTAATAATACAGATGATGACATCTTAATTTCGCTACAGCATCACTCGTCTTCCGCTAATTAGCCTGCGCAGGCGCAGTCGCCGGCTATAATTACAATTACGAACGTAACGGGGAAAGTGTTGCCATAAGAAAAATAAATAACCATTGTCTCTGGAGTCCCACGATATTCTGATAGGGAAAAGCGTAATCTGTGAGAATTTAAAAACTTGACTAAAAAGCGAAAGTCTGCGACAATGGCTGGCAACATGTATGCGCTTGTGCATCTGCAGTTCATAGCTGCCAGTTAGTATACCTATACTGTGGTAATGATAGCTGCTCACATTTTAGCAATGAATACTTACCACGCATTAAAATAGTATTTTGATCGTTTCTGAAAACAAGCTGAGATAAACGTACAAAGATATCCTATCTACGATTAGTCTGTATTCGTAGAACGATTTTTCTTCCTAGTTCAGAAATTCAGAGCTATTACATATTTACCTTTATTCTAGTATTTTTTTCCCAGTTTGATAGATCTGTACATATAATAAAATTGTAACGGATCGATGTTTGTGCACGCTAATCTCAGAAACGTCTGGATCGATTTCGATGCAGTTTTCAGGAATAAATTGTGACAGGTCCCACTTAACATATAGGCTACTTTTCATCCTGGGAAAATGTTTTTATTCCGGATAATTTCAACATTTTGTTTTTTCAGCTGTCCACGCGGACGGAGTCACGGGCGTCCACTAGTACATTAATATAAGTAAAACCGTAGAATATTAGTTAGGTATACTATCCAGTTTCATAACATTATGAGCCGATTTGTACGAGTAGGGTACTTTTGCGATAATATATGTAGTTTATCTGAATTTGATGCTGACTTTCTCTAAAACATAAACAATAAAAAGACAGCATCAACTTTATCCTTAGATAGGTTATCTGACCATTAGAATAATAGGCCCCCCTTAGTGTGCCTAGATAGATTTGTCAATTTATAGATTTCGTAAAGCCGCACGAGGCATGCCATAATGAATTGATCATGAACACCTTGTAGTGTTTGCAACAGCAAGCTCGAGCATGCATCATTATTTCAAAGATATTTAGCTTTGAGTCCCACAAATCACAAGTTGGCTCGTATTGTGAAATTTCGAAAGTAAATCTAGATTTTACTTAAGTAAATCGTGAGCCAAGTACGGTTTTAAGCTAAATTCGTTAGGAATTAGGTGTTGTTACAAGCTAGGTCCATTGCAATACATAACAGGCAACGTAGTTGCAACCTTATTATATAGTTCACTATGGGTGCGCCCACCACCGGGCCCTACACCCTCCACTGACCCTCGGATCTGATAACTCATAACTGCGACAACAGGCACTTGCACTAACTACAATCGCCACGAGAAACCAGACCCGAGCACCTAGCATGCAAGACAATACATTGCACTATTCCGAAATCTAAAACTAGATTAATAATCTACATATGTTTCGCCAACAACGGTGGCATCCTCAGGATTATAGAAATCAGTAAATTAGTAAACCACTAATTATTATGAAACTCTAAAACCCAACACATTACCTACACAGAATTAACTACCCTCTACTAAGTATTAAAAAATATATAAATAATTACCCACCATTATTTATATTTAAAATAAATATATACTATTTGTGCACACAAACCAAATAGTATTGGGTGAATTAGTTAAATTTTAATGAAAAAATTCAAACCAAATTATTGATAAATTAGCAAAGGAAAACAAGGATGTATGCAACTACATATTATATAGAACCTTCGCATAATATGAAAATTACCCCTTCAATTTTGAAAATTATAAACCTATGTCTTGTCTCACTCCCCGAACTTGGGATTTCATTAGCTATCTAGTCATTTGTAATTGTCATTTAGAACCTGGTATGTACCTTGCACCACGACTTTGATATCATTTCGTGGAAACGGTTTGAACTTTATTTTATTTTATTTATTTATTTGAGCTTTATTGACAATTTGAAAATGGTTTTCAATGGGTTTCCAGAATGGAGTCCGCGATTGTAACAGTAGCTCGGACGAGAACCGGTCGTCTGGTCACGCGTCCATGTCGGACAGTGGAGGCGCTGGTGACGCTAAAGATGAGCCCAGAAGGAACAAGCAGACACCGGCCAGGAATAAACATCGACCTAATAAGGTGAAATCTTGTCGCTTTTAATATCTTAAATTATTTAAACATAAAGTTACCATGAAGTCTTAAAGGATCAATAAAGGATTTTATGTGCTCGGTCAGGTAAAATGGGGCTTTTTAACGCGGGCTCTCGGTAAACCTCTTGATCGCGGTAGCGGTAGGTAGTTTGGTATGTGACCCTTATGACAAATGACAAAATAGAACCAACAATCAATTTGCAATGATCCATTTCCCATAATATGTCGGTCACCTCATGTTTCATAAAATCATAAGGGCTCTTTCGTCTTCCTAATGTGTCCTTTGCCGTAATGTGCTATTTCTTAAAACATTCAACAATTAAGTATTTTACTTATTTATCCAGTTACAATCACCATGGCCGGGCGGAGGTGGGCTGGAGGATATCAGGTCAGCCATCAAACAGCTGACCCTTCGCTCTAGAGACAGCAGCAGTACTGCGACAAGTGGTGCTTCCAGCGCTGGAGGGGGCAGCAATAATGGAGCACCAGGTAGGTTCCAAAGGGGTTTTAATTCTAAAAAAGTTATTTCTTTACTTAGGCCCCGAAACAAAAATGTAACCCTACATGACCCCAATCAACAGACAGAAAGGTTCTTTCTTTATATCGGCAGGGCTTTTACGTAACTTGCCACCTCACGCATTAGATTTTCGTTCTCGCATTGCATCGGCTTTGCTACTGCAAATTAGGTAGGTAAAGCCCTGTGGATCTTCTTACGCATGATTCTTGAACACTTGACGTCGTATAATTTTGGCAGTACACTATAAACATTTTTTGGAACGATTAACGTGTAAATGAAACATTCTTGTCCATTCTTCTTCACTGTTTCTATCTTAAACCATGGAGGTAACATCTTGTATTTAAACTATTCTTCATGTTAGATGAAAAAATAGCGGAAGATGTGACTCGTCTCCAATGCGTGGACCGCTTAAATTAGGCCAACGTCGCCTGATTTTACTCATTTGCAGTTGAGAGTAGCAATTTATTTATTTATTTATTTTTTTTATTTATTTTAGTTATCAAAATGCCTTCATGTGCATTTGTGCGTTGTACTAATCACTCAAAAAAAAAACAAATCACATGGAATCACTTTTCACGCATAAGTACATGAAAACTTTAAATTCTTAGGTTAATAATTGTAAATTCGCTTATTGTTTTGATCGCCATTTTGCAGAGCGAGATAAAAATATATGATACATCAATGTGCGACAAGTTAAACAAGCAAACACGTGCCGTGTGTGTGCGAATGCGCCCGCTGTGTTTCGTTTTTGCAGTAGCTTCTTACCATAGTTATTGTCTGGGACACGAGCTGACACGACTCAACCCGAAATTATTCCGATGATGCTCTATTGAAACGCGCTTGTCTCGCTCGCGCTACTGTCGAAATAAATAGGTTTGTCTCTATCGCTCAGTAGTGTACAACGTTAAATACAATTACAGCTGAGTGTGTGTTCGTGCGTGTAGTTGTGTAGCATGCCTAATTTCTAGTTGACGATTTTAAGGATGTGCCCTATCTTCCGCTATTTTGTTTTCATCTAAGGCTTAAACTATAGTATATTTTGCAGAGAGCGGCAGTGCGGCCGAGGCCCGCAGACGCCGCGCGCCGCTAGTCCGCCAACCCTCGCTGGACACGGTGTGCACCAACGTCACCAGTGCCGACGAGTTCGTGTGGGTTGACTCGCATAATAGGTAAGTGGAACCGAAGAAATTACTTACTGAGTGACAAGTTGCTAGCTTATCGTCTGAAAGAATGCCCGAGTTCCTTAGTCAACTCTTACGGCACAGAAGGAAATTCAGCTAATGTACCTACCTATTCTAGTAAATCCACACTTCATCATTAATTGCCGAAATCGGTATAACGAGTAGGTACGCATAAGGCACGATGCAATATCTTTGGGTTGATTGGATTGGATGCAATACCTTCTAATATCCTGTTATCCAAGGTAGGAAATCCTCACTCTAAAATCCTCCATATTCCAGGCTCGTAGAACTTCGCTGCGTGCCATGGACTGCAGGCGAAGTGGGCCGAGCGCTAGCAGCCGGCAGATGTAGAGACATCGCACCTAAAATGGCGCCTGATGCCCCGCCACGACTGGCTTATTTATTACAGAGGTATGTCAAAACTTGGGTAGTATGTATTTTGTGTAGTTGAGGTGATCATTTTATTTAAAGAAAAACACCCGACTGCATTATACAACTAAGACGAATCTAATGCCACCCCTCTAGCTCAAAGATACACTTGAAAAACCTAACACTCCTGGCAAAAACCTAGCACTAATGGCAGTTATGACCCAGTTGTGTAAAAATGATGGTTCTTACATAGTTTTCCGGTGCTTTTCCTAGTCTTTTATGATGACTTTATGTGGTATAGGCTTATATTTATAAAAGTAGGGATATTTCCCTATCTATGTATTTTAGAAATGATTGAATATATGACCCCACTCCCTTTAAATTTAAATTTTATTACTTAATATTTTCAGGGCCTTAGTCCGGATAGCTCGTGAGGCGCAGCGTCTGTCACATAACTTCGGGTTCTGCTCCAAGCACGAAGTGGCCGGCGCTTTTAAGATAGTTCTAAGTACGCCTCTAGCAGATGCTTGTATCAAGGTAAATTTGTTCTTTTTAGTTTTTAACTTGTAATTGCTACTTTCGACCTCTTTGGTGGGAGCGCTGATGAGTTTCACGTTTTCGTTTATCTGAAGTATAGTCAACAATCAATGTCGGGGAAAATACCTACTCCCTGAACACCCGAGGTAGTAGGTATTTTCCCCGACATTGACGTATCTACAACAATCCAGCAGAGAATCCAGTAGAAAATATTTCCGAATTATTTTATACCTACAGCTACATTACCTACCTGTCGTGTATGTCGTAAGAGTCGACTAAGGAACTGAGGGGCGTTCCCTGCAGAAACCTGCATCTGGCCCAGGTAATTGTGGCACAATTCTGGCTGCCCCATTTTGACAACACAGTCGTGTGTATACAGGATGTGTGTGATAGCCAGGCAAATACTGAACAAGTACTATTGTTTTGAGTTATACGACAGTGTAGTTACTCGCAGGAAATGCATTTTTAATTTGATTGTCCGCAGTGTTTGCTTTCCGTGCTAATTGTTTCGGGTGATCCTGTGACTAGTAAAATTGGCTTATTGGTTATTGTGTGATACATTGCTGTTTTTTGGATCACTTAATCTCCATATTGGGGTTGATTAATATTTTGAACTTTTTTGGGGCCAACTTTTTTAAAAATATCAATCCATAGGTTAAAATGATGATGATGATGATGATGATGTCATTATTTAAGGCCTACTTAATCGAACTACACAATTTTTTCCTGAAAAAACGAAAAAATGTCTGAAAATTTTGGAAATTTCCTGCGAAAATATTCTGTGGTTTTCGTTCCAGAACCATGGTCTGAAGTAGCCATATCAATATTTGCCTGGCTGTCACAAACACCCTGTATATAATATGTATGTAAAATACCACAGGGTTGTCAGCGAGCGGCGACAATGTACGCGACGTCGGGCAGCGCGGCGCGGCGGCTCGGCTCGGCGGCGCGCGCCCGCACCAGCCTGGCGCCCGGACGCTTCCAGCGATGGATGCTGGACGTGCGCGTCGCGTCCTTTGTGCACGAGTAAGTTCTATAGCTGACACTTGTATAACAGAAGACTAATGGATGCTAGGTCTTCGGTCCTTACAAATAAAAGTTGAAGAAAGCGCCATACCGCCATGTCTGTCTATGGGTATCGTTAGAGGTGCTTGAGGGCGTCCTGGAGATAAGCAGTTAGTGAGCATCCTCTGGGGGAAGGCCTACGTCCAGAAGTGGACTGCAATAGGCTGATGTGTAGGTATTTGTTTATACGAGCACCCGTATGATGAATTTGGTGAGAGCGAGATGTCTCACTTTTAAACGTCAAACTCACAGAGCTATTAATAACTAGATAAACTAAGTGTATGTACTTTGCATGTAAAAATAAACTTAAGAATTAGAATAGACACTCGTTCTCAAGCCAGGACTGAGTGAATTAGGGCTGATAGAAGTGGTTTGCAATCCCTTTTTACACACCAAGTAGAAACACTTGCCTTGTCTAGTTATTACTTAGCTCTGTGGATTTGACGTTTAAAAGTGAGACATCTCGCTCTCACCAAATTCGTCATACGCGTGCAGGATTCATTAACACACTTATTTGGGCTCCAAAGTATATTTGAAAAGACCATTAGCAGCGTTTGGTCTCGTCGTGGTGTACGTCATAATTTTCATCGGTTCTAACTAGCAATAACTGGCAAGTTCTTATAATAACTGGATAAACATCTTTCATCCCTAACGTGGCCTTGTTAATAGGTACGCTGCAATTTACCTCTGCGCGGGAATGGAAACCTTACTCGAGGAGATAGCACTCATAGCCTCCAGCACCTCTGGAGGCGCGCCCCTCACTCCGGCAGCCATCGACCTGGCTGTGGCAAACTGTGCCGATCTCTGGGGGCTGCTGCAGCCGTACAGCCATTTGAATGCTGGGAGAGTGGCTTCAGGTGAGGTTCTCAAGACTCTAGTACTCTTTTTGTCCAGGTAGTCTAGATTTGGCCTGGTTACTTCGATTCTATTTCAAGTATACGAAGACAGTTCCGACATCGATGACTTTGGTAGAAAATTTTTATGTGCAGGCTTCTTTAAGCGTCGAAAATTAATAAAGAATGCTAGTAGTCTCTAAACTGAGTTAGATTGTTAGTTAGTCAAACTTCTTGACCTCATTTAGTGAACTTAAAAGCCTTGTTTATTCCATTAGGTGCACTATCATTATCAAGATGGGAGTCGATGAGTTCACTCGGCTCATTAGGATCGTCAACCGGCGCAAGACCAGAGAACCGGCAACTTGGACTCAGTCACGATTCTGGCATTACCACTAATGGTTCTGGTGAGCATCTTCCTTCATCTTGAATGATAGAAGAATTTGTTGCAGCAAGTTGGCATATGCAAGGTGGAATCATCTTTTTTCTAAAAGCTCGGCTTTAGCCTATAAAATAGCACCAAAAGGTATCAGGATCTCCACCTCTTTGATAGCTGATAGATTTGATTACGTCTCTTATCGAATGCCCAAAATAAAAGCTTCTTACATATAAACATCACGAATCCTACAGCTACAATTTGGCCTATTAGGGTCAGATGTAATCAGATTAGTGACAAGTTACCTACTAGCTCATCTTCTGAGGGAACGCCTTAAAAAATAGTGAGTCAATGTAGGCGTTGTTGATAATCATGGTCCTTAACGCCAGGAGGGTCCGGCACGTCAGCCGGCTCGGCCACGAGCTCCGGCGCGTCGTCCGCGTCGGTGTTGCTGACGACGTGCGCGGGCTCGGCGGCCGAGCTGCGCGCGGTGCTGCGGCGCGCGCACCCGCGGCACGCGCCGCTGTCGCCTGCGGCTGAACGCGCGCTGTACTACTTTATGCGGTGCTCTCAGGTAATGTTTCATAGAATTATAAGTTCTCTAGTACCTACCGATGATCACGCACGCTTTTAAAGCAATGGCAGTCAAGTTGGCCTAGTTGATTTTTATTTCTCTCCTTTTTGAGTCACGTAATATGCCTAATATTATTATGGGTAATTTTTAAAACCTTTTTGTTATATAGGAACCTAAATATAAATCAATTTGGCAATAATCTGTGGTTTAGAAGAGCGGGATCTTCGCCTCGTTTGCCGCAGTAGGTACCCGGAACACCTTCCTAGTTATGAAGTTGTAGTTAGTGATTCTATTAGTCTGCACAAAACCTCATCAGCATTCGCTATTCCAGCTGGAGCACACGACCAGCGCGTCAAGCAGCTGCGGCGGCGGCGCGGGGCTGTGGGGCGAGCGCGGCGCGGGCGCGCTGCCACCGCTGGGTGAGTGGGTGCGGGCCGCGCGCGCGCACGCCGCGCTGCGCCCGCCGCCGCACGTGCCTGATGCGGACGATGTGCTGCAGGCGGCGAGGTTGCTGCTGCCGCATGCCGACTGTCCGCCGCGACCAGTAACGTAAGTCTGATAGGTTGGTGTGGATAAAGCTCGTTTTAGCTCCGTTTTCCATCGTTAAAGTAAAGAGGAATTAGCTATAGGTAACTTAACGGCAGGGCTATATTTATTTATTATTTAATTAGCGCCAAAACAACGCGACAACAAAATTGACTTGTTCGATTTCTCACTATCGCGTTACTTCGGCTCTGCTATTGCAAATTAGGTAATAGCTCTATTACAATATTAGCCCTTCGTTTAAATTAAAGGGATTTGCTTTTCTAGGTACCTAGTAATCTAAGTAGGTAGATAATAGGCACCTATTTATTATGAGGCCACTACTTCTCTCTGCTCATTTACATGCCTTGACTGGACTAGCCCAAATATCTTTGCAGTCTCGACGAAGCAATAGAACCAGCCTGGTCTCGCTGCACACGAGCCCCTGACGAGATCAGCCGGGCGGCTTTAGGCCTCGCGCAGAGAGCACTCCTCAGCGGACGACCTGACCTGTTGGGAGGGATCAGGTCGCTGCTGCCCTCTGCTGGGTTAGATGCCCTGGACGCTTCGGGAGTGTCGGTGTTGATGAAGGCGGCACTGGCTGGCGATGAGCAAATTGTTTCGGTAAGCAAATTAAAACCTCATTTTATCGTTGGTTGACCAAAACACATTGATAAGTAACTCCTATTTATCTGCAATAGAACTAATTATCTTACCATCGATAAAACAAAAGTAACTATGTGATCTACGTATAGACGTATATTTATGAAGGTCTATAAGGCAAGATGTTAGGCAGACTATTGTCTTCTAGATGCTGCTAGAGGCAGGAGCCGACCCCAACATAGAAACTCCTGGAGCGGCGGCACAACACACGGCCCTCCTTTCGCCTCGCTCTCCCTCGCAGCCGTCTCTTTCGCCCACCCCACAGCAGAATGCTCCCAGCTATACGCCACCAACTGCAGGTGATTCTTTCTTACTCTCAAACTAATCATGATTTCCTTACGTTGACCCTCGAATCTGACAACTTATGATTTATCGCGGCAAAAAAATCTGTTTTCTACTTAAGTTTTAGGTTAGGTTAGGTGAAGCTGAAAAGTTTGGTTGAACGCCTGAAAGCTCAACGTAACTTGGAGAAGCAGAGCGGTAGAAATTCGACAGTGTGCGGTGCATAGAACAGCTCTTCAAGTTATGTAACCAACCAGCCAACAGACTCAGTGCCGTCAATAGCACAGTAAATAGCCGTAAATAAGACAGGTTCACCGGTGACAAGGCACAGGGCGTATACTCTGGGGGGCTCAAGAACAGGCAGGACTAAATAGGGCGCAGTTACCTATAGAAGCTCGCACAGGGTGCAGAAAAGGCTATTTACATCACTGGCTACATTCAAGTGAGTGTCGCGGTCGCTTGTCGCATTTCCGTTATTCGCTCTTACGTCAAACTTCAGTTAGGTACCTATGTCGCTCTTAGGTCCCGTTGTTCGATTCGATTCCTTTGGTGTTTGGAAACTAAGTAAGTTGGTGGTGCAGGTTGGACGGCGCTGGTGTACGCGAGCAGTGCGGCGGGCGGCGCGGGCGCGGCGGAGGTGGCGCGGCGGCTGCTGGCGGCCGGCGCGCGCGTCGACGGCGCGCCCGCCCGAGGCGACGATGTGTGCACGCTCACGCCTTTACAGGTCAGTAGTTTGATCATTATGCGCCCTTGTAGATCAGTGGTGATGCAATGTAGATAGATACTCCTCACGTTTTCATAGATTTGTGGTGTGACGATTTGTGTACTCTCACGACTTTACAGGTCAGTGTGATGCGAGGTAGATAGTACTTCTCACCCTTTTACAGGTCAATATATGCCAGGTTTTTACGTGCGTTTGACTAAAGTTGGTCCTGCGCCTGTGATCTCTCTCCGGTCGTGTCGGCTTTCCGTCCCATCGGACTATGAGAGTAACGGAATAGAGAGTGCATCTGTGTTTGCGCACACACTTGCATGGGCGTACCCAGGGGGGCAGGGGGGCACCTGCCCCCCTGGAAATCCCGCAGAACATGTATGAACTCGCCTAATTACTAATCAACGTGTAAACAGGGCCTTATGCTCTAACTTTTAAATAAACCGCGCAGTAGACACTGGTAAAATGCACGGTGCAATTGCCAAAAAACCACGCGCGACGATGGCGGACGAAGATATCGCTCCTTAAATACAAAAGCACCACAAGTCAAAGCAAACAAATTATAAAGGAGCGGCATTTGAAAAAATAATTTCGATGATTTATTGATTTTTGTTTATACTATGTGTACTATGTAGATGTTTTTGGTATCAAAAGATGCATAATTAAATTGCCTATTTTTAATAAAGCATTCTTAACCATATCTTGAATAGACTCTCGAAAAAATACATATAAGTTAGTTTTGTATATAGATTTTGACTTCGAGAACATTAAAATTTTAAAAAGTAAACCACCACAATCAGGAAAATTTGAGTTTTATTTTCAGTTTACAACCTCATAAAATATCAATTTAAACATAAAAATGGCACATAAGTAATAAATTAGTACATAGTAAACTTGCTGAACGAAAACAATTATTTAAATCTTATCATGAGATCATCAATTAGGTCTAAAATTAATATTACCTATATTATTAGTAGGTAACGTAAAGTTGCAAAAACGTCCATTAAAAACCGGCATTACTTAAAGCGACATTATCAGTACAAATTTGTTATTTTAAAACATTAATTAGAGCTTAAAGTTGACATTAAACCTTAAAGATCGTTTGTGCAACTGAGCGTAAGAGTTATAAATTAAAGTTAAAAACAAAACAAACCTTTTTAAGCTATAAAAACTAAGATGCATTAAACTCTGGCATTGAATTAACAAAACAATAACAAGATTTATTGTATAAGTAATAATTTTTATGGACCCAGCTAAATACCTACAAAGGTCCCTAAAAGTTAAGACACTTAACAGATCTCTGTTAAACAATACGTAAGTACTTAAAAATATTTTCACATTGAGCTAACGTTCATCAAAATCTTTTTGAACAAGCTTATCTAAACAATAACTAAACAATAACTCAATTTAAATTTTTTTGACGAAACTATAATGACGATCAAATCAGCCTTTCGAAGATAGAGTAATACTTACTATTTGGTATTGGATTACTGAACCTAAAATGAACCTAGACTAATTTCTACGTTACAGGACTTAAAACTATTTTTTGTGATGTTTCAGGTAGACACGGCTTACATACATATAATAAACATTAGGTATCTTGTCTGAAAAGCTGTACTCGTATTAACAGTTCTGTTTAGTTTTATAATGACACTTAGGAGTAATATGCCTTCAAAATGAATTATATCCATGATCTACATTAATCACAACCGTAAAATAGCACCCAAACGTGGTGTAAATACCTATAGTGTTCTTACAAAATATTGTTCTGTAAAACCTTTGCAAACTACATCGAGCGTAAAGATCTTAAAGGCATAAAAATACTTATACTTAACATTATAAATCAGTTTCCAACAGTAAAGTATGCACTAATTCAGAGATTAGCATAAAAAGATTCATAATATTTAGGTACGACGTTTTTTTCGATTAGCTTTAGAATGCCCTGCTTCTTTGCTTCAGGAACTATAAGTTTTTCAGTGTAAAGTTTGTTTAGAGTCAAATTATTATCAGGTACTATTACCTTCGACTTAGTGCGGCGTTTTCTCACCGTAGATACTGACCTGAACTCTTCCTCTTCGTAGGATGTTTTAAAGAAAAATATGCCATTGCTTAGTTTATCCGCCTTCAGAATTTTTAAATCGGTCCACTTGAATTTATTGCCATCGTCATCTGTATTGTAGTTTCCTGTACACAGAGGTTTGAGGTCAAAAAAATTCTCATGTGTCAGTTCTTCAACAGTATAAGGCTTTCCCGTTTTCTTTGCGGTTTTGATAAGAGTAATGTATTGGTCTGGAACGTAAATTGGAGATGATTTCAATGCTCTTGTAATATTACGTTGGATGACAGAATGGACACAGTCCCCTTCATTCTGGGTGTGTCCTTTTATAAGGAACTTATGAGTAATACTCTTGATATTCGGCAATTCTTGAGACGCATATTGGTACATTGCCAGCATGAATTTATTCTTTTGCTGGTCACAGCAATTATCGCTATAGAAAGTGACATCACAAGGTTCCGTGGCATTATCATTCAATTTTCTCAGATACATAAGAACACAGGAGCCAATTTCATTAATACCTCGGGCTCCTTCTCCCTCATGCCAAACAAAACAAGTTGTGTCCTTTGTGCCGAGCTCGGTTATTGTGAAATTAAGTAGATTTAATTTAGACGTGTAATAGAAACTGGACACATCACCCCGCGGACAAGGCATCACAGCTTGAAGGTCGTACACAGCTACTACGAAGGTGTTACTCACAAGCTCTTTATCTTTATCTTTTTCAGCTCTAGCGAGGGTCTTTTGCTTCAAGTGCTCGTTGTATGTCTCTTGTAGTAACGATTTATCTTCGGCGTTTTGGTAAGCCATGCAATCTTCGCATTGATCCTTCTTAGGCTGCCAGAAAGATAAGTTGAAATCGTGTATAAATATGTTATAGTATACTTGATATGAAACATGTGGTGCACCTTCAGATTCACATTTGTCTACGTAATGCCGATGTAGTGCCGTGACTGTAAGCCCGCCTTCAATATACTCCCGAGTTGATCGCGCCCTACAGTAGTGACTCTCTATGCGGGGTATTGAGTTAATGTGTGCTTTGACACCTTCGGTCAGCTCTGAGTCTAGTGTCTTATGATTGTTATGCTTTCCCCTGTTATCTGTAAGGTGTACACCAGTTTCGGACTGCTTCTTAACAACGGTTCTGATAATAGTATCTGAGATCGCAAGGGTATTCATGAAGAATACTTTACATACCCGAGTTTTTTTATTATTTCGAGTCAGATAAAATGCGTTATTGTAATTTTTGCGACTGCTACCTTCACGAACGTATCTATATTTTGGTTCTATCTTGATCATGTGCTCTTTAATAAACTGTCGTTGTATTTCCAGATTACCGGACTCCCAGAACTTTTCAAAGATATGTTTTCTTTCTTCAAACGTAAACTCTGTAGAACATTTAAGTTTACATTTACCGGAACATAAAGGACCCATTTTTTTTGCATCATAAACTTTCTTAGATTTGGACATAGATGTATAGGACATACCTTTGTTTTTCAAAAGCTTGCTCCGGTTTCGTTTCCATAAGAGTGGTTCTGCTCTTCTTTTACGAGACCTACTGCGCGATTCAACATCAATACTAGGACTCTGCTCGCCGACGCTAGATAGCTGCTCGTCAACACTAGGTGACTGATCATCAACTCTGGGTGACGGTGAATTATTATTATCAAATAAATCCTGGTTATCCACGGCTGATTGCGGAATATCTTGAAGGTCAGGTAACTGTATTTGTGGTTGTTGGTCTTCATCGGAATCTGACTGGGCTTTGCGGTTTTCAGAAAATGGATCTTCATAGGTAGGATCTTTAACACTATCGTCGGGTGAGAAATCTTTTGTGGTATTTGCAGAACTGGAGCTACTTGATGAGCTGGAACTAGAACTGCCTGAAGAGCTTACTTGTAGATTCATCAGAGGTGGAGTCACTGTCTGAGTCTGTTTCTTGGATGATTATAGATGGTTTTGGCGGCGTTGCTTGAATATCTTCGTAATCTACATCGGAGTTCAAAATATCTAAAGAAAACTGACTGTCTGGTATAGAGTTAGTATCATCAGCATCATATTCATGATGAATAATTGTGTCAGTCTGAATGTCCCTTGAATAAATTTCACTAGGTTCCGTTATTGTCAGGGATTGTGATCCATCTCGGGGGTCATTTATAGGTGCTGTTACCATTTTCATAATACGGTGCGCCCTAGTTGTCATTCTGAAAAAAAAAATACAAAAAATAGTTACCTACCTGTATAAACCAATTTATCATCTCGTATAAGTGTCATGTACACTGGCCTGTAAAAACTAAGTACTACACTTTTTTAAACTATATATAGTTTTGCGGGCAGTAAGTATGATTCTATGTATTTATGTAAGTAAAATGAAATTGGTTATAATAGCTGTTCTAAATTAATTTGTTTAACCCATATAATTAGTCCAAAAACTACAAAATATTTAAGTCAAAACACCATTAAAGTAACAGTTGTTTTTTTTAATGTAAAATAAAATCTATTAAGAGATCACTTTCAAATACAAAGATGCCATATTTTCAAATATGGTACTTTAACATAAAGAAATATAAAAAAAATTAAAATTAATTTATGCTAAACTAACTCAATTCAAAATATGGTATTATTGCATACAAAAATAAGAGGAAATATCAAATTATTATATGCAAAACTAACCTATTTCGAAATATGGTACTATTGCATATAAAAATAAAAAGATACTTACGTGTATGTTATCTGCAATACGAATATATTTTTGAATGTGGCACTTTTGAATATATGATTTCACCTAATATTTAGCAGTTATTTGGAATGTGGTAGTTTTTTACTAAAAACGCGCGTGCTCCTGCCGGAAGTCCGTTGGTAACTGGCAATGTGGTACTTTTGCACGAAACTCATTCACAGAAACGGTAGAAAACAAAACTAACGTTTGAGCGTTTACGGGTGTTTCTGATCGTAAACCGACGGCTGTTTTAGCGAAACTATATAGTATCATTAATTAAGATGCATTTTATGAAAAAAAAACAATTTTGATTTTTTTTGAAATGTGTGACTTTTGTATTTAAGGAGCGATATTACCGCGTTCGAACGCTCGGCTGTATTCGGTAATCTTCGGTAGGGAGTTGCGAGCTGAGAGGTTGCGAACGACTAGCATTTGTTTATTTGACATGTTTTGTTTTGAAGGAGCTAAATCAAACGTAGGTGATTAAAAAATATTCATTCAGTGTAGTATATAAAAGGAGATTGGGAAACCAATGTATGGGGTCTGGGCCCACCACTCAATAGTAACATTTCACTTTAAAACAAGATTTATTATTATATATTTATTATTCGTCCTGCACATCGAGAACAATTACATAATTAAAAAAAACCCGACGGCGGCGCCACAATTGGTTGATGTCAGGTTCCACGTCTCGGCTCCGTAAGTCATGGCTGTTACGTAGAACGCACTGATCGAATACCTTGGTTTTGAGGCATTGTGGCAAGGATAACTCAAAGATATGACGCAACTCCCAAACGCTGCCCATCCAAGCTGCACTCTTCTAGTGATTTCTCCATCGAAGTTGTCTTTACCCAATTGCAATATTTGCCCAAGGTAATACATACTTCTGTACAACTTTTAGGGCTACACCTTCGACAGATATCGGCTCAGGGATGATGTGTCGATTGAACATTACCTTGGTCTTGTCCAGGTTCATCCCGAGTCCTACACGCCTCGAGGCAGCATTGAGACTAGACAGCATTTTTTGCAGGTCCTGCAGCGATTTAGCCATCAAGACTATATCGTCAGCAAAGCGGAAATGCGTGAGATATTCACCGTTGACGTTGATGCCTAGTCCATCCCACTGTAGCGTCTTGAAGACGTACTCCATCGCGTTGGTGAACAATTTCGAGGATATGTCGTCACTCTGTCTCACACGTCGAAGTAGTTGGATCGGTCCCGTTTGGTGGGTTTGGACTAGATATTTTAGTAAGTCCATTAAACAAAACTGGGGTCAACGATAAAACACAGTCAGTGTCCATGGAATAGCCAGATCAAAAGGAAACTAATAGGTACCTACAAAGGAAAATGACGATTGGCGACTGAAAAACAACTGAACAAATGACAAAAGACTTTTTTATTTACATAGTTTTAAAACTTGTCACACATTGCTACTTCTTAGTTTAGGATCACTTTTATATAACTTCGAAAGTACTGACTTTAACCTTAGTGATAATACAAAGTTTTATTCTCCATGAAAATACTCGTACGTATTCATTCATGAGTATCTCTTTTCTATTGAGAGGTGGGTCCACCATTACGTATTGTCCTTTGTCTTGTTGACAGTACACTCAGACGCGTGAAAACGTGGCTGAGATCTGGCTGAGATCAACAATGATTGATGACAGGTTAAATGGACTTTGTTTGCTCAGTGTACATAAAAAACTTGTAAACAGTATGGGCGATTCTTTCACGGAAGACGTTATAAACCGTTTTGCAGAAGATCCTCGAAATATACTTTTTAAGTAGAAGCGATTTAAATAAAATAAAAATTTGTTAAATTTACTTTTATTTATTTAACTACCTATAAAGCAGGATCATTTGCGGCTGTTTGCCCTACACACCACACTACTATATCTAATGTTTCATGTAGGTGTGTTTGCGTAGTGTGTATGACAAAACAGCCGCGGATGATCCGACCTAAAAATCTGATTGCCCCCCCCCCCCCCCCCCCCCCCCCTAGGCCAAAAGCTGGGTACGCCCATGCACACTTGTGCACTATAATATCTCCTGCGTACCTGGCCAATCTCCGTAGAGATTGGTCGCTTTGGCCGAAATATGGTCGGAGATCATCATCATATGCCAGGTAGATCCTACCCCCACTTTACAGATCAATGTAATGCGAGTTAGATACCTTTCGCCTTTACAGGTCAGTGGGATGCGAGGTAGATAGGTACTCCTCATATCTTTACAGGTCAGTGTGATGCGAGGTACATACCCTTCACACCTTTATAGGTCATTGGGATGATAGGTAAGATACCGCTTACGCCTTTACAGATTAGTAGGATGCCAGGGATGCCAATACGTACCTACTCCTCGCGCCTTTACAGTTCAATACGATAACAGGTAAGGTAAGGAGCGTAAGGGATATCTCCTCATGCCTTTACAGGTCATGGTGGCGCGTTATGTGTGGACGCTGACACTTTTACAGAGTATGATACCAGGTAGGTAGATTAGAATACCTTCAGGCCTTTACAGTGTGATATTATGCGAACCTCTACCACTGAATCTATATTACTATTGTTATGTTGTAATATTGTCACTTAGCACGTGTTAGATACTACTCACAATCTCTCCTGCAGGTTGCCTGCGGAGTTGGCAACTTGGAGCTGGTCCAGCTACTACTATCACACGGCGCCGACCCGTTTCTGTCCACGCAGTTGAATGATGCTCTGTGCTACTCAGCCGCCGCGCAGTATGGATGTTATAGGTAAATATAGGTACTTACCTATGGCTTTGCTAGGTACATACCTTAACTATTTTTTTCAAATTGTGCTATCAACTTTAGGTACTGCATCTTTTTGGTATGTAACACGATTCCAGGATTTTTTTTTCCGTTACCGCCATTTTTCAATGTGTTCTTAGAGAACGAGCGTGAAATTAGTAAAAATCAAAAATAATTGCAGAAACAATTTACATGAGCCCATGAAGAGATCGTATTCCGGCTAAAGTTTTACTCAGCTTACCTGCATATAAAACCATGCACAAGCACTAGATTCACATCACAAGTAAACAAAATATAACTTATCTACCAGAAAACATCACTTTACGGACACATGCAAGCTATCTACAAATAAATTTTGATTTTCACAAGAAAATTACACCCGCTCCCTTCCAGATTTTCCCGCCGAATCCTCACTGTGTTCCTCTTTCAACGGTGTTTTTTTTAGTTTATCCCGAAGGAAAGGCAGGGGGAACTAAGCCCATACAGCCATTGTCTTTAGTAAATGAATTATGAATTTATGATGGATGTTGATGAATGGAAACGTCGGAAAAATCCTCAAGAACGAGTGTAAAATTAGTCAAAATTAAAAGTAATTGCAGAAACAACTTACATGAGCCCACGAAGAGATCGTATTCCGACTAAAGTTTTACTCAGCTTACCTGCATATAAAACCATGCACAAGCACTAGATTCACATCACAAGTAAACAAAATGTAACTTATCTACTAAAAAACATCACTTTGCGAACACATGCAAGCCATCTATTCTATCTATCTATCTATATATATAATAAAAATGTAACGGATTGCTGTCTAGATAGGTATATGAGAAAAAATATAAGAGACCCAATAGGAGACCTTTATCAACGCAATAGTACCCAAAACAATGGAATTTTTGTCTGTTTGTCGGTTTGTCTGTGCGCTTGTGCACGCTAATCTCAGAAACGACTGAACCGATTTCGATTTCGAGCCGTTCAGTTTTCAGGAATATATTGTGATGTGACAGGTCCCACTTAACATATATATCTAATAATAGGCTACTTTTTTCCGGGAAAATGTTTTTATCCCGGATAATTTTGACATTTTGTTTTTTCCAAAGAGTAAAGTAATCATAGTTTTTTCTGTAATCCACGCGGACGGAGTCGCGGGCGTCCACTAGTTTACAAATAAATTTTGATTCTCAAAAGAAAATTACACCCGCTCCCTTTCAGCTTTTCCCGCCGAATATCTACGGTGTTCCTATTACCCGCGCTTTTTAAAATAATACCAGAATGACGTTGCGAAACTCCCGTAAAAAGTTAGAATATTATTAACCGCGCTATTTTTAAATACCAGCATAACGTCAAATAAATCCCATGTTAATGTTATAATAAATAATAGATATAAATAAATAAACTTTGTGATGTAATTATTTGTTTTATTCAGTGCGGTAGCCGTGTGCTGTAGTCACGGTCGTCGCGGTTGCTTGCGCGCGGCTGTACGAGGCGGAGCGCGCGGCGCCGGGGCGGTGCTCTCACTGGAAGAAGTGCTGGCTGAAGGGTCGGCGGGCGCTCGACCGACATTCACAAAGCAACAGCAACGCGCATTGCAAGATGCAATGTATTGTGCTGCTGAATGCGATTATTTAGGTAAGTAAAACATTACTTTTTATTAACTTTGTTGACGTTTTTATCTTTTTTTATTGATACATACATAGGAACCTACATAGAAAAGTTTGCACATGCACATAGTATTATTCACTTTATTTTTTTATAGATATCACCCTAGAGCTTAGAAGTCTTGGTGTGCCGTGGTCATTGCACGCATGGACACTGTCTCTTGCAGCTGCAGCCGAAGGCTGCACTTGATAACGTTATAGATCAATTACTACAAGATTTCTTGCAGGTAACATTTGTTAATCTACCTACTTATTAGTAAAATAATAAGTCTTCTTATTCCTCTATGGTTTTGCTGCACCCACCTTGATGATTCTTAATTATACATGCAATTTCATGTGAAATTATTAATTTATTTCAGGTTTGCCCATCGGATGATAGTCATTATAACAAACAGTTTATATATGAGTGCCTCCCCCTGCTATTCAATATATTACGATACAGCAAGGTAAGTGATTCAAGTATGTTATATCCAATATTAACCTAGGTATATCTTAGAAAACTCCTAAAATTGGCTCCAAAATTAATTGTTACTAACATACTCCCTATAATAAAGTGATTACACATAAAATAATATTATATGACCATTTTATTACCTAGGCACCTTACTTCAAAGTTGAGCTACAAGATACTTTTTTCTTTGCCTATAGAAGGAGGGCACAGTTTTGTTACTAGCGGATATATTATGCGCATGCTACGGCTGGGAACCAGTACCGACGGTAGTGGAGCCACCGCCGGCCGCAGCACCAACACCCGCACGCGTCGACCCTTCCTATGTCAACAATCCTTCACTTGCTGACGTCACTTTTAGGTAATACACGACGTATTTTACTTTTAGAATGGAAGAATCCATAAAATAAATATCATGCCACTTACTGATTCTCCATACTCAATCAGTTTTTACTCAATTATTTTCAGAGTGGAAGGACGATTATTCTATGGACATAAGATAGTTCTTGTATCGGAATCGGCTCGTCTACGAGCTATGTTGGCACCTTCGAGAGCACCAGATGCGATAACAGCGACGCAAAATACAGCACCTCCTTTGGTGCAAATTAATGATATTAGATATCACATATTTGAGGTAATTTTCTCTTTTTATTATATTGAATTGGAAAAGGTATTAGATACTTACTATTTTCATTATGTTTTTTACATATATGATTAATGATCAAATTTTGTAATTTTTCAGCAAGTCATGAAATATCTCTACTCAGGTGGATGTTCTAACTTAGATATACCGGATACGGATGTCCTCGAAGTTTTGGCGGCAGCATCTTTCTTCCAACTATTACCTTTACAAAGACACTGTGAGGCTAGAGCGGCGAAATCGGTAGATTTACATAATCTTGTGTCTGTCTACATTCATGCTAAGGTTTGTTGGAATATTTATAACCTGTTATGCTTAATGCTTGTATACCTACTTACTCGTAGATGAAAATAATAATACCTTTTGTAATTTTCAGGTATATGGTGCTACGCAACTTCTTGAATACTGTCAAGGATTCCTTTTACAAAATATGGTGGCCTTATTGACGTATGACGACTCTGTAAAAAGACTACTATTTGGAAAACGATTGCCGGGTCACAACGTACTTGGCGCTTTACTTTCGACTTTGCAGAAGAGAATCGAAGCTAGAAAAAATCAAGTTAAGACTAGGTAGCAACAAATCTAACTGAAAATTAATTTAAATTATGTATCATGAAAATAATAATTATTGTAATGTATTATCTTATAGCTAAATAAGTACCTACACAATAGTATTTTTAGCAAAATGACCATTTAATTTATTACATTCTAATTTTAGATATCTATTTGAATAATTATGATTTTAATTACCTACATATCTGCTTATACCTACCTAACCAACAAGACAATTGAACCCATGAAAATAATTCTTATTTTAACAAAAATTCTATGGGATACCAATTTAAGTAATCATAGCTATTTAGAGTAGCAGCTCACTTTGATGATTGGTGACATTGCAAATAGTAGGTATCTGTTAATTCAATACGATTGCTGTGTATACTGCAAAATCTTTTAACTGCCACTGTATGGATCGCTGCGTTATATTTAATAACTGGGTAACTATACAGGCTGATTTTTGCTCGTCAACGTTCCCAAAAACTACGGAATCTCCTCATCATCACGATCATTTTTCTCCATGGAAGCATACCTAAGTGTCTGGTTCCCAAGATATTAGGGTCCAAAGTTGAGAAAATAGACTGCGTTTTTCTGCATAACTGCACATAGTCGCGGTTAGCAAGATTTTTTCACGAGAAATAATTAAAAGCTGTCTAGGAAAAAACTAGCATAAACACTGGACACTATAAATTTCGTCCGATCTTTAATTTACTTAGTTACCTAGCATTTTTTTGCATAAACTTACTTTATTTGATCTATAGAGTACCTACCCTTCGTTAACGTTAGCAACGAAAAACCACCCTGTAAATTAAACACCTGCCGGGCTAGCACGACCACGATAAGTAGATATACGATAAAGGATTTCGTATCGTATCTATAACACCATAATTATCGATTTCGCGAACATGACCAATGGAACGATACGTTACGTTAAGATTTATCCCGTGTTATGATACGATAAGGCGCAAGATAAGTTAAACAAATGTTTCTAGAGTAAAAAATATTTTTTTCTTTTTTTTCAATTGTCGTTCATTCTTTTTTTTTCTTTTTTTCCTTTTTGACATCAGATGTCATGTTAACTCTCAGTGTTAACTGCTCTAACATGACCAGCGAAACACGATACGATAAACCTATTTAATGTCAAAATACGATAGATATTAGCCGCCATGTTGAATGTTATCGATACCAATTACTAATCATTTAATTTTACCTTTGACCTACCTATGTAAACTAAAAACGAGTAAACTAAAACACTAAATTAAAAATATTAAGTTTGGAGCATATCACTAAAAACCTATCGATCCAAAGAATATAATAGGTATTTTTCGATTTCTCTAACCTATCTACGCTTATCGCGCACTACAATGTTCATCGATAACAATATCTTGAATTGATGTCAAAATTCGATATTTTTAACATCAAAATACGGTCATGTTCGGCGCTATCGATAGTAACCTATTGACATGCTCGCATTTTATCTATCATTTCGTATCGTGCCGTGTAACGTTACCGGCATGGTTATGTTCGCTGTATCGATAAAATTCAACATGGCGGCTATATTTATCGTATTTTGACAGCTTGGTATCGATAACTTGACTTATCATATCGTGTATCGTGGGCCGTGCTAGCCGGGCTGGAATAGTTAGCGGTAGTAGTTATACATAAGCGAACGTCTCGTAGGAAGGCAGATAAAAAGTATGTTAGGTAATTCTAAGACAAGCTATATGAGAGAGAACGTAAAACTTTATTCCTATAATGAAATGTGAATTCATTTAAGTTGATAAAATGTTCAAATATTACAATAATATAAGTATCATAAGAATTATAATAGATACTAAGGTAATTCTGTAATTATGTACCTAGGTAATTGTAGTTATTTTTGTTGAAATAAAGCTCTATGTTGTACCTATTACTAATTTATTTCATGACTAGTGAATGAGTAATCCAGGATCTTTTACCCTACAATATTGTTTTTCTTACCTGTTTAAAATATTTAGAAACTACATATATTGCAATTTTTGCATATCCCAATAAAATATTTACCTTTTAGTTTTTGGTTTAAAGGTTATAATGTATGAGGGTAGTTTATTTTTTTATATATTTTTTTTTTGTTTAGTTTATCCCGAAGGAAAGGCAAGGGGAACTAAGCCCATACAGAATTTATGATAGATGATAATGATGATGATGAATGGAAATGTCGGGAAAATCCTCAAGAACAAGTGTAAAGTTAGTCAAAATGAAAAATTATTGCAGAAACAACTTACATGCGCCCATGAAGAGATCGTAATCCGGCTAAAGTTTTATTCGGCTTACCTGCGTATACAACCATGCACACGCACTAGATTCACATCACAAGTAATCAAAATATAACTTATCTACCAGAAAACATCACTTTACGGACACATGCAAGCCATTTACAAATAATTTTTGATTTTCACAAGTTTATTTTAAATTATTAAATTATTCATTGCTGCCTTTGCCCCTGTTTCGTTCACGAATTTTCATTTTTAAGAAAAGTAACTGTCAAAGTCCCTTGTCACTAGTTAGTTGTCACATAGTCTATTTAGTCTATGCGGGCACACGGTGGTGTGATGTGACGTTGTAGTCGCGTTCGTCGCGTTGTTCGAAAAAAATTGTTTTCTGGCGAATTTGGCTGAAAAGGATTGTTATTTATCAAATGGTGTAGTGTAATGTCGTGACAGTGAAATAAAAATGCAGTTCTATAAAGAGAGGATTCTGACTGTTGCCCAGTTGAAGAGACTCAGTGAACATAAATATTCTTGTACCAGTGCCAGTATTTTGGACGCATGGCTCCAGCCTTGGTGGTGCTGGCTGGTTTCAAAGACGCCTTTGTGGCTCGCACCGAATCTCATTACTATTTTAGGCTTAATAGTTAATATAATTACAACATTAATTTTAATTTGGTAAGTACCTACCAGATCACAAAATTATGTCAAGTTGAGATTGGTTAACTAGCGGAACTACTTTCATTTTTGCGTCTGAGGGTTATTGCGGCTTTCTGTAACCTAGATAACATCATTTCCTCTTTTGAAAGCGAAATGTCTGTTAATAAATTAATAGAGATGGCAACCATAGATAGTATCAGGACAGCTTCTATTGGTTGTGTGAATATGGAACCATTCAGTTGTGATAAGATTAGTCTGTCTACAAGCATGACTCAGTTGTAAAATAGATAGTAAATTTGAAGATAAAAATCATGTTGTCAATTATGGTTTTGGATAGGTCAGTTGACTATCAGTTAGTTATCTTATGGACATAAAACACTGACATGCATTCACTGAGGTTTCGCAGTGACACTGCATAAAAGCCAAAGCCTGCAAACAATTTTTAACTGATCTCTAAATTTTTATGTGTCCTTGAACGAGCCAATAAGAACCACAACCTATCAATATAAACTATTTTCTTTTCATATTACTAAAGTTCATTTAATTTGGTCTTTAGTTAGTGGTTGTGGTGTGGTTATTCATCAGAAGCTTAGTTAAGGTTGTTCAGTCTGAAGGCAACCATCAATTTTTAAAGTTTAACAGGATTTTTTCTACAGTGGTGGCAAATTGTCCCTCTACCAGAGGCGGCTGCTGACATGTTTATATGGGTGTTCACTCCCGTGATGAATGGGATGGTGCAAGCTCAACCTTACACTTATTAAAATTCAGATGACCTAATGAAACACATTAAAGACAACCATATCACATTCTAACTCGGACTAAGCAACCTCTAGTGGCCGCATACGCAAATTAAAGTGAGCGGCGCTCCAGATAAGGCTAATTTTTCATACGAAATCTTCTGTTTCACGCACCGGCCTATGTCATTATGTCTCTTTCGCACTCATTGAATACAGTACTAGGAATCGTACCAAATTTCTTTTCATTGAAGTGCTATCGCTAACTTACTTGAGACGAATGCGTAGACACTATTGTATAAACATAGTTGAATTGAAAGATAATTATAAATATAGATTGCCTATGTAATCTTCGTGGGTAGGAGTGCACCGCACCAGCGCTCCTTAGGACGAGCCGCCAGTGCCCTCTACCCTGCTTTTAAATGTGTCTCGCTTCCACAATGGAAATAATTTTGCTTTAACACAATCACTACCAGCAGATTTTCTAAGCATGGCAAAATCAGTGCAACGCCTAGTGCCTGGACACAAATAAGCATTGTCCGCACCTCTAGATAGCTAAGAAGTAGCAAATATGTAGTTGGCTGCAGTGCATGTGTTAAGAGTTTGTGGTTCTCCTGTCATACATGATTTTGGGGTTGACACAATATATTACCACCTGATAACAAACCTCTAGGGTAGCTAGATGATGGTAAAGCATGGTTTTTTTTTTCAAATATGAAAGTAGATGTTTCATGAATACATGATTTGACAATATGAAATGAAAAGAGTTTTTTTTTAATATTAAGTGAATATTAACTATTATGAACCTAGCATTTCCGTATATTATAACCTGTATCAAGTACTATTTAATGTGCCCATTGCAACTATTATTAGCTATAAATGGTGTAGACATCAATTTAGACTTTGTATGGTGAGATGGGTTTTCAAAAGTCACCAGCCATATCATTTATTACTGGCTATGAGGAGGGTGAAAGAAAATATAAATAAATCATGACTCAGATTAGCTGCACAAATCCTGTAAGGAAGTTATTGTTTTGTGCTGGAACATATTGTTCACTGAATTTTGAAATTCACAAAATATACAGTTATTTAAAACAACAGGAAGGATACATAAAATTGTCCTTTTTTCTTTATCTTGCCTGTCAGACATCTTGAAAATGCATTTTTTTTTTATAGAATTGCAAATTGCTGACTAACTATAAGTATTTATTAAAAGTAATAATTCCATCATTATACAGGTTCAATCACAGTGCTTGCATATAATAATAACAATTAAAATATAAATAACAACATGAGAGTGCAATAACATTAGTTATTATGGGTGTGCTTATCAATGTAACTAAGACCTACACTTACTTTATTATCATTTGGCAAAATGATAAGCTTTTTTAAGACTAACCAAATCTTACACTGTTTTATTCTGATTAGTGAACAGTGTTCATAATATAATAGAAATGTAATTGTCCCTGATGACTTCACAAAACTAAGAATTGTTTAGGGTTTACAAAAATGAATTTACTGACTATTCAGAATATCTATTCCTTCATTTTAACTATTCTGTTGATCTGTGGAAGTTTTAGACAGCCTCTTAATGTATGTGAGGGATCCAAAGATAAACATTAAGTACTTCCATTCATTTTGTTTTTGGGCAGGATGTAGATAATAAAGCCCGCTTGACATCATTTTAGAGACACCTGATCCTGACATTCTCCAGAATAACCATATATACTATAATCACGCCTTTATCCCTTGGTATGGTAGAACGGGTTTGTTTCCGCAACTCGACGACTGTGCGCCTATTTTGCGTAAGGGTGGTGTGCTCTCTACTCGAGCCAGCCTGTCTCCTCCAGAAATCGGAGGAGACAGGCTGACTCGTCTGACTGAGTCGGCCGCAAATTTGAGGTAAGGCCTCTTTTGATTGCCGATAGTCCTCCTAACTGACCCAGTGTGCATCGTGTTGTTAGCCGGTCCTAGCTCTCAGCAAGGTCCTGGCGATACCTACGGGGGCTGGTATGATAGGCTCCGGACCTTTATCCCTTACGGGGTAGGCAGAGCACCAAGGGCCGATAGAACTACATGATGCCACTTCTGACCAATTTTGAGGCTATAGTTGAGATAATAAACAGAATAAACAGTTATTCATAATTTTCCAGGTACTGCCCAGACGCACGCACAGACCCCCCAAGGTGGGCGTGCGCTCTCTGCGCCTTAGGAGTCTTCATCTACCAAAGTTTGGACGCCATTGACGGCAAGCAAGCGCGCCGCACCGGCAGCCAATCACCGCTCGGCGAGCTCTTCGACCACGGCTGTGATTCGCTGTCGACCGTGTTCATTGCGCTTGGCGCGTGCACGGCTGTCAAGCTCGGGGAATACCCGACGTGGATGTTTTTCCAAGTGAGTTATGATTATGATGAACGTTTATTATTGCGTTTCAACGAGTGGTTTGACCTAATGGTAGTTTTTTCCAAAAATCTATCTAAACAAGTGCGTTTTTGTTGTGAAAAGGTAATTTGTGACATCGTTTTTGTAGGTATTTTTTATGATCGTGTCTAATATTAATCTAGAGTGGGGGTAAATGATAATAAGGTAAATAAAAGCTGAAAATGAAGTGTAACCTTCACCTTTAGTAATCTACTAAAACTACCAACTATCATTTGACCACATCTTACTCTATATCAGATGAGACTGAACAAATCTGCTTAAAATTTGATACCATGATTTACAATGTTCATCATTCCACTTCTGATGTAAAAATCCAAACGAAAGCTTTATTTAGCTCTCGCCTCGATGTTTTAGTAGCTGCACAACGCAATAGCTAGAAACCATTGCTTAAGTGGGGTAATGTCATTAACAATTAACTGGGTAAGTACTGCATTTTGCTGCCTCGGGCTCATTGTAGGTCAATTGCACTGACGTCACATATTAATTTCATGTGATCACTGGACGGGGTTTCCCCATACGATCCAGGAGTAATTTTGCATGTTCTAAAGCGTAGAGAGTCTATTTTTGTAGTTTAAGATAGGTACTCGTAGGTATTTACTGTCGATAATTTTTTTTTTTTTTTTTTTATTAATTTATTAAGGGCATTGGTATACAATACCTTCAGCCCAACCAGAATTTAATACACAATAACAAATAACAGGTAATAACAACAAACAATTCTTATAACAAATAAAGATTACTATGAAATAGATAAATAACGAATAATATACTATTTGAAATAAAAACTACTGAAAATTATTTGTGAACAAAGAACAAAATAAAAATAAAAAAAGTTAGAATTAATTAAATTTTACCTACAGTATTTATAATGAATTCAAATATTATAGTGTATAGCTCCCTATACTTTAATAATTCCTGTACATTACTGGGAATTTCATATTTTAAAATATCTGAACAAGAAGCAATGAATAGCAGACGCTCCAAAATGAAGTTTGGGCATACAAAGAATATATGTTGCAAGTCACAAAAATTATTATCACAATATTTACAAAAACTATTATTCACCAAATTTAATCTAAACAGGTGAGATGGGAAATGACAGTGTCCAATTCTAAGTCTACAAAGTGAGGTTATGAAATCTCGACCTAAAAATTTTTTTGACTCTTCGAACCACGCTATAGTAGAAGGAACTGGTTGAATTATTTCTAACCATTTCCCTTTAGATTCCCTGGAAGAGTTTAATACTAATGACCATCTTTTTATCATGTTTGTTTTTAAAATTAATATTAAATCAGTATAAGGGACTAAATAATTACATGTTTTACTATTTACACAGGATCGAGCTAGAGTATCTACTAATTCATTACCGACAACTCCAGAGTGAGCTGGTACCCAGCAAAATTCAATAATGACATCATATTTATTTACAATAGTTTGTACAAGATCTCTTAATTTATATATTAAATAATTATAAGAAGCAGAAATAGATTTGTTAGAAAGGGATTGCAAGGCGCTCATAGAGTCGGATAGAATTAAAAACTTTTTACCATTAACATTTCATAAAGAGCTAATATATTCTACGGCATGTAAAATTGCCAAAATTTCAGCGGAAAATATAGAAAACTAGTGGCCCGCCCTCGCTTCGCTTCGGTACATATCAATACATAGATACAACTTTATATGTAGGTACAGCGGTTTTCGTTTAAATTTGGAACTCCCGTTGGTCCCCTTCCCGTGGGAATTTCGGGAAATCCGTTCTTAGAGCTTCCTTGTAGCCCTAATCCGATTTCAGCTTCGTATAAATAGCTGTTTTCGTAAAAAAATTAAATTCCCGTAACTCCCCTTCCCATAGGAATTTCGGGAAATCCGTTCTTAGTGCTCCCTCGCAGTCCCTAATGAACATACAGGTCCAATTTCAAATTCATATGTATCGCAGTTGTCGTAAAAAAAAATGAATTCCCGTTTGTCCCCTTCCCGTGGGAATATCGGGAAATCCGTTTGAATTCCCATTTGTCCCCTTCCCTTGGGAATTTCGGGAAATCCGTTTTTAGTCCTTCCTCGTTGTCCCCAATGAACATATATGCCCGATTTCAGCTTCATATGTATAGCGGTTCTCGTAAAAATTATGAATTCCCGTTAGTCCCCTTCCCGTGGGAATTTCGGGAAATCCGTTTTTAGTCCTTCCTCGTTGTCCCCAATGAACATATATGCCCGATTTCAGCTTCATATGTATAGCGGTTTTCGTAAAAAATATTAAATTCCCGTTGGTCGCCTTCCCGTGGGAATATCGGGAAATTCTTATAGCCTATGTTCATCCAGGTCCAATAAGGATTCTAACGGTGAAAGAATTTTTGAAATCGGTCCAGTAGTTTCGGAGCCTATTCATTACAACCAAACAAACAAAGTTTTCCTCTTTATAATATTAGTATAGACAATGTATTACATTTAAAAACTTGCCCAAATTTTCTATTTGTATCATAAAAAGCAAAACTAGTTCGATCTTGTGTTTTAGAACCATCGGTATAAATTTTTAAATAGTCTGGCTTAGTATTTAAGAATTCAAAAAGCTCAAATTTGTTGCTAAACCTAGTTAAATTGATAGATAAATCCATAAAAATACTAAAATAATCAAAACTAAAGCACGGAAGTAAACGTGACCAAAATACAATATCTTGAAATTCAAAATTAAGCAAAGAAATAGATTGACTAATGGAAGTAGAAGCACATAGGGGTTGGTCATTATAATTGGGTATATTGAAATATTCTAAAAATCTCTGTACGACACAATTATCACGACTAGCCAATTTTAAACAATATTTATCTGTTATATAGCATCGTCTGATTTGTAAAGGAACAACACCAGCTTCTACTTCTAGAGAATTAATAGGAGATGAGTTCATAGCACCAGTAATTAGACGGAGAGCTCTATTTTGAATTGTATCTAATTTTTTCAATAAGTTATTATTTGAGTTTATATAAAACATACAACCATAATCGAAGTGGCTACGTACTATACTAATATAAAGAACTTTTAATATTTTAGGATCTGATCCCCATCGAAGACCAACCAAAGATTTCATTATATTAATATTACAAATAGCCTTTTTGCTAATATGTTCGATGTGAGGTTTCCAAGAGAGTTGACTATCCAATACAATTCCTAGGTATTTAATCGAGTGTTGAACTGATATTATTTGTTCATTGTAAATTACACAAGGATACAATTTATATTTTTTGCAAAAAGGTACAACTACACATTTAGATACATTAATTTCAAGTTTTAAATCTCTATTTAACATATTGCAGACTTTACGCAGACATATATTCATAGCAGATTCACCTTCTATGATGTTTTTACACTGTAGATAAATGACTAGATCATCAGCGAAAAACTGGTAACTAACGATATTTGGAATTTTTTTCATGAAATGGACTAAACTAAGAACGAAGATAAGGGGGGAAATAACAGAACCTTGAGGGGTTCCTTTAGAAGTAAATTGTGGGCCATGTCGCTGATATCTTACTTTTAATTTAACAGAACGATCGTGCAAGAAGTTGTAAACCCATAATAGGAATGGACCTGGAATTCCCAGTTTAAATAAACTTTTGATTAGACATCCGTGATCTATATTGTCAAAGGCACCTTTGATATCCAAAAAAACAGCCAAAGTAGTCTTATCAGATTGAAAACCATTCATTATGTCACCAACTAAACACCCAATGTTATCTATAACGCTCTTGCCTTTTCGAAAACCGCATTGACCATCAGGGATCAAGTTATTGCTTTCAATAAACCATTCTAACCTGTTTTTGAGCATGGTTTCGAAAATTTTTGAAAAACAAGATGTTAATGAGATGGGTCTATATGAATCTATACAAAGGGGATTTTTATTAGGCTTCAAAATTGGAATAACAACCTGCTCTTTCCATGATAATGGTATTTTCTTAACAGCCCATAGATTATTATATATTTGTAACAATACGAGGTGACCTTTGATACTTAGACTTTTAATCATTTTATATGTTATATGGTCAGGGCCAGGGGAAGTATCTTTTTTTTTGCTCTGCAAGGCAGCAGTTAATTCAGCAATAGTGAATGAATTTAAAAGCCACGAACAGGAATCAGAGACTGGTGAAGTGAAAAAGGATTGTAAATTAACATCTTCCGAATTATCAGCTAAAGGACAGATTTTGTTAAGAAAATCAACTGCATTAGATTTATTTTCAAAGAATTGCGAATTCTTTATAATTGCATTTTTGAATATTTAAATTTTCGCACATTATCCCAAATAAATTTAGACGGGGAAGTTCGATTAAAATTAGAGCATAAAGTCATCCAACTTATTCTTTTTTGTTCCAAAATTATAAATTTTTTCTTGGCATCAAATTTTTTATAAATTAAATAGTTTTCCATAGAGGGAGTTAGTTTATAGAGTTGAAGGGCTAATTGTGACTGCTTCACAGCTTGATCACAGGTATCATTCCACCAAATGGTGTTTTTTTTATTTTTTTTTGTATTTCTACGCAGAGATCTCGAAATTAATGGCAACTTTTTATTATGAGACGTCAAAATAATGTCATAGATGTTGTTTACAAAATTACTATAGTCTAGTAACGGATCATGAGAAAGATTTTTATAAGTTTCAAAAATAGAGAGACATTTAAGTTGGAATTCTAACCAATTAATATTTTTGTTATTGACTTTAGAAATCAGATCAGCCTCATCTAAATCATCGACGGACAAGGAGCTTTCGTTTGCCGAAGTATAAACATAGCTGTTACTGTTATCCCTATTATCTGAATACATTACGCTGAGAAGTATTGGGAAATGATTGCTGCTAACTGTGTCATGTAACACAGAAAAGCTGCAACTCGAGCTTAAAGCTGACGAAGCAAGCACCAAATCCAAAACATTACCCTCTTGTCCTGGCCCAGCTAATGTTGTAAGTGTGTGATCATTCAGGCATACCAAATTATTATTATCAATGAAGGATAATAAACTATTACCTCTTTTGTTCGAAGATCTGCATCCCCATGACGTACTATGTGCATTAAAGTCACCAATAATTAAACTATACTTAGAGGACATCATAGAAAATGAATCTGAAAGGTCACCAATATTAAACTTTCCATTTGGAGCAGGAGGACAATAAACACATAAAATATCAAGATGAAACGAACTACATAACTCAATTGATATTAGTACATTTTGAAAATCATAAGAGAAACATGTATTTATAACTTTAAACTTGAACTTAGTAGAAATTGCTAGAGCTATACCCCCATGAGGGCGGTCGGAATCCATTCTTACAATAGTATAACCTGATATCTTAAATGATTTATTTGAATCTAACCATGTTTCATTTATGAGTATAATGTTTATATTTAAGTCAGAAATAAAGTGCATAAATTGATCTAGTTTGTTAGTAATACTACGACAATTCCAATGAATAATATTCAAATTAGCCATTGTAAGATGTAAGGTTAGATATAAGACTTTCTTTGATTATTTTTGATGAAATATTGGTGCCATGTACTTCTTTTTTACATAAGAGATCAACAATTGTTTTAGTTAAAGTGTCTATTAATAATTTTGAGTTCATAAGTTCGCTCAAAAGAGCTCTGTTCTTGGGAGTAGTTATTCCAATGCTTGCTTCTGAGTCTACCTCAAGTGGAGTAATTGTAGTTGGACTTATACTAGGCTTACCAGGATTTCCTTTTACAACAGACGAAAATGTTAATTGTTTTCCTACAATTTTATTTTTTATTTCAAAGATCTTGTTTTTTTTCATGGGGCACTCATTTAATACTGCAACATGGTTTCCATTACAATTCGAACATTTGAGGTTGTCTTTGTTCTGACAGACTTTGTAACTATGTGGTCCGGAGCAGTATGAACAAACTTGATCATTTTTGCAGGTCCGACTGCCGTGATGAAATTTATAACAGTTGTAGCATTGTAGTAGTGGCTTAATATATGCTTGAACATTATACCAGAGGTATTCATATGTTACATGATCTGGTCTGACAGTCGATAAAAAGGTTACAAGGACAGTACGTAGTGGAGAGAAGTTCCCATCAGCCATCTTTTTACTAAATCTTTTGACACCAATTATTTCCACTGAAGATTTAAGATTCATTAGAAGGTCCTCTTCTGAGATGTCTGTAGGGACTCTGATAATTCCTTGAGACTCTATTTGATCAAAAGGAATATAAGCATTCCAGTTATGCTTATCTAAGAGGTCTTTGTTTAGTATAAAATTGTTGGCATGTTTCTTGGTGAGGAAGAATATCTTAATAAAGATGCTGCCTACAGGCTTTACATATTTTATACCGAGGTCCAATAGCTTAAAGATGCCATTTATTTTAAGTAGGTCCAATTTTGTTTGTGGTGTGGTCGAAGAAATCATTACGGGATATTCCTTAAGATGTGATTCAGTATAAATACGGTGAATTTCCCTAAATAACCCTCTTTTAGTTTTTAAAAATCTGTTTTGTACCTTGTTGGATGGCTGGTCGTCAATGGTGGGAGAGTCTAATTTTCTTTTTTGGCGACTAGCACCACTGCTGCATTCACTCATTTTGTTTTAGTAATAGTATTACAGGGTCCAGAAAGAAGAAATCGAAGAGCAAAAGTAGAAATAAGATAAATTAAATAATTTAAATCAAATTTTCCGCCCTTTCAATTCCCGCCCTTTTTTTTTTTTTTTTATTTTTTTTTTCAGGCAGACACCATATCTATCTGTCCTTTACTGTCGATAATTTTAAGTTCAATAGACACAGGCAGCTTCTGCATACATTTTAATATCAATAGGCTAGACAAAGGCAATTTAGAGATCAGTGCACAGAAGTCAATTGCTTTTAAATTATCAATGCTGGATATTAAAATAAATAAGTAGAATGCAATTGTTTTGTATATATTGGAATTGGAACTGCAGAATAATGAAAGAGATACCACATTCATGTTTGGCAGGGTAAGGGTCGGGTCTTACTATCAGTACCGACATGGATAAATAGATGAGATATACATATACTAGCGGCCGCCCACGACTTCGTCCATGTACACTTTACAACCCGTAATTTCCCGTTCCCGTGGGAATATCGGGAAATCCCTCCTTATTGTACCTATATCTCGCAAAAGGAAGCCACGGTCTAAATATCACGTTTCTAGCTTCAATAGTGTTGCCTCGGCGTTGATGAATCAGTCAGGACATAATTATTGACGTCATGGCAGTAAAGTAGAAGTTTCTTTTTGCCACCTAAAAAATCCTTTTCCTTAGCGATTATGTTTGCCTGGTCATCTCCTGATAATCAACACAGCACGGCACGTCCAGATAATGATGGGTAGGCTTTTTAATACTTTTTATATCTCTAAAAGTGTATGTTTTTTACCTCTGTTTGACCTTTTAGTCCTGCCGAAAATAGATACGCCAACATACAATAAATGAAAATACCTATGTTGAGTCAGATAAAAATGGCGTACAGTTTACTTTTCATTATTTTAATATAATATTCCAAGAAATATTATTGTTTTCCCCGGGTATTGTGATTCTAAGAAATGTTGTTCAGAATTGAGCTTGCTGTTTCAGCGACGACGCAGCGAATCGTGAAAGCTAGCGGCCGCCCGCGACATTTTCCGTTTGAACTTTAACCTATATACTTGCGTACTACCTACACTGTGGTGCCGGCAGAGTAGAGTCAATCCGAAGTCGGAATCGGTAGACGAATGTATCTAATCTCAATGTCCGAAGTACTTACACAAGTGTAGTTACTTACTTCACATAAGTAACAGTGTCATGTACATTACTCTACGATAAATGCATTTTTTCTGCATGTACTATGGGTGCACGTCGAAGGCATATTGTGTAACACACCATATTACAAAACGACTAGGCTCTTCTATTCAAAATAGTATGTATTTTGGATAGAGATAATTTGTATTCTAGAACCTAACCAAAGGACGGTCCGAGCGAGCGCAATCAGCAAGTCGTGCAAGGGAGACAGCATAATTAGTTTCGCAATTTTTCTCGGGGCCCTTTACCGCCCTCCTTAGGCATAGGCCCCCAGAGCGAGACCTAGGTTACGATCTTCGAATCATGCGCATATTGTCGGTATTAAGTGGTACTTATGTACAGTTCTTTAGATCCCACTTATTTCACAGTTATCGGGAAAGAAATCAAATTGATCATTGTCTTTCCGCGTTGAGTTCTGAGATGCCATTACACGTTTGCATGAATGTATGCCCAGTGATTGCTAAGAAGTAATTGTGCATTTCCTAAAATAAGAACATACCTAGCTATCTTCATCGGTATGTAAAAAATTATAGAGCACAACGATATAATGTCTGCTCTACACGGGTGCATCCACAGATGCTTCCTATCCCGACACGGGTCCTGGGTTCGAATCCCGGCAGGTGCAAACATTAGCACATTTAAGTGACATGACATCTGACAATATGATCATGACGTGCATCTCATGCTTAGCGTATACCTATGTAAAGCAAATAATATACGTAGTAGATGATGATGATCTCCGACCGTATTTCGGCCAAGGCGACCAATCTCTACGGAGATTGGCCAGGTACGCAGGAGATATTATAGTGCACAAGTGTGTGCACAAACACAGATGCACTCTCTATTCCGTTACTCTCATAGTCCGATGGGACGGAAAGCCGACACGACCAAGAGAGAGATCAGGCGCAGGACCAACAGTTTTACGTGCTTTCCGAGGCACGAGCTAAGTGACAATTTTTACAACATTTAAATCTGTACATGAAATAAATTCATTGGTACAGGCCCGTGACTGGGATCGAACTTACGCCTCCCGCTTGGAAGGTGCACGTCTTATTTAGTATACTCGTCTATTAAAGTAGGGTTTTAACAAGCTAATTGTTCTTTGTTGGCTGCAGGTCCCAAAGGACCCTAAAGTCCTCCTTTAGGAGCTGCGACCGAACAGTAATCATACAAGGCATAATGAGTGGGAAGTCCCGTATGCCTATGCTCTGGTTCCTTACATATTTATTTTGAGATTATTTTGTACGAGATGAGGAATTGTAACTTAACATCGCAGTCAAGAATGTTTAGAAATCTTATGTTATTATATTGGCTGTAGTAGGGAAACTAATCTTTGTGTTTATAAATATGAGTGATATGAGAGTTATATATGAAGATATAATATATGTAAGTACCCGACTTACCTTACCTTTAATTATACTTTTTTATTCATAAATCAATATTTAGCATATTAGGAAGGTGACCCTTTCAAAGTCGGGGAACTACTCAGGCGGTGACGAATCGTTACGTAATCGTCTTGCGAACTGGTTACAGGATGGGGAACTTTAGGGAGTGATGCCAACTCGTCTGATCTGCGGAATCCCCTTTTGGATATACGCCAGTGTTTGGCGAATTCGCCATATAATAGTTACCATTTTATACTAGACAGACGAGGTTCGTGTTATCTGCTGAGCGGAGATAATTGACTCGAGTTCAACTTGCTTAATGATTATCGCTGGTCAATTACCTAACTTCATAATAGGGATGAGACACATCTAGATTTACTTGGTAGGTATGTAAAGTATTTTTTTAATAAATTATTTCGGTTATTTTTAACTCGAGACTAGGTAGATCTGTCATGTCACTCGTTTTTAAGTGATAGATCCTCGGGGAGTAACCCTTTTGATCAAGTTTTGGAGCAAGATTAATCAGTTAGAAGTTAGAACTATCTGCTTATTAAAAAAATACAGCCCTTATGGTAAAGACATTCATTAGGCTGATCTCCGCCGTATTGCTGCATCCCTAGTAGGTACATGACTGAGGCACGTGCATAATTGAAAAATGCACGAATAACTGCAGAGTTGTTGACCTTACCGAAAACAATGTCATCTTGCGTAGAAGATACATTCTGCGACAAAATTAAAGTCCATGAGACACCAGGTCACCAAACTCAACAGGGACTCGTGTCAGTCACGCGACATGTGATGTGGATGTAGGTACGACACCTACCCTGCTGATATTTACAGACAGTATGTATTTTATTACACGACTGGCGTAAGAAGGAGGGTTATGTTTCTCGAGTATTTGTATGCTTAGCACGCTCTGAAGCGTAAATAGCTTGTTGCATTTGAGCTTGTAAGGTGTTCTTAGATTCGTCTTAGGGGCTATCAATCGGATAAACATTTATACATCATCTTCCTGCCCTGTTCCCATTTATTTGGGGTCGGCGCAAAATGTATTTTTCTTCCATTCATCCCTATTATCCGTTATCTCATTGCTCACTCCCAGTACACGCATATCCTCTCTCACACAGTCCATCCAACATTTCTTTGGTCTACCTCTTCCTTTATATCAGTCCACATTCATGCACAATGCTCTCTGTAAAATATGCCTTTCATTCCGTCGCTTTACATGCGTAACTTGTCTGTGATCGGCGCAACTTTCAGACTTCCTCTTATATACTCATTTCTTATTTTATCCATTCTTGTAACTCCACACATCCATCTCAACATTCTCATCTCGCTGACATGCAGTCGATTTTCATTCTTCTCCTTTACGGCCCAGCATTCAGATCCATACAAGACGACAGATCGAATTAGGGTCTTGTACACCTTACACCTATAGCTTTAACGGCATCCGGGCATCGCCCGTAACTCCCGTGACTCCTGAACTAATTCGGTGCTTTATATCTCGGTCTATTTCCCCATCCCCTTGTAAGACAGAGCCTATTTATACGTTTCACCGAATAACTCCCATGGTCGATTTTAAACACTTCTCACTCGCCGTTTCTCATTTTCCAGTGCTTCTGCGCAATGACGCTGTTCTACTGCGCACACTGGCAGGCGTACGTCACCGGCACGCTCAAACTGGGCCGCATTGACGTCACCGAGGCTCAGTACTCCATCATAGCCATCCACCTGGTGTCGGCCACGCTGGGAGCTGATGTGTGGGCCACTCAGGTAATGCTGTCTTACTGGTGCTGTTGCGAGATTAGAATAGGGGCTTAGACCATGTCAAAAGCGACAGTGACGTCCGCAAAGTTATCGAACCGTTGCGGTTAGTCTACTCGTCATTAAAGGAATGCGGTGTATGTAGGCTTCCCATTGGAGGTAATGGTTCGATAACTTTGCGATTTTCGTCTTCGCTTGTAAAATGATAACATTGTCTAAGGTCGAAGTAGAGTAAACACGAACTTCTTTACGCTCCGTAATGTTATCGTTACTCAAGCGAAATCTATGATATATCATATATCTGACATTGTGACGTTTACTTTACGATTCGTCAAAAAGTTCGTGCTTACTTTACGCTTTAATGACGGTTAATCGAGAATTAAAGTAGGATTGTTTCGATTGTGTAAGCGAGATGATGCTCTACATTAGTTTTGCGTCTCGCTTTCATAGTGGAAACAGTCCTAATTTAAGACTTCATGGTTCAGCACTGACAAAGTAACGTTCCTTCATAACTTCGCGAAATCTACTTTCGTTTAAATCTAGTCGATGCTAACGCTACATGACGTTTTCTACCGAAGGAAACTCCACGATGACGAATGTAGATATCGTGTAGCTATGATTCAATTGTACTTTGTTTAATTTTACTTGTTCATGGCAGAAAAATTGACTAGTTACTATTTATTAGTAAGTCCATTAATAGAAGGTGCTATGCGACTTTGGTTGGCAACGCAGAGCTGTAATATGTTGTATGCAACTACAAGGCAACCAAACGAATTCCTAACGCAAAAGCGTGCGTTCCCGCCATGCATTTATTTAATGCCTCGGACACATACAGACGGTTTATGACTCAAAATTATTCAACTTGTGATGCAGTTTCGCAGATGCAGCTGCTTTTCTTATAGTAAAAATGAACTTGGAATTGGCTGCATAATGAATGTCCCTGGAAAGCGAGTTTATATATCACTGTCTAGTTTTCACTGTCGTTCGCCAATCGGTTACGGCAGATTTCTCGTAGAAAGTACTGGAAACTATAGCTTATATGAGAGTAAGGAGAAACCGCACCCTATAAACAAGGCAAACTCAGTTCTATTTATTTATTTATTTATTAAGGCAACACAACAGACACAAAGTAAAAATATTTAACATCTCAGAACAGTACAGTTTTTACCCTAACTTAGTGTCCTAGGCGTGTGTGCACAATTAATTGAGCTTAATCGAAGCAGTAACAATAAGCAATATATTCCTGCTACATACTTACATACTATGTGCAACTACAATCAAAAACAAGACTGAACGGAAAATACAGTTACGTTCATGTACATGACGTAGTGCTGAGTATGATGCTGTGGATATGTTTTTTGTACTTACATTGCAATTAAAAATATCAAGTTCGTCGTTATAAACAAACTCATTATATTTCCGACGTATTCTAGCTAGAGGGTTCCAGGACGAGATATTATTCTTGTAATTCTATCAGAAAAACAAATGGGAACAAGAGTCCATAGCGTTATCAAAAAAATCTTGGTTAGTTTCAGTTACCTAAGTTCGCATGTAGACGAAGTCGTGACTTTTATGTAATAACTTTTTATGTATTTCTACAGTAAATTTATTGTGGTCTCAGGGCCAGTTGTTTTAAAAAATAATTTGATCGACTTATTTTTACCTAATAATAAGTTTAAATACAAATTAAACAACTGACCCCATAAGGGGCCATCCATATATTACGTCACAGGTTAAGGGGGAGGGAGGGGGTCGTCAAACTGTGACATTGTGTGACAAGGGGTTGGGAGGGGTCCTAAATTTCGTGACGTCACATGTTCATTCAATAATCTCTAAATATAAATTTGCAAAAAAAGCAAATGTGTCGTCACACTAGGGGGGGGGGGGTCTCACAAATGTGACCAGCTGTGACAAGGTGGGGGGGAGGGGCAAAAATCATGCATTATGGGGACACAATAATTGGACACAGTCTAAAGGTGTGTTCGCGTCCTTACACTATTATTGTACATCTCAATAAATTAAGGTCATTGCCAATGCCAATGTAGTTGAATAAACAAAAGTGATTTTTCTGCCATAAACATATATACCTACACTTTTAGATATAACACGTGACATTTATGTATGCAAAAACGTTTAGGCACTCTAAACACTTTTCGTTCGTACTTTTTTAAATTTCTCACAATGTGTCCGCGTTACGTGTAGATTAGTAACATTCGTGATGTCATATCAGTAACTGATGTGTTAACAAATATCCAAATTAAATTACGTTTAAAAATACCCACATGAAAACAAATTTTGTCAAACGCGTATGTCGAGTCAACTTGTTTGTTCAGTTTGCGGTGGCGCTAGTGTCCTCTCAGTGGAATGGCATTTGTAACTTGGTGACTTTAGTGGTTATATTGTTAGCTGAACAGATAAGTTGGGCTCGATAATCTCCGGGTTTGAAATCTTGTGACGTTATAAACAAAGGTAGACTTTGTATTGCGGCAAAATGAAATACGACAATAATTAGGTTTATTTTATCAAAATACATATTCTGGTGCTTGTCTATCCGAATGTAATACAAAAAAGTATTGCAGCCAATTTCAATAACCGATCTCGAGAATTTTTTCAAATTTAAATTAAAAAATCCGAGATTCTTTATGTTCTCTAGTATTAAAATTGGCCGTTAGTTAAGATTGTCGCAGTAGTTAGAATGTGATGTTGGTTTTTTTTGTAATTTTATACTCTCCACGTCGTCGATAGACGGGCACAGATTATAAATATTGTCCAGGGGAATACCTACCGCTTGTTCTTAGAAGGCCTTTCATCGATTATAAAATTAGAAATAGTATTCTAAAACCGACGATCTACAGTTGAAGCGATCAGGAAACCGGCGGTTGCGTGATGGATGTTATTTATGTTATGATATAATAAATTAAATGAATATTATTATCCGTCCAATTAAAAAGCAGATAATTAGTACATCCGGACCTCCATGGCGTATGATATGGCATATTGCTGTCGCCTATTAGATGGGTGTCAAATGGTTCATGTTTTGTTGATAAGAGAATAGGTACTAACACGCGTAGGTACGTTTGAATGTAGGCTTTGTTGTATAGATCGCCTATCAGATGTATAAGCAGGGTTTGAAATTATCAGGATAAATATATTTTTGGATAATTTTCTTGATAATTATCCGATGATTATCTGATAATTATCCTAGCTGATTTTCCATTTAACTTCTTGAAATTTTCTTTATTTAAATGATAATATATTTATCCCAAGGAGGGTGTAAGTTTTTCAGTATTATTAATTAAACAGCAAAGAATAAATGTGAGAAATATACAATTTAATTCAGAATTTGTTTTTATGACATCAAACAAAAGTAAGAAAGTATCTAAAGAACAGAAATTCACACTTATCTCGTCAGAGAAACGGTTTTTTGTTGTTGTTTAGTTTGAGGTCTAGCGCGTTTGGATACGCAAATGACATTCTACACCAGTAGCATGTCGTCCGCGACTCACGTACATCGCCTTTTTTGTGGCGCCTAAATGTCGAAATTCGCGACAAAATGACGTTTCACACATCAAGCTGGCATTGAAACACGCGTCGCGCAGTGCGCGATATATAACCCGCAGTTGCGAGCATGGCGTTTAAATTCACGCGGGGTCTTATCGCTAATTTTGACGTTTCGTGTGACTATATATCAATTCAATTACTGATTCAGTGTTGAATGTAATAAAGTTCATTTTACTGTCGCACTTCCACGAGTTGTCCAAAAGACCCGTCGCGCGCGGGTTCCGAATCTCTGTCATTGCCATGCTCGCATTTGGTCACTAGAAACACGCGCGCGGTTGATATAATAACCCGCGTCGCGTTTTTGCCATGCTACCGGTGCAGATACACATAAATAAATGAGATTATTTAAGTGTTTGATTTTTATATAGATAATTATCACTTCGAACCCTGTGTAAAAGTATAGTCACCGCAGACAAAAAGATCTGCGTTTCTGATTTGTCAGACTAATAAAGCCGCGGCTAACAGGCCAGTTTGTATCGACTGTTGGTTAGTACCCAGAGACGCGGTGTTACAATGTTGGTTAATCGGTGTAGTAGAAATGTAGTAGGTACTATCTCGCGCAAGAAGCGTACCTACTCTCTAGCATAAGCTGCGATGTCAAAATTAAATAGTTTGCTAGGTAATAGTAATAGTTTGCGGTGGTTCTTTCTCGCATAACCGACGGTTCTTTCTCGCATAACCGACGGTTCTTTCTCGCATAACCGGCGGTACTTTCTCGCAAAACCGGTGGGTCTTTCTCGCATAACGGGAGGTACTTTCTTGCAAAACCGGTGGTTCTTTCTCGTATAACCGGCGGTTCTTTCTCGCATAACCGGCGGTACTTTCTCGCAAAACCGGTGGATCTTTCTCGCATAACGGGAGGTACTTTCTTGCAAAACCGGTGGTTCTTTCTCGCATAACCGGCGGTTCTTTCTCGCATAACCAGCGGTACTTGTGCAATCTGCGGTACCAACTTTGACCGGCTTGTTGGCTGTAGGTCGGCGTAGTAGAGATGCGCTATGCCCTCGCCGCCGCTGCCGTGGCGGGCTCGGCGCTGACGGTGTGCTCGCTGGCGGCCGCCATCCAAGCGGGCGGCGTCGGCAAGAACGGCTCCACAGTGGCTGTGAGGCGACTACTTATTACGCTCAGTTTACGCCGCCGCGGAATGGATGGATCGCGACTTTTTGCAACGAAATTGTAGTTTAATGAACTTTATACCAATTGTATAACACACAAATTAAATACGAGCGAAATTTATTGGACGCGCATCTTCCGCGCATTCTCGAGAAATCTCCGGTGCCGTCTGTGGAATCCGCTGGAAGTGGCGCCAACGGGGGAAGTCGTTCAAGACAACGGAACGTCCGTCATGGGTACTCGAAAATTCCAGCGAATTCCCGCGTTATGAGGCGAAATTGAGTCTTTCATTCCGCGGTGGTGTAATTTGAGCCTTACGGGTCGTCGTGTGCTAGTGGTCGACGGTTTGATGTCCGCTTGTTTAAATGTCCAGTGTGCGATGAAAAGCTTTGACGTGTATTTATAATGAGAACTGTGAGATACTTTGTTTAAATTGTTTTAGGGCCGATGTTTCCAATGGCCAAGTCTATTTGAAGTATGAATTGGATACTGTCTCTATCCTGTTCAACTTGTAGAGACAGACAGTATTTTATTTAGTTCTAACTTGTCTATTGAAAAAATCTGCCCTTAATGGAATTCCATGCTAACGCTTTTGTTGTCGGTAAATATCTTACATAATTTGTCTGTTAGCTACGCGCTTACGTTGTTTTATTTACATCCATATAATAAGGCTGTGATTCTAAAAAGGGGTAGCCACAATAGCAGGATCACGAAAGAGATCATACGCCAATTTTTAGCGTATTTAGTACTTCGGAGATTGTAGTTCTCTAAAATCTTACAACAGAGTCTCAAAAATACTCACTTTTAACTGCGAATTTAGTAGAACTTTGGTCATCAAGTGTTACAAGTGCGTGACAAAAACTACGTACCGTTTAAAAGAAATACATTTCAATGAGTGGACATGAAAACAATTGACCATTTGCGCATAAGCCCTTCAACCTGTAAGCCTTGGGGCTTGGGAGACGTTTAAAAACCCCATCTAATTTTGCACGACGACTGAATACTTCTCTTTGTCATGATCTGCTTGATTTATTTAGGTACTTACCTTAATTAGGGACGATATTTCCAATGGTTAGAAAGCCTATCTGGAGGATAAGTTGATGCTGTCTCTATCTTGGTCTCTATAAGGGAGAGAGACAGCATCTAAATTATACTTTAGGTAGGCTATCTGGCCATTGGAAAAAACCGCCGGCAATTTACAACACTGTTGATAAATTTCTTTACTGATTTTCAAAACTAACCTCTTTTGACAAAAAAATTTGGAAACATAAATATATAAAATGATTTATTTGTTTAAGAGTATTTGTATTAGTGCTACCCAAAAATCACTTTATACCAGCCCCCTAGCAGGACCACGCATCGTGGATATCGTACCGTACGATATCGTATTGTCTCTATACTAAATCCAACATGGCGGCTATATTTATCCTATTTTGACAGGCTAAATGTCGATAATCGGTTTATCATATCGTGTTTTGCAGGTCATGCTAGGCTTGCAGGTGAGCTGGTGAGAATGTCTTGCAATTAAGCTCGCCCTTGTACATAATGTTTTTTGTAGTACAATAAAGAATTTTATCTATCTAGAGTGTTGTAAGTTGGTAAGCAGGCTGTTTAATTAGTCTGTTAGGTTAAAGTAATGACGTCACAAGTAAGGCATAGGCTGTAGAATTGATATTGCATGTACCTATATATTGTACATTCTTTGACTATTATATACCGACTTAAAAAAGGAAGAGGTTCTTAAGTCTTTTTAAAGGTCCGTGCAAACGTCTCAAGGGATTCTATACCTCATCTCCCATGCCACCAAAGACGGGTTTTGTGAATGCGTTCGGCTTTGTGCGTCAAGTCATGTGAAATCATTCGGTTGGTTAACTTTAACTACATAAATTATAATAGAGGAGTCCTGTAGCCATCTTTACATATGTTTGAGGGGGCGTTTTGGGGCTGAGCTGGGCTTGAATAATGTTAAAACTATAAATTTGTTTCTCCCTCTTTTAATTATCCTATCTCTTTTCCGCGCCGCGGACGCTGGCCACGTGTTTTCCCCCCCGCCCGTTGACCAACCATCGCGGTACAGACCTCTCGCTCGACAAGTGAATTTTTGTATGACAAACTGACCTACCCAATCAGAGTGCCCTCACCAAAGTTAGCGAATCGATTTGGAATATTTTGGTTGGCCCATTTCCATATAGGATATTCCGCTCCACTATAGCACCATACATATGTAAGGAATTAGCGTGTATTCATGAAAAATACCTGTTATAAGGGGTAGGTAGGTTGATTTAAAGAAATTCGTGTAACCATATAAAGTTTTTGTTATTGCGTATTAATAATTTGTAAGGATTGGAAAAAAAATTGCATTTATCTAGCGATATGCAATATTTACCGCTCTTTACTGTATCATTTTGCAAATACACAAGATCAATCTACCCACTGTCTTGGCTATTTCAATGTTTGTCCCTTTCTAACATATAGTTTTTGGCATACGTTAGAGAGAGACAACATGTAAAATAACGGTAATTTTTATGAGTACACATAACTACGGTAAATCTAGAGCTTTAATTAATTTGGTTATTATTACAAATAGTAATAGAGTCCAGTTTATTTTCATTGCTTTTTATCATGTGGGTTTTTTTAATAGCATGTTTAGTTCACGTAGGTATTCGATTAATTAATTAGATTATGTTCACTGTTATTTATCATTGATAGGTGTAATTAGATTGATAAAATACCTACCTGTGAGTAATTAATCACTTATTTACTCTACTCTTAGAAAACATAGCGTATTTCTTAACTATCTTCTTGTCAAGAAGAGCCAATAGGCGTAACACTGGTATACACAGTCAAGGCTGATAATTTTTAATGACTTGAAGAAATTTACTGAAACTACCCGAGTTAATGACTATGCAAACCATTTTTTTGGCTTATTGGCTTTGACTTGTAGACATTAGTGTCAAAACCTCTGTTAAAGTACGGACGTGAACCACTAAGAATTCCGTGCAACGATCCCTTGCTGTTATATACCACTAGTCAATTGCATATACTCGTATACCACTAGTAAATTACCGTAACGTTAGTCACATACCTCGGCGCGACAGTGATGATTAGACAGAGGGGCATTGTATGAAATTCTTTGTTACCCACCACCGTAAGTACTTATCCCCAAGGTTAGGTAGATTGTTTGGTAAAAAACATTGATCTCAAACACAAAAACATCCCACATTAGAATTATTTAAATCCATCCACAAGATATGGTACAAATCATTCTACTTGTTCCTGACAATGATTTCTTTACCAGAGTACCTATTGGTATATTCATAACACTGAGCATGGTCGGTGCTACGCTATTAGCGTAACGATTTGGGGAAATCCACTAAATTCATGTTAGTTAGGCAGTAAAAACGTAACAGTAATATTTTTAATTATTTTGGCTGAAGCGTCATTTTATTCATGTGTTGTTAATACGTGGGTCTTCACTCATTTAGAATGGAATATCTTTTTTTATTTATACAGTAAAGTTTTACTTTTCTATTAAGATTAATGTAGGTATTTCTATACAGAGGAAAACAGTTTAAAAAGTGGCAATACCAAGTATAACTATAAATTGAAGACAGAGCCTCTGGTGTCAAGATATTGAACTAATGTAAATTCACATTAGAAATTAAGATAAACCGAAATCTTCATATCAATATTTTAAAACGAATTTGAAGATTTTTCTGTTCTCAACACGTTTCACCAGTTCCAACTTGGTGTCTCATTTTATCCCAGTCTGTTGATGATATGACGCTGATTCCACATTAGATCCTCGCTGGGGTTCCCCTGATCCTCGCGCTGTGCTTCTTCAATTTCGCGATGACGGTATACCCCCTCAGTGGGTTCCTGAGCGCGTTCCGTCAGGGGGGATGCGGCAAAAATGGCTCCACCGTCGCCGTAAGAAAGATTACAATTTACCTCGCTTTGGACGGTGAAGCTGGCTATCTGGAAATGGTTACAATGTAAATCGTTTATTTATTTTTGAGCATATTTTTTCCAATATTGCAACTATCTGAAGAATAAATTTGATGCTGTCTCTAAAAAACTTGTTCAAGATATGAGAAGAGACAACATTAGGTCTATCGGTCAAATAGTTTGAACATTGGAAAAAAAGGTCCATGAAAATCTACTTAGGAATTTCAAAAATGAAATGAGTCTTTCTAAGTACGTATATAAATGAATATGAGTTAATTGAATTGAGGTGTGGTTGCGGTAACACTATATTACACTATTCACCTTGTATTGTATTAAGACACAATTTATTGGGTATCATCAACGGAATAAAAAAAATATAGGATAGTTTATATGAATATCGATCAGTTTGCAGAAACATTTGTTACTAAGGTGACTGAGGTTCACACTATATCCGGGTACCTATAGGGGGCAGCGCCGGCTCATATGTCACATAAATGTTGGGTCAATGTCGTCACGGGTCATCACATCATTGCATGACGAACACCCATGTACATACATATGATTACAATTTGTATAAGTATCATTTGGACATCACATGCAAATACGTTGCGGTATGGTTCATACGTCGTTATTTTCAAATACTCTTATTATCATTGGTCGAATGAGTGAAGACAGCACACACTATTCTGTGCCGTACGTTAGACGTTTTAGACTTTTATATTAATGGCATGTTTGTATTTTTTTTTCTGTCATGACCGCCGCCGCCGCGCCACGCTGGGACTAAACCGCATGTGTCATCACACGTGACCCTCGCTTCACATGTGACCGCATGTACAGTTACCGACCCTGAATATCGGGCTCAATGTCTTCTCCAATTTCGGAGTGGTGTTACTCGCTCTATACCTTATCGCCGGGTACCTAAGGGTGATAATGAAGGGCGGTGTGGGGAAAAACGGCTCCACTGTCGCAGTAAGATTCTTTGTTTGATGCCGATTGCCACAGTAACAATGCACGGCATTACAGCGCCATCTTGTGAGCGCCCACGCTATCTAACACTGGCCCTTACAATAACCGCTCGATTTTCAAAACGTTTGTCCTCGTGTTTGTCTGTATCTGTAGTGTTTGTGCTGTGTTCATTTTTTAACGAGTAGTTCTGCGTAGTGTTGTATCGCTTGTTGCATGTTTTGTATTGACCGTTGCTATCACTGCATGTTTAGATATAAGCACTAGTTATAACTTCTCGAGCCCCCTAATAAAGTTAAAAGATATAAAAATACTTATTTTCTATTTTTAAATAATTCACTAATTGCAATAGAGTTTTCTTTTTTTGTCACTTGGCCATGTGTTTTGTCTCTTCCCCCCTCCCACGACGTAAGTTACAGCCGCCCCCCTCCGCAGGGCACAAGTATCCTGTCTCCGGTAATCCCCTTCTCGCTGGTGGTGGTGCCGGCCTTCATCATCTTCCAGAAGAGCGAGTCTCACGTCTACGAGAACCATCCCGCGCTCTACATACTGGCCTTTGGCATGGTCGCCGCTAAAGTCACCAATAGACTTGTGGTAAGTTTCTGAAGTCTTCAATCATCAATCACCACCTTTAACCGACTCATATTCACACACCATTTCTGTTACTTTAAATTATGTATTTGTATTTATTTGTTTGCCGAGATTTGGCTAGTGTATAGCTATCGGGATGAAAAATAACGTTGCCAATATGTAATTTAGAAAAGAGATTGTAAAATTCGTCATCCGAGTAATTGACCCGGTGGCTCAGTGGTTAGAGCGGCTGGCACGGTTTGCAGTGGTCGTGGGTTCGATTCCCACTCGGGTGAAGAATTTTTTCCATTTCTTTATTAATAACTTTATAAGTATGTATTTCGTATACTTTTACAAAGATTAAGAGCTCATTCGCACGAGCTGATTTTTACTGCGCGTAAAAAAACCGCTTAAATAGAACAAATGCATATCCAAGTAGCTGTTCGCACATCAGCGTTTTTAAAACGCGACGTATTTTTATCGCGCAGTGATCTATTTCCAGCGTTGGGCGTTAGGCGTTTGAATGAATAGACCATATGAATCTACCTACTAATATTCACACGCGCGGTAAAAAAACGCGGGCGCAGCGTTCAGTGTGCCGAGAACTGTCTTAGCGGATGGGCGCGCGTTACTCGTTTGCGTATAATGTCGATATCGATACCTATGATGATACAATGGTTCTAAGCCCCATGGTCAATGTGGTTTCACCTGAAGATGGTTACTTGTCTCCAGATGATTGTTAAATTTAATATTTAAGTTTTTTTTATAAATTGTCCAGTGTTATGTGTGTATCAATCAACCATCCGTCAACCATTGTCCAGAACATTAATAAAAATTGATTTGTTATTTTAATAATATTTTTTTTTACTTACCACAGTGTAACAACCAATCGTTGTACAGGTGGTATCGCCAAACGCATGTTGGTATCTTGAAGTGTTATGTGTGGCCGCACTATTTCTAACAATTCGTCAAATGTTGTTATAGACATTCGAAAATAATTGAAAAATTTACTGGGATATTGCCTTAAGTCTTCGTACAAACTGCCCTTTTATGAACCTCTGTTCATTCAGAGGATGCACCCAGAACGCCTTCTGTATCCTTCTTCGCCTTCTGGCCACACAAACCGCTATTGCTAGTAATTTGCCCTTATCCATTTTCACGTGGTTCTGAAGCGAGAGGCGAGGCAAGAGTGATTTAAAAGCGTTCGTATGAACACTCACATCGCGAGCGTTAAAAAAACGCCAACGCCTGGTTTTATCGCGGCGGATATTTTACGCTCGTGCGAACTAGGCCTAAGGCACAATCAGAAACCAGATTCAAGAACCTAGCATGCTATACTACAAATATGATAAGTCGTATACTAATAATAAACTATGAACCAGTAAGCATGTGACTACCGTCATAAGTACAGACAGAGGCTGTATTGGTCATCTTTTTGAGTTTTGAGATTATATAATATATCCGTCTCCTTCTTTCCCCAGGTGGCTCACATGACCAAGAGCGAGATGCACTATTACGACTGGTCGCTACTCGGGCCGGCCATGTTGTTTTTGAACCAGTACTTCAATAACGCTATTCCAGAGTATTACGTACTTTGGCTGTGCGCCGTAAGTTTACATTGATATTGTATAACTTTAAAATTAATTGCATGCAATACACTTTACATTTATGGCATTGGATTATTTATCTCAGGGGTTCCCAAACTTTTCTTCTCATAAACCCCTTTCAAGAGTTAACTCGTTCTGGTGGACCCCCTACAGGCCTACACCACATTAATCACATACAAATTAATTGTGAAACCCCATTTTTTCACGCTAACATAGACCCCCATCGAGTCTCCGGTGGACCCCTGGACCTGGACCACTTTGGGAACCGCTGATTTATCTGATCTGATGATTAGTTAAGACGAATGATGGAGCGGTTCGTTAGTAATTGTCTCAATAATTTGATGACGAAATGAAATTATTTATCATAAAATGAGATTCCCGACTCGGGAAATACAAAAGTTTTTATTTCAAAGTTTCTAGAACCGATCATAAGGTGGTTATAATATATTTGATGCTTCTGTTCCAGATTTGGACATCGGTGGACCTATTCCGCTACTGCGGGCAGATATGCCTAGAGATCTGCGACCATCTCAAAATCCACTTGTTCCGAATCCCGTACCCGCCCGTGGTCGGGCAGAAAGTGACCCCGATACATTCGGCGCACGACAGAAACGGTACGAATGCTAACACGCGTAGACTGTCCCAGCGCTCTAAGCGGCAGAGCTCGCAAAGTTAGAAACAGCGCCATCTAGTGGTGACCCCGCCAACTAGACGCTAGGAGGCCAACGCCATCTATGTTCGATAAGTGTTATTAAATGCCACCGGTTTGTGGGACATTCGGAGTTAGGAACGGTTTATGTTGTAGTGTTCAGGCAATGTGTGCGGCCCTTGGGGCGTTTGTAACCAGTTTTTTCCCCCAGTTACTTGTTGACAGTGTATGTAATGATTTTACGGTTAATTTGTCTCCAATTTTGGACTGGCAACGTTGTCTATATGTCGCAGGCAATTTGTATGATTCGTCTTTATACAAACGGCGTCGTCCGTTTATAAACGCTCGCCAGGCATTTTGAATAGTATGAGAGAGAAAAATCCTTTTAGCACTTCGCCGGTCGCTGCAGGGACATGCTCGCTACGCTCACTCGACTCGTGCGTTGTTATTTTAACAGGTCTAACATAACCTAACCTTATTAATTAAGCAGACTAATTGCTAGAAGCCAAATAGTCTCGCTCCAAAACCCATACTATTCAAAATGCCTAGTCGTTTTGTAATAGGGCGTGTTTTACAATATGCCTTCGACATATACAAATGCTTAATTGATTGATTTCACGTGATCTATCTCTTTATATACTAATAAGCTAGTTCCTATCAAAGCCGACGGCTGTGCAGTATCATGGACCAAAATTTCCAACAAGACCTTAATAAAATTCTTATTGACTTACTGCCTATTTGAGCATATTCCAAATTGCTTAAAAATACACTCGCTCGCTTGTGACTTAAATGTATTGTACTTACTTCAAGATTGGATGTTGGAAGTTTTGGTCCAAGATTTTGCCAATAATCTTGTCGCATTCTTTCCAGCTTTGCACGAAAGAAATAACAAATTAAATTTTTCTTGCTCTTCCTTTGTAGGCTTTATAGTTACGATAACAATTTCACAGATATCTTAGGTAAAAATTTACCAAAAAATTAATTATTAAGTTTCGATATCAATTTAAAAAGACTTTTAGTTTCTTCTAGATGCAATTATAGGAATCCAATGTGTTACGTAAATCTCCATTTTGTTATATTATAATGCCTGTATAGGTACTTAAAATTGGGTTTATGTACAAACAAATTATGTATATGTTGGTATTGTTTTAGATTGCCTTCTCTTAGTGGACATGTAAGTTTGTGACAATGAGAATTTTGAGGTTACCCAGTTTAATAAGCTAATAATATCTTCAGTAGTCAAAATAGATATTTTTCAAATACTATATTAGCAATAATCAATGAGAATTAGAATAAAATTGGTATTTTTAACAAAAATCAATACATTTTTTAGTCCACACTAGAAGATTTGATCATTAATTAGTCAGTTGAAACCGGTTTTAGTCAGATTACACTGGCTATAACTAGTGGTAGCTAGTTTATATGATTCATACTAGCTGTACAATGTTATACTTAGTATACAGTGCCAATTTTTTTATCGGATTAGTTGAAGGATTTATTAAAAAGTATTTATTTTGTGTGTGGTGTCGTTTGACGCACCCGTGTTGGTTTTGAGAAAACTATTTGTTATAAAATATTATAATACTCTGAATTTGGGAGATTGCAAAAAAATATGTTTTAGCTAATATTGAATAAATTTTCGTGAGTGCTCGTGCGCATATTTTTGTAAGATTTTTATTAAATCGTGTCTACAGCTTGATACTTGATAGCTTCTCAAAATAAACTGTAGGTAGTTTGATTTTTTGTGTGATATCTGATAGAATATACGCAGTTTTATTATAAAATCACTGATTACTAATACACCAAACATTTGTTGCAGGAAAAATACATAAATAAATACATTTGCGGCAAAAAATCAAACTAAACGTAACCGGTACTAACAACTGCATTCCTATTTTCGATTCTAACTCCTGTCGGCAAGATTGAAAATAGGACGCTCATGGTGACGGCAGCCACTAACTAAGCTATATATTGCACTATATTAAATATATATTAATATATACCACTTAGAGTATTTTGCGATGCGACATAACATAGCGGCGTTTACATTGGCATTGCATAGGCAGATTTAAGGGGGGGATTTTTGCCCAATTATAATCAAATCTGCCCTATGTGCCCCTCCAAAAAAAAAAATTGCATAAAAAGTTTATTTTTGCTGACCATGTTAAAAATGCTATTTCAAATGCTCTAACACTTAAATGTATTTGAAGGTAGCTAAAATGCTAGTGAAAGATAGTCCGTTACATGTAAAGTAGATGTTCTATGTATATTTTTTCAATGTTCACTTTATATTAGAACTACATTGCTAGCAGTAGCACGTATGTTGACGTCTGTCACTGTTACATCGGCGGTATATAAAGGGGCTATAGTACTAAGTGATGAATAAATGTAAATATATATATAAATATATGTACTATAATATACGAAATGGCTGTATCGTTACGGATGCCACGACCATAAGTCGCCCTGAAATGTTACTTTGAACCTTATGCAATGGTGTAAAGACCTTGACAGGATACTTATTTTTGTGGTGTACTGTGACGTGATTTTTTATGTGAAATACAAGCAAATGTACATTTTAGAAATATTGTTTTATTTTGATACTTTGCACTAGTCAAGTAGATAATGGACTTTAAAGATTTTTAGATTTGTTCTAGATAAAAAATATATAACTTAGAGAGTATTTAAACTTTCAACAGTATACTAAAAGTCTACATTTAAAGGTTTTTAAATAAAAGTGACACCTTAACACGTCACAGTGGCTAGCAGTGTTGCCATATTTTAAATCAAGCCAATAAAAAAAACTCATCTAAAAATACCAGATATTTCATGGAAGCTAAGGTCAGTTAGCTATATTGCTATTGTATTTGTTTGCTTCTAAATAGCTTACTTAATATTACATTATAAGTATCTATTATTAGAGATTACTAACTTTTTTATGTTTGTCTCTTTTACTCTTATGTTGATTCGTATAATACTATCGCTGTCATTAATCCCAATTTTATTTTTTGATATATATTTTATTGCTTGAGCTTATTGCTTTTGTGTGTCGTATTGTGTTAACACATATCTGCTGTACACTACGATTATATCCGAAATATATCGGCCACTAACGATATTTACGTAAAAACGTGTGTACATGTCGAAGATAAAGACAGACATACATATGAAGTATACAAACATATTTAAAGACTACTAGGCATTTTAAATGTTACTAGACAGATTTTAATGAAATATAATATAATATGATCATATAAGAAATGCCTTGTGGTATTGAAATATGACGCTGCCTGTCTGTTAAGGTTGCGCAGCGTAGAAACGGAGAAATATTTTTTACCAATAGAATTGCAAGACTGGATCTGAGCCGCCCCTTGATTACGTAAAAGCAATGGCACACACTCGAGATTATCGCGATCGCGCGGCTTCGGCTTTGCCATTGCTTTTACGTAATCAGGGGGCCGGTCGATATTTTAAAAAATTCTATTGGATAACATTTTTCCGTTTCTGCGCTCCGGTGAACAGGCAGCCTTTTTCACTATGCCCGCGACATATACAAGCCTTACGGACTTGATAAGATTCGGATTCGGTCTACAACGGCTCTTATATTCGCCACTGTTCCCCATGGACCAGTTTTCTATACTAAATCTGTTTTAGTTACCATTCTTTACGCATTAACTATGTAGATTATAGTCTGCATACTCACACATATAGAAATAAATAGTTTATTATCTCAGGCATGTTAAACTTTTCAATCATAAAAAAATCAGAAAAAGCGTAGGTTTGGAATACCTACAGGTAGTCTTAGTGGGATTTGGCATACTTATTTTTTTTTCGTTATATTTTTTACTCACTTTAAAAGGGTATAAAGTACAGTAAGGGGAAATTCAATTTTATTTACGACTGATTTTTCCAAACGTCAGATAAGTCATTTGAAGAATAAAGTTGATTCTGTCTACAGGATGTAACAAAAGGGGTATGTTAAGCGAAAAGCTATGTGTAATAAAATAATAGCCCACAAAATTTCAGACACCTGATCACATGTTTATTTTTCCATTTAGTAACTATGGAGAATCCCTAAATAAGTCATATGAATGGGAATGTTCATACAATCTTGAAAAATAAACATGTGATTTCGAGTCTCAAATTTTGGAAATAGGTTCTCTAATAGTGGTCTATTTACATAGCTTTTCGCTTAACATAGCCTTCCTGTTACACCCTGTATATAATGATCAAGTTTAAGAGAAACATAGCATCAATTTTATTCTTCTTATAGGCTATCTGACGTTTGGAAAAATTGGCCCTTTGTCAAATCTCAGTTTTATAAATGAAATTGTATTAGGCGTTACAATTCGTAAGTTCAAACAGGGTCAGTGGCCCGATGGTGGGCGAGCCCTTAATGAAATCTTAGTTTCTATTTTATAATTTGTTTTGTATGTTACTATACTTTTTTAGTTTGTCAAGCATAACCTTTGCCTGCGGGTTTGGTTAGTCTCATTATATACTGGAATATGTACTGTTTCCTGTAGAGTATAGAATTGCTTTCCCCTTGTACCTTTGTATATAGGCAATGTGGGTAGTTTTGATGTCTTTTATTTAACTTTGTGTTTTGTCTCTTTCAGTCTCGAGTGATAGCGAAGAATCGGAAGATTCTGCGCCTCTACTGAACAATAATAGCATAAGTGTATCATAATAACTACAGAAATATAATATAATGTACAGTACCCGGCAGTTAATATTGCACATTGATTTTTGGAAATAGTTGTGTTTATTTTATTTATTTTATTTTATTCGGGAAACAAACGGTTGACATTAACTAAGATTATTACAACATAAGCAACTATTTACCACTTAAAAGTTTCCACATTTAGAGACTATTATAAATATATAACAGACACCTTGCCATATTATGATACCCTAGCAAAATGTGAACAGAAAATCAAATCAATATAGTCTGTTGGCTTGGCATAGTGAAAAGAAAAGCTCAGAGAACCACACGCTCATCGAACCGCTCTTTGGATAATATCGTCTTAAACGTGTTTATTTTTGTATTGAACAGGTTTTAGATTAGCTTGCCGCGCTAGCTTGTTGAACTCAGAATGTGCATATCTATACTAATATACTAATATTATAAAGCTGAAGAGTTTGTTTGTTTGTTTGTTTGTTTGATTGAACGCGCTAATCTCCGGAACTACTGGGTCGAATTAAAAAATTCTTTTTGTGTTGGATAGTCCATTTATCGAGGAAGGCTTTAGGCTATATATCATCACAGTGCGACCAATAGGGACGAAGAATAAGAGGAAAATGTGGAAAAAACGGGGAAAATTATTCAACTTTGGAGACTTCCGTTGCGTGCGCTGCGTAAACGGTTCAAGTTATCCAAAAAATATGTATGAAAGAATAAAACGACGTAGAAATGAAATGAAAGAAAAAAATTGAAGGTCTAGACTGCCTGATGCAGAACCCTTAGCAGCCCAGCTAAACTTTGAGAGATATGAAAATACCGTCTTAGGAAAAGTTGCTCAGCATGATAAGCACTTTCTAATAACGTAATAAAATTGAAGGTCTAGTCTAGATAACCTGATGCAGAACCCTTAACAGCCCAGCTAAATTTTGAGAGATATGAAAATACCGTCTTAGGAAAAGTTATTCAACATTTTAAAAGAATTCAATTCCCTGTTAAGTTATCTTTTGCTGTAACAATTAATAAATCACAGGGGCAAACGTTTAAACACGTTGGAATTGACTTACGTCAAGACTGCTTTTCACACGGCCAATTATATGTCGCGTTGTCAAGATCGGGTTGCGGAGAAAATCGGTATGTTCTTCTGCCACAAGAAAATAAAACAAAAAATATAATTTACGCAGAAGTACTTTAAAATATTTTATTCTGTTTGTTAACGCGGACGAAGTCGCGGGCAACAGCTAGTTATGTATACATGTACACACACACACACGGCTCTGTTTCAGAAATGAGTTAACGTGTAACTGCAAGGTCTCGAAGGAGATCCACAGTCACGCTTACCATGGCATACTTTGCTGGCATGGTTGGTTGTACATTAAATTAAGTTGCTTGAAGTCTTTTCTAACCTAACTGAGAATGTATAAATGTTTAATTAATACATTTTTTGTAATAGCTTGTTATACGTTTGACGGCCGATTGGTGTAGTAGCTAATGACCCTGCCTGCGACGCCATAGAATCTGGGTTCGCATCCCGGTAGGTGCAAACATTGATATGTTTCTATACTTATTGATGGATGTTTCTATACTTAGTGCACACGACACAAAACCTTAGGGATCTTAATGTGGGACTAAGTTAATGTGTTGTGAAGTGTTTGAATACTTATTTATACCAGACTGTTAGTGCATCGTGCGACAGATAACGCTATATGGAGCCGAAATTAGCAGATTGTCTCTTCAAAGGTCGATGTGTAGGTATAGGTATGTGCTTTATTTATTGCCGAGTACTGTTAGTAGCCTGCTCTGACGAAACTTAATAAAAATATATTAATAAAGCATGAACGTATAAAGAACTATAGCTACAGGGTGATTTTTGGTCGTCAACGTTCCCGAAAACTACGGAATCTCCTCATAATCAAGATCATTTTTCTCCATGGAAGCCCACCTGGGAAGTGTCTGGTTTCCAAAATATTAGGGTCCAAAGTTGAGTAAATAGACAGCGTTTTTCTGCATAAATGCACATTGACGCGTGTAGCAAGATTTTTTCATGAGAAATAATTAATATCTGTCTATGAAAAAACTAGCATAAATACTGGGCACTATAAATTTCGCCCAATCAAATAATAAAAATTGTTTTTTCGAAAAAAATTACATCATTTCCCAACAATTTTTTTGGCATAAACTTACTTTATTTGATGTATAGAGTACGTACCCTTCGTTAAGGGTGGCAACGAAAAAACATCCTGTACAGTTCTTTATACGTTCATGTACTAAAGATTAAAAATACAAAGATATTGTGGTCAATTCTGATCACCACACTTAAACCTTAATCTAATCTTAGTCCTACTCCTACTCGTACCTGTCCCTTTCTGTCTCAGCCATTTATGTTAAGAACGGAGAGGGACAGACTTGGCTAATTTTAAAATTACGTTTAAGTCAGAATCCACCATATTCACGCTACCATAGCGTAGCAAGCGCGTCTAAAAATAGCAACCGTTTACAAAATTTATAGTAGGTAGGTATATAGTTATTTAAATTTCGGCATTGGAAATGGCTGATACGATAAATCTCAGGCACCAGTGATAGTTAGATACATTTATTTGTCAGTAATTAAACGGCTTTATTACAAACTATAACAATAGTCAACGGAACAAAACTATATAAGTTTATTATTTATTTTGAAAAGCTTGTTAACTTAATAATTTCGATACACAGTTTGCCTTTTTGGGAAATTGTAAATAATTCGCTTATGTAATGCAATGATGCCTTAATTTCTTAGTCAAATGAGGCCTTAGTGCCAAGTACCTAGATTTATATTTTGAATTTTATGGGCAAACTAGATTGATGCGCTTGATTGCAGTATAAAAATTTCTCAATATTTGTACTTATGTAAAATACCGTAAAGGCGGTAGTTGAGGTCTAATAATCTGGTCTTGACTTTTTTGCTTTGTAGGTACACAAAAAATGAAATGTACAGGGTTTACACTAGATGTCACCATTGAGTTAGGGGAAAGTGGGGTATGACGGGGAAGCGAGGTAAGATGGGGACCATAATAAAATAGATGATAGAATGTCGTCAGAAAATTTGTTATAACGCCATCTAACGGCATTTAGCAAGAGTTTTTAGTGTCACAAACAGTTTGGTCGATAGTGTGCACGATATAATTTCGTAAGTATTTTTTTTAATTTTGAGTGGTTTTATGTAATTTTTGATGTTTACTAAGTGCGTGAATGTTCATAATGTATGGTACACAAGATGTGTGTTATATTTTTTTATTGATAGTTGCCTATTTTACTACTCTAAACTCATAAAATCGTTCCGGTTTTGTTATTTTTATAACCTCAAAATATTTTACGCATCTTGCGAGACTACTTTGGGAAAGATGGGGTACCTACCTGAGGGCAAGACGGGGTGGTACCCCATCTTACCCGCTCATGGGTCACTTCTTTTATTTCGATTTAGTTAAATATGATCGTCACTAGTTATGTTAATTTCATTTTTTTTATAGATTATGGTCCGAAATTACCAAAGAAAAACTAACAGAGGAGGGTGGAGTGAAAATCAAATGAAGTTAGCTATTCAAGAGGTTTTAGAGGGAAAAAAGGGTTATAAATTAGCTAGTAAGACTTATAATGTACCACAAACGACTCTCGAGCGCAAAGTTAATCAAGCAAGAAAAAATAAGAATAGTATACAAAATGTCAAAGTTCCCTTGGGTCCAATTTCCACTGTTTTTTCCGCAGAAGAAGAACAAGAACTTGTAACTTATTTAAAGGAAATGGAAGGAAGGTTATTTGGTTTGTCAACTTCTGAATTGCAGAAATTAGCCTATGAATTAGCAGTTCGTAACAACAAACAGCATAAATTCGATCATTTCAAGGAAAAAGCTGGCAAGGACTGGCTGCGTGGATTTCTCAACCGCCATCCCGACTTGAGTTTGCGAAAGCCGGAAAATACATCAGCGGCTCGTGCTGCTGGATTTAATAAAGTGTCTGTTGGTAAATTTTTCGAACTGCTAGGCAAATCACTTGATGATATACCTTTTACTCCGGACAGGATTTATAACTGTGACGAGACAGGAGTTTCGGTTGTGCCAAAATCGCGGTCCAAAGTAATCGCTGCAACTGGTAAAAAGCAAGTGGGAGCTTTGACGTCGGCCGAACGAGGCACAACTATAACTATTGAAATTTGTTTCAACGCTTCAGGGACATACATTCCACCTATGTTTATTTATCCCAGAAAACGTATGAAGTCCGAATTGCTCAATGGGGCTCTACCGAACTCATGGGCTGAATGTTCAGATTCTGGGTGGATTACTGCCGAAATTTTCTTAAGATGGTTTCAGAAGTTCATTAAACTCACCAACGCTTCTAAAACCAACCCAGTCATGCTTATTTTAGATGGTCATGCCTCTCACACCCAAAATTTGCAGCTAATCGATGAAGCACGTGAACATGGTGTGACAATAATATGCTTCCCACCGCACACCACGCACAAACTTCAACCAGCAGATGTTGGTTTTATGCGACCGTTGAGTATCTTTTATGATCAGGCCATAACAGCATGGTTAAGGTCAAATCCTGGGAAAGTAGTAACCCAATTTCAAGTAGCTGAACTCTTCGGGCAAGCATTCATTCGAGCAGCAACAATGCCAACTGCAATAAATGCATTTAAAGCATGTGGGATTTCGCCTTACAATGCACACATTTTTACTGAAGACGACTTTATTGCTGCAGAGGCCACCGATATCATATTGGACGCTGAAATAGAACCCGTTGCTGATATATCTTGGACACCATCGATAGCAGCAACATCACAACCAACACCGACAGTCATACCATCAGTAATATCGTCAGCTCATGATAACCAAACTGCCACCTGCACCGCCTCAAATTCTACAACGAACACAGAAACACCTCAGCCAACTCCACAAACCTCATCTTTAGTACAGCAAACAATAGTAAATGATGCTCTGGATAATGCAGCATTTCATTTGGTTAGCCCAAAACAGTTAATGCCTTATCCACGAATAGGAAAAAGGACAAGACAAATTAGAAGAAGAGGAAAAGCGGCCATTATCACTGCTTCACCTTATAAAGCCGAGTTAGAAGAAAGACAAAACAGTAAAAAACAGAAACCAAACAAAAAGAAATTGAAAAAAACAAATAAACGAACCAAGAAAGCTGACGAAGAATCTCAGACATCAGATGATGAAGATACCACAGAATGTCTGTACTGTCACGGTCTATATTCCGAGTCTATTGAAGGTTGGATCACATGCCAGACTTGCGGTAAGTGGGCACATTGTGGCTGTGCAGGAGTGGAAGATAACGACGATGAAGCCGTCCATATCTGCCCTGTTTGTGAAGATAAATACGATTAAATATGTCATACCCCATCTTACCCTAGGGGGTACCCTGTCTTGCCCTATAGGTGGGGCAAGACGGTTTATTTTGTTATTTTTTTTAAGTTGATATTTCTATGAGAAGACTTTTATATTTTTGTTTTGACTGATTATAATTAAAGAAAGAAAGACTGATAGTTTACATAATAAAAGTTCCTGATTTGTGCAATAAAAAAATAGAGGTTTTATTGATGAATTACCTTAAAGTCCCCGTCTTACCCCACCTTCCCCTACTTGATGTAATATTATTAGGGAAACTAAACAATTTTTGGATACGCATTTGCGAGTGGCCTTAAATTATGTTAAATATTATACCTAATATCGTGGTATGACCAAATCAATGATCCGGTGACGAGTTTTTGCATTATTTATCGGATTCGGGTGATAGTAAAATAACGGGGAATGCATTTAAGAAGTTAAATAATTATTAATGACCAAGTAAATGGATAAGAACAAAGTACTGTAGGTATTTCTCTCTATAGAATATAAAGAAGATATAGTCAGCCCTTTCTGCAAGTTTACAGGTTAATAAGTATTAGATTAGTAAAACCAAGGTTGGTAATTGATTCATTGATATTTTTCTATTTAGCTGTCTATTTTAAAACGGCAGACCGTATGGATCCATACAATTTGTATGGATTTGAACATCTCGTTCTGTGAGATTATCCTAAAAGAGCGGGATACCAAAAAGTTAGTTTTATACTTATCTCCCTATCTGAGTTACCTATCTAGTTTTTTTCTGTTGAGGCCCACTTGCACCATTTAATTTTATCGCGGATTGAACTTTTTAATTAACAAGGCCTTACTTTTTACATAAACGTTTTTCAAAATTAATCCCAATGTTAAAAAAACTTGGTGCAAGAGACCTTGTTTCATTTAGCTTGTAAGGCGCCGCTTACCTACTTACGAGTAGCTTACTGTGATGTTTACAAAATAAACAATTGTTCTAGAATACTCTTAAAATGTGGTATTATTTAATGGTTACCTAAGTTTCAACTGGCTTCACTACCCATGATATGAAGTTTCTTGGGTTAGTAAAATTATACTATCTAATATTTAAGTACAAAAAAATATCCATTAATTATTTTATTTGGTAGGCCGGCACATCAATTTAGGTCAAAAATGTATGAACTCTACGTAGTCTCTAGTTGGCAAAGATATCAACTGTTTTGAATAATACTCGTAGGCTAACTGCATAAAAGTATAACAATTTGAATCGATCGTCTTATCAAGTTACCTATATTCAAACAAAGTCATGTTTAGGTTGTTCCCCCATATACCTACTTATATAAATATTGAGTTCTTGGAGCCACTTATCAGTAGGTACCTAAGGCCAGTATCGGTTATCGTCGCTACTTCAATACTACGATGTGAAGCATTTATGTTTCAATGTTTGTTTACGAGTACTTGGTAGTGTTGTGAATTTTGGATAATCTGTGAATATGTTTGATTGGAGATCGCGAAGAGAATATCAGCCAATACCAGGTGAGTTTCTAAGAGCCTTAGATAAAGTAACATTATTTCTCAATCGAAGCGCTCATTACGCGTTCATTCAGTCACGTGATGAAAATAACCGCTAATTGGGAGTGTTGTGACAACAAACGTCGATGCCAAACGATGTTACGTACGCCTAGTAAATAAATTTTCCAGCGAGCCACTTGGCATAGCTTCCCTGTTACCTATGTAGTAAGTTTTAAGGATTTTACTTAGGTATAACTAGAGCCGAACGCATGTGCGCGATGCCAGAGGTGATATCAAAATACAAATATGGAATTACCAATAGATATCCATTCATTGAATATTCATTAAGCAGATAACATAAATTCGACATTGGTAAAGCAATAACGCGACGTTTAATAGTTACACAAACTACAGCCGGTGCTGTAGGTACTCCTGAAACGAATACATAAAGCATTGAATCTAGTAAAAAAAAAATTTAATCACCATCGCCAAATAATATAAATTTAGATTTTGCTTGCATTTGCACTTGCATTTGCTTGCATAACGTATTTTAATTTCATATACTTACCTATAGTTATTCTTCTCTATGCTATTGACTGAATGACAATCTGAGATGACAATCTCAGATGAATGATATACAATGACAATAATGCCCATAGAGGAGAATAACAATGACAAACGAATGGTGAGGTTGGTAGTGAATGACCCCGCCCCTCTAGCATGACCACGCATCGTGGATATCGTATCGTACGATATCGTGTCATCACTATACAAAATTCAACATGGCGGCTATATTTATTTTGACAGGCTAAATGTCGATAAATCGGTTTATCATATCTTGTTTTGCAGGTCATGCTACTTGGGCTGCCTGCCGCGCCAAAGGTCCTGGGTTCGAATCCCGGATCGATGATGGATATCGATGTTCGTTTCCGAGTCATGGATGTTTCTATTAAGTATCTACCTACGATGTTATATGCCGTTGCCTAGTAGGTACCTGAGATGCAAGACCATAGGGAGCTTAGTGTGGAATTAGTTTAATCTGTGAATTTATTTATATAATGCGTTTATTACTTAACTTCTATGCTGCTCTGGGAGTGAAAAAAAAAAACGTATAGGTAATACTACAGATGCTTCTCTCCCCGGGCATACTGTACAAGTCAGTAGAGGGACAAGAGGGTCTTGGTGTTTTGTAGACGATGGGCTGACCACCTGTCGCTACTAACATCTCAACTATACCCTCAAAATTGGTCAGAAATAGTGCCACCATGTAGTTCTATTGGCCCTTGGTGCTCTGCCTACCCCGTAAGGGATAACTGCGTGATTATATGTATGTATAATGCGTTTATTCCCGGTTGTCCCCACTGGGGACGAGTGGGAAAAAAAGTTTCGTTCGTCCCCAGCTATGGTGACGATTGGAACTTTTTATTTAATAAGACCGTTCACAGAGCTACTTAATTCCGTGTCAAGGCCACGGCTAAACTTGGATAAACGTTGACTATTTACTTATTAAATATTCAGGGGTTGTTGTGTAGGAACGAAGCTTTTGTTGCTGACTACCTATCTTTCTTTTTTTAGCTAAATATATTTTTGATTGTATCTACCTATATACTTAAACTCGTATAAGTTTTTACTTATCGTGTTAGGGAGGTTCAGAATATGTTCCTATTGTGGAAGCCAGATGTCGCTATATGCAGTGTAGTAGGTAGCTAGCTAATGACTTTTAATAGTTTTTTTTACACAATGTGATTTATACCTACATCATTAAGAAATTTTTTTCAATCTACCTTCAACCTTAGTCATATAACAGTTAGTCCTACCTTGCATACCGACTAAATGTAGAATGTTTTGTCATTGCGGTCTACCTCACTAATTACTGTTATAATTAAGTTAAAAGTTAAAAAATCATTGTCTATTAATTTCTTGGAAGTTCTACCTAACTAGGCGGTAAACATGGTATGACTGTTATCAATTTTTATTATATTCAACTACGTATTGATCAATATTATTTAGTGATTTCGTGATTTTAGTAATATTTTATTTCCTGTGCTGATGTAGGACTTCACTACAATCATCAGCTGCATCCATGTTACATCCCTTTCTGTGCATGTAGCAAGAGTAGAATATTCGTATCTGAGGCGATAAGCAAGCAACTTATCACTGATCATTTGCATCCTTTATGATTGTACAGCTCGAAGAACTGATGGCCGATGGAGTCGGAAAGTTCTAAAGTGGATACCACGTATCGGCAAACGCAGCGTGGGAACGCCACCCGCGAGGTGGACGGACGACCTGGCCAAGGTCGCGGGCGTCAGTTGGATGCAGGCTGCTTCCGACCGGTCGGAGTGGAGGTTGTTGGGGGAGGCCTATGTCCAACAGTGGACTTCTCGGGGCTGTAAATGATGATGATTCTACAGTTGTGGCTACCTCAATTCGGAAATACAGTAGTGTCTATGTATTTTATTTAACAGGTCTAACGTAGTCAAACCGCACTAGTTTCTGTTTTCATTGAGGGTATATCTGCTTCTACCTGCCCTGCAGAAAATGTTATGAAATCCTGGGTCTCTGCTACCTTACGTGACACTGCACGAGACGGAGCTATCAAAAAGGTAAGCAAGCATGCAAGTCTATCATGACCTGCGATACACGATATGATAAGCCGATTTATCGACATTTAGCCTGACAAAATACGATAAATATAGCCGACATGTTGAATTTTGTATAGTGACGATACGATATCCTACCTACGATACGATATCCACGATGCGTGGTTATGCTAGAGGGGATGATCTTGTTTTGGAAGCCGTTACTATTATTTTCTTCTATGTAAATATATTTAAAAATTATGCCATACTTTACATACCTAGGTACTATTTAGACCTACCCACCATGCCGGTGTTTTCGGAAGATTTGCTTTCTTATATACGTTACATATCCACATTGCATACTTTTTTAAATTATGTAGGTACCTACTTAACTGTGATTTTGGGCGCCAAGCCCTCTTACTAACCCTATGAGCTACTGTAGGTACCTATAAAAATTGGTCATATTAGACTAGGTAGGATGTAGTTTGTTTCCTTCGACCAACTTCGACCAATTTATTTATTTATTTTATTTTATTTATTACAGCTCTGTGGACAACCAACAGCTTATAAAACAATATAATATATTCTATAGCAACAAAGAAGCCAATTACAGGTTATCACATGTAACAATAACATACGTAGTTTAAGAAGTTAATAATTTCAATTATTACCTAATAGCAGAACTGCCTTAAAAATCCATGAAAAGAGAACATTGACATCGTGTAAATTTATATATGAAGAACAAAAGCTGCGTCGGAGCAACAATACCCGCTGCCCAAACTCTTATGTCTTAAATAGAATAGCATACCTACTTGATGTGATCATATTGTATTGTAGGTGGTAGTATGAACATTGTACGCTATGTCAAAATGTCAATTCATATATATTTATATAAACATTCACGACTCGGAAGTGAACACCAATATTCTTAAGTATATCAATGTTTGCACCTACCAGCTCTAGTAGCATGACCTGCGAAACACGATATGATAAACCGATTTATCGTCATTAAGCCTGTCGAAATACGATAAATATAGCCGCCATTTTGAATTCTGTAAAGAGACGATACGATATCCACGATGCGTGGTCATGCTAGGAGGGCTGTATTCAAACCCCAGTCCTAGAAACTAGGACGTATGGCGTCGCAGGCAGGGTCAACTGCACCAATAAGTCGTCACTTAGGTATATCATAAGTTTTTTTACCTCATAACTATCCTACATCTGGTACTAAGCTAGTATAATTTCTTCATAGCTACACGATACAAAGTATTTTGTCTATAAAATAACTAACCCCTTGATTCCCACCCGTGCCTTGTCATGGCGCGTCATTGAACGGAAGTAGCTACCGAACCCAGTTCCGGCCCGACCTAGCTACGACTTCGTTTATATGAATTATCGAGTTCCGACGGTTTGCCAGACCTGTTTCCGCACACTGATTGTGGAGCGCGAAAAATAAAAGGTTGATGACGCCTTTTGCTAAAAACGTGGGGCTGTGAAATTTTATATTATAATTCGAAAATAATAAGCTTAGGGTTCAAATGTAAGGTCTATAGGGGTCGCGCGAAGCTACACAAATATAAACAGCTCCATAATATCTATAGGTATACAGGTGTATTTTCGTTGCCACCCTTAACAAAGTGTACGTACTCTATACATCAAATAAAGTAAGTTTATGCCAAAAAAATGCTGGGAAACGTTTTTTTTTTTTGTTTTTTTTTTATTTCTTGATCAGGCGAAATTTATAGTGCCCAGTGTTTATGCTAGTTTTTTCATAGACAGATATTAATTATTTCTCGTGAATAAATCTCGCTACACGCGTTAACGTGCATTTATGCAGAAAAACGCAGTCTATTTATAAAATTATTAATAAATAAATGGAAAAAATTCCTCACCCGGGTGGGAATCGAACCCACGACCTCTGCATCCGCGTGTCAGTGCTCTAACCACTGAGTCTATTTACTCAACTTTGGACCCTAATATTTTGGAAACCAGACACTTCCCAGGTATGCTTCCATGGTGATAAGGAGATTCCGTAGTTTTCGGGAACGTTGACGACCAAAAATCAGCCTGTATAACGTTTACTTTCTCGTTGACCTTACACGTTCAGAAACTATTGGGAAGTATCTGACATTGTGGTAACTTATTTTTACCAAGCGAGTATGAGAACCTTGAGCTGTCAATGTGTACCTACGAGTATTTATTATGTGACAAAATACTTGGTAACACTTTATTGGTGTAAAATTAATGTACTATAGTAGGTATTATTTGTAACAATGTTTATTGTTACAGTATTATTAATCTTCTGAGTTAAGCTAAGGTTAACATTGTGAAAGGTCGTGCACGTACCTACTTACTCCATCCAAATATAAATAGGTAGGTACCTACATATAAAATGCTTTGTCCTGAATGACTGACGAATCAATACACAACCGCTGATTTTAAAGACCTCAATTAATAATTGTTTAATTAATAATAATAAAAAATAACGTTTCCAATAATGTAATTTCAAAAAGAGATGGTAAAATTCGTCATCCGTGTAATTGACCCGATGGCTCAGTGGTAAGAGCGCTGGCACGGAATGCAGAGGTCGTGGGTTCGATTCCCACCCGATTGAGGAATTTTTTCCATTTCTTTATTAATAACTAGCAGCCGCCCACGACTTCGTCCGCGTGAGGGGGCGTTGTACCCGTGCGAAGCCGGGCAGGTTGTTGTATAGACTGTAGCCTTCCTTGGTAAATGGGCTATCTAACACTGAAAGAATTTTTCAAATCAGACCAGTAGTTCCTGAGATTAGCGCGTTCAAACAAACAAACAAACTCTTCAGCTTTATAATATTAGTATAGATTTTATAAGTCTTACTTTGTTTGATATGATCTTCATAGGACCTAGGTACAACAAAGCAATTGTTTAAAGTGATGTTGTCAGGAGGAGTCTCGTTGGTAGCTAATCCTATAATTTTAATGAAAAATTTAATATCACGTGCGATATGCCTGCTAACAGCCAAAGTATTCAGTGCCACTCCCCTGTTGAAATCCAGATTTAACTAGATAGACTTTTTAATAACTGGAAAAATTAAATAATTAGCAGTAAACACGCATTTTGATAGATAACGTTGGTATTGTGCGTGAAATGACATGTTAAAGTACTAAGGGTTTTATGTAGGTTCCTCCCACTCAGTATTTTTTATTAGTCATGCATATCTAGGTCTATACAATGATACCCCTACAATATAGACAATAGAGCACATAGCTCCAAGTTCTGATGGCCGATGGGGCCGTATAGTTCTAGAGTGGCTGCCATAAACCGGCAAGCACAGTGTGAGAAGTCCTGTAATTGGTCGGATTACCTATATATGATGAAGGGTATCCGCTGGATGCAGGCTGCTTCCCACAGGTCGCAGTGGAGGTTAATAGGGGAGGCGTATGTTCAGCAGTGGACTTTTTTAAAACCACAAAGAGTAGGTAGTCAAAGACTAACAATAAGAAGTAATTTGTGTGCCTAGGTGTGTCACCACAAAATCCATGATTATACCAACCTACCTTTATGATTCCACATTATCTAAATTACGGCTAGTGCGAGTCATTTTAATTACTTTGAGTGAGATTGGGCACGTTTCGTGACTGCGTGTCAGTTTAACACGAAATGAATATTATTACGTAGAGTCTATCTAACACAAATATATAACCGTATTTATATAATGACATGATTAGTCTATTTGAATAACTATATGGCCACCCACGACTTCATCTGCGCGTACTTCAAAATTCCCGTCCTCCTGTTGTTGTTGATTTTCTGGAAATAATTTCTTATCGGAGATGTTTACGTTATACAAATAACACCCTTCAAGTTTCAGGGTTCTAAGATGAACGGTTAAGGTTGTGCATTGATCCGTTAGTCATTTTGTATGTCATTTTCAGTATTATTATTCTCTTTATGTATCTTTAGACATAGGTACTTATATATATATTCACACACATATATATATATATATTCACACACTACACAACACATTAACCTAGTCCCACACTAAGATCCCTAACTCTGAAACAAACATCAATATTCATCATATCAATGTTTGCACCTACCGGGATTCGAACCCAGGACCTATGGCGTCGTAGGCAGGGTCACTACCTACTAGACCAATCGGCCGTCATTATACCTAACATCTACACTCCAAACGATAATACTTACTCTATACTTTTTACATGAAACCTAAACAGATAGTAACAGGTACAGAACAGTGTTTTATCCACTAAAATGGGTATAGTTACCTGCAATTTTTATAAATGCCAGTGAACATCAAGGGCGCGGATTGCCGTCCCCGGCGCGGGACCGCGACGTTTTTATACGCAAGCCTAAAGGGCAAACTGTTTGTTTTATTATTGACGAAATGTTAACGGATCACTATTGCGAATGCTTTTGCTTTCGAGTTATTTTTATATGTATCTATATGTACTCGTATCACGTGGGATTAAATAGACTAACTGCTGAAAAGTGAGTGGGCAATTTGCACATTTTTGCAACGTAAACGTTTGTAACGTTTAAGTCACAGTTTTAGTCGCTTTTCGTATGGAATCTTAAAAAAAAAAACAAAAAGGGAAAATTTACCGGAATTAGGTAAAAGCTTTGTGCTCCAGACAATAATTCCATTTTGGAGACAATAATAATAAAAAAATTAGCATAGTTCGGATGTATCGAGGTGATTGATAAACATCTTAAAAATTAGGTAAGCTATAAATAAACCTTTGTGTTGTTTTGTTAGGTATTCTTTATTGTACACATACATTTTGTAGAGAAAAACATTTTAAAATGATAATGTACATATACGTGCTTATCTCTAATAGAGATTTCTTCGGTTCGATTTCTGTACATGGCAAATACAGGGTGTAACAAAAAGGGTATGTTAAGCGAAAAGCTATGTAAATAGTCCACTATAGAGAACCTATCCACAAAATTTGAGATCCGAAATCACATGTTTATTTTTCCCGATAGTATGGAGAATTTTTAAATATCTCAGGAATTTTCATACGATCTTGAAAAATAAAAATGTGATTTCGAGTCTCAAATTTTGGAAATAGGTTCTCTATAGTGGGCTATTTATACAGCTTTTCGCTTAACATACCCTTTCTGTTACACACTGTATATTGAAAATATTATAATGGGCGGCCTTTATACACGCACGAGAACCCAAAACAATGTTTTTCCATTTTGTCTCTTTGTATATCTGTATGTTTGTGCACGCTAATCTCAGAAACGGCTAAACCGATTTGGATGCAGTTTTCGGGAATATATTGTGACAGGTCCCACTTAACATTTATGCTACTTTTTATCCCGGGAAAATATTTTTATCCCGGATAATTAGGACATTTTGTTTTTTCTGTAGTCCACGCAGACGGAGTCCACTAGTATTCTATATGTAGGTTTATACAACTAACTATCTACCATTTCTTTTGCGTGAAGTCTAACAAACATCCTTTTTCACAAACGTACACATTAATATAGGTAAAAAAAACTATAGACAGAGCACTAGACCCTTCCACCTGTGAAATGGAAGGGTACATTATAACTATAGATATTATAAAATGAATGTACTTATTAGTTCAGCATCGTGTGGCCGTTATATTTAGATGATGTCGCGCTAAAAGCTTCCGGTTTGGGCGGACAGCGGACACTGTCCGTCCGTCCACAGTATACAGGGTGTTGATGACATCGTTACACTTTTGAGAGGTAAATCGATTCAGAAATCGATTATATAAAGTTGAAAGGTGATAGAAACGGTTCGAGATTTTTGTATATCACGCTAAGTGTAGTGAGAATCATAGGTACCTTCCTATAGTTGTTTTAAATATACAGATGGTTACAGACTGGGGCTATCGTCAGTGTATGTTTGAATAGGTAGGTAATCATGTAAAAAATCGTATTCTTTATTGAATACACATTAATAAATGCTCTCAGGCGAAAAGCTTATCCCTGGCCATACATCTGTCATATGCTAAGCGTCAGTAGGTTCTGGTGTCTTTAATAAACAAAAAAAACTAGTAAAGAGCAAAATTTTTATAATTAACTCGTAGAAAACCCACTAAAATTAAGTTAAGCCATTGTCTAAAACAATCAAATAAGGCGAAAAGAATTTATCCATCCATTTATTGAAAATAATGTACCCGTGGCGTAACCGCTTTAATCAAAACACCTGAAGCCGGCACAAATGCTTTGTTCCTGAAAACCAATCAGCTCGGTTACTATTTATAGAACACTAAAATAGCTAGATCTATGTATCTTTTGTTGTGTATCACGCAAAGAAGTGTGAAGAGAGAGCCTTAGTTTGTTAAAGAAGTTGAGAGCTAGCATGGCCCATTCCTTTAGTAGGCATTTAGGCACAATTTCTTTATTTACCCCTTACACATGTAAAATGCTCTGTCCAGAATGACTTAAAGATCAACGCACTGCCTAAAGTGCTGATCTTAAAAAATGGTCTCAAAGACCTGAAAGTTCGAGGTTGTATTCATACCTAGGCCTTCAATAACAGAGGATGTTCCGGAATTTCCATGGGAACGGAAAAAAACGGAAATTCTAAACTTTACACAGACAAATTTGTAGACGTTCTCTAATAATTGACACAAAAACCATGGTAGGCATAACGATACATACAGGGTATAAAAAGACAACTTTGTTCTTTTAATACCTCGAATTCTTTGTAACATCACGATCGTTTCTTTCTATGGAAGCACCCCTGGGAAACCACGGGTTTCCAAGATATTGAAGTCCAAAGTTACATTAATATTATTATTTTTTAATCGGTTAACAAACATTTTTTTCAAAGATACCATGTCAAAATGTTATAATGTTAGTTTTGTAGGTACATTTGTACTTTGCGCGTCCAACGAATACCTTGCTTGCAATAAAATTTCAGTATTTTTTTATAATTTTTTGTCGTTTTCCAGGGTTGGTTCCATAGAAGAAAAAGATAGTAACCTTACAAAGAATACGAGGTATTAAAAAAACATTGTTATCTTTTTACACCCTGTATATTTAGTTATTTCATACTAAATTTAAATGTACTTATCTATCATTATTATTTTTGTGTAGCTCTGTTATTCATGTCTAGTTTGTCCAATATTACAACAAAGGCATGTCAAGCTTGTTTCAAGGTTAGATAATTTCAACTAGGCATAATGATTTAATAATGATGGCTGCCTTAAAAGCTTCATTACTTTGTCCGTATGGCGAGCATAATCAAGTAGTTTTCGAATTATATGCTCGGGGAATAACTGGTCTAGTGGCCTATCGATCGTGAGGGTTTTTCAAAGTTGAGGATTAGAAAGGAGAAATACTTTGATATGTAAGCTATAAATAAATAGGCCTATTGTTTATTTTAATATGATAGATTACCTATATGTACTTCTATTTTAAAATTATACTAAACGTACTTGTGGGATTTCCTTTAGATATAATCCTGCGTTTTTGGCAGCCAGGTTTTAGGAAAATTGCTGTGTATAAAGTATGTATGTTTCAAGAAGCTTATGTATATCTGGAGTTAGATGGTCAGCCCCCTTATTATCTAACTAGCAAAAGCAAAGCGATAGCGAAAATTGTACAAATTGCGCCGATTGCTTGTCAAATTCGTATTACGTAAAATGAATTTCAAAGGAACTTTGACATTTCAAGGCGAATATTGTACAATTTTCGCTATCGCTTTGCTTCGGCTTTGCTATTGCTTTTACGTAATCAGGGGACAGGCCCACTTAATTAAGAATAACTATTTTATCTAGTGGAATTATCTCCAAGTGCAAGTTGCTACCTGTCTAATAAGGACTTACTTTTTTTCAACTTTCTTAAAAAGTTCTTGCATACCAGCTTTATTTCAAACTATCTACCAAGATTTCAACTCTCTCTTTTAACGTAAGTAATAAGGTGATACAATGGGGTTGACATACCCTCGTGGGTAAAAACCCCCTTTAAAAAAAAAAGAAAAAAAAAAAAAAGTACCTCGATTAATTAGGTATGTACCTAATTAAAAACCTAGGTATTTAGACGATGATAACATATACAGTGTGTAACAGAAAGGGTATGTTAAGCGAAAAGCTATGTAAATAGCCCACTATAGAGAACCTATCTACAAAATTTGAGACTCAAGATCACATTTATATTTTTCAAGATTGTATGAACATTCCTAAGGTATTTAAAAATTCTCCATACTATCGGGAAAAATAAAAATGTGATTTCGAGTCTCAAATTTTGTGGACAGGTTCTCTACAATGGGCTATTTACATAGCTTTTCGCTTAACATACCCTTTCTGTTACACACTGTATATGTTATCATCGTCTAAATACCTAGGTCAGTGCTGAAATATATTTGTAACAACATAAAATATCATTTATTCTTATAACTTATGATAATCTATTGTAGCCTTAGGACTGAAGTGGCTAGTTCTCATATACCTACGAATTATATTATAGCCTGCGCAAGGTCAATAAATTTGACACGTTTATGTGAAATAGTTTCTGAATGGGTCAAAAGTGACTCCAAATGGTTCGTATAAAATTACACACGGTGCTGCTCGCCAGTTCTGCTAGCTGGAGTTTGGCTTGACACGCTACCGCGTGTCAGATTTAAAACGCAAACGCAGAGATTACTACATACGAAGTAAAGGTACCTATTTGTCTATCATTATTTTCTCTTACGTCTACGAAAATCCACAAAATCTGTGTGTAGCACTAGATAGTTAAATCGTCCTTCCAGACCAGGTAGGTACCACATCGTAACATGTCGCGCGTAGATCGCGTAATTTATAGATCAGTTTGTACAATGAAGCCGTTTGTCGAGTTTACGACGTGCGGCGGACAGGCGACGTCGATAAAAATCTAAAATAGACTATTTAGAACACGCTACGTACTGTGTTGATTGTATCTTTATGAACTTTCGGATGGCGGATGATTTTAGCACTTAGGTCTACTTGCACCTTCTAATTCTGTTGATTACAAAAATGCACTCAGTAAAATTTACTCAGGAATTCTCTCAGGCAATAATAAGCTAAGCAATCATTTACATCTGTACCCGCCATACTATACGTGGCTGTAGGTTTTTCTTTATGACTGTGCAGTTCTGACTACCCTATTTCAGCAACACAGTCGTATCTAACCGAAACTATATTACGTGAGATGTAAGACGAAAAAGAGCGTATAATAAATTCCTAAAATAAAGGATTCCTAAAATTCCTAAAGGCTAGGGGAAAATGGGAATACTAAATAAATAAAATAAATATTTACACACTTCACAACACATTAACTTAGCCCCATATAAGATCCATAAGGTTTTGTGTCGTGGGTACTAAGCAACGGTATATAAATACATAGATAAGTATAGAAACATCCATGACTCTGAAACAAACATCAATATTCATCATTATCAATATTTGCACCTAGCTAGCAGGGCCACTACCAACTACACCAATCGGCGGTCAAAATGTTTACGCGGACGAAGTCATGGGCTCGTAGTTAGTGTAATAAGAACCAACAATGTATTGTGCCTGTATTGCAATTCATTTAATTTTAATGGCAGAAATGTAAATGTTTATTTTCCGAAACTGATAAAATTTGACGAGGTTGGGAGATACGGAATGTAATGTTATTTACTTTGGTAATAAATCGAGAGTGCATCCATTTTCGGAGTTTACTCGTGTACAGAATATATTATTATGGAGGTCGGACGGGTTTTATTTCGCTCTAACTTTATGCATTTTTTTATTTAAAAAAATTCTGTAACAGCGGCCCATGACTTTGTCAACGACAAAGGGCGCACATCCGTGCAAAGCCGGGACGGTTCCTAGTATTTCATTAAAATCGATTGAGCTTTCTGTCCATTGTAAAACGAAATATCATAGACTAAGGGTTGAATATTGTAAATATATTTTCTAAACAGTCACTTTATAAAACCAGGGTGTATCAAAGAGGTATATTGAGCAAAAAGCTATAAAAATAGCTCATCCAGAAAGCCCAGGTTTCAAGTATTGTTCAAGATTGTGTGAATATTCCTGAGTTGTTCTCCATACCTATTATGTGGAAATATAAACATCTCATTTAGAGTCGCAAATTCTGTTGATAGGGTCTTTATAGTGGACTATTTTGCTTAAAACACTCCTTTTGTTACATCCTGTATATAAAACAAAAATAGCCTGTAAATAAAAAATATTATATGATCACAATCAATGACACAAATGTTTGCCCCTGCCGGGATTCAAACCAAGGACTGTATGGCCATAAGTCATATAAAACCCTGGACAACACTTATTCTTATTTATATCGAGTTTTGTTGAAAACAAGCTTCATTATAAAACTTATTATTAGTTGGCAAAGCTTCGAAACTTGCAGCCGCTTTTGAATATAAGTTTATTATAGCTTGATAGTTTGAAGTAGCTTGAGTACTGTGGGGTAAAAGCACGAACCTTTTTACGCGGCGTAACGCTAGCGACTCGCTAGCAAAATCTATGTGATTTGACAGTTTGACGATAGCGTTACGGACTATCGAGAGGTTCGTGCTTACCCCTCCGGTTCAGTTAGTCTGCTTGTCGGCACCATAAAGGCACTTAATAATATTCAATAATCGTTGCAACCTAAGCCTATAATTATTCACAGACTTCACAACAGATTAACTTAGACCCACATTAAGATCCCTAAGGTCTTGTATCGTGGGTACTACGGCAACGGTAAGTATATAAGTATGGAAACATCCATGTTTAGGAAACAAACATCGATATTCATTATATCAATGTTTGCACCTACCGGGACTCGAACCCAGGACCTATGGCGTCACAGGCAGGGTCTCTACCAACTATACCAATCGGCCGTCAGATTAGGTATTTCATTAGCATACTTCTTTCTGTCCTATCTCTTTAGGGTTATAGTTAAGTTAATTTAATTTGTGTTAGTCATTTTGTTTATCACGATATGCAGTTGCGAAAAATTCGTAACCCTTCTACGAACAGGCTACTACGACCCTCGTAGCATACTACGAGGAGGGCTACGAAAGGCAAAATCGATTCAAAACCCATGTAACACCATTTATAAATAATATATAATAGAGATCGCACAATGGTGGAGCTTTCAGCTTTCAGGCAGTTTCAGTTTCAGCCGGACCGCGAGCCGGCCGCACGTACCGGCGCCGTACACGGCTAAAGTTTAAACTATCCCGTAGTTGCGAACGTAATAGTTTATATTAAAGTTAAGTTTAACAAGTCAGATATTTGATTCTGATTTGAGAAAGACTAAGTGTTCTAAATCGTTTATTTTGCATCCGTTGTTAACTACAAACGTCGATACCTAGTTAATTGCATCCGTTGCGTTAAAAAACATACGTTTCTATAAATTGCATTCTATATATCATGTTATGGTTGTACATATAGATAATATTTATAGTAGGTACAGATAAAGTAACCCCTTTTTCAATTTTCTCGTGTGATCCCGTTGTACACCGGGATACTGACTGGGATCAAGTTAAGCCTGATGGTGTTTTTATTTGATATTGGTATTTTATAGTACTTGGCCCGATATTTTTTTTTATTTAGTGTATTTTTATTTTATTTAGTGGTCATTATTTTTTTGAAAGTAAGCTAAAACTTGACGTTTAGTATATGCTATTCATCTTGACTAAATCTTGAAATATCAAATATTCGTATGATGTCAAAGTTATAAATTGTTAAAAACACCTTCAGAAATAAGCACGCGAGTAATTAATTGAAGTGGATTTTGTTTAGTGAAATTACTTAAATCTTTCATGAATTTATAATGATTTGACTTCAAAGAAGTAATGCCTACAAAGATTTCTAAGTAAATATAATTGCACTTAACACAAAGCTGAAAATAAAATAGCTTGACCGACTTTAATGAAATTTTATATGCATAAATGAGCCGATTCTCACCTACTACCTATCTATCTATTTTTTATACCCCTTCTACATAATAAGCGACATCCATGCGAGCGGGGCTGCGTGCAATAGCTAATAAGTATATACTCGTACTTGCCTATACTGCTTCATTATTTTAATATAAGTTAATATAATATACGAGTACCAAGAAATATTATTGTTTTTCCCGGGTATTGTGATTCTAAGAAATGTTGTTCAGAAATTGAGCTTGCTGTTTCAGCGACGACGTATCGTAAAAGTTATATGAGTATACTAGCGGCCGCCCGCGACTTCTTCCGCTTGAACTTCAACCTATATACCTACCTACCTACACAAGCCGCGTGGTGCCGGCAGAGTAGAGTTTGTACCACCCCTGCCTGCCCGTGGGTATTGATTAAGGGTTTCTGTAAGGTGGGCAGCAGCGCCTCCCGTACTGACAACATAGTCCGAAAATCAGACTGCGGTCACCAACTCGCCTGCCCAGCGTGGTGACTATGGACAGACACCCCTTTGCCAGTAGCCTTGTGGTGTGTCCTGGGGGAGGCCTACGTCCAGCAGTGGACTGCAATAGGCTAAAGACAAGACCTACACTATGATTAAAACTGAAAGACAATTTATTTTTCTTTTCACTAGGTTATAACGGTGCCATCTTATTAGGTACTTACTTATCTATCTATCTTCTATATCTATCTAAACATATAATAAAATTGTAACGGATCGATGTTTGTGCACGCTAATCTCAGTAACGGCTGAACCGATTTCGATGCAGTTTTCAGGAATATATTGTGACAGGTCCCACTTAACATATAGGCTACTTTTTATCCCGGGAAAATGTTATCTCGGATAATTTCGAAATTTAGTTTTTTCTGTAGTTCACGCGGGCGAAGTCGCGGGCGTCCACTAGTTTAATAATAATTACCTGCATGCAATTAAATTTTGCCTAAAATAGTATCTACTCGTCCTTTAATTACATTTTCTATACTTACTTTACATTTTCCCAAAAATGGAGTAACCGGAACTGCAGGTTCTCGGAGAAGATCTCACAGACACGTTTAGCATAGTGGTCAGTGTGGCAAGCACGAACCTCTCGATATTCCGTAACGATATCGTGAAATCTCATAGATTTGACAGTTCACATGACGGTTCACAGTTGAAGTGCCGAAAACTCGTACTAAGCGTTTTGCTTCTACATTCATAGTGCGAACGGCCAAGCTGTGGAACTCCCTGTCTGAATCCCTGTTCCCCATGAACATCTTGCAGTCTTCAAGTCGAGAGTGAACCGGTTTCTTTTAGGCAAGCGCGCTCCATCTTGGACTGCAACGGTGCTTACCATCATATCTAATATTTAAAAAAAAGATTTTGTTTGTGGTTCATGCTCACCCTACAGATAATCGCCTGAGAGAACGCACCTAATTACCTTAGTTGGCTCCATAAAATAAAGTCTCCAGAAGGAGTCATCAATGACAAATGTATGCCGGGTAGTGAAGCAAAAAACGAGGCAAAAATCCCGCATCTTCGGCACTTCTAACCCAAAATTTTTTGCCAAATCGATAAATATTGTCACGTTTTAGAGTTTTAATATAGTAAATAGGTTGTAAAAATTGCATATATGCCCAAAAATAGGCTAAATGTGACTCATAAAAGGGAAAAATAAAATTCAACTAGGTCAATTTGACCGACTAAAAGTTGCTTCAAAAATGTGCGTGATCACGGGTTCTGGGACATATTATTCTATGGTTGACTCTTACGACTTGCACGGAAAGAGATGCAGTTGATGTATTCTAGTGAAGCCCTGCATCAGCACATTTCTATTGTGTATGTATCTATCTATATATCTTGGCATAGTATCTTCACAAGACTTTGTTTGTTTGTTTTTGTAGCACTAGGTACATCAATATGTTATAAAGTTTGTGAATACTTATTTATTTATATACTGCAGTATTAGACAAATAACATACTTAAGCTTGACCGTTCTATGTAAATATAAATTTATTATTTTAGTCACGTGACATCTGTATCGAATAAAACAGGAGCTACATATACAGGGTGTAACAAAGAGAGTATGTCAAGCGAAATGCCACACGGAGAGACTATCTAGGTACATATTTCTGTTTTGCTATTGTATAAGGATTACTGACTTGTTTAGGAAATTCTCCATACTATCTGAAAAAATAAACATTGGATTTCGAGTCTCAACTTTTTTTTAGATAGGTTTCTCTAATAATACGCTATATTCGTATCATTACGCTTAACATACCCCTTTTGTCACACCCTGTATATTTCTATACACCTTCCGAATAGCGAAGTCATGTGTTCCCATGTATGCTTTTTGTATATTCACGGGTGGGTTGACCTACATATATTATCAGAATTGGCGCAGCTGGTTGTGACCTTTTTCATGTGAATGACTATAATACTCAATTTGTATCCTAATAGGAACAGGTGTTGATATTTTTTGTCATAAAATTATCCATTTAATGAGGATTACGTTTCACATATTTACCCCTTTGTTACACCTTGTATATAAAAGTATTTTTATATAAAAAATAGGGCTCCTACTATATGTAATTTCATTAGAATATGTAGCTTTTAACCTATAATTCGGTAGCTACTAAACAATCGGCAATTTACCAGCATTTGTATAACGCTAGGTAAGTATAGCAATATAATTCGATTGGACGGTCACTGAAACTAAAATAGTTTTATGTCGTACCTACAAATTAAAACTAAAAACATTAAATATAGTTCAGTTGGCTATCATATATTATAAAATTATTGATAAAGAAATGGAAAAAATTCTTCACCCGAGTATCATATATTAATTTACCCTACAAATATGATAATAATTGTGGTAAAGTATCAAACAGTCGCACGCCTAGATTTCTAGAATCGTTTGTATTCAACCAGCACCGATAAGGAATTTCGCATGTAGGTCATCATTTACAGCCCTGAGAAGTCCACTGTTGGCCATAGGCCTCCCCCAACAACCTCCACTCCGACCAGTCGGAAGCAGCCTTGAGAGAGAAAGCATAGCTCTCTCTGTGCGATCCTGAGCTTCTTTATGAGGCACATAGTTAGAGACCACGTCTCGGCACCGTAGGTCATCGCCGGCAGCACGCACTGGTTGTATTTTTAATAATTTTGATTATTTTATTATTTTTAAATTAATTTATATCATATACAATAATGAGACAAATGAATAAAACGAAAAACCGACTTCCTCCCAAAACTCGAGCTTACTAAAGTAAAATTTAACTAAAGGGCAAATATATATTGCGTTAAGCCGTGTACGAAGTTTAGGAGGCATAATATTGTCAGATTTATGTATATAATTTTTATATAAAATAGGCCACATAACAAAAGAGAAAAAGGACTAGGCTTCGAAACTTTACGTCTGACAATATGATGATTATGGTGATAATGATGACCTCCGACCAATTTCAGTCATGGCGACCACTTCTACTCCTAGATATTACTAAGTTGGCGTTCATGCGCTCGGTGATGGCTTACATTTACATAGCCAATCTTCGCCCTGAACGCCCGCGCACACAGAGGACAGGTTAGTGCGCCATTATTGTATTATAGATAATGGCAGCAGGAGGACGAGTCTTTAGTTCATCACGTTTAGCGTCAAGGTCAGCTTGACGCTGCTCCTCGAACTCGTGTACTTGCTTTATCACCGTCCTGCGCCACTCTGGTCGTTGTGCTGACAAAACTTCCCATTTAGATGGATCTATATTGCATCTCTTCATCTCTTTTCTGAACATCTTTGTATCTGAGGAGTTGCCCGCCGCGTTTCCGCTTGCCCTCCTCTAGTTTAGAAAAGAAGATGCTCTTAGCCAATCTCTCCTCCGCCATACGAGACACATGACCGCACCACCGAAGCTGCCGACGCATTAAGTAGGCCTCAATGGCACTTACATTGGCTCTTCGCAATACTTCGGTATTACGCACTCGGTTGGACCATCTGATTCTCATGATGGATCGGAGACACTTGAGGTGGAATCGATCCAGAGTGCGTATGTGGCGACGGTACATGCACCACGCCTCGGAGGAATATAAGAGATTTGGCAGCACAACAGCCATGTACACACTTATTTAAGCAACATATAATTACACTCCTTCTTCCTGCCCTGTTCCCAATCATTTGGGGTCGGTGCAATATGTAGGTACTCTTTTTTCATTCATCCCTATTATCCGTCATCTCGTTATTCTTATGTCTACCTCTTCCTCTATAACCATCTTACTTCGGACACGGCTTAATGCAACATATAATTTAATGACTTAACACAATTATCTTCATCTTCATAAGCCTATTGCAGTCCATTACTGGACGTAGGCCTCCCCCTGCCATAGGGGGATTTTGTTACTAAAAAGTTCCACTATCTGTTTTTCGGCGGCTCCATCATCAGACCCTCGTTTCCTTTATATTATGTTTAGCTGACCAAAATTCTCTATAAAAATCTAAAAACGGACTACTCGTACCTTTTATATTTGAGGATATCCCTAGATTCCTTAGAGATTCCATCATCAGATGTTATGTTTTATATGTAGGTGATCAAAACGCTCAGTAAAAGTATAAAAACAGACTACATGTGCCTACAATATTCGAGGATTGCCCTCGATTTCTCCAAGATCCCATTATCAAATCCTGATAAGGTGAATATGGGACCAACCTGGAAGTATACCATGACCAACTATAAAAAAAAATTTGAAATCGGTTCATAAATGACGAAGTTCTGAGGTAACACACATAAAAAATAAAAAAATAAATAAAAAAAAAAAAAAAAAAAAACATACAGACGAATTGATAACCTCTCTTTTTGAAGTCGGTTAAAAAGACGCCAGCCACTTCATTTGCATAAACTAGAAGATTTTTCTAAAAGAAGGAAGTTGCCGGAAATCATTTCCTATCCTTAGTCATACATAGAACATAGAATATGCATATTCTTATGAAGGTATACTCACTGATAACCCCCCCCACATAACAAACTGGGAGTTTCAGGTCTCTATCAGCGGTTAAAGCACATCTACAGTCAATAATTTTATGCTAGGCGTGACAGCCAAGCATTATCGAAATGCTGACTTCAGACCACAGTTTAAAAAAGGAAAACCACTTACATAATAACCGAGTACCAAAAGCAGAAAGCGAGTCACAGGCAGGATCGACCAGAGGGGTAATAAGAGGCACGAACCTCTCGATAGTCCGTAACGCTAGCTTCAACCTGTCAAATCACATAGATTTTGCTAGCGAGTCGCTAGCGTTACGCCGCGAAAAAAGGTTCGTGCTTACCCCACTGATAATCAAATTAAAAATACTTTTCCTGCGAATAAAAACACTCGTACTCTTGTTCAGTGTTTGCCTGGCTATCACTCTTACCCTGTATGCCGTTTCTATTCCGTATTTAATAGATGATAGAAGTAGAACTCTGAACGATTAAAAAATTAGAGTCCTGCGCGACTTCATGGTTAATACGAACTCTATGCAGTTTGTTTGTAGAAACTTGCTCTCTGTAACCACTAGCTTATCAGTGTTCCTCCACCCGGAAAATTAACATGCTTAGTTTGTTACTAAGTTCTCTGCTAGTTTATTTACTTACATTAAATTTTCTTCCGTATTTTTCTGTAATTTCCTATAACATAAACCCGTGACTCTGCTTTTCCTCTGCGTGTCTAATGTAGGTAAATCATATTTTGGGTGTGAAATAACTGATAAGTAACTAGTATTATAATTCGTAGGTAGATATATCACTAATAAATAAATAAGTAATGTTAAAACTATGAAATACTATCAGATGTTACCCGCGACTTTGTCCACGTGGACTACCGAATTGGCTTATTGTCTTTGCCGTACTCAAACAAGTCAAGAATACGTAATTGGTTACGTAAACAAAGCGTAAAAAAAGTAACAAACTAATAAACCTTCTTTCGCATTTATAATATTAGTTGGCATTTTTAGCAATAATATTTAGCATTATTTTTTTTTTCATTTCTTAATAATATTTCTTCTTCAGCCTATTGCAGTCCACTGCTGGACGTAGGCCTCCCCCAGGGTACGCCACAGGGCTACTGCCACAGAGGGGGTTTTGCCCATAGTCACCACGCTGGGCAGGCGGGTTGGTGACCGCAGAGTGATTTTCAGACTATGTTGTCAGTACGGAAGGTGCTGCTGCCCACCTCCCGGAAACCCTTAATCGCCTCGTACGATACCCACGGGCAGGCAGGGGTGGTACAAACTCTACTCTGCCGGCACCACGCGGCTCGTGTAGGTAGGTAGGTATATAGGTTAAAGTAATATTTATAGCATTAATGTTATTTTTAGTTCATTATTCAGGAACTTACAAACGTTGGATTTAAACCAACCCACTGAATGATACTTAATTTATCAGCAATTATTCAGTGAGTACCTAATTTATGCAAAATACCTAATTAAATAAGCTTGATTAATTTTGCTTTAAATTATGTTTGAACTGGATTGAGTAAAAAGAATAAGTAGGTAATTTAATCGAGCAATATATTTTAGAAAAACCACTCTATACAGAATGTTTTTTCGTTGCCACTCAGGGTACGTACTCTATCCATCAAATAAAGCAAGTTTATGCCAAAAAAAAAGCTGGGAAATGATGTAATTTTTTTAAATTACTTGATCGGGTGAAATTTATAGTGTATAGTTTTTTCATAGACAGATATTAATTAACTCTCGTGAAAAAATCTTGCTACGCACGTCAATGTGCATTTATGCAGAAAAACGCAGTCTATTTACTCAACTTTGGACCCTAATATTTTGGAAACCAGACACTTCCCAGGTATGCTTCCATGGAGAAAAATGATCGTGATGATGAGGAGATTCCGTAGTTTTCGGGAACGTTGACGACCAAAACTCACCTGTATACCTGTATTAACATCTCTGGTAACTGATAATTTATAATTACGTGTGTGTGTGGCTGTGGCATCTCGTTTACGATTTCTGCAGTTATGGTTACATACCCCTCTTCGGGAACATAGCGGTGTATATGTATACTACATAGTATGTACTCGTATGATACAAAGATGTGTAAATATATACTATCAGCCAATTTCTATATCCGATGCCGAGAGATTTTTTGCATATCTCAGATTAAATGTTCAATTGCGGAATTTAAAATATCCGAGATTCTTTATGATCTGTAGTGTTGATATTGGCCGTATATCAAAGGATTTTGCGATACCTAAATCATCGCTTATTTATTCGTACGGAAACCACCTGTTGGTTCTCAGCATATTTGTATTAAGAAAATCGTAAATCGGACAGAAATTCTATGGTACTCGTATGTAGGTACTAACAGACGACGATACGCGGTGTTCTATCTAATGCATTCACAACGAGCATTCTACGCGATACGGTCAATACGGTCATGTACCAAAATCTATGCAAAAGTGGCTCGTTTGTTTTGCCGTAACACTACGTACGGACTGAATGCACGCCGTGTAACATGTAACGTGCATGTAACATTGCACCGTGTAACGTCGCCGATCAATACCGAGCTTCCTTCAATGTGTCCCTAGGCTTTTTCATTACCTTTTCTTAATCAATCCATACTTATTGTTATAAATCTGAGGCTTAAAGTGTTAGTAGGGTCGATTCCGGCAGTCACACTTAAACCTAAACCTAATCTTAGTCAAGTCTATCTCTATCCGTTCGCTGAGAGAGAAAAGGACAGGTAGGATTAATTTTACGTTTAGGTTTAAGTGTGACTGCCGGAATCGACCATAGTGAGTCAAATAATAACACTCTATCTGGACTTTAGATTCTAGAGCCTAGAAAACTATCTACTGAAGATTGCTTGCTATGTAAATTTTAGTGCTAGAACCTCTTATACGAAATCCTCCATGCTCAGTACAAAGTATTACAGAGTAAAGTGGTTGGCGTGCGTGCTGGCTTACTTCCAAAGTTTTGCAAGTTACGCTTCAGTGTACCAACTCTACTCAGTTGAATATGTTTACAGGCCAATTTCAGTTGATTACAAATCTGTAGGTACTTTGTATTTTTGCATATGTTTCATATAAATAAACTTAACCACATAACAGTGTGGAGTGATATTTGCATTACTATTTCCCGGATTCTATGATCCAAATTCACATCAAAATATGATATATACGTAATATGATACAGTAAGCCTATTAAGTTCCTCGGGAAGGGTTGAGCCTACTGTCGCTTTTTGGGCACATACAAGTACTTATAATAATTCAAACGATTGGTAATAAATCCAATGAGAAATGTTACCAAGTTATTCTCATCATCTTCCTGCCCCCTTGTCCTATTGTTTATGTGGTTGGCGCCATATAGTTTCTTTCGAAACTCATTCGTCAAGATATTCTAATTAGGTATAATATGATGAACGGGATGAAAAAATAACGTTGCCAAAAACGTAATGTAAAATAGATGGTAAAATTCGTCATCCGAGTTAATTGACCCGATAGCTCAGTTGGTTATAGCAAAAGCACGGCTTGCGAAGAGGTCGTGAGTTCAAATCTCACTCGGGGGAATTTTTTTTTCATTTTCTTAATAATATTTATAATATTAATATAAGCCTGTAAATAGATACATATACTTTAGCAAACAATGTACAAAATGAATACTTTGTTCCTTTTACCATAGATATACTTAAGTACTTACGTCTGGTAGTTTCCCTTTAGTTTCCATGAATAGCAAGAATTAGGTTACTGATTTACCTATGCTGTGGTTGCGCTTATATTTCAGGTATCAGCTGAAACATCTGGTACAGATGGTCGCTTTAATAATGCTGATAGTTACAGTTTGTTTATTGACATGTTTTCTAATAATTATTGTAGCGTCGAATGTGCATATGTTATTATTGCTTGCAGCTATTGGCTAATTTATCGTGATATTTTTTTATACAAAACACGGATATCCTGAACTAGCTTCTCTTTTTGTGGATATTGTCAAAGATTGTACCTACATATGTAAATCGATAGATACTTAAGTAAAATGATCTCCAGTTATAAACGGTCATAACTAAACGTCTTGAAATAAAAGGTTGGTAATGTTCTATTTAATCTAAACATCGCCCTCTTCTTCCTCTCCTCATTTGATCCATAATAACCAATAACTTGTTCTCACGATTTCATTAATGAGCACCAATTACTATTCCCCTGATTTACTTGCTTTAACTTTAACTATCCTGCCATTGGACGCTCATAAAAGAGGTTTAATTCCGTTTATAGCGGTGAGGATGACGTCAGGGGGCGCGGCGCACCCTGACGCACCCTGGACAGGCTGCTCCAATCGCTAACATACTGGGGTTTGACATGACACACGTTAAAGGGTGGGGTATGCCACTGATTTTATGTAAAATCCGCTAACGCAACTGAGGAAGAAATTAAGCGGCCACCCGGGACTTTGCCGACCCGAGCATATGTTATTCGGATTTATTAGCTACATAACTGCAAAATTTTATTAAAATCCGTTCGGTAGATTTTGCTTAAAAGAGTGATAGTTACAAGTCCAAACATTGATTCACATAAACTTTCACGTTTATAAAATGGTATTGTTCGCAACGCCACCTAGTGATAAATGACGACAAGGACGTATCAGCACACGCAGCACACACCCGACCAGTTTACATCAATGTGAAGGACGTTCGCTAGTTCCTAGGTGGTGGAATAGATGGAGCTGCACGGATCCTATATATATTCGACAACATTAAAATTTGATACACACTAAAATTGTATTCGCTTGATACGCATTTTAAAATATAACGTATATATTCAAGAAATTTTCGCTTTATTTAAGTCCTGAAATATACTACGAAAACATTGGACCTTCAACGCCGAATATTATATGAAGAATCAGATTAATAATAATCAAAAATAATTACATAATAGAAGAAGAATTAAGAGAAGAATAAGTTTAAAGGAAGATTCAGCAGAGGTTTGGTCGTATCGTTCCTTTCCTTCCTTCCAGCTTCTTTTGTGCTAAAACTGTGACTAATTACAGGAAATCCCTGGCCTTGGTTCGCGTGATTACACCGAGGTGTTTGCAGGAAAAACCGTAAGTACCCTGAATTTTATAAAGTGCCAAAATGAGTCTAGGATCTGAAACTAGTAAATCACCTATTAAATCTCCCTTGCCAGTTATGCAAAATGTTAATGACAAGTTATTGCAAGATTTGAATAAAAAACGCGGGACAATTAAGGGTAGATTAACACTTTTTTCGAAATTTGTAAATTCAATTATAGATGAACCGTTAGATGATAGGCAATTAACAGAATTAAAGTTAAGATCTGATATTGCTAAATCATTAATGCAAGATTTTAATCATATTCAAAGTTCCATAGAGGAAATGTGTTCAGAAAGGGAGTTATCTCAGCAACTAGATAATCGTGAATCCTTTGAAAATTCCTACTATGCTGTCTTTACAGATGTTAATCGTTTATTGCAAAGTGTTAATAATTCCGACTCTGCTATTAGTGATAAATCCAAGTGTAACGCAAATCCGTTAGTAAAGTTACCTACTATAGCTTTACCTACCTTTGATGGCTCATACAATGCATGGCTTGAGTTTAGAGATACCTACCTTTCTTTGATCCATAAATCAACACTATTGGATGATATTCAAAAGTTCCATTATTTAAGATCTGCTTTAACAGGGAACGCTAGTCAGGTGATAAAATCATTAGAATTTTCAGCTGAAAACTACACAATAGCATGGGATTTACTTAATCATAGATATAATAATACTGGCTTATTAGTGCATAACCACGTAAAGGCGTTATTTTCCTTACAATCTATGACTAAGGAATCGCCTCATATTATTAGAAAATTGGTAGATACTGTGCTCAAAAATTTACGAGCCTTAAAGACGTTAGGGGAACCTATAAAAAAGTGGGATACCCTCATTATTTTTATAATTGTTTCTAAACTAGATTTGGCTACAGAAAAGGAATGGGAACAACATAAAAGTATTCTAGGTACAGAGAACTCATCAAAGTTGTCTTATTTAATTGAATTTCTAACGGAGAAAGCTAATATGTTGGAAAAGGTACAGGCAAACCATACTGTTTACCCCGTAAGTAGGTCAAGCTCTGACAACAAGTTAAAAACGCAAAAGGTAAATAGTTTTGCATCAATTAATGATAACTCCGCTAAAAACTCCAATAATAAAAAGACTCACTATACTCGTTGTTGTGTTATGTGTAAAGGTAACCACTCACTTTATGCTTGTTCTCAGTTCTTAAAATTACCGTTAAATGAAAGGTTAAATATTGTGAATGAGAATGCTTTGTGTGCAAATTGCTTCCGTAAAGGACATACCGCAAATGATTGTTATTTTGGCCCATGTAGACAATGCAATCAAAAACATAACCGTTTATTGCACGGTGAGAGTAGTAAGGATTCTGACTCATCCGCCAGTTTACATATGCAAACTTATTTAAATACCGATCGTAAAGGTTGTTCTATTGCAAATAATGATTCGTTAAATTCCACTTTATTGTCAACTGCAATTATTGAGGTCGCAGGCATTAACAACAAGTATTACAGAGCTCGGGCTTTACTTGACAGTGGTAGTCAACACAGCATTATATCTGAGTCACTATGTAAAAAACTTAATTTAAAACCTATACAGTCCACTTATCACATCCTAGGAGTGGGACAGTCGGTCTCGCATTCTGCTCAATTATGTACCATTAAGCTCAGATCATTAAATTATAATTATCAAACGGATATTAAATGTTTAGTTCTACCCTCCATAACTAATATGATACCTACATATAAAATTAATCCAAATTCTTTAAATATTCCTAAGGATATATGCTTAGCAGACACTAATTACTACATTCCGTCCAAAATAGATTTATTGTTGGGAGTAGATCAATTTTGGGATTTGATAATCGAAGATAAAATTAGATTATGTAACGGTCCTTATCTCCAAAATACCAAACTAGGCTGGATAGTGGCTGGCCCCATTCATTTTGAACATAGGCGCATTACTCCTGTTCAATGTAATACTACTCAAACGCTTGATATAGGGGAACAGTTAAGGAAATTTTGGGAGATAGAGGAAGTGTCATGCCAAAATAATAACTTTTACTCTGACGAAGAACGGCTTTGTGAGAAGTTATTTATAGATACAACTAAACGCTTGGTTGATGGTCGGTTCTCAGTACGCATACCGTTTAAGGATTCCATAGATGAGCTCGGTGACAGTTATGATATTGCTAAAAAACAGTTTATTTCACTTGAACGACGACTTGAACGCGACAGTCAGTGCAAACAGATGTACAACGACTTTATGAAAGAATATATAAGCCTCGGGCACATGACTCGCATTAAACATTGCCCACCTATAAATTATTTTTTACCTCACCATGGTGTATTCCGCGAAGATAGCATTACAACAAAACTACGCGTGGTATACAATGCCAGTCAATTAACTTCGTCGGGAAAATCGCTTAACGACCTTCAGATGACTGGCCCACCTTTGCAAAATGATTTGTTTGCGATTCTTTTACGCTTTCGTCAATATAAATACGTTGCGTGTGCTGACATAGAGAAAATGTTCAGGCAGGTATTAATACAAGAGGATCAAAGACATTTGCAAATGATAATATGGCGTGAAAATCCTTCCGAACAACTTTCTTTATTCCAGCTAAATACCGTGACGTATGGTACTGCGTCTGCACCTTACCTTAGCATGCGATGCATTAGACAGTTAGGGCAGGATTGCACGGATACGGACGTTTCACGCACAATTTTGAACGATATGTACGTTGATGACTACATTAGTGGGAATAATAGCAAATCAGAATTAATACGCATTTGTAAAGGTGTTATCGATGTACTTAAGTCGGGTTGTTTTCCTTTGCGAAAATGGGTATTTAATTCAAGTGAAATAGCTAAGGAATTCGTTCAGAATGATAGTAAGCAGTCGAAACATTTTACATTAAACGAAAATCAGTCTAATAAAACTTTGGGATTAGGTTGGTTAAATAATAAAGACCAATTTCATTTCACTTCTAAAATAAATAAAATCTCAAATTCTATAACTAAACGTATGATTTTATCTATTGTTTCACAGATATACGATCCATTAGGTTTTCTTAGCCCTGTTATCATTAAAGCAAAGGTGCTATTACAAAAGCTATGGTTGTATAAGTTAGAATGGGATGACGAAGTACCACTGGACATTAAATATAAGTGGGAAAAGTTTGTCATATCATTATCCGCATTACATGATATTTATATACCTCGCCATATGATTTGTATTAATCCTATTCGTACAGAATTGCATATATTTACAGACGCCAGTGAACTCGCGTACGGTGCGTGTGCATACGCCCTAAGCATTAACGAGGCTGGTGACGTAACGGTCAAACTTGTTTGCTCTAAGAGCCGCGTAGCTCCACTCAAACCGGTTAGCATACCGCGTTTGGAATTGTGTGGTGCGCTACTAGGTGCTATATTATCAGATAGAATAATTAAATCGCTTAATTTAAAGTTTGACAAAATTGTTTATTGGACTGACTCAACTATTGTATTGGGGTGGTTGAGAATGTCACCTAATCAACTTAAAACGTTTGTGCAAAATCGTGTGGTACAAATAAGTGAATTATCTCAAGGAAAATGGTTACATGTGAGTGGCAAAGACAATCCAGCTGATTTAGTTTCTCGAGGTACTTGTTTAGACGAATTGATGAACAACAATATGTGGTGGCACGGACCGTCCTTTTTACTCGAAAGGGAAACCAATATTCAAATTATGGATTTGGATTGTCTTCACACCAATTTACCTGAAGTAAGAACAAACCACATAAACGTCATGTCTTGCTACAATAGTTCTTGTGTTAAATTTGATTTTAATGTGTTTTCTTCATTTTGCAAATTGCAACGCGCATACGCATTTGTTTTGAGGTTCATTAATAACCTTAAATTAAAGAATAAACTTGATCGTTTCACAGGACCATTGTCACTTAAGGAGATGAATAATTCTTTGTATACTATTATTAAATTAATTCAATTAGAATCATTTCCAAATGAATATAACGCCTTAATAAATAAATTGCCAATTAAATCAACTCGTAATGTATTAGGTTTAAACTTGTTTTTAGATGACAAAGGGATTATCCGAGTGGGAGGTCGATTGTCTAATTCCCTTGAATTCTCATATAATAAAATGCATCCCATATTATTGTGTAGTAAGCATTATGTTACTCATCTTATTTTCGTTCAAGGCCACTTAAGGTTGTTGCACGCTGGGCCTCAACAGCTGTTAGCACACATGAGAGAGACCTGGTGGGCCTTAGGGGGGAGAAATTTAGCTAGAAAGGTTGTGCAACAATGTCAAAGATGCACTCGCATGAAAGGTCAAACCGTGCAACCGATAATGGGAAACTTACCACAGGAACGAATAACCGTTGATTTTCCTTTCATGAATTGTGGAGTAGATTATGCTGGACCACTTTATATATTAAACAAGAAGGGAAGGGGCTCTAGACTTGAGAAATGTTATTTGTGTCTGTTTGTTTGTTTTGCTACGAAAGCCTTGCACTTGGAACTTGTCACTAATTTAACTACAGAATATTATATTTTAGCCTTAAAAAGATTTATTTCCCGTAGGGGAAAACCATGTTGTATATTCTCTGACCATGGTAGGAATTTTGTAGGGGCAAAAAGGGAAATTACAGATTTCTTATCTAGGGAATCACAAACTATTATTGATTACGCTTCATCTAATGAAATTGAATTTAAATTTATACCACCCTACGTACCTCATTTTGGCGGTTTATGGGAGGCAGGGGTGAAGTCCTGCAAGCACCACATTTTACGGGTTTTAGGCAATAGTCACTTAAATTATGAGGAGTTCAGTACAGTTTTGGCACAAATAGAAGCTGTCCTGAACTCCCGTCCTATGTACTGTCTGTCCTCAGATCCTTCAGATTATACCCCTCTCACACCTGCTCACTTCCTGATCGGCCGACCGCTGACCTCACCTGCAAGCGAAGATGTTACCAGTTCTCCTTTACATTCACTATCACGTTATAAAAGGATAGAACAGCTGAGGCAACATTTTTGGAAGCGATGGTCCGCTGAGTATATTGGAGAGCTACAAACCCGCACAAAATGGAAGGAGTCAAAAGGAGTGTTGGCACCTAATACTTTGGTGCTCATAAAAGAAGATAACCTCCCACCGCTGAAATGGCGAATGGGAAGAATTTTGTCTTTGTTTCCAGGAAAAGATGGCATACCTCGAGTGGCTTGTATAAAGACGGCTAATGGAGTTATTGAGAGGGCATTTTCAAAGATTTGCCCTTTGCCTACAAATGATGACGAGCCAACGACGAGATCTGGTTTGACGAAATCTCAAAGTTGTTGAGAGCTGCAACTATCATGAGCTCTCAAGGCGGGCCGGCATGTTCGCAACGCCACCTAGTGATAAATGACGACAAGGACGTATCAGCACACGCAGCACACACCCGACCAGTTTACATCAATGTGAAGGACGTTCGCTAGTTCCTAGGTGGTGGAATAGATGGAGCTGCACGGATCCTATATATATTCGACAACATTAAAATTTGATACACACTAAAATTGTATTCGCTTGATACGCATTTTAAAATATAACGTATATATTCAAGAAATTTTCGCTTTATTTAAGTCCTGAAATATACTACGAAAACAGGTATATATGCTAACGTATGCGTGCGATTATAGGAAAAGAAGCTAATCTTTATAGTTGTAGGATGAAAAAACTACTGTTAACTTATTGACGACAATTAAATATGACAAATATAGGAAAGCTGGAGTAACCTGACATCTGTACCGTATCCTGAATCCTTGCACCCGGGCTAGCCTAGTTTCCTCCTGAACGTAATCACGTACCTACAGCTAATAATACATAATAGTATAATAATGTTGCCGACCGTATTTCGGTCATGGTGGCGAACCTCAATGGAGATTCACTAACTACCTACGCAGAACATTAATAATATAGTGCACAGTGTGAGCGTAAACACAGCTGCACTCTCTATTCCTCCATTCTCATAGTCCGGTGATATCACCGCTCTACCTACAGACTCTGTACTTGAGATACCATACGACACACTTTCGTTCCTATCTACATTCCTTATAGAAAACCCTATCTTATCGAATGCAGTTGTAATCTGTATGGGAATCGCGATAATGTCGCTTTACCTCATTTAATTGGTCAGTACTTGTAATGTGCCACACGTTTAATAATGTTAATTCCTGCGGTTTCACGATAACCTGATAACGCGTTAACCGGATTTATATTTAGTTCAACTGACGAGCTAGTTTAATTCATTTAATTTTGCCTATCAACCGTGTTTTGTATTTATTTGAACGCAACGCAGTAACAAAATACCAATTTATAATTGGATAAACAAGGTCGTTAAGTAATTTTCTTTTACGCCATAATGTTGGTTATTTACCCTTTTTAGGTGAGTAAAACTTTGCAGCCTTCAGGGAATTTAAGAAACATAGTATTAAATAAACAAATCAACCAATTTCCGTGCGTAAATATGACGTGTTCATAGCCAATACAAAGTGTTCGTTTTGTCAATTAAATTAGACATTAAATTGGACCAAATAACTTTAAGTATATGGTGTTGAAAATTGGACCATGCGTTGTTAGGCCAGTGACGTTGGACATTATGCCGTGGGACAAGTGATGTGTGAAGGGTTGCCATGGCGTGGCCTGGAGGCTCCCCGGATACGGTGGAGCTGCCGCTGCATCAGGTGGTCAGCAGCGACACCCTCGACGGCCTGAATGTGCCGAAGACCACCGTGCTTGGCGGAGAGATTAGAAACGGTGAGTACATTTTATTCTACTGGTTTTAAATACCCAGCAGTACATATACACGTTATACCTATGTACTAATACTATCGCTTTACTTTTTTAAATTTAAGTACTTAGGTACTTTTGTATTCTTTCATAAGTTATAAAAATATATTGAAATTATACCTAGCTAGCATCTAATTAGTAAAACTTTTCTGATATTCTTAAGCTATTTTAGGTAACTAGCGCATACCGTGTCTTGGTCTACGTAGACTGTAGAAAAAAACAAAATGTAGACATTTTCCGTTAAAAAAATCCAGGTTAAAAGTATATGTCTTTTTTCAGGCTCTGCACTATCTGTGTACCACATTTTTTGTTAAATCAGTTTACAGTTCAGTAGTTTTGGCGTGAAGAGATAACAATCTTACTTTCGCATTTTTAAAATTAATTGGGATTGGGATTGAACAAGTAGGTATTTTGGTAAGTCAGTCAGTCACTAGCACATCCAACTTGTTACCTAAGACATTTACATACATAGTCATGTACGTAATGTACAACAACCTTCGGTAAGCAGTTCGACATTCACCTTGCGTGTGTAGGGCTTCCCTTTGTAGTCTGGGAGAGAAGACACTTTTTAATAACTTTTTGTTAAGGGCAGTGGGTCTAATAAAACTATTTGGAATAGACACCTAATAAATGATACCATATTATTAGTTACACGCAAATAGATTAACCCAGACTGTCGTCGTCGGTATGAAAAAATAAATATTATGAAACCTTTTAAATGGAATTCCAGCTATTCGGCATAAATTATGCAATTTAGTTACTTATTAATGCACTTTTCATGGAAATGTGTTCTATTTTTATACTAAATTAAATTGGTTTATAAATGAATCGCAGTCGCCGTGTTCTAATAACTTTATTAAGCGCATCGGATATTTCAATTTGTTAACGTTGGAATAAGTTGAGTGCATACTTGTTTATTTTGCGGCTATTTTTATTCTGAAATCATGGATGTTGTAGGTAGGTAATCTATGTACCTACCACAAATATTATAGTTCTTATTTCTAGTAATGTTGTCTCTTTCATAACAAAATTGACTTCAGTAAAATTTGGTGCACGGATTGCGATATTTCTGGTTTCATAACTCACTCGAGCAGAATTTAGTAAATCAACTATAATACACCGTACAATACTAACGAAATCCATATTATTTGGCCGGATACATACATATATACCTACATAACATACGTTTTAGGTATAAGAGATATCTTTCCATTATTATATAGACTTACAATAATAGATAGATTCAGACACAAATAGTATCGGACACTCAGCTAACCATATTATTATTCCAATCTTCAAAGGTCCCTATTTATTTAGGCACCTACATAATATATTTATTTGGTATACTTATTATTATTATACTATGCGTAGGTAGCCATCTACGTAACTTTGGTAGATTTATTTACCTGTTAAGTAGATACCTACCTACCCCAGGTATCCCCAGGCCCCCACCTTATTACCGTAAAGTTATGAGAGAAAAAATACTCAGAGATTAAGTTAGCAAGTCTTCTAAACTTAGTTTCCTATACTGATTAGATTTACTAAGTTCTTAAATTGATAAATATTTGCTCATGCGTATATTTTTCGATCTTATTAGGACTTATGAAAAATTATAAATGGGAAAATTTTAGTGATAAGTTCTTCATTCTTCGTTATTCTGAATTCTGGAATATATATATACTTCTACAGTTATATCCAAGGGTAGTTATAAGTATATTAATAACAGTATTCTTAGCATCTATGTCCATCAATAGACGATATAAGCTAATAAGTAAATATATACTTAGTAATGAAAAGTCTGAGCTAAAACAGCGTCCAGCTCCCTGCCCAGCAGTGAGAACTCAGTCTACCAGCTGCTCTGGTGCTGTTTGCCTCGCCTCACCATGTTGGTTCAGATCCTCATCTTCCTCTACCTCGCCACCTGCCTGCTGTTCTACGTCGCCCATGTAATCGAGTATTACTTTACTGTGATGTGACTCGTGAGAATCTATCGAGATATCGTAGTTAGTGTCATGATTTGATAGTTTACGTTTACAATTTTAGAATGTGCTGAAAATTTTAACTGAACTAAGTTATGACTGTAAAGTTTTGTACAAGTGGAAATGTGGTTAGTTGGATTCAGAAAATTTCGACAACTTGGTAAGGAGTGTGCATAAGTAGGTATTAGTTATTTTGTGGTTCAATATTTTGTTCCCTTGCAGTGGGGTAAGCACGAGCCTTTTTACGCGGCGTAACGCTAGCGACTCGCTAACAAAATCTATGTGATTTGACAGTTTGACGCTAGCGTTACGGACTATCGAGAGGTGCGTGCTCACCCCACAGACTTATGCATATAGGCAAGTAATAATGTTTAATTGACTAACGCCGGTGTGTTAATGAGGGTAACTTACGAACTTAGTAAAATATATTTTCCTTACATAAAATATCGCAACTCGGAGGTCGTATGTTTATTAACGGGCAGGATTTTATAAATAGAACCTAAGCTACTTAGCTACGCAGGTACTTCCCTACCCACTTATTCCGGGAAACTGGCAATTAATCTGAGAATAAAGAGCTCTCGTTACCTCTGACGAGCTTAATATGCTGTAACAAGATTATTATAAGTACATCTAATATCACCCAAAATAAAGCTTGAATTATCCACGTATTTTGAAAGACCTACAACACGGATACAGCGTAGGTATAATATGTTTTTTGTCACTTTTCTTGCCTATGGCAACTCATAGGTACAGGCCACTTCATTTAGTTTCATTTGGGTTATCATCACCATAAAACTGTCAAGGAGGTGATCTGTGTGGTGGAGTAACTATGAACGAGGATTGTTTCCACCGTGGAAGCTAGATAAATATCGCTATTTATTTACAAAGCAGTATCTTACTTCCACGATTTAAACAATCCCAATAGAAGAGTGCATAGTGGCTAACCTGAGATCTTACGGTCAACTCAAATAGCAATGCAAATCGTCTTCGTTTCATGTTTATTTATTATTCATTGTTTTATAGTAGGTAACATTAGTGACAAAATAATACAAACCAGTAGATAGATAGAGTTATATTGAACTGCGGGCATTAGGTAGGATATACATATTTGGAAGTTTAAATCAGATAGTAGGTATCTGGATATTGGTTTTGAACATAACAATAAAATTACTAAGTAATTTAGGTACGTGTTATTTGTAAACGATAAAAGATATCATAATCAATATTTATTATGTTATATGTCTCTCTTTGAATGAGAGCCATTCTACAACGTTACCATTTCACTTGATCTATCTGAACCGGTGATATCTATCCTATCCCACTACTAATCATTGCAGGTTTATCACGGTGATATTTAATAGATTAGGGCTTATCTGATAAGCTAAAGAGCTTTAAAATTACAACTTATGTGACTTATTTATTTGTTAAAACCCTAACTACATTTATTTATAAAACAAAAGAGTATGATTTTGACGCTCCAGGTGCTCCATTATACCTAATAAATTTAAGCTAATGTGGATAATAGAATACTTTGTGGGTATATTACTCGTATTTTGTATTGATTTTCACTCTTACTTATCGTACCTACCTGGGTACTCATAACCGACTTCTAAAAAAAAGGATATATAGTTATATAAAGCCTTATTCGAGGTTGCCCAGCAGATATAGGAATTGAACATACTTTGTATATTTAATACGTAGTATGAATTTTAGTTCTACATGGTTCTACCAAATAGTTATTCTGTGATTCCACCAAGCAAGTTCTGTACACCAAATTATTGTAATCAACTAAGTAGTGGTAGGCTCCTATATACCTAAATATTTGTCACTCTGAATTACTACCCAAAGAAGATCATTTGTTTGACTTCGAAGTTTCAAATCGATACCCACGAATATTTGTTTTGTTAGTAACTATTTGTTTTGTTAGTACCCACGTACCTCCCCACCCACATAGTATCAAATTACTTATTAGTAAATCTATATAACTATTCTACCTGTCTATAAAACAATTTATGCGGATCCTATTTACTGAGTACCTACCTACATCTACAATACTAGCAGACGCCCACGCACGACTTCTTCCACGTTTTAGACTTCTTTAGAATTCCCTTTATTTATTTCCCGTTCAAGTGGTTTTTGTAAAAAAAAATCCCGTGCCCGTAGGAATTTCCGGAAATACATTAGATACAATCTCTGTACTCCCTAGCACTTGTCCATCTCACTCAGTCACTCTGAAAACCAAGTATACCTACCTGCGTAACCTAATGGTAAAACCAGTCAAAAATGCAAGCCTAAAGTCAAGACGACATGAAGGTAATTAACTCAATAAAACAATCACAAATGAGAATGAAAATTATTATAATGCCACAAAACTTTTAATAAGTAGGTACCGACAGAAAAGCAGTTTACAATTATAATATACAAAAGCTTGTATATTTTTATAGCAGCTAGCTACCAAACCGAAAGGGGTAGGTATATGATGATGATGATGATCTCCGACCGTAATTCGGCGAAGGCGACCAATCTCTACGGAGATTGGCCAGGTACTCAGGAGATATTATAGTGCACAAGTGTGTGCGCAAACACAGATGCACTCTCTATTCCGTAATCTCATAGTCGATGGGACGGAAAGCCGACACGACCGGAGAGAAATCAGGCGCAGGACCAACGGTTTTACGTGCTTTCCGAGGCACGAGCTAAGTGACAATTTTGCAACATTTAAATCTGTACATGAAATAAATTCATAGGTACAGGCCCGTGACTGGGATCGAACTTACGCCTCCCGCTTGGAAGGTATATAATACTGTACAGAACTGCAGGATCTTAAAAGAGACTGCATGTATAGCAGCAGAAAACTGTGTAGCAGCCACGGATCAGTAACAAATCGCTAGCTTTATAGCCTGAGAGAATAATGTAAAAGCTACCTAAGTAATTCAAGATCTCATATATCAAGCTTGGTACAGCCTCAAAACCTTTGGATCAAGTCGGAATTGCCGTGTAATGAGATAATGGCGAGTGCAGTCTTGACCTTGCGAAGCCCCGCGATCGATGAGAACACGTGGGCCGGCTCCCGACGTGGCTCCTCAAGACCACACGTTTCTGTGGCGAAGACTTGCCATACCTGAGAACCTGTCCACAGACACTCGAGTGCGAATGCACTTGAGACCCAAACAGTCTAAATTTTTTTGGACCAGGTTTTCTGGTAGGCTACTCTCATGGCAACTTGCTTAACATACTCCTTTTGTTACACTCTGTAATAGAGAGTATTCTACTGGGTATCTAACCATGAACGCTGAAAGCAATTGTTTCTATTGTGGAAGCGAGATGCCGCCGCCATAACTGATGATTTCGCATATAGAAAAGATCCTTCGTGTGAGCGAGTTCATAGATTTCTGATTCAGAATGCGTTTGCCCATATACTCAAGTCTTTTCCTCTGCCTTTTTTGAAATTACGACGGACGGTCTATCTTACCTACCGAGGTAGGCAAAAGTTTAAATACCGACTGCTAAAAGCACTTAGCTACATTGTAAAGTTTCTACGCTTCTAGGCTTAACAATATTTAATGATTTAATGTCATGTGCTCCGAGTGATTTTAATAAAGTTTTCCAAGGTAGCTATAAGTTTTACAGCAATTTATACTCGTACCTACTAGGTAGTTTACTGGGTCCTTTGAGGAAACCCGCTTGCAGCACTTCCGTGGCTTTAATTACCCCTTTATATCTAGAGTACTAAACTCTACGTAGGTTCTCAAAGTGTGTCGCGCGACATCCTGAACAGGAACCAAAGGGTAGCTGATGTAACGGACAAGTTAATGAAGGTTCTTTGTACTTAATAGTAACTTAGATTTACCAACTATACTAAACCTTTAGGGATATTTTATTATTTTATAAGTATTTTTCTTATCTAGGTAGGTACCTATACCACCTACGTAAGCTGACAAAAATTCGTCCTTTACAGGGTGTAACAGAAAGAGTATGTTAAGCGAAAAGCTATCTCAATAGACCACTATAGAGAACCTATTTCCAAAATTAGACTCGAAATCACATGTTTATTTTTCAAAATTGTATGAACATTCCTGAGTTGTTTAGAAATTCTCCATACTATCTGGAAAATTAAACATGTGATTTCGAGTCTGAAATTTTGTGGATAGGTTTCTTTTAATGAGCTATTTACATAGCTTTTCGCTTAACAACTTTCTTCTTCGAACTGCATACACAATGAGCTAACAACTTTTATTTATTAACTAAAGTACCTACATAATTATTATAATGCGAAAGTTTGTCAGGATAAGTGTGACTATTTGGGTGTGCGTGTTTGCTACACATTCATATAAAAACTACGAGTACCTACTGGACGAATTTTGAAGAGTCCATGTACCGACTCGTAGTAACTATAACCTACATGTAGGTACTATGAAGCATACGGACAGATGCAGCCGCGGTTGTCCGCTAGTAGGTATAGCATATTTATTAGTCCGAAAACAATTTACTTACCTACTGCAGTATACTTAATTACCTATTCTTATTTTTTATTATTTATTTATTCATTACATATTTTACTAAGAATAACATACAGTGTCTCATAAACTTTGTGCAAGTTTCTCCGTAAGTAGGTACACCGTTTTGTCATCTATATTGCTACCTAGTAAGTACTTAGTATTTACATCGGGGTTGCGGTCAGAGTACCTAGTGGTTATTTGCTGCGGGTCGTTTGATACTGTCCGGTTGCTGTCCGGCACCAATACGGACGATGACAGTGCACCATTAAAGTGTGCGGTCGCCGGCTACTCATTAGGTGACGAAATCAATCTTCACTGTTTAAACCATAGAGAAAATAGTCTGTGGTTTGAACTTTGTGCCTGCAACAAACCCCAACCAACTATGTACTACCAACTAGGTAGATATAAGGTTCCTACTTAGGAAATCTGTAGGTACTATATGGAGATATAATATAGCTAAGATAAAAGTAGTATGTATTTTCTAGCGTATCGCAACAGAACAAAACTCCACTAATCACCTAGTATGTTCCTCGAAAATTATTACAGAAATGAATGAAAGCGTGTCCCCTAGTCAGATAGCAGACTAAACGTCCAATTTGGCGCCCAACCGGGGACTCGTTCGGAACTTTGAAACTACCATGCGCAATTAGCTCTATTTGTAAACAGCATAGAGTTTACAGTGCGTTGCAATGTGGTAGCATATGTTTGGAATGGTAGGTACTTAATATCTATCTACCTACTTCTGTGACATAGACACCACACCGCAATCACTACGAATTGGCCAGCGGTCAAATAGGTAATTTGATAGTTACCTACCTGCCTTTAATTAGGCACTACCTACTTGTGATGTAAAAGACCTACTTACCTACGTTACTTATATCTAGCCTCGATATGTTAGACGTGGCTGTATGAAATCTCCTTTGTGATCCTGTGAGTTCTGGCAACCCCATTTTTGTATGAAATCTCCTTTGTGATCCTGTGAGTTCTGGCAACCCCATCATTGGGAACACAAGTGTTGTTATTAAGCACAACTTGAGTGGGTACTGGGCATTTTGAAGAATGGAGGTTTCTTCCCAATGGTTCGTCAAAACCAGAGACCACCCACCGCTAGGTAGGTACTATTGAAAATATGCACTTACCTAAATGTTGGGACGGGGAAAATAGCGAGAACGAGAATAGCAAATATCGTGGTACAGTAGGTATGGCAGGCAATGTTACCCAGTGGGTAGGTTTAGGTATACTGCGCTGCGTAGATTATTTTATTGTTTTTTTATTTTATTTATTTGTTTGATAAATTGTATGTTAAGTAGGTATGTACAGTGTTTTTATAGCTGTATACAAAACCAATACATACCAGGTTAACATTAGATATAATTATCATTGTCGTTGAGCCCATTACCTAAAAATCACTGTTCACAATACTGCTCACCTTCTATGTAATCCATAGGTATGTCGCAGACGTATTCTAGAACACACCGTATTACAAAACGGCTAGGGCATTTTGAATAGAATGAACTTAGACCAAGTAATCACTAGACCGAGTGAGCCCATACAAACGCTCCAAGAAAAACAGTCCAACTTTTTTGATTTTAAAAGTAGAATACAAGCGTGACGTCACAGAAGTTGTCATTTTATCGGTGCATAGGGATGCCAGCTTATGGCATGTTACCTTGTTAATTGGGAAAAACATAAACATATCTGTTCATGAAAATAAATTATAATACATAACATAATATTGTTATTTAGCACAAAGACAAGTTTTTTTTAAATAACCGTGATTTACGTAAAAAATCGGAACATACTCCGTTCATTATTTTTAAGAGCCTTTGAGGGGTATAAAATGTATAGCTGGCAACTCAATAGAACTGTCAATCTCACCTCGTTTGCGCTATTTTTAAATTGGAAATGGTAAATTATTTCTTTTATTATTTATTAAAATATGGATAATTCTGCGTTACTTACCGATGATAACTTATTTCCGCCGAAGATTTTAGGCGTCCTTTGTAATTACGACAAACTTTTACTGCGCAACACGCCATTTTATATTTTATATATCTGTGACGTGACTATTTTATAAATCTTAGCCGGTTAAAAATTATCTAGCGAGGGATCGCTGAACGGAGTCATAGTGCTTATGTCAATGTCAGCTGTCAAATTCAATAGACAGTTTGTCAAACAATATCTATTCAACTCACCACTTGGAAAGTTTTTATTATTTTTGCTGTAATCTACGTGATTTGGAAATAATTACACAGTTAAAATGGCAAACTCTACCTTCATTGTCGTAAATCATTCTGCCCCTTTCATCTATGATCCACTCATACACAATACAATAAATTATTCACTCGTGTTTCAAGTTTTCAACTCAATTTAAAAGTATTCAATCAAGGCGCGAATCGAGCAAAAAACAACAGACAGCTGTCATTAGTGTCAATCTGACAGCAGGATAAGATTTCGCGACCTAAAAAGCACGCTAGAATTTATCCTAGCCAGGCGAAAATTTATACCAGCGGACGAACGTGAACGGGTCGGATAAAATTTTGACAGTTTAATTTTTCGCCTCGCGTAGTGCTTGAACGGGGTGTTTGACATTTAGTCAGTTTAAATTTTAGACCGGCTAAGATTTCGCCGGCTTACACGAACGCACCCCTGAGGAGCGAAAAAAGTTGTTAGGATGAATAGTTCTCACTCCTGTTTAGGGACGTATTGGTAGACGTAAGCCTCAATCTGAGAATTTTATATAATCAAAGAGAATGAAAGATAAAATTCCTTTTATTACTTCGCGTTGTAATACAGCGTGTTTTACAATATGCCTTCGACAGGTATACCTACATTATACTTGTGATAAAATAGTGCGGTCGACTAATTGGCCCCAAAGATCAATATTATGCTTTTGTCCAGGTCAAAAAAAGTTTTGTCTAATTAATTCTATCTCTCACCGTAGTAGCGCTAGTGTATTGTAGTGATGTTGTAAAAATAATTTTGTATTTTATATCGATAAATTTACATGTTTTGTTTTGTATTTGCTTATTTTTTAATTTTATTGATAATATTTTCTTCTAAAGATCGAATCGTCGTTATTTAATACCTGAAAAATTTGTGTGGCAAGTAAATTCACAAATAGCAATAATAACCACATCACTACATAATTATTATAAAACAAAGTTGCTTTCTGCTGTCTGTCCCTATCTCTATTTATGTTTAGATCTTTCAAAATAGGGAACGGATTTTGATGCGATTTTTTAAATAGATTGAGATTAAATAGATAGATTTTAATAGAGTGATTGACAAGAAAGGTTTATAATGTATAACTAGGGACCCGCCCCGGTTTCGCACGGGAGTAATGCACTATCACGCGGGCGACGCTGTGGGTGGCCGCTAGTTATGTATAAAGAATATTGCATAAATAATTTTTAATAATTTAGTTTTTGGAAAGAAAAAAAAAGAATAATAAATACGTCTTTCTGAATAAAATTTGTTTAACCTTAACTTAGGTACTTTGAACAAAAAAATACTTTAGCGATGTCATAGTTTGGTATGAGATAAATGTGTATCCGTGTAGTCTTACTGCATACCTAATGGTATTAAATTAAATTAATATGTGCAATAGAGGAAAATGCATTGCAGGTGTGCATGTTAGTTTTTAAAAACAGTGCCCCTGGTATTATTAGAATGTTTAGAATTCAGATATTATGTGCATTAGATACATAACCAACTTGCAATTTTCAGACAGTTATTTACACCCGAAATATAATTCATAATGTTAGTGAAATATATCGATATCGGCAAACTCAGTCTGCGCTCACATCACTTCTAATGTCAGTGAAAGAAATGTCGACGGTCGGCCCGTCATTCGTTTCTCATACGAGTTGCGATTGTTGGGAAGGGAAGGGAAATCGATCGATAGATTGTGGTCGTAGTGGTGGTTTGTGATGTCAACAATATTTTCTTTCTAAGCTTGTATTAACGACGTAACACACGGGGAATATATTGGATTATGTGGGAGTTCTGCTTGTAAAAGCATTGCTGAGCTGTATAGTGAATACCCATAAAATGTTCTCACATCTAAGAATTTTATAGTGTTTACGCGAGCTATTTCGCTGTAAAACTTTTAGTGATAATGTGTGTCAAATTTAGTGTATTTTACATGAGTGTCTTGTACTAGTGTCTTAGCGAATTCTTGATTCCAATGGCTTCTAACTTCCTCCGTAACATTATGGCACCGTTCTCGCGGCTCTATAGAGCCATGGTGCTCAAAATGAATCGCCGTAAGTGTTCTCCTAATTACTTCTATCATATACTTAAGACCCAACTAGGTGTAGACTGTGGTAACTATTCTGATCAGTCTGCTATGACTTCATCTTCATCTTCAGCTTATTGCAGTCCACTGCTGGACGTAGGCCTCCCCCAGGGCACGCCACAAGGCTACTGCCACAGGGAGGGTTTTGCCCATAGTCACCACGCTGGGCAGGCGGGTTGGTGACATCACGCTATGATGATTAAGCCTCTTGAATTATAAACACAATATTATACCTACCTAACAAAATTATTGGGTAGCTGTCATCTGTGATTCTTTAGTGTAGGTACTTAAATCTGCACAAGCCACTAAACCTCCCAATATTTTCTGATTGCTACGCGGCAAAAATTTGAAATTACTATATCTATTCTTATACTCTACCGGCCTCTTCTATACTGGCCGAGTGGTGCCGGCAGAGTAGAATTCGTACCACTCCATATCTGCCCGTGGGTATCGTATGAGGTGATTAAGGGTTTCCGGGAGGTGCGCAGCAGCTCCTTCTGTGTTGACAACATAGTCCAAAATACAAACTGCGGTCACCAACCCACCTGCCCAGTGTGGTGACTATGGGCAAATACCCCCCATGGCAGTCTTGTAGTATGTACCCTGGGGGAGGCCTGTGTCCAGCAGTGGACTGCAATAGGCTGATGATGATGATGATGATTCTTATACTCATATTTGCCCCATTTGTATTTACTGTTGTGATAGATGGGTAAGTAAGTAAGCTATTTACTGTAAACATCACCATTACCCTTGACCTCACATGTCTGACCTCAAGGACAAACGAAATTGTTCAAACTATTCCATCCCTAGATTAAAGCTTAGATATAATATTCCTTGTGTTGGAAGTCTTTCTTTTGAAACTTACATCTAATATGTAAAACAAGGCTAAGTAGGTCTTTCAAGGTACATTATATCAGTGTTTGTGATTTTCATAGGAGCTATAATAACTGCATTTATCAATAACTACCTACCTTATTTGCAATTTCGATAAGTCTGTTCATCTTTACATAATGTAAATGTTGTACATAATCTATACATATAATAATAATAAAAATGTAACGGATCGCTGTCTATACATGGAAGATATATGAGATAAAATATTAAAGGAGACCTTTATCAACGCAATAATACCCAAAAGAATGATTTTAGGAATTTTTGTCTGTGCGTTTGTGCACACTTATCTCAGAAACGGCTGAACCGATTTTCATGCAGTTTTCAGGAATATATTGTGACAGGTCCCACTTAACATATAGGCTACTTTTTATCCCGGGAAAATGTTTTTAACCCGCATAGTTTCGACATTTTGTTTTTTTTTTCTGTAGTCCACGCGGACGTAGTCGCGGGCGTCCACTAGTATAAATTGAATTACAAAAGCACCTGCTGTAACTAACTAAACTGTAATCCTGTGCTGATGCAGGGCTTTATTAGAACGCATCAGCTGAACCTCCTTCCATGCATGTTGTAATATTTAGTTGACTAGGTAACTCGGGTCATTCTCATGGACTTATGTGTAAGTGGAAGGTCTTAAGTGCAAGTGGTTTTCTTATTCTTGTTTATGAGGTAGAAGCAAAGGTGATTGTGGTAAAAGAATTAATGAATAAATTTGCAAACTGTACATTAAAGTCAATTGCTTAATGAGAAAATGATTGCATAGTACCTAATAAGACTTTGGTCTGTGGCATAGTTTGCTACATACAATCTAACTATACTTATATTGTAAATGTTAAAGTGTGTGTGTGTGTGTGTATGTTTGTCTGTCTTTCGTGGCAAAACTACTGAACTGATTTGAATGAAATTTGGTACACAAATAGTCTAGAGCCCGAGAAAAGACATAGGTGGCACCACCGCGCGATAATCAAATACTGCGCGGACGAAGTCGCGGGCCGCAGCTTATACATTAATTATTCCCACTGATAGTTAAATCAAACAGAACTTCTTGTTTACCATTTTATTATTTAAACATGTTTCATGTTCATCTGCCTATGTATCAATGATAATTAATTGATACCTAATTAGGCCGGCACATTCCTTTTATGTAAGTAACTACTCAATGATTCATACTCCTTGACTACTATTTAAATACGTTTAGTGATAGAAATACTTGAGGTGAATTGGAATTTTTGTAGGTAATCTAATTACTAAGTAACTTAGGGTATTTCTGTAGTTTACTTTACAAATGTTGGTTGAGAACTTTAGTATTTCAAGGAAATATAAATAGTCTGAACAAACATTGTGCTGAGGGATTCAGCTTTGTTTGCCGAGATTTGGCTTATGTATAGCTTTCGGGATGAAAAATAACGTTTCCAATAATGTAATTTCAAAAAGAGATGGTAAAATTCGTCACCCGAGTAATTGACCCGGTGGCTCAGTGGTAAGAGCGCTGGCACGGAATGCAGAGGTCGTGGGTTCGATTCCCACCCGGGTGAGGAATTTTTTCCATTTCTTTATTAATAATTTTATAATATAAATAGTATACAACGGTCTCATAATTCTATACTGAAAAAATCTCGTGCGCACTGTGGTTTATTAAAATTACAGAGCACCATGAAATATTAAAAGTTAGCACCATACCAGATGAAATTAAAAGATATGCAACTAACTATAAGCAACAATTAAAACATCACCCCAATAGACTGGTGACATAGCTAACATAACCAGTGTATGGCAGGAGGCTGAAGTAATGGATCTCTGCTCTTGACATGCAAAGGAAGATTAAATAGAGTTGTTTTCACTGGGGAACACTTTATCAAAGCCAGAACAGACAACACACCTGCTCATAGTCGAAAAACTGATCGCAGATATAAGTAATTTAAAAAAAAAGTATTTCAACACACTTGCACACTTTGCCAACCAGATTATCGGTGTTGCTGACTATAATCTATTACCCTAGTACTGACATGTATCCTACCTAATTATTTTATAGAGTTCTTCAACCTATAATATTGTACAAACAATCTCATAGCCTGTACATTAATTATGTTTAGTTCAAATAAATTCCATTCACTTTGTTATTGTAGCCCATGAAATCGATGCTTAGGTCAAATTATTGTAGCCATAGACGACCAGCCCATGAAATCGAACACAATCAACAATGTAGTATTGATGACATTGGGAGGTCATCTTTTGTCACCACTAGATTTGGTCAGGCTCAGACCAGTTCTAATTGATCTCATGGATATTATTCGGCACAATAGGTATAATGAAGTATCCTTCTTACCTACCTGTCTAGGTGTATATTAGGCATTAGCGACCATCAGTCACTTTGCCTGCCCAAATTTTAGCTTCCATTAATTTAGGCCGTGTGCTGTCTGATGAGTAGGTGAGCTGAACGTGTGAACTTGCATCCCTTTGCCCTGCTCCCATTTTCTTGGGGTCAGCGCAGTCCGCAGTTGTACTCTACTTCCATTCATCCCATCCGTCATCTCGTTACTCACTCCCATACGTATATCCTATCACACAGAAGTGGTGAATACTTCTTAGAAAGGCCTTCCTTTTTCTCATATAATCACATTGTCAAAATCGCACTGCCAACATATTGACAGAATCAGTTACCTTACCTTGTCATGCCGTCTAGTGTATTGTCTAGCTAATCAGTGCTTAGGTCATCTAGTATATACCCTTGTCCTACTAACGAAGGTTTGTGCAAAAAACTTAGTTTTTGTTGGGCTTCACGTCATTTTACGTAAGAAAGTAGGTAAACTAGTTACAGGATGCTGTGTTCTACTCGCACTACAGGTTTATAAATGAATATAGCTAGAGACAAGAACTTTTTTGGTCTTATTGCCACTATGGAAGCCAGATGTTGCTTTACTCTATTCTAGCGGTTTCTCGCTTTCACAGTGGAAAGAATCACCTCTGTTCTCACGTTTTATACGGACGGATGGTCACTTCATTTTGACTATTTTAGTATAGACTAGATGTAGGTTCATAGTTGCGCACTCAACTTTTAATTTATATGCCACATGGCCAAGGATATTACCTACCATACCTACCTGTAGCTATAGGTTTCGCGAAGTGCGCCCTAACGACGAGGATGAAAAGTTTAGTAGGTAGGCAGGCTTACGTTACGTAGTATGACAGACTGTTATATGCGCATTATTTATGAATATTCCTTATCTAATGTTTAACTTGCGCTCTCGTATCAAATAGCTAGTTTTTTATTTGTTTCGGTATTATGATGAGATTTAATTTAATTTGTATATGCGTTACGTTACTTACTAGACTAGAATAGGTTTTGTAGGTCTTACTGTCAGGGAAACACCAGTTTCAACATTTCCACTTAATAGGCGCACCTACCATGAAGTCTTCAACATGAACTTAATAGATTCATGCTCTTAAAAGCGTTAATCTAACGTAATGTTTTCACCGTGGGGGCGAGACGCCGATAAGCGGAGTAGACATCTAGCTATCACAATGGAAACAACACTGTTTTAAATAAAACCGGCCAAGTGCGAGTCGGACTCGCGCACCGAGGGTTCCGTACAAACCTGCAAGGTTTACAAAGTTCGTTCATTACGACAATCGAGTCTACGCGTTCATGAGGAAAAAAGTAATAAGTTTATATTTATTAAAAAATATATATTTTGTAATGTAACTAAAAATTTAAGGTTTTCGGAATTTTTCCTTTATGTGTGCTATAAAACGTTGCTTCATGCCAAATTTCAAGATTCTAGGTCGACTGGAAGTACCCTTTAGGTTTTGATTCCCTTGCGAGTACTTGCGAGTTTCAAAATATGCAGCTTAAATTGCTGTTTCTTTTGATTGCGTTGACATAGAAGTTTGATTTTGCTACAGCTTAAAGGTATTATAGACCTGAGTATTTGGTATGAATTTCAATTTAATACCTCTACGCGTTTATGAGGAAATGGGTAGTAAGTTTAAAATTATTAAAAAAAAAAATATTATGTGATGTAACTAAAAATTTATGGTTTTCGTAATTTTTCCTTTATCTATGCTATAAGACGTTGCTTCGTACCAAATTTCAAGATTCTGAGTTCACGGGAAGCACCCTGTAGGTTTTGATTCCCTTGCAAGTGTCGAAAATTTGCGGCATAAACGGCTGTATCTTTTGATTGCGTTGGCTTAGAAGTTTGATTTTTTCACAGCTTCAAGGGACAGTAGACCTGAGTAATTGATATAAATTTCAGCTTCATACCTCCACGCGTTCCTGAGAAAAAGGGTCTTGACAGACGGACGGACGGACGGACAGACGGACAACAAAGTGATCCTATAAGGGTTCCGTTTTTTCCTTTTGAGATACGGAACCCTAAAAAGAGTTTATAGTTAGTTAGTCCTTTGGTTGTTGTTACAACTTTTCAGTTTTTACCCGACTGCGCCAGAAAGAGGGTTATGTTTTTAAGTATATCTATCTAGAATGCGCTTTTAACGGTGGCACGAGTTCTCTAATGTATGTCTATGAAATTTGTGAAACAACATACAAAACATGTTAGTTCCGAAATCGTGCAGAGTTAAATATAAGTTACCTAAAACCTCAAAAACAGAATTCAGTGGAAACAACTGCGCAGTTCGCGAGATCGTATCGCTTTCCAAGGACGTTGTGAGCAGACCTAAACCTAACGCCCTGGTGTTTCTATCTAGGCACCCATAATTACACCCACCTTGGCGGAACCTGCTACACTGTGGCAGACATGTCTGTTCTAATAAGGCTACCCAAACTGCGGTTGTTGAAAACCTTCAGAATATGGTAATGGTTTTACCCTAGTGCCACACCGACACGCATCGCTCGTATTCTTATGTTATCTTCACCCTTGAAGACATTCCAGTGAGAGAAGGTAGTTTGTTTTCTTCGACATAGTAAGTAGGGACTTTAGTTCTTTTTAATTTTCGATTGAAGTTTGAGTCAACGATACCTATGGGCATACCTAAAGCTTTAGTTCCTAGGATAGCGGTACCGTCATAAAGCGGTTAAAACGTACTCAAAACTACGCCCTCTTTACGGTGCCCACATGTAAAAAGTTACGAACTAACTGACGGCTCCGCTTTTGTAGGTACTAGGAAACCAAGCTTTTAAGCGGTCGTATCGAATCGATTACTGATGGCACTCGAAACCATTTCTAATGAGAATCTAAATACCAAACCTTCTTAAACCTTCATTACGTAGTACATACTTTAATTTCCCTTAAGGCCAGACAAGTCTTTTATTTACTTATCCCAAACCCTTGGGCCTTTCTAAAGGAAGTTCGAACAGTCGTTTCTGTACTCTGTTATTTGCCAAGATTTAGCTGTGAATGCAATTTAGTTGCCGACTGCGAATTCGTAAAATCCGGTGTGTCCTACATATGATTCGCTTCGAGTTTGTGTGATTGAGATAATGTCAGGGACCAAGGCTGTGCCTAATCGTAGGACGACGGTGATACACGGTAATTCTAGAATAACCAGCCCCTCTAGCATGACCACGCATCGTGGATATTGTATCGTACGATATCGTATTGTCTCTATGCAAAATTCAATACGTAGGCTATATTTATTGTATTTTGACAGGCTAAATGTCGATAAATCGGCTTATCATATCGTGTATCGCAGGTCATGCTAGGATTGCTGGAAGTGGTGGTTTTAAAATAAAGGAAGTACACGTGATACAATTTAATAAAATTGTCATTATGAGAAAGGACATTTACATAACCTACTATTTATATATATTTCAAATCGCTCTACCTAGAGGTAATTATTGTTTGATTAACTATTCAGATAGAATGAAACAATATTCAATTAGGTAGATAGATAGGTTCTATGTTGATTGCCTAACTATTGGATCAAACCCTTGAAGGTACTTAGTGGTTATTTTTTTTTTAAACGTAATAAAATCAATAGAATTCTAAATATAATCTCACTTGGGTAGGTACTTCAATAAACTACGTTACTTATTTAGGTGTAAAAACCATTTTATTTATAAAAATGTCCGGTAGCCTTTGTGATAAATATACATATGTACTTACCCTTAATTTTAATTAAAAAAATCTTCTAATTAATAGTTAGTTAAACGTATTGACCTACCTATAAGAGTTTTATAGAATTAATGGTAAAGTTAACCATAATAAGTAGGTAATGGTGTTGTCTAGCTAACTAGATGTAACTTGATAATTGGTATTTTACGTCTTATCTAGAAATTACATAATACCCGTATACGAGAATGATTAATTAGCTCTAAAGGTCAAGGATAGTTTTAAATGTGTTTAGAGAAACTTGCGTCTCGCATTTAGTTTAGTAATTCACCTATTGAATGAGCGAGATAACGAGTGATGCAGCACGAAAAATAAATTATATGAACGAAATATGAAATCAGCAGAACTATTGCTTTCTGGATGACGCGAATGGTATTTGGTCAGTTCATTAGTAAGACTGTCTGTTAGTTTAATATCGAAAATTGTATAGGATATCCATTGCGACAAGGTTAGAGATGCAGCTGAAGTGTTCTCGTGAAGCCCCGCATCCACACAGCTATCTACCTGCATATTTCAAAGCAACCACTAAAATCTAGCAACTCAACTCCATTTAAGCATAGAAAAGAATATCTATATCAATATTTATATCAAAACTAACTACTGAAATTGATCTCTAAAGAAGTCGACACTGCACAAATTTTCAATCTGCACATCTTTAAATACTTTAATTATTCCTACTGGCTGGCTTTCTCCCAAATCATACAATGACTGTACAAAATTGAAATCACTAGTTATTTATTATTTTTAGATGAACATAATGTCACTCTTATTCTGGGTAATTCTCATAAACAGAGTTTTACTCGCGTTCAGGCCTTTAACTACACATAAAATCCTGTCTTTTCATAACTGTTTTTTTTTTGGAATTAGTCAATAGGTAGGTACATACAGTGTATTACAGTATTTAGCACAATATATCACTGAATTTCCACAAAAAAGTTGAAAATTTCTAAGAGATTTCTAAAAGTAAAATTACTTAGCTAAGAATTCAATAAAAAATTAAAAATAAGTTGTGGACGCGCCAAAGAGCTTAGAATTTTCAACTTTAAAAAAGCCGTTTCATAAGCTTTTATTTTAGTATGATTAATATCGTTTATTATATTATGTACTTATAGGTTTTTTGATGTTTGATACTAAAATAAATCGTCCTTGTAAGACGCCTGACACCTTGACAGGTATAATAAACAAACAATCATTTCAAAACATGAATATTTGCTTTGAAATGTGTTTCTTAACATAAGCCGATAGTGTTCTACGCGTATTGAGTTGCACTCGACTACAACATATTAACTACCCCATATACCTACGCATCTTCAAGTATCTTACCACCGTGTCACTCACCTGATAAAATGTGTGGAACGTCATATTTATCTGGATTAAAACCAGTCATTCCTTAAGGTTCCTAACTACTCACTCCCTCGCACTTATTTACATAAAGACAGTCACTAACGGTGTAAGTAAGCGGCAGAGGCGTATTCCATCTTTTTAATCGTCCATTAATAGCCTTGGAATTCCGTCATTTATGAACTTAGCTTATGGAGGCGTCTGTTTTCTTTTTATCTAATGCGATAGACATAATAAAGCAATCTCTTTCTCTTTCGTCCCAGATGAAGATGAGGCGACGACGTCCGGCGTCACGGACGGCGCGTCCGCCGATGTGCAGAACCGGATCATTTTCCTCAACCGACCGCAGCCGCACAAGTTTATGGGCAACACGATATCCACCGCTAAGTACAGGTTGGTAACCAACGTGACACTTGAACTTAAACCTAAATAGTCACGTCTCTCTCTCTCTCCATCCGTTAATAGCTGAGACAGAAAGGGACAAGTAGGACTAACTTTATGGCGGTAGAATCGATCACAATTTCCCTTTTTTAAAAATAGCCTACACCCTTTCCCACTGCTGGGCATGGATAGGGTTACCAAATGAAAAAATCAAAAGACCGGAGAAAAGGCCTGATTTACATGGAAAAGTCCTGAGATTTTATACAGTTTAAGAATTTTCTCTCAAAAACGTATTATTATCTATACTATATATTTATTAATATTATAAAGCTGAAGAGTTTGTTGTTTGTTTGTTTGTTTGTTTGAACGCGCTAATCTCAGGAACTACTGGTCTGATTTGAAAAATTCTTTCAGTGTTAGATAGCCCATTTACCAAGGAAGGCTACAGTCTATACAACAACCTGCCCGGCTTCGCACGGGTACAACGCCCCCTCACGCGGACGAAGTCGTAGGCGGCTGCTAGTCGTTTTATAAACTGCGGATCTAGCTCACGCGTTGCAACTTGCACATCGCACTTAAAGAGGCGGCGGGGCGGAGTTGTTATCAAAAGATTATTTTTAGTTTGTTTCACTTGGATAAATAAGTATAGATTTTAACTGATTTTTAGTTGGTTTAACTTTTAATTAAAGAGATTTTTAAAAATCCTGAGATATCACGAGATTTGCAAAATCCGGCCGCAATCCTGAGAAAAATCGAAAAATCCTGAAACCTCAGGACAAATTCTGAGATATGGTAACCCTAGGCAAGGGCCACCCCGATTGGAGCGACACTTGTCCTGTTGACGACGTCCACTCTGGCTGAAACTTGCCCAGGTTGCCCATCCATCTTCTCTTGCGTCTTATAGACCTTGAGCTAAGTCATAGATTCTTTTACTCTACTAGTTATGTGCTATACCTACTTTAACTAACCATAACAAATGGAACATTTACAATTGAAGCAGCTTCTGTGTTAAGACACGTTTTCACTCTACAATGTGTATAAAAAGTGCAGTTAGTCTACATCGGCAGGTCATTGACACACTCGTTAATCAAAATTTAATTCTTTTACTATATCTAGTACCTTAGATACTTCGTACTAACATACCAATTGGAAAAGAATACTCTGCATAAGTTCGCCTTTATCCGTAATGTTTTATGGTGGTAGATAGATATACACAATAGTACGTGGAGAGCTGACATTGTAACTGTAGAATGATTTCAATGTATCTGATTGATACCTGATGGATGACTCATTTAGATTTTTTGTTAGATGTTCACTCATCTCCGTTTATTGTCATCGTCTATCATTAATCTGGTATTAAAACCGAGAGTCTTAAAAATCGTAATAAAACGTAAACTATTTTGTGGAACGCCTAAAATTGCGAGAGTTTCTATTTAAGAAAGCGGGTCACAATTATTAATTGCAGACAAACGCTTCGAGGTTATCTTTTAGTGTAACAAACAGGAGTAATGACGCTGTATATTTGCAAAATTACCATATTGTACTATAGCTTGTTTTGCGTGAAACTCTCTTCATCCCCTATCTCTTTGCTTCTAGTTATCTCCATGTTTCCACTAGTAGTATGCGTGAGCAGGTCAACATGGCGTCTATGGAAGACCTCATCATAAACACATTTAAAGGATATACTCGTAATATGTGCTGTCAAAATCCAAGAAATTGTTTAATATGGAACAAAGTTGCAGCTTTTTGGCTTATTGCCCGTACAACCTATACCGAACTTGCATACCCTTTACTGTAGCCTTTGTATACTCTACTTTCATGTTTTGAATGAGACGGTATCAATATTTTGGTTGCTGACTGCACAAGCAACAGCGTTACATTTTGATATATTTTCACTTTGAATCTTATGACACTATGATAAAGTGGACAATATAGCAGTATACCACCGGGTTGATGATTTGAAAGTATACTTACTATATAAAGTTAACTGCGAGTACTCACTATAAATTCTTTGATTACATCTTCAAGGGAATTATGGTTTTTATGTTTATGTGTACCGTGAAATATCTCGATAGAACACGTGCGACGAACTATTATAGGAAAACTATATTGCAACAGGTCATAAAATAGTTTTAAGTAGGTTATATTTTTGAAAACTTTTGTACACTGCATGCGGATGCAACTATGAATTGTTGTTAGTTTGTTACATCGGTATCTTGACTGGGGCAAGTCGATATATCGGGGGCTTAGACTAAGCAACATCGTTTACAATCTTAATCTTAATATAATATATAAAAAATCCGTGTCACTGTGTATGTTCCGAATAAACTCAAAAACGAGTCAACTGATATTCATGAAAATTGGCATATATATGTAATTTGGTCCAACTTAGATGATAGGATAGTTATTATTTAAATTAATGGTCTTAATAACTAATCTATACTAATATTATAAAGAGGAAAACTTTGTTTGTTTGGTTGTAATGAATAGGCTCCGAAACTACTGGACCGTTTTCAAAAATTCTTTCACCGTTAGAATCCTTATTGGACCTGGATGAACATAGGCTATAAGAATTTCCCGATATTCCCACGGGAAGGCGACCAACGGGAATTTAATATTTTTTACGAAAACCGCTATACATATGAAGCTGAAATCGGGCATATATGTTCATTGGGGACAACGAGGAAGGACTAAAAACGGATTTCCCGAAATTCCCACGGGAAGGGGACTAACGGGAATTCATAATTTTTACGAGAACCGCTATACATATGAAGCTGAAATCGGGCATATATGTTCATTGGGGACAACGAGGAAGGACTAAAAACGGATTTCCCGAAATTCCCAAGGGAAGGGGACAAATGGGAATTCAAACGGATTTCCCGATATTCCCACGGGAAGGGGACAAACGGGAATTCATTTTTTTTACGACAACTGCGATACATATGAATTTGAAATTGGACCTGTATGTTCATTAGGGACTGCGAGGGAGCACTAAGAACGGATTTCCCGAAATTCCTATGGGAAGGGGAGTTACGGGAATTTAATTTTTTTACGAAAACAGCTATTTATACGAAGCTGAAATCGGATTAGGGCTACAAGGAAGCTCTAAGAACGGATTTCCCGAAATTCCCACGGGAAGGGGACCAACGGGAGTTCCAAATTTAAACGAAAACCGCTGTACCTACATATAAAGTTGTATCTATGTATTGATATGTACCGAAGCGAAGCGAGGGCGGGCCACTAGTAATTAATAAAAAACTGATCATCAACGTTGGTTGTTGTTATTAATCGTACGTTCCATAAGTCTGCAACAGATGGCGTCTTCTGAATTCTTCTGTCTTTTCTGCAGTCCACGCGGACGGAGTCGCGGGCGTCCGCTAGTATAATATAACTTATAGACCGCAACCTAAATACCAAGTTTAGGCGAACTTTAGTACGAAAGAAAATAGCCGAAAGGTGTAGGGATGCGGGAAGAGCTAGTAGGTCTTACTCGTCCAAGTACACATCAGAATTACAACTTTGTGAAGGGCAGAAATGGGGGAGGAGCCTGTTCTTACGCACTGTCACTCTGTGTCACTCACTACCTAACCTCGGTGAATACATGTTGGGTCTATTGTTTTCTTGTATATCCAATGACTATACACCCATTGTATTCATCAATATGCTACAATCTGCTATCGGCTAGACTGCACACATGAGCTCACTGATAGAATTTCCTCTGCTAATATGGTGTTCCTTCCTCGTTCAATTTGGTAAACGCAGTGACGTTGTGACATGGCTTATTAGGTCATGCGCGGGTAAGTATTATATGGATATTATATGGGATCAAATTTGCAGCTTTGACTTGTCTTCTACTGAAAAATAGTAACTCAATGAATTTCATAATTCATTTAAATGTGTATACGTAATTGTACCTGTAAGATTATTAAAAAATACTTATTATTAATAAAGAAATGGAAAATATTCATCACCCGAGTGGGAATCGAACCCACGACCTCTGCATACCGTGCTAGTGCTCTAATCACTGAGCTACCGGGTCAATTACTCGGATGACGAATTTAAATACTTATTATAAAATTATTAATATTATTATTTATATAATTAAATACTTATGTAAAATTCATGAAAAAAATATTATAATAGGTACATGTTCCTAAAACCTAAACCATATTTTACTTAATTAACTACCTTTTATTTTTCTTTGAGAATTATATAAAGCTGATTATGATGTTAATGATCACAATGTTATTTGAATGATAGTACCCGTCAGTGACCTACAACGCCTTTTATCGATTTAATATATTCAATCGTGTCTAATAAGGAAACTTGTTTGAAGGAACCAAGTTATTTTAGGCATTCAATGTTAACAAATAGGTGATTTATTATGGGTTATGTTATGGCGGTGTAAATGGAATTAAAACCCACATACTACGTACTTAGGTACGTGTTATTTATGTTGAGTTTTTTAACATAATATTAATGTTAGGTACCTATTATTTATCAAGCGTAATTATTCTATTTTTAAAAATTCCAATTGGTGCTCATACATTACTGGGCCCTAAATCTGATTGATAACCCTCAAAACTAACAGCCCCTGGTCGGATCCAGTGAAGTCTCTCCGAACTGTATCCACTTTGATAAATAAATAGAAAACTCTTTATTACATTGTAAATATTGCACTATACGCGAACTTAGGTAATGCTATTTAATATTCTTTCCTTGGTTTAACAGACAGTTGTTGGTCCAAAAAGAAAGCTAATGCGATTATGATAGGTGTAATATTAAACATCAAGCCTAATGAGATTTCTCCTAGTAAATCTCTCCAAGCGAGAGCAAAACAAGTGAATAATTCGTCCATCTCAATTCCGCAGCGTGGCGTCCTTCATCCCGCTGTTCCTATTCGAGCAGTTCCGTCGCTACTCGAACTGCTTCTTCCTGCTGATAGCGCTGCTGCAGCAGATCCCCGACGTGTCGCCCACGGGCCGCTGGACGACGCTCACGCCGCTCATTATGATCCTGTCGGTCAGCGCGCTCAAGGAGATCGTCGAGGACTTTGTGAGTATTACATAGAGGAATAAAGAAGGGAATGGGTTATTAATATGACGCTGCGACCATCAATACTCTTTCAGATACTGTGCACGTAATGTTAGCAACAGTCAAGCACATTTGACAGCAAAATGTATCGAATATCTGTCAAATTAAGCGTTATTTATAAATAAGGCCCTAGATGTTTATTTTATGGTATACAAGGGATCCGCTCCGGCTTTGCACGGGTGTAATGCCCTTTCACGCGGACAAAGTCGTAGGCCGCCGCTATAGAAAAGTGGGAAAGGTTTTTTAATTTTCCCTCCGTAAGAACCATCCTAGTACTTCAAGAAATACGCTAAAAAAGAATTAGCGAAATCGGTTCAGCTGTTTTCGGGATCCGCGCTTAGCAACATAACTAATTAGCGATTCATTTTTAGGGTTCCGTAGCCAAATGGCTGAAAAACCTTTATAGTTTCCCGTTTGACCCAACATAGCTGTGTCAATCTTGCACTAGGAAAGGATAGAAATCGTTTTATAGCAAAATAGTAATAATGACTACTCTAATGGGTATGCTCAGTAAGGTCAGTAGCTAGGTCACCTAAAGCCAGGTACCAATTAGACTCATCAGTCTTATTCAACCTCCAATTATGATCATGACCTATACCAAATAAGGGTGCACCCACGTGAGGAACATACATAGTGTCGGGCGCTTGTAGGGCTGCACGCGACACAGGTGGAGAGCGAAGGTGGTAGGAGTGGACTGTAATCTTGATATAGGTTGAAGAGGAGGCGAAAACGTAACTGAATACACTGAATATTTCAATCACTTGTATTTCAATATCCACACGTACATACAATGTTATTATAATATTATGACACAACCATTCACTGTGGTGGCCGCAAGGCAAGAGAGCGGGCCAGGAAAGGGAAACTGAGTTTCCAGCATAAGGAATTTAATTCCTTAAATATTTTTGTTGTGTTGCCACATAGAAAATATAGAATCTTACTCGGCTAGAAAAAACATTGATGTTTTATATACAGGATGATTTTTGGTCGTCAACGTTCCCGAAAACTACGGAATCTCCTCATCATCACGATCATTTTTCTCTATGGAAGCATACCTGGGAAGTGTCTGGTTTCCAAAATATTAGGGTCCAAAGTTGAGTAAATAGACTGCGTTTTTCTGCATAAATGCACATAGACGCGCGTAGCAGGATTTTTTCACGAAAAATAATTAATATCTGTCTATAAAAAAACTAACAAAAACACTAGACACTATAAATTTCGCACGATCAAGGAATATAAAAAATTTTTTCAAAAAAAAAAAAAAAAAAATCCCAGCATTTTTTTTGGCATAAACTTACTTTATTTCATGTATAGAGTACGTACCCTTCGTTAAAGGTGGCCACAAAAAAACACCCTGTATAATGCACCCGGTTCAAATTTAATATTTTTAGAACAAGAAGCTAGGCTCATGATTCAAAACGACTTGTAGCTTGAGTGCAAGGTCATCAGTGCCAGTATCAGTTTTTACCTGACTGCGCCTAAGGAGGGTTATGTTATTCGAGTGTATCGTCATCATCATTATCAGCCTATTGCAGTCCACTACTGGACGTAGGCCTCCCCCAGGGCACGCCACAAGACTGCCATGGAGGGTATTTGCCCATAGTCACCACGCTGGGCAGAGGCGGGTTGGTGACCGCAGTTTGTATTTTGGACTATGTTATCAACACGGGATGCGCTGCTGCCTCCTCCCAGAAACCCTTAATAGCCTCGTACGATACCCACGGGCAGACATGGGGTGGTACGAATTCTACCACTGGCACCACGCGGCCATTCGAGTGTATAGGTATTTTATATTTCTTTTACACGCTCTATGGGGTAAGCACGAACCTTTTCACGCGGCGTAACGCTAGCGACTCGCTAGCAAAATCTATGGGAATTGACAGTTTGACGATAGCGTTACGGACTGTCGAGAGGTTCGTGCTTGCCCCTCTAGAGCCTAAACGGGTTCATTTGAGCTTGAAACGTATCATTAGATTGTATCTCGATCCGCGAGAGTGACACTAGGTCAAAATTACGCAGTCGGGTTTTTTTTATATCCGAACCTCCGATAGTTCGTAACGCTAGCGTCAAACTGTCAAATCACATAGAGTTTGCTAGCGAGTCGCTAGCGTTACGCCGCGTAAAAAGGTTCGTGCTTACCCGACCGATCGTCTTCTATCCCAGAAACGTCACATAGCAGACGGAGAGACGAACAAGCGGCTAGTGCAGGTGCTAGACAGGAACGGAGTATGGCAGAGCATCCGCTGGGAGAAGCTGCAGGTGGGAGACATCTGCAAGATCCTCAACAACCAGTTCTTCCCGGCCGACCTGGTGCTGCTGTCGTCAAGGTGGGTTACACTTGTAGGCGTGGAAAAGGACTTTATGGTATATTTAGGCATTTAGGGTGGTTCTCTAGGGCAATAAGCAACTAGTCACTGATCTATACAGTACAAAAGTATATCTGTGTGATAGCCCAGTGGTTAAGACGTGCACCTTCCAAGCGGGAGGCGTAAGTTCGGCCCCAGTCACGGGGCTGTACCAATGAATTTATTTCATGTACAGATTATAATGATGCAAAATTGTTACTTAGCTCGTGCCTCGGAAAGCACTTAAAACCGTCTCTCTATCCGGTCGTTTCGGCTTTCCGTCCCATCGGACTATGAGAGTAACGGAATAGAGAGTGCATCTGTGTTTGCGCACACACTTGTGCACTATAACATCTCCTGCGTACCTGGCCAATCTCCGTAGAGATTGGTCGACTTGGCCGAAATACGGTCGGAGACCATCGTCATCATCATCATATCTGTGTTATATTTCAGGCATTTAGGGTTGTTTTCTCAGGCGATGAGCTAGCATCTTTTACATCTGACTCAGCCATGCTAAACATGGCTGCAGGATCTCATATACACCATTTTTATGAGCATATACATACATGTATGTATTTGAGACTAGTAAGAGTGAAATGTTAGCTATACATAGGCATTGGGATTAGAGGGGTTTTTCCCAATTGCTTGTTCGTTCGTTGTTACTAATATAACAGCAAACTCAAGGAAATTTTGACATTTCAACGCGAATATGTACAATTATTGCTACTGATTTGCTGCGTAATCACCCCATTTTTTACCAGAGGGACATCCCACTAATAAAATGTAGATGGTGCAAAGGTGATTCTAACACAGACCAGTTAGGGATGATGAAATATAATTAAAGTTTCCTTTGTGAAAATTCATAATTTTAAATTAAATATCTATTGCTATTTCCGCTATAAGGAAGGCTGTGTTTATAAAGTGTTATTGAACTCCAACCCCTGGGAATGTACAGCTGTTGGCACCCCGTGTCAGTGCTATTCTGGTTACTAAAGACAGCTTATAAAATATTCAAACAATGTAATTGGCGACTGGTGTATAAATAAGAGTTCCTCATAAATATTGCGATAGGAAGTTTGATTTATTTTTGTTGAACTTCCTTAAATATTTTGGTAAAATGTGTAGCCGATTGGACACCAGTATAGAAACTTCCACGACTCGAAACATAAACCTTCCGGCCCCCTTATTACCTAACTAGCAAAAGCAAAGCGATAGCGAAAATTGTACAAAAATCGCTGATTGCTTGTCAAATTCGTATTACGTAAAATGAATTTCAAAGGAACTTTGACATTTCAAGGCGAATATTGTACAATTTTCGCTATCGCTTTGCTATTGCAAATTAGGTAATCAGGGGGCGGGATTCGAACCCAGAATCTATGGCGCGGAAGCAGTGTCCCTACCTACACCAACTACGCCAATCGTTGTATTACTTACTTGAAAATTTTATATTATTATAATATGTGTATATACACATACAAATAATGTACAGTTGCGTTCTATACTTGTTGTAATGTACATACAAATAATCATGCCTTTATCCCTTACGGGGTAGGCAGAGCACCAAGAGCGGATAGAACCAAATGGTGCCACTTCTGACCAATTTTGAGGGTATAGTTGAGATGTACAAGTTCGGTTAGTAGTGACAGGTGGTCAGCCCATCGCCTACAAAATACCAAGACCCTCATGTCCCTCTACTGACTTGTACAGTATGCCCGGGAAGAGAAGCAGCTGTAGTATAATACGTTTTTTTACTCTCAGAGCAGCATAGAATTATGTAAAAATATATAAACTCCTTTTTCAGCGAACCTCAAGGCATACTATTCATCGAAACATCCAACTTGGACGGCGAAACGAACCTGAAAATAAGACAAGCTCAGAGCAATACAGCCATCCTTGTCACTCCTGAAGATTTGACCAATTTTCACGCTACGTTACAGTGTGAGCCTCCGAATAGACATCTATATGAATATAACGGCGTCTTGAAGGAAACTAATTCTAAGTAAGTAAGATAACATTTAATTTTGTAAACTAGCGCTCCTATCGGACTATGTGAATATAGAGTGCACCTGTGATTGCGCATACATTTTTTTTACAATTAGCTAGGCAAACATTTGACCGCCATCGTGCCTGATGTTAAGCAAGATGCGGCCTAGGGTGGTACATCTTTGCCTAGAAAGTGCCTATTCACTCTAGCTTTAAAGAGACCAATGTTGTAGTGCTCGGGAAATACATCGGCAGGAAGTGCATTCCACTCCTTAGCCGTTCGCATTACAAACGAGTTAGCATAACTTTACACTTGTGCACTATAACATCTGAGATCGGTCACCGTGACAGGAATGCGGTCGGAAGGATATTTTATATTTTTAAAGTTTTCCTTTGTTAAATAGGCAATCTTCTGATACAATCTTTGAAGATAAGAAAGGTGTCGTGGGCCTTCCCAAGTCTTATGACAAGTACCTGTTGATTTGTTACGTCTAAGTACATTTTAGCATAAGAACATAGGTAAAATTGTATTGTATGTTTTATCCTAGCATAGTAGTAAGGTAGTACATATAATAGATTTGGATATTGTACATATTTATCGAAAGTAAATTGTAGTACTAGTTACTTTTTTAATTAGTACAATATTGGGACGTTATTAACGTAGCAGTATCGTATAAAATAAGGCTATAATTAGTAATGTATGCGCCGCGTTGTTTTCAATAAAGGTAGGGACAAACTGAGCCCACGTACTCACTGTATACTACGCGTTAGCCGCGTGGTGCCGGCAGAGTAGAATTCGTACCACCCCATGTCTGCCCATGGGTATCGTACGAGGCGATTAAGGGTTCCCGGGAGGTGGGCAGCAGCGCCTCCCGTGTTTGACAACATAGTCCAAAATACAAACTGCGGTCACCAACCCGTCTGCCCAGCGTGGTGACTATGGGCAAATACCCCTCATGGCAGTCTTGTGGCGTGCCCTGGGAAGGCCTACGTCCAGCAGTTGACTGCAATAGGCTGATGATGATGATGATGACTACGCATTATGACATATAATTATATATGACGAAATTTATATGAAAATATATGACTTAGAAACACACTTGTCGTATGCAACGTTGTGTATGATAAGTGTGTTTTCAAGCATATAAATTACGTAGTCTAGATGTCATAATGCGTAGTATACGTTGCGTTCGTGGGCTCAGTTTGTCCCTACCTTAAGTCTTACAATTTGCAGTAGCTACACTAACAAATGTTTTGTATAGTTAAACATAGGTAAAACGTTATGGTATAATGGTCCATGCAGTGCACTCAGTGGGAGTTTTCAATTCGAACTCGTATCGTACGGTTGCGACTTTGTTGTCAGATTTATGACATCACGTAACAATACAACTAAATGCAGGTGTGCAAGTTCTACTTAAAATTTCTCCTTAACGCGCAGGTAACACAGATTGTTCCCAGCATTGCAATCAATGCGAATAAAATGCGTACGGAATGACAATCGCAAAGATGTTGATAATTTGAAAAATTTTCGCGATCGCATTACCGCTTTCTTGTAAGATACGTTATTAGCTTACGGTATATAATATTGTAATAAACTCTACTGAAATAGTGTAACAACAGTAAATAGTAGAATCATGCGGTTTGTCAAAACTAGTGGTGCTTTTGAGTTTTGACATAACGGAGAACTACTATTTCGTCTTTAGGCGATCATAACCATTATAAGTTCCACATTGGTGGCCATAAAGCCCGGAAATATAATTATTAATAATTATGCTTGACAGACCGTGACGAATATAGAAAGTACCAATAAAAAATAGATAAGTTGTGTTATGCTTTTATGTCGTACTAGTGGACGCCCGCGACTCCGTCCGCGTGGATTACAGAAAAACAAAATGTCGAAATTATACGGGATAACAACATTTTCCCGGTATAAAAAGTAGCATATATGTTAAGTGGGACCTGTCACAATATATTCGTGAAAACTGCATCGAAATCGGTTCAGCCGTTTCTGAGATTAGCGTGCACAAACGCACAGACAAACAAACAGACAAAAATTCCTAAAATCATTATTTTGGGTACTATTGCGTTGATAAAGGTCTCCTATAATATTTTTTCTCATATATCTTCCATGTATAGACTGCGACCCGTTACATTTTTATTATATGTATAGATAAATGATTTCATTACCCTCCCTAGGAGCACGCCGCTCGGCATAGAGCAGATGTTGCTGCGTGGTGCGATGCTACGTAACACGGCGTGGGCGGTCTGTGTCGTGGTGTACACGGGACATGAGACCAAGCTCATGAAGAACTCTACTAAAGGTACGTGTTGCTTTCGAGGTTTTAGCAACCTTCTAAACTATACTAATATTATAAGGAACTAAGGTCTCAGGAAGTACTGGTCCGATCTGAAAAATTCGAGGCAGGCTTTGGGCTAATATGACCCGCCCCGGCTTTGCATGGGCGTAATGCCCTTTCACCCTTAATGCCTGTTACAGAGTGACTGTGACTAATAGATAATGCAGAGCCGAAACAGACGGGTGAAGGAAGCTGGGCATGTGTGATATATTTCTAAGGAAGAAGGGACTCTGCGACTTTGCCATGTACTGCTAGAAATGTCACTTTAGCGTGGACGGGGGCCTAGTAAAAAGAGTGTCGCTTCTCCTTTAGTGCTTGTCGTAGGAGTTGACTAAGAGACTCTAATCTAACTAATCTGTACTGAGTGACTGATAGACAATGCACAACCGACACTGTTTTACTTTTCCTTGGCAGCGCCGCTGAAGCGTTCGTCCATCGACCGCGAGACCAACACACACATCCTGATGCTGTTCCTGTTGCTGGTGACCCTCGCGCTCGTCAGTGCCGTCCTCAACGAGCTGTGGCTGCGACGTCGGAGTCACTCCGACTGGTACCTCGGTCTGGACAGTGAGTACACGCCGTCCTCAACGAGCTGTGGCTGCGACGTCGGAGTCACTCCGACTGGTACCTCGGTCTGGACAGTGAGTACACGCCGTCCTCAACGAGCTGTGGCTGCGACGTCGGAGTCACTCTGACTGGTACCTCGGCCTGGACAGTGAGTACACGCCGTCCTCAACGAGCTGTGGCTGCGACGTCGGAGTCACTCCGACTGGTACCTCGGTCTGGACAGTGAGTACACGCCGTCCTCAACGAGCTGTGGCTGCGACGTCGGAGTCACTCCGACTGGTACCTCGGTCTGGACAGTGAGTACACGCCGTCCTCAACGAGCTGTGGCTGCGACGTCGGAGTCACTCCGACTGGTACCTCGGTCTGGACAGTGAGTACACGCCGTCCTCAACGAGCTGTGGCTGCGACGTCGGAGTCACTCTGACTGGTACCTCGGCCTGGACAGTGAGTACACGCCGTCCTCAACGAGCTGTGGCTGCGACGTCGGAGTCACTCCGACTGGTACCTCGGTCTGGACAGTGAGTACACGCCGTCCTCAACGAGCTGTGGCTGCGACGTCGGAGTCACTCCGACTGGTACCTCGGTCTGGACAGTGAGTACACGCCGTCCTCAACGAGCTGTGGCTGCGACGTCGGAGTCACTCCGACTGGTATCTCGGTCTGGACAGTGAGTACACGCCGTCCTCAACGAGCTGTGGCTGCGGCGTCGGAGTCATTCCGACTGGTACCTCGGTCTGGACAGTGAGTACACGCCGTCCTCAACGAGCTGTGGCTGCGGCGTCGGAGTCACTCCGACTGGTACCTCGGTCTGGACAGTGAGTACATGCCGTCCTCAACGAGCTGTGGCTGCGGCGTCGGAGTCACTCCGACTGGTACCTCGGTCTGGACAGTGAGTACACGCCGTCCTCAACGAGCTGTGGCTGCGGCGTCGGAGTCACTCCGACTGGTACCTCGGTCTGGACAGTGAGTACACGCCGTCCTCAACGAGCTGTGGCTGCGACGTCGGAGTCACTCCGACTGGTACCTCGGTCTGGACAGTGAGTACACGCCGTCCTCAACGAGCTGTGGCTGCGGCGTCGGAGTCACTCCGACTGGTACCTCGGTCTGGACAGTGAGTACACGCCGTCCTCAACGAGCTGTGGCTGCGGCGCCGGAGTCACTCCGACTGGTACCTCGGTCTGGACAGTGAGTACACGCCGTCCTCAACGAGCTGTGGCTGCGACGTCGGAGTCACTCCGACTGGTACCTCGGTCTGGACAGTGAGTACACGCCGTCCTCAACGAGCTGTGGCTGCGGCGTCGGAGTCACTCCGACTGGTACCTCGGTCTGGACAGTGAGTACACGCCGTCCTCAACGAGCTGTGGCTGCGGCGTCGGAGTCACTCCGACTGGTACCTCGGTCTGGACAGTGAGTACACGCCGTCCTCAACGAGCTGTGGCTGCGGCGCCGGAGTCACTCCGACTGGTACCTCGGTCTGGACAGTGAGTACACGCCGTCCTCAACGAGCTGTGGCTGCGACGTCGGAGTCACTCCGACTGGTACCTCGGTCTGGACAGTGAGTACACGCCGTCCTCAACGAGCTGTGGCTGCGGCGTCGGAGTCACTCCGACTGGTACCTCGGTCTGGACAGTGAGTACACGCCGTCCTCAACGAGCTGTGGCTGCGGCGTCGGAGTCACTCCGACTGGTACCTCGGTCTGGACAGTGAGTACACGCCGTCCTCAACGAGCTGTGGCTGCGGCGTCGGAGTCACTCCGACTGGTACCTCGGTCTGGACAGTGAGTACACGCCGTCCTCAACGAGCTGTGGCTGCGGCGCCGGAGTCACTCCGACTGGTACCTCGGTCTGGACAGTGAGTACACGCCGTCCTTAACGAGCTGTGGCTGCGGCGTCGGAGTCACTCCGACTGGTACCTCGGTCTGGACAGTGAGTACACGCCGTCCTCAACGAGCTGTGGCTGCGGCGTCGGAGTCACTCCGACTGGTACCTCGGTCTGGACAGTGAGTACACGCCGTCCTCAACGAGCTGTGGCTGCGGCGTCGGAGTCACTCCGACTGGTACCTCGGTCTGGACAGTGAGTACACGCCGTCCTTAACGAGCTGTGGCTGCGGCGCCGGAGTCACTCCGACTGAGTCTGGACTGAGTACCGCCGTCCTCACTGGTGCGGCGCCGGACCTCGACTGTCTGGTCTGGACAGTGAGTACACGCCGTCCTTAGTCGAAGTAATAAATGTGGCTGCGGCGCCGGAGTCTCCGACTGGTACCTCGGTCTGGACAGTGAGTACACGCCGTCCTTAACGAGCTTGGCTGTCACTCCGAACCTCGTCTGGACAGTGAGTGGCTTTACTACCACATGTGGCACGCCACGCCGTGTCACACCGAGCCATAAAAGTCACTTTTAAAATTTTAACAAGGTTATGTTAACCTTTTAATTAATGACTAGTGGACGCCCGCGACTTTGTCCGCGTGGACTGCAGAAAAAATAAAATGTCGATATTATCCGGGATAAAACCATTTTCCCGGGATAAAAAGTAGCCTATATGTTAAGTGGAACCTGTCATAACATATTTCTGAAAACTGCATCGAAATCGGTTTAGCCGTTTTTGAGATTAGCGTGCACAAACATCAATCCGTTACAATTTTATAATATGTATAGATAGATGAGATGTTTCGTAAATATTAACTGTTTTAATTTTCTTTTGTTTCAGATGTGCAGAATTCAAACTTCGGTTTCAACTTTTTGACATTTTTAATATTATTCAACAACCTTATACCTATATCGTTACAAGTGACTGCTGAAATAGTTAGGTTTTTCCAAGTAAGTATTTCTAATCTTTCTTTATCCTTATTTTTGTCTGAATCGTCTAGATGGCTCTACTACCGACATAAAGGCAATTATAATCCTTACGCAAAAGTAACTCTCTTTCTCGCTTTCACGCCAAAACTACTGATTCGATTAAAATGAAATTTGGTATACAGCCAGTTGGTATAAAGCCTGAGAAAGATATAGGCAACTTTTTATCCTGCATAATTTCGACATTTTGTTTCTCCTTTTCACATGGCCTCCATGTTTGTAGCAGTGATACACCGGACCTCATTCTCCCGCAGGCAAAGTTCATAGCGATGGACAGCGAGATGTACCACGCGGAGAGCGACACGTGTGCGCAGGCGCGGACCTCCAACCTCAACGAGGAACTGGGCATGGTGCGATACGTGTTCAGCGACAAGACGGGAACGCTCACCGCCAACGTCATGCGCTTCCACCGCTGCAGCGTGGCCGGGGTGAGTCCGGCACGACACGGCACGACACGGTGTGGTGAGCTACGTGTTCAGCGACAAGACGGTCACTGTGGCGTGCTCTGGGGGCACCCTACGACCAGCAGTGGTCTGCAAACAGGCTGATGTGTGCGTTTGCTTGGTACTCATGACTCCAAGACCTTAAGGATCTTACTGTATGACTTGGTTAATGCGTTGTGAAGTATGTGAATACTTATTATTAATGAATGTCCACAGATGGTGTACAACCACCTCGGGCCGGACGAGCGTCTGGAAGACAGCGCCCTCTACCGCGACCTGCAGTCCGGTGTGCAGGCGCAAGACATCCGGGAGTTCCTCACCATGCTGGCGCTGTGCCACACCGTCATCCCGGAGCTCAAGGACGGCCGGCCGCACTTCCACGCCGCCTCGCCAGGTATGACGTCATCACTGCATCCTCACCATGCTGGCGCTGTGCCACACCGTCATCCCGGAGCTCAAGGACGGCCGGCCGCACTTCCACGCCGCCTCGCCAGGTATGACGTCATCACTGCATCCTCACCATGCTGGCGCTGTGCCACACCGTCATCCCGGAGCTCAAGGACGGCCGGCCGCACTTCCACGCCGCCTCGCCAGGTATGACGTCATCACTGCATCCTCACCATGCTGGCGCTGTGCCACACCGTCATCCCGGAGCTCAAGGACGGCCGGCCGCACTTCCACGCCGCCTCGCCAGGTATGACGTCATCACTGCATCCTCACCATGCTGGCGCTGTGCCACACCGTCATCCCGGAGCTCAAGGACGGCCGGCCGCACTTCCACGCCGCCTCGCCAGGTATGACGTCATCACTGCATCCTCACCATGCTGGCGCTGTGCCACACCGTCATCCCGGAGCTCAAGGACGGCCGGCCGCACTTCCACGCCGCCTCGCCAGGTATGACGTCATCACTGCATCCTCACCATGCTGGCGCTGTGCCACGCCGTCATACCGGACCCATGCATGGGTATGCCTATATATATAGTTTGCGTACACACTTGTGCACTATAATATTTAATCTATGTAGAGATTGGTCGCCTTGGCCGAAATACGGTCGGAGATCATCATTATGACGGTATTTTAGAGAACCAAAGTTTTACGCTACGACACCGTTACTTTACCGTCTGTGCTCAGACGATCGTGCGCTGGTAGTTCGGTAGGCTGATTACGTAACTTGCAAAAACAAAGCAATGCGATTGCGAAGATGGTGAGTCTGTTAATTGAGTCTGTTGTCATGATTATCTCGGAAAGTTTTCACGCTAGCAAAGTTATTCTTTCGCGATTGTTTCTATTATTGTGTGATCTTTCGAGGTATATACAGATAAAAATATTGTCATCCAGCCTATTTTCGCGATGGCATTGCAGTTGCAAGTTACGTAATCAGCGTTCGGATTCGTGTTCGCATGTTAGCTTGCTCTGTGCGCAGACGAGCGCGCGCTGGTGCTGGGCGCGGCGCAGTTCGGATTCGTGTTCTCGACGCGCACACCGCGGCACGTGGAGCTGACGGCGGGCGGCGTCACGCTCCGCTACGAGGTGCTCAACGTCATAGACTTTACGTCGGCGCGCAAACGCATGTCCGTCATCGTGCGCACGCCGCAAGGTTAGTACAGTTTGTTTATTTACTCAAATCTATTGCACTATTTTATTTTATTTAATCTTAATGAGAATTAAAGTATGCGTCTTTGGAATAAAAATGATATTTTTGAGAAAAAAAAATGTGTATGTAGATTTTTGTGGAAACTCGACTCATAATAATTATTAAATGAAATATTTCAATCAAATGAAAATTATTAATTTATGAACAGAATAAATAACAATGAGGGAATAAACAAGTGCACCTGTGTTTAGCCACACATTTGTGTCGTTGGCTAATCTCTATTTATTCGCACTAAAAGGCGAGATAAAGCTGTACTGCAAGGGCGCGGACTCGGTGATCTACTCGCGGCTGGCGGACGGTCCGGCTCGCGCGCGCTACGCGGCGGAAACGCTGCGGGACCTCGAGCTGTTCGCGGCCGCCGGACTGCGCACGCTCGTGTTCAGTGTCGCGACTATACCGCCCGCGGTTTACGAGGTGGGTGCGGTTTGGACGTATGTCTTATTTTTGCCGATGCTTTCGTTTGATGTTTATAAGAAAGGGGGAAGAAATAGTGGAAAACGGTGGATAAAATTAACAAGTTACATCTTAACGTAGCGGCGAATTAAGTTGGAAAATATTTACGTCTGGACTTGTTTTTTTTTTTTAATTTTGTTTTTTTTTCCATTTGGTTAGTTTTTACTATAAATTGTAATCTTATGTTTATTATTTACGGGATTATCTTTTTTGCATTTGGTACGTTTTTTATTATGTTGTTTCCTATTGATTTCGTCCTTTTTCTTGCTTTTTTGATAAAATTATTGTCGATTCTGACCAGCACACCTAAGTATAATTTAAAAATTAGTTTTACCTCTCCGTTTCTGTCTCAGATATTTACTTACATTAACAATAAAAGCCGACAAGTGCGAGTTGAACTCGCGTGAAGAGGGTTCCGTACGATGTTACCTATCATGTTTTTTTTAATCTGACAAAAAGTTGGTACGCACAATATTGAGTGATTTACCATGTTATTTTAATATCATGGACTTCTTATAGGTTTTCCTATAATCTATAAGGAGAAAACTAATTTCTGTATTTTTTTCAAAATTTTAGGTTCAGTAGTTTCGGAGATAAGGGGGGGGGAATGGTCAATTTTCGTCTATTTTCTTGAATGAATTGAATGGAAACTATTTATTTTAAAATTACAAAAAAATACATTTAAGATCTTCTCAACAAGACCTTTCATTTGATATGCCACACGATGCAGTTTTCAGATTTTTTTTTTTTAATTTTCCCCTTCCCCCCCAAAAATGACCCCCCATATACAGATTTCATCTGCTCACGTCACACCTCTGTGTTTGGGTCACAGGAATTGATATGTGTACCAAATTTCAACTTAATCGGTCTAATAGATTCGGAAATAATTGACTGTAAGCGACGGACGGACAGACACACGAGTGATCCTATAAGGGTTCCGTTTTTGTATTCAGACGTACGGAACCCTAAAAAGGGTCTACATCCCTAGTAATTTTAGTATTAAAATAAGAATGTCAGACAAAATCAACCACATTGTTTCACTAGAGACTTAATTTGATATTATTATTGTAATTTAGTTACTTTAATACAATGAATTCACGATTTAAATAACTTTTTTTTTTCCAGGAATGGGCAAACACATACCACAAGGCGTGCATAGCGATACAAGACAGAGAACAGAAGATCGAAGAGGCGGCCAACCTTATCGAGAACAACCTGCGACTACTGGGCGCTACGGCTATTGAAGATAAATTACAGGTTAGTATTAGGTGTTATAAAGCAGTTTATATATCATCATCATCATCAGCCTATTGCAGTCCACTGCTGGACGTAGGCCTCCCCCAGGGCACGCCACATGACTGCCACGAGGGGTGTTTGCCCATAGTCACCATGCTGGGCAGACGGGTTGGTGACCGCAGTTTGTATTTTGGACTATGTTGTCAACACGGGAGGCGCTGCTGCCCACCTCCCGGAAATCCTTAATCGCCTCGTACGATACCCACGGACAGAAATGGGGTGGTACGAATTCTACTCTGCCGGCACCACGCGGCTAAGTTTATATATAGCATAAACTAATAATTTCTAAATGAGCATGGATTTGTTTAACTGTTTAAACTGTTTAAGTCGGTAAATATACATTTGCTTTATGAAATTAAATTCTTTTGTTAGTTTAACGATACACTTACTAAAGAACGAACCGCATTATTTAAGAAATCAATGCTAGCTTAGGGCCTGAGTTGCTTAGTTCCTTAGTTGACTCTTACAATAGCATAATATTTGATATTTGTTTATTAAGGTCACGAGGTTTGTGCTTGTACCACAAGTGGGAGATATTGAATAAATCCTCTTGCCCCACAGGACGGTGTGCCGGAAACGATAGCGATGTTACTCAAAGCGAACATAAAGGTGTGGGTGCTGACGGGAGACAAACAGGAGACCGCCATTAACATAGCGCACTCGTGTCAACTCATACACGCCAACGACCCGCTTGTACTGCTCAACGAGGACAGCTTGGACGTGAGTGCTGCTAAAGTCCGCAGGGCAACAGCCTAATTTGCATGAGCAAAGCCGAAGCAACGCGATAGCGATAATTTAGTGCGTGGAAAACGAGCACAAGGTCTCCCCCCGCGCCCCGCGCCCCGCGCCTCGCCCCGCGCACACACACATTATCAATGTTCGCTATCGCATTGCTTCAGCTCTGCTACTGCAAGTTACATATTCAGGGGGCCGAGGCATTTTTCTACAATGAATAAATAACAATAAACTGAGTGCCTGATACAACTTTCACAAAAGCAAATGAAATGACACAATAACTTCAATGCCAACTAGCGTTCGTAACTTTGTTGTAACGTTTCAACATGTAATTGCAGCATTGTTACAAATTATTTTAAATAAATACCAAGTATACAGGATGTTTTTTTGTGGCCACCTTTAACGAAGGGTACGTATTCTATACATGAAATAAAGTAAGTTTATGCCAAAAAAAATGCTGGGATTTTTTTTTTTTTTTTTTTAATTTTTTAAATTCCTTGATCGTGCGAAATTTATAGTGTCTAGTGTTTATGTTAGTTTTTTTATAGACAGATATTAATTATTTTTCGTGAAAAAATCCTGCTACGCGCGTCTATGTGCATTTATGCAGAAAAACGCAGTCTATTTACTCAACTTTGGACCCTAATATTTTGGAAACCAGACACTTCCCAGGTATGCTTCCATGGAGAAAAATGATCGTGATAATGAGGAGATTCCGTAGTTTTCGGGAACGTTGACGACCAAAAATCATCCTGTATGTGAGTATGGATGGATGGATGTTTGTTACTCTTTCATGTAAAAACGGCTGGAGTGATTTTAGAAAAATATGGTATAGAGTTAGCTCACACCCTGGATTAACACATAGGCTACTTTTATCCCGGGAAAATATTTTAATCCCGGATAATTTCGACATTTTGTTTTTTTCTGCAGTCCACGCGGATGAAGTCGCGGGTCCACTAGTTATTAATATAAATATAAATAACAAAATTACCGTGATTTAAGTAGACGAAGGTTGTTTTGTTATTTTCATGAAGTAGCGCGCGATTTTTTTCGTTTTCATTAGAAATATCTGGTTTTAAGTACAATTTTAATATATTACAGGGTACAAGAGAATGTATTTCACGTCATCTACTCGACTTTGGCGACAGCTTACTCAAAGGTAAGAAGGTATTTACATTAATTTACCTTTATCTTGAGAAATTAATTTTTTCTTCAACTTACCGGCAAGCGTAGAAAGGCCATCCGCGAGATGGACTAACGACCTAAAGTCCGCCCCCTAATTTACAATAGCAAAACCGAAGCAGCGCGACAGCTATAAATGAGAACACACACACACACACACACACATTCTCAATTTTCTCTATCGCGCTGCTTAGCTCTGCTATTGCAGATTGGGTAATCAGGGGGCCATTTCTTAGGGCTCCTATTCCTGATTTCGTAACTAAAATTTTTTGTATGCAGATAATGTAGTTACACACAGTAACTAGCGCCATCATATGTCGATAATAAATGTAGGAAGACATCTGTCAAAATCAAGTGACAGTATAGATCGAGTGCCGACCCCGTGTATGACGTCATTTCCGTTGGGAGCTAGTGATGGCCGATACCGATTTGGAGTTGTGACAGTTCATCGTTGATCATTTTGCATCATTATAACTGTCAAAAAAGATAGCCAATAGCCCTGCAGGTCGTAGTGGAGATTATCTGGAGAGGTCTATATTCAGTTGCAGTCTTTTTATCGCTGAAATGATGATTCTTCACAGATAATGACGTGGCTCTGGTCATCGACGGTCAAACCCTGAAGTACGCGATGGGCTGCGACCTGAAGAAGGACTTCCTGGACCTATGCGTGTCGTGCAAGGTCGTCATCTGCTGCCGAGTATCGCCGATTCAGAAGGCAGAGGTATGACCCATCTGGTGGCAGGCCGGGGTAGGGGTAGCTTAGCCTGGAATTTTTTGAGATTTTTCACAAGTATTTCAAATTTTTTTCGTCAGCTGTCCACGATTCATATCGTATACGTTTAGTTACTTTGGTTTCCTAGGATAGCTAGAATAGCGGCCTTGAGGGAACTTTTGACGTGTCGGCTCCGTAAGGAGGGCGCGTTTTTGATATCGTGTGGCCTCGGTAAGGCCGGCCTTAGTTACTAACTATTATTTATTTATTTTTCTTTTTCTTACCTTTTTGTTAACTAATTGTAATTACACAGAATATTGCAGTAAATGTTGCGGTTTTGTTATAACATTCTAAGGTAAAGTAAACATGCCACCAACTGCCTAAAATCCATCTTCTCATAAGACGTTTTTTACATAAACAGAAAGGAATGTGTTAACATCGATCAAGTTAGATTATAGCCTGTATATTATGTGCTATTCTGACGTAAATGCTATTTACAAATCAAGTATCATCCAAATCGGTTCTTTTAGTATTTAAGAGAAAGAGTAAAAACCATCTAAACAGCGTCACATTATCGCAAACATTCACTATTCTATACGCCAACCCTCCTGGCACACGCAGTCATAGAATGTTATATGACAGCGCGAGCCAAGAGCGTTGGCGTATAGTATGGCAGGAAACAGGACTGACGTACCTTAGTGCATTTGCAGTCTAGTGTCCATTCCACACAGGTCGTAGAAATGGTGTCGGCGGCGACGGGCGCCGTGACGCTGGCCATCGGCGACGGCGCCAACGACGTGGCGATGATACAGCGTGCGTCCGTCGGTGTCGGCATCTCGGGCGTCGAGGGGCTGCAGGCGGTGTGCGCCAGCGACTACAGCATCGCGCAGGTCAGTCGTGACGGTGGTTCGGGGGGTTGCCGGTAGATGGCGCCGGTTTGAAATGGTTTACAATGCTGCCACTACGAGTAGATGACGCTGTTCTGCTTTATTTTGTTATGTGGTTGTCTGTAAATATGATTATATCATTTGAGTATTTACCGCAAAATGACACTGCTCCGGACGGAATTTTGTCGCTAGATGGCTCTCTGCGTTTTGTAACATTGAAAGAGTCGGTTATGATTGTTTGCCGCTAGATGGTGCTATTAGGTCTTACAACCTGCTAATATCTATTGTCAACCTTCTAGCCCACTTACCTAATAGTACTTAGCTCTAAAAATGTAGAAACTAAAACAATCACCGTGTTATTGCAAAATAATTTAAACGTAAGTGTTTAAGCTAAACTTTGTCTAAATTTGACAGATATTCCGTATATTTTTCTTTTCTTTAAAATATTATTTTTAAGCGGTGTCTAATCTTCTAGTTTAGACTGATTATTACCTGCAATACACATCAGTAACTATCTGAATCCACCATTTCCTTACCCGCGGCCGCCGGTTCTAGTTCCGCTTCCTGGGCCGGCTGCTGCTGGTGCACGGCGCGTGGAACTACTCGCGCATCAGCAAGCTCATCCTCTACTCCTTCTACAAGAACATCTGTCTGTACGTCATCGAGCTGTGGTTCGCCATCTACTCCGCTTGGTAAGGAAAAATAATCTATTCTGTACTCAAGTGATCTGTTTTTGTTTTTATGTAAATGGTTTTTCTGAAACCGGCTTAACACTTTAAAGGAAATTTTTATCAAGATATTCATTTACTAAATAATCCATTTTAACATAGCAAATTGTACTTATGTTTTTATAACAACGCCATCTGTTGGCGTAGTTAGTAAATGTTATCATCCTAGCAACGATAAGAACATAATAAAATGACAGTGAATAACTTCATAACTTAGTCAAGCGACGATGTTTAAAGAACTTATGTTCGTGATACGTTGGCATAGTAAGTCATATATATATTACATTCGCCATAGTGTCATATTTCATGAGAAGATGATATTTTATTTTATTTTGATCGGTGTAGTTTGTAGTGACCCTGCGTGAAGAACACCGAAATTTGTTTCCGAGTCATGAGTGTTTCTATATTTATTTATACAGGGTGTAACAAAGGGGGTATGTTAAGCGAAAAGCTATGTAAATAGCCCACTACAAGGAACCTATCCACAAAATTTAAGACTCCAAATCACATGTTTATTTTTCCAGATAGTATGGAGAATTCCTACACAACTCAGGAATGTTCTTAAAAATAAACATGTGATTTCGAGTCTCAAATTTTAGAAATAGTTTCTTTATACTTACATATATATATTTACATAGCTTATCGCTTAACATACCCTTTCTGTTACACCCTGTATACCGTTGCGTAGTACCAGTATCCACTAAAACTTCTTTTTTGAATTAAATGAGTAAGGTTATTTATCTTGACTTACAAAAAGTGCAGCTATGTGTATTTCATAGCTTACCAATGTGACGTGATCGTTTCCAGGTCGGGTCAGATCCTATTCGAGCGCTGGACGATCGGTATCTACAACGTGTTATTCACCGCGTTGCCCCCCTTCGCGATTGGCATCTTCGACAAGTTGTGCTCGCCTGAAATCATGCTCAGGGTAAGTTTGTACATCACTACACATATGTACATAAATAGATTGTGTCATTTCATATTGTGGCTACCTTATTTTGGGCATACAACTTTATGTATGTATGTATAGAAGTTCTCCACCTGAAAGCATTAATCTATTTGCCTTTTAAAAAAAAGTTGATTTTAAAAATAAGTTAATTGACATTTTTTTAATGTAATGTTACTATGACATATTATAAGTAAAAGAATTGTGTACCTGTATTGTCGGTCCTATTTGTACTGTTGGCGTGCCTGTACCATCTACACCTTTCGTCTCGCCTGTGCTATTTACACCGTTTATTTCATCTGCTCAATCGATTCCGTTGACTCCCTTCCGTTGTCTATGCCACAGGTTTGTCTATATCATCGCGTCTAGTCTGCCTGTACTGTTTTTCTTATTTACAGTTGACTTGTCTGTACTGTACCCTCCCTCTCTGTACTAGCCTTGTCTTACTATTCGTCTTATTTGAACCGTAGTCGCCTCCTGTCTATACAGTCGTGTACACCGTCGTCGTGGCGCTGTCTCTTTCGTTGGTCATGTTTGTATCGTTATTGTCGCCCTCTCTGTACCGTCGGACCTGGTGAACTGTCGTGGTCGCCCTGTCTGTCTGTATCGTCATTCCCTCTGAACTTTCGACCTGTCTAAACCATCGTCATGTCTGTACCGTGTCGTACCCTCTCTGAACTGTGGTCCCTTACATACCTGCTGTACCGTGGTCGCCTGGTTGTATCGTTGTGCCTTATATGTACGGTCGACTCTCTGTATTTTTAAACCTGTCTATCGTTGTTCTGATTTGTCGACTTGTCTGTACCGTACCGTAATCATCTATATCGTTGATCCTATTTGTAACCTTTCTGTACCATCGATCTCTCTGCCCCTGTCTTGTCTGTACCGTCGTCCCATGACGATCGTTGATTTGTCTGCCCCTCGACTGGTCTGCATCGCCGATCTGTTTGACCCTCAACTAGCTCTGCCTGTGCGTGGCTGCGTGTCAGCGCCGTCTGTCTGTGTGTGGCTGTGTGTCAGCGCCGTCTTTCTGTGTGTGGCTGCGTGTCAGCACCGTCTGTCTGTGTGTGGCTGTGTGTCAGCGCCGTCTTTCTGTGTGTGGCTGCGTGTCACGGCCGTCTGTCTGTGTGTGGCTGCGTGTCAGCGCCGTCTTTCTGTGTGTGACTGCGTGTCAGCACCGTCTGTCTGTGTGTGGCTGCGTGTCAGCGCCGTCTTTCTGTGTGTGGCTGCGTGTCAGCACCGTCTGTCTGTGTGTGGCTGTGTGTCAGCGCCGTCTTTCTGTGTGTGGCTGCGTGTCACGGCCGTCTGTCTGTGTGTGGCTGTGTGTCAGCGCCGTCTTTCTGTGTGTGGCTGCGTGTCACGGCCGTCTGTCTGTGTGTGGCTGTGTGTCAGCGCCGTCTTTCTGTGTGTGACTGCGTGTCACGGCCGTCTGTCTGTGTGTGGCTGTGTGTCAGCGCCGTCTTTCTGTGTGTGGCTGCGTGTCACGGCCGTCTGTCTGTGTGTGGCTGCATGTCACGGCCGTCTTTCTGTGTGTGACTGCGTGTCAGCACCGTCTGTCTGTGCCGCAGCACCCGCAGCTGTACACGCCGTCGCAGGCGCGGCTGCTGTTCAACGTGCGCGTGTTCTGGGTGTGGGCGGTGAACGCGTTGCTGCACTCGGTGCTGTTGTTCTGGCTGCCGGCGCTGGCGACGCAGCACTCACTGTGGCCGAACGGAAGAGATGGTGGCTACCTCGTGCTGGGCAACTTTGTTTATACGGTGAGTGATTATACCTTGTTTTTATTTAGACGTAGAATTAACGAAATTTGGTATTTATCAGGCATTTTTTTGTGTTTTACTTTCATCAATGTTTTCTAAAGAGTTTGCCACTCAATTCAAAAGTAATAAACTGAACAAGTCTATATATTATAAATAAATAAATAAATAAAATAAATATTTATCGGAACTAATGATTTATATTAGAAAATTCTATTAGTACCTCAATTTACGATAAGCAATGGTTAATAAATGCTCCCCTTCCCAGTACGTGGTGGTGACTGTGTGCCTGAAGGCGGGGCTGGAGACACACTCGTGGACGTGGGTGACGCACGTCGCCATCTGGGGCTCCGTCGTCATGTGGTTTGCCTTCGTTATGCTCTACAGGTCAGCCCCCCCCCCCTGATAGCTATAAAGCCCCAAAATACCAACATATGCTTGACAAAGCGTAAAAGTAACGCATAGAAAATGACAATTGACAAATAACTTATGTATACTTTCATGTCATAAAAAAATCTTACATACATACTGTCACGTTTAGGGCTTTAATTGAGCTAAAATAAAAGCACCTTTAACGACAACCAGTTTAATAAAATAAAAATGAGCGGAGGTGGTCGAAAACCTGGCTGAGAAAACGTGCTTCCTTCTTTATTGGTACCTTCCCTTTGGCCGTAAGTCTGCGCTCGAGGAGTCGAAGTCGAATCTGCACGGGCCACAGGGTAGATTTGATGGAGACCCAAGGTCTAAGGTGGACGAAGTACCCTGGAACGCGCCAACGAACAGCGTTAGGTACAATCAAATTGTCTTCCGTGAGCACCCACGGCAACTTACGAGGGAAGTACCTTCTTATATGTAGTTGTGTTGCCGTGGATGTTCACAATCAGAATCGGAGATAACAAAATATATAATTAATTAATCTACTAGATATATAAAAATATGCGAGGGTAGGTATAATGCGTAAGCTAATTCTATCTACTGATTAAGATCGCTCCTACTAACTAAAATACAGTTTAAACTAAGTAAATCTTTTGCCACTTACCCAAACTGGGGTTAAACAAGTCCTCAATAAGGAATTGGTTGCAGAACAGGTATGTACTGGCAGGTATTGTATTGCACAATTAATATTATTCATATCACTTGATGAGCGATAGGGACGAACACAGTAATTCGGTTAGGTACTTGTACGTATTAGGGACCGACATAAACAGTGACGTGCGCTCACTTCAAGCTGCTAGAATGGTATGTCGTTGATCCCCGCCCGGCTCACAGTCGAATCGGGCGCGCGTCACACACAACGCTAGCTCGAGAACAAAAGGCTCGTGCGGAAGGAGCGCTAAAATGGCGCTTCTAACGAAACGAGTGCGAATTACTTAAATCTATCCATATAAGTTATGTATTGTAAATAATAATAATAACGTATGTAACGTACGACGTTACAATACATACGGGGTGATTTTTGGTCGTCAACGTTCCGAAAACTACGGAATCTCCTCATCGTCACGATTATTTTTCTCCATGGAAGCATACCTGGAAAGTGTCTGGTTTCCAAAATATTAGGGTCCAAAGTTGAGTGAATAGATTGCGTTTTTCTGCATTTTTTCACGAGAAATAATATCTGTCTATAAAAAAAGTTGCATAAACACTGGACACTATAAATTTCGCCCGATCAAGTAATAAAAACAAATTTACATCATTTCCCAGCATTTTTTTGGCATAAACCTACTTCTTTATTTGATGTATAGAGTACGTACCCTTCGTGCACCCTAAGGGTGGCAACGAAACAACATCCTATATAGTCAGGCCCATTATCCCCCAAGCAGAAGTGTGCTTCAGTTTTCACCAGGTAGCCTATTATCTTCACGTGGTAAGTGGTGAGCCTACTGCCTTTTGGGGCACAAAATCAACACTCTGAAGTAAACGAATCCAATAGGCAATTACACCGTGTCGTTCTTGTAAAATAATGTAATATAAATGAAATTGTATTAGGCGTTACAATTCGGAAGTTCAAACATTCACTATGGGTGCGCCCACCACCGGGCCCTACACCCTCCACTGACCCTCGGATCTGATAACTCATAATTGCGAAAACAGGCACTTGCACTAACTACAATCGTCTGGTTTCTCGTGGCGATTGTAGTTAGTGCAAGTGCCTGATTTCGCAATTATGAGTTATCAGATCCGAGGGTCAGTGGAGAGTGTAGGGCCCGGTGGTGGGCGCACCCATAGTGAATAATGTAATAAACGAATTTGAATTCTCCAGCAACGTGTTCCCGACGTTGCTGATTGGCGCGGTGATGCGTGGTATGGACCGCATGGTGTTGTCGTCACTGGTGTTCTGGTGCGGCTTGCTGCTGGTGCCGCTGGCCACACTGGCGCCGGACCTGCTGTTCACTGTGTGAGTACACGCGGAAACGTGGGTGTGTTTGCAGCGGATAAACTCGAAAACTAATCAGTCGATTTGGAAAGCTCTGTCGTTATTAGAGAGCTACGTTATCGAGGTGTAACATAGGATACTTTTTGTTCACGATATAAATTAGGGTTGTTCAGGAAATGAGGAAGATCATGAAACGGAGTAGATTATGTAACAAGCAACGATGAAGCGTCTGTTGCTGCGGCGATCTGTATTTGAACAACAACAAGATGGTCGACATTTACTAATTAATTTAATGAATGTGAATGAACATGGATAAATAGCCACATTATCAAAACTCATAGTTTTTCCATCGTAACGTGTCATAGCGTAACGGAACGTAACATGTCTTACCTAACCTAATAAGCTAGTCGAGTATACACAACCCGCGTGCAATGTTACAGCGAAAATTGATAATATCATAGATAGAGGAATAAGATGTAGACATAGAGCGCTAATGTCATACTAACAGTTTCGACGCACCATTAGACTTTTCGGTGCCTCACAATTCCAGTCCTTGACACTTAAATTGCATTGCTATACGTTACAATACATTAGTAATGTAGTACATTACTATACATTACACTAATAGAATCTAAGTGTCAAGGACTGGAATTGTGAGGCACCGAAAAGTCTAATGGTGCACTCTATGACATTTTTCCTCTATGATAATATGTAAGTGTGCGGGGCGTGGAAGGACACTTCGCATTCACCCCGCGTTCACACACTCAATTTTCGCTATCCTGTTGCTTCGGCTATGTTACTACAAGTTAGGTAATACGGCTGCCGACTGTAGTACAAAATGGACGATCCGATGGCGCGGCGGGCGGCCGACTGCTCGCAGCGACTTCTTCCTGTTCCGCGGACAACGCTTCACGCATCCGCGCGGCCTCGAGTCCTTCCCCACCGTCACGTCGCTGCACAACGTGCCGCGGTGACGTCACCACAGCACGCGTGACGGGTGACGGCACGGCGCATGACGAGTGACGGCACGCTGGGACAACGCTATGTGCTGTAGGGTTATACTGCGTTGTATAGTGATGTTTGAATTTTAGGTGTATCGTAGGGTTTATTATGACAGTTTTTGGTGGATTATAGTTTGATTGAATTGAAATAAACTGTTATACTGTAAACTCACTTACTTAAAGTTTTTTTTTTTTTTGTAATAACACGGACTATTTAGTTCCAATTTTGCAGATGTTGACAAACTGTAGCTTGGGATACGATACAGTAACGACTAAATGTCTAGGTAGATGTAACGTTACACACACATGTTCTTGGTTGTTCGTTGCAGTAACGTTGCAAATGTCTTTATAGAGATAGATTATGATTTGAAAATTAGACCCGATAGATTTTATGTATATTTGTTTAGTTTTCTTTCTTTTATGGTATTACCATAAAGTACTTGTTAATTTTTGTTTTAGTTACGTGAGTACGTAATTTTTTTCATTGATTAGAGTAATTAGATTTAGTTTTTATCTTTAATTTTTTAGTTCCAAGGGTACTTTTATTACTGTAATTTTTTATTTTGTACCCGGGCATACTTTACAAGTCAGTAGAGGGACAAGAGGGGGGAGAGTTCCCGCCCATTATACCCAAAGAGGTTAAACAGAAGTGTGCGAATTCACCTTTAAGTCACTTCCTTATTTAAAAAACATGAATGTACCATTTTTCAAAGTTAAAGTTATGTTCGTAAAATTATTTTCACTTATCTTTCTTTTTTAGCAAAACAGCCAATAAAATTCACTCTGAAAATGAAATGTATACTAATATAAAATACATATAATTTCCAGAATTCACAACTCTGCGTTCAAGACGATGACGGAAGCGGTGCGAGAGAGCGAGATAAAGAAACGCGATCCAGCCGTCCTGCTCGCACAGCCGAGGCACTCGTGAGTATTGCGCACTCTTACACACACACTAGGCTAGAGCGAGACGCGTTGTACGAAGTAAAGTTGGTTATGTAAATTTTTCATATCATTTAAATATTTTAACGAGTGCAAATGCTCTAAAATGGCACAAAAAATAACAATCTTTATTAGTTTATAATACATATACAGAATATATATGTATTATAAATAAATATCACGTCGGTGATATTTGTAAGACTCCAAGTCAATAACCAACTTTACTATTTATATATATATATATTATTATCAAGAAGTGTTTATGATGAATGTGGTTGTCTCAATTTTTCTCCCATGTCATTTTACATGACGTTTTCATTATTTTTATACAACCTTTTATATTATTTTTCATCAAGGACACTTTTTGAGTGGAACTTTTGCTAAGATAAAGTTAAATTCGGGATAAAATTATTTAAATTCTGGTAGTGTGGTATATTGCTCGTTTGGAATGACTGGTGTCCGCGTGTGCAAGTTTAACTAAACTCAGTATGGTATACGAACTGTATATATATATATATATATATATATATATATATATATATATATATATATATATCTTACAGCATCTGAAAATTCATATGAATATAACCATTATACACAATTAATAGCATTTATTGTGCACCTTATTCATATTACTTTAAATATTTTTTTATTTACTAAATGGTCAGGTTAAAAGGTTTATTCATTACATACATTAACTCGTGTAATATATCATGTATATTAATAACATTACATGGTTTCAGTTACATACTGGTATATTAGCAATGTAATTACATTAATTACTCCACACTGAGACATGAAATGAATAAATACTCTAAAAATCCTTGTCTCACCCAAACTTGGTTATAATTTATTTTATAAATAATTACTTAAAAACTATCCAGTATTATTAGATTTTTACTGCTTTAGTAAACGTGTCGAAAAATGCTTAGGACGTAAACTTGTCAAAGTTGTCATTACAATAGAAGTGCCACTCTGTTTCATAAAATTTTTGACGAGTTAAGACAATTTTCTGACGGTTTGATATTGACAGGTTTACCGAACGTTTAGGTGTATTTAATGATGATTTATTTTCGCATAATAAATCGTTAGAAAGTCTCCACATTGTTTGTTAAATTTTATTTTAATCCACGTTTCGTTGGTCGATCTTGGGTTCATTAGTTCTGCTGAAAAAAATAAGTAAATAATAGATTCATCCCCAAAACTGCCAGGGTACAAAAAAGTTATTCTGTCTATGTATATAAAAAGTGACAAAAGTATAATTATACTATCTTTTGTGTTTTTTTTTGTATAAAGGTGAAATACCCTTTCTGTAAAACCATTTCTGGGTGTATCCCTCTCTGCCTCGATAGTAACTAACACAATTAAAATAAAACTATGCTACCCATACCGCTCTAAACCAAAGATCAATCAACAAGACAGTTCGTTGTATTGTATGAGTGTTTAGTGCGCACGCAGTTTTAGTTCGATTTAGTTGTACGTTTAGTTCGCTTCGCATTGCCCTCCCCGCACCTCAACCCATAGACTCCCATAACCTCTACATTATTGTCCATGGACTAACTTGTGTACTTTGTAAATATGCGGCCAATATAGCGGCGACCGTGGGTAGTTTTATATTTTATACAAATTTTAAATTTGTCTGCATTATACGTTAGTACTTAGTTAATTCTGTAACGTTAATGTAAATGTTATGATAGCGAGTCTACGTGGTTCGTAAATGTCGATTAGGGTTGTCAACTCAAAAAAATGTATTATCACAATCGTCAGAAGTTGGCAGCCCTATAAGGTAGCACGGCTAGGTTTGACGTTGTGTGGTGGGTGCAGTAAGAAACGCGACTCGCCCGTGGTGGGCCTCAAGTGGAGCCGCCGGGTGGCGCCCGAGGCCCCCCGGACCCCCCGCGCCCCCCGCTCGCCCTCCGCCGCCCGCCTGCGACCCGCGCGGGTCATTTGACACCTCGCCGGCTGACCGCCCGTACTTAACGTACACTGACTGTACTGGAACTCAAGTGATTTTTAACTGTATATTGAGTATTACTAAGCCGAATCTCATATTTAGAAATGTCGACTGATTGGTTACGCCAGATACTTAATAGATAGACAAGCTAGGCTCTGTCCGTGCGACGGACGTGTTTGTTTGTATAGATTCGGATGCGAATCGACCGACTGATGTAGCTTCAATTTTCACTAGTCCGTATGACGTAGCCCCAATGTGTACTACCAGTATTCGAGATGTTCTGCTCATTGTTTTCTAATCGGACAATATTCTCCAGTCAAACTATATTTTTATAGATATTTATTGTTATACTAAATTACCTAGTTGTTTTACATTGTTAAAATTTATTTATCTGATGCATTTATTGATGAAATCATATTGTTCGCTGTACCAGTTAAGTTTGATGTAATGATTGATGTTGTTTCCAAGATGGACGCATTTGGCGTACGCTTTAAGAGGAATATCTACCGTGCAATGGTAACTATGTGTGTGTGTGCGTAGTGTGCACAGTGTGGCTTCCCGAGTGACGTCACTTCACGTTCTGTAGCGATCGCTCTTCCCACCCCCATACGGTACCGGCTCCGAGCCGTTCATTCCATTCGTTCTTCCTATCTTATCTATTCAGACCTCAGGTCTATTCACTCCTTCATTATCTAGGTAGTTATTTAACTGTTACAAGAATAAAAAGTGTCTAGAAGAGATACTCTTGCGCTAATGCGCTAAGAATCGTTTTTATGGCCTAATGTTTATTCGTTAGAATGAGAACTAAGTCAGACTGTTCATTGTCGTGTGAACGTTTGTCGCGTTATAAATGTACTTTACATAAATAAATAAATAAATTTTTAATATGTAAAGGCACATCAATTTTTCATCTTTAAAACATGACATGTGCATAAAAAATGTTCTTTATTTATAACTAGTGGTCGCCCACAGCTTCGCCCGCGTGGGAGTGCATTACTGCCGTGCGAAGTCGGGGCGGGTCCCTAGTTATATGTTATAAACCTTCCTCTGGAATCACTCTATCTATTAAAAAAAACCGCATCAAAATCCGTTCCCTAGTTTGAAAGATCTAAGCATACATAGTGACGGACAGACAGCGGGAAGCGACTTTGTTTTATAATAGGTATGTAGTCATATTTTATAAAAGTAATTTTTACTGTTAAATATATCTGTTATATCAGCATGCCTAGCATCATCTGCGAAATACGATATGATAAACCGATTTATCGACATTTAGCCTGAAAAATACGATAAATAGCCGCCATGTTTAATTTTCTATAGAGACGATACGATATCCAAGATGCGTGGTCATGCTAGGGGGGCAGTACTGTTATATCATGGCCTAATGAATGGGTTACTTATTATTTTATTGTACACAGTAAAGTTTCTCTTGTAGATACTTTTTATTTATTCCTATTCTATTATGCCCCAATTTTGACTCCACTCCCTTAGCTCGTATTCTAACGTAATTAATAATGACTTATTCCTAAATGCATTCCACTGTTGTAATGTAACCGTCAGTATTACTAGATGAGATAATTTGTGACAGCGTAGAGTAGAACAGCACTGGTAGCATGATGTGGGTGAGAGAGATAGATATATCTCACATGTAAGCGACAAATCCACAGAGCTATCTATAATTTTACTGGACAAAGTACATATGTGAACGGATTATTTTTCGGCTTAAGTATTATGTACTTACTTATAATAATTAATAGTCAATTTTGTAGCATTGTTTAGTAAATTAAAATATTTGCATGCTACATTTTTTGGCAAAAGATGTCTCTGATTTAATAATGTAATATATATATATATTTTTTTATTATTATTCACACACTACACAACACATTAACCTAGTCCCACAGTAAGATCCCTAAGGTCTTGTGTCGTGGGTACTAAGCAACGGTATATAAATACATAGATAAGTATAGAAACATCCATGACTCGGAAACAAACATTGATATTCATCATATCAATGTTTGCACCTACCGGGATTCGAACCCAGGACCTATGGCGTCGCAGGCAGGGTCACTACCTACTAGACCAGTCGGCCGTCAACTATAACTTTATTGTTTTTAAGCAAATAAATAATCATTTTCATTACTTTGTCTAGTTATTAAATAGCTCTCTGAATCTGACAGTTAAATGTGAGATATCTCACATTGTCACCAGTCTCATGCTACCCGTGCAGATGTCAAGTTCTCTCTGGCCGTGTACAAAGTAAGTGTTGGTGTTTGATATAGTCTGATTGTCGTTTCCTAGTGTAGATTTTTTACTGAGCGTTACTGTTATATCGAATAATTGTGTATTTACTCGTTCCATCGACTACATTATACTTTTTGGATGTTAAAACTATTTTGATATTGATATTGTGCTAGTTATGTAAGTGTGATATTAACCGAATACAAATATTATTGAATCTCCATCCTCCTCTTGATATTCTTCCTGGCTTGTATGTAGATGTTGACAGTAAGTACTATAAATATGTTTATATGTACATATTATGTTTAGATTAATTTTCCTCCGCTTTTTTTGCTCTTTGTAAAAGTTCTTACTTCTCTCTGTACATAGCACCTTCATAATCACTGCACTTAACTTTTTTTTAACTTGCATATTAAAAACTTATTCGTTTCGAATAATATTACTGTCATTGTTATTTTAAAGTATGGAACGCTCGTTTGTACAGTGCGTCACTAATAATGATAATCGCTGAAGATTTGTTAAAGTGAATAAGAACAGTTGGTTAATTAGAAAATTGTCATAAAACCTCTATTTGGCTCTATCAGGGAAAGAGCTACAGGGCTGTTACCATGAAATCTTAAAGCAGACTTTAACGTGGAAGCAAAATATATCGTCTTACACTGCATATATTTTTAGGCATAGTAAATTTTTTAAAAAAACAGCATTGTGAATATGTATGTAAGATTAAAACTGTTATTATTATAGTAAGCCTAGTTTTACCAAAATTGAACTTTGTGTAATAGATAAGAAGTGTAAAAATGGTTAATTAACTATTTTTCGTTTTTAAATCCGCGTCTCGCTTCCACAATTAAAACAATGCTGCTTTGAGAGTTCATAGTATATCCCTTAGATGCACAAGCCAAACTAATATTGTTTGTGATTGTAGCTTTATTTGTAACTACCACTTCATTACAAATTCTCTATAATTGAGTGCATCGATTTATTATCTCAAATTTTAATATATTTAAACGTTAACTTATAAAAATCACTCACTTAAATATAAATTATCTCTGTACTATTTTTATTATGAAATGTTTTCAATTAATTTCGAGAATTCGCCGTATAAGAAAATATTTTTTATATTAATTATTAATGCACATTCAGTCTATAAACATTCCGCTAGATATTTTTAATAGCATAATATATTATTACTATATAAGTTGATAACCGAGCCTTATTGCTACGATTTGTGATCATTTGTAAATAATAAAACTATTGAAAAAATATCTGTAGTTACATATTTTACTATGAAGATATATGGTCACATGTACTCATTAGAACCAATCAAAATTGTAATTGCACGGCTCTATACTTGTATGTATTTAGTTTATTAATTAATGAGATTTAATGAGATTTAATACATGTTGAGATTCGTTAGATATTTAAAATTGTCGTACCTTTGATACTACATTTTGTAGATTGTAGTGAGTACATGCAACTATAGGTTTAAAAAATTATATTGGCAGTATTGTTCAATTATAGTACGTATAAGAAATAACTAATGGGACGTCAATATGATCATCACATTATACACGTCAATGAATAATGTCGGTTTCAATATGATCATCACATTATTCACGTCAATGAATAATGTCGGTTTCAATATGATCATCACATTATTCACGTCAATGAATAATGTCGGTTTCAATATGATCATCACAATATGATCATCACAATATGATCATCACATTATTCATGTCAATGAATAATGTCGGTTTCAATATGATCATCACATTATTCACGTCAATGAATAATGTCGGTTTCAATATGATCATCACAATATGATCATCACATTATTCACGTCAATGAATAATGTCAGTTTCAAACTACTGTTATATTAGTGTATCAGATCTACATGTATCAGTTTAACAATACTAACTTCACTCTAACAAAATGAACTCATGTAGTGCCCAAAAATAATGCGCATTGATGGACGCAAGGTTGATTTGATACACTAAAATTATAGTAATGACCCGCCCCCTGATTACGTAACTTGCAATAGCAAAGCTGAAGCAGCGCGATCGAGATAATTGAGAGAGTGTGCGCGCGCGCAACGAGCGCTTTGCGTCCTCACGCGCCCCGCACCTCGCCCAAGCACGCACGCACTCAATTAGCGCGGCTTCAGCTTTGCTATTGCTTTTACGTAATCAGGGGGCCGATTTCTTATTCTGATAGCTTCACAAAGATTTGACCAAAAGAATTCAAGAAATTGAGATTGAATTACGGTATAACCAATGACGCTATTCATTCATTTTAAAATGCCTGTTGGTGGCGTCTCCTATTGTTTTTCCATTTGACATTTCAATATGGACTATGCATATGAAATAGCTTTGTGGCGAATCATGAACTTTTAATGTGACATGTCACCTTCGCAATGGAAATATTCCTTATACATATAAGAGTTCATGGAAATCATTCAAGATTTAATCGTGAAGCTAGTGGACATTTTTTCCGAAAAGTATTTGAGAAGATAATGCTTTTGGCTGTATGTCACTTTGATTTAAGCCCATTAATAGAAAACATTTGGATTTCATTGGCTAAAGTGTCGATTATAAAGGTTTTGTAATTAATGTATCTGTGGACGCCGCCAGATTGTAAAATGCACTTTTATATATTAACTTTGAATATGAACTATAATGTATTATTAAAAACAGTACAGAAGGGTATTTAAATTAATTAATAGACAGTGTATTTTACAATCGGACTGTGAAATATCCACAGAAAAAGCAACGAAACTGGTCTACTAACGGTGGTGGGTGTCTGACCTTAAGGAAAACTACTTAATTTTTAATATAACATAAATATCAACTTAATTTTGACAATAGTTCATACTATGGTCTCTTGAGGTAGGATTGTTTTTGTGAAAGCGAGACGGCGCTATAAGCAGTGTAGAGAGCTATCTCGCTTTAGCGATGAAAACACGCCATCTCTAAGAACATATGGTTATATAGATGTTTATTACGCTTTAGCGCCGGAAGTTATGAATATATTAGTACATAGAGATACGGAAAATCTCTATGTAATAGTTAGTACATAGAGATACAGCAAATCTCTATGTAATAGTTAGTACATAGAGATACAGCAAATCTCTATGTAATAGTACATAAAGATACAGCAAATCTCTATGTAATAGTTAGTACATAGAGATACAGCAAATCTCTATGTAATAGTTAGTACATAGAGATACAGCAAATCTCTATGTAATAGTTAGTACATAGAGATACAGCAAATCTCTATGTAATAGTTAGTACATAGAGATACAGCAAATCTCTATGTAATAGTTAGTACATAGAGATACAGCAAATCTCTATGTAATAGTACATAAAGATACAGCAAATCTCTATGTAATAGTTAGTACATAGAGATACAGCAAATCTCTATGTAATAGTTAGTACACAGAGTTACAGCAAATCTCTATGTAATAGTTAGTACATAGAGATACAGCAAATCTCTATGTAATAGTTAGTACATAGAGATACAGCAAATCTCTATGTAATAGTTAGTACATAGAGATACAGCAAATCTCTATGTAATAGTTAGTACATAGAGATTTTCTTAATTTTTCTTTTCTATACAATTAGCTAACTTATAAACCGTTGCGATTTGTAGCAAATGTATTTCTAATGAGAGATTTTCTGACAAGTTAAAATAACAGTCAAAAATAGATGGCGTGAGCGCATCACCTGCCCTAATCCCCCCCACCTCACCTCTCTCAACTTGAAGGATAGTAATAGTTCCGTGAATAGACTGTGCACTGATGACTAAAGCTGGCTACACACCCAGACTGTACAGCCGACAATAAATCATCCGGTCGGTTTTCTAAAGACGGTGTAGCATAGCATACGAGTAGGAGACATAGCAAGTAACAAGTTGGATTTTGCTACATGGGGTTAATAGCATCATATTATAATCATAATACGAGATGATACTTACTATTAACCCTCTTGTAGTAGAGTATAAATAAATACCTATAATTTAGCAGAGATGCAAGCAATGTTAAAGTATGTATCTGCTATATCTTTGTTTTTCCTAGCGGACCGATTTTTAAGCGGACGTGTACAACACACTATAGTCTGCTTCGTTTATCTATAGTGCTTAGGAACTATTGATGTCTTTGGTTGAGGGGTGAGGTGGGGGGGATTGGGGTAGGTAATGCGCTCTCGCTATCTATCCAGGTTATTTGAACTATTTTTTTTTACTTTTAATAGTTGTCAGAAAATCCCTCATTATATGAATCTACATACATACATATAATCACGCCTTTATCCCTTACGGGGTAGGCAGAGCACCAAGGGCCTATAGAACCACATGGTGCCACTTCTGACCAATTTTGAGGGTATAATTGAGATGTACCTACAAGTTCGGTTAGTAGTGACAGGTGGTCAGCCCATCACCTACAAAACACCAAGACCCTCTTGTCCTTCTACTGACTTGTACAGTATGCCTTGTATTGTATAAATCTTAATTTAATTGAGTAGTTTTTCTCAATTTGATAAATTTTCGACATCGCATGCAGTAACCGTGGGTTTGTACTAACGATGTATGTCAACAGTGCGGCGGACACGCGACACGCCCTGGTTCGTTTGGCGCAGTGTGAGTAACTCAGTCGCTCGACTCGCTTGCCGCTTGCATGCCGCTTTGTACCGCACGCTTCTAGTTACAGGTTTTTAGTTCTGTTTGTCTAACTCTAACGGGGATCGCACTATGTATGACGGATGTATAATATTTCGCGATTCGCGTCTGTACCGCGCTCCATGTAATGTGCAGCCTGACGGAGACGGCGCGGCTGCTGCACAACGTGCGCGCCGCCTTCCGCCGCCGCCCCGCCGCGTCGCGCGACCTGGAGCTGTCGCGTGAGTATACCCCGGCCAGCGACGACCGAGCGAACACAACAGCGGAAAGCGACAAAGTGTGTCAGCGTTACGTAAGAGTAGCAGACAACGATATATTTATATTTTGGCGAATCCATTCATTCATTCGGCTATTGTCAGCGCTCTTACGGTACGCATATTTTACGTTTACCTACTCGTGCGAGTAAATACGTCAGATACAGCGTGAGTTTGTAGTGGATATCACGCGCACGCACCGCCGCGCCCCTAGACAACACAAAACACATTTTTTTATGAATGCCTTCTAAGTTTCAGCTTAGCGATCGCATTCAAATTCAGTTCACTTTTACACGAGAATCATTACAGTTCTTTGTAAGCACTCGAGATTTTTCTTTGTGTTAATATTTAAATTGTGTTTATGGCTACTCTAGGTCATGTAACATGTTTTATGTGACGCAGATGGGTTCGCATTCTCACAAGAAGAAGGCGGCAGTGTGTCGCAAGCGGACGTCATCCGCGCGTACGACACGCGCGAGCCTCGTCCGGTTGCGTTCTGATCGTCCGGATGACGTCACCGGACGCGGCTGTGACGGCGCCGGACCGGACGAAGGCGCCGGACGAATCGGCCGGACCGACATCGTACAAATCCTGCTACCCTTTATACGAGGCATTGTCTAGCGTCCCCGGATACTATAATTGTGGATATAAATATTTGTTATTCTATGCAATGTACTGAACAGTATATCTGTCTATAACCACATTATTATATGGGTATTCGTATAGGTGTAGATATTAATATAAAAAATAATATAGCAGGAGCAGTTCACATTACCTAATTATATTTCTAAATCAATTTATCTAATAATCTATCTCAAAACGTGAAGTTTTTAGTATTAATGTTATGGGTTTATTTTAACTTGTAAATATCTGGTCACACTGTTCTCTGACCCCGATCCCTATTTATTTTGATATTTATTTGGGGAACAGAGTTACATTAAGTTACTTCTATATTCTCGTAATATATTAAATTAAGTCTGGATTCGATCTGGGGATTTTTTTTTATTATTTAAGTAATTAATAAATGTTTAGTACTTATTTGTAGATTTAGTTGGTTTATTAAATGTAAAAAAACCATTCTCGAATAGATTCACAATCACAATGCATTTAGCTAAATTTGTCTTAAATACAAGTCCCATAATATAATAAGTCTTCAAAAGTGCTTTAAAATCTAAAATTAATTAATCAATTAAATTTTACTAACTTTGCTATAAATGGTTGAATGTATTGGTTCAATATTTATGTTAATTATTGAAAAAAAGGAGCTCTTGTTTTTGAAATCTGATTTTTTTCTTAGCAGTCATTGAGTTCAAATCAAAAAGCTTTTGAATTATGGACAAACATGTACCTAGTAGTGAATATCTGTAAGTATAAATTGTGGGACGATATAATGAATCTTAATATTATAATAATTTGCAAGGTTGTTAATTGTTTTAGTACATTTGTAGGCTTCATACTTATTGTATTGTTAATCATTTTTTTTTAAAGTTTTTTTTTCAATTAATTCAACTACCTAAAACTATCAGATTTCAATCGTGTGAATATACTTACCTTTGTACTCTAAGTATTTCATGTAAAGTGCGCTTTATTATGTGGTACAGTGTTAAAATAAATATATTCGACATATTATAACTATAATAACAATGTAAATGTGGCCTATTTTAAGAGATATTTTGCCGTTCATAATATTTTATCGAAAGACATTAGTTGAGTTCGTTCACTGCATGACTGTGCACTGTGATGTGATGTTACATTAAACGTTGTTATTCAAATGTTTAAATCTAAAAACTATAATTATTTAAGTCAGTGAGCTGTCGAATCTAAATTTTACCCTTTCGGAGATATTTAAAAATATTTATTAAGCACATTTAGAAAGAATCTTAAAATTCAGATTAGAGCACCAAAGAATAATGACACCGCACTGTAAAAGCCAACTTTAGGATTCTACGAAATTTCTAGTCAATTGAATATTAACAAACTTATTTTTCAAATGGTTATAAATAGTTATATGAACAGCCACTAACCAAGGTCTACTGCTGTACGTACACACTTGACTATGGTTTGTTTGTAGGTTGCTAATTACTTTATTAGAAATTCAAATTAAATTTTTAAACATAAACGCATTATTTCTAATGCTACTTAATATGAAATTTGTATGAAAATGGTTAAGTTTTTCATAGTTCTGTATATTATGTACTAGCAAATTTGGCATCACACCTGTGATGTATGACATGCATAGTATGCATTGCATAAAAAATAACGTTGCCAAAAACGTAATGTAAAAGAGATGGTAAAATTCGTCATCCGAGTTAATTGACCCGATAGCTCAGTTGGTTAGAGCAAAAGCACGGTGTGCAAGAGGTCGTGAGTTCAAATCTCACTCGGGTGATTTTTTTTTCCTTTTCTTAACAATATTGATAATACATATTACTAAATCACCATGCTAATGAAACATTTTGATATAAGATCGTAAAGGAATTGTGATGTGTATTAGATCTTTGCCAACCCTTTTAAAGAAGAACATAATGCTAAGATTCATGTCAAGTGTGTACAAACATTAGTATCTATTAAACAGAAATCTTCTTATCTTAATATTCGTAGTAAAAGTTATACTAAATTTTGTGATAATATGTAACTGGTGAAGCAAAAATTTTCAGAATTTTATACAAAAGTCGACTGCTACGGGTTTTTAGACGACTTGTAAACTATATTTATCACAACATACCTCTCTAACAGTTTATTATTGTTGACTGTTACCTGTCTAAGATAATTTCGTCGAGCGTGAGACGTCGTGTTGTGCGGGAATTTATCTTTTATAGCTCCTATTATTTTTATACTATGGTCCGCGTGTATATTTACTACTAGCAGACCAATGTCTTGCTTTTTCTGATACAAACAGAATAAGACGCCATGTGACGTCACTTAAAATTCACGCATTTTCTGCAAGTAGACCTTAAGTAACTACGTGATGTTAAACAACAGCTATAAATCAATCATTTGATTGTTTAGTAATTTGTACTAAGCCAAAAAGCAATTTTATGGTAGAGATATTTACATCTACCTATCCTCTATAACCTAAACCATAAAAATTGGTTGTGAAAGAGGGCAAATAATAAACTCAGATTAAGGGCAATGGCCAGATGCATGTATGAAGAGTTAAGTCTCTAGGTATCTTGCTAAGTTTTTGAGAAGCACTGCATTTGCGGCTATCTGACCATTGCAAAACAACACTAGAAATACTTCAACACGGTCTCATTTTAGGTCCGATTCAACTATAATTAAGGGACCAATACAAAATCTATGATTTGAAAGTAGTTTCTGTCCCATGACGACCAATTTGACCCCGTACATAAAGCACCTCGTCTCACGACCGACATTTCTATGTAAGCGGAATGTATACCTACGTAACAGAAAATATATTATTTTGTTCTCGTTCTTTACTTCTGTGTTTTATTTAAAAACCCTTTCTTCGGGCATCTGACCAATCTCTGACCATTTACCTACATCTGTCCGCGTTATGTTATGGGACTTCCTTTATGATACTGCAGTTCCCATTTTGGGAACACGGTCATCTATATCTACGAAAAGACCACGTTTAGGTACTATAAGTGCCTATGTACTATTCGGAAGTTAAAATTTACAACTGGCCCCCACTGATCGAGAGGATCTGACCAGGGCCGGCCCGCCCATACGGCGAACGGAGCAATCGCTCCAGGCGCCTAAATGGTAAAGATATAGATATATATTATTAGGAGCAAACATGGGAGGCGCCATAATTGGACATTGCTCCATTCTCCAGCAGCAGCACTACGTATTGCCATATGTGAAAGGATGGAGTTCTGTGACCATGATCTCTTGAAACAGAATGTGTAAACGAGACACCGCTATTATCAGTCTTGCTAAGTATTATAATTAGATACGTACAAAAACCTAATTAACACTAGAGTAACGTTGTGGGTAACCATTAGATAATGCTCGTTATATTCCTCGGTGAACCTACCAGACAATAAATAAACTCTACCTACCCTGTCTATTCGCAATTCGCACGGATACGCCATACATGTTCAATAATTTATTGCATTCATATGTAGTTAAGGATCTTAATTAATAAATTACAGATAACATATGACCCTGTTGGGCACAGCAACATGTTTTTAGTGTGGTAGGCAGACTGAAGCATTTCATAGTTAATTTCGGGTTCGTTTAAGGTTCAATTTTAATTGTACCATTCGTTATGTTAATTATAATTTTTTATTTATTTATTACATATTATCATATACTTCTTGTAGTAGGTAGTATAAATATTCACACACTACATAACACATTAACCTAGTCCCACACTAAGATCCCTAAGGTCTTGTGTCGTGGGTACTAAACAACGGTATATAAATACATAGATAAATTAGAAACATCCATGACTCAGAAACAAACATCGATATTCATCATATCAATGTTTGCACCTACCGGGATTCGAACCCAGGACCTATGGCGTCGCAGGCAGGGTCACTACCTACTAGACCAATCGGCCGTCGTATATTTATGATATTTTATTCACTTTTAATTTTAAGTCACGATTGGATTAATATTTTTGTGTAGGTACGCACGGAAAGGAAAGATAGCAAATCAAAATGTCAATGAAATAAAGTAATTAAATCAAATTAAAATGTCAATGTAATTAAGTAATTAAATTATATTATTGTACTTGTTTAAATGTCCATAATTTATAAGTTAAGTATATTGTTTTATTATTTATTAGTAAATTAGAATCAATTAGTTTATTATTTTATTTTATTATTTGTCTATGAAGTGCGTCAAATTTTATCCCGAAAAAAATCACTTAAATCATAATAACTTTTGCTTATCAGTATCTGTTTCAATCCCGTGCTAAAATGTTTGTCTTTTTTCAGTTCTTTTAATGTTTCAGGGATGTGGTTGTAGATTTTTATTGTCATTGCATTTGGGCTATTGCTGTGCAATTTTAAGTGAGTTTTTGGCAAGATTAGTTTATTTTTAAACCTTTAAAACATTACCTATGTTACATAAATACGGAAGTAGGTACGTTTCGATTCGATGCGCTGTTATTCGATCATGTGTGTTTCCGTTAAAACGAGTTGGATACATTTTCAGTGAAATTCCACGACTTCCTGAAAGCCAGGTAGGCGGAACATGTTAATTCAATCACTAAAATAGTATAAATTAAGGTCACTGTGTGTTTGCAGTTCCCTAGTAACAAACTAAAACCGCCTTAAAACGTTATGCTGCACAGACCTACACAAATAAAATAAAAATCGAATTGACTTAGGTACAAAGCTAAATCGTAAAGTAAAAGCCGCACTCAGAAAGGCTAATTAGTCTTAGGTGAGTATTTAACGTCGTTGAAATCTTTACTAATGTGTCCTAAATAACAATTACACGTCTCTAAGTGCGTCAGGACGATAATCTAATGATGGGTACCTACCTACTACCTCTTCGAGTAGGTATTTTAGTTCTAAGTTCTAACAAAATTTACGATTCGGGTAGTTTTCCGTTCATTGTATGTAATTTCGGTAATTCGATTTAAAATCGGGCGTATATTTTCCAAGAGCTTGGTGGTGAGTAGGTAAGTATTGGTTTGTTAATTGCTCTAATGGCCGATAAATTAATTAGCTTTTGTTCAGAAGTCGATACTTCCTTAGTCATAGACACCAATAGAGAGGTGGCGTCATCCTCTTATATCACTAATAATAGGTATCTACCTATACCTACTTCTGCTGGAGCGGGATAAATAGGGTTTACAGCAACTCGGTGAAAACATATAATTTTTATTAAAATAACTAAGAAACATGAGATGTTTGCTTAAAATAAATTAGAAGTGACAACCATACCCTGAGACTGACTGACAAGTGACTCGACTGAAAGTGCGTCTTCTATGGGTTACCTACCTAGGGCATGTCTATCTATAGTCAGCGCGATCACTATGTAATTTGATATGGGTCTTACCGTGATATAGATCTATATAATTAGGGTTTTTTTAACGAATGTTGGTAAAAAATCCTCTAGCCAGCGGGAAACCTTTTTTCTATTTAAGTGATCAAGTTTATAGATATATAATTAGGGCTATGCTAACTTTAAAGTAAAAAAATATTTAGGTTTCATTATGTTATGTTACAGCGTAAAACACAATACATATGCAACATACAGCATTGGGAAACCACCTTCAATTAGTGCTATTCGCGTGTAACCTATATTTTGTATAATCTTGCTTTGATACCGCCACCAGTGATAGCCCTAATTATATAGATCTATATCACGGTAAGACCTACTAGTGTTCCCGCTGAGTATAGACACACTTACCTGGGCTGTCTATGTTTAACTGTATTTCCGAATTACCTCATATTTTTAAAGAATAATAATATTAAAGACGCTTCTTCATCTTCTTGCAGTCCACTGCTGGACGTAGGCCTCCCCCAGGGCATTAGGACGCTAATTCTATAAAATTAAGACAATGAAAATTATTAGCATCATTAAGCATAAACATCTATCTAGTAAGTGCTTAATAATTTATGAAAACCTAGCTACAGGTAGAGTTGTATTCGTGCACCGTCTCTTCACTTTCAAACACGAATTTAGCTAACCGCTACCTAGTGTTCCGTGAATGATGGTCAAAACGAGTAATAAAGTCTGAAATAACGCACGTGGATGTGCAAATGTGCATCTATCTACTACGTAGGTAGTAACATAGGTACATGAATATTCAGAATAAAAGCCGATTTTATACAGGTGAAGGAACCTACTGCATAAAGCTATCTCTCCAATATTGAGGTAAGGGAAAGTTTTACCGTATTTATAAAAGTACCTATCTTTAACCAACAAATATGTAGAGTTAAACAAAACGTTAAATTTCATAGTACCCACCTAAGTAGATACTCGTAAGTAAATTTTCATAGTACCTTTTAATTTAAAGTTAATTTTAGTTAATTAATCAGTAGGTAATCGTAACGCAGAGGCAGGAAATACGCCAGGCTATATGCCAGGGATAAAGCCCGCATCCACCGGAAGGGCTGAGCCGAGCGATAACTCGCTGAACGGGTTACAATAGCTTACACACATATCACTGTAGACTATTTCTTATTCAGATATAATGGAAGTCATTTACTCCACATTAGAACAAATTAAACATTGTTATCAGCGTGGTAAAATCAAGGAAACGTGCGGCCGTAGTCTCAGTGTATCAATTAGCTGCTGCAGTAAGTTAACACTGATGCAACCAGGTGCGGCCGCCCGGGGCGCCCCGCGGCATGCAGCGCGCCGGCCCCAGTGCCGCGCCGTGCCTTTCCCACGACACCCGTGCCTTACGAACGAACAATAATATACACGGCTCTTCAAACACAAACGTTACTTTATCACTAATCTGGCTGTTCAGTTCGAGTGTTTACAATAAAAAAGTTGCGCGAAAAGTTTTGTTTACAAACATTCGATGGATGGTTGCAGTTGTTTTTGTGTTGAAAGTAGCGGTGCATTAAGCGTGTCAACGTCTTGTGTTAGCGGGTACTGCGGTGCCTGAGTGAGTGGAACATGTGAGACAGCATGAAGATGGCGAGGTCTCCGAGAAGGATCTCCTCGCAGCGGAGGAGCAGGAGCCGGTCGAGGGAGCTCTCGAGGATCAGGACACAGCTTAACGGAAAAGGTAGGCTTTAACGGTTAAATATTTCTCTGTGAAAATGTCACGTGTTGAGCTCTACATTCCTCCACACATATCTATTGTTATGAACTAAACAGTGATTGTGTAGGTAGAACCTTAACTAGACAAACTTTAACCTTAACTAGGTAGCTAGGCTTAGGTAAGTTAACAGTGCTAGTACCTACCTACACAACGGCGATACCTACTTATATTTACTATGGTACCTGCTAAAAATATTCTGTCTTAACTGTACTTACTTTTATTCCTCTATGCCTATAGGTAGGTATTCAATGGTCCTATTAAGTACTTATGATAAATTGCGGTCGTTATTTACGAAGTGATAATTCCGCGCCAATACCATCCACAAGTATGAAAAAACTTAGGCAACTACTGAAACTGTATGTTACAAACATAACGTTGAGTGTCCACGGTTGAGAATAACAAATGTCACAGTCACACTGAATTGCATTTTGTATGCATCACTGAAAATTGTAATAAATTCATAAAAATATTTTGTATTTAGGATTCTTGTATAACAAAATATATTTCTATCATTAGGTAGGTATATTTTAAATATTTTTAGCTATAAATATTATAAAATTATTAATAAAGAAATGGAAAAAATTCCTCACCCGGGTGGGAATCGAACCCACGACCTCTGCATTCTGCGTGTCAGTGCTCTAACCACTGAGCTATAAATATTGTTAGTTATACCTTCAGACGAAAGTTTAAAATCTGACAATTGTTATGCTTACTTCATAACATTTATCTATGCTGTGATGGATGACATTCTTTCCGCACTATGCATGGCTCTACGTACTTACATTCAGATTATTTGCATTACAATATAATACTGTTTACATTCATTTACTATTTACTTGGATGGTACCACCTACCTACCTAATAGAACATCGTGTTACTGTCATTCACACTGTTCACACAACTTCGTAATGTCGTAATCATGTACGGGATTCGTTTATAATATTGGATAGGATTTACTCAATAGCTAGGTACCTAGGTACATCCGTTATTAGATACCTATGAACTTAGGTGGATACTTGATAAAATACGAGAGTATTAAGAGATTAATTCATTAGTAACTAAGTAGCTAAATATCTAGCTAGACTTAATCCCATTCAACACAGGTAACAATGTTACCATAACATAACCAGAAAAGCAGCCTTCAAGTACCAACTTAGATAACGATATTACTAACATCCTGTCTACCGGTAGATAAACCTAATTAAATCGTTACTCGCCAGAACCCACCTTGGTAACGTCAAGAAATAGAAACTTTAAGACTTCTCTGAATATAGTAAAAAAGTAGGTAAAAAAGTATATTTGACGGCCGACTGCCTGCGACGCCGTAGATCCTGGGTTCGAATCCCGGTAGGTGCAAACATTGATATGATGAATATCAATGTTTGTTTCCGAGTCATGGATGCTTAGATTAATGATAGGTCTTCGCTCCGGAGCGAAATCATTATTCTAAGCATGGATGTTTCTATACTTATCTACGGTATATTTATATACCGTTGCTTAGTACCCACGACACAAGACCTTAGGGATCTTACTGTGGGACTAGGTTAATGTGTTGTGTAGTGTGTGTGTGAATATAGCATAACTTGTCACATAATAAAAATTGGTTCCCCGAACATATATTTGGTCTAAACAAATTGTTTTAATATTTAGTTAAAATTAATGTAAAACCAGCTTGTATTAGCAACCGGTGAAGAATACCGAAACTGGTCTAATTTCGGGGGATGTTTGGATTTGGACAGTAATAAGGGGCTGGCACGGAATGCAGAGGTCGTGGGTTCGATTCCCACCCGGGTGAGGAATTTTTCCCATTTCTTTATTAATAATTTTTTAGTAATAAGGGGGTCCACAATGTGGGTAGTAGACAAATTTTATTGGTAAAAGAAGTAGGAATAAGACAGAGAGCCGATGATTAAGAAGAGCCGACTGAATTAGACCTACCTACAGTTAGCAAACCTACGTCTCTACCTCCACATTATTTCAATAAAATATGAACTAATAGAAAACATACGACCGCGATAGCATGGTTTATTAGCGAAACCATTTGTAATCACGTTTGGAATTTTCTACTTGAGTGTGTGTTGGTAGCTATTCTTGTTTTTGCTACTGTATTAGACGCCAGCAGCGCAGACAGAGCTTGTTACGTACTAGCTAGATAGTTTTTTATTACTTACCTACTTAATAAATTAAAATTATGGACAAGGTACTTTATACTAGAATAACAACTATTCTGCAAAAAATAAGGTCTACGAGTATAGATAGGTACCTAAACCTACATTCATTTTTAAAATTGCATTTTAAGTCAAAGTTACAAAAAGTTTCATACATATAGGTATATATAATCACGCCTTTATCCCTCACGGGGTAGGCAGAGCACCAAGGGCCGATAGAACCACATGGTGCCACTTCTGACCAATTTTGAGGGTATAGTTGAGATGTACAAGTTCGGTTAGTAGTGGCAGGTGGTCAGCCCATCGCCTACCAAACACCAAGACCCTCTTCTCCCTCTACTGACTTGTACAGTATGCCCGGGAAGAGAAGCAACTGTATACGTTTTTTTTTCACTCCCAGAGCGCGTAGAAATTCCTTTTTAAAATTAAACTCATAATTCTCTACGTATACGTATTATCCTAAATTCCGATGTATGTAATACTCGTAAATAAGAGACATAGTAACATCGATTAATAGTGCAGTAGTGCAGGTTTGCAGCAGGGATAGCGTGACTACAGTTCAATGACAGTACTTTTTATCACTAAAGTATAGTACCAAAGCTTTTTTATAACAACAGGTTTCGTTAACTCAATATATTCGAACCTATCTAGTAAAATTACGTCACGTTGATGCTACAATCTAAGTGTTGGCCGAACTTGAATTAAACAAAAAAACTAGTTTGAAATATGCATGACATCATTTAGCGAATGGTAACCTTGCAAGATGGGAGCTCTTAAAGTACAGCTTTAAGAACTTTTTGCAAGCAAAGCAAGGTTGAATGATATTATAGCATACAGAGAATAGCCTTACACAGATGGAATGTGCGAGGTCTGTCTGTAAATAAGCACACAACTACTAAATAGTAAATAATACTAATTTGAAAACACAATCCCGAAATATAATCATTGCTTGTTCACAAATTACAGGCTCTAAAATAAGTCAGTTATTGCCAAATAAATGAAATCCTTGGCTCTATTTAGTGTGCCTAAAGACTTAGTCGGCAGTAAAGTAAATCAAAGATCTGGGTCAAGGGCGGGCCAGCCCTATAAGGGCGGTGTGTGACAGACAGGCCGGCAGGTACACACTGGGTAGCCGTGGCAATCTAAATAATAGAGATGCAACATTTTGCCATATAATTGATTTTGTGATGTGTAAGAAAAATTTAAAGGAGGACTAGTCATCAATAAAATTGGTCAAAGTTATCTAGGTAAGTACTTTAGAATTAATTAGTAATACATAGGGGTATTTCGTCGGTGGACACCACGAGCCGTTGACACCGCGGTGTCAACTGCACAGCGAACTCTTTTGATTTTTTTGTTTGTTTAGTTTATCCCGAAGGAGGATTCGGCGGGAAAAGCTGGAAGGGTGCAGGTGTAATTTTCTCGTGAAAATCAAAATTTATTTGTAAATGGCTTGCATGTGACCGTAAAGTGATGTTTTCTGGTAGATAAGTTATATTTTGATTACTTGTGATGTGAATCTAGTGCGTGTGCATGGTTTTATACGCAGGTAAGCCGAGTAAAACTTTAGCCGGATTACGATCTCTTCATGAGCGCATGTAAGTTGTTTCTGCAATAATTTTTCATTTTGACTAACTTTACACTTGTTTTTGAGGATTTTCCCGTCGTTTCCATTCATCATCATTGTCATTCATCATTAATTCAGAATACATTTTACTAAACAATGATTAGGCTGTATGGGCTTAGTTCCCTTGCCTTTCCTTCGGGATAAACTAAAAAAATTATCCCGAAGGAATGGCAAGGGGAACTAAGCCCATACAGCCATTGTCTTTAGTAAATGATTTCTGAATTTATGATGGATGATAATGATGATGATGAATGGAAACGTCGGGAAAATCCTCAAAAACAAGTGTAAAGTTAGTCAAAATGAAAAATTATTGCAGAAACAACTTACATGCGCCCATGAAGAGATCGTAATCCGGCTAAAGTTTTACTCAGCTTACCTGCGTATAAAACCATGCACACGCACTAGATTCACATCACAAGTAATAAAAACATAACTTATCTACCAGAAAACATCACTTTACGGACACATGCAAGCCATTTACAAACAATTTTTTATTTTCACAAGAAAATTACACCTGCACCCTTCCAGCTTTTCCCGCCGAATCCCGAACTCTTTTGAATTGCGCAATGGACACCGTGGTGTCATATAATAGTCTATGGTAGTGTCAATCGACCAATAAGTCTTTTGGACTTCGTCGTTTGACACGATGGTCCTAAAGTAAATATTTTAAAGTAATGATGTCAAACCTTTTGTTTATTCCAACCTTTTTCAATAAACCTCCTAAAATTTTCTACTGACCAGTACAGAAATAACATTTCTTATTTTTATTCTTGCTTCTGGTCTTAATGATAAAAAAAAAATTTTACTTTAGGACCATGGTGTCAAACGACGAAGACGAAAAGACTTATTGGTCGATTGATACCACGGTGTCCATAGCGCAATTCAAAAAAGGTCCTTGTGCAGTTGACACCGCGGTGCCAACGGCTCGTGGTGTCAAACGACAAAGAAAAAAATTGGGTAAATGTAAGAAATTAATGTTGAATATTTTATTATCTGCCTCTTCCTTATTATTATTTACCTTATCTTGATTTGTAGTTCCTCAACTATGTACCTATACTTACTCGTTAACGTTAATGAATAGCTCAAAAATGCCGTTGATATGCGAAGTATGTAGGGTAATATTTTTTTTATTTGGTAAAAGATTAAGTTACGCCAGTTACGGGCTTTAAACCAAAGTAACTTCGCTGCACATAGCAGTTCGTAATTGATACCTTTTCTACTATAGGAAGCCTTTCTTACATGATATCATTTATATTAGATCTAATAGAGAGTTTAATTAAAGTAGAAGTAGAAATTAAAGTAGAATGCCTAGTTGAAATCCGGCTCGAAGGGCCAATGTTAATATAATTTATGATTGGCTTGTCTTGGCAGGTCAACTGCCCTCAGATTATAAGCATGATAGCTACATAGACTGATAGTTATATTTTATACTTATGTAAGAGTACCTACCTAGATTAGGGACTCATATTAGCTACAGATACAGAACTTTAACACGGAAGAAAGGATAGACAAAACCACAAACATTCAGGCAGTAACACTTCTCGAGTGCTCTATCCATGTTACATAACACGTGTTATATAACCAAGATGGCCGCTGGAGCCAGGCTTTCTCCAGATACTGCGGAAGCAGTGACCGCTGCGCTTGCCAACCTCTCATACATACATTTGCGAATCTTCTGTCAGCCCCCTATCCCCCTATAGTATATAGATAGCCCTATCTTGATGTAAAGCCAGATGAATAATATCATAGAGGAATAAATATCAAGCCTTGTAAAAATCTAGAGAATTATAGGTCAAAACTGCACTATGACTTAGGACGAGTAGACTGAGAGTATCTCTGTCCTCTAAATTATAAACGCGAAAGTTTGTAAGCATGTATGTATGTTTGTTACTCTTTCACGCAAAAACCACTGAATGGATTTTGATAAAAACTTCTCAATAAAAGCTTAGGTATCTACATTTCAGAATAACACATAGGCTACAATGAACTTATCCCGGATAATTTGTTTTTTCTGCAGTCCACGCGGACGGAGTCGCGGGCGGCCATTAACTACTTGATAATTATTATTTTTACTCGTACTATGATAACGAATTCTCAATGTTCATGTGTAGCTATGTACTGTTTACTCAGTTGTCTGTTAATAAGTAGTTTGTTATACTTGATGCGCGAATATAATGTCGCAGCGCGGCGTGGCGTGACAACTGCAAATATTGCAAGTAACCTGACAACTGCTGTATTTCATGTACCTACTCAAACTCAACTACTCTAGCAACAAAACTAACTCTTCTACAACCTAAGCTTCTGCTGTTTCAGAATATAAGGATAACATATATAGCTTAAATATATCTTAGTAAATGAGTGCTCTACTTGCATTGTATCTCTAGTAATTGGGCGAGAAAATTGGCAACCCTGAAGACATTATATGAAATAATTATATTGTAATTAGTCCCAATAAACTGTGTAGTAGGCCTACTAACACTGTCGTAAACCCCATAAAAAATAAGTGCTGTATGTAATCGTTTTCCATTAAATAATAATTACAGTGAAGCCGATGTAGCCGAGGCCTAGCTTATAACTATGTATCTAAGTACGTAACTTTATAACAATTGGGTGAGAGATTGTAGTAGTCGTAGGTACTTTTAAATTCTTTCTTATGCATAGAATGCTTCGTACACCAAAGTTTTAAGTACAGTACAACAAGGTGAATAATGGGCATCGACGCACATCGTGTTTCCGATTTATTAGTTTTATCAAATTAATTGAAATTCAATTTATTTATTTGCGATAAAGTTGAAATTAGTACCTTTGTGTTTAAAAACAAAAAGACTAAATTGTAATATTGTAGCTACGATGGTTGTAAGTACGATTGCTTTTGACAACCTGAACTCACAGGTTACTGTAGAGCTGCCAACGCACAGCCTTCTATAATGTAATCTCACGGATATTTATTGGCAATATCAAGAGTGATTCATTTCTCATTCATAACTGATTTATTTCCAATGCAGTTGTTTACATTTCGCGAGCAGGTAACACACGGTATGGCTGCGCCCGCGCCGTATGGAGCATGTGACGTGAATTTAAACATAAGAATTTATGACGCAGATTAATTTTGTGAACCACCATGTTATTTGCCGTTAGCGAATTTCCGTAAAATACCTTTCAACGTTTTAATAAAGAAGTTATTAGTTTTGCTCTTTTTAGCCAGAACCGATAACATTAAGATTAAATTAGGCCTAAAACGTACACACACAATGCTGAAGACGAGGCGTTTAGCCTTGAAATATGTGAAGTATTATCATGTTAAATTTGTTATTAAAGGTAAGAATACACCTGTGTACCTGTGTAGGTAGATACTTACGTACTGTGTTTTCACGTACTGATCTTGATTTTTGGTTGTGTCGCAGAATTGAATAGGTATCTAAGCTCAAGTATATCTAAAGGTGGGTTCCCACGGTGCATGATATTACGGACGGACGCGCACCAGCCCGCACCAAGGATCGTGGGAAACGGAGCTTCTGTGGTAATATAGGCGCGTCCGTGGTGCGCGTCCGTCCGTAGCCGTCGGCGCGTCCGCGTCCGTCCGCGAAATCACGCACCGTGGGAACCTACCTTAAGATTATAGATGTATTATGTAGGTAACATTTAGTTTATTAACATTACTATATACCTATCATCTATAGATAATACTATGTAACTTCGATGAGCTTGACTTCACAGCTAAGCTTTTAAAGCAGCTCGTTATATTAAGTATAGCATCTAATAGAAATCCAGGCGTGCTTCTTACTTCTGTTTTATACCCCTTTAATAATACGAAGTCCATTGTTAACTTATTTATTAATAAGTACTTAAGTATTACATAAAATCATTTTGTCCCTATCCAATGTATCCATATTGTAAATATGTACAAAATGGTGTCTGAAACGAGTTTTAGGCACCAATAACAACCGAAGTTACATTATAAAATATTCAATAGAATGAAATATGGTAATTCATTGTCTTGTAACAATTACCTATCAAGGTATAGTGTCTTCTACGTCACAAGAGACGAGTAGACAATGCTGGCAATCCGGGGCAGGGTCACCGGACCGGTCTGCCGGACCGGCGCCGACTATCGCCAGACACTAAACAGATGCCCACTACTATCTATCACTCACAATATATATTACAATTTGTACGTACACGAGTTCATAATGATGAACCAAAGTTATTGGCAGTTGCAAATAATTAGGCCAAAGCAGAAGAACCTTGTCAGTTTAAAGTGTACATATACACCTGCTATTTATACATGCGTTAGAGATTTATAAAATAACAAGTAGTACCTACAACGCATAGTTAAGCAAAAAATCTGCACAAACAAATTATAATTATTACTTATTTTAGCAAATTAAGTGTGCAGTGCTATAGTTGTTCTTTCAAGAAACGCTAAGCTGTTTATTGATTGCATAAACGTAGCTGACTAATGCCTTTCTCCCAACTACGAAATATCGCAAACTCAGGCACACTCATAACACTAAGAATAGCGTTTGTAATTTGGCCAAACAACATGTTTCAAAATGTTTACCGACGAGAATGTGCAATCTCCTTTAAGGTAAACTTTCAACCATCAAACTGGTAGACCAAGGTCGACGATACGGCATCGCAAGTTCAACAAACAGACAGACTGGGACTCCATCTACATGTAAGCTTTAACCCTCTATATTTAGGGCTGGTTTTGCCGCAGCATGCTATGATGAATTGTGCCAATAAAATTTAATTTGTTGAGCATTCCTGTTCTGACTAGATAATTAACTAGGATTTATGTAGTTGATACAGACAAACACACACACTGGAGGTATGCTATTTTATTATAAACGATGTTACTTTAACAACGGCAATTAGTAGAATGATCTATTTTATTAGACTCTACCCTACTAATATAACTTTTAAAATTGAAATAATTTATTGATCGCCTTATTGACTTCACTATAAAACTCTTTTATAAGTGGATGTCTAGGTACGTTCATGAACTTTACTCATTAGGAGGTAGATATTGCTTGCAGAAATAGTAAACGATGATTCTTTTGCAATTTGTATTCTTCATAAAATATGCATTAACATCGGAGACAATAGATACAGTTGCATTTATAAGACAAAGCCATTATCTTATAAACATTGAAGTAATATGTACCTACCCTAGATAAGATAAATCATAGTTAGGAAATTACATTTGTCGAGTGATTGCAATGATATAGATATCTAATCAGTTGCACAAAAGAATATTTCACTTTAAAAATTGTGGACGTTAGTTTCCATTAAATTAATCATCACATTAATTTAAAGAATATTATTATGATAGATATACAGGGTATTTACAGGGAATCTCCTCATCACCACGATCGTTTTTCTCCATGGAAGCATACCTGGGAAATATCTGGTTTCCAAAATATTAGGGTTCCAAAGTTGAGTAAATACCTAGCATAGACTGCGTTTTTCTGCATAAATGCACATTGACGCGTGTAGCAAGATTTTTTCACGAGAAATAATTAATATCTGTCCATGAAAAAACTAGCATAAACACTATACACTATAAATTTCGCCCGATCAAGTAATATATATATTTTTTTTAATTTACATCATTTCCCAGCAATTTTTTTGGCATAAACTTACTTTATTTGATATATAGAGTACGCACTCCTCGTTAAGGGTGGCAACGAAAATCCTGTATATTACCTACTCGTATAATAGATTCAGCAACGTATCAATTTCAAGAGATAGTAGGTATCGCTATAAATCCTGAAAAATACCAAAATATTGCTTTGAATATTATTTTATTTTGTATTATATTCCTCTATGGTATTATGTATTATCTCCGTAAATTGCATTCAAATAAAATATACTACACTAGTGGACGCCCGCGACTTCGTCCGTGTGGACTGCAGAAAAAAACAAAATGTCAAAATTATCCGGGATTTCCGGTATTTTCCCGGGATAAAAAGGAGCATTTGTGTTAATCCAGGGTATCAGCTAACTCCATACCAAATTTCATTATAATCGCTTCAGCCGTATTTACTTGAAAGAGTAACAAACATCCATCCATACTTACAAACTTTCGCGTTTATAATATCAGTAAAATTTTATCTGTAACTAGACGCAGGCAACTAACTAGATAAATTATTATAAATCTAGGAGGTTATATGTCCCAGGCTACATGAAGTTACAGCGAGAACCTGTTATGCTCCAACCAGTTGTAAGGCGCTCGGCGCCAGCGCAGAAGAAAATACGTTAATTAACAAGCGACAACTATGTTGTTTCATATACCTTTCATTCGATCAAGTTATCCCACATATTATTACCTATGTATATGCATGTAGTGTAGGTATGTTATTTTTTATTAGAAGGAGAACGGAAATGAGCTACAGACACAAAAACTGTCAATGTATGAGATACTTACTTGATACTTAGTTACATATTATGTATAGAAACAGGATTAAAACATGATTATTTCCATTGTAGAAATGTGATGTAGATTTTAACTCTCAAGAGTTAATAGTGATTTTTGAAATTGCGATGAGACAGACACTGTTAAATAAAGTTTATTTCCAAGAGTTTTGAGTTAATTTCTTTGTAGCTAGATTTGTAACGTTCATGTTGCAATAAAAGTTTATTACACTTATGACTTTCTTTTATTATTTTACAGGGTTGTAAGTTAAGTGTTCCCAAATACCCCACTTTCCCTACATTTTCGAAATTCCATGTTGTAGGTATTTAACGAAGATTAAGTATATCAAATATCTGGTAGGTATCTTGTAACAGCGTGATTATCAAGCGATTACACAAGATCATGATAACCTTATCAGTCAATGACAATAACGACATAACATACCCTTTTGTACACGTTACTGGTGTAAAATCTTAAAAGTAAATTCGCCTGAAAAGCTAGAGTAGGCCTATCCTATACCTGACTCTTGATCAATAGTCGCTAGATAGATGTTTATGTAGTGTCTCTACAAATTGGATTGTTACTATATCTTTACTCTAACTAGTACCACTAAGAGTTGAATGCTGTGGACTGAAGATAAAAATGCTGGGAGTGATATACACTGGAAATTTTCCGGACAATGTAAAATAATTCACATTTTAATCTAGGGAATTTCCTTCCATGTTAAACATTAAACTGATCTGTAAGCAAAGAAGTGTTAAAGGGAAATCCCGTAAGTTTATATACATAGTGTTATAGGTACCTATACCTGATAATTTTTTATATACGTCTATTTTTTATATTTATAATATACTTATTTTTTTAATAATTAATAGGCTTACGCTTGACCACAACGCGCCTGATGGTAAGCACCGTTTCAGTCTAAGATGGAGCGCGCTTGCCTAAAAGAAACAGTTCACTCTCGCCTTGAAGACCGCAAGATTATAGTTCACGGGGAACAGGGATTCAGGCAGGGAGTTCCACAGCTTGGCCGTTCGCACTATGAATGTAGAAGCAAAACGCTTAGTACGAGTTTTCGGCACTTCAACTGTGAACCGGTGTCGCCTTGACGTTTCCCTGGTCGTCCGGTGGTAGAAGGGTGCTGGGGGAATTAGGTCGTGAAGTCCCAACGCACACTCCCTGAAATGTAACCTGTAGAATACCGAGAGACTTGCAAGACGTTCTTTCTTTAAAAAAAAACTGATAACGTTAGTTAAATAACGAGACGTAGCAAAGTATGTCGGTCGGTAAACCTGTAGCCTTGACCCCGAGCCGCTCCCGCTCGCTCCGTGTCCGCGCCCTAACATCTGTTCCAATAACGAAATCCCGTGGAATTTCAAACAACAACATAAAACAAATGACATACTTTTACAGTTACATGGAAACTAGCGCCTTTTTCATGAGACGTTATAACTGAAACACTGCCTGCCGCGCCCTTACAAGTACCTACTCACCACAAGCCGGATTGAGACTTCATGGCGGTTATCATGTAACTATGGATTTTGACTAATGAATTGGGTTGTGTAATAATGTAATAAAGTTGAAAGACGTGTAGCTAGCTATACGACCACTATGCGTAGATACCTAAAGCTGCTAATCTATTTCAATTTATAGGGTTGTAAATAAAATTATTGTATTGTTTACTCATAATTTCCCGCTTTGAAAGAAAATTTACTAACTAAACTAAACTATGTAAATTTACCTACTAATTTATGAATTTTATATTTAATTATAGCTTTGATACTCGTAATGGAAACCTCTAATACTGAGATGAGTTCTGTTTATACATGAGTTACGGTTTCACTACAATAATTACTTTCATGTGATTAAAAGCTTTTAATCGTCCGTTATTGTGTGGGGGACGAGTGCTGTTTACTTTACGAGCAATACGAGTATTAAGTAATAACCGAGTTTTATGGCTTTAGCGCATAAATTCCCGTTGCTTGTACTTCAAACGTTTGTTAATAAAGTTTTTAAATTGTTTGACATCATTTACGTTGAGTACGCAGTACTTACATAACATGATTTCATAATGACTAAGTAAGTATTAGACTAATAGAATGGGGTAGTTTCCTATGGTTGAAACTGTCAACTACCCTATTAGCGGGTATCACAAGGAAATTACACATGATCCTAATCTATCGTGTTATTGTGTATATGTGGAGTAGAACTATACTTTTCTCTTACTTCTTTATTTACCCATAGAGATAAACATTTCTTATTCTAATTGGGTTTTCGATGCGCTGCAGTTGTAAAGAAAGTCAGGGAGCGTAAGCACTGGACTCGTAGCGCCGCTACAAACTACGAAGCTGCTATCTAGCTATTCGAAGATTCGTAGTTATTCATTCCTGAAGTGTGGTTTTTCATTAACTGTGGACTAAATAAAATGTACCCATACTAAGTATACTTTATTTCAACTTTTGTTACTTATATTTTTACTTAGTTGAAAACATTAGCTTTAATCGCAATTTATAGGTAACTAATAAATATAATTTTCATGAACTATCAAATATCAACTCAGACAGGTTTGTTTGTATTACAATTTTCTCGCTACAATATCACAATCACCCTGTATAAGAATTATCAGAAACTGTGATCATAATTATCGAGAGCTTTAGCTGGAAACGCTAATTTAAACCGAATTATACTGAATTCAAATGTTACTAGTAAGTAGGTACCTAAATAACTATTTAGTACTGAGAATTTATAAACGTTGAATGGTTCTACTTATCTATTTTAGAAACATGCTAATTTCGTAACGTTTGTTTGTATGTAATGTCTGTTATATGATAAAATTATAATAATGCTATCTAAGTTCCATGTGTTTGTGATACACGAGATCAGACAGAAGATATTTCAGTCAAGGTTGTCTATTATTAAGTATCCGACTAAATGTGACCACAAAATCATGTAAAAGTCAGGTAAAAATGCTGAAATTATGGGAAAACCTTTGCGTCGGTGCCGCGCCCTAGAATGGTCATTTTTCACCAAAAATTATGGCTTTTATCCACGCAACAGTTATGGCAGAGATACTCATTATGGAAAATTGTCCCAAAATAGAAACAATACGCAACCTTATTCAGTATTAGTAGATACCTGTTGTCACTAAGAAGTAACCTAAGGTACATTATATTTAGGTATAGGACATTTTGGAAGTTACGATAGATAGATACTACAAAACGACACGTCGCTGCTTTGTTTCGATGGTGACACAAAACCAAATGTGTCGAAATTGAGTTAATAACACCATTTAACGCAAAATAGCCTGTTCTATATGGTGAGTAATGCCGGATTTCACCAGTGCTCCCTAAACCGTCTCTTTTTTAGGAAGATTTTAGAGAAAGACATCTCCTAAACTAACTTCTAACTTAAATTGCTTTTCACCAACACAGGGACTCAAAAGTACGGACTTCTAACATAATAGTGATGTCGAAAACCGAATTCGTAAAATCGTGTGTTTGTTTGTTTGACAACATATTTGAAAATTGTCTACAACGAAATTAATTTAAATAAGTTACAATTATATCAGTACAGTGTGTTTTAATATAGCCAAAAACCTTATTTCTTATAAATTTTGTCAATACATTTATTAATTACGGCCAAAAATGTAAAATGAGGCTGTATACAACACAGACCTTGGCTTTAAATACTTTGTTGTTTTGTCACTGAAAGAAATTAGGCCTTTCGCGGTATAAACTCATAAACACCTTCAAGCAAACAAGCTACGTCTTTGTACTGCTTCGACTGCTTCAATAGCGTGAAAACTATCATAATTGAGTTACTCGTATGTATGTTATCCATATCTTTGAAATCGTGAATTCTAGGTAGGTAATACAAATCCAAACACGTGTAGGTATAGGTACACGAAAATGTCACCTAAACTTAAGAGCCCAAAATTCGAGCTTCTAATCTTAGGAGATCTTTTAAGCTGTGAGGAAATCCTTATACTTTGGTGAAATCGAATGTTGTCAAAACTGATACTTAAAATGCGCTAGGAAACTTTTAAATCTTAGGAAACGTTGGTGAAACTCAGGCATTAGACTCATATTTTTATTCGCGTAATTGACGACGTGGAGACACCTGTGACACTATCTGACAGGTTGAATTTTTCTGGCCTCGCCTTTTTTAAATCGCTCTCCTGAAAAAGTGTGTTTTTCGATTATGTCACTATCAAAACAAAGCAGCGACGTGTCCTTTTGGCCCTGAGCTCGTTGACCTGAGTTTACAATCGCGTGTTTATAAAGGATTTAGCGATATTTTAAAGATTAATTTTAACGTCTTTACCTTGACGCGATAAAGTCTTGATATACAGTCAAACCTGGATAAGCGAGAGTTCAAGGGAGCACAATCTCATTCTCGCTTATAAACAATTTCGCTACATACATAATATACGTAACAAGTTACAGTAAGTAAGTAGTAAATATGTAATATGATAAAATTTGTTTATGCACAACATATATTATGTACGTGTATACCATTAGATTTCGACATCAAAGGGGTAGGTATCAAGATGCTTATTCATGCACTAATGTACATACACTTATAATCACGCCTTGATCATATTCCTGATGGACCGTCTCCACGCATTTAATGCTAGCTTGGAATGGTCTTTATTTCTGAATAGCAATAGTTCCTCCGAATAAGGTATAGATAAGTACATCTCTTACGGAGGTCGATCCCGTAATATCTTAAAATGACGGGTCTGGCTGGAGTTTTCGACTTACCCAGGTTTGACTGTATTTACAATTTCGTTAAAAAAATCGACATACGAGTAATATAGGTAAATAGTGTCGCCATAAGGGTTGAAATTTTTTTTATCTATCTACCCTGGTACACATAGGTACATTGAAAACCCCGAAAAATGGACATCTCTAGGCGATCCCGTATATCGAAGCTGTTCAACGAGAGAAGCATCTCGCCATACTCGAAAGGAGAAAAAATCACACACACATCATATTCGCTTATTACCTCCCTATAAAAGTATCGAACAAATGAAAAGACAAAACCTTCGTTTTTCTTAACAATGCGGAAAAAATATTTGACATTATAATGCCGCATAATAAACACATTAACCTAATTATAGTATTTCTTTCATCCAAGTCCAACCCCTTGTCCCAATTGTGGGCTGTCGCAGCCAGACGGGGTTGAAGGGATGACTCAACGTTGGCCCAAATACGCGACTACTTATATTACTACCCTCATAGTATTGTAATACTTAATTACAAGGTCTAAACATGTTTGTGACTAGACTGTATGTTACGAGTATAGTGTATAGGGTTAATCAACACACTTCCAGTTGACTTTTGTTATGATGGGTTTTGTTAGGGATGGCCTCAATCTACTTAATGAGTGAAATAAGACCACTTACTTTTGTAATAATTAATTTAAGTACTATACTATAGGTACTTAGCTTATTCTCCTAAAACAGGTAGGTAAATGGATTATGAGGACTAAACAAAAATAGGAAAATAATAATAAATTGGATACTTGTTGTACCGAATACACTTGTAAACTTACATCTATCAAACTAATATAAAATCATCGTTATTTTTTTATGGCTAGCTTCTAACTTTTACAATTAAAATTCTATAAATTGTCTGTTGATTACATTGTAGAAGTTGAAAGTTTTGTAGAGTGGTCAATCATACATAAGGCAGGAGGGCAGGAGTAGGTATAACAGTTTTAAGACGTGTCTGCACATCTTCATCAGTGTTGGACAACCCAGGAAACAACTTCATAAACTGAAAGCTATCGAGATTTAGCTAGGTAGAATGCAGTAAGAGTTTTAATGAACACAAATTCTGACTGTGTGTCACTACCAAGCAAGAGTCTTCACTAAATTGGAAGTGCATTCACTTGATCGCAGGCAAGTTGTTTCACATATTTCACAAAGTCCATTTTCTCCATCAGCATTATAGATGAGGTATTAAGGTATGGAAGATAAGGTAGTCTACGGGTAGCTACATTATGAGCTCAATTGTAAATGTTTAGGAAATAGATGGAGAAAGACAGTTTAGTGTTTCAAAATAAATTAACATTAGTAAGGGATAGTCTATGTGCAAGATTTAGAAACCTCCATGGTTGTGGAATGTTCTTGGTATAAAATAGCTAACTAGCTACTTGCCGGAGTTTTTATTGCGTGTATTTCAAGCGATACCTGTGTACAGGACAAAGAGACAGAGCCATAGAAAACTGTAAAAAAAAGTATTGGTCGTTTAGGCAACTTTAATGTCTGATGGCAGCGGCATAAGTCTGTGGGTGCGGCTAAATCTGCAATTATATGACCTACATAAAGTTGGCACGTTACTTACGTAAACTTCACGAAATGAAAGTCATTTTTGCAACGACTTGTTCTGTGAACTTGTGTCAAAAGATTTCGTGCAAGTTTCAAAACTGCGTGTTGACGTTAACATTGGTACCGTTTATTCCGATCAGATCAAGCATCGTATAGCAAACTGCTGGACTGTTCATCAGAGGACGACCAATAATGCAAAAAGTTGAATAAATTTAAAATTAGGTGCCATGTATAAGTGGTACCTACGTACGTAGGTAGTTATTTAACCCTCACTAGCAGTAGTTTTCACCTATTTAAACGTAATACGACAAGACCAGTCTACAGGTGGTTCAGATGTGTTTGGACGACGTGATTATGTTTTTGGAGGAGTCAAATACCCAAGTACATACAAAGTTACAAAAGAGTCAGGACAGTCTTCTTGACATTCGTCGACTGAAAATAAATTCTAACTGGCATTGGAAAAAGTTGCCACCATTCCACCACCTAAAAAAGGTCACGCGTTATAGACGTAACGCAGCGTAGCTTTAAAAAATCAATGAAGTGATAAATAAAACAAACACCAATTAGCTATACCTACAAAATACAAATTGCTATGTTGGGGCTTTAGGTGTGGTTGATCTGCATGCGTATTGACGAGTTGCCTCACACATTGTCCGTCCATCCATCTATCCAGCCATGGTTTCACCGCCTCGCGTCCCACCGTGTTACTATTTCGGATCAATTCGATTAGCTCTGACCTTAGAACTGCCCACAGCTGGGTCGATAATTGTTCGATACAATCTCAGGTAATCAATGATAATCTATTATTAGTAGTTTTACATGAAGTTTAATGTTAAATCTGATAAAAGCTCTGTAAAGGGCACAATAAAATTATATCCTGCCATGACATTTTATTGTAACAAACATAAATAGACAAAACAATAGAGCCACCCATGTATTTTTAAGCTAAACATTGCCTAAATTTTACAGATATTCCACTAAAAACAATTATCGAATGTAATTTTTAAACATTGTCTAACTTAAGATGCGGTTTTGTAATAGGTAACATTGTAAGTTTGGAAACGATTCACACAGATTCATTCATCCCTTTTGATACTAAAGGAACCTTAATAAAACACCCGGAAATAAAATAATAACAATAGGCCTTAATTAAAAAGCTGGTATGTTTCGCAGAAGTATGACAGGTAGAGATGGATGGAATACTTCTGAAGACCACCGCCAACGGCGCGGCACGTGCTTTCTATATGTGTGTCACTTGCCGGCCTTGAGGACCACCAGACCGAGGGGAACCGTGTCCATTCCTCTATTGAAGAACTTCACGTTATACCAGACATGTCCAATGTTTATGGATCAATCTATTGTATTTAATTTCCCTTTCCCTATCTTTTTGTGCTGTTTAGTAGGGAGGATGTATTCACCAGATAAACACCTACTGTAGCAGTGAGCTCAGGCGATGGGTCATGCATGGCAAAAAATTAGTATTGCTTTTGTTAGGATAATAACATGATGCTAATGGAAAGCACGACTGCCTACGTATGACAATCATACGGATCATCATATCTGCCTTCAGACAGAGGTGAACCTTTACAATTTTAACAGACACTAAGTGTAGTATCTCTTATTTCGGTAAGTTGAGAGGGAGGCTAGCAAACAACAAAGGCAGCCTTGAGTGTTCCTGGCACTCCAAACGTTAGACCCTTGATTTTTTCCTCGTTAGGAGGCAACATACAATGGAAACCTTACTTAAAGAAACCATATGTAATCGGTCCTATGGTCCGTAAATACAATAATCTTATACTAATTACAAACAGATGTACGTGCCGACAATACACACACACCTCTGGCATTCGTTATTACCTCATTTACTTATAATTACATTATGTTTAGTTCCCAGCACGGAAGGCTAACCCACAAGTAGGTCATACACGAGTGTGTACGTAGGTAGAGGTACTAATACTATAGTACTTAGCTGGGTAGTGGTAGAGAATACCTACTTAATAGGTCAGCCACTTGTCGTAACTTAGGTCGAGAGTTCTGACAACTGACAAGGTGATGCGCCATTTTCCTGATGAGTAGGATTTTTTACAATTTTACAGAATTTTCCTAATCCGCCCCCTGATTACCTAATTTCCAATAGCAAAGCCTAAGCAAAGCGATAGCGAAAATTGTACAATATTCGCCTTGAAATGTCAAAATTCATTTTACGTAATACGAATTTGACAAGCAATGAGCGATTTTGTACAATTTTCGCTATCCCTTTGCTTTCTAGTTAGGTAATAAGGGGGCCGATCGGCTGTGCTGGGGTGTGTGGAAATGACAGCATCTAAACTTCTTCATATTCTTACTCGTATCACATAATCTTTAATTTTAGGAACACATTTTTTTATCTACCTTTATTATTATTTTAGAAAAGGATTTATTACCTATCTACAACAAAATAACTTACTATTTAGTTGGGTTGGTTATTTTAAAACAACAGTAGATAAGTAATTTAATGTTGTTATAGTTTGGTTATTTCCGGGGATCTCCGGAGGGCAGTGAACACGCAGTGAAGGTTATGTTATGATTGTCATTTAGATTCAATTTAGATCCGACAGAAGTACCTACAGGCAGACAAACATTTCCATTGACCCGATAGCTCAGTTGGTTAGAGCAAAAGCACGGTATGCGAGAGATCGTGAGTTCAAATCTCACACGGGTGAAAACATTTTTTATATTTAAATTATTATTTAAATATAATTATCCATTACATACTGTAATGCTAGATCATGTCTAAACAGTAAGTACACTGCAGCCACCCGTAAAATTGACCAAACAAATACCTACTTATCCACCTACATAAATTATGAGCTCTTTGTTACAATAAAAATAACACTAATGATAGTCATTTTTATGTAATTTTGGTATAATATCTATATAATAAGATCACCGACATAGCTCAACGGTCCAGCAAGCTGAAGTGGCAATGGGCAGGGCACATAGCTCGAAGAACTGATGATAGTCGGAAAGTTGAGTTATCGCGTGCACTGGCCAAGGTGATACTGCTTCCGACCGGTCGGAGTGGAGGTTGTTGGGGGAGGCCTATGTCCAACAGTGGACTTCTCAGGGCTGTAAATGATGATTGGTATAATATAAAATTAAGATTTGTTATCGCGTGCACTTGATACTCGTAGCTTTATTTATAAATAGTAGGTGCAATTTTTAATAATACCTACCTAAATACATACACAAGTAGATAGGAATTATACCAACATTTAGAGAAGCCTACTTAGGTACCTAATTAATAGTGGACTTTATCACAAAATTAAACTTAGGTAATGTTATCGTCCAAATAGGGCAAACTATATTTAACCTATGAAAATTAGTAAAAAAACAACTACATACCTCTATTGAGGGGTCGCCCACCACCGGGCCCAACACCCTCCCCTTACCCTCGGGACTGCCGACTCATGATCACGAACACAAGACACTACTGTCGCAACGAGAAGCCAGATCCAAGCACCAAGCAGATCTAAGTAGGTATGTAGTTAAATATAGGTATACCTATACATAACCCTCTTGTGCCGTGTTATGCTAATCTTACCACCAGAATTAACATCGGTAATTTAATTACCCTTTTTACAACTAAAGTTGAAATCACTACATAGGTATACTCGTAAAACAAAGTCGCTTTCTGCTGTGTGTCCCTATGTATGCTTAGATCTTTCAAACCAGGGAACGGATTTTGATGCGGTTTTTTTTAAATAGATAGAGTGATTCACAAGGAAGGTTTATAAATGTATAACTAGGGAGCCGCCCCGACTTCGCACGGGAGTATTGCACTCACACGCGGGCGAAGCCGTGTGTATTTTATAAAATAAAATTGCCAGCGATACGACCGTAAAATTTAAAAAGTAAAATTTAAAAACCAACCAAACGCAAATTGTATCTAAGTATTATGCTATATTTTGAACGATTCCTAACTACTCTACCTCTCCTAGTATACCTACCTAAAGTCTTCAGGATTTCCCAAATTACAGGAATGGGAGAAAGGTTAATTCTATAGATTACGCGGACGAAAACGCGGGCAAGCACGAGTATGAGTTATAAAAATAAACAATCAAATTGCTTCCTTCCTTCCTTTTATATTCCGTTTTCCTTACAAAAAACGTAGCTGAATACAATATACCTGCCAATACATGATATAATACTCCAGAAGTGAGCACTAAACATCGAGCACATCTTTATGTCACCTGCCGTAACCCACCCAGACAGCACGCAATAGCACCGTGACGTCACCCGCTGTCCCGAATGACGTCACTCGGGAGTTTATCGCGTAGAAAACGACATCACCGTCAGGGAAGGGCTCGGCAGTACCTACTACACGTGTCGCTTAGCAACAGGGGGACATTTTGTCAGCTCCAAAATACATACATATAGGTATGTATGTATAGAGAGGTTTGTTTACCATTCCTTATGACTGCCGCAGTCAGGTAAAAAGTACAATGGATGTGACAGACATTCACTTTTGTTTTTGTGGCTATGTAATTTATCTATCTATCTCTTTATACAGCCTCTTACACCCACTGCTGAGTAAAGGCCTCCTCTTCCCTATGCCATAGAGGAATAAGATGTAGACATAGAGTGGTAATGTCATACTAACAGTTTAGATGCACCATTAGACTTTTCGGTGCCTCACAATTCCAGTCCTTGACACTTAGATTGCATTAATGCAATCAAGTGTCAAGGACTGGAATATAGTAATATTACTATACGTTACAATACATTAGTAATGTAGTACATTACTATATATTACACTAATAGAATCTAAGTGTCAAGGACTGGAATTGCGAGGCACCGAAAAGTCTAATGGTGCATTGAAACAGTTCCTCTATGCCTATGCCACTGTCCTCTGTCCTGGGCCAATTGACCACTTCAGCGGTTGCATTCTTTCCCGCTATTCTAGCCAGATGTTTTCTTTCAGTGTTACTACGTAATAGACCCATTAACACGGGGCTAGTAAGCAAGTCCTAAGTCAGTGTTCATTGATTGACAGAAAATTAAAGTATCAAATCCCAGTAGCGTAAACAGCATTGCGTACTCTGGAACAACCTGATCTACTACAATCACAAACGATGAGGTGGTCCTAGATTGGTTCAGCGAATTATCGGGTCTCGTGGTGTACCTATAAGATCTAAAAGTCAAAACTTAAGAAATTAGTTTAAACTCGGCCCACAACGTAGGTAAACTATTTATTTGGATGGATGAAATGTTTCATGCCTTCTTATTTTGTGATTTAGGCTACCTAGTTAACTAGCAGTTTGCAAGTAGCAAAATATTCAAGACCGTTGCGTATCGTTCGATGACGTCATCCCCATTACAATTCCATTAGTTTCCCATAAAAATGAGAAAGCGGTAGGTTCGATAACATCAGGTAATAGCTATACAATGTACCTACATGATTTCCGTCTTAAATCAATTGGAAAATAGATTATATTAATAACTGAAGGTAATTTAATCTACTAAAATACGAGTACATAGCAGTTAAGTTAAAATAACAGCACGGGTTCCTTTCGTCATAGAAGAATGAGTGGGAAGTAGGCTATCTCCGGCCCAATCCACGACATAATTACCTACCATACTTGCCTGCCTCAGGGTTGTCACTTTTAGCTAAATATTAATTCAGTGCCTAGAAATTGGCCAAGGCCGGGAAGTTGTATTTTTTACTTGTGGTGTCTAGGTTCAGGGTTATTGAGGTCGATTTTGCCTAAACGATGATGAAACTATTCACGATTAAAGAAAGAGCGACTAAAGAAAGAAAGAAAGAACCTATGTGGTTGCGGGCCCAGAGATAGGCGACGATCGGATCTGGAATCGATGAATTATTTAGACAGCCAAACACACAGCAATAAGTTCTCCTGCGATTATCACACATTTTTCGTTTATTTATCGGTGCCGAAAAGCCGTGTCGTGAGTGACGCGCGAACCTTGTGCGGTGTTAGCCCCGACTGGCGCACTGAGAAACGGGTTGAGATTTTGTTTTGAGTGTGCGTGCGGCGACGCATAGATACTATGGCGCACACAAACAAGCCGCGCGCGGTGCGTTTGTATGAAGATAACATACTTCCCACTCATTCTACTATGCTTTCGTTCTATAACATTTTTATAATAGTTACCTGCTCGTATGTAGGGTAGAAATAAGAGTCCTACCGCGTATGCCTTTAAAGTTAGGGTATGGAAATAACAAGTCACCATCATTCTTAGAATCTTTCTACAACCTACCTACATATTGTCTTTAATACGACGGAAGTCTATTTTTGGTACATCTAGGTAGTTACAAGACCATTTCTAAGAAATATCCTAAAATCGTCTCACGTTGTCGAATCGTATCGATGTTTAACACATTTTAATTCAATTTAATTCGATATTAGAGAACTCCGATCACAGCGTGTTCGTGAGCAGAATGCGCAAAATTCAATGTCAATAAACAAACAGCAATAAATGCCCAATAAAACGCAATAAAACCTCTTCCTGGTTGCACACGTCATGGCAGCGGCTAAAACGGAACGGTACGGAAATTTTATGATATCGAAAATGACATGGCATAAAAACATTGCGAAAAAATCCAATACGGGCAGGCAGTTAGTACCTCGATCTAGAAAATTAAAGGTATGGTAGGGTAATCTGATATAGATAGGTACAACATTTTCAGGCTGCCGTAACGTTGGATACCTAAAACAACGGTATGTAGGTACCTACAAGAAAATAATGTATGAAATGTCATGATAAAATAGTCGAATTAAGAGGACACAAACTAGGTCTTAGAGTAACATGACAATGTGTCAAGCAAGCCCATACCCTATTTTCGTGTACTACATTTAGGTAAAACAATTGATGAAATAGAAACGTTATAATGTAGTACCAGACATACACAGCACTTACCTTGGAAATCTGGAGTTCTCAGCAATGCCTTTCATCAGCTCTTGGTTCAGGATAGGGTTCCGAGTTTCCAATACAGGGTCCTACATATTATTGTTAAAGTTCACACTACACAGACACTAATTCGCGGTTTAATGGCAATTTTCACGGGACGCGGTGACTGACGTGCCAATCTTGTGGTACGCTACTAATTAACTTATTGAGGGTAGAAGGTACTAAAAAACTTTTATTTTTCTTTATCCGGAAGCAATGTTTATGCAGACATTGTCAATGTAAAATTATTCCAGATTTTGCCAAACACTTGACAAAAAATCGTTTTTCTGTGGTTTTAATTAAATTTTAGGTAAGCAGCAAAGTCAAAGCCAAAGTCCAAATAAAAAATACGAAATTCCATTTGTAAGATAAAATATATTTTAAAAATTATTAATAAAGAAATGGAAAAAATTCCTCACCCGGGTGGGAATCGAACCCACGACCTCTGCATTCCGTGCAAATATATTTTTGTTTCTATTAGCTGCTAAATCACCTATGATTTGGAAACTTGTGAATAATAATTATAATAATTTAAACTCAATAATTTCAGAGAACTGTAATTCAGATGCATAAAAAAACCAATAGTTTTGTATAAAATTATAAAAAAAATTTTTTTTGTGTTACGTATAAAACGTAAGAGTGATTATTCATCAAAACTTACATGTAGGTACCTATTTCTAAACAGTAGATTTAACTTTACACCTGCCTAAAGTCTTTCTAGTCTTGAGAAAGGTAAATGTCACTCCAGAAATCGGGAGTAACAAAATGAAAATAACAACATTAAGTTTCATTAATTTATTAAAACTCTCAGGCCTTACTTACATCTAGTTTATTCACGTAATTTATTCAAAAATATACGTTTAATTACAAAATTATGTAAAACTGTTAAGTGTTGTTCGTCCTAGTTAACGAAGGTGAATAGAGGGCGTCACGTAAGGGCGCTGACAGGGCGTGTTCCCGCTCGCACTGACGTAAACATTACAGGGTGGTAGTAGCCCTTTCATTAATAGACTTCAAGGCGTGAGCCAGCTCGTTATTCTAATTTGTAAAATCAAAGAAAATAAAAGAAGTCTAAAAGTGGATACAGTCGGTTTCGATAGTATAATGCAGTAAAAACTGCGTTTTTCATGAATGGTGTCCATTGTCATACTCGTCATTATCCGAGCTAAGCATAGATGATACCACTAAACTACTCTGAAAAGAAACAGGAGCTGATAACCACCTCAGTGCTCTTACCTGACGCCTATACCTTCACAAGTGCTTACTTTCATAACCTATGCTACAGTATACCTGGTCCTGTAATAAATTCAGTGAACTAAGCTGCTGGGGGCTTTTCTAGCAGTACCGGGAGCAGCGCCTGCGCCGCGACATCCGGGAGGGGCACGGGGCGCCGCCGGGGCCAGCGGGAGACTGCGGGGTAAACGGAATTATAACTTACAAACCCCACTTTTTGGACGCAAGAGCTTTTTCATGAGATTACCCGCTGTGGATTTTAAAGGCCCGACCCATTATTATGTCACTCAATTCTGGGTAAAAAAATACTCGGCACGCTTAGCAACAGCATAGAGGAATCAGATTATATTCCTCTATGGCAATAGGGATATATAATGTAGTCAACATCATGCTGAATTCTCAAGTCATAGATACAAAACAGATTCCAGTGTCCAAGGAGATGTAAAGTAGCGGACCTCAAACGATCCAAGTACTCAATTTAATTAACGATCCATTAAATCAGTGCAATGATGAACTCACGAGGAATCGGTGTTAATGTGGTGTCAAGATTAGGGGGTCAAGGGTCCGAGCTAGCAATCAACGTATCTTTACATTTATAAGATAATTGTGGCGAGTGAGGTAACCCACCTGCCCAATAATTGGTTACGTGACCCAATCACTGCAGGAGTCAAGTGGTAACTACACTTGTTGTTAGAAGTATTTTATGTGGAATGCCGACATGGCCTGATATTAACATTAATTGATTATATTGACACACGTGACGTCACATCACGAGAAAGATAAAAGTTTACCCACATGTACAAACTGACTAACACGTTACACCACTTCACGAAATATAGCACTTTTACTGGCGACATTATTAGGCTCTGTGCAATTTTTTGTACCCAGTAAGTTTAGCAAAACATCGCATGGCTATCGACAACTATGTTTGTAAAGAACAACGAAGACTTACGCGTTACTAGGTATATCATTTTCCTATGAGATTGCTGTTACCTATAACGAATTTTGTTACATACTTAATAAAAGAAAAGGTCAGCAAATTGCCTATCAGTACCGCACTATAAAGCTCTACCGTCACTATTTCGAGCCGCTCGAGCGATAAACCCTTGGAATGCCAGTCGATACTTCGGTAAAGAGCTGAAGAATTTTCCCCTCGTTCGTTATTAGCGGCGATTAGTACTGAATTAGTTTTCACCAGCAACTTAGTGGCAGGTCGTCGACCCCGCTACCAGTAATTGTAACCTTGCTCAACCTTCGGTACTTAGCTGTGAAGTGTGACCACTTAGGTACAATACGCACAGCCAGGCGCCAGGCCGACCGTGGCCAATTAGTATTTAAATTAATATTCGAGCACATAATAAAATGACATCTAGAAAAGACATATCCTACGTCGGTCATATCATGAAATGTTTTTAAACAATCATATACCCGTCCTTTTGGTTCTGCCGGAGTCAGATAAAAAGTACTAAGGAATAGGCAAAATGAAGAGGGGAGGTCCCTAGGTATTTGACAAAATACATATCACGATGACTTACCTAAATCGATTTTACCAAGAAACAATGTATTGTCTAACTAAGCTCCCAGTGCTGGATTGTCTATTAAGTTTGAGTGTGAACATTATGGAAAACCGCACGATTCGCGTTTACCTGCCCTTATTGATTGTGCTACTCTACTGCATTGCTGATATCTATTGTTGCCTTCTTCACCTAATGATTTTTGCTTGCTATTTCCATTTAACTATAGATGTCTACGTAAATAACGTAAAAAATCGTAGATAACCTTAGATAGATAATCGTAGATAAAACGTAGATAACCATATTGCGCTGATACCACTATACAAGTACAAAAATACATATTATACATACGAACTGTGTCCCAAAAAGGGGTTACCAGTATCACGAAGATTCTGCAGTCACGTGTAGCGTAGGGTTGCCATCTCAAAACTTTGAAAAACAGGATTTGAAGAAGAGATACCAGGACAGGCTATCTAGTCGGCTTTTTAGAGGTGCCGCTGATGCTTATCTGCGTCGTCGCACTAGGCGTTTACCTGATATCGGCACCCTTAGAAAATCTGCCAATAGCGAATGTGTCTGGACTTTAAAACTCAGGACGATGCTTAAAAACTATCCAGGACACCCCGAAAAGCAGGACATGTCCTGGGAAAACAGGACGGTTGGCAACCCTAGTGTAGCGTAGTTATGCTAGATGTAAAAGATCATCACCTTCCACTACTACATGAGCTGCATCTCCTTCCAGCACCGGTGTGATGAATTTGGTGAGAGCGAGATGTCTCACTTTTAAACGTCAAATTCACAGAGCTATTAATAACTAGATAAACTAAGTGGATGTACTTTGCATGTAAAAAATAGACTTAAGAATTAGAATAGACACTCGTTCTCGAGCCTGGACTGAAGGAATTAGGGCTGATAGAAGTGGCATGCAATCCCTTTTTACACACCAAGTAGAAACACTTGCCTTGTCTAGTTATTAATTAGCTCTGTGAATTTGACGTTAAAAAGTGAGACATCTCGCTCTCACCAAATTCATCATACCGGTGCTGGAAGGAGATGCAGCTCATGTAGTAGTGGAAGCCCGCATTATCACAGGGCAGGTAGGTAGATTGATTATGTAAGTAGCCTCAAAATGGACACCCTGACCAATATGTTTAAGTAGGTTAACAGTTAGAAAACTAATTAATGTCAGCTACGTCATATATTTTACAAATCTTCTAATAGTATTGATCTAAATTTTTCAGTCAGCTCGTGCATTTATAAATAAGCGTCATGTCACATCGGCTCTATTAAAATTAAAAAAAAAAAACAGATAGTTTAGCTCTTCACGTGTTCAGTCAGTCGGTTATTCCGGTCGCGCACTTGACCGTGGCTCGCTGACACCTCCGGGCGACCTGTGACGTCATTTGACACGCTGTCGCATAATTCGTTATTAAATTACGTGTTGAGGGCTGGTCATGGATATTATTGTTAGAGGTGTCTCTAAATATCTATTGCTTAAATTTATTACCAGTGGACGCCCGCGACTCCGTCCGCGTGGTCTACAAAAAAAAAAGCCGACAAGTGCGAGTTGAACTCGCGTGAAGAGGGTTCCGTACGATGTTACCTATCATGTTTTTTTAAATCTGACAAAAAGTTGGTACGCACAATATTGAGTGATTTACTATGTTATTTTAATATCATGGACTTCTTATAGGTTTTTCTATAATCTATAAGGAGAAAACTAATTTCTGTATTTTTTTCAAAATTTTAGGTTCAGTAGTTTCGGAGATAAGGGGGGGGGGAATGGTCAATTTTCGTCTATTTTCTTGAATAACTTGGAAACTATTTATTTTAAAATTACAAAAAAATACATTTAAGATCTTCTCAACAAGACCTTTCATTTGATATGCCACACGATGCAGTTTTCAGAATTTTTTTTTTTAATTTTCCCCTTCCCCCCCAAAAATGACCCCCCATATACAGATTTCATCTGCTCACGTCACACCTCTGTGTTTGGGTCACAGGAATTGATATGTGTACCAAATTTCAACTTAATCGGTCTAATAGATTCGGAAATAATTGACTGTAAGCGACGGACGGACAGACACACGAGTGATCCTATAAGGGTTCCGTTTTTGTATTCAGACGTACGGAACCCTAAAAACAAAATGTCGAAATTATCCGGGACAAAACATTTTCCCGGGATTAGGTATATAAAGTAAGCCTATGTTAAATGGGACCTGTCACAATATATTCCTGAAAACTGCATCGAAATCGGTTCAGCCGTTTCTGAGATTAGCGTGCACAAACGCACAGACAAACCGATAAACAGACAAAAATTCAAAAAATCATCGTTTTGGGTACTATTGCGTTGATAAAGGCCTCCTATAATATTTTTTCTCATATACTCGTATCTTACATGTACAGACGGCGATCCCTTACATTTTTATTATATGTATTCCTATAGATCATTTATTCACTAATAATTCACATGATGTCCTGTGATGGATGATGCAGGGCTTCACTAAAATAAATCGATTGCATCTCCTTCGGGTATGTCGTAGGAGTCGACTAAGGAACTCGGGCATTCCCTTAGGCGATGAGCTAATAACATGCCCCTACTAGGCTAAACGTGGCTGTGAGATCTCCTTTATGATCCTGCAGTTCCGGCCACCCCCGTTTCGGGATTATAGACGCGTATAATGAATGTCAATTCACATTTCCTTAGTTCTTTACTAAAACAAAATATATATACGTAGAATTTGTCAATTTTGTCAAAGATTGTTTCTCTAGTCATCTGGGAGTTTTGGAGTCAAAACTGTATAGACGCGTTTCTCCTGCTTCTAATCATTTAATTATTCAAAAAAACAATCTATCTTCACCACCCGGGTGAGGAATTTTTTCCATTTCTTTATTAATAATTTAATCTATCTTCAATCTTATATTTTCAAAAACAACGTAACAGTTCAAAGCTCTTCATAAATAGATTCAGAAAATAAATATTTTTCATCGGCACGTTTAATGACAAACACGCAGACAGCCGCAACGGCTGACGGCTCACTAGAATAGAATTCTTTTGTTTTATTTCTGAGCTGAACTCCATTTCATAGAATAATTCCTGTACCTGATTTCGAAACTAATATTTTTTGTATGCAGTGGCACAGAAAATATGGTCAAACACATAGTAACTAGCGCCATCGTCCAAATGAACCATACGGTGTAACGCACTCTACCCGCCGCCGCACTGTTTACTATGCCGTCGTCGCATGCGCCGGCTGATGTAAACAAACTGTATTTATATAACTGTATAGCTATCGGGATGAAAAATAACGTTGCCAATATGCAATTTAGAAAAGAGATGGTAAAATTCGTCATCCGAGTAATTGACCCGGTAGCTCAGTGGTTAGAGCGGCTGGCACGGTATGCAGTGGTCGTGGGTTCGATTCCCACTCGGGTGAAGAATTTTTTCCATTTCTTTATTAATAATTTTGTAAACTGTTGTTTTCTGGAAGAAATCTCTTTAAGAGATAAGCTCGCCTTTGTACTATTTCTTTTACAACTTACTGTCTATGATAAAAATTTATGTGTACAATAAAGAATACTAAGAAGTGTATTTACTAATCAGTGGGGTAAGCACGAACCGTTTTACGCGGCGTAACGCTAGCGACTCGCTAGCAAAATCTATGTGATTTGACAGTTTGACGATAGCGTTACGGACTATCGAGAGGTTCGTGCTTACCCCTCAGTTTGTTAATAAACACGTGTCTTTTAGTACAACTTAACTTGGATGTGATGATCCCATGCAAAATAACAAATTAGATTTAGCTTAAGAATTTTAATTAATACCGTGTTTTGGAAGTTTGCTATGCCTACGTAATGGACATCTGAGACCTACATAATGGGCACCTCACACTCAAATATCATGGTAAATTTACTACGATGGTACCATGATACCCCAATACTGTTAAGATTTACCTCTAAACCCAAAATCTATGATTACACTATAACGTCGACGGCTATAACGCCAGCCATAAACCTCTTTCTCAGTGAGATTTTAGTTACATATCGGATACTAAAAGGTTATTCAAAAGATAACCTAACATCTCGCAATACAAAGTTAGGTAAAGTAGTGAATGTGTAAATACAGTTGTCCAAGATAAATAATGGACATCGAAAAATATTCCGATACAATCAATATCGTCGTCAGCCTATTGCAGTACCACTGCTGGACGTAGGCCTTCCCCAGTGTACGCCACATGGTTCGATCTCCCGTTTTTGCCATCCAGTCACTACCAGCCGTTCTCTTTAAGTCGCTGCCGTAGTCCGGGATAGTATGGCGGCCGGGAACTGGGGGCCTTTTTTTAGTTGCCGTCATTGGGGGGTTTTTGCCCATAGTCACCACCTGGGCCAGGCGGGTTGGTGACCGCAGTGTGCTTTTCGGACTATGTTGTCTACACGGGAGGCGCTGCTGCCCACCTCCCGGAACCCTTAATCGCCTCGTACGATACCCACGGGCAGGTATGGGGTGGTACAAACTCTACTCTGCCGGCACCACGCGGCATATCGATATAACATTATAAAAACAATCTTCAACAAACAACTTAATCGCAAACAAATAAAAAAAAAATTTATCAATGTAATTTCAAAGAAAAGCAAAGTAGCAACAAAACACGAAGCAAGACAATTTCCATCATGTAGACTCGATCCCATCCTCCCCGATGCCTTCGCCCCGTCAACCGGGCGGATGGGAAAAATAGTTTCATCAACTCCAATAGCCCCGGCCTCTGCGTTTAACGGGGTGGATGGCACAATTAAGTGTTACCTAGTAGCACTGTAACGGCTACTTACCAGTACGCTGCGCACACGCTCCTGGTAGCCGAAGCCGCACGACACGCTGCAGCGGCTCCACTCGCTCCACGCGCTCACGCGGCAGTCGGCAGAGGGCGCCGCGGCATCACCTTCTGTAGGGGGACCATGTTAATTCAGCCTATTGCAGTCCACTGCTGGACGTAGGCCTCCCCCAGGGCACGCTACAGGGCTACTGCCATAGAGGGGTTTTGCCCATAGTCAACACGCTGAGCCATGTTACAATGTTAACACGTTACTTTTATCAAAACAAAACATATTTTGCCACACATTCGCGACTTTGGTGAGCAAATGTTAAAAACATTTATAAAACTGTACAAATAGAATGTATTAAGTGTGCAAATACGGTAATGCCATCGATTACTTAATAGGCTTAAGTGTCCACAGCAACATACATAATGGATTCAACTTTTACTTCGTATTCCGATAATTTTTTGTATTTCGAACTTTTTGGGATAAAAAACGACTGGCATTATTTTCTACAGCATTTTAAATCAGGGAATCCTTATATCAATGTATTACTCTGAGAAAAATGCACCGCTATTTTAGAAAACCATAGCTCAATGCCGAAGTTATCACTTGGTGAAATTATAAAAGCACTATATCCCTTACCTGAGGGTGCGAGCACGTTGGAGACGAGGTCGTTGGAGCCGATGCTGGCGGCGACTTGCGGCGGTGTACCGGTCGCTCCCAACGCTCCTGTAGAGTATGGATGTGTGTCATTAAGACATTACCCATGTATGTTCTTTTAGCTCAAAGTTTTCCGGTAATGTCATCATTGTACCTTAACAATAATCTAATAAAAGACTGCCACTGCAAAGTTCAAACAGGACGTTTTATAGTAGAAATAAAACCTTCCAGATCGACATACTAGAGTGGCACACCGATTTTTCTTCGAGTCCTTCCATTACATTCATATTTATCGATAACTCTAAATATTATAAAACACCACAACATTTTCTTACAAAATCAATTGTTCACACTAAATAAAGTAAAACCGCGTATCAGCTAGACTTCTGAACGGTAGTAATTGTGAACCAAGGCCGTACGCTTCATAAAAAAAATGTTTGCAATTAGTACAAGCTTACAAGGAAGTTCAGGTGGTGACTAATAGCTCGTATCACTACTATGAATAGAACGCAAAAAGTTCGTGAAAAAAGTTGTCGTTAATCGTTATTGTTCATCTCGGAACTGGATGTAGGAAGAGGTGACATCATTGTGTGTGTGACGTCACTGAGATGAGGGATATTTACTTAAGATCATAGGTGATATTGATGTGTACTGATAAGTGGTGATTGCCTTCTTAGTACGCATCGTTAGGAATACCGTCTTTGCCCGTTGCGGTGGAAATTCCTTAAAGTTCTTTCTAGTAGGATAATAGTTAGTTTCAGGCTTATCTGGGTTAAGAATTTTCCTTGATTTAATGACGTCACACACAATGATGTAAATACTTCAACACTCTTGAAGTAACATAGGTAATATCCGAATTTCAGCTACCCATAGCCATCAGTTTCAGTTTTTCGTTGTCTGTCAGTCCTTCAATCGAAGAGTTTTTTTAACTTCATGAATATTAATAGGTCATAATTACCGAGATCCCAACACAGAATCTAAGGCGATGGACCACTTTCAACTAGGGCAATAGGAACGTGGTATAAAAAGGTATAAAATAATTCTAAATTGTATATTGTATGTTTGTTGCAGGTACTTATACCTACTATACACATATATAAGACAAGGGTGCCCGGCATTTACCTTAGTTAGTTAGGTAAGTAAGTGTGAGTGATTATTACATTATATCTCTACATGTGATAAATGGGTAAAAGTCTACGAGAGTTTAAAAACCGGAACCAATCTGTGAAATAAGTAACGATAAGTATAAAATATGTAAATATTTACTGCTTTAAAAAACCACAAGTTTATTTTTAAAAACTGGACCTTGACTTTTATTATTGTCAGCTACATTTACTGCCTAGAATGATCACGAATGATTTATTGAAATTCTAATTTTAGAGTAATGTCGAATGAACCTATTTTGGTACAATCGCCTAGATAGATTTAGATACAGTTTTTAGGTTATTTATAGCACTGTCAAACAAGTAAGTATCTACGTTTGTTACATAGATAAATAAACCTAAACGTAAATTTTGTCCTACCTGCCCTTTTCTCTCTCAGCCATTAAGGACGGAGAGAGATTGACCTGACTAAGATTAGGTTTAGGTTTAAGTGTGACTGCCGGAATCGACCCTAAAGTTGGTATAAATGTCAACATAAAATATAGGTATACAGGGTGTAACAAAAAGGGTATGTTAAGCGAAAAGCTATGTAAATAGCCCACTATAGAGAACCTATCTACAAAATTTAAGACTCGAGATCACATTTTTATTTTTCAAGATTGTATGAAAATTCCTGAGATATTTAAAAATTCTCCATACTACTCGTTTATACCGGAAAAATAAACATGTGATTTCGGGTCTCAAATTTTGTGGATAGGTTCTCTACAGTGGGCTGTTCATATAGCTTTTCGCTTAACATACCCTTTTTGTTACACTCTGTATATATTAGGCTACAAGATCTTTAGATATATATTTATGGAGAAGTTACTAAATTTTAAAGCTTCCTAACGTATAAATATTCGTAAGTGTGTACAGAAAAAAATGTAGTAACAAATTTGACGTATATCCCATAAACGTAATGGGCGGGATGTTATAAAAGAGTATGGTAGATAAATCAGCAGCGAGCCACCTGGAGTGAGGTGCTGGCTGGTTGCCAACGACGATGAAGGGAGTCTCGTCCGTATCATTAGACGTTTACTCACACTATACTCCTTGACTATTGAAAATAGCTTTATGCCAATAACTTAAAAGTACTCCTATTTGACTAAGGGTGACGACTGATTATGCCGTTCTGAATTTATGACGATTTAAGGAATTGGCTTGCCCGCTAGCTCAACGAGTACATAATGGTATACCATACATTGAGAATGACAAATTAAGAGTTCATTGCCAGTTTATACTTCAGTCTGATGCATTCAGATAAAGCCGTGGCGGTGAAGGAACGGCCCTTGCCATTATACTCATTTATTGATCAAATAAGAAAGAGAACGCGTTCACTGCCGCATGTCAACGAAATGTCATGGCCACGCTTTACACTAGATTCCATCACTGATATGTAATTATAACTCTTACATTACATATTAAAAGTCTGACAATCAACCGACTGGAGGAACCTGAATAATATATGAGGTAGTAAACGGTGGCACAGACATTACGAGGAAAGTAACCGAGGCATACGATTTGTGTACTTAAATAATTGAGTGGACAAGCTACAAGCAGTCACCTTTATTAATTGTTCCTGAACATTCCACGAGCGTCGCAAACATGTCCTTAAATTATTTTTTCAAAAAGTTTTCCTTAGACATGGACGTATAAAGAACAACGGACGTAATGCTGTCACTGCACAGGTTGGAGCACCATAATGGTGGCGCGTTGTGTATGTGTGCGGATTTTCTGGTAGGCGACGAGCTTACTGTGGTTTGTATGTGTGGGTGGATAACGCGTCAATACACATCCCTGCTTCGTTACGGAGCTTACTATGAATGCTTCACTCCGTGTAGTGACAACACTCTGTCCATTATTCTTTATACGTTCATGTCCTTAGTATGTTATTTATGATTTCTGCTAATTTTTTTAAGCGTAGAACTAGCACCGAAAAACATAGACTATTTATCTTAATTACTGTAGGTAAATTATAGTCTAACTTATGAACTGCCATGAAAAAAATTTTCTTTAATTTTTTTATGTGTCTTGCTTATTTTTTAAGCGTAGATCTATCACCGAAAACCATAGACTATTAATTATCCTTATTATTGTAATTTATACCTGGTCTAACTTATAAACTATTACAGGTACAGGGTGTAACAGAAGGAGTATGTCAAGTGAATTGCTATGAAAATAGCTCATTGTGGTTAGCTTCTTTATCTTGTCTATGACCGATACTATTATCGATAATTTTATGAAATTTACTTGGAAATGATAATGTTGACTGATTGCACTCGGACACTGCATATTTGTAGTCGATATAATAATATTGACCTATCCACAGTTAAAGGAAATACCGCGTTTTATATAACGATAAACCGTTTACGACTTGTTGTTATCTAAAGTGCTTTCTATTTACTTCTTACCAAAGCTAAAACAAACATATAAACTTTTCGTCGGAAACCATATTTTTTACGCAATTGAGTGATGTCTTTATTGTTCTAAACAATATAATAATGCATTGGTAATTGAATATACAAATAACAATGTAAATAGAGGTGGGAAAATAAATTAATCGTTAAGATATTTAGTGAGCTTTAGCACACAATCATACTGGAATGTACTAAGAACTTCTTTACGCTCACTAGAGGAAACTAAGTAAGTACATTAAATCCCGTATCATTAATCATTGACCTAAATGTTTAAACGCTCGTTGAAAAATGACTTTTATTTCAAAGAAAACATAGTATTCGCATCTCTCACCCGCGAGCCCTCAAGGTAAAAGTTACCACTTAGAATACGAGTTTTTAGGAAGAAGGTGCATGCGTGCTTATAGCTTAAAAAAACTAATAATATAGGGGATTGATGCAAACAACAAAATAATTTAGCTACATAACATTTGCAGATTATTGTCTATACGACCGTCCGTACTGCAGTAGCGAGAATTTGATTGACGCCCTTTTCCATGGTCGACCAGAAAATTGGTCAGCGTAACCGAGTTTGTAGAAGGACAGTTATAAAACACCATTTGTTCTATAAATACATACATCTCTAAGCTAAGGTCACTTCGGAATAAAAGCCATGTTGATTTTTAGAAGGGAAATAAATAGACAAATAAAAAATAAATACATATATAAATAAATATTCATAAACTACACAACACATTAACCTAGTCCCACATTAAGATCCCTAAGGTCTTGTGTCGTGGGTACTAAGCAATCAATCAATCAATCAATCAATATGTTTATTTGCTCAAATATGTGTATATATACATGTTATTATTTGTATTTACAGCAAGCGTTCTACATATTATACTGTTCTACATACAGCAACGGTATATGAATACATAGATAAGTATAGAAACATCCATGACTCGGAAACAAACATCGATATTCATCATTGCACCTACCAGGACCTATGGCGTCGCAGGCAGGGTCACTACCTACTAGACCAATCGGCCGTATAATTTTTATATTTAGATAATTTTTCTTGCAAGTATTTGTCGCTGGAATCATAGGCGTCTCACTCATTGTGACTCATTACCTGAAGAAAATTGACGGCCGATTGGTCTAGTAGGTAGTGACCCTGCCTGCGACGCCATAGGTCCTGGGTTCGAATCCCGGTAGGTGCACACATTGCTATGATGAATATTGATGTTTGTTTCCGAGTCATGGATGTTTCTATACTTACCTACTCGTATGTATTTATATACCGTTGCTTAATACCCACGACACAAAACCTTATGGATCTTAATGTGGGACTAGGTTAATGTGTTGTGTAGTGTGTGAATATTTATTTATTTAAAAAATAATAATAATTTAGCAACACGCATAGCTACATTGCTAGAGTTTCAATGAGTGATCATCATAATGAATTGTTTAAAAAATATGCAACAGCCGTGCCTATTGGTCACAAATATCAATATATAATATAAATAAAGCGGTGATACCCTAATGGTTTAGATGTGCCCTTTCCAATCTGAGGCAGTATGACCTATAATATATCAGTCCCTATCCAGCCTATACCGCTGAATTATTGTAAGTACATACAGGGTGTGGGTGACAGCCAGGCAAATACTGAAATGCTGAACAAGTACCATTGCGTTGAGTTATACGACAGTATTATTACTCGCAGGAAATGTATTTTTGATTTGATTATCAGTAATCTTTGCTCTCCGCGCCAATTGTTTCGGGCGATCCTCTGACTAATTAAATGGGCTTATTGGTTATTGTGTGACACACACACTTGTGACTCTCCATTAGGGTTATTTGATCTTTTTTGAGGGCATTTTATTTTTTGAAAATCATCCTATTAAAAAAAAAATTTTTAGATCTTTAGAAAATATGAAAGAAATGTCGGAAAATTTTGGAATTTTCCTGCGAAAATTTTCAGTGTTTTCCACCTCAGATTCATGGTCTAAAATTATGGTATCAATATTTGCCTGGCTGTTACAAACACCCTGTATATTTCAAGATTGTCACTTAGCCCGTGACTCGGAAAGCACGTAAAACCTGTGGAGCCGCGCCTGATCTCTCTCCGATCGCCGCCGGTTTCCATCCCATCGGACTATGAAAGTGAAGGAATAGAGTGCCTGTGCACAGACCTGTGCACTATAACTTCTTCCGTGTAGTTGAGTAATCTCCGCAGGTATCGGCCGACATGACCAAACTACGGTCAGAAGATATGATTTATAAGAAGATACGGTCGTAGGACATGACTCACCGAGCACAACCTTGCACGTGTTCATGCAGTCGTCCTGCGTGAGGAAGTTGTTCCTGTTGCCGCGACAGCCGCCGTACGCGAAGGGCACGCACATGCCCTTGGCCGCCATGAAGGTCCAGCGCTGGTAGAACCCACGGCACGGGCCCACGTCCGCGTCCTCCATGCAGATACCTGGCGGGCCAGGGGGACGATTACTTAAGCCGGGACATCTTAAACTAAACATACCATCTGATTATATAATTATATTTCTCCGTATTCAAAGTTATCCGTGTTGATGCGGGTTCACTAGACTAATCAGCTGAAGGAGATCGTATGAGTCGTCTAAGGAACTCGGGCATCCTCTCTGGCGAGAAGCTAGCAACTTGTAATTGATTATTCAAATGTAACCCCGCCACACTAGTAGTTTTGGCTATCCTACTTCGGGAACATAACCTTGTATGTATGTATGTATGTAGAAGTTTCATGGGTTCGGTAAAGTTTTGAAGATTAATTTCCATTTTGTAACTGCTTGTTTTCTTCTTGTTTGTAATCTTCCATGCTGCTCTGGGAGTGAAAAAAAACGTATAATACTACAGCTGCTTCCCTTCCCGGGCATCCTGTACAAGTCAGTAGAGGGACAAGAGGGTCTTTATGTTTTGTACGCGATGGGCTGACCACCTGTCACTACTAACCGAACTTGTACATCTCAACTATACCCTCAAAATTGGTCAGAAGTGGCACCATGTGGTCGTACCAGCCCTTGGTGCTCTGCCTACCCCGTAAAGAATAAAGGCGTGTTTATATGTATGTATGTATTGTAACTGCTCTAGCAATCCTATTACTAGACGTTTGTTACTTTTCCATGCAAAAACTACTGAACGTATTTTGATGGAAGTATTTGGTTTACTTATACATAGTGTTGACATCAGAATAGCACAAAAGCGTCCGCTCGCATAACATATAATTATTAAAAATATAAGTGTCTATAATTATGAAGCATTTTGTGCAAGCACAAAACGAATACATGACATTGTAACAGCAAGCTACTGTATCCAATACCTAAAATATCTTCAAACTTAAAATCTGTATCATTGTATAGCAGTTCATTGATATAAATGGCGCTAGTCATACAATAATCTATCTATACATATAATAAAAAATGTAACGGATCGCTGTCTGGAAGATATATGACAAAAAATATTATAGGATATATATACCTTTATCAACGCAATAGAACCCAAAACGATGATTTTTGGAATTTTTGTCTGTTTGTCTGTTTTTCTGTGCGTTTGTGCACGCTAATCTCAGAAACGGCTGAACCGATTTCGATGCAGTTTTCAGGAATATATTGTGACAGGTCCCACTGAACATATAAGCTACTTTTTATCCCGGATAATTACGACATTTAGTTTTTTGTGTAGTCCGTGCGGACGGAGTCGCGGGCGTCCACTAGTATGTATTATATTTCTACGAACTTTCTCTTTAATAAAATTACGATACACATGTCGATACATTAATTTCCTTATCGTTTCTACTAGCTATAATATAACATCAATATGTTGTAAAATTAAGCTAAAATCATGTATTATAATAACAGTTGTTGATAAATGTAATAAATAAATAAATAAATTTGGAAATCGGGTTTAAGTAACGTCCATTATTTTAAATTTCTTTGTATCTTATGTGAGTGTGTGAGTGAATATCCGCTCGGGAAATAATATGTTTTACGATACTCATACAAATGAGCGATATTCTAAAACACATGCTTTTCATAACTACGGCCCTACCTACCTAAATATATACCTAAGGATACCCTCCCCCAGATGTCCCGCTATCTGTTTACCAAATTCCATCAAGATCACTCCAGCCGTTCAGTTAAGTAATGTAACAAATAGTCAACAGTATTCATTTCTCATTTACAACTATTAGTACAATGCTTTGTCGCAGATTATGTTCCATCCTGCTTTGTTTAGTACTCCTAACTGCCATACGACTAACTCTACATATACTAAAACAGGAAGTAGTAAGTAAATATGTATGCAAAACAAATGATAATAGGCTGGCAAGCCGCTGATAATATTTTCGTACTGTAATACATGTAAATGGCACCGTAATTACTCACAACAGACGCAAGACCTTGGACGTAACACCTATGTATTACGCCTGAAAACGCGAAATAACCATGCCTTTGAGCATGTACTAATACTTGTCACTAATTATGTCATATTGTGATAGTTGGATTTCTTTTCGTAGTGAAAACAACGCTTGTTTGTATTCTGATACTATATTTATTCAGTAATCAGAAAAACTCACAAAGTATACACACTATAGCGGGAGTCACAATGGGCGAAAGGCGTTTCGAACGAGACACCAAAATGCACCCTTGAGGTACTCCCTATCGCGTATTGGAAGGCGATATAAAAGTATTCTGACCGAGGTCATGCTATTAGAAAGTGTAGTCGATATCGCGTTCCATCTTGACGCCAGCGACATCTATTGGTACATTCGGGTACTACAATATTATATTTGAAATAACTGGTATGATTCTTATGATAGACCGTGAAGTGAAGGTTTCAGTTATATTTACATACCTACTGTAATGTTATATCCTAGAACAGTCTTCCCCAAAGTGGGCGATAACGCCCCCTCGTGGGCGTTGGAGGCTTAGAGTGGGGAAGTTAAGGCCCCAGAGAAAAATAGCGCAACTAATATGCTATTGACATTTTTAAGGTAAAATAAAAATGGGGGGAGCTACTGATTTACAAAGTGGGCGTTAGATGAAATAAGTTTGCAAATCTCTGTCCTAGATAGATGTCATGTGTTTTGTTTTGTCAATTATATAAACGTTGTAAAAACAAACCTCTTTACATATGTATTTACATTCACTATTATATATAATTTAATTACACTATGAACGTAAATTTTCCAAGCAAACAGAGTTAAAACTATCTGTTACTTTAGTAAATTCACCGAGATTACACTAATTACATCAAATGTTTCTTCATTAGTAGTTTTGAAGTCTAGAAAATCGTTTTGTTGAATGTCTTAATATTATTGACCTCCGTTTTACCTCCAGACATGACTGATGCAAACGTATTTTTAAAACTTGATACTCTGCACACTCTGTAGTTATATTCTTCCTGACTGCCGAAAGGGCAAATGTTATTGCGTTAAATTCATCCCTGTCTGACCGCATTTGCTGTCACACGCAGTGGACACCACGAAGTGATATTTATTCCCGCTTTTTCTATGTTATTAAGGTTTACAGAAAGAAAACTCTCTAAGACATAACCTAAAAATAAACATGTGATTTCGAGTCTCAAATTTTAGGAATAGATAGTCTAAAGTAGGCTATCTTTATAACATTATGCATAACCTACCCCTGCAAGCCTGTACACTCACGTTTGGCAGTCATCATGTCGATGCTGCAGTCGTCGCGCTCGACGCACGGCCGTTGCTGCAACAGCTCTATCTTGGTCTGACATCCTTGTTGTTGCTCTGGAGGCACCAGCAGCAATCTGCATATAGAACCGACATATCAATCTATACATATAATAAAAATATATCGCTGTCTGTACATGGAAGATATATGAGAAAAAATATTGTAGGAGACCTTTATCAACGCAATAGTACCCAAAAGAATGATTTTTGGAAGTTTTGTCTGTTTGTCTGTGCGTTTGTGCACGCTAATCTCAGAAACGGCTGAACTGATTTCGATTTAGTTTTCAGGAATATATTGTGACAGGTGACACTTACTCGTAATTATAAGTATAAACACTAATCAGTGGTAGCTTATTGGTTTAGACGTGCGCCTTCCAGTTAGGAGGAGTAGGTTTCGTCCTTGTTACGGGCATGTACCACTGAATTTATTTAAAGTACGAATTTTGAGAAAATATGCATATCATAGAAACAATAATTAGTGGAATTGGTGCTGATGGTTTTCTCCGTGTCCGACAGATGACGTTGTTACAAGGCATGTGAGCAAGGCAGGTGGTTTCCCTCCGTCCGTAGATGGCTCTGCTACTGCGCAGACGGCAAACGGGCAAAGCAGATAGTTTTCCCTACTTCGAATAGATGGCATTGCTACAAGGCTAGTGGGCAAGTTAGGTGGTTTTCCCTCTGTCGGATAGATGGCTCTGCTACCAGGCAACAAGTGGTTTCCCCCGTCTCCGATAGATGGCCCTGCCACGTACCTGGTGCGGAAGCGCACGCCGCGGCCGCAGGTGGCGCTGCAGGGCGACCACCCGGACCAGGCGGACGTGGGGCAGGCGGGGTCGGGGGTCTCTGTGTCTGACTCCACGCACGCCGGCTCCATGCACTTGCGGCTCTCCTCTGAGGGGAAACGGTTACATACATTATACGCAACTGTGTTTTCCCGTGCTGATGCGCGATTTCACTAGACATCAGCTGCATCTCCTTTCGTGTATATCTTAAAGTTGACTAAATTTACATACATAAACTCACGCCTATGTTCCATAAGGATCGACAGAAAGAGATCTCCATTTAATACGTTCTAGAAATATTTCTTTCGCCTCGTCCACATTTATTAAGTTTTTCATACAAGCTCTCCGGTTTCGGATGCTCTTGACTAGAACTTTAGGTGATCTCTCCCAGTATTGCCATTCACTTCTGCCATATATATACCTTTCGTTAATCGCATTCCATCAATCCTCTTCAAATGACCAATCACACCATTAAAGCACACCTTTCTCTATTCTTGTCAAACTTGACCCTTAGAATAAAAATGAGAAGCATAAGTTTAAGTTTTCTTTCTGTAATTACCTACTAGCGACGCTGGGTGTCGTCAGCCTATTGCATGGACGTAGGCCTCCTCTAGGGTACGCTACAAAGCTACTGCCATGGGGGGTTTTTGCCCATAGTCACCACGCTGGGCAGGCGAGTTGATGACCGATCTGTAGACTTATTTGGGTGAAAATAAATGTTTTTTTTTCTTTTTAACCAACCTATCTCGACCAGCGGACACTTCTTGGCGCCCATCCTGTCTCGGAAGTGCCTGCGGCGGACAGCCGCACCCACACCACACGTGACGCTACACTCGCTCCACGGCCCCCACTCGCTCGTGCGGCACGCGCCGTCTGCGTCCTCTGGGGGCGAAGCGTCCAGGACTGTCGGGTCGGAGAAGGTGTTGCTCTGCTCAGTTCTGGAAACAGTTACATACCTATAGAGTGGCAAAAGCTGTAGGATTATTTATTTATTTATAAGGATTATCAAAGTGATACTACAGCCATATAAATATGGTGGAACCAATAGATCAGTGCAAATTACTAGATCATTTTCTGAGAGAATAGCACTAAGTTCTTTAGTCGACTCTTACAAAATACACGGAAGGACAACAATTAATGTTTATAGTTTTTTGATAGATTGGACTACTGACACTAGGAATAGTCTTTAGTGGGAACGTAAGTGGAACTTTAATTTTGAGATGTGGCTTCTTCGAAGAGTGTAGATACATGAACTCTAATATTCCCCACAAATTGTCACGGAAACAGGAAAAGAAGGAGCGCGTTTCCCTGGTGAAAAGTTTACACAATAAAGATGAACATATCACACTCACTCGCACTCGGGCACGGCGGCGACGCACATCTCCTTGCCGACGAGCTGGCGACTACACTCGGACATGGCGGCCTTCTGCGGCAGGCGGTACTCGCGCGTGCGCATGCGCAGACCCTTGCCGCACGTCACGGAGCATGCGGACCACGCGCCCCACTCCGTCACGTCGCATTCCGCTGCGAAACGCGCCCAAAAGTTAAATAGGATGCCGGAAAATGCGCAGAGTCGCAGAAGGTGTACTCACGTCTGCCAGAGTCCTCGCTGCCGGCACTCTGCTGCAGCTGCGCCGACAAGACCTCCTCGTCGCACGCCTTGGGCAGCAGCGCCTCCCGCGTGAGGGTGAGGCGCGCGAGCGGCGCCAGGCCCCCCGCAGGGTCGTAGAAGGGCGCGCGCGGGTCCTCGGGGTACATGTTGGTGATGCGGAACATCTTCTCGCGGGGGATGGTCTCTGCGTTCGGCGACTGGAAGAAAAAAGTCATCTGTAATACTAAACGGGGTGCGGAGATGCAGTTGATGTATTCCAATGCTCACCATGTAGGAGATGCCGCTGTCTGTGCCCGCGTCGTACGGGTACAGGTCCACCACCTTGCTCTGCACCCACGTGCAGTCCGCCTGACACAGGTCCAGTCCGGACACGCCCACCACCCAGTCGGGGGACGGCCCTGGACACCACACGGAAATTACTACATCTACACTATATTTAAAATGCCTTGTTTTGAATGACTGACGGATCAAGGCCCATGAAAACAATAGAAACCGGAATAAGTGGGAGATAATAACAAAGGAAGATATTCAGGATAAGATTTTTATCACATAACATCACAACATTACAAGTATTTTTAGAAACTGGTAATCATTTTATATTTGTTAGGTTGCCCCGGGATTTTATATGCTTTATTTCTGTTTTCCCGGTTGCTTCTATTGATCCTGGCTTACAGGAGTTATAGTGGCGGGAATGAATGGTGGGCCAATCCCGTTTATAATATACACTGATGACCAATGATTGTACATATATAATCGAATGGATATTTACCTTAACTTATTTTTCGCTACGAAATTATGAAAGTAACTCTAAAAAACATGATTATTGTGGTATGCGTAAAACGAGACGCTCTCTCTCTCGCTCTCTCTGTGTGCCGCGGCCATGACACGAAATATACAAAGTTGATTTATCTCCGGTGTTTTAATAAATAACAAGGAAACATAGCATTGGCGACGAGGATGGGATAAAATTAAAAGTAGCAGTTTCAGAAAAATTAATTTAACATTATTTAAACATTGTATGGCAGTGCGCCTTAACTCCCGTTTCCCCTGGCGTGAAAAGAAGTGCCGGCCATTTTGTCAAACGCCGCATGGCCGCATTATAACAGAAAGAAAATCAAATGACTGAAGAAGAATTCATTTCATATGTCAAACAAGGAAAGAGAACATATATTTACCGCTGTTCCAAAGAAAGTTTAATACAAATATTAACTGAGGAAGGTTTGGTGTGCCCATCAGAGCCAACTGTCGAAGAATTGCGAAAATTATTAAGTAATTATTATAGCCTCAAGCAATCAGAAAAAACATCATCAGGGTGTGTTCCTACAAGAAAAAAGATGAACAATTTCGAAATTAAACCATTTGACGGTGAAAACTGGGATGTTTTCGAACAGCAGCTGGAATCGCTGATTCTCTTAAATGACCTGGATGATGAAAAAATGGTACCATTATTACTTACTAAACTTACACCAAAAGTATTCGAGACACTACAATTTTTGTGTGACAAATCAAAACCAATAACTTTGGATTTTAAAACATTATGTCAGAAATTAAGGAAAAAGTATATGCAAACCCATACACCGTTACTGGATAGAGTAGAATTTAGAGCTAGAAATCAACTTCCATCCGAATCCATAGAAGATTACATTTTTGTGTTGAGAAAACTTGCAAGAAAATGTCATTTTAAAGATGAAGAAGACCAAATAAAAGAAAAACTTATTGAAGGAGTACATTCCAAGTTAATAAAATTTGAATTAATAAAACAAGCTGCAGAGGTTAAATTAGAAGATATAGTCCAGTTAGCTAGGACAGTGGAGGCGGCCTACAAGAATTCATCTGGTGATGGAGATGTTAATAATATTTCATACATGAAGCCCAAATCAAAAATGAAGACAAAGTTCAGTACTACAAAACAACATAATAATAAATACATAAATAATAGATGCTTTTGTTGTGGAAAGGACAATCATAATAAAAAGGACTGTACTTTGAAAAACAAATACTGTTCTGAGTGTGGCCAGCAAGGACACATATTTAAAATGTGCTCAAAGAACAAATATAAGCAAACAAATGTGTTGGATATGGATGTAACTCATGAGGCTCCGGAAGAAATAGAAAATGTAAAACCTTTAGTTAAGGAATATGAGACTTATAGTTTTGACAGAGTAAGTAAAATACCACCATATATAGTTGAGCTGGAAATAGGTAATAAACAAAAAGTGAAATTTGAGGTAGACACAGGGGCAGAAGTTTCAGTAATGCCTCTCACATTCAAAAATAGGTATTTAATAGAATATAATATTGAATATTGCAATGTTACTTTCCGTAATTTTGATCAAACAGTGTCTCAACCATTAGGTATTATTTACAATATACCCGTTAAGCATAATAGTATAAACACAAAATTAAATATATATATATCCAAGGGTTCAACACCTTGTTTGATGGGTCGTGATTGGCTAAATAAATTAAACATGTGGCCCCCAGATTTTAAGGTTATGAGTTTGGGTGACTCTAATGCGGTGTTAAAAAATGTTTCAGATGCCAAACAACTAATTGACAAGGAGTTCGCAGCAGTATTCAGCCCTGGTTGGGGTAACTTTAAAGGTGAAGCAATTTCATTAAAATTAAAAGGGAATGCTACACCAAAGTTCCTGCCGGTTCGGCGCGTTCCTTACGCGATTCGAGATAAGGTAAAATTTGAAATTGAAAGATTACTAAGTGAAGGTCGTATAGAGCCTGTAAAGCAGAGCCAGTGGGGTACACCAGTAGTCCCCATACTTAAACCAGATGGCTCTGTGAGATTGTGTGGGGACTATAAAGTTACTCTCAACCCTAATTTAGAAATTGATCACTACCCACTCCCTCATATTGAGGATATCTTTGAAACTTTAAGACAGGGGGAATTCTACTGCGAACTTGACTTAAAAGAGGCATATTTACAGGCTGTTTTGGCACCAGAAAGCCAAGTTTTAACTACAGTTGTTACAGAATTTGGTACTTACAAGTATAAATACTTACCCTATGGTGTAAATACTGGCCCAGGGTCTTTTCAAAGACTGATGTGTAAAATGTTAGTAGGAATACCTAATACAATTGTTTTTATAGATAACATTTATGTGGCGGGTAAAAGCATACAAGAAACTTATATTACTCTGGTGAAAGTCCTTAACAGGTTAAAGGAATGTGAATTAAAATTAAAACCAGAAAAATGTAAATTGTTTACTAGACACATAGATGTATTTGGATTTCGTATAAATAAAGAAGGCATGAGTATAATCAAGTCAAATATTGAACCATTGTTAAATGCACCGGCTCCAGCAAATTTAAAAATGTTAAAATCATTTATAGGGAAAATAAATTATTACTCTAGGTTTCTAAAGGACATGGCTATAATCTTAACACCACTGTATGATTGCACTAGGATAAACAAATTTAATTGGACAAAGGAATGTGATAAATCGTTTAACTTAATTAAACAAAAGTTAGCTTCAGCAAACAATTTAAAACATTTTAATCCGAATCTACCTATAATAGTAACTTGTGATGCTTCAGATTGTGGTTTAGCTGCAATATTATCAAATCGAGATACAGAGGGAATTGTTAAACCTGTAGCATATGTCAGTAAAAAATTAAACTCAACTGAGCAAAAGTACACTGCCATTGATAAGGAAGCCATGGCAATTATTTTTGGAGTCACTAAATTTTATAACTATATATATGGTCGAAAATTCGAGTTAGAGACAGATAATTCAGCCCTTGTCAGGATTTTTGGACCAACGAAAGGTATTCCAAAAATGGCAGCAAAACGACTACAGCATTATGCAATATTCTTATCAGCTTTCAATTATACCATAAAACACATAAATACTACTCATAATCCTGCTGATTTTCTGTCCAGAAATCCTGACACAAAAAATAGTGAAAATTGTATTTATAATGACATTTGTAAAGTGCAATGTATTGAGCAAATAATTTATACCAACAATTCTGAAATTGAATATTTAAATTATAAGACAATTCAGGAAAATACTAAAACAGATGCCCATTTAAATAAAATTATAGAATATTGTACAAATGGGTGGCCTGAAAAGAAATTGATTACTTCAGAGCTTTTGCCATTTTATAATAGAAGAACAGAAATAAGCTTAGATCATGGGTGTCTACTTTGGGGGCATCGAGTAATAGTACCAAAAAATATCCAAAAAGAGGTTCTTAAGAGCTTACATAAATCACATTTCGGAATTGTTCGTATGAAAGAAATTGCAAGGTCTTACTTTTGGTGGCCAGATTTGAATTCAGAAATAGAAAAAATTGGACAGTCTTGTATTATGTGTTTATCTAATTATAAAAACCCGGTTAAATCATTTGAACCATGGCCTACTCCATCAGTTCCATGGTACAGGTTACATGCAGACTTTCTGGGACCATATTATAATAAAATGTACTTAGTGATAATAGATAGTTATAGTAAGTGGCCAGAAGTATTTGAAATGTCAAATATGACTACAACCAAAACAATTGAGGTACTGGATAAGTTGTTCAGTAGGTTTGGCTATCCAAAACAACTGGTTACAGATAATCAAACTACTTTTACTAGTTCTAATTTTGTTAATTATTGTAAAGAATGTGATATCAAACAAACATTTTCGCCTCCCTATCATCCAGCAACAAATGGAGCTGCAGAAAGATTTGTACAAACTTTTAAATCAGCTATAACTAAAATTAGAGAAAGTGGTTGTAATATTAATTCTGCTATAAATTTGTTTTTGTTTGATTATCGAACTACTCCTCAAAGAACTACAGGTATTACACCAGCCTTTCGGATGCTGGGGAGGGAACTGACCAATAGATTTAGCACTTTGAAACCCCCACCTGTAGTAGACTATCTGTCAGACAGTCAGGGGGGAAAGACACTCAAGAGGAAGGTTAAATTTGTAGTAGGACAAAAAATTATGGTTAGGGATTATAGGAAGGGTCATAAGCCTTGGATAGTAGGAAGAATTGTATCTGAATCTGTTCAAAATTTAACTTACATAGTGGATGTTGAAGATATGCTTTGGAAACGTCATATAGATCAAATGATTTATTGTAACGATGATGTAGATAGTAGTTAAACTATGCAGTAGATAGTATATGGGTTCACATCTTATACTAACTACTACTTGTCTAAGTAAACATGTAAATTAGATATAAGTACATATTGTAAAACTAATTAGAATTAGTTTTAGTATAAGTCCGGGAGATTGTGGTATGCGTAAAACGAGACGCTCTCTCTCTCGCTCTCTCTGTGTGCCGCGGCCATGACACGAAATATACAAAGTTGATTTATCTCCGGTGTTTTAATAAATAACAAGGAAACATAGCATACTATAAATCTATAAAAAATATATATAAAACTATAAATCTCGAGATTCCAGACAATTCGGGGATGCAAACATGACATGAAAATGACTTATTTATCATGAGGTATTTATAAAAAAAATCAATACAACAGTACATTCCATATAAGCCAAACCTAAATTTCGTTGACTGCCGATGACATGACGTCAAAGATAAGCCATACAGAGAAGAACCATACAAAGTGGAATCATCATCATCAGCCTATTGCAGTCCACTGCTGGACGTAGGTCTCCCCCAGGGCACGCCACAAGACTGCCATGAGGGGTATTTGCCCATAGTCACCACGCTGGGCAGACGGGTTGGTGACCGCAGTTTGTATTTTGGACTATGTTGTCAACACGGGAGGCGCTGCTGCCCACCTCCGGGAAACCCTTAATCGCCTCGTATGATACCCACGGGCAGACATGGGGTGGTACGAATTCTACAAAATGGACACATACAAAGTGGTCTCAGTGGGCGCTGGTGTTGCAGCATACCTACCGAACATGGAGGCCACAGACAGCACGTGGCGCACGCGGTCCACGCTGGTGTTGCAGCATACCTACCGAACATGGAGGCCACAGACAGCACGTGGCGCACGCGGTCCACGCTGGTGTTGCAGCATACCTACCGAACATGGAGGCCACAGACAGCACGTGGCGCACGCGGTCCACGCTGGTGTTGCAGCATACCTACCGAACATGGAGGCCACAGACAGCACGTGGCGCACGCGGTCCACGCTGGTGTTGCAGCATACCTACCGAACATGGAGGCCACAGACAGCACGTGGCGCACGCGGTCCACGCTGGTGTTGCAGCATACCTACCGAACATGGAGGCCACAGACAGCACGTGGCGCACGCGGTCCACGCTGAAGGCGGCGCTGGTGTTGGCGGTGACGCGGGGGTGCCACAGCCCAGCCGCCTTCACCAACGAACGCAGCGCCGGGCCCTTCTGCCGCAGCTCGCGCTCCAGGAGGCCTACGGAGCCCCACTCGGCCAGGGACCTGGACGATGGCATATTTACTTAGTTACGTGTAGGTCCAGTGACGTGATTATAGGTAGACGTGGGGTTTCATAACGACATGATTTAAAAAGTGATCTCATACATACATTACACACACATCGGTGTTCCCGAAGATGGGTGGCCAGTCCTGATATATCATAACAGCGGTATGGTTGGTGGAAAGGAATACCAAAACCAGAGTAATATTTCTCAATTACTTAAAACATATACAATAACGTTATAAATCAAGGAGGTTTTAAAAGTGTTTAATTACCTACAAACCACTTCATTGTTTTACTAAGTGGTATGAGCCTAATTTGCTTGGTTTTTATATTGCGGGGACTTAATATTCCACAAGCATTCATCTTTCGGTAAACGTTAGTTTATGAACATACCAAATTTGGTAGCGAGTTGTTTCCTTCGCTCCCAGCGAAGGACGACAATTCTTGGTGTGCGTGGCGCCTAATGATCTCAACTAAAACGACAGGTTCGGACTTGTTTAAGTGCCGGTCAGCCACTTTAGCAGGGACGCGTGCGTCGGGAAGTAGCGTGCGTACTGCGCCCACAGTCGGAAATAAGAATAAAAATGGATTGGCTCGACTAAATAATATTTATACTAACCTACTTGACTAAAATTTTGGTGTTCAGACGCGTTTAGCTACTAAAATACTCGCTACTCGACTAAAATACTGGCCTAATGCGAACTAGGCTTAACCTAGGTCTTGTGTCGTGGGTACTAAGATCCCTAAGGTCTTATATAATACATAGATAAGTATAGAAAAATCCATGACTCGGAAACAAACATCGATATTCATCATATCAATGTTTGCACCTACCGGGATTCGAACCCAGGACCTATGGCGTCGCAGGCAGGGTCACTACCTACTAGACCAATCGGCCGTCCGTTTTATTAACAGTCCGTTTTATAATCGATTATATAAAAATAAAATGATACTTCTTAATTTGATATCCAAACATAATCCATTAACAATCTGTCACGATCTCAGTTGACGGCGGTAGGTACATTATTTATTTAGATTGCACATATAATGTAATATTGACTAAGGAACGCGGGTATTCTCTCGAGCGATAAGCTAGCGGGTGTGTTATATGTTGACACATATACGATTGAACTGAACGGAACTTGAACATGCCGGCCTCCTCATTACGTAACTAGCAGAGCCGAAGCAATGCGATAGCGAAAATTGATAGTGTGTGTGCTTGGGCGAGTTGCGGGGCGCGGGAGGACGCCGAACGCTCGTTACGCGCACGCACACACACTCATGCATCGCGATCGCGCTGCTTCGGCTTTGCTATTGCAAATTAAGTGATCAGAGGGCCGTTCTGACCTTGTACTTGGCGTCGTCGCAGGCGCAGCAGTCGCTGGCCATCAGCGAGGAGTCCTCGCACACGCGCTTCGTGAGCTGCCCGTCCTCCGCGAACCAGCGCGTGCCGTTCTCGATCACCATCGCTCTGATGAACGCATCATCATTTTAACCATGGGAAGTGTGCTGACTGAACCTGAACCTTCACCGATAACCTCTATCCAGACCTATTTTATTCAAGTCTTACGCATTCTATGAAAAACAAATTAAGGAAAAAATACTCAGAAGGATGAGACGTCATAGGATGTCTACAGAACCCGTTTAATGTGGGCGTATACCTGTTAAGAAGTAGTAGGTAACAACAGTAGGTACCTAAAGGTAAACGGAGTCATCGCGCCACCTCTTCTCTGATAAACGCTGCTCACACACATGGCATTAAGAACAGCTAATGCCGACCTCCACCTTCCAGCTTCATCCTAAAACCAGCGTTATTCAGCACGGGAACGCCTACTCACTTCAGCAGCACACAGCCCGAGCCCCTGGGCGGCGCGCGCCACATGACCTGCACCTCCGTCTTAGGCAGGTCGTCGGCCTCCACTACGGAGTTGGAGCACTCCTCGTCGAACTTGCTGAGCGTGTCTGCGAACAGCTGGAACTGGCCCTGCTTGGCCGGGCCGCGCGGCGTGCGAGGGTCCAGCGGCTCGGCCACCAGCCGGAAGCCGGTGAACTGCTGCACCACGTCGTGCGTGCGCGAGCCCACCAGGGTCACTAGAATAGGGTTTAGATACTAGTTTCATCGCTGAAATAAGTCTTTTAATTGCTTCTAGCTAAATCGAGAGAGACAGAGCAGAAAAACTTCGCAGCGAGACCGTCATAAAATAGTTTTTTTGGAACCACGAGTATAAATCAATTAGTTAATTAAATAGAATCACTGGGTAAATAAATCTCAAAAGAGAAAGACATACTTAAAGAGAAAGAAAAAACATTTTACAATATATTTGCAAGGAAAAGCTCAATAACTGCAACTGGATGTAATAATCAGGATCAAACAAGACATTGGTATAATATATCAAACTACACTTCAAATATCCAGTATCTATACCTAAAGTAGACTTCGCTTTACAGAATAAATCCCATTTGGAATAAATGTCCCAACTAACATTTTCAAAGGAACTATTTGGTGAAGCGATCCTCTAGTAAACATGACTCACCGACATATCGTTTCTCGGGCTGGTACCGCTCCACCTCTCCGTTGACCAGCAGCCGGTAGAAGTTGTCTCCGGGGGACTTGTCCTGCGCGGACTCCACGGGCACCAGGTCGCAGGCCTGTGCGGCCGCCAGCCACGCCGCCACGCAACACGCTACTATACTACACCGCATCTACACCGAGAGAGTTACTGATACAACTATGTAGCTTTATGCTATAGTAGTCGCACGCGGGGCACGTAGAATGTTCTATGATTCCGCGTGCAACGAGACATTGCGACTACTATAGTCGGTTGCACTTACGAATACCCCTGACATCAGCACTCTGGTGTGTGTCTATGTCAATCTAACACTCATCTTCATCTTCCTTCCCTTGTTCCATTCATGGGGTGGGCGCAATATGGTTTCCCTCTTAACTCACATTGCAAAAGATTTGGCATTTGTTTTACGGCCGGCTGCCTGGACTGAAAGACGCACGTCTTACCCACTAGGCTCTCATCGCATAAATCTAACACTATTTCTTTTAAAAAATCCCCATGACTTGATAATAAATATTTCTTGAGTATTGAGATGTCTGATGTAATAGATCTGAATACACGCATCCGTTTTGTATTTTATTGGGTACTAGTTACAACCGAGACGCAGCGGTTATGCATCACCACGTTACAAACTTCGAAACAAACTTATAAAACTCAAGAGTTGAGTTTAAAATAGACCCGCAGCGAATCCAACGTTGCTGAGTAAACCATATTACCCACACAAAATCAACATAACAGATATTAGGTATGAAAATGATTAGGGCTAATATTATTGTGTATACACACTTATGGTATGCGCACATTTCCTGTGGTATACTAGGATACCTTATGGTGGTATGTCAACAAAATGGAAATCTCTTTTGGGGGGACCTTTTATATTAGGGTTACAATTTTTTTTTAACTATTATTTTAGCTTTAATTTAAAAAGTTATGTTGTTTAACGACTTACCCTGTCGACGGCGCGTTTAGTATGAAGCTCGTCAAACAGGGCTGATAAAAGAGCAAGAGTCACTGATAAGGGGTCAGGGGGTCTCCGCTTTAGATTATGATGCTTCCCCCGATTCGCTGCTGAAGCTGTTGCTAAATTATGTCCGGATATTTATCGAAATATTTACTCCTTAGCCTAGTTTGTTGACCTTTAATATAGTTAACAAGACACACTGAATTTTAAGAGTATTTTCTTCCAGGACAAAGTTAACTAAAGTTTCTTCAACCGTAGATAACTAAAATTTTGTTAATAGCAAGGCGAGAGGATGAACAATAAGAAACTGAGAAACTTGGTCATAAATGTGAATCTAGAGGGTAAGGACGAGTGTGCTGGATAGTTTGAAAGAGAATAAGTATTATGTTACTAGATGACAGCTGCAAGATGTGAACGTAACAAAATTATGTATTTTTTCCTTTATTTATTTATTCAGTTAACATATAGTCACGCCCATTATCTTATTATTATTCAGTTAAACGATCTCAAAACTTAATACAACGTCCACAAAACTGCTGTGCGGCATTTTTATACTATTAACATTAGCGGCTGTATCTTAGGGGTATCGTAGGTAAGCATCTAGCTTCCCCTAATGTCGATGACGTCACAAACCCACGCGGTCACGGCCGCAGACGGACCAGAGCATTGTGCTACTACAGCACACAACTGGGACAGCCCATTAACTTGATTCGCCTAATCAAAGGCTAACTTTAGCTCTGTCGTCAAAGTTACAGCGGCCGGACGTGTTTGAACGTTGTTTGATTTGTGTTTCATGTCGTCATAGGTGGAACATTAGTAGATAGGGTTACAAGTGTAAGCACAAAATAACACAGCAATCAAGCTTTTTTCGACAATTATTTTATAAATAATGAACGAAATCAATTGTAGCAAGAAGAAAATCATAAAAGAAACCAAAAACACAAAGAGCGTGAATATCGATGTTTCATATAAAATACACTTTTTGGGCCACCCCGTATTTTATAATCAATGACCATACTATTGTAATTAATAAATTTAATTACGTCTGCTTCTCTCCAAAATAATAATAAACACCAAAAACTACTTTTAAATATCGAAACATAGCTTTTTCATATATTACTCTTTATAAGAACAACGTAACATAATATCAAAAATTAGTGGTTTATAAAATGTCGCGTTGCTCTTGAAATGAAAAGCAAACAATAAAGTTCAATCAATCACAGACATATTTCGCCAAAAAATGTGGCATAAAAATATTTTAAATTATTCAACATCAACTTGCAAAGAGGCGATATATTCTATTATAAATAATAATGAAGCAATAATGCACTTACCTTGGTATCCCGGCGGCGGGCGATACGGTAATGACTCGGGCGTGATGAGCCAGGAGCTGTAGGTAGGACCTCTCAAGACAAATGAGCACTTCCTCTCCAGTCAGGGAGCTCATTACGTGCGCGTGCGCTTACCTCCGCCCACGGATGTTTCGCAAGTCGTTTGGACAATCGGTTTGTGAAAATCATTCGTTCTTGCACATATTTGAGCGAATGTACACGTTAATGATGATTTTATAAATAACCCCATTTACTTTAAAAAAAAACCCGACCAGACTAATTCAAAATGTTGACCCAGTGTCATTCTTACGATTCAGGACGTGGTCGTCCTTGGCGCAAAAATACGCTTCGGGTTGCGGGCCTTGGGGCAAACCACATGCCCGGGCAAAACGACAAAACGAGTCTAAACTCAAATGCGACAAGCCGATTAGGCTCCAGAGCGTACCAAAGAAATATATAAACATATTATGCACTCGAAAAATATAATCCGCCTTCTGGCGCAGTCGGGTTAAAACGTATTATTCCTTAGGTACAGGTTAAAAAAGAAATATAAGTTTATTTTTTCGGGAAAATCTGCTTACAAACACGTTCTAGGTATGTCTCATACATTTGCCGCCATGTGATAATGATAACACTGCCCTTAAATTATGATCATAGGTACCTAATACAATACTGTGTGAGTATTGTATTAGGAATGTTATGTACCCATAACATTCATTCACACTTAGCGCCCACAATAGGTCACATACCAACAGGTCAATAAAATAATGACAATACAGTGGAAGTTGACAAATAACGTTCATGAAGGGTTATATTTTTAGGGTTCCGTACTCAAAGGGTTCTAGACGGTTGGTCTATGGGGTTTTATTTACCTATTATCCGTCTATCATCAGGATGTTTCTCAAGAACCGTAATAGCTAGACAGTTAAAATTTTTATAGTTAATATATTTCTTATAAATATTATTAAGAAAATGAAAAAAAAATTTGACCCGTGTGAACTCACGACCACTCGCAAACCGTGCCTTTGCTCTAACCAACTGAGCTATCGTATCAATTAACTCGGATGACGAATTTTACTATCTCTTTTACATTACGTTTTTGGCAACGTTATTTTTTCATCCCGATAGCTATACACTAGCCAAACAAAACTGAATCCCTCAGCACAATGTTTAATTGTGAAACGATCAACCATATCCTAGTGGATTTTTCCAGATAGTATGGAGAATTTTTAAATATCTCAGGAATTTTCATACAATCTTGAAAAATAAACATGTGATTTCGAGTCTCAAATTTTGTGGATAGGTTCTCGACAGTGGGCTATTTACGTAGCTTTTCGCTTAACATACCCTTTTTGTTACACCCTGTATAATATATTTCTGCTGTACACAGCAGAAGGTTAGTAAGTTAAGTTTAGTTACCACGGCACGGGACTATAGGGATTTTACAGTGGGAATAGACAATTATGTCGTGGCGTATGGGAATAATTATTAAAGTTTGGCTTCAATCCCACCTGTTGATAGACGTAAGCAATCACTATGGGTGCGCCCACCACCGGGCCCTACACCCTCCACTGACCCTTCTGATAACTCATAATTGCGACAACAGTACTAACTACAATCGCAAGAAACCAGTAGCATGCAAGACGATACATTGCACCATTCCGGATAAATAATCTACATATGTTTCGCCAACAACCGTTCCTCAGGATTATAGAAATTAGTAAATTAGTAAACCACTAATTATTATGAACCTCTGTAATGTGTTGGGTTTTAGAGGTTCATAATAATTAGTGGTTTACTAATTTATTAATTTCTATAATCCTGAGGATGCCACGGTTGTTGGCGAAACATATGAGATTATTTATCTCGGAATGGTGCAATGTATCGTCTTGCATGCTAGGTGCTCGGGTCTGGTTTCTCATGGCGATTGTAGTTAGTGCAAGTGCCTGTTGTCGCAATTATGAGTTATCAGATCCGAGGGTTTGTAACCCATAGTGAATGTTTGAACTTCCGAATTGTATAATACAATTTCATTTATAAGACGTAAGCAAGAAAAGTTCTAACACGGTATTACAAGCAAGGTGTACAAGATGGCACCACTTGCGTTGTAACCAGAATCCGTTTCACAGAATAACTCCTATGCCTCATTTCGGTACTAACATTTTTTATATGCTTTAATACAAATAATGTTAGTAACTAGCGCCATTATCCAAAGGAACTATTTGGCAAAACTCTATACTATTTGCGTTAGTCACAACTCGCTGAATTACAAAGTTATATTCAAGGTCCCAGGGAATTCCGACAGGTGGCAGACATTTGAATTATTTAAATACACGGCTAAATTGTAGTTGCTGATATGAAATTGATAATAAATACCGTAGTTAGCTGGTATTCGAAGGTGCTGAAGTAAAACGTTTAACTTGTAAAAAAAAACATCTTGTTATAATGGTAGGTTTAATTAATTTAATGATAAGGACGGAACGGACAATACACTACACCAATGTAAAACTTATGAACTATGTGATAGATTGAAATATTTTTTTTATATCTGTTCTGTACGTGTGGCATGACAATTGAGAACACTACTGCTTATTACAGTCTAGCACCCGTATGATGAATTTGGTGAGAGCGAGATATCTCACTTTTAAACGTCAAATTCACAGAGCTAAGTAATAACTAGACAAGGCAAGTGTTTCTACTTGGTATGTAAAAAGGGATTGCAACAACCACTTCTATCAGCCCTAATTCAGTCAGTCCTGACTCGAGAACGAGTATCTATTCTAATTCTTAAGTCTATTTTTTACATGCAAAGTGCATACACTTAGTTTATCTAGTTATTAATAGCTCTGTGAATTTGACGTTATAAAGTGAGACATCTCGCTCTCACCAAATTTATCATACCGGTGCAGGTATAAGTAATTAACCTTAGATGAATTATAACTAGATTCAGTGACAGCGCTCAAAAAATGACACGACAAATAGCTGCTCAATTGTATGGCTGGGCATCTATTGTCATAAATTGATACAAGCAAAGTCGAGTCTTATGTTAACTACATAAGATTCAAGTTTAAAAATCTGGTCTAATGCAGTTATTACGTTTATATAGATTGACTCGTGCCACTTTTTATGAAGATTTCATTATGAAACCCCGCGTCTACCTATAATCACGTCACTGTAATTAACACTCAGACGAAAGTTAGTAACAATCTAAGGCCCGCCAAACTGTATCATGATACTTAACTTTGAGAAATAATTATTTATTTGCGCAAAACATTATATAATAAAGTGATTTGAGAAATAATTATTTATTTGCGCAAAACATTATATAATAAAGTGATTATTACATAAATTAGATCAGTGCCATATATTTTTATATTGAATTGTATTAGGTGTTGGTATAGTTGATTTTTTAGACGAACATCAATAAACATTATAATTTTTGTTTCAGGTAATTATGACTTATACCTAAGCTGAGTCTACACAATACTCCATGATGGTCAGAAACCGTAACTTCCTGTGAGTGCACGATAATTTATATCCAAATATAAAGCACTAGTGGACGCCCGCGACTCCGTCCGCGTGGACTACAGAAAAAACAAAATGTCGAAATTATCCGGGATAAAAACATTTTCCCGTTAAAAAGTAGCCTATATGTTAAGTGGGATCTGTCACAATATTTCCTGAGATTAGCGTGCACAAACGCACAGACAGTCCCTTCCCGTGGGAATTTCGGGAAATCAATTCTTAGTGTTTCCCTGCAGTCTCCGATTTTAGCTTCACATGTACAGCGGTTTTAGTAAAAAAAATTAATTCCCGTTAGTCCCCTTCCCGTGGGAATTATCCATAGGGCTTCTCGTAGTCCCTAATCCGATTTCTTCATACAAATAGCGGTGTTCGTAAAAATTTGGAATTCCCGTTTGTCCCCTTCCCGTGGGAATTTCGGGAAATCCGTTCTTAGCGCTCCCTCGCAGTCCCTAATGAACGTACAGGTCTAGAATTCATAGTATCGTTGTCGTACCCGTTTGTCCCCTTCTCGTGGGAGTTTCTGAAATCGTTTAGTGCTTCCTCGGGGTCCCAAATAAACAAATATGCCCAACTTAAAATTGTAACCGTTTTCGTAAAAAATAATTAATTCCCGTTGGCCCCCTTCCCGTGGGAATTTCGGGAAATTCTCCTTATCTTCCTCGCATCCCTAATGAACATTTGCCCAATTTTAGCTTCATATGTATAGCGGTTTTCGTAAAAATTATGAATTCACGTTTGTCCCCTTCCCGTAACAAATCCGTTTTTAGTCCTCCCTCGCTGTCCCCAAGAACATATATGGTTTCATTCATATGTTAGCGGTTTTCGTAAAAATATAAAATTCCCGTTTGTCGCCTTCCCGTGGGAAATCGGGAAATTCTTATAGCTATGTTCAAGGTCCTATAGGATTCCGGTGAAAGAATTTTTTAAATCGGTCCAGTAGTTTTTGAGCTATATTACAACCAAACAAACAAAGTTTTCCTCTTTATAATATTAGAACCTATTAATTCGTGTGTAATTGATGTCTCGCCGTGAATTGTGTTCATCCGCCACTTTCTCCAATTATATATTTCCGCTCGTAAAATGCCGACTGCATATTACAAAGTTATAGGTACTTTACTTGCATATCATTAAAATTCCCACATTACCTATCATATTTTTTTTTCTATACAGGGTGTAACAGAAAGGGTATGTTAAGCAAAAGCTATTAAATAGACTATAGAGAACCTTTCCAAAATTTCAGACTCAAATTCACATTTATATTTTATGAATTCCGAAACAACTGGAATGTCCAAAATCTTGAAAAATAAAAATATGATTTCGAGTCTCAAATTTTGGAAATAGGATCTCTATAGTGGGCTATTTACATAGCTTTTCGCTTAACATACCCTTTCTGTTACACCCTGTATATTCTTCATCCTGCACATATTGGGATTTCGGAATATGTAAAAGCAATTTGTTAGGTCAAATTGACAAATGGCGTAAGGTATGTTTTCCTAATATATTATATTCATCATCATCATCATCAGACTATTGCAGTCCACTGCTGGACGTAGGCCTCCCCCAGGGCACGTCCACACGACTGCCATGGGGGGTATTTGCCCATAGTTACCACGCTGGACAGGCGGGTTGGTGACCGCAGTTTATATTTTGAACTATGTTGTCAACACGGGAGGCGCTGCTGCCCACTGCTATAATATATTATATTAAAGATATAAAAATAAAGAATATAAGTTTGCTGAAATAAATTTATTCAGTCATCATAGAAATATTAAATTACACATTTACAATATGACTAGTGTCTGCGTGTTTCATTATAAAACCTATCATAATTATAATATACACGTTATAATGTAAAAAATACACAAATAAATAAAATACAGGGTGTGGGTGACAGCCAGGCAAATACTGAAATGCTGAACAGGTATCATTGTGTTGAGTTATACGACAGTGTTATTACTGGCAGGAAATGTATTTTTGATTTGATTATCAGTAATCTTTGCTCTTCCGCGCCAATTGTATCGGGCGATCCTGTGAACTAATTAAATGGGCTTACTGGTTGTTGTGTGCCATCAGGATCACTTGTGATCTCAGGGTTGATCAGTTTTTTGAACATTTTTGAGGGCAACTTTTTCTTTGAAAATCATATTTGGCTATAATTTTATTTTTAAGTTATTATTTAAGGCCTAATTAAATGAACTAAATTATTTTATCCTGAAAATAAGAAAAAAAAATGAATCATGGTCTGAAGTATCAATATTTGCCTGGCTGTCACAAACACCCTGTATAGTTTACGTAATTACTAAAAATGATAAAGTAGGCCTATCTAATGAGTATCGAGTTTATGACTAGGTTGCCAACTTAGCATATAGGATGTTCTTAAATCCCCAACAGTTTCCAACGACACCTCCCAGATAAGGATTGCAACCCGATTAATATACTGGTAAGAGTCCCAAACACGGTTTTCAACAATAGTGACAGGTACCTATGGCCTATGTAATTCCCTCCGAATGACTATTATCCATGGAGAAGAAATAAAAGAGGAGTAGCGGCTAAGTATACTTCCATACAAAAATTAGAGTGCCGCGGAGCGGGGGTGAAGTATGGTTCGAGGGGAGCATTGAACACTGTAGCTCTACCCATTTACATAGAAACCATCCTGTAGTGACTAGTTAAACTACTTGCTCATTATCAATATGGATCAAGATTGTTTTACTAGTGCAATTACTCATCACTAGATGTCAATATTATACTACGTTCTAGTAATAAAGTACCCTGATAAAAGCGCCAGTGTCTTTGTAATTTTAATACGGTAACATTTCGTCTTCTACACGAGCAATTATCCGTGACATTGAGGCGGAATTTTCATCGGACATGGAAACGCTCCGGCGATGAGATGGCTCGGGAGTTTTAGGCTTCGTACAAAAGTGAAGTCGTTACGCTCACTGGTAAAAGAAATTTCTAATAATATTAGCTGATCCTAGAAGTTTTGGTCTATGTTAACCACTTCGCCTAAGGGAGGGTTAGAACAAAAGGTAACTGGGTGGCGTCGAGCGGTCGGGTGTTCATGACGCCGCGTTTGCGGCGCATGCTCCGTATTCCTCATGAGCGTGCTCGACCCGAACTCCGCTGCCACTGCTCCCGCCGACTCTCGACTCATTTACCGAGCTCATAGTCCCAGAACGTCTCGGGACTGATTCTACCAGCGTTTATAAAGGGTGCGTGGACTTGTTAGAACTTCATATTTAATAATATCATCGACTATATCCAACAATATGAAAAAGTCAAGGGTCTATCCCAAAATCCGGCTCCAAGGCAGAAGTATGTCATAGCTTCCCCCTGGCTAAGGTGTTCATCAACGCATTATCGATACCACAGTCTACCGTACATATCACGGTCGCAGGCTTTTCTAAAACGATCGGTAGCCCAACCTTGTAACTCTGGTGGAGATTTCAGCAAATTAGACGCGAAAGGCCAGGTTTTATTTATCTTGACTTTCAGAGGCTTTCGACCGCGTCGATGATGTCTTGACAAAACTGGCTATAGGGTTCACGCCACGGTTGTTGAAGGTGTTTGCGAGTTACGTGGAGAGAACAATGATATGGTGCTTCATCTCGAGACTACAGGTTCCGGTGTAGGTCGAACCTCCCCTTCTATTTGTCTCATGATAAACTAGGGAGCGAGTATTAATTTGCCGAATTAAATTAGAGCCTGTGACAAGCCGAGCCGACTGTGACAAGCTGAAATCGTCTGTGTTCCGTTGGATATAAGCAATAAGCATCTTCAATCCTGCTAAATGAGAGGTCGTTCAGCGGTCTCCCGCGACTCTCGATCATCAATACACGTTGGCAGCCGCGCCCATAGCCCGGGCAGTGAGCGTGCGCGACCTTGAACGTTTTGAGAGCTCACCTTTAATGACCCATCACAGGGTGGTGGATAGCGCGTCAAGTTTGTGCTTCGCAGCGGCGCCATTAACGATACAAGATATGCGCATCTACGCGGCCCTTGTGCGTAGATACTTGAATAATACAGTGGTCACTCCGAGGAATAAATATATCCTTATGTGGAACAAATCGAAAAAGTTTTTAAGAAATTTATATCGTGTTAGGTACCATTTCTACCCGTATATGTACCCCACGTTTTTCTGCATCAACTAGATACGACTTGCAGTCAAGGTGAGGTTTGTCATTGGCAATTGAGATTACAACTGTATTTTTTTGTCTCTTTTCGCATACATCAACGCGCGCGTGAACCGCCTTTGCGACACCCTGCGCGCGCACCCAAGCACACCGGCATCCTGCCAGGCCTCGCGCTGCTCAACTCTCTGCTTGATCGGCACCACAGTTCTGTTTGTGAGTGCGAGGGAGCCTTGGTAAGAGTATGATAGAAAGACATGCCTGCGAGTACCATCCAATAAATTTTACGTTTGTAGAGTTTGTTTTATTTATTAATGTTTGTAACATGGTTGTTATGTTATAAACATATATTTGAATAAATAAATAAATAAATTTCAAACACGGAGTTACAGACGTAAGGCGCTGAAGCTCCGCCCCTAACATGTAACCACACGTCACCTCTACCCATCTCCTCTTTTATACCTTCTTCATGTAATCCGACATGTATGTCACTCCCACATGACATTCGGGAGTCGCCTTGTCTTTGAGAATGCTTGTATAGGAAACTATAATGAGACGAGGCACAAGGGATATTAAGAATGAGATGTGATGAAACAAGAGAGGAGAGGATATGAAGAAAGAAACCCCGGGATTCAAGTAGAGGATAATGTAGATAAATCGGCAGAGGAGTGTCGTTCGTCGTATATTTATGATATTTCAAGGTGACATAATTGAGATTATGTATTATACATCAAAACTTACTTCCTGCCATCAAATTTCTAAGTTGGTACATAGTTGTTTGTAGAGTACATGGTTGGTTGACAAATACGATAACACGTAACGCAGAAACATAGACAAGTTTGTGACCTATAATCGAGGCATATATAATCACATAAGTAACGTGTACGATAGGCAGATATCCCCATACACGTAACGTGTTTAAGTATCAGCCACCTAAATATCATATATTAATGCCATCAAAAGATGACATGCCGTTGGACATTGACTTGCTATCTAAGTTCACAAATCACCCGAGAGACAGGTGGCGCTACTTGCCAAAAACTTTCTCATCTCAAACCAACTCACTTCATCCTCTAAATACCTTTAGATAAGAAAAAATATTCTAGCATTAATTCAAATTAATAGTTATCACAATATAATGGAACTTAACTACTTAAATATTTGGATAATCTCTAGCTATGAGTTTGGTGGAATGTTAATATCATATAACATATAATAAGTTACAGAGCTATCTTTGTAACTTCCAAAAATAATTATGATCAATGTTAACCTTTAAATGCTGCTGGTAATTTTAATATTTACCAACTCTTAATCTGTATTAACGCACTAAAACTGTGATAATATAAATATTTCTATATAAAAATATCTGCATGTTGGGACATCACAAACATAGTATTCATTTGCAAATCCATATGTTTTCTTAAATTAACTAGAGGCCCAATTCGCACCTACCTTATATGCCTCATTCGTACACAAATAAAATGTCTCGCTCCATATATGGAGTTGTAGAAAAAAATCAATCACTTTAGAGGTAACAGAGTACCATATTATGTACCATGACGTCTTATATATTCATATTATCAGTCGTTAACTCACACTTCGAGATTTGTTTTCTGGGAGGCAATTCTTGAAAATTTTTGAACCGAAATGCAACCACTAACGAACCGTTAACGAAACGCGGTGCGAAGCAATACAGGATGTTTTTTTGTGGCCATACGAAGGGTTACTATACGAAATAAAGTAACTTGAAAAAAAAATGTAAAAAAATAAATTTTTTTTTAAATTCCTTGGTATTTTTTCTAGTGTTTATGTTAGTTTTTTTATAGACAGATATTAATTATTTTTCGTAAAAAAATCCTGCTACGCGCGTCGGTTTATGCAGAAAAACGCAGTATACTCAACTTTGGACCCTAATATTTTGGAAAACAAATAGAAAAATCTGTATAGTGCGACCAAAAATCACCCTGAAATTACCGTGTATATTTTTGCACGCATCGGTAATAGAATACGTCATTGTAATTATTGCTTTGTTCTGAGCGTCTACAACGGTTCAGTTTCGGCTTCGTCCCAACTAGAGACTTCGAGAAATGGGCATCTGGTCAGTACTAGGGTAGGTTTTTTTAAATTAGGTAGGTCGCGTTAGGTAAATTAACTTTAATAATAGCAATTGACTTTTGTCTACACTCCGTGTATGAAAGATAGTAAATAAACAAACTCCCATGACTGTGAATATCTTAAATTCCGCGATACACAACATTTAGATATTGTACATACATTTTAAGGCAGATTTTTTTATACGCTCTCACGATCGACCTTACATTGATTTATCATTTAAAACCCGCATTGATACAATACAAGGACAAAGGAATAAAGTAATCAAAAAATGTACAATGCGTGATTCAAGTTAGCTAATTATGAATTAAAACAACTGATGTTTACAAAATAAATATGTACCACCAACAAACTAAATTACTAGGACTCAATCGTGAAGGCGATTATTACGTATTTCCACAATCGTTACTGATAAATAGAAATGGCCTATATTTAAGTGAAAACCTATAATGTAAACATATTCATATTCCTTGATTCGTCAGACATGTGGAAACACCTCATATAATGATATATTCATATAATTACAAACTACAGATAGGTGATATATTACATAGTATACAATAGATTGTACAAAATATGGTAAGACTTGCGTGCGGTCGGTCCGGTTTGTCCCGGCATCAGTCCGGTGTGTCCGGGCATCTGTCCGGTGTGTCCGGGCCTTGGTCCGGCGTTTTCGGCTCCCTCAGAATGTTAGGATCGGTTCTTCGCGATGGTCTAGTATATCTGAAATTTGTGGAAAGTTTGTATTAGTACGTGTTTAGTCTGTGATTAAATTGCTAATAGGATATTATAATTTGTAATTTTTCTTAGTTTTCCTACAATACTTGTTTCAATTGATATAGTGCCGTTACCGTTACTACTACGGTATGGTACTCGTACCTTTGGCGATGCTCCACCACGGCAGCGTGACGTAGGTGAGGTACGCGTTGAGCGGGGCGGACTGCTGGCGGCGCCCCTCCTTCCACAGGTGGAACGTCTGTGTGGCGCCGCGCAGCGCCCACAGCGGGTTGTACAGCCCGTCGTCCAGCTCTGCAACAACACCCGGCTCACTGCGTTGCTCGAACGTGTTGCACGGACAAGTTAAAACTTCGTTTTACACGAAAAAGTTCTCTATTGAGGGGTCGCCCACCACCGGGCCCTACACCCTCCGCTGAACCTCGGATCTGCCGACTCATGATCACGAACACAAGACACTACAGTCGCAACTAGGTCGTGTTGCACGAGCGTGTTGCGTGAACGTGCGCATTTGTTGCACAATCATAGATATATTTGAAACCAGGATATATAGCTAACTACACGAAGTTCACGTTAGACAGCAGCGCGTCTCCTACCGTCTTGCTTCCTGCGGGGCACGTCGCACCAGTAGTAGACGTGCGTGCCGTCCGACGTGACGCGGCGCGGCGGCGTGCGCGGCAGACGCGCCGGCAGCGAGCGACTCGCGCGCGCCGCGGCCGCCGGCTCCTCGTCCTCGTCGCTAGCGTCGCATTCGTCCATGTACGGCACCTCATCGTAGTCAGGTTTCTCTTCGTGCCCGCGCACGGTGACCCGCCCGCAGTCGGAGACGAGGCGGCGTGCGACGCGCACGTGCGGCGCGCCCGCCTCGGCCGCGAGCTCGCAGCGCCGGCGCACGTCGCGCAGGCAGGCGGGGGAGGCGGCGGCGGCGCGGCGCCCCGCCACGTCGCGCATAGCGCACGGCTTGCGGCGCCGCGCCGCGCAGCACCAGCCGGAGGAAGCCGAACCTACCGACACACAGCGACCGCGTTAGGGCGCTTATAGACGTTAACGGCCCTCGATTACGTAAATTGCAGTAGCAGAGCCGAAGCAATGCGATAGCGAAAATTGAGTACGCGTGTGCTCGTTGCGCACACGCACACATTCTCAATTTTCGCTATCGCATTGCTTCAGCTTTGCTATTGCAAATTAGGTATTTAGGGGCGGACCGCATTTTTTGACAGATTCGTCGGAAAAAACACGGTCCGTTCACGTCTATAAGCACTCTTAATTCGCCCTCGACACATTCTAACGCAAACGTGTGGCGCATGTTTTTTAGCAGACACACAATTTGATATTGTCTAGCTCTACATTTTAAACATTCAGTAAGGTCGACATTGGGACACAGCTGGCTTCCTCCGGCGTCTACGTCTAATGGTAAGACAACACAAATTGCCAATGAAAACGTAAGCCGTCTAAACATAAAAAGCAAAATATCACACATGCCTTATCGCGGAATGAAAAGTGTAATAAAATTATAATGCAAGCATCACAGCAAAATAAATTCCAAAACGTTAAACAACTTCGTTTAAAAGCTGACGATCATTTCGATACCAGCATTTTGCTTAAAAGCATATAATAAACTACACAAACTGATGTCCCGTTGTCGTAGTTATTTTGATTCAGAAGTAAAGTTAACATTAATACATATCACAACAAACATACATGCAAAAAGCCTTAACATCTACAAACAAGTCTAACGGACAAGCTTTATCAGCGATTCATGCATTTATTATCTCATATCTACATTGATTATAACAACTCTTTGCTTTATGTATCAAACTCACCGTCTCGTAAATCCCCTGCCTCCACCTCAGCAATGCCGCTGACCAAGGAATCCAGGCCCTCATTCTCTGAGCGAGATTTGTCCCGACCCTCTTTAGTCCTCCAGCCGCCGCGGACGAAATTGTTCAGATTCGCACTTGGGTCGCTTAGGCGCCTCTGAAAAAACATTGCTATTTTTGTAAGCCTCTTCCATTTCCATAAAACAAAGAATGCGGTCATGCACATAGTAACGGGCGCCATCTTCCATGGGAGCTATACGGTGAAACGCACTCTAGTATATATAGTATTTAATATTAATCACGGATCCCACAGTCAAACGGCGCAAGCAGTTTTGTGGGACGTTGTACCTAATTTTAAGTTCTAGAATATTTAAAGAATAATAATAAATAATAATAATTTCATGAGCTTAAATACATACATACATATATATAATCACGCCTTTATCCCTTACGGGGTAGGCAGAGCACCAAGGGCCGATTGAACGACATGGTGCCACTTCTGACCAATTTTGAGGGTATAGTTGAGATGTACAAGTTCGGTTAGTAGTGACAGGTGGTCAGCCCATCGCCTACAAAACACCAAGACCCTCGTGTCCCTCTACTGACTTGTACAGTATGCCCGGAAAGAGAAGCAGATGTAGTATTATAATTTTTTTCACTCCCAGAGCAGCAATAGAAGTAAATAATGACTAATGAGTAAATAAATAAATTGTATTAGGCGTTACAATTCTTCAAACATTCACTATGGGTGCACCACCGGGCCCTACGACTTTGTCAACCACGACTTCATAATAATGTAACTTGTTGTTTGATACAGCCTAATGTATCAAAACAATAACACAGATGTTCGTTTTCATAAAGCGACATCTATGTCGCCAAGAACGCACTTCAATATCAAGCTGTACTCGATAGATGGCGTATGAAAGTTATTTATTTGTTATGTTCACATTTTGATCACTTTATCAGATTATGTGAAACATATACGTAGTACGTAAGCTACACATTATCTTTATGAGAAATGTTAGAAACCGTTATTGTCGTTAAAATATCATTAAATACCATCTTGATAAAGTTTCTACAACATGTTGGAGTTATTATGATAAGTTGATTATACAAATGAATAGGCTAATGAAGTACAGTCGCATAGGGGTCACCACTGTCAACGACCTCGTTTGCGGGCAATGTCAATGGAGCTTATTAGAAATGACAGTTCAATGAAACACATTACACAACTAGGGCGATAAAATCAATTCTAGCAAGTTGAAAATTACAGGGTGTATACATGAAATTAGGACAGTATCTATTATACAGTTTTGGATTTTAAAATATCCATTTAAAACTAGCATCATTTTTACTGAGCAACATATTTTTTAAAAGCACGATGATTATCGTACGTATGGTAGGTACGTAGATACTCAAATAACCTCTTTATTATTGTAATAGTATAGGTATAGATAGTAACCTACCTAGCCTCTGTGACATTTTAAGCAATAGTTTTCTCCTAAACTTAATGAAATTACTGGCACCCGAATCCTAAGGTAAAATTTTTCAGCAAGCAGCGTCGCCAACAGAGTCCAAAGAAATAAAAAAAATATCTCCTCAAAGCAACATAATCTTAAGGATCTATTTCTGAAATTGGGTATACAAAAACTTGATTCGTCAAATCACTAAACAATTACGAAGGCTGTGGTGGTGTGGTGTGTGGTGGCGATGAAGAAAAAAACTAGACGGTCCTCACCTGATGCCTATAGTTGAACATCTCCTCCGGGTCGTCATCCCAGTCGCTGTCCCACATGTCGGTGGCAGCCAGGCCGGGCTCGGAGGTGGGCGTGTCCACGCCGCTGCCCCGCGGCCGCGACACCGCCATCTCCGCGTGGCCCTTTCCGCACGGCCCCTTCATTCGCACGAATTCGCATCGGGCCGCGTTCTTTCCGCCTAGGAGCCCGAACGACATACGCTGTGCCACTTTTGTTGATAGGGAGGTTTGCTGGAATCAGAGATGTAAGGTTTTATGTGTTTGTTTTTATTACATAGCTACCTATAGTATTTACACATCTATTATATACTTTCCAAAAAACAACGTAATGGATAAATTAGCTTAACAAACTTCAGATATTTATTAAGTATACCTAATTACTAGTATAGTAAGCAGTTACTACATTTTGAGAGACATCGAGATTTTCGAGATAACATTTACAATACCTTTGTTATGAAACAAATAATATTTTTTTTAGAACGATTTTATCTAAGAATTTTAAAAAAAAATAGATGGTGTAGAAGATACGTCTAAACTAATACCTAAAGCTATTTTATCTATCTATTAGATAGTGCGTAGGCAAATATTATTAACTAATACATCAAATATATCAATATTACATAAAAGATAAGAAACAACTGTATTTGCACCCGTAAGTATCTGTTTATCAAATTCGGTGCTACTTATACTACAGGTGATTTTTGGTCGTCAACGTTCCCGAAAACTAATGAATCTCCTCATCATCACGATCATTTTTCTCCATGGAAGCATACCTGGGAAGTGTTAAAAATATTAGGGTCCCAAGTTGAGTAAATAGACTGCGTTTTTCTGCATAAATGCGCGTAGCAAAATTTTCACGAGAAATAATTAATAACTGTCCATTAAAAAACTAACATAAACACTAGATACTATAAATTTCGCCAGATCAAGTAATTTAATAAAAATAATAATTTTAAATTTAAATTTTTCCCCAGCATTTTTTTGGCATAAACTTACTTTATTTGATGTATAGAGTACGTACCCTTTCGTTAAGGGTGGCCACGAAAAAACATGCTGTATAATGGACGCATTAACGCTATGTGAGCAGACTAAGGAGTCGTGATCGCGATATGATCGTTACTTCATGCTATGATTACTAAAAATTACTAGGCACAAATTTGTCTTTTGCCCTGTTACTGCTTTTAAATACAAGATTAGCATAACCTTGCGTTCGTTACAAAAACTACAGCTATCTTTCACTGAAACACGCTTTTTCATAATGATTTCAGACATAGGAAATCCACCGCTGAGCATGGTACTGGTGTCAGGCAGCCATCGTACGAGTTTCCACAAAACGTCACAACCAGAACAATGACATGTAACAATCGGTTGTAGTAAACAATAGTAAAGCATACGCAGATCAAGAGGTGTCTGTATGACCCGGGTGTTAAAATTTTTACACACTATACACATAAATGTAGTTAAGGTGGCATTAGGTAGATATCACAAACAAATTATGCAATTCATCGCAAAAGAGCCAAATTGTCATAAGACTGACGAATTTACAACTTGTGTTGACATCAACTAACCAAATATTTTTTGGTTTTCTTTGCCTGTTTTACTATCTTAAACTGTACAACCAGGCAGAGGTATCATAAGATACACCTAACATATTATTTTCTTTGACTAGCAGCTGCACTTTTGAATACGAGTTACGTTCAAGTTAACGTATGTAATGTACTTACTGTTAACTAATTTGTATAAAATAGATAAAAACCTAACCGAAAATTGTCTGCCACACGTAAGAACGATGATGTAAAGTACACAAAAATCAATACCGCAAAATAAACCAGCCGATAGCTACAGGTAGATCGGGCGTGTTATTATTTACGTCTATGTTTACGAATATCGCATAAAGTCAAAGTGACCGTAATATTATCTGTACCGAAATCAAACTGTATCCACTAGTTGAGTAATGTGCATATACTTGTACGGAATGCCTCGGTTTGTATGACTAATGTATTTCGATTAGTCATTTTAAAGGCTTCATTAGTCGTTTCCTTATAGTGCTTCACAAATGTAGAGTCTACATCTACTTCTAACTTCATCATCAGCCTATTGCAGTCCACTGTTGGACGTAGGCCTCCCCCGGGGCACGCCACAAGACTGCCATGGGCGGTATTTGCCTATAGTCACCATGCTGGGCTGGCGGGTTGGTGACCGCAGTTTGTATTTTGGACAATGTTGTCAACACGGGAGGCGCTGCTGCCCACCTCCCGGAAACCCTTAATCGCCTCGTACGATACCCACGGGCAGACATGGGGTGGTACGAATTCTACTCTGCCGGCACCACGCGGCCACACTTCTAACATAACTATACGAGAATTAGATCCTTGAAAGTTTTCACAGGTCTGACGCTATGGCAACTACGGACAGTCTATGTGGCTCCGTGTGTCGCTCCTATGTGATGTCAGTAGAGTAGATAGCACCTTCTCCTGTCTTTCTGTGGCACAGATCACAAAACCAATGTTTGAGTAGACTTTTGTTCTGTGGGTATCGTAAGAGGCGATTAAGCCTTGCTGGGAGGTGGACAGCAGCGCTTCCAGAGTACGAAATAATGCGGGCATCAACCAACCTACCCAGCATGGTGACAATGAGAAAAACTCTCCTATGGCAGAGTTACGAGGCTACCCTCGTAACGTGCCCTGATGAAGGCCTATGGCCAGCAATGGACTGCAACAGGTTAAAGTGTGTGTGTACCTATGTGTACTTAGTAGAGAGCCGCTAGAATGTTGTATTGAGGCGCTTAACTCATGGACCTCAATTTGGGCAAACAATAACAATAAAATGACGTCGTTTAGAAGAATTAACGAACATACATTTGTATATTATTTCACAACACCTGACGATAAAGAACAAAGGAAGTAGAAACATTTTTTCTACTAATTTCATCTTTCAACGAAATAGAAAACTAACTCGTTAACAGAACACAACCTTTTAATGAATTTAGAAATTATGTTTAGTTTAGTACGCTTTTCCAATATTCAAATTCAAAGGTTTCTTTAAACCCAATAAAAGACTGCCGAGACATAGTAATAAGTAATAATATTCAAATTCATACACCTTAAGAATATTTTATCATAAAAATAATCAAGGCAAGAACATGTAGGTACATGATGTAACAGAAAGGGTATATGTAAGGTTAGGTATAAGCGAAACGTATGAAAATAGGCCACTATAACCTATCTACAAAATTTGAGTCTCGAAATCTCATGTTTATTTTACAAGATTGTACTATCCGATATTTCAAGCTGCCACAAGCTTTGCACATACTTTTTCTTAAATATATTTAAATAAATAAGAAAATGCTCAACTTCAACTTTTTAAAATATAAATGGCTCCGTCGACTATCGACGATATTCTAGTCGTCTAGACCCATCAAAATAGAGTCTATTTTATAGACTATTCCCAAATATTGACAACACGCAGCCAGTCCCGCGGGTATATCGTTACATTATATTACTGGCCACTACGGGAAAATAGTTACGTCTACTATACATCGAGCCTTACTAAATTCGAAAAGACCGTCGACCCCTAACACAATGGGTAAAAATCAAATATTTCTTAGAAAAAAGTAGCTAGGGCACCGTATATTAGGTATACATGAGTCAGATCGGAGTGAATAACTCTCACTCCCATGGAAAATGTAAATGGGCTTGCCAAGTCTATAATATTATTGCCAACATCACCTTGGAAAACTCTTGGAAACATGGATAATAAGAACATCTGAGTGATTCATAGAATTTATAATAGAAATTAACATATTATTCATAGGTACATTCGATTCATAGTCTGATTATAATTCTCAGATTCAAAAAAAACTATGCTTAAAAGGCGAGTTGCGTTAGCATGTTAAAATAAATAGTAATCTCTTGTTTTATGTCAAAACACGTATGACCTTAAATTAGCTGCAGGATTAATAGCTACGAGTAACACAGAAGGTAATGATAATAGCCTTCGATTTATGTCAATATGAAATTCATCGATGGTTTCATATTTATACTGTTTCAACTGTAAAAATAGTCGATAAACAATGGTTTACTTATTGTCAAACGAGGTTTGCCAATACAGTTAGCTGGTAAATATTGCTGGTGTATAAACTATTAATAAACATAGACCTAGCCACACGTATTCCTTTGAAAATACAGTAACTTAATAACGATAATATTGAAAGAGTTAAATATTGAATTGTATTTTCGGATTAGCAGCTATGTATTTATGGTTGCATGCTAGGTGCTTGGATCTGGCTTGTCGTTGCGACTGTAGTGTCTTGTGTTCGTGATCATGAGTAGGCAGATCCGAGGGTCAGCGGAGGGTATAGGGCCCGGTGGCGGGCGATCCCTCAATAGAGATTGAAAGAGTTCTCTATGAGAAGAGATAGTAAAATTTAGCAAGATCCAAAGCATCGTGGGCGTCTTAGTTGGGCGGTCAGATGACGTCCTGCGCAGGGAATGCCGGGTTAGTTATCTCCAGTACGTGACTGATTTCGACCAGCCGTACAAATTGCAGTTACGTGACTAATGGGACTAGACGTTGCATGAATAGTTTTATCTACCAATCGCAGGTAGACTTTCAGGTGATTAGACACTAAGTAAATAGTTGTTTCACCTCTATTTGACCTGTTCTCGACAATAAGAAAACTTCAAGGTTCTGTTTCTTTGAGAGCTTGCCCACCATTACACAGCTAAATTAAGTAGGTAGGTATATTGTAAAGACATTACAGTTTGGCTTATATGAAAGGAAAATGAATTCGTTGATAGAGATTGTGAATTTCACTAATTTCACAAAAATTTTAGGAAAGGAACGGCAGTCAGGACCAAGCCTCGTATTGTTGTATTTTTATCTTGGCCCTAGGCCACCCCATAGTCGGCGGAAGTACTTTGTGTCTTTACCTTTTTTAATGTTTAAAAATGGTGTGAGCTTGGGTAAACGACTATACCTAGACCACATCACATCCAATACGTCATGTCCTGATTCCCCAGTCGCTAGGGGCGCCGGGGGGCGGGGGTGACTCGTAGCGTCGTAGCAACAAGTCGCGTCGCCGTCGCGCCTGCCCGTCGCCGATCAGGATTAATGAGCGAGCAAATAAACTGAACGTAAAGCTACTCGGCGCCGCCAGATACAATAGAAATGACATTGACATGTTTTAAGACTGGGAACAACTCACAGTTACTGCTTAAAAATGTCTTTTAGTAGAGCCTCTTTGTCTCTGCCATAGCAACGCGCCGAGATTCTGAAGTCCTAAATTAATTTTAATGTTACAATATTTTTACGTACAGACAGAAGATAAAATTAGTTTGTCTTATTTGATCATCTCACCTGACGCGACGCTGGTGTGGTGTTTTGTAATTGTACTTTGACGACAAACTGGGCAAACAAAATATTTGCTTGTCCATTTTCGTAATATTTAAGAGCACTGAGTACATGCTTATCAAACACATTGCGCGATGTATTCTGAGATTGTAAAGGTGTTAAAATTTTTGTTGACGTTGTAAGTTCCTATAATGTCTGTTCAAAACTTGTTGTCTATATGTTAATGCATGCCATTAAGGTTTCCCATATCTTGAATCGGAATACCACAGCGGTGGCATGGAGGAACTGCATAACGAATCATAAACTTCTATTCTAAACTAAAATACACCTTAACAACACGGACTGCACGCAGATTAGACGTACAACTAATTTAATTTCGTACTTATCCGACCTTGGCGAGACTGAATTAGCAAGATTGCTAGTATTCAAGGGCAACCGACACATCAGTGGTTATTTTGCCCACAATAATGGATATGGAAATACATGGTTTATCGCTAGTGAACTACAGTTTCTCATGAAACTACATAATATAATGGAGTTATTCTTAGTTTAACAAGTTTAGTACTAAAACATTTTTACAAAACGCAATTTTTTTGATTCGTGTTTATCTAATCAACAGTTGTTACTGGAACTCGATCGCAAATTCGCGAATCACCAAATGAGTGCAATTTGCAGAAAACGTTCTGTACATCAATCAACACACACAAAATCAAATACGGCTACAAACTACATACAAACACCACAATATAGACAGTTTACTTTATCTGTTCAACGCCAAATAATGCAACATTTAAATTGCCTAAAATATTTAGACATGGCAGCCACGAGACCTAATAAATTCGTCCTTCACAGTACAAAACAACTTGACGCTAAAGATTACAACAAAAAATAAGAACATATCAGAATTCATTATTAACTCGTCTTTTGCATTTTTACGATATGACAGGATTTTGATCAAACAAAAATACATCCTCATTGGATGTATTTCAAATGGATAGATTTTTCTCATTTACTACTCGTTATTTCGGAATCCTTCCATAAATTCAAAATAACATAAGTATGCTAGCTGATATACTAATTTACTATAGATAGGCTTACACTGATTCTCTTATCACGTGGATTTATTGCTGCTGATAGAAAACGGTAGAAGCAATCATTTCAAACATGAATACTTTTATGGTGACATAATACGAGTACCATATTAAGTATTGTTTGTACGAATCAGTTTCCAGACCCTAGCAGGGGATCGAATATCTAACTAACTTACCTACATTACGAATGTGAAATGTTTGTTGCACTTTCACGACAAAACTAATGAAGAGCTACGTCATTTATATGTGCTACAATGCTAAAAGAATTTTGTTCTTTCTTCTTGCATGCTATTTTGGTTGCTATTTTAGTCTAAAAGACGTATCTCACGCAATCTGATGATGTCCAACACCGATAGCTATACGAATGATATAGGTAAACGTTGTTTTATTCGCTACTAGTGGACGCCCGCGACTCCGTCCGCGTGGACTGCAAAAAAAACAAAATGTTGATATAAACCCGATTAAAATATTTATATGATATTTTTTCGAAATATTTATATGATATTTTTTCGAAATAAAAAGTAGCCTATGTTCTGTCTCAGGGTCTAAAGATTGTCTGTACCAAATTTCATCAAAATCGGTTGCGAGGTTTAAGCGGGAAAGCGTAACAGACAGACAGACAGAGTTACTTTCGCATTTATAATATTAGTTGGGATTCCACTCTCACCGTCAATCACACACGTAGCAGGTCATTTTGCCTACAAAAATAGTATTCCGATCGATTCACACTGGTAGTCTTCCGGCCAAGTTAAAATCCTAGGAATGTTAATAATACCTGTAAATTACATAAAAGACTATAAGTAAATCTCCGTCATCACAATTCATTGTGAACCAACTGGTGATGACGAGACAAACCCTATACGGGATAAAGAGAATGAGTTAATGAATGATTAGTTAATAACTATTTAACCATATACAAAATTATATAATCAGTAGATCAATTACACAATTCTTAGAATTGCAACTAGTGATGCAACGAATACGATTATTCGTATTCGCCGAATATCAACCTTTTACCGAATATTCGTATTCGCCGAATATCGTGATGACCTTTCTACTTTTAACTTAGCTGATACGGAACGTCGTCATCGTACTCGTTTCGTGTATCCAAACACACTGCTGCAGAAGTGTTGGGTGATGTTTAGGGATTACCCTTGAATAATTCTGATGAATGGAATGAGCAAGAAGTGTTGCCAAATATGATGATATTCCCCAATTTTCGGGAAATCCAAAAAATAAGTATATCACCCACCATAATAACCATGTATAATATTCAGTTATCAAAAAGTTAACAAATGTTTCTACAATATTAAGGTAGTTTTTGATTCATAAATACGTACAATTTTTACAAGTGTTTTTCTTTTTTTCTATGAAATATTCGGGGAGTCGCAAAAATATTTTTTCTATAAAACCGTCTACTGTGGCCTTAGAAAAAATTTTTCCGACAGCAGGCAATATCCAAACAGAAAAAAGGAATCGTCTGGGGGCCCAGCAATTTACAAAAACTGTGTTTTTTTAAATAAAAATTTGTCAGCTATAAATTTTGATGACTAAATACAGTTATACGTTAATTGTAATGCGAGTTTTATTGCTTTGGAATACTTTGGATTCACTATGTTTACCTATTCGTATTCGCAGAATATCAAAATCATTATTCGTATTCGTAAAAGTGGTTTCGTTGCATCACTAATTGCAACTGTAGCAAAAGATGTTTCTGTGGTAACCGAATTAGACCAAGAGCGTGACACCTACGGCCCTACAGCCCCACCTATTATTATTAGCATTACCTATACTTAGTTTGGGGGCTGTAACAAGCAACAAAGGCCAACGGATAAGCTCTGCCATTTAGTGCCGTAACAAGGTGGCCCAGTTCCCCGTTGCTAGGGGATTCTCTCCGGGAATAGTGTTGGTCGTGAAACAGAATAATGCTGCCACTAGTTATACACTTAAAACATCAGAGAAATGAGAAATGAAGACACTGAAAAAGGAATTTTTATTGGAAAGTCTTGCAACAGAAATAAGTTTTGCTTGTTACTTATGAGGTGGAAATGTGGGCTTTCCATCAAGCCTGATATTATTTTTTTTCTAGCCCAAAGGGTATAAGTAAATTGTAAGGGTGTACACATTTCTCGTTACATATATTCTATTCTGTAACCTGAATTGTTACTGCTCTATAATAAGGACCGAGAAAACCTAAAAAGCATTTCATAAGACTACATCGCTTAATAGGTTAAACCGTTTAACCGCCCCACGCAAGTCAAAAGCAGCTCACTATAAAATTCACAGGGTAGTCAATAAAACATCGAAAAATCGGCATCCCTCACGGTAGCTGCGAGTGCTGTGACGTCACTACGCCCCAATTACGTGCTGTGGGCGGGTGACGTCACTCGATATAGCCTAACTCTAATGGCCACTACACTTGAGCTGTGGAAGGAGTGGATTGACGTTGCGACGACATGTGCTTTAAGGGTCGTGATGAGGCTCATCGTTTAATTGATCGACGAATGTGAACAAGGGATTATTTTATATTTTGGAATTGACTAGTCGCTGAAATGGTTTAAAACTTTATATCCATTCTAAACCGAGCTGCCTAGAACCGCCATCATTTATGTAGGAGGTTAATCGTCCGGTGTAGAATACACTACGTTTTAAGGCCAAAATAGGCAGTATCGTTTTACAGTATTAATCACAAATTGTTACTACATTGAGTCATGTCCGCCGCATTTTGCGAGAGTATGCGAATACATAGCGCGGGTTACGATATTAATAAACTTATTATGCCTATTGTTTAATTCAGTATAACGTCAAGGAAGCATTAGTTACCAACATCATGGCACAAGCTGTAATGCTTTGTAATATTGTCGTTATAAATAAATAAATCATCATCTTCCTGCCCTTATTCCATTATTTATGGCGTCGGCGCAATATGGTTTCTTTCGAAACTCACATTGGTCAAAGTTTTGGCATTTGTTTTTACGGCCGGCTGCCTGCCTGACGCCAACCCTTCTCGGGTATATCTAAGAGACAATTTTTAGAAAATCCGTACATGAAATAAATTCAGTGGTACAGGCCCGTGACTGGTATCGAACTCACGCCTCCCGACTGAAAGGCGCACGTCTTAACCATAATATTTTATATTAACCATGGCATTCTTCATGATATTAACAAAAGTTTACACAGTTTATTTATAAAACTAGCTAGAATATAGGTATAATGTTTGCTCAAGAGTTTTGTCACGCGTCTCATTCAAATCAGCTATTTTTCCAAAATTTACAGAGCTTGTTATTAACGTAGGTAATGTAGGTATGTAATTCAAGTAACGCAAACATTAGTAAGTAAAGCTATCTCGAATATTGCTGTATTATAATAATATCCATGATTGGAATAAAACAACTGTAAGGAAAGATACTAAAAATGCAAAGCTGTCGTGTGGAGAGTGTGTGGCGGAAAATTGTAATGTCAGAGGCTCACTAGAACACAAATATGTAAGTATCTAATAAAGCACTATATATACGAGTATGTATAGTTAATGTGTGGTGTAAAAACTAGCTGGTGGTTTTCCCGGTATGAGCATATAAACACCAGTCCGAGGTTCGTGGCATTTAATAGCGTTTAATAGCCCGGCGTCGCGAATCCGAACCCACACAAAAACAATAAGAGTTGCGCAACCAAGGTCGGTCTGGACACAACTGCCGATGCTCACTAATGACTGCCTGTTTTGTCATGTTTCTTGTGCCCATTAACATCTCTGTGTTTATAACGTGAAAGGTACAACCTTAACGCTGTGAAAATCACTAAAACAAGGTCCGTTTTTCCAATGGTCAGATAGCCTGTCTGAGGTTGATCCTGTCTCTCTCTAAAACCTGATCCGAGATAGAGACAGCATCAACTTTACCCTTCAGGAAGGCTATCGTGTAATTAAGTTTGAAAAACACCATTGTAAATACTGCGTCTCCTTCTGTCACGTCAGATCATATCTGGCATTGATTTACTATGCACATGTGATGCACGGAATGCGAGTGGTCGTGAGTTCAAATCTCACTCGGGTGATTTTTTTTTTCATTTTCTTTATAATATTTTATAATTGATTTACCATTTCAATATTAAATAAATAAATACTAACATAATATTATTATGTAGTAGCTAAGTTTCTTAGTGATGTATGCATGAAGTTCCCCGAACTTCTGGTAACAAAGTCAATTATTCTTGGTCTTAGTTAAATCAATAACGTGTGACTGATTATACGCGATGTGCCAACATTTATATTTCTTTTTAGATCACTTACATACCTGGTATGTTAAGGTGGGTTCCTACGGTCCGTGATATGCAGACGGACGCGGACGCGCCGACGGCTACGGACGAACGCGCACACACGACGAGACTATCCCACAGTGCGTGCCCGTCCGTGGTCGTCGGCGGTCTGGGCCGAAATACGTGGAAGACTTTACGTTACAAGTATCGTAGTGATAAATTAAACCTTAGGCTATATCTATTAAGGTGTAGAATCGCGCTAACTGAAAGAAAATACTTTCAAAGAAAAAAAGTATTTTTTTTGCCAGCGGGATTATACACGCAGCCTTATTGAAATAAGGACTATTTTCTCTGAAATACTTAGTACTAGGCATCGGCGCCCGGTAACCATGGAATACTTGAAGGTATTTATTTTGTAGCACGATTATGTTCTTTATTCACTATGGATGCGCACACCACCGGGCCCTACACCGTCAGTGGAGGGTGTAGGGCCCGGTGGTGGGCACACCCATAGTGAATGTTTGAACTTCCGAATTGTAACGCCTTATACAATTTCATTTATGTTCTTTATGTCTAAGAAAACTAGGATAATATTTCTATAAAAACCTTATTAACAACTTGGGACAAGTTGTTTATTTACAGTACATACTTTGTACAGCGGACTCGAAATAGTTTGAAGCACGACTATAAGCTCCTTTTCAAGATTGTATGAAAATTCCTGAGATATTTAAAAATTCTCCATACTATTGGGAAAAATAGTAGCAGTACAGGTCACGATGACATATCTACAATAGTAATTAAACATGTAGCTTACCAAATATCGGCTGTGCTTAGCCACATTATAAATATGTGTATTGAAATGGGAGTCTTCCCTGAAAAGCTGAAGCATGCCATAATAAAACCTCTGTTTAAAAAATTGGATAAAAATAATTTAAACTGTTACCGGCCCATAGCACTGAATCCTATATTCTCAAAGATATTTGAGAGGGTCATACACAACGCGCTCTATAACTATTTAGAAAAATTAAATATGTTGGCTGATGAACAAGCTGGATTCAGAAAAAATAAAAATATAAATGGTGCCATCTTTAATTTTTTAAAACATGTAATGACGGGTATGGATAAGCGTATGCATTTTTGCGCATTGTATATGGACCTTACTAAAGCGTTTGACTATGTAGACCATACCATACTACTAAATAAATTGAATGCATACGGCGTTCGCGGAAACGCATTACAACTCGTAAATCATATTTAATGGGTAGGACACAGGCAACTCTAATCACTAGAACCTGCTTAAAAACAAGAACTGAAATTAATATATCTCGGATACTAGGCTGGTTCGGTATGGAGTTCCACAGGGTAGTGTATTGGGTCCACTGTTATTTATTATATATATAAATGATTTTTCCAAAATAACTAGTCACCCAAACATCGCTATTTGCTGACGATAGCACAGTTATCTTTGTTGTATGACACAAAACATTTGAAAACGACATAAATAATACTTTAAAAAATATTGTGGATTGGATGAATTCAAATAACCTTTTAATTAATATTGACAAAACTCAAATATGACATTTTATAATAGGATAAAACCATGTAATAACTTGACATACATTATGACAATAAGAACATTTTCAATATTACGTTAACAAAATTTTTAGGACTAAATATTGACTGTAATTTAAACTGGAAGGCACACATTGACATTACAGTAAAAAAATTAATTCATTCTCTTATGCTATTCGAATGTTAACAAAAGTAGTAAATCAGTCTGCGGTACTGACAGCATACCATGCATATGTTGCATCACCTTGCGATATGGGATAATATTTTTGGAAATTCTACAGATAGGGATATTATTTTTAGATCACAAAAAGTGTATAAGAGCTATTGTAAACATAAAGCAAACTGAAAGCTGTAAACCATTCTTAAGAGCTTAAATATATTGCCAGTACCATGCTTGTATATACTGGAGATGGCAATGTATGTACAAAATAATTTGGAGACATTTACAAAATTAAAAGGAGAACGTAACAGACATAAAATATGCATGCCCCTATGCAAGTCTGCAATATATAATAAAAGTGTTTTTGGAATGGCTCCTAGGATATACAATAAACTGCCCGCAGACCTTTGTAAAATTAAGTCTATATCATATTTTAAGAAAACTTACGGAATTATTGATGAGTGGCGTTTATTACTCAATAAATGAATTTTTAGCGGCTAAATTTGAAATCAAATAGGATTTTTTTTTTTTTTATAATGAATTTATGTATGCTCCTATTTGTATTAATTTAATCTGACATAATTAATAACGTTTGACATGTTTATGTAATAAGATATGTATTTGTACCGAGAAATATTACAATTAATGATCATAATTTTTAAATAGAATAAGTTTTTTGCATGTCTCCCATGACAAAATATGTATGAACTAGACTAAACTATAACAACCTGTAACAATATTACTCATATTTTGTGCAAAATAAATGATTTGATTTGATTTGATTTGAAAAAAAAAGCATTTTTTTTTATCTGGGCAAATACTAAAAAAATTCAGAAGTGTATTCAAGGGCGAGTGTACGAGTATTCAAAAATGCCATTAGACTACTATACTACCACAATCGCTATTGCATCCATGCAGCCGTCGACATGGTCGTCAATTTTTATGTGGTCGCCTACAGACATCTCCGCATGAGCACGCACGAGCGCGTACCGCGTCTGGAGCTATCCATTCGCCATGGATCGGGCGCACCGCCACGGACGTGTCTGCAATTACCACGGACGACCCTATCCCACGGTGCGTGTTGGTGCGGGCTGGTCCGCGTCCGCACTACATTATCACCACGGATCTAGACGCACCGAGACGGACGCGTCTGCATTACCACGGACGCTCTGTTTCCCACGGTCCGTGGTGCGCGCTCGTGCGCGTCGGTCCGCAATATTACGGACCGTAGGAACCCACCTTTACAGGTGGTAATAATATAATTATGAAAGTGCACATGTTTAACAATAATACATTGCATGCAAATCCTTTTATAATTGGGTAAGAAGTTACAAATTACAAATGTCAAAAAAAATATTATGAATCATTATGCCAGAATAAGCCATGTAGAAACATGATGAATGCATGAATATTATAATTTTACCTATTAGGTACATACTGTTGCATTTTTTTTTTTTTCAAGAAATTCCTTGATTGAATTAAACGTGTGTGCGACAAGCCACTTGTGCAGTGTTTTTTGAACAAGTTAAATGACATGTCTTTTATATGTTTAGGAATCTTGTAAAAATTACTACACACATGCAGAAACAGTTTTTCTTATACGAGCACTTTTGGGTAATAAATCGAAGACTAATCTATCGGTATTTCTGGTACTTCGTAAATGAGTGGTAAATCTTTGGCTTGAGTAAAGTAATATGGATTTTTTTTTACAAATTTGGCTATTTCAAATATATACAGACAGGGCAGTGGTAGGATATTAATGCTTTGAATAGGGGTTTTACATGACTCGTCTGGTGCTATGCAACAGAGTGCTCTAATGCATTTTTTTTGTGCTATGAATGCCCTGTTTTATATCAGTGCGTTTCCCCAATTATTAGCCCATAACGTAAGACTGATTCAACATAAGCAAAATAGGCCGTAAGAGCTGTAGCTTTTGTTGTTGTCTTTACTAATTTTATATAAAACAATGAGAATCTGTTAATTTTATTACATTTCATTATCCACATGTTGCTTCCAATCTAGCATATTATCTATTTCTATACCTAAAAACCTTACACTGTTTGCATGTTTTAATACTTGCCCTTTATAATTAATGTTTAATTTTGTATATTGTTGAAGTTTATGTAACATGTCTTGTCAATGTTTGTTTTCATGTTATTAAAATCGAGCCAATTAACAATAGTCATTAATGTATTATTTACGTCATGTTCGTGTTCAAGTATACTTTTTCGTTTGTTTGTTGTTACTATCACCGATACGTCGTCCGCAAAAATTATACTTTATGATTAGTACAATATGGAAGGTCATTAATATAAATTAGGAATAGTAGTGGGCCTAGTATTGTGTAACACCAAGTGTTTTACTTTGATTCGATTATTATTTTCAACCATATTTTTTGCTGTTTAGTTGGGTTATTTCTACTGACTGCAGTCTAGTTGTGCAAATAATCGTTAGCCATTTAATAGCTTTACCTCTAATCCACAGTTTTCCAATTTGGGTATTGTTTTTGATGTGAGACCAGATCAAATGCTTTTGACATGTCGAATATAGACTGTTGTATGATTATCATTATTTATACTTTGTAAAAGGTTGTTCACTAAGTCAAATGCTGCCAAAGTTGTAGATTATTTTTTTGAAATGCGTACTGGATTTTTATTTATTACGTTATACTTATCGAAAATGCAACAATCTTATTATGAATTATTTTTTCATACAGTTTTGATAGGATAGGTATCAATGTGATTGGTCGATAGTTGTTTACGGCAGTAATGTTTACCTTGTCGTAAATGAAGTTTAACGACTTATTTCTTTTGATATTTAAAATTGCCTTTCCTTGTGTTTTACAAGTTCAAAACAAAAAACATAATGTTAATCAACAAGCGATGCCGCCAATAAATGCGCGTTATTTTAATTAGCTAATAGTATATATGTATGTATATATACCACATAGCCTGCTCTCAGAATGTAGGTAAAGCATTATTCATATTGAAACATTATATTCATATTTGGGATTTTCCTATAATTACATCTAGTAATGCGTACACGCATTTGCTGGTCACCTATACACAATACGTAGGCCGCTTAGTAATTTTTCGAAGGAATTTGATGTTCGCATCTGCACCCACATCCATACAACCACTGGCGGCTCGTCCTAAGGAGCGCTGGTGCGGTGCACTCCTACCCACGAAGATTACATAGGCAATCTATATTTTTCTATATTTATAATTATCTTTCAATTCTACTATGTTTATACAATTATGTCTACGCGTTCGTCTAAAGTAAGTTGTTATCTTATGTATCGAGTGGAGCTCTAGCGATCGCGCTCCAATGAAACGAAATTTGGTACGATTCCTAGTACTGTATTCAATGAGTGCGAAAGAGACATACCGACATAGGCCGGCGCGTGTAACAGAAGATTTCCTATGAAAAATTTGCCTTATCTGGAGCGCCGTTCACTTTAATTCGCGTATGCGGCCACTAGAGGTCGCTTAGCCCGAGTTAGAACGCGATATGGTTGTCTTTAATGTGTTTCATAGGTCATCTGAATTTTTATAAACGTATGGTTGAACTTGCACCATCCTATTCGTTAAGGGGGTGAACACCCATCCAAAAATGTCAGCAGCCGCCTCTGCATACAACCACCCATCAACAGGTGACCAAGGTATCCTGTCTAAACAATTACGGATGAGTCCGCGAAGACTATTAGGTATACCTAAAGCTTTGTCCTGAATGACAGAAGACGGATCGATGCAGAGGCTAAACCGTTTATCGTAGAGACCTGAAAGTTGGAGTGTGTTCTTTGTATGACGTAAGCATCCGATAAGAAAAGATTTCACGGATTTCAGGAACGGTAGAAAGGGAAATTCTAAAGTAATAAGCAAATAAGCAATGATAATGAAACACGAGTAATGATAAGTACTTATCTACGTACGTACTAAAAAATTTCACTTAGTCTTGTCAGCTGACTTATAATTACATGATACAGCGAAATATTTATCTAAGTCCGTTCTTATCAAACTGTCATATAGAATATTCACGATTGAATTATTTTATGATGTATGGAAGTAATAATTGTGTTTACTTATTATTTCAAATGCTAAAAATATAAAATAGTAAGTAATCGTTTGGTAGAATAGGATAGTATGGCCTATTCCGGCAGTCACACTTAAACCTAAACGTAAAATTAGTCCTACCTGTCCTTTTCTCTCTCGGTCATTTCTGTTAAGAACGGAGAGAGATAGATAGACCTGACTAAGATTAGGTTTAGGTTTAAGTGTGACTGCCGGAATCGTCCCTAGTGTTTATTTAAACAACCATAAACCCCCTAAATTTTACTTTTAGTATAGCGAATACACAAAGTGTACATTAACCATATACTCGTATGAATTAATAGCCATATGTAGTTAAGTTCTTAAATCCATCGCTCTCCCGTCAGCTTAGAATTGAAATTACAACAACTCAGCCCAACTACTGTTGATCCCAGTAGTCACAGTATGGTTTCCCGCCGATGCAGATTCCTGCGGAGCCGGAGCTTACAGCGAGAGCCAACAAGTGCTGATGAAGCGGGTTTTATGCTTGAGTAGCTCTAATATAATCAGCTTTTTCTAGAATACAGAATGTGGGTGACAGCCAGGCAAATACTGAACTGCTGAACAAGTACCACTGTGTTGAGTTATACGACCGTGTTAAAACTAGCAGGAAATGTATTTTTGATTTGATTATCAGTAATCTTTGCTCTCCACGCCAATTGTATCGGGCGATCCTGTAACTAATTAAATGGGTTTATTGGTTATTGTATGACACATTGCTGTTTTTTGGATCACTTGTGACTCCCCATTAGGGTTGATCAGTTATTTGAACTTTTTTGAGGGCAACTTGTTTTGGGAATTATCTTTTGTTTAAATTTTTATTTTTGAGTCATTATCTAAGGCCCAATTAAACGAACAAAATTATTTTTTTCCTGAAAATATAAAAAAAATGTCGGAATATTTTGGATATTTCCTGCGAATATTTTGACGACCAAAAATCACTCTGTATATATCGCCCTTGGTTTTCTATCAGTGGTAAGAGAATACTAGCGAGATACCCAGTTTCACTTGGTCAAGCTGGAACATTTCTGTGTTGCATGTGCCGTGATTAAAAGATAAAAAAAAAAGAAAAATACAGGTACGCCAACACCAAATACAACAAGACCATATGAAGACACTCGGTCGTCAAGTGAACTAAGACGCGTATCCCAGACGACTCTACAGTCTATTCTAATATATTAATAACTGAATGCCAATACATGAGTAGCGGACTCCTTCCGGCTGTTAACCCCATGGCACAGAATACACGTGCCTACTCATAGTCACCGGCCAACTATTACTGCAATGCGAATAACATACCATTCATGGACACCAATTGCCGACAGCCAATCTTGATGAAAATTGCTATGTTGGAGGGGGAGATCCGTGGAAGGATATTGGCTCCTTTAGACCCACGGATTTCGTTGGTGTTATTCTAAACTTCAGAACTTCAGAAAACTCTCATAAAAACTCAGCCATATAAATCTCAACAAGATGACTGGTATTCGTTTTTGGTTTTAGAAAAGAATAAGTAGATATTGTAATCGTCATCTACATCGTAGATAAGCTACCACCAGTTCTCGTAACAAATTAACTTACGACCATGCCTATTTAGGAAAGTCTATACATATCGTAGAATTGATCATTTCATGAAATGGTCGAGCATTTCATGAAATGGTCGCATTTCAACAACTGTCTATTGGCGGTTTGGGCAGATCGATGATAAAAATCGTTTCTCGATTGGGCAACTATAGAAGTGGTCGTGAGCTTATGTATTGTATCATAAACATTCAGCAGAAGAAGTTCCAACTTAATGGTGTTTATAATAATATTGTTAAACGGTGGCGATATAAACGTCAAAGTTCATGTTTTCAAATAGAAACAGTGGTGTAAATATCATAATATTATAAATGCGAAGTAACTCTGTCTGTCTGTCTGTCTGTCTGTTATTAAGTAAAATTTGGTACTAAAATTTGTTAGTTGAAAGTATGGGATTTCTTAGATTGAAACTTTATATTTAAGCGGAGTTCTAGGAGACCAGCTGCGTTCGTACACTAGGCTGTTGTGATTTTTGTTTTTTCTGTAATCGCGGGCGTCCACTAGAACCACTTCGGAGGACACCGTGCCAGTTTTGATGTAGACGCCATGACCATTAATGCAACCACTTCATGAAATGCTCGACCATTTCTGATCGGCCACGACTATACATAGGAATGTGAGCTTATGTATTGTATCTTTATTATAGTCAAAGTTCGGGCATGATTATGTAACTAAAATTTGTTAGTTGATAAGGATTTTTACGGAGCGGAGTTTACTAAACTTCAGACCCGTGCAGTTTTATTGGCCATGACGTTTCGAGTTTATTTGTGAACATTTTGGGTTATATAATGGTGGCTTTTGAGGGGATTTTAAATTATATAATAATTAATAGTTCACAAAAAGACATAAGTTTGAGGAGCTCGAAAGCTAACGTAGTAGATATCACATTGTAAACAATCTTTATCGTTCACGTACATGAATACAATCGTACGTCGATAAATAACTATCTAACTTTTACTCAATCTTTCTAAAATCGAAAAGGTGACCTGAAAATACGTTTCATGTGGAGTAGGGTTCACATTCCTAACACAAGGAAAAACAGTCAAGTGAAGTAGGAAGTTGCGTGTTGGCTCGCCTTGGAAATACACATATTTTGTTGACAGTTTATTTTAAGTAGGTACAAGCTCCGAATTGTGACCAATGTCAAGTGAAGCCTACACAGTGTCGCACTGGCTTTGAAGAATAGACCAATCGTGGTTTTGATGTAGTTTATAACTATTGATCAGAGAACTTGATTTAAAAAAAACCAATAATACTAGCTATTTTCCGACCGGTCCCCGCAACACAGAAGCTAATATTTGTTCACTCAAATCTACATTTAGATAGAGCTTCTCTTCTAGATCTTAACGTAAAATCGAAGATGTCCGAGTCCGCTCGCGCAATGATAAGTACGTTAGTGACCCCGATAACGTGCCGTTGACCCCGCGGAGAGCCCTTAGTCGAGGGGCGCATCACTTGGCGCTCGCCCAAGAGCTATCTCGGCTTTATTACCGAAACGTCGATATTATGAGACCACAGCCTTCGACAATTAAATAAAATATAACAAGTTGGGTGAAAGTTTCTCTTTTAGGTGAGTATCTACTGTATTTTTCGAAAATTCTTACTTTCTAACCTGTTCCGTTGGATATTTTGCAGTACCCAATGTATTACACATTACGTACTGGTTCCGTGATTAAAAAGGACAAACAGACAGAAGCTATGTAGAGAAGTGACTAGACAACGCGCTTCAATCAACATTCCTTTACATATTATAAATAGACACAGTGATCCGCCCAATGAGTTAGAACAGCTACTAGAATTTAGCAGCGAGATGTACCTACAATATTATTTATTTACAGTTACATCTATCACTAACATAAACGAATTAACAACGCAATAACTTCCTCGTGTTAAGAGCGTACTAAAATAAACAGAGGTAAAGTTAATCATACAAATTACTTGACCAGACTAGCATAATCTTCTAGGTTAGAATCCCCGTCCAATGCCTATATTCTTAGTGATATTTTTGCTCTTGGTTGAGTAAATATAGTGTAAAGAGGTCACATAGTCACTCTCACATTTATAATATTACTTGGGATTATCCAAGCAAAACAGAACAAACAAACGTCACCATCGATGAAACCGACAGCCGACTGACGGTGACCGAACTCTAAGGTTTTATGACTTTATTTACGATTATGATTCAGCTAAACTCAACTTTTTATCGCCCATAACTTTTCAACAATAGCGAAAAGCATTCAGAGCATTTTATTCCTCTTAAAATGATGACAGGCGAGTTTTCTAAAGAATCTTTAGCCAGGGCCATCGGTCCACGTGTAACCGTCAATTTAAAGAGAGGATGGACAAAGTTCAAATAGTTTACAACTTAACCTTTGAATTTTATCACACAGGATCAAACGGAGTCTCGGTAAAATCCAGTCGATATCACTCGTTATCACTCATCACATTTCCGAGAGATGAGGAGTGGAATCAAAGTAGTGCAGAATCAGTGGAGATCACGTGATTCCTGCAGGTTATCATACCATAATCAGCCCATCGATAACAGTGCCGCATCCAATAATACGAGTAATGTCAGAGTAGCTCATATCTGACCTCAACTCTAATAGTAACTGGCTGTGTCATGGTGTCAGAAGTTATGTCGACCGATTTTCGTAGCATGCTATCCGGACAAAATCTATGTTAAGAGATATTATTTTTTTATGATACAGCATACAAAATACATTTAACCATGAATTTTCACCCCTCTAGTTTTTACATGGCAAACAACGTAGCTACTTAGTAGTAGTTAATTCTGTGTAGGTAATGTGTTGGGTTTTAGAGTTTCGTGGTTTACTAATTTACTAATTTCTATAATCCTGAGGATGCCACGGTTGTTGGCGAGGTTATTTATCTAGTTTTTGATTTCGGAATAGTGCCTTGCATGCTAGGTGCTCGGGTCTGGTTTCTCGTGGCGATTGTAGTTAGTGCAAGTGCTGTTGTCGTAGTTATGAGTTATCGATCCGAGGGTCAGTGGAGGGTGTATGGTGGGCGCACCCATAGGAATCAAATTTCTATATCAATACGTACGCTATTTATATAAAGTATTACATCGGATCTGCTCATTGTGTCTAGCCTTCCTACGTTTTGAGTAGTAACACTTGCTAAATGCAAGGTTCAGCTCCATGTTGGGATGAACTGCGTGTGGGAGTATATGGGTATAGATACTGGGAGTAACGAGATGGCGGATAATAGGGATGAATGGAAGAAGAGTACATTGGCGCTGACCTTAAATCATTGAACAGGGATCAGGGGACTCAGGGAACAGGGCAGGAGGAAGAAGATAGATATAAGGATATAAGGTACTTAACAGTCGGGAAAATATAGAAAACCGACTTGAGACTAAGCGGCGAGACTTACCCTTGAGTCGTAGACCTTGGTGAGGGCGTCGTAGCGGATGGAGCCGAGGAAGATGACGGCCTGCGCGGAGCAGCCCCGCCGCGCGCCACCAGCTCCACGCAGACCATCTCCCCATCGCGCACCACGATGTCACAGAACACCTGCCAGGGGAGGCAACTGTATCACAGGCCAGAACTTTAGATGATCAGGGCAGGCACGTTAGCAGGTTATATGACGCTACGGCTCTATAGTCATTGTCCAATGGATTTAAGACGTGTGCCTTTCAGTCGAGAGAGCGTAGGTTCGACCTCAGTCACTACTGAATTTACTTTATGTACGCAGCGGGGCCACTGATGTTATTTGCCATACGCCTGTATGCAACCATTACATACAGCCATTCGCCTGTCAACGTTCCCGAAAACTACGGAATCTCCTCATCATCACGATCATTTTTCTCAATGGAACGGAGGTTCGACCTCTTTATTTATTACGCTCAACAAAAATACTCAGCGAGGAACTATAAATTAGGCCCGATCATGAAAAAATTATCTTCCCTTCATTTGAAAAAAAATCGCTTCCCAGCATTTTTTTTGGCATAAACTTACTTTATTTGATGTAAAGAGTACGTACCCTTCGTTATGGGTGGCAACGAAAAAACACCCTGAATAAGTCTATGTTCGACATCTATTTATTTATTTCGCTCAGATATGGTGATAAGCAAGGAACTGGACTGAACAGGCTGCATTAAAATGTATTTTTGTACCGTTCAGTTTTATATTACCCAGATATGGTGTAAATGTGCTTCCGAGAAAATTTTAAAGTACCAATAAATGTGAACAGCCATTTGAAATTAACGACCCGTACCTACATCGGGTATTAGGTACTATTTAATTTTGTTACAACCTATACCATTGTATAAATTACATAGAATCAGGAAGTAAGTAAAATCTATAAATATCGCAATTTATGATTTTTGAAGTACTTAGTATATGTTATTTAATTCATAGTTGTTTTTATCATCCTACGAAATATGTTCCATAGTACCTATAAATATGAACCTTCACGCAAGTCTTGAAAACGGATATCGATGACTTTACACTCCATTTTTATTATTTTTTTATTCAAAGAATAATCTACCATAGGTATGCCATTGACATATGGCAATAGTCAGTAAATTGACAAGTCAACTTAAAAAAATGCATACATAATGTAGCTTAAAGCAGATGGCAATAAACAGCGAACCGACTACGTTATTCAAGGCCGCAACGTACCACGTGGGTAGACGAGAGCTCTAGAGCGCTCTTTATCTAATCTCGTCTGACCGAAGCGCTGTATCTCGAACATTTCAATAAATACGAGATTTTGCGCAAATTTTTCGTACTTTCCCACAGATATCAGAGATGAATTCACTAATTCAAGTGCTCCAGATCTTTTGATACTTTATACCTCTGCTTATTTTATATTGTTTTCTTGAGTTTGTAAAGTAATTTAACCTATGTTATGTATGAGAAATAAATAGGTATACGTCAATTCTGGCTTATCTTCACCGGCACTGGTGCATTTTAGTATTTATATGTGCATATTGTATGTTTTTATTACCTACGACAATTTGCGATGTGATTACAGAGCTGAGTCGGTGTTGTTTAACGCATATTAAAGGATACGTCAAGGTCAATAAGAGGAAAGGAAAATGCGTCATTTCGTTTCTGTAACAATATATGAAAACAGACCGAATTTAAAAACACCTATATCAGGTAATGCAGTAGTCGTGGGATGCTTATTAACAATTTTAAGACTATAAGATTTATAAATTAAGGGAAATTTACCGTTCAATAACGTTTTAGAAACCCTACTTCCTAACAATCAAATTCAAGTTTGTTTGTTTGCCAGTGCCAAGGTAGATATAACTTATGAGTGTGAGCAAACTGTCGTACGACAATCATATGTGAATCACGGAAAGGTCAGAGATCATGTGAGGCGCTGGGACAAACAATTCCATTTGTATACTATAACAAAATATGTCGTCTTGAAACAACCATACGAATAGTAATATTAGATACAAGTGTTAATGCTTGACGCACCTCTCTAAAACCTTGTACTGCGCGATTTAACTATTTAAAATTTCTTATGGACAGCAAGAGATAATTTAGTAAAATTTCCTGACCATACCATCCGATTTACTTATTACCTGTTGGCTGATGGATTTCATGGATCAAAGACACTAGGCGCAGATAATGTCATCACTGAGACAAAGTATGGTACCTAACTATCAAGAAAAATAAAAAGTTTCCCACAAAACATAGATACGTAACATGAAGCTTAGAACATGAGGTAACGCCCGCCAGCCGGCTGCAGCCTGTTCAGCAGACTGTGACAAACCGACCGACACAGGAAAACGTGGTTAGCTACGGACTTAGCACAATACCACTCTATAGTTGCATAATAATAATACTTACATACTGACATATGTATTACATTAATAGATAATAAGTAGCTACACAGGCACGTAATCAGTTGGTTTATAAACTCAATTGTGATTGTGGATTAAAAGATAATAATTTCTATAAAGATTATACATTAACTATTGCTTGAAATATCATTAATAGATTTTTTATTTTGTAAAATTTCGCTTCAAGTATATACCTATATTGTATTTGATCTACAGCCAATTTTCCTGACTTGTGCCAGAAGCGCAAATACCATGTGATGTTACTAGTATTACGAGTGGAAAAAATACAACACCAGCGTATGTAGTAGTAAGAGTAAAAATAGATTAGGAAATTCCTGACAATAAGGAAACTACCATTACTTTAGAGACACAGTTATGTACACGAGTTGATTAGCGCTATTTATACAAGCGAGTTTTAAAATTAAATTGAGATACATACATATAATCACGCCTTTATCCCTTACGGTGTAAGCAGAGCACCAAGGGCCGATAGAACCACATGGTGCCACTTCTAACCAATTTTTAATTAAATTGATATTTTAAATTTTAAATTGAGATTCCAAAATTACATTACTATTTTTACACGTGAAAGTTTTAGATTCGATCTAAGTATCCAAGTCTATATAATATGTATAAACTGTCGTGTCAGATCTATAATTAGTAACCATTACTACCTACCTACCAGATCAGCCGTCCACGTCACTCGTGATTCAGCGCGATCTCAAACATGCTCCCTTAGCATGTTTACTCTAGTGCCGATATCAATAACTATGACTCATACTAACTATTATTGCAACTGACTGCAACCACATATCCTTTTCGACAACCAGAATTCCCCGCTTATCTTAAGCAGGCAATTTGTCGAAACTAAACTAAACTAAAACCGAGATAGATGTCTTTATGCGTTTATCAACATGGAATTCATTGATAACACGTATCAACATACTACGTAGGTACTGGTTTTGATACTGGCTTTTGTTTTCATTCGTCTTATCTGACTCCGCAATGAACTTGGGTTGTTAACCTAAGACCTGGTGCTGGACAAACAGTTTGCCCCACCTGCCAGAGTGGTACGATGAACGTTTGGCCGAATTCCAGATCTCACACAAACACAGTTGTCTGGTTCAATCGCCACTACAGAACAGATGTCCGGGTTACTGGGTGCATCTTCCAACTCTTTATACTCATAATTGAATTGAAATTGGTTTTCAATGACCGTGTCGAATTCATTACGATATCTTCATGCGGGCAGATGAAATAAATTGATATTAACTAACTCGGTTATTACGTTGATGACATTTAATATTATACGATAGTTACTAACAAAAGGACTTTGACATAAATGCCGGAAAACTATCATTAATCCGGATGGCGGCGTTGTATCTATAAAATAATTATTAGGTAATTGTTCGATTTGTTGATAATTAGTTTCTCCTATTTTAATTATTATACTTCATCATTATAAAAGTTTTCAAATTATTCTAGTAGATCATTAAAATGTTTGTTTACATATACTCAAATATGTAAGTAATGTTACATAGAAGACATGCGCGGTGATCGTATATAGGTATAATACGTCAAAACTCAAATATCATTATATTCACCTAATTAATTTATACCGGACAACGATAAGCACATTATCGCTAAAAGGGGCGGATATGTCTACTGCATAATATTAAATATCCAATAAATAGTCTTATGGCAATCGAGCTTCAATTTATATCTTTCTGGCTGAATAAATATCACATCATTTGAAGCCGAATGCAAAAATAAACACATCGTTAGCCAAGTCATCGCTGATGGATGATGGATGTATAGCTACAACACAGGGCATCCCTGACAATCAAACACACGTTAATAAATAAACATGATGAAATAAATATTTCAACCACTCCTGAATATGAATTTAAGATAGATCTCATATTCTTTAAAGTGCACGGTTGCAATCTCAACTATGATTAATTCACTATGGGTGCGCCCACCACCGGGCCCTACACCCTCCACTGACCCACGGATCTGATAACTTATAAATCTAAATCGATATATAAATATATATAAATCGATAGATAAATCGGATATGATTAATTGTTACCAGTTGTTATATTTAGCAATCAAGTAAAATATTTAATTGTATCAGGCGTCACTATTCGGAAGTTCAAATCTCCTTCTCGTTGCGACTCAATCATGAGTCGGCAGATCTGAGGGTCATCGGAGGGTGTAGGGCCCGGTGGTGGGCGACACTCTCAATGGAGAAATCAAGTAGAAGTTCTGGAAACGAATTTAATACAGCCAGCTACCTATAGATGCAGATAGCTGAAATCCATCATCACAATGTTTTGTGCAGTTTTTACAGTCCATTGTAATATTTTATTGTCAATGATGATACTTCCTATAGAGTCATTGCAATCTAACAGATTGTTTTCAGTAATTCCGCGTGAGAGCATTCGACAACATTTGTGTCCGAGATATTTCTTAATATCTTCGTTGCCCCTAGCGTTATCCTTGTCAGATAATTTCCTGTCGACACATTTTGTTTAAAATTACAACTACCTTCACACGTTATCTGTCTCACCCATCCACCGGCCGCCAGAACGTGTGCTTATGTTGCGTGACTTTACTTTCCCCTTCTTCGAGTGCAATTAATTTCGCAGACATAATGATCAGACTGCTAATGTTGCCTACTGTCAGTAGACTGAGATATTGGCAATTAAACGTATTACTGTACTGATAGGCAAAACCGTGTACTAAATTGCAATAAATAGAACTGCTTCTGCTCTCGTTAGAATCTGCTACACTTAGGTTATGGTTGAATAGATCCAGTTTCATATTTCATCGTAATTTTAGGCTATGAGAAGTCTACTGCTGAACATAAATGACCCCAAATGACCTCCATCCATCCAGGTTATAATAGTAATGGCTTCTTCGTTGAAAGCCATAATAACTATTCATTATATAATATATGAAATGCTACTAATTATCCCGTAAGTTATCTAATTCTTGTTCATCACATTCTGTAGAATTAGAAATGTGCTTTCACCGGCGGTCTCTCGCTATGATTCCGCAGTATTTGCGGCGAGTGCGCGGGCGCAGGTAAACACGTCGAGACGCCGGCGCACGCGCATGCGAGCCAATAAATGACTTGGCAACTAAATAAGTAAACATTTTGTGCTTCACTAAACAACATTCATGTATTTCACTCGTGTGCTTGTTGAAAAGTGTTTTGTTAAGGGATCTTATGTGTTCTGCAAAGGTAATATTTTGACGTTCAGTCAACGCCCGCATGACTGGCCTATTTTAATACAATCCAAAAACTATTTTGCTAAAAGAAATATCTATTTGGTAAAGGTCATCTGTTTTTGTGACATGAAGATACTTTTGACAACTCTTAAACTTTTGTTCAAGGTATCGTTTTGGATATTTTGGAAATTATTGCATCGACCATGATTATAAACGATTGAATTAATCTGTACAGACGAGGACATGTAATTGTAGCATACGGGCTCTAGGTAGTTAGTTGTTGTATGCTTTTTGTATGCATATAATAGAATAGCCACACATGACCTCTGTCTGACTGCTATAAAGCAACAAAATAGTTGCAGATAAAAATATTCTTCACAACAGCTAATATGCATCAGGATGGCTTGAAAGAGGAAAAACAATACAAAAGTTTAAAAATAGTTCCCCAGAAATTTGAAAACAAATCTATGTGTAGGTACCTACTGTTGAGGTTTATTAATTTTAATAAATGTCTATTTATAATTTTGAACCAGAGAACGCTACAATAAAATGCAAAATAGCGAAGAAATAGCTATTAAATAAATGTCGTAAAATGCAAACTCAACGAAACTCGAGTCGTAAAAATGTAATATAGTCGTATATTTTGAATATATTGCACTGCACGGGAGTGCGACACCACAATATGTTTTGATTGATTAGGTTAAAGAATAATTTGAATAACTACGTGGGTATCAGGTACTTACATCAACTACAAAATAATTTATTTGTCCTTTTTTATAAACGAACTAAAGACAGATTGTAATCTACCAGTGTCTAATATCGAGAACGAATGTAGAGCCACAGATAAGATAAAGATAAGACCCACCTCATCAAAGTTATCGACCATGAAGCATATGTGGGGGTAGGTCATCTCCTCGCCATCCCCTTTGGTGTCCATCTTCCGCCGGCTCGGGGATGCGTATACCTGAGCAAAATGAGGACAGAAATCAATTCTAATTCACATAAAACAACCTAGACTCAAAAATACCATCTATCTTATACATATAATAAAAATGTAACGGCTCGCTGTCTGTACATGGAAGATATACGAGAAAAGACCTTTATCAACGCAATAGTACTCAAAAGAAAGATTTTGTAATTTTTGTCTGTTTGTCGGTTTGTTTGTTTGTCTGTGCGTTTGTGCACGCTAATCTCAGAAACGGCTAAACCTATTTCAATGCAGTTTTCAGAAATATATTGTGACAGGCCCCAGTTAATATAAAGGCTACTTTTTATCCCGGGAAAATGTTTTTATCCTGGATAATTATGACATTTTGTTTTTTCTGCAGTCCACGCAGACGGAGTCGCGGGCGTTAACTAGTATAGAATAATATAAATCAAGATTTGCTATAACAATTTTATTTGTCGTCTGAAGACTATAAATTTTGAGTAGATTTATGACTGTAACCTCCACCCTCCCCCTGATTACGTAAAAGCAATAGCAAAGCCGAAGCAAAACGATAGCGAAAATTGTACAATATTCACCTCAAAATGTCAAAGTTCCTTTGAAATACATTTTACGTAATACGAATTTGACAAGCAATCAGCGATTTTTGTACAATTTTCGCTATCGCTTTGCTTTTGCTAGTTAGGTAATAAGGGGGCCTGTTTGCATAATGTGGACAAGAATAGATCATAGCGAACATGTCAATTGTGACCAGTTAAGGACACTACAATATTCATGTAACACAAATACATTGACGGATTATGTATATGGATATCCAACAATAGATTCACAATCAGAATATAAACGTTATAAGGGGCTTAATTTATTACAATTTGTTCCAACAATCTAACTGATGATTCTGAAATCGATTCCTGGAAATAAATAACAATTTTGTGTACTTTTTTTTTAAATAACTGAAAGTAATTAGATCATTAAGATATAATTTTCAGAAATATATATATTTATAAGGTATCTATTACCCTTGTCGAAAGTATTTATTAAATGCAAAAACATCGTACATTATTTGGCTGTAACTAGCTGTTTGCCCTTGGGCTTTGTGACCAATCTGCGTCTGCGCCGGCCGGGGGCGTCCGTATCATCACATAGCGTCGGACGTTGACGCCACTCGACAATGACATTCGTCCGCAAATACCAGCATCAATCAGATATACGAGGTGAAGTACATCATATTTGCGTCCAAATATAATGTATATTTCTTAATGTTGATGAAAACGTCAAAGCTGATAACAAAGGTATTGTAATAATCGCCATATTTGCGTTAGTCACAAAGTCTAAACTACCAGCACCTGCCTGAGAGTCAACCTCAGCCCTGTAAGTTAATTACCGAGTAACTAACATTTCTTCGAAAACATCATTCGCAACCATTACTTTATAGTAATATCTTTGATTACCTCTAGATGATAAGATATTAAGCGAGTATTATTTGCGTAAATGGTGGTTAAATTTGTTTACGTAACCAAAACATATTAATCTCCAAAAATATCGCCGGAAATAATACAATTAACCCCCAAAAGTTCAAGATACAAGGAAGCCTTGTAAGAACTGCTGGAAGTTTCTGCGAACTCGTAAAGTCGTACGTAACACAACTCCAAACCATATCGTAACGTAACATGACCGGCGGTGGTTGCACCACATTATATAAATAATAACGCTAATATTATTACTGTAGATGTGGTTGGTTAGATTCTTGGTCAGAATATATTAAGTATACATTTTTAGTTAAAATGTAAAGCAATTCGCAAATGCCAGATCTACCTATATATGGCTTGGAACAAGCGAACAAAGCAAAAATATTTCCAAGATTTCTCGAATATGACAAGGAAATTGCGAATCTAGTTAGTGGCAACATGAAAATTTACCTTGACGTGAGACAATGACTCACAAAAACGCATAGCCTTCGTGGGTTTCACAAAAAAATGCAAAGTAATTTAAACTGCTACAAGCAATTCAGATTATCAAGATTTGTATCCACTTTAAGTAAGATAGTGGGTACAGAAACATAATAATGACTTAACAAAGAAACGTCCACAAACAAGCTTAAAGATATCTGTAATAGTAATGAAATATGCTAATAATAATTAGGTACTCTTGTTGTTAAAAATTCTCAAACGTCATTAGTGTCATTACTCTAATCTAATCCCATCGCACGTCATGGCTCTACGAGAATTTATATGCATGGTCTTTTTACGTACGTTTTACTCCACATAAAAAGCACAAAAAGGCTTGACAAAGGGGATTGTTACACGGTATCGGCGTTTCAACATCCTGCCTTTAAAAGGCATCGGTACATCAGCCCCTAGAATCAAACAGCCACGGCTTAAAAGGTCCTATAGACGCGGCGCCACTAGCGACGAGCTTGGTGTTTTTGTGCTAGCAAACAGCATAGTACCCGCCCTCACCACAAGTCTTGGGTGAATTGTTCCCGTCGGGTATTGTCCCACTGATAGACGACTCAGGTGAACCGGCCGATTGCCTTGGCCTGGTTCGCAGATTGTAGGTTTTATTAAAGCCTTTCTGCAGCTCGGAACTATAAAAGTGATAATTAAATACGTAATTATCTTGGATGACGAACGCGTTTTTACAATGGCATTTGATAAAAAATGCAGCACAGCACACACTTACTATTTTATATCTATGAACTTTATTTAGATTACAATCTTCTTTACTTTTCTACTAGTGATGATAACACAGACATCATCAAAATGGCGTTCCTTAATTAAACAGTCTCCGGTAACATTTAACTTTCAAACGTTGAAAATACGAAATTCATCTGTGTAGGCAGAAATATCATCTCCGGAACGAGTGGTCCACCCGCGCAGCTCGAGACGCGACCTACTTACAAACCGGAACGATTCGTAAATACACATATATGTATGACTACCTAACCTATTAAGTATCTTCTGTGCAAATGCTATCTATCCCCGAATGTAAGACACTGAAGATCTATTGACATAGTATTTTGCAAAAATTTTGCATTTGAGCATTTCTCCAAAGCGTTGTATCCTTGATTAGCGCATCGATAAATAATTCAATTAGAACAATTTCCCTGAACCACCAAACTTTAATCTTGAACGTTCAGCTTGTCATTTACAAGGCAAGAAATTCGTTCAATCCTGTCTTTAGACCTAGCTGAACAATTTTGGTAGAACAAAGCATTAAAATTGTAAAGTTACCCATGTAGACTGATTGCATCTCCAGAAATGTTCCCTTTCTATTTTGTCTTGCCTGAAATGGAGATTGACGAAATTTATGTTTCAGAGGAATTAGTCCAATGCGTTAATGTTAGTAACATTGTAATCTTTGGGCAACTACAATGCCCTGCCCCGGCTGGGGTCCGTTAATGTCCGTTGTTTACATTCGTTTGGCATTCCCTTGGCACTGCATTCGGACGTGCCCAACACATTGTAATTTGGAACAATAACAGCATTAACGCGTGTTTTACCGACTCAAAGTATAGAAATATTCTTTTAACCTGTTATAGGATTTTTGAAACCTGGAGATCGGATAGTAATTGTATAGTTACAACGACAGCATCATTTAGATACGAACTTATAACACGATCTTCATCAACCTCGTCATATCGCCTCGTCCTCGTTATACTCATAAATATTAAGGTCACAGGTACACATTTTTTCATATACGTTAGTTTCTGCACTGCACATGGTTAACCAACTGTACCAATTGCCAAAGTGATTATTATATGGGTTTTCCAAACCGTGGAAGTATTCTCACAAATCATTGTCAGTAGTATCATAATTTAATAGGAAATCATTCAAAACCAAGTGCTGGGATATTTCATATAAGCTAAATAAATGACAGTTGTAGTTGTAGAGGTAAAAGTACAGCTGCCGCTAAAGTGAAAATAAAGTTTGTTGTGGCTTCCGATCTGATTACAAAAGCGCGCCGCCGGTGTAGGAGGGGAGGGCATGCGTACGACGAGAGCGAAGGGAGCCGCGTGACGTCACCGCCCGGTTTCGCTCTGCCATTGAGACGACCGAGCACGAGTGCGCCCGACGCGGCCCGAACGCGCGCCGAAGTCAACCAGTGCTCCCTCCCTCCCATCATTTCTAGTACGCGGTCGCCACTTCGCTCGCTCGCCCGTCGCGACCGTCCCCGACGAATAATAAAATCATCTCGCGACGAAACCCAGCCGTCCTACAGTGTAGTGCTAATGAGAGTGCCAGTTAAATCTCAGCCAGTGCAGTTCCCCGAGTCGTGAGGTGCGCATATTGTTTTCGTTTCCGACCTAGATTGCGCGAGTGCGGGGCTGGCCGGCGCTCCGGCTTTCTAACGGGCACATAGGACGACCGAGACGCTGAATCGATGAGCTCCCGCGTTAGGGAAGAATGACAGCCCGCTCATTGATCGGGTGAGTCGGAAACGTAATTCATTTCCGTTGCACGCGCTTTCTAATTCGCATAGGCGTATTTGCGGCGAGTCGAAAGAGAAATCTGTTATGACGACCGATCTATATTCGTCGGTGCATCTGGGAGGCCACGGCTGGCGACGGCCGGCGCGTTGCTACACTACACAACAAACATGAGGGCCGATTTATCAACTCACAAAGACACGCGCTCCCCTTCGCGCAATCGAAACCTCGGTCTTTGAACCGCGACTATTGTTTACGATCCAAATGTTCTAAGCTTTAATTACTGGATATAATTTATGTGGATTTTGTCGAACTGTAACAGCGGTAATAATAGTTGGGTAAATCCTCTTGATGATGTATTAAGGAATTTTGTTTACATTACTGGTTTTAAATCGTAAACTACTTGTAGTGGAATGTAGCGAGAACCGGTTAGGGCATCGCGGCACGACTAAAGCATTTAATATTCAATTAGATTAGAGCCATCGCAACATTATAGAGAGTTCTGCATTGTCGACCTTTCGACAGGCAAACAAAGTAGCAGTGTGTAGTGTCGGTGAACGGCAAGCCAGAGTAGAGTGTACGTCTCGTGTGTAGGTACTTCGACACAGATAATGCTTCAGTAACTAGCCTATGACCGGCTTAGTATTCGAAACAATACTGATACAAGTAAGGCAACTGCGACATTAACTGGCACGATTAACAGTCACAAAACAAGGTCGTTATCTCTGTTTCTTGCAGTGCGCCCGATAAGAATTACTCGATTACATGCAGTTTCGCAACTCTCGTACTAAACGGAGGCCTCTCTCGGTTCCAGGTTCGATCCAGCCCGGCGGTGAGTGGATGACGATCTCGGCGCGCCCGGCCGACCAGGAGCCGCCGCCCGCGCCCTACGCCGAGCCGCTGCTGCAGTCCGTGCGCGACCTGCTGGAGCGCGAGCTCGCCAAGCCCGCGCCGCCCGCGCCCCCCGCGCCGCCCGTCCTCGCCTGCGACGCCGACATCGCGGCGCACACGGCGCTCGACGACATCCGCGGCATCTCCTTCGAGCGCCTGCGCCGGCATGACCTGAACAACAACGGCTCAGCGCGCGGCGCCGGCGACATGCCCACGCCGGCCGAGCTGCTGCAGCGCCAGCCGCTGCTGGCGCGCAAGGCGCCGCACGACGACTCCGACCCCGAGCGCGCGCAGGACTTCGTGGTGGAGCTGCCGCCGGGCGCGCGCGAGGAGCGCTTCCCCAAGGAGGTGTGCAAGACGCTCGTGGCCTTCGCGTTCATGTTCCTGTGCGTGTGCGTCAACATGCTGTCGCTGTCGCTGGTGCACGAGCGCGTGCCCGACCGCAACTCCACGCGCCGCCTGCCCGACATCGTGCTGGACAACGTGGCGGCGCGCGACTGGGGCCTGGACGTGTCCGAGTACCTCATCATGGTGTCGTCCACGACGGCCATGCTCGTGGTGCTGTTCCACAAGCACCGCTTCATCGTGGCGCGCCGCATGTTCCTCGTGCTGGGCCTGCTGTACCTGTACCGCTCCGTCACCATGTTCGTGACGGTGCTGCCCATGTCCTCGGAGACCTACCAGTGCAGCCCCAAGAGCGAGCACGCGTCGCCGCTGGAAATCCTGCGGCGCACCTTCTACCTGCTGTCCGGCTTCGGGCTGTCCATCAACGGCAAGCACACGTACTGCGGCGACTTCATCTACTCGGGCCACACCGTGGTGCTGACGCTCAGCTACCTGGTGGTGGCCGAGTACTCGCCGCGCCGCCTGTGGCCGCTGCACTGGGCGCTGTGGGCGGCGGGCGCGCTAGGCGTGGGCTTCCTGCTGCTGGCGCACATGCACTACACGGTGGACGTGGTGCTGGCCTACTACGTGACGACGCGCGTGTTCTGGGCGCTGCACTCGCTGCTGGCGACGCCGGCGCGCGCGGGCGGCTGCATGCTGCAGCGCGTGTGGTGGTACCCGCTGCTGGCGTACCTGGAGCGCAACGTGCGCGGGCCCGTGCCTCGGCGTTACGACTGGCCGCTGCCGGTGCCGCGCGGCAAGCTGTTCAGCCGGCTCAGCTAGCCGCCGGCGCAGCGCGTGTGACGCCTCACCTTCTGCGAGTGCCGCCGCAGCACCTGCAGCTCCTTGGCGCTGGTGCGCGTGCAGATGGCCAGCGTCAGCGTGTAGTCGAACTGGTGCACCACGAGGTTGAGGTACACGGTCTCCTCCCAGTCGATCTCCGGGTCGCCGATGGGCAGCTTCTTGGAGTCCTTGCGGAACACCTCCACGTCCGTCTGCGAACACGCGACTGAGTGAGTCAGGTGACGATGGGGGGACTCGAGTGGACTTTACATTACTTGGCTGTGCTAAACGGAGCAACGACGAGTGTCAGTGAGTGTAGTGCGACACGGCCCGGACTGTCGGCGCCGGACGATAATACTTTACGCTTGTGACTTCGTACCTACGCTTTTATTGTTATGTGGACATTTATATTTGACATGAAATAATTTAAATAGATCGATCAATTATGTAATGAATTGTTTTTTGTATATTTTATAAGAAGTTATTGAACAATATTGAGTCTAAGAACTAGTTTGTTGTATAAATTGATTAACAAATGTACTGTGATCGGTGTTAGTGCCCTGCGAGACTCGCGGAGGCGTCCAGGACTCTCGCAGGAGATCAATGATAGTACATAATAATTGTTGTAATAGCTGCCTATCGTAAGAAATAATATTTTTATATTTTTAAAAATAAAGGACATGCTGTTGTTGATCTGTAATGTATATTTGTCTCGAGTTTTGTATCTTTCATCCAAATGGTGCTAAACTAGAAATTAATTGGAAACGAATCACCCGCATTCTGCACCTTGCATTAAAGTCACTCGATCGAGAAATTGTAGTCACAAACCATAGTCCGTCTGTCTGAGATAGTTCTATGCATTTGGGAACAAATTATACAAACCCAAACAGCACTTGGCGACAATACTGCACATCGACATTTGGAAAGTATTGTAGTTAAAATTAATTTATTGTTGTGGTATCGTGATACTAGTTAACGGTCTATAAAAAGGAAAACAACCGATTATAGACTTTCCAAGACGTCGTCGATGTGCAATATTGATCGCCCTATACTGTACTTTAATAGGAGTTAGTATTTTGTATGGACAATTTAGAAATAATCTTTCGTACTTCGTTATGGATTGTCACGGAAATATTGTATCTAGCAAACAATGTGCGTTAAAAATAAGACAATTTGTACAACAGAAATATATCGCGTATTTTCCTGCAATTTTTATTAAATACATAGTTGTCTTTTCGTACTTACTGTTAATTGAATTGAAAGATGGAAAATGTACCAAATGTAAAAAATTGAAAATGTATTTTATGAGAATAACATATTTTGAATTAGTCAGTGGAATATATTAGAATAAACTCTGTAAATACAAGACATGAAACATTTTATCCTTTTGTTATTTACGTGTCGTCCTGTATTCGTACCAGATAATAATAAGAAAACATATCCACATGGAACACGAGCACAACAATGTCATAAAAACAGCATTTATATTGTCTTTATACGTACATGTCCACGATGTGTCTGCGTACGCGATAACGGACATCAATCGCTGATCAGATATAGCGGATGTACCCTTACCTCATACTTCGGGAGGTATCTGGAGGAGCCTTTGACGTGGCGCTTCCTCACAAAGAAGAGCAGGTCATCGCAATCGATGGATCGCTCCTCTTGGAAGAGAAAGTGGCGCACGAACAGGTCGGTCCAGTACGTAGTGCCCTGCAGCACCACGAACCCTGACTCTAGAATAGACAGCGAGACGTCAATGGGGGCGTTATGGTCTCGTCTATAAACACATACCTTGCCAATTGTAAAGGTTTATCAGATTGTGTCAATGGCAATAGAATCGACAACAAGTGCCCAAATATAATTTTGTAATTTTTAAAACTTAGGTGCAGGTGTTAATTATTAACTGTGTAATGCGTTAAGATAAGAACCAAGACTCGATATTATTTTCCACATTAAACTCCAAGAATGTACTTTGTAATGGAAACTTTATAATCAAATTCTGTGTCAGTGTGCATTGTAAATGTGATAACAACTTAGGTATTCTTGTATAATAAAAGTGCCTTTGTATTTAGAATTGTCTGTAGGTACTCCGAAATGCAATGAACAAACAAAGATATTTCTCACGGTTACAATCCATTTTATTGTGTGCAGGAATTGACATCACCAAGTACGAGAATAATGTTTTATTAATTTCCCATTCGCCCCACTGGTGGGACGAAGCCTGGTGGGACGAACAGGAATAATTATTTTTGCGTCTAATCATATCTGGATTTAGAAGTACTGTGATGCTATAGACATCATAATCCGAGGACATTTTACAGAATCTCAAATTATCTATTTTATAATATAAATTTTAACTAAATTTTGAGCAGAAGTGTTCCCTTGGGGCGAGATACGCTAGGCAGGTTGTTTAGCATTGCTTAATTAGCTTCCACGTATTACTCAATGCCTCCAGCAAGGTTGCCTTGCATTATTAAATAAGCTAATGTTTTAAAGTATTAATTTAGCTGTACATAATTTATGTCAATAATGCAAGATTTATTGGTCCACAGTTTAACGGATACTACAAAAGTAATATAGACATAGATATTTTAAGGAGATAAATAATACAGATCAGACTAAGCTCTGAAATCTTTGCTAACTCTGATCAACAATAAATTGCTCAAATGTAATAAAACATTTGTAACAAGTTCCCTTTCTGTATGTAATCCAGAGACGCAGCACTCTGAGCTTTACCCCCATAGATATTGATGCCACATTCCGACTTCGTCAAGTGTTCCTTTTATAAAAAATATGTTGAAATGTATAAAAACAAACTCGCTAGGTAATAGATAATGTAAAATATGTAGCAACTACGAATGATGTAACTAACTAACTGTTTATACTGAGATGTACATTGAAGTTCATTAAATGTTTTCTTAGACTGGCTATTTTCATTACCTCCCCCAACCAAGCATTATGTTATCTTATCATACCATGCATATGGCTGTATTTCCGAAATTTGGGTACTTATACAAAATGACAGGATCATAAAGGAGCTACACACACACAGAGACGTTTAGCATTGGCCACTAGTGCTGCAAAGGACTTTAGGCTTTTAGGCTTAAATTTCAGCCTATCGATTCCTTTTTGGCACTAGACCTGTAAAATAGGGCTTCAAAGGCCTTGTAAAAAAAACCTCATAGCCTTTTTGTAAAAGCCTATAGCCTATTTTAAAGTAGTAGGCTTTAAAAAAGCCTATAAGCCTTTTTTGAAGTAGTGGGCTCTTAAAATAGCCTATAGCCTTTTTTAAAGTAGTAAGCTTTTGGGACTGGAGTCTTTATCAGGAACTTGGTAGTTAGTAATACCTATTGTCTTTATTCATCTATACATATAATAAAAATGTAACGGGTCGCAGTCCGTACATGGAAGATATATGAGAAAAAATATTATAGGAGACCTTTATCAACGCAATAGTACCCAAAACAATGATTTTTGTAAATTTTATCGGTTTGTGCGTTTGTGCACCCTAATCTCAGAAACGGCTGAACCGATTTCGATGCAGTTTTCAGGAATATATTGTGACAGGTCCCACTTAACATATAGGCTACTTTTTATCCCGGATAATTTCGACATTTTTTTTTCTGTAGTCCACGCGGAGTCGAGGGCGTCCACTAGTTTAAAATAACACTTGACCTGAAATCTTCTGTATTATGTAAACTTGTGGCAAATCTCTAAACAGGTAAGCCTATAACGAAATGCTTTGTATTATTGTACTTTGTATACAAGTGAATCGAAGTACAGGTTGCAGATCCGTAAGGCTCTGTGTAGATATTAGCTCAGAATGTCGTTTTCGCCTCAATTATTTACCATTAATTTTTTTATTATGATTTAGATCCATCTTTATATGTATGTTATACTTAACTTGTCTTTCGTTGATTAACTCCATATCATTAAGGTATTACTTGTTTACTTGTCGTGTCAGTGTGATACAAACCTGAGTGATAATGCGTTTTTGTAGATTTATTTTTTGAAATGTTTTGACTAGTATTAGTACGTGCTGTGTTTGCCCGTAATTAATTGTGCACTACCAGGAATTGTATGATATAGATGATACTCAATCATGTGTAACAATTGTGGGTATTCCTCAATAAATAAATAAATAAAAATAAATAAATATTGCTAATTTTACAAAATGAATACTGCCTATCTTTAAAAGATAAACAATACCGACAACCGATTGGTGTAGTTGGTAGTGGCCCTGCCTGCGACGCCATAGATCCTGGGTTCGAATCCCGGTAGGTGCAAACATTGATGTGATGAATATCGATGTTTGTTTCCGAGTCATGGATGTTTATATACTTATCTATGTATTTATATACCGTTGCCTAGTACCCATGACACAAGACCTTAGGGGTCAATGTGTTGTGAAGTGTGTGAATGTGTGTGTGTGAATATGTTAAAAAAAAGATAAATACATAAATAGGTATAAAGGAGATTCATATCGTTCGTGTTAGCCAAATGTTTGTTTGGTTGAATACACCAATCTCAGGAACTATTTCTGATTTGAAAAAAATAATTTTTCATTAGATAGCCCATTTATCGAGGAAAGCTATATGCTATACAGAGTGTTTTTTTATTGCCACCATTAACGAAGGGTACGTAGTCTATACATCAAATAAAGTATGTATGCCAAAAAAATGCTGGGAAAATATTTTTTTTTTTTTAATTTTTTTTTAATTACTTGATCGGGCGAAATTTATAGTGTCTAGTGCTTATGTTAGTTTTTTTATAGACGGATATTAATTATTTCTCGTGAAAAAATCTTGCTACGCGCGTCTATGTGCATTTATACAGAAAAACGCAGTCTATTTACTCAACTTTGGACCCTAATATTTTGGAAACCAGACACTACACAGTTATTAATAATTTTATAATATATAATATCTTGACTAAGATAAATATATAAAAATACTTCTCCATTAATATAATCTGTTAGGATATGGTTGATCGTTTCATCTTTAAACATTGTGCTGAGGGATTCAGCTTTGTTTGCCGAGATTTGGCTAGTGTATAGCAATCGGGATGAAAAATAATGTTGACAATATGTAATTTGGAAAAGATATGGTAAAATTCGTCATCCGAGTAATTGACCCGGTAGCTCAGTGGTTAGAGCGGCTGGCACGGTTTGCAGTGGTCGTGGGTTCGATTCCCACTCGGGTGAAGAATTTTTTCCATTTCTTTATTTTATACTACATTTAATTTTATACTACAAAGTATATTTAAGTTTATTTATCAAAATCTAAAAACATTTTAAGGAACAGGAAACCTGAAAAAATGGTAATATGCCTCTTTTATCAAAACGAAATAAAGTCCACTTTTACAAGTGGCGGAAATACCCGACATATGTCAGAATTGCCTCTACAGAAGAAAAAATTTACTTAGTTTTGAAACACAAATATCTACTGATTCTAAAGGTATTGAGGAACGTCTTTAAACCGCATATATTTAGACTATTTCTGTATTTTCCTATAGAATATCTTTTTTGTCGTATTTAAGTAACATTGACATATTATTCAGAAAGCGTCATCTAGCGATATGGGTCATACTTAGTAAAACGCGCATTCCCAGTTTAATTGTGAAATGTGTTACTGTTAAATAAATAAAATCAACATCTACACTTTGTTATTCATAAATGGTATGGATCAAATAACATTGTCAACATGATTGTTATTTACTTATATATAAAACTTGCCGACTCCATACATAATCAATGATTTTCCGGATTTGAACGAAGATCTATCAGATGACGAACATCGGAGAAATAGAGGCCCTCTACCACCTCGATATGCCACTGATGAATCGGAGTCTGAACCTGAAATAATGTACACTCAATTGCCCTCCACTTCTAAGGGCTTCGATTTTTTAGAAAGGGATGAGTCTGATTACTATTTACTGGAGATTCATTTGCACCCAGAGATACGGCTTTTTACAGCAAATATTTGTTTACTGATGAAATTTTTGCACATGTATGAAAAAATCAGTACTATTACCAATATATGTCTTTATATGTCTACAATTACCATCAACGAGATGCTATTGGAGCGAGAACTTTCAGTACAATAATGTCCTGTAATCGGTTTGAAGAAATCAAACGTTTTATTCTTTTAACGATAATTCTACACAAATACCGTGACTTTTACTTTTTAGATCATATTAGACTGAGATTTCTGACAGTTCCTAAAGAAGTACATGGCAGTGGATGAACTAATACCCACTAAAAGCAGGTAGTGGTGCCCAACCACTACAATTGGTTCAAATTGGAATCTTATAGTTATTCTTCGAAGCCAATTTTACTACTTTTATTTATGTTGAGATTTAAAAAAAAAGGGAAGAGGGGCAACAGTTGACTTACCATCCTTTAGCAACTGCCTCATTTCCTTTGTTCTCTGGAAGTTTATCTCCTCTAGAAGTTGCTCCAGCATTGTAGCACTCTTCAGGAAGGTTGAACCACCCAAAGCCATATCTGTGTATATGACTTGGATGTAATTAGCTCTATGGACAGTTTGGTTAAATATGTATATACTGAAATCGTACATAAATATAATGTTAACAATTATTCCAATTACTTACCTTTATTTTTTTAATTTTTTAGTAGAAATCATGCGGTAAGGGGTTAAAATATAACAGTAGGCTATTTATTCAAGAAACGAAAATGGATTTAGTTGGTTGTATAAATTTCACCTACTTTGACTAATGATTTAAATACAAATATGCCACTCATCCAGAATTCATTCGTAATTACCCGAATGCACCTTACCTAAATCACACTATCTAGTTATTGTACTATGCATCCCTATTTTTGCACTGTATTGTTTTGTATAGCCCTATGACTACAATAAAACATGATTTGTTTCTTAACGCTCGACAGTGACTTTTACTCGTCTTCCCGGAACTCTAACGTAGTGGTGCCCAACCACTACAATTGGTTCAAATTGGAATCTTATAGAGAAGCCAATTTTACTACTTTTATTTATGTTGAGATTTAATTACTTACCATCCTTTAGCAACTGCCTCATTTCCTTTGTTCTCTGGAAGTTTATCTCCTCTAGAAGTTGCTCCAGCATTGTAGCACTCTTCAGGAAGGTTGAACCACCCAAAGCCATATCTGTGTATATTTATGTAATTAGCTCTATGGCAGTTTGGTTAAATATGTATATACTGAAATCGTACATAACTTATTCCAATTACTTACCTTTATTTTAAAGTAGAAATACAAAAACCTATGAAAATATGGGAGAGTGTAATCGCGTTAGAAAACCTTCTTGATATAATATTATAAAATTGCGTGGGGAACTTTGGACCAAGAAAACAATATGTGGTTTCGTTTACTTTTTAGTCACATGTTCAAATTTACCGCATTTCACTTAAAAATGTATAAACAAACACCGAAATAAAACCAACAGCAAAATCCAAAATCAAATCGATCGATGTCTTGATTTTTTTTTTATATGTTTCTCAAATATTTTATGATTAAAGCAACATAGCATATCTTGAACACCTTTAAGTAGGAGTAGGATAGATATATTTAAAAATTTCACTCTTACTCAGATAGAGAACAGTCGTGTGGCGCGATGTTTTTAAGTGATGATGAAAATAATTATTCATAATGCCCAAAGATTGCATAATTTTTCACGAATTTTTTAATAATTTTATTTTCTAACTATTAATTTCAAAATTTCTAATACAAAGTGTATAATTAAGTAAAGTATTTTTTTAATACTGAATACTTACTACTTTCTTTAAAGATGTGTACAGACAGAAGACTCTAGTCATGCCACTATCTACCTTTACTTACTCCCTGATATGTTATTTAAGAAAAATAATAATTTTGTTTACGATCGTACGAAACTCTGTACACACAAGGTCTTTAAATAACCGTTGGTAGTCCGTCGGCTCCGTGGACTGCTGATTTCTTTTTCTTATTTCGCCAGTAATAAGTAGAAAAATCGATCAATCTGTCAGGATTCGGCGGGAAAAGCTGGAAAAGAGTAGGTGTAAATTTCTTGTGAAAATCAAAATTTATTTGTAAATGGCTTGCATGTGTTCGTGAAGTGATGTTTTCTGATAGATAAGTTATATTTTGTTTACTTGTGATGTGAATCTAGTGCGTGTGCAAGATTTTATATGCGGCTAAGCTAAGTAAAACTTTAGTCAGAATAAGATCTCTTCATGGGCTCATGTAGGTTGTTTCTGCAATTCATTTTAATTTTAACTACTATTACACCCATTCTTGAGGACATTCTCGACGTTTCCATTCATCATTATCATCCATCATAAATTCAGAAATCATGGCTGTATGGGCTTAGATCCCCTTGCCTTTCCTTTGGGATAAACTAAAGAAAAAAAACGATCTATCTATCACTGTCAATGTCAATACCAGCTGTTTAGGACAGCGCAGCGACAGCCAGCAGCTGATTGATCGATCCATCGGTTCTGTCTGGAACTGGAATATAGTGGAAAACTTCTTGACAAAAACATCTAATAAACAAGGCAAGTTCTAACAGGAATGGCACCATAATAACCTCAAAGCAAAACACAATGTTTTCATAAAGACAGTCGCAGCACGCAAACAGATGTTAGTCGTATAGTTCACCATTGTCACCGATACGCAATAGGATGTCCGTGCGAGGGTCGTGGTGCCTACGGGCGGCGCTGCGGCTGGCGCAGGCGGGCGCGGTGTCGGCGCGGCGCCGCGCGGCGGACTCGGGCAGTCGCGAGCCGCCCTGCCGCTCGCGCCGCGCGGCTTTAGTTGCGGTCACCTCGCTGGGCCTCGCTATGGTTTCCGCCGATCACTTGTACAATGGTAAGCTTTTCTACATTGCTCAAAGTGTGTCATTGCTTGTATGTTTGTTGCTATACATCTCTATGGTTTGATGATGCAACTTACTGACACTAAATACCTATAACTTGAATAATTTAGCTGAACTTGCTAAAGTAAATTAGCTTAACTTGCCACAATAGTATAGGTACTTAACTTGCCTAGTAGAGGTCTATTGTTCTACAAATGTGTCCATAATGAGAACAAAACATTCTCTCTTGTTTTCAGAAAAAAGATTTTTTAAAGCTGCAAAGTTGGGAAATGTCCATGAAGTCCGCAAGTAGGTACCTATGTATGTGTATTAAGTTATTATTATTATGGTCCATACCATAATATAAAAATTAATAGTTAAATGTGTCGGTAAGCACGAATCTGGAGAATGGCTGAACCAATTGCTAATCTTTTTTAGAATATTCCTTAAAGTACGAGGATGGTTCTTACGGAGAGAAAAAATTTGCCTGAAAAGACTAAATTTTCTATAGTGGTCGCCCACAACTTTGTCCACATGAAAGGGCATTACTTACACTTGTGCAAAACCTGGGCGGATCCCTAGTTCCAAATAACTATAGGGTATACACATATTGTCAGGCAACCTGTGTGTCCCTGCATCAATATGCTGCAGTCACACCATATTATTCTTTTTTACTGTGTTCCCTCAATGGAGTTGTCAGAATTGCAAGATCAAGATGAAGAGCCTAGAGCCATAGCATTTTGGGACCAGATGTAAAAGATCAGTGACATGTTGCTAGTTCATCACTGAAGAGAAAGCCCCTGAGATGCAGCTGATGTATTCTAGTGAAGGCCCGCATCAGCACAGGTTCCTTCAGTTACCTAAAACATTAGGGTTGTTTAGCGGTCACAAGTCGGTTGGCGGTCATTAGTGTGTCATATGCAGACAGGCGTCGGCGGGCGGCGGACCTGACCGGCGCCACGCGCTGGGCTGGACGGCCCTCATGACGGCCGCCGCTAACGACCAGCTGCCGGTCGTTACTGAGCTACTTAAGCTGGGCGCCAGTCCCGATCTCAGGTACATAGTCCCGCCCATTATTACAAGGAGGTCGGGGATAATATCAAATCAGAATAAATTTATTCACAACATTAGGCAAACAATAACTTAGTTATTTCCTTATCACTAGTATTTAAAATTAAAACAGTAAAAAATATATTATGAGAACATTTAAATGTTGTGAAATGGCCTCAGCTCAGCAGATGCAAAAATACACAACATATATTCATGTTTTATATTATAATACTAAACATATAATACATTTAATACAGAAAATACAAATTCATAGATATAATATTCTATATATTATATAAACATACAAACACATAATATCTACATCTATATTGCACTAGTGTCATGTCTCAGATCTTCTTGCTCCTTTTGCCAGTTTAGCAGGTATTTGTTAAGCCTTGCCTTAAAACTCGAGATATTCTTAAGGTTCCTAATCGGTGGCGGGATATTATTCCAACATTTCGTTGCAGCGTAACGGAAACTTCCTTTGACGGCCGATTGGTGTAGTTGGTAGTGACCCTGCCTGCGACGCCATAGGTCCTGGGTTCGAATTAGGTTTGATGTGATGAATATCGATGTTTGTTTCCGAGTTGGATGTTTATATACTTATCTATGTATTTATATACCGTTGCTTAGCCCACGTTAGGGATCTTAGTGTGGGACTAGGTCAATGTGTTGTGAAGTGTGTGAATATTTATTTATTATTATTTATATTTAAATATAATTTTTACCAGTCAGTCTATTAACACCTGTAGCACACCTCCATGGAACCGTTAAATGAATAATTCTGCTGCAATAAAGTGTAGTTTGAATAGCGGAACTGGGTGTACAAGTTGCATAAGGTGGCGTCAGAGAAACCACCTGACCAGAGAAAAGTATAGTCAAATCTATGCGTTAGAACGGGTAGTTTCACTTTTCTTCTACATACAGATAAGACATAGAAATTACTCTATATCCGTGGTTATTGTTTCACACTGAGGTGTGCTATAGGCGTCTTATGTGGTAAACCTACAGACGAATTATATTAGCGACTATTAACAAATCTTTTGAGACATGTTTTTGAGTCATTCCAAATACATATTATAAGGTGTCAGCCAAAGTCTCGTTCGCTATATAGCAGGGTACAAGCAGGTCCTGCAGCGCCGCGAGGACGAGTCCAGCTCCAGCATGACCGTGTAGTTGTAGCTATAGTGTTCTGTCTTTAGGGAGCAGTACGCAGGCGCGGCGGCGGCGGGCGCGGCCCCGCTGGAGGCCCTGCAGCGACGCGAGGACGAGTTCAGCTCCAACATGAACGCTCGCGCCTCCTTCCTCGGCTGGACGGCGCTGCACTACGCGGCGCTGGCCGACTCCACGGACGTGGCGCGCGCGCTGCTGCTTGCAGGTGTGCAGGCTTACTACTTCCTTTACATATGTAGGAGTAAACTCTTAACAGATGCCCGATTTAGGGCTTGTTATCTCGGATGATGAAATCCTTAATCAACTCTTATGAAATACCGTATCCTGAAATGAGCTTTCCTAACCTACATCCATCGTGTCGTAAATTAGGTACGCATCCTTAGACATTTTCAAAGGGCGTCAACAAGAAATTTGTATTGACTTCAGGCGCAGACCCGACAGTGCGGGATCACGCGGGACGGCGCGCGCTGCAGTACGCGCGGGATCCGTCACCCACACGGGACCTCATACTTGACCACATGCAGCAGTGGGAGCGTGCAGGTGTGTATTGTCGCGGGATCACATGCACGACCCTGTACACTGACTGACCATTGGTTAATACAAAATTATGATACAATAATACTACGCCATTTATAGCGTTCACAAGAGCATTTTTAAATAATGAATGTGGTAACCCGCTTGTCCGCAGCGGCGGAGGCGGCGGCGGAGGAGCGGCGCCGCTTCCCGCTCGAGCAGAGACTCAAGCAGTACATCGTGGGGCAGCAGGCCGCTATCGAAACGGTGACTCACCTTCACTCTACTGTAGCTCTTTTTATGTAGCCTCTTGATACTCAATAATCAATAATTTATTGATTAATAATATGAATATATGTAGTTAAGGATCTTAATTAATAATTGACAGATAACATATGACCCTGTTGGGCACAGCAACATGTTTTTAGTGTGGTAGGCAGACTGAAGCATTTCATAGTTAATTTCGGGTTCAATTTTAATTGCACCATTTCTTGTGCCCTTTGTTGCCTATTAATTGTCATGATTAGATACAGTATATACTTTAGGGACAATTAAAATTGTGGTTGTAAATAAAGGTACAAATATTAAGAGGACTGCGGTTTTAATATCTCACATGACTACTGCCGTAGGGGAGTTTTTGCCAATAGTCACCACGCTTGGCAGGCGGGTTAGTGACCGTATGATTCTACTATTACTGTTACACTATTTCGAATGTTTTAGACACTGCCGCAATCCTAACTACCCGCAGGTGTCGGCCGCTGTCCGTCGCAAGGAGAACGGCTGGGCGGACGAGGAGCACCCGCTGGTGTTCCTGTTTCTGGGCTCCTCCGGCATCGGCAAGACGGAGCTGGCCAAGCAGCTGGCGCGCTACATGCACCGCGACGAGCCGCAGGCCTTCATCCGGCTGGACATGTCCGAGTACCAGGTGGGTGCTGTACACGGTCCAATACAAATCGTGTCCCGGTGGAGCTGGAAGCGCTTCCCTTTTCGCCAACCTCACAGGTACCATCTGCAAGACGGAGCTGGTTGATTCTGGCCATCATCATTCTCGGCCATGAGAAGTCCACCGGTAAAAAAAACCCCCCTTCCCCTAACAACCTCCACTCCTACCGATCGGAAGCCAACATCCAACCGATGCCCGCAACCTTGGCTAGGTGGTCCGTCCATCTCGTGGTTGACCTTCCCACGCTACGTTTGCTGACCGCTACACTTGACATACATTTAACCTGTCACGTTAAGGACACAGACACTCGTATTCGTTGATAGATAGCCTGTTTTAGACGTGAGTCCAATCGAAGGGGGTGTAGGTTATATCACATTCACGGGCTTGTATGTACCACTGAATTTATTTAATGTACGTTGTGACGGCCGATTGGTGTAGTAGGTAGTGGCCCTGCCTGCAGCGCCATAGGTCCTGGGTTCGAATCCCGGTAGGTGCAAACATTGATATGATGAATATTGATTTTTGTTTCCGAGTCATGGATATTTCTATACTTATCTATGTATTTATATACCGTTGCTTAGTACCCACGACACAAGACCTTATGGATCTTAATGTGGGACAAAGTTAATGTGTTGTGAAGTGTGAAAAAAAAAAATCTGTCGCTCGTGTCTTGGAAAGTACATAAAACAGCCCTGCTAATGATCTATCTCGCCTAAAGGGGGGCGGTAAGAGACCCAGAAAAAAGTTTTTGAGGCGTTGTGTAGAGGCTTGGGAGTTATAGGCAGTATTTTTTAAGTCGGTGAAAAAATGGGGGCGCTAAAAATAATTTATTTTCAAAGTGGACAGTGGACAAAATAAGTTTGGGAACCCCTGGACTAGGAGAATGAAGGAAGTACACCTGTGTTTACGCAAACACTTGTGCACTATAAAATATCCCGCGCAGTCAATATTGGACTGAAATACGCTCGGAGACATTACTTTTATTTTATGTTTGACATGAGGTTCCCGTTTCAGGAGAAGCACGAAGTGGCGAAGCTGATCGGCGCCCCACCAGGCTACGTGGGGCACGAGGAGGGAGGGCAGCTGACGCGCGCGCTGGCTCGACGTGCTGACGCCGTGGTGCTGTTTGACGAAGTGGACAAGGCACACCCTGACGTACTCACGGTGCTGCTGCAGCTGTTTGACGAGGTGCCGGGGGGGGGGGGGGCAGGGGGCACGGGGGGACAAGGCACATCTTGACGTGGTCACGGTGCTGCTGCAGCTGTTTGACGAGGTGCGGGGGGGGGGCAGGGGGCACGGGGGGGACAAGGCACATCCTTGACGTGGTCACTCCGTGCTGCTGCAGCTGTTTGACGAGGTGCGGGGGGGGGGGGGCAGGGGGCACGGGGGACAAGGCACATCTTGACGTGGTCACGGTGCTGCTGGCTGTTTGACGAGGTGCCGGGGGGGGGGGGGGACAGGGGGCGGGGGGACAAGGCACATCTTGACGTGGTCACGGTGCTGCTGCAGCTGTTTGACGAGGTGCGGGGGGGGGCAGGGGGCACGGGGGACAAGGCACATCACGTGGTCACGGTGCTGCTGCAGCTGTTTGACGAGGTGCCGGGGGGGGGGGGGGGCAGGGGGCACGGGGGGACAAGGCACATCTTGACGTGGTCACGGTGCTGCTGCAGCTGTTTGACGAGGTGCGGGGGGGGGGGGCAGGGGGCACGGGGGGACAAGGCACATCTTGACGTGGTCACGGTGCTGCTGCAGCTGTTTGACGAGGTGCCGGGGGGGGGGTGGCAGGGGGCACGGGGGGACAAGGCACACTTGACGTGGTCACGGTGCTGCTGCAGCTGTTTGACGAGGTGCGGGGGGGGGGGCAGGGGGCACGGGGACAAGGCACAAGGGACGTGGACGGTAGCTGGACGAGGTGCCGGGGGGGGGCAGGGGGCACGGGGTGGACAAGGCACATCTTTATAGCACTTTTGTAGAAATCGAGTCAGTGGTGTTTTAGAGACTTTTATTCTTGTGCTCTGGTTATGACTAGATGGAGCAGAGGGCCTCAATTAATATTTGAGAAGCTACTAGAATATACATTGGATTCCTTTATATCCAACAGGGCCGACTAACCGACGGCAAGGGCAAGTTGATAGAGTGCAAGAACGCTATCTTCGTGATGACGTCAAACCTAGCGGCGGACGAGATCGCACAGTACGGGCTGCGGCTGCGTGCCGAGGCGGAGGCGGGCGAGCGGGCCAGGGCGGCTGCCAGACCGCCCGGGGACACCGGTGTGTATACAGCCAGACTGCCGGGGGACACCGGTGTGTATACAGCCAGACCGCCGGGGGACACCGTGTGTATACAGCCAGACCGCCGGGGGACACCGGTGTGTGTACAGCCAGACCGCCGGGGACATCGGTGTGTATACAGCCAGACCGTAGGGGGACACCGGTGTGTATACAGCCGGACCGCCGGTGGACACCGTTGTGTATACAGCCAGACCGCCGGGGACACCGGTGTGTATACAGCCAGACCGCCGGGGACACCGGTGTGTATACAGCCAGACCGCCGGGGGACACCGGTGTGTATACAGCCAGACGGCCGGGGACACCGGTGTGTATACAGCCAGACCGCCGGGTGACACCGGTGTGTTTACAGCCCAAAAGCCGGGGGACACTGGTGTGTATACAGCCAGACCGCCGGGGGACACAGGTGTGTATACAGCCAGTCCGTCGGGGGACACCGGTGTTTATACAGCCAGACCGCCGGGAACGCCGGTGTGTATACAGTAAGACCGCAGGGTGTCACCGGTGTGTATACTGCCCGAAGGTTGGCGGACACAGGTGTATATACAGCTAGACCGCCGGGGGACACAGGTGTGTATACAGCCAGACCTCCCGGGGACCCCGGTGTGTATCACAACAAAGCTGAAAAAAATAGCTGCCCACCTCCCGGAAACCCTTAATCGCCTCGTACGATACCCACGGACAGGCATGGGGTGGTACAAACTTTACTCTGCCGGCACCACGCGGCTGACGTCACCCAAATCACACTAATCGATTAACTTATCGATTCATTCATTCTTTATCTTACAGCGAGTGAGCCTAACGTAGAGGAAGAATCGCTAGAAGTTTCTCGTCACTTCAAGGACAGCGTCGTGCGGCCCATACTCAAGCGACACTTCGGCCGAGACGAGTTCCTCGGACGGATCAACGAAATTGTGTACTTTCTGCCTTTCTCCAGACAGGTATATTGTTTATTACCACATATCTAAAGGTGTGAAGAGGATGAATGTAGAAGTAGGTTGACGAAGAAAGTGTACAACGGAAGAGTAGATGGAATTTTGGGAGTGAAAGATATCGCTGGATTAGAATATCTTCGAGAGTAGAGAAAGCCAAGAGAGCAGTAAATAAACGTACATAAAATATATAATGAAAGACGATGATGCGAAAGAGGTGTGTCAACCGTGGTAAGTGGAGGTACGTGACCCGTGATACCTCTCTGGAAAAGAGGTGTGTGAACCCTTATGTAGTTAATGAGGTCGATTCCGGCAGTCACATTTTAACCTAATCTTAGTCAGTTAATTCTAACTCCGTTCTTAACATAAATGGCTGAGAGAGGACAGATAGGACTAATTTTACTATAGTAATGAATGTAGATTTTTTCGCGAATCTACCCTAGCAGGCTCTCTTTACGCTCGCACCCCGCCTCGTTCGCCCAGTAGCATCAGAAACCAGTCCATACGAGTATGTGTACACAGGAGCTGCTGACGTTGGTGAACCTGGAGCTGCAGCGCTGGGCGGAGAAGGCGCGCGTCCAGACACGCGGTGGAGCTGCGGTGGGAGGGCGGCGTGCTGGGCGCGCTGGCAGACGGGTGAGTATCCTGCAGGGGCTGCTGCATCTGTCCACGTGTCTTACAGCCCACAAACACAAAACACAATGGCCGATAATACTCCTTGGCAATCTTATTCCAGTGACACTCCATTACTACACCTCCTTTTTTTTCAAATTCAAATTCTTTATTGCGTGCTACATTAGGTACAAAGTATCTTTGCTACGTAATAGTAGGTATATAGGTCTTAACATATACAATGTAACGCCCTGCAAGGGCTTTGCAATATTTTGTACTATCTATACAGGGTGATTTTTGGTCGTCAACGTTTCCGAAAACTACGGAATCTCCTCATCACGATCATTTTTTTCCATGGAAGCATACCTGGGAAGTGTCTGGTTTCCAAAATATTAGGGTCCAAAGTTGAGTAAATAGACTGCGTTTTTCTGCATAAATGCACATAGACGCGCGTAGCAAGATTTTTTCACGAAAAATAATTAATATCTGTCTATAAAAAAACTAACATAAACACTAGACACTATAAATTTCGCACGATCAAGGAATTTAAAATTTAAAAAAAAAAAAAAAAAAACCCAGCATTTTTTTTGGCATAAACTTACTTTATTTCATGTATAGAATACGTACCCTTCGTTAAAGGTGGCCACAAAAAAACACCCTGTATACATATTCTATTCATTCAATACAATTAATAACTAATTATAATATTAGCCTTATATTTATTAACATTTATTTTGTATCATTTACATCTATCCCCGCTATCCTGTGGAATATAAAGGAAACTTTATGATCCTCCAGTTCTGGCTGCCTTATTCAGAGAACACAGTCACGTGCAGTGCACGTGTACGTAAAATTTGTTTTGTCATTCCAGCTACGACGTCCACTACGGCGCGCGGTCGATCAAGCACGAGGTGGAGCGGCGCGTCGTCAACCAGATCGCTCTGGCGGCGGAGCGGGGCGCGCTGGGGCGTGGGGGGGGCGTGCTGCTGAGTGAGAGGGGGGGGCGAGTGCGTCTCGCCGTGCGACCGCCAGCCGGACACGACTACCGGCCGCTGGACCCGGCGCATGCTTGACCGGATATGCCAGAGGATTGAATTTAGAAGCTTCTTTGTGAATGGTGTTTGCCCATCATCCGGCTTTGTGCCCTCCGACCTGATGCCTCATCGTTGTAAACAAGCAACTTAAAAACTAGATCCTGAGATAAAATTACTTATTATCATGAATAGTTGTCGTAGTAGCAGTTGTGAACGTACTTGCGTTCATTGGTTAATTCCCGTGACCGATCAGAGTCGTCAGATTCGAAGCTCAGTGGACAGTGAGTATATGACCGGTTGTGAGTAAACACTATTTGCAGATAAAAATACTTGCACTAGATAAAAAGGTACCGTACAGATTAAGAACTCTATAGTGGTCGATGTTGCTTTCCTTTAGGCTCTTGTAAATTACTCGTAATAACGGTAACACATGATAGATGACTGCCGTTAGTATTTATTTACAGTGATCGCGGTAGATCTTTGCGGTTGACCTGTGAAGTAACCCGCGCAGTCCCCCCTTTACCTTCTTTCCCCTTCATCAATTTCCTGCCCTTACACTATTATTTACGGAGTCAGCGCAATATGATTTCTTTCGAAACTCATTTTACCAAGGATTTTGCGTTTGTTTTAGCTTCTATTCCTATTAGCGCACTTAAATATACAGGGTGTAGAAAGACAAGGTTTATTTTTAATACCTCGTATTCTTCATAACGTTAAAATAAAACTATATGAAAATAAACGATAATTTTTTTTTTTAATCTCTTTTTATTGCAAGCAATGTATTTGTTTGATGCGCAAAGTACAAAAGTACCTACAAGACTAAAATTTTGATATGGCGTATTTAAAAGAAATATTTGTTAAGCGATTCTAGATGGATTTAAGTAAAAAAAATGCTAAAATTAATACAACTTTGAACCTTAATACCTTAAAAACCTGTGGTTTCCCAGGGGTGCTTCCATAGATAAAAATGATCGTGATGTTAAATTCTTTAGAATACGATGTATTAAAAGAACAACGTTGTCTTTCTACATCCTGTATATTTAATATATATTCTATCGAACTTTACAACCGCAAAGAACCGCCGATCCTACTGTATCTGATATGTATTTTATAATTTACGATATCTACCACCCGTTAGACCTTTCCTGCTTCTATAACTTGGCGAGACCTTTAACCTCGTATTGATGAGGTACCTATGAGTAAGTACAAATTACCTGTAGGTAGCAGCGACAATACGTGGTCAAATTTTACTCTGGTTTTTATATGTACTAGCATTATATATCCTAGTTGAAACTAGACGTCAGTGTGTACTTTACCAAGTAATGACGGCTATAATTTGTTTAAATAAAAGCCTTATCTACATAGCTTCATGATTGTATATTATTGTTATTATTTTATGACAAAGAATCTATAGGTATATAAAGGTGACATTCCTTAAAATATTAATTAATACCATACGACGCATCTGTTAATAGATTTTTTATGTTATACACTGAAAATAAACATCTGAAATACTAATTATAAAACTGGATTTATTTCTCGAACCAAGTAGCTACACAACATAATACACTTATATTAAGCGATAGAGATATAACTGCAAATTTTACCAAGTTAAAAAATTAAGTACAGGAAATGGAAAAGACAAGTAATTCTAACGCAGGTTCTAAAATAAAACTCAGTATTTTATTAGTGCTTCTTTTATTAAACTTCGCACCATTATATACAAATATGATGTATAAATAAATAACAACTCTTTACAAAATATAAACGATATACGCCAACGCAGGCCGCGGGCGACTAACGTGAAGGCCTCTGGTGTTACTACACGCAGCACGTCACATGTGTCACATCACATGACTACACGTAACACGTCATATGTTTACACGTGACAGAACACATGACTACACGTGACACATGACATGACTACATGTGACACGTGACATGACTACACGTGACACGTCACATGACTACACGTGACACGTCACATGACTATACGAGACACATCACATGATTACAGGTATCACGTCACATGTGGCACGTAGCACGTTACTGCAAGTGTATTATAGGACGATACGGTAAGTCTGCGTCGCTCTAACTGAACATTAAGCCCTTTAAAGGATACTCTGCTACATTACCACACTAACAGAAATCTTTAATTGTATCAGGCGTCACTATTCGGAAGTTCAAATTTCCATCAAGGGTTCGCCCACCACCGGGCCCTACACCCGCCAAGGGTCAGCGGAGGGTGTAGGGCCCGGTGGTGGGCGAACTTTCGATGGCTAATAGAAATCATTCAAGGTGTTTCGTTACTATATTATCTATTTCACTTAATGCAGAGATATCCTTGTCAAGGAACACTTAGACATCACATCTACCAGCGAGTGACACTTGGCGATTCTATATGATGATAATCAGTTTGCTGACAATTGACATGCTCGGCAAGGCTATACGATCCCATATACTAGCTCACAGATGTGACGTCACAGCTATATCGACAACAACTCAGAGATCAACCAAGCTACCTACTACACGGAACTGAGTACGGAACATTTGTGCTAAAAGTGATATCATTTATTTTCATATTACAAAATTTTTACATGTTTACTCGAGGCTAACTATTGCTTCTTGTTTCTGCATTATTCCGGAATTTAAAACCTATAAATGTATTGTTCTTTCGATGTCGAGGTCACTACCATAGATACCCTAAAACCAAGTAATTTAATTACCTTTAATAGTGTATATATAAACATCTGTATACTTTAAAAGTGATCTTAATTTTAATTATCTACCATATAGAATATAGTTATTTTGCCTACTGTATATTATTTCCTATGCTATTTGGTGTTACAAATCGGGGGTATCAATAGGGGTCGTAAATAATGTGTTATATCAACAATACAATGTCTGATTAAAAATCCCTGTTTCATCTTGTTCTATACTTATTATGTCTATGTGCGCCCGGTAAGGTATTAGCTCATATTATTAGGTACTGGAAAACTTTATGGAACACATTAATAACTTATTAGCAATTAATATAATTAACTTATGTATATAAAAAATAGTTTAAACGCTAACAGTAAAGTTTTATATTTAAAAATGTCTATTGTCTACTTATCTAATTGGTGTTCGAATAATGATGTCGTCGTTAGTTTATAGAAGGACTTTTTAGCGGCGGCAGGAAGATGTCTTGAAATTAATATTGTTTCAATAAGACCAACTAAAGAACTCAACTATATAAAATTTATATTTGTATGTCTGTAATATAATATACTGAAAGTGGCTGTGGGGTCTCCTTTTTATGAACCTGCTGTTATATCGAGCTACTCCATTTATATGTAGATACATACACATGTCTGTCTACATAACTTTCCGTATGGGAAAAACTCTAAGTAAAAAGATGTGTTTGATATTTCAACAAGGTCAATTAAATAAATTAGGCGGTATTAAATTTGATTCACTCGTACTAAGCTACGCTTTAGCACTTCAGTGATTCTTGATCAAATCTAAACAATCTTCCCGCGGTAGCTCATAACGACAATGACTCACTGTGCTTACGCAAGCTCGCAGTCTGACTTATCGGTTTGTGCCAGCGACTAATACAAACTGTATTAAGTGTATTATTATGTATTAAGTTATATCGCGCGGTTAGTGACGTCTAACATTGACTAGGTCTCCGTGAGAGGCGAAGCAGCGCGAAGTTAGTGAGGCGGTGCTCTTCACCACTCTTCATTAGTTTTACTAATTATAACCTAATCTTACCTACATTAAATACAAATAGTTCTACAGATTTCAGGATATTATTCATTTGGAATTTTCATAGGCCCGATATCACTATATAAATTGGTTCAGTGATGTGAACTATTATGAAACAATCTACTACACACATATAGAGGGAAAACTGGCAGTAATTCACATCTCATGCTAAAACAATCATTACTATTTTAAGACTAGATATTAGTAACGTCATAGGAATATCGGTCGCTGTTACTGAATAACAGTGACCCACAAATTTAGTTCACTACACATGAAGTTCAGTGTCCAATGGCGGCATTTAATGCAGTTCAAGCTAGTTGGCTCCTGAAGTGTCAGTCCTAGAGCCAGCTGGTGTGCGCTCTGTGCGGGGCCCGCTAGAGCCAGCCGGCGGAGTGCTGCGGCGCGTGCCCGTGCAGCGGCGTGACGCCCGCCAGACGCGCCAGCGCCTCGCAGCGCCCGCACGTGTGTCCCGCGCCCCCCGCGCCGCCCGCACCGCCAGCGGGGGGCGCGGCCCGCGAGCGCGGCGCCGGCGCCTCGCACCCGCACTGCCCGCACGTCTCCTGCTGAAGTGTGCACGTTTACATGGAGTGTACAATTTTTGGAGGATCAAGAACTTTCATATCTCGCAGATTTGAGATGTTGATGAAGATATGAGCAAACAAAAGCGACCGAATATCTTACACATACAGAAGTTGGTCCTTTATATCGCAAGCAAATAAAGACGTGGATAAATTTTACATGAGTGATGTAAATTGTATAACTCTGATGCTAACACGAAAAGAATCATCTTTGTACCGTACATAGTGTTATAGTATTCCAAGTATACCTTATGAGCATCGTCATCCAGACTGGCGAGTAGCGGCTCCCGACTGCCGCCGCGCGCGTGCGCCGAGGCGGGCTGCGGGGCCGGCGCGGGCGCGGGCGGCGGGGCGCGGGGCGGGGGCGGCGCGGGCGCCGAGCGTGCCGGCACCGAGCTGGCACGCTGCAGGGCCTCCGACGCCGTCGACGTCGACACCTGACGGACAAACCAGCTGTAGCACCCGTCTCATGATAATTTGTTACAAGTTCTCTATATGACTTCCTTACATAATCTGAAATGTGTAGCGCCCGAGGTCGCGGCGCGGGCGCACGGCTTTCCTGCTGTTAATCAGATAACAGACATTTAGTCGCTTCCGAAATGGAGCACATGCCTTAGAGTTATTGATCGTCAGTCATGGGTGTTATGGTGCTTTCCTGCTATCTATGCCTATTAACTGTGTTGGTCAGCATCTGACAGCAGCAGGATGCGTGCACATGCAATGCGAAGCGAAAGCAATGCACATCATGGAGTTTGATTACTCGAATTCTCGATAGCGAATTACAATGCCAATATCTCCGATATTTACATAACTTATCTTTCTGCGGCGATGGAAAACGGTATATTTCGCGGTACGGTTTTCTAGGATGTAGTGTACCTGTTCCCGGTTGGCGCGGCGCGAGTCGGAGAACTTCTTGCGCTTGCGCTTGAGCGCCGCTAGCGCCGCCAGCGGGTGCAGCGCGCCGCGCTCGCGCTCCGGGCTGCGCGCGCCGTCGCTGCCCGACTCCGAGCGCTCGCTGCCGCTGCACACAGAAGTAAAACACCAGATTAAAGAAGTTAGAAGACAGAGGAATCCTTTATCCAAACAGTACACCGTCTACTAGCTATGACTTATGGCTGCTATCCTAATTAACGGATGTTTGTAGTCCCTCGTCACTGACCTGGGCGACTGGCGGCCATGTTCGCAGACGGAGTCCTCGGAGCGCGAGCGTCCAATCAGCTTGGAGACTCGCGCCACCCTGGCGGCGTCGATGATGGTGCCCCAGCGTCGCTTGTGCGGGCCCGCCTTGCGCCGCGAACTGCTCGCGCCCGCGCCGCCACCCGCGCCATCCGACAGACTTGACTGACTTGTACGCAGCCGTCCACTGGAAATTCAAGAATACAAAATGATAACTTTGACGAGCAGAGAAGTAGCTGTGTGGAAGGATCTAACAACACGTGAGATGGATACGACTGGCTTCAACCATGGGAGTTTATATAATAGGGAAATATCTAACCACGAATTTGGTACCTATTCCTAAGGAAGTCTACCACATCTTATGTGCCCACCTGCCGCCCAGCAGCGCCGACAGCGAGGCGTGGTGCGGATGCGTGTGCTCGTGGTGCAGCGAGGCCAGGATCTCGTCCACGGGCGCCAGCGAGCCGCCCGGCGCAATGTTGAACCCCTTCATCAGCCGCCGCTCCTTCTGCCGGTTCTTCTTGCCGCCGCCTCCCCCTGTAGTTCACAGCATAAAATAACATCTTTGTTGCACTTCGAAACACGACACATTTACACATTACACGCATTTCCACCTACCTACTATTTTAGTACGAACAAAATGCATGCCTGTCTGTTCTATTGGGGAACGTGAACATGCTTACGAGTATGCTATGTTCCCATTAGGATTAGGTACATGGGTAAGTTTTGGAGACTATCTTGTTTAAATCTACTAGCTACCACCACCACAAGAAACGGGTAAAACTAACAAACGCACAAAACACGTTAGTATTAAACACTACCTACGAAAGGGAATGGAACCTAGGACACATCTCACTATAGGAAAACCACAAAACAAGTCACAGTAACCACACTCGACGAAAACAACACGGCCGAATATATAAAGTGAGGCAATCAACCACAGCATGAGCCGAGGATGACTGACCGGGCGCACCGGCGTTGGCAGTGGACGTGTTCATGCCGGAGTTGCGCAGGATCTCCACCAACTCGCAGCGGAAGGCGCTGACGTCCTGCTTGATCTCGTTGACGTCGTCCTCCGTGACGCCGCCGCTCTCCGCGTGCCGCTGCTGCACCGTCACGTAGCGCCGGACTAGGTTGCGCATTATTGCCTGGGAACATACCGAACGTGTGTTTAAAACATAATATTTCACCACAAAGAGCTGGAAGCTTTATAGCAACTTAACTGCAAATACCACTCCTTTTTCTTTATTATTTTGCTTTGGGGAACTAACCTGGTACCTGAAGTCCCGCTCGTTTGCTTGTTTAGCTTTCCTCTGAAAAATAATATGAAAACACATAAATTGATTCAGGTAGGTACAACAGTCAATTTCTTTACTATAGCAGGGTAAAGCGTGAAGTCTGGTTTGGAGGTCATTAAAGTCTTCATTTGTTGGACTATAAGTGCGGCTTGGGCGACGGTATCCCGAAGCCAGGCGTACCTTGATGGTCCGCATGTGCTCCCGCTTGGCGCGCGAGTGGCCGCACAGGCGCCGCTGCAGCCAGCGCCACGCGTACAGGATGGACTTGGGCGAAGGGATCACGTTGAAGGGCGGCGGAGCCGTGCCTCCCTCCTCGAAGTAGCTGATCCAGAGTTTGCTGCGGGCGAACTTCCACTCGACGTCCGCGCGCTCCTGTTGTGAAGACGAGTATCAGTAGATAAGAATGAGCTTTAAGCAAGTTCTTTAAATGTTGTACTTGCTCCTGTACCACAGCCATTTGAATAGGAATAAAGTTTTAACTAACGTACCTAGTATCAATAAAATCCATTCATCTATCTAGGATACGTCGAGCAAGGTAATCAAACTACACGTAAACTAAGAGAAACTTTCGACAGTTTGTCGAACCATTATATTTTGATAGCCCAGACATTTATTTAACCGACGTTGTTAGCTTGATACTCGAATTTAGTGGCAAATTAATCTGATTATGATGTTCATAAAATTTATTTAGAGCTAGATTATAATGCAAATATGTTTTGAGTAGCGATATGACCCAGTTTCCAGGTAATACCGAACACAAACCGGGACGTTTTCATTGAATTAAGTAACTAAAACGTAATGCATTTGCACATTTTGCAAGTCTGGCGATCTGGGCGAACTGCCAGTTAGGCCGGAATTGAATTATTATTATGTCCGTCTAGTAGAGATAGCACAAACACGGCTTGTTACGAGCAGGTGAAATATTACTAGCAGGAACCGTTAACCCAATTAAGTTATTAGGTAGGTAGAGATATTTAATATTCATTGGATGCAGCCAAATACTGGCGAACACCCGCGTCTTCACATTCTCACAAACATTGTATTGTTGTGTCGAAGAGTTTTCCAGGTACTCTAAGACAACAGGACAATAAGACAGTGTAGTGTATGCATAAGCTGACAATAGTAGTACGAGTAAGTATTTTAGATAGTACGTATAAACAACTATGCGAATTTCTAGACCTGAGCCACTTAAAGTTTCTGACATCGTACATTCTTAACACCTAGATCAATGGCATCTCTTTAACTATCAGAACGGCTGGCTCCATAGATGAGCTAAGCGTCAGCTGTCGATGAGATAGGTGCGAATATTTTCATATCATCTGCGAAGTAAATGGCTGGAGGTTTAGGGCCCTGTCCCTGCGGTACCCCGCTTGGAATATGATCAGAATTGTCGCCCAGTTCTTCCTTCTTTAGAGCAGTAGCTGAGATCTGCACTGGTGGGCCTCTCCCACCGGTCGCCACAAGGCTACTGCACACATTTTGCCCATAGTCACCACGCTGGGCAGGCGGTAGTTGGTGACCGCAGTGTGGTTTTAGGCGGACTATGTTGCCCATAGTCACCACGCTGGGCAGGCGGGTTGGTGACCGCAGTGTGGTTTTCGGACTATGTTGTCAGTACGCGAGGCGCTGCTGCCCACCTCCTGGAAACCCTTCATCGCCTCGTACTATACCCACGGGCAGGCAGAGGTGGTACAAACTCTACTCTGCCGGCACCACGCGGCTAATACCATAATGTTAGTCATAACTATATATCTTGTCTATACAATAATATACTTACGGAGATCAGCTGGTAGGAATGATTCATCATGGCAATGAGCAGGTTGAGCAGTACGATGACGTTGATGACGGCGTACGTGCCGAACATCAGCATGCCCCAGAAGCGCGTGAAGATCTTGATGCCGTCCAGTTCGAACGAGTCCAGGTCCACCAGCCCGAAGGCCGCCCAGAACAGCGTCTGCATCGTCTCGAATAAACTGCAGACAGACACTTCAGTCAGGTCCAGGATATACTGCGGCTTCATTAGTCATAAAAGTCCATTGCTGGACATGTGCTTCTTTATAGGCGTAGAGAAATTAATTCCTATATTCATATGGTACATACTCTTTTTAACATATTTAGTAAGTAATATATGTCACCTCTAAGATGAATTAGGAAACGTTGCAGGGTGTGTGAATAAACATTTAAAAATAATAAATATGAAAAGTATCTGGTAACTAAGCTCAACTGACTTGGCAAACCGGCGCCAAACGATGCAGGCGTCAGGGTCGACGATGGTGTTGTTGCCGACCGGGCTGCTGCTGGTGGTGCAGCGCTTCTTCTCCATGTCCGCGTAATACCAGAGCAGCTGGTTCAGACCTGCAAATATTGGAGTTATAGCTGCATGAAGAAAGCTACTCCTCGAAAACTTATTCCACGTGTTAGCTATATTTTGCTTAATGTTAGGAACTCTGCATACTTTGTATGGTATCATAATGAGCTTAATCTTAACTTATTAAGTACCTAGGTACTTCGTACCGGTAATTAAATACCTCCACCTAATTATTATATACATTTAGTAGTAGGTATAGCAGAGACTACTTTGATTTCATTACCTATTCGAGTATTTCGGAAGGAGCCATTGAGTATATAGTGACTCAAGTAAATTAAAAAATTATAACAATATTTAAATTCATATACACTACTCACCACAAGAAAACGCGAAAATAACCAGAATGTCCAACACGAAGAACTTAAGGATGTCCAGCACCATCCGACTGAGGGAGACCTGCAGCGGACCCAGGTGAGGGTTCACGCTGAAGATGTACACCAGCTTGAGGCTGCTGAAGATGTTAGCGGCGGAGAACAGACCCTCGGACAGCAGCATGGGGTCCCAGGCGTCCCACTTCTCCCGTGGCTGGTCCCATTTGAGGCCCAGGTTTTTCTCGCGTCGGACCTGGGTTCAAAGAGAACTTTGACATCGTGTACCATAGATGTAGATTTTGACACTTTAATTTCGTAAACAATTTCTAAGTTTTGTTTTATATAAATCGCAAAGCTTTTGCTTTGGCAACGGTCACCACCCCAAGATGCGATTTGTTACGGTCTGTCAGGCATATGTTGGCGATTCGGGGCTTAATAGCCACCAACGTGGAGCTAATAAGAGTTAAAGTCGCATAAAGACGAAATCCAGGAGAGCTGCTAGACAGTTCTCCTTTATGGCAAAACCAACATTAGGTCTGACACACCGCATGATTCTACTATTACTATTACACTATTTCAGTGAAGTGTCATTGCTTGGAAGAAGAAATATCAAGAAAGCTCCCAGCGACACAGTCAAAACTAAGTAACATATTAACAAAAGAATCTTAGATTGGATTAGATATCAGATAATCATAGTAACACTTAACTCACTTAGTGTGTATAAATTCACATGTTAGAATGTTTGAACTTCCGAATTGTAACGCCTAATACAATTTCATTTATAATATAATAGTCACATCCTCGTTCCTAGGCGCCATTTGTCTCGCGACATAAATGGTCCGACATCACTTGTCTGTCCCCGCTCTGTGCTAACGGGGCTCTGGGATCTCCTTTTTGATCCTGTAGTTCTAACTATCCCATTTCGGGACCAGAGCCGTGTGTATGTATGTATGTATATATATATGTATGTATATGTAGTAGGTACCTAGACCCATACAATGAAATACATCCGATGAGAGCCAATATTGTGCTGATCGTATTTCCATTTCAATTATGTAAAAACGTGAGCCATGTTCAGCTGCGTTCCTTTATTTGAATAATACAATTGTCGCAAATCCATTTCCACCCCTGCGCTATCGAGACAACGACGAGCCGACCTATTTATTGCGTTACCTACTTATTAGCTAACGTCAAGAGGGGTGAGAGAGCGTGCCTTCAGTACGGCCGTCACTTACAGTGATATTGAAAAATCTGGTAATAAATATGGTGCTGAAACGTATTGGAGTACTTTTCATTCGTATATGAAATAGAATAAGGTAAAGTCATAAAAGATTTTAAGGCAAAAGTAAGTAAGTAGAGAGCAGAAGGCTGATCAAATATTATATTCGGATAAGTAGGTATACCTACTCGTAATCGCTATGTAAAAAATATACTAAACATAGATACTTAGATTAATGATAGGTCTTCGCGGAGCGAATCATTATTCTAAGATAACAAACTTTCTAAAAGACGACTACACATGCAACCGATTTAAAGAATCCAATTTTTTTAATGTACAATATGTAGCACTATAAATATTATTAAGAAAATGAAAAAAAAATCACCAGAGTGAGCTTTGAACTCACGACCTCTTCGCAAACTGAGCTATCGGGTCAATTAACTCGGATGACGAATTTTACTATCTCTTTTACATATTTGACAACGTTATTTTTTCTTCGATATCTTCTTTTATCATTTATGAAATGAATGGTGCAATGTATTTGACGTCTTGCATGCTAGGTGCTCGGTTCTGGTATTTTGCTTAAAGCAATAAACCAATCACACAGTTTTGTTTCGCGCTTAGTGCCGCTAACCTATCTCTTTTACATTACATAATCTAAGCAAGTTAACAACGTTTAATATTATTATAAACACCGTGAAATTTTAGTAATTTTATTCTGTTTAGACGGATATGTAACTAGATGAAAATTCCTGATCAACCATTATCGTCAACGAATTAAACAAATGGCCACATATGTGTGAATGCGAGGAATCCATTTTTACTTGCACTCAGGGTTTTAGGGCCGCGGGATAAGAATAATTAAGTCCAATTTTGTTAAACACCGATCATGGTTTAATTACAGCAGATGTTTTTTTTATATCCTCTATGGGCTAAGAGTTACACCCTTATATTATACATACGAAATATTAAGATTTTGTAAAAAAAAAAAGCTTTTATTTAATCTGACATTTCCCGTTGTCTGTATCAAATCGTGCAAGTAAATTTGATCCAGTTCCAGGCTTCCGATTGAGCTGAAATTTTGCATGCATGTACTATAAATCGGATGTCAAAACAATGACGTTATCTTTCCATACCAACCTTGTTCTATCTATGTAAGTTCAGTGTCGTTTTCACTTACACGCAGTGACGGATTTACAGCAAGGGATAGTTGCGAGTAGGCATCAGGAAAAAAGACATGCAAATTTGATTTTTTTTTTTTACCTCAATGACGGTCCATCTTTTTTTTCATTTTTAATATGAATAAGTTTTTACTTGATTTTGTCATCTTTTCTCTCTAACTAATACCTAATAATAATGTATGATATGACAATTGTTGATCGTGATTAAATGTATGTATGTATGTATGTACTTGAAAATTTGTAAATCACTAGAACGCTAGTTGCGAGGCTTATTAAGAAGTATTTGTAATTGATATAAAATATTCCAGGAAAAAAGACATAAAAAATTATTATCAATATTGAGTTACAAAACAGCCAAATATGACTATGTGTATATTAGCGAGGCTATGGACTGACGCTTTAAAAGAGTGCGACTTGGATCGTGATGATGAGGAGATTCCGTAGTTTTCGGAAAACTATCATCCTGTATATTATAAATATTATTAGGAAAATGAAAAAAAACTAGTAGTACCAAATAGACTATGATATTGCGACTGGTTGCAAGTTACAAAATCAGCTTCCTAATCACTGATAGCTAGGTATATGTATTATGTACCTGGAAATGCGAGACGATACGCAGCGCGACGGTGGCGACGTACAGCGAGTTGGTGACGAAGTCGATGACGTTCCACATGTCGTGCACGTACTCCCGCAGACCCATGTCCCACAGCTGCTTCACCTCGCTCCAGATCAGCCCTGGAGGTGATAGCTCATTCGTTGATTTATATTGGATCTGAATAGTATCTATTGAATAATAGTATTTTTCTCGATGCGCCAATTAATTGATCAAAATAAACAGAGAGCGTTCTCGTATTTTCATCTTAACAAAGATATCACATAAAACTACTTCACCGCTATCGGCATCATATCTGTGAGTGCATGGCCGTCTGTGAGTCGTGAATGTCTGAGATATTTGGTGGTGAGCATGAATGCCTATTTTTTTATCTGATATTTTAATGCACATACGATTGGCGCAAGCTGTACTTTGTAATATGGTCGCATACTACGCTCCGCTACGAAAGAATTTGGTGACATCTACTACGAAATACGTAGTCCGACTACGAGTGCTACGTAAATTCGTAGACCTGCAAGACCGCGTAGCAAATTGTAGGAGGATGCTTATTCTGTATCCATATTTATATATAATATCCTAATTAATTAAAATAAGTACTCCAACATCGCAATATGTATTACAGAGTCAATATGGATTAAAATTACCCATTTACACGTCTCGTTTGTTATACAAATTATGCAATTATTATACGAGTAAAAGTGTAATAAGATTTATGTAAACAATATGCAGGTATTTCTCACCGCTGACCCAGGCCAGTATGAGCCACTCGACAAGGCTCGGCGGGGAGCCGCGGCGGTAGATGACGGGCTCGGGGTGCGCGGGGGGAGCGCCCCCCAGAGTCTCGATGCGCTGCGACGCCAGGATCAACAGGACTGCCAAGAATTTACCATGCATTAACTCTTTTGTATATTTTGTAGGAAGCACACTTCCATTCTCCATTATAAAGTATACGATAGGTTGTAAACATGAAACTGTAAAATCACGACTTTTACTAACCGCTGGTGGTTAGTTTTTCGATATTATAACGGTCAATAAACTATAAAGTTTTAAACGCGCTCGCATCGTCTTTTAATGTATTATACAAGGATGTAACTAAAAGGGGTATGTTAAGCGAAAAGCTATGAAAATAGCCCACCATAGAGAACCTATTCCAAAATTTTGAGACTCGAAATCGAAACTCACGAATGTCCATACAATCTTAAAAAATAAACATGTGATTTCGAGTTTTAAATTTTGGGATTATGTTCCTTATATTGGTCTATATTCATAGCTTTTCGTTTAACATACCCTTTTTGTTATAAAATTATTAATGAAGAAATGGAAAAAATTCCTCACCCTTTTTGTTACACCCTGTAGAGTGCTGCAGACTTCAATACTTTATGTATTTTTATTTAAGCTGCATCAAGTTACTATACACATCCACCTGATTGCAGTCCACTCTTGGAACTAGGCCTCCCTAAGGCACAGAACAAAGCTACTGGCCAGGTGGGTTGTGATGTGACCGCAGTATGATTTTCGAACTATTTTGTTAACATGGGAGGTACTGCTGCCCACCTCCCGGAAACTCTTACAATGCCAACTGGTAAAAATTGAGTTTTCTAGATACTTACATAAAAACATGAAATAACTAGCAGAATGGCAGAGGAACTTGATGAAAGGCTTCCTGAGCGTCCGTCCGAGCGAGCAGTGCGGCGCCACTATATACGCGAGTGCGTACAGCGGGAACATGGCGCCCGTGCGCGACATCTCCAGGGCTTGCAGCAGCATGTTTTTGCGACGGAAGCCAGGAACCGACTCGTACCAGATAGACGCCAGGAGCTGCTGCACATTCGGGTGCGCCACGAACTAGAAAAGAACTGGGGTTAATTATGCTAGAAGGATCTAAGCATCTAACCTTGGAAAATGTCGTATATGCAGTATGTCTTGGACATACCTACAGTATATTCACCAATAAGACTCTTACCTTCTTTTGTCTCAGTTTAATGGCCAGCTTGAGCCGGGACAGGCGCATGCGCTCCGGTGCGCCAGGCTCTGCCAGTGGCGCCTGCGGCGACCCGGTCTCGTGGTTGAGCAGCACCTGCAGCTCGTGCGATGTTCTCGTGTGGTCCAGCAGCGCAGTCGCAAACCCCTGGCACTGCCGGCGCAGGTCTTGATACTCTGTCTTGAACTCATGCTCCAAGGCCGATAGTCGTCGCAACTCCCAAGATAGCTCAAAAGCGGTTAGGATTGGGTCTTTTGATGATAGTGCAATAAGAGAGGGTGAGGCTAGAGCGCGGTAAGCGTTGATGCGCGAGCGCGAGTGCCGCAGCGAGTCCTCCCTGCGCGAGCGCACGCAGTCGTCGCAGCCGCAGCGCACGTCGTGCGGCACGGGCAGCGCGGCACCGCGGTCCAGCAGCAGCTTGATGATCTCGTAGCTGTCGCGGTGAGCCGCCAGGATCAGGGGCGTGATGTCCGATGTGAAGGTTGCGGTTTCTGGTGGTAGCGCCTCCCAACTCTGCAGGACGGTTTGCTGATTACAGAGAGTACTTGATAGCTAAGAACATACTATAAGAAAAAATGCAGTATTTACTCACGTGTGGCTCGCCCGGCTTGTTAGTGCGCTCCTCGTGGTCCAGCAACGCCTCCACCGCTTCCACGAACTCCTCGGAAATGGCGTGCAGCAGCGCGTCGCGCGTCTCTACGCCGAACTCTAACAGCAGCTCCACCATCTCCAGGTTCTCATTGTCGATGGCCATCAGCAGCGCCGAACGCCCGAGTGGATCGACGCAGTCCACGTTGACGTGCCCCGTGTCGCGTGCCCGCTGCAGCACGCGCCTCGTGCCGGCCACGTCACCGCGCTCCACCCCCAGGAGATACTTCTTCTCGTCCAGGGATAGTACGGCCATCTCCTGGTGAGGCCGCACCACATTCTCCTCTTCCGTCATGCCATGGATGCTGTGTCTCTAGATGTTTAATACATAGTGAAATAGCAGAGAATCTTTGTTGAGCTTAGTTAAACAAAATTAAGTTTTTAGTTTAATTACTTGAGTACATTTTTGTGGCTGAAGAGTAAATTTGTGTAAACATTCGGTATCATCGCGCCATGCTATTCTAATGCGATTAATCAAAAGAACAAAAGCTTCATCAGTGATATCTGAATCACATTGTCTAGAACGTGCCGAAACAGTAGTGAATGAAGTCCTTATTCCTGTCGCGAACGGGATTGTTAATAAAGGATGGTTTAGCAAACAAAGCCGGCGGCGATGAGGGAGCGTTTGTACAAGTAGCCGCATGTATAGCTACACCCATTGTGTACATAGAGACGCTTCCCTCTCCTACGACCACTTATCCGCCACCCTTTCTTTCGTAAGTACGCGTCGAGCTTATCTCTACGGTTGATCTAAAATACGGGATTAGATTACCAAGATTGTTCAAATTACACTAAATGGCACAGGTGTAGGAATAAAATCCACCTGTTAAAGTAAACGTGTATAAACGCTTAAAACAATTACCAAAGAACACTGCTACAACACGTCGGAAGGTCTACTCCCTGGCCACTGGCGCAGATGTAGCACTTACCAAAAAGCTTATTAATTAAGTTGTATTGCGTGAAGTAATTGTCCGCCGTGGTCGGACAGTCTCGTTAATTAGTAGGCAGAGTGCGTGAGGTCTCCGCTCGCAGGGATGCCACGCACAAATTAATTGCTCGCCGGATAAAAGGGTAAGTATCAGGGTTCACACTAACAGAAAAAACTTTTTTATTAGTTTCTCTTGACCTCTCCTTTACTGAGAAACCAGAGATAATACAATTGTAGTAATTTTCCGCTAAACAGCATTTGTACTTACGCAAGTGATAGTAGTTAAAGGCACTCAATGTATTTGACTTTACAAAGATTCTGATCATTTATTTGCATAAATATGGGTACATCATAGACTTAGGTACATAATAAAGATACTCGTAACATCATTGAAAGTTTTTATTGTCCTTAAAAAGTTGGTTGTACCTACTAATATTAACAAAACACAAAATAGTATATCACAATAACAAGTAGGTACATCCAAAGCACATAATCACACCTCTGCAGTAATTTTTATTGCACATGTAGTGATAACCCTCAACTGTTGCTAGTCAAGTAACAACTTGCCATGTATACTCAATTACCCATTATGTAATGCATCAGATATTGCCAGTATCCATAATATTATTAGTGCCGATATTCCCAATGATAGGATACTGAGGGATAAAGTTGACGCTGTCTCTTTCTTGTTCAACTTTTAAAGAAAGATAGCTAAAATTAATCCTTCAGATAGGATATCCGACCACAGGAAAATCAGCCCTTAGTCATACCTTTTTTGCAGGGGTATTTGATTGTTACAATATTGATTTTAACCAAATGGATCGCCCAACCAGAAATAGTTATTTATTAGCTTTTGCTATTTACACGAAGAAATGTCGTCTGAACTGAACACACCATAGTAATATATTGTTTTTATCTTGTCAATAAATAAATGTCGACAAGCAAGACTGTCATTTATAAATTGCAGACGGAGGGTGAATCTTTAAGAAATTCGAAGGTTTCGCGGGTGGCGGCGCTCTGGGGGATAATTAATGTCACGTTTATATAGAGGAGCTAGGTAATTGTTTTACTACCTCTAGACTCTTCGAAACCAATTTAAACTCACTCGGGCACTATATAACATATCAACAGTAATTCACTTATTTTTATGTTTAAAGTAATACCCAGCTTAAACTTGATATTTATGTATGTCTTCATGTCTATTCCCGTAAATCGTGTCGCGAAAAGTTCGTCTAATTCTGTTTGTGTGGCAATTTGCAGAACAGCAAGTGGTGCCTCGCCAAAGCCTCCGTATCGATTGTGGACAAGCCCGCGTCGCGTCGTGTGACGAATGCCCAGACAAACAAACAAAGCGTCGCGACCGCACCAAGAATACTCCAATAAGTTAGGTCAATTATGTTTATTTCTCTAACAACTCTACTTTCAGGGTTGCTGCTATTGAAGGTAAACTTATCTGAGAAACGATAACAAGTTGTGATCTACGTTAACACAGCACAAAAAATCTTTTCTAGATTGTCTGAGTTCTGACATTTATAACAGGGGGACAATTCTTGAAAATTTTTGAGCCGAAACGCAACCACTAACGAACCGTTAACGAAACGCGGTGCGAAGCATTTATACTTACCGCTTGAGTAATAAGGTATATTTTAGCACGCATCGGTCGCGAGTATGATAGAATAAAAACAAATACCTGTCTGAAATGTGTCTAATTACGTCACCGTAAAGTAATTTAATTATTGCTTTGTTCTGAACGTCTACAATGGTTCCGTTTCGGCTTCGTTCCAACTCGAGGCTTTTCGAGAATTGTCCCCCAGTAGACCTATTACGTCGTATTAACGTACATAAATATAGTCACGCCCATTATCCCCCAAAGAGGGTAAGCAGAAGTTTGCAAAAGCGGCGGTAGGCCTTACCACGTGGAACTTAATAGGCGTTAGCCATTAAGTGATAAAATAAATAAATGACATAAAAGTGAGTGTTACACTTTTCACCAGTTAGCCTGTTGAGTCCTACGTGGTAAGGGGTGAGCCTACCGTCGCTTTTCGAGCACAAATACAACAATCTAGCGACCGCTAAAGAATTCAATAGGAAATGTTTCCGTGCCATTCTAAATGGGTATTATAAGCTATTTATAATCAGAGCCTCGTCCGTTAAACAGCAGAGTGCACCATAGGCATGTGAGGATGACTTTTGGTCCTAAAGATATTCGCCAAACCCACATACAACCCTTACATTTATATGCATTTAAGCCAGTGTAAAATATGATAAGTAATATACAACGTTATTTTATTTCTCGTAAAAAATATACACGTAAAAAAAACATAATTAAAAAATTCCAAAAACCCGACTGCCTAAAAAAGGACCAAACTCAGTGGCGGATTTGCAGTCCTAGCCGCTCTAGGCCCCAGGCCACGTGCCGCCCCTTTCTCAAGACCCATTTGAGTCCTAGCACCAATAAAAAATTAATTAATGGGCCTTAAATTTTCATATCATCATCATCATTTACAGCCCTGAGAAGTCCATGTTGAATGGCCTCCCCCACAACCTCCATTCCGACCGGTCGGAAGCAGCCTGCACAACCGACGCCGCAACCTTGGCCAGGTACCGTCCACCTCGCGGGTGGCCTTCCCACGCTGCGCTTGCCGAACGTGGTATCCACTCTAGAACTTTCCGACTCCATCGGCCATCAGTTCTTCGAGCTATGTGCCCTGCCCATGCCACTTCAGCTTGCTGGACCGTTCAGCATGTCGGTGATCTTTGTACGCGCGGATCTCCTCATTTTGATTTCACGCAGAGAGATCCCAAGCATAGCTCTCTCCATCGCTCGCTGTGCGATCCTGAGCTTTTTTATGGGCACATAGTTAAGACCACGTTCGGCACCGTAAGTCATCACCGGCAGCACGCACTGGTGAACACCTAAGGACTGGGGTATCGACACAATCTTCGTAGTTTCCCGAACGCTGCCCAGCCGATTGGATTCGCCGAGTTACCTCCTTCTCAAAGTTGGACTATGTTTGACCTCTGTCCCAGGTAAACATACTGTCAACAACTTCAAGCATCGAGCTCCCAACCAGTACAGGAGTGGGCGGCACTACGTTCGAGATCTTCGCTTGCATTCATCTTCAGGCCCACTTGTTGGGAGATCGATTGAGGCCATCGAGCATTGTGCTTAGATCCTTCACGATTTCAACCACGACTGTCGTCTGCGACCGAAGGTAGTGATGTATTCGCCTTGATATTAATGCCGAGTCCTTTCCATAGAAGCTTTAACCTTTTTTCGAATGATCGGCTCAGTGCTCCGCTCCTGTACTCGCTGAAGTGGCATTGCTGTAAAACACTTAGCACTTCGATTATCGATGGTCAATTGGCACCGCTGGAGAGACCGCAACACTGCCCATGTCTCGATGCAAATAAACGAACGCTAGGCAAGTGGCCGATTATACTCTTCCGTTTTTGTATAATCTGCAGCGTGTGGAATTCTATGGTACTAACCCTTTTCGAAAGGCTTGTTCGGGAGGCTGGAAGATCAAACTGCGAGCATTCGTGATTACCCTTGCGAGCATGGCTCAGAAATTTTAGCCAGCAAGGCTTTATCGCCTTTTTTAAAGAACAGCACCACCACACTCTGTTCCATGCTTCCGGCGTTACCCCTTCGAGCAGACGGAATTGAAGAGCCTTTGGATAGTACCGGATTCCACCCGCTCTTACTCTGTTGTAATTCCATCGTCGCCCGGCGCTTTGTTGTTTTTGAGTTGTTTAAGGGCAGTCCTAATCTCGTACAGGCTGATATCGGGATGTCTTCAGAAGTGTCGGTGAGCTTGGCTCTTGGGTCTTTGCCTAATCTAACAGGTTTAGCGACCGAGGTATATAACTGTCCATAGAACTAATCTCCCTTAGCACCTGGTAATACACTGCCGTCCTCTGTCTTCAGCTTCGTCAACTGGCTCTGCCCAATATTTCTCTCGCGAACACTTTGGAGCCTTGGTTTCGCTCTATTGTCTCCTTAATGCAGCGAGTATAAAGCTGCGGATGTCGTGTCGCAGAGACTCCTATTGAGCTGCCGATATGCTTCAGCGTCATCAGAGGACTGCAGAGACATTGCGCGCCTTTCCGCCATGAGGTTGAAACCAGTCAGTTTCTGGGGTCTATTTCTACGAGGTGCCCCACCGTTGGACAGTTACCAGCCTGTTATTTATATCGTCCACTCATAATCCTCTAGGCTAGCAAAGCGGTTTGTCAGCTCGATGATCTCGGGTTTTGAATGTGCACGGATGAGCGGAGTGTAACTTCACTAGTCGTGATCTCTCCCGTTTGATGTGCCTCGAACCATTCGGTGATCGCTACCGTTTTCACCCTGTTGAGGACATATTGAATATCATCGGTGGTCAATAATCTCGTTCCTCGTGTGCTTGTTGGGATGGAGCCAGGTCCATTTCCTATGAGGCGGCTTCTTGAAGAAGGAGTTCAAAAGAGTCCCTCCATCTCTAACGGCCCCTGGGGTTCCTGTCGCCGGATGTATTTCAACTCATTCTCACCCCGCTTGCCCAGTTTCGCATGTCCCCCATAACAACACAGAAATGAGTTTTAGAGGTATGTATGGCAATGTCCTCATACATAACCTCCACCTCGTCATCTGGATGCGTCGAGGTCGGCGCGTATACCTGGATGACCTTCAACGAGTACCTTTTTGATCTCTGAGTATCAGGTATGCTACCCTGCTCGACCGAGGGACTTGTGGACGATAAACCCAACACCACCCTCTTTGATGGTGGTAGAGTAAGTTGCCATGATCGTATCCTCTCCCTGTCTTCGGACCTCAGATAACCCTACATATCCCACGCAACTTACTCATTTCCTCTTCCAGCTATCGCAAATCACCAGCGATAACCCACGCCTAATTTCAAAGCATTAGTCGTTAGTTAGTAAATTTTCATAATGGTATGGAATGACCCAAGCTATATCTACAATGTAAAAGTCTAAGAGCGCGTGCGAAGCAATGGCGAATTTTTTTTCATTTTTGAATGGGATTTAAGTTAAAATTTGTAATTCGATCAGTGTAACAATAAATATATGTTACCTACCTGGTAAGTACAAGACTAAGAGCGCATTCAAACATTTTTACCACTTTCAAAACTACTACCGCCTTTTATACTTTAACCTTTTTTCGAATGATAAGCAAGTTTCAATTATTTTAATTTTATCAGTATGCAAATAAATAAATTAGCTGCAAATTGGTACCCGAAAGACAAGAGCGAGCATAGCGAGCACGAAATTTTAGCCTTCGAATCAAAAGATTGCATACATTTGCTAAGTTGAAGATATGACTAAATTATTTATGGATCCTCAAAAAGATGCTTCAGCTAGTAGCGCTAAAATGATAAAGGTACATAATTTAAAAAAAACGACCTATCGATGAAACCCTCGAGTTGAACTCGCGTGAAGAGGGTATGTACGTTTTTTTAAATCTGTACGACAATATTGAGTAATTTACCATGTTATTTTAATATCATGGACTTCTTATACCTATTCTATATAATTTCTGTGGTTCAGTAGTTTCGGAGTAGTGGTCAATTTTCGTCTAGAATAACTGGAAGGGATATGCCACACGATGCAGTTTTCATTGGATTTCATCTGCTCACGTCAGATTATAACGGTCTTAGATTCGGAGATAATTGACTGTAAGCGACGGACGGACGACACACGAGTGATTATAAATTCAGACGTATAACTGCATTACTTATCGATGGTGATGGTCATATGTACCTACGATGTACGAAATTATTTATACTTTGATTATGGCAACTTACTACGGTACGATTATGCGAGCCTTTAAAATATTAACATATCTACTTCGCATTTCAGTTAGTTCTTGTTAATCTTGTTATCATCAGTGATTTTTTATTGGCACGATTGGCCGCCCCTAATACGAGTATCTGGCCGCCCTAGGCCCGGGCCTACTGGGCCTTAGGGCAAATCCGTCACTGACCAAACTATATTCATAATTTTAAAAAACTGAAAACACAAGCACTTAATGTCCGGTGGAATATTATTATGGAATTAATACTATTGAAGAAAATAAAATATTCCCGACTGTTCAAAGGACTTTCTGTAGCCCTTTACCACTACGAGTATATAAAATCGTGCCTACATCAAGAGGGGTCGTGTAGTTCCACTTCCATCCCTCATCCCCATCCGCATGTCACCAGTCGACACCTTCGATGAATATGCAAATAAATATGCTCCCGGCTTTGATTATAATTCATGCAAATTAATTTAAAAGTTATTAAATAAGGAGATTACATTTCGCAGACAATAAATCTGTTCTACCCTCAGAGCAAATCTCCGGTTATCTCCGTGTGTGATTTTGATGTGGAGGGATTGTGTGAGCGCCTACATTTTGATAAGATTTCATAGAGTATTGATTTACTCCGGGGACTATCAACACCCTTGCCCTTCGACCCACGCGTACCTGGTCGTTACGTTTTTTGTGTTTTTCAGGCTTATTCTTTTTGGAAAAATGGGAACGATCACGAACTAACTGAAAGAGGGTCATTTTTACATACTCCGAATGTAACCATGCTGCGATACTTGGCTGTATATTCGTAGAAGTTAATCCTAGGGATTTTTATGTACCTTAGTATGTCAACATGTACGCTGATGCCTGATACTCGTACATCAGCAGCATCACTTTCCGTGTGTGTAGTACTCGTACCTAGAGTCGACTAAAGAACTCTGACAATCTCTCACCCGATAAACTAACAACTTGTCACTGATAAGTTACCTATAGATCTGTCCCCATTATGTTATGCTAATTATGGCCGAGAGATCTCCTTTATGAGATGCTCCTGTCGTCACCCCTCATTGACGGCCGATTGGTCTAGTAGGTAGTGACCCTGCTTGCAACGCCATAGGTCCTGGGTTCGAATCCCGGTAGGTGCAAACATTGATATGATGAATATCGATGTTTGTTTCCGAGTCATGGATGTTTCTATACCTATCTATGTATTTATATACCGTTGCTTAGTACCCACGACACAAGACCTTAGGGATCTTAATGTGGGACTAGGTTAATGTGTTGTGTAGTGTGTGAATATTTATTTATTATTATTTATTTATTTATCATATATAAGTGGTAATTTTCCTCTTACTCGGGTCAGAGAGGTATTCAAACATTGTTTTTTTGTTTGTTATTTATATTAAAATGTATCAATAGTTGTATGAGGTTGTGCTAACGATTATCTAATAATGTGAGAATGGTCTTTCGTTGTAACATAAAATATGTATGACTGTAAAGTACTTGTTTCTAGCCTGCTTGACATACGCTTCTAAGTTCTCATTATGTAAAACTAGTGAGTAGATGGAAACGATAAAACTGAAATAGGTCACTTGTTAATGGAACGTGAGGAGCCCATGGTTCAGCTTCTGTGCGTGCCGTGCCGTGTGAGGTGTCGTGACGTGCCGCGTGACGTGACGTACCGTGACGTAAGGAGATGCTCAGGCCGCTCCCTGCACGCCTCATTAATTATGATAAACAGACTATCTGAATCTGGATTATTTCCGCCGTTACCAAAAAATTACGATCGTAATACCATTACGGAGGGAATTTAATTGACCTACTTCTCAGATTATGACGTAGGTATAGGTGGTCGGGCTTGTAAAAATGTTGGCAAGTTCTATTTCAGTCATAAATGCGGGCAATTTGTACAACAATAGGTTTCATTTTCAGAATTGGGTAATTTGAATTTTTTACGTAGAATCGTAAATTTCTTGAAAGAATATTGGGGAAGTCCGAGACAATGTCCGGCGGTCTGGCGGTGGCAGCCTACCGCCGCTCATTATGCAAATGGGTCGCGCGGGTGATGGCGGTGCCCCGGGGCGGCGCGGGGACCGGGGGAGGGGGGGCACGACTAGCCAGCAAACAGCTTTATCGCTGGACTCTTTGTTGTTTTTGTTTTGCCATCCCCTTACCTGTCAATACGTGGCGGCATGTCGCCTCGCTTGTTGCTCGCTTCGCCTCGTGACACATGTCAAGATTACAATATGAAATGATTCTTTATGGTCCTCTTATGAACTGAACTCGATTCTGGTTTAAGTACGCTTTTTATGGTGCGTCGTCGTCTAAACAAACATAAATCATATTAAGGGCATCATGATGACGACAGCCCCCCGCGCCCCCTCCGCCCTGGGATAAAGGAAGGGCCACGGCTGAAGTATAATTCTGTCATTTTTCTCCCAGCAGTAAAACCTTTGTACAACTTTTATGTTTATGAGAAGTACTTTACTTTATGTTTGAATTCCAAGCAAAGCTTTTATTCAGCGGAACTTACAAAATCTTTCGCCTACCACATAATGTTGTAATAATGGTCTCTGATTAGCTTTTTCGTTATCAAACTTTCGACTTGTAACCGGTACTATGATCGGCAATAGTCTCACAAGTCCATAGAACGACTCGTTCGATATCACCAAAGGGCCAGAATATCAGGGGTGGAGCAGACAGACCCCTGGGTGTCTGAATGCCACAAACGTCATTGAGAGCGTAAAATGAAGCTCTCCTTTCGTTTCTAAATCAAGTTGGTTCAGGATAATATTCTAATTTGAAGCTTACATATCAATTCACTCGTATTTAGCATCAGCATACTAGATCAAACACAAATAACTGTGTCTTTATAACCACAATGACTATCTCGACGAGCCTGTGGCAGCGAGACGTAAACATCGACTACATTCATTATCTTTATTTAGTGCGTATTTCAGAAGTCCGCACAGTGTATGTTCTCCGCCGTTTGGTGTCATAACAAGTCCATAACATCTATCTGGAGCTTAAATTTACTGACCTAGACACGTTTCTTATCATTTGGCAAACAGTTACATAGGAATATTGTGTTTTTTCATGTTAAAACATCACAGAATAGGTTCATAGAATCTATGAAGAATCTTAATGGTGAACGTAATTCTTCATGGGATTTTAAACAAACTATGAAAATATGTTGATCTTTACCTAAATAATTTATGATTCATCTGACTATATGACGCTACGTGATAAAGTAAATATTATAGGCAAAGAGATGCCAATATTATTCCCTTACTGAAAAAGGTGACGGACAGGTAATCTGAGAGGTATGTCGTATCTAAGTTCGTGTTTGTATTATTAAACAGTTGGTATAAGCAAAAACCTATGTTAGTTAGTGCTATTTATTAACAACAAAATACACTCTAAAGTAACTGACCATTGCTTGGCAAACCAATGGCTAGAAACCATTAAGATTTCACCATTATGAACATTTGAACATGACACGAATGTGAGTGTTTGGAAATACAGAATGTACCTACTCGTATCTAACTCCATGCTCATCGGTATCAGCATGCGCATGTAATGGCGGCGTACCTTGACTTTGTTGTCGAGCGGGCGCGGTTCGGGCGCCAGCAGCGCGCCCAGCTCCACGCGGCATGTGCTCGGGCGCCGCGAGTCCGGCGCCGGCGCCGCCAGCGCGCCCGAGCCGCCGCCCGAGCCCGAACCGCCGGATGCCTCCGACCCGCCGCTCTCTGTGCACAACACCATTAGTCACGCGCGCGGTCCGCCACGCGCCCGCTAAAACTACTGAGATGCATTCACTAGATTTTGAAAGTTGTATATTTACAACATGAATTAAAACATAAGCGCAGGCGCGCCCCGCTCCGCGCCGGACGGCACAGCGCGGGCGCCGCCGCGTCGGCGCTGAGCGGGCGGCGAGAGCTCTGCGCGGACGCCGCACGCAGGGATATATTTAGCGCGGGCGAGGGCCGCGGGGCGGGCGGGGCACTCACCGGCTCCATCGCCTCCATGCGCGCCATCCCGATCGTGATCTGTGAACTGAAATTACGCGAGTATCATTCCACCTGTGCGTAGAGTGCAGCGAGGTGCACGCGCCCACCCAGCCGACTGGAAACGCGCAGTCAGACGGGTGTTTGAATGAATGGATGGACTCACCTGCACGCGACGGCCGACGCGGCGCGCGGCAATCTGCCGCGAGTGTCGGCGCAGCGCCTCCAGCGTGCCGCCTTGCGCGGGCTGCGGCCCGGGGCTAGCGGCTTGGAGGCCCGGGGTGAGCGGCCTGGGGCCCGGGGCTAGCGGCCCGGCTGCATGCTGCGGCTCCGGCACGGGGCACGCACGCCGCGCTCCGCCCGCTTCTCCTGACTGCGCGCTCGCAGGCGCGTCACGTAGACTGAGTTCAAAGCTCCTTATTTATTGCATCGTAAAATGCTTTTTGTGTACAGCCTGTTTGCGCGCGCCGTCGTCGTTTCATAAAAATCACATAATACCTATCTGCAAGTAGTGTCTGTAATTAATGGCAGCCAAAACGCCAGTAGAAGATACCTACTGTCCGCTGTCCGGTGATAGAGTTCTATTCGAGAGCACAAAACGAATATTCCTCACATTTAATCGATCAATGTTTCCAAATTATATTATCTACGTCCTAACCAGCTGATACCATCTGTTGCTAAAAACGTTACGATTTACTCAAATACATGCTCGTGTACACCGCGCACACATACGATTGATTGTGTAAACATCGTATAAGTAACGTAGTTAGTTCGTTCGTTGGCTATCGGTTGCGGAAGAGGAAATTGCGACGGAGGGATAAGTAGGAAGCAACCAGCCAGAGGGAGGAGGGGGCGACCCTCTTACACGAAAGAGAACTTTACACCTGTGGGAGCTTCTACCCACACATACTTCATTTTCACACCGTTGTCGAGTTACAAAGTAGGTAGATATAGGTAAATGAGAGAGGAAGTACTCGTAAATGTAATAAATAAGCGGATAATTAACACCTTTGGGCCTTCCAAGGTTTAACTTTCATGAACCTCTGAATAACATTTTGAGGCCATTGATATCACAGACCTATCATTCTTTCAAACGTAGATTCAATCAGTTGTTGGCTGGTTAGTTTAGTGCTTTTCTCATTAGGATACCCGCTGGAGACGCATGGCAAACATTTTTCAGCGTAACGGAAGAAACGAAATGTGATGTAATGTAAGGTTGTCAGTGTTGTCCTGTCCACAATATAATTTCATGTTAAAATAAATAAATATTTATTTTCAAGTTTGTACGAACATTCTGGGACTAATTAACAACTAATATCTAATCTAGATTCTGTCTGGAATTATTTACATCTCTAATTTCGAGTTTCGGAAATTTCTTATATAGTGGACTATTTACATAACATTTCATGTACACGTATACAAACTCAGTTTCTCACACCTTACATGAAAACATTACTAGGTACCTACACGTATTATGAGAAAGCCCTACCTTCCCTTATTACTATTACATTCTCGATACGGGTAGTAATAATAGAGGTGGCTAAGTGCTTTTAAAAAGCTTCCGTCGAGAGCTCTACCGTAAAGCTAATTACAAAATTCCGAATTACCTACGTTTTATTACATTTACCTACTATGCAAATTCATATTTTATGTTGTGGTAACATAATAGACATAATTAAACAAGTAACTAACAAACAACAATTTAAAGTTCTGAAAATTCCGAACAGATGCTAAGTCAAATCATTGACCTGAGACTTAACTTCTTAACTTTTTGTTTTATGTTTGAGGTAATTATTCAAAAGGTTCGTCCCTTAGTAAGGGTGCGCTAACTGGACAGAAGTAAAGTCGTTCAAATTAAGGACAAAGTTTCTATTGGACGGAGTTTCTCTCGATTCTTTTTTTTTTACAGAAGTGAAGAAATTTTTAAAATCTGAAGTAGCTTTAATATCGCAGATACTGTAGGATATCAGCGATATATGATATTGCACATCATGTCCTTATTATCTTTTCCAGTTTGGGTAAAATTGTGTGGGTAGAGAAGACATACCTACCTAGTCTTTATCAGCCTAATGCAGTCCAACTAAACCTTCAACCAGTCCTACAACCAGTCCAATAACCAGTACTAAACCCTTACTAAACCGAGTTAAATTCTTGTTAATAATCCATAAATCTTGTGTAGGTGGTTAAACGGAAAAATTGGAAGTTTCCGCTTCCCAGAATGTCCAATAAATAAGTAGGTACCTACGGTACGAGTACAGTGAGCTTTAAATTTACCGGAAGTAAGCAGGAATGGTTCTACGGTACAATATATTTTCCTACGTAGATATTATGAAAATATACAGCTTAATGATATGGTGCCTGTAATGTGATGTAGAATTGAAGTAGAACGCATATAATAGTTCTATTTGTTTCGTTTCTGAATAGAGCCCGTAGCCTGCGGATACACGGATTACCCCTTTTAGAATTAACGGTCTTTTTCACTGCCGTGATTTTATTGCCGGCAGGAACCCTAATAAATCCAGGTATAAAAGTTATACCCACCTAACCTATATACCTAGGACGTATGTATAACATACTATTTGCCTGCAGACCGCCGTTTCTATACGAAACTTATATCCCTCGCGAACCTTAATTTATGTAGGGATTCCGCAATAAAACCAGAGATAAACCCCATATGAGTGAACAAACGTAAGTATATGAATGAATAGGTTTCAATAAAGTTACCCTAAAAACTTGAGGCGATGGATAAAGTAATAATGAACCCGTGGGGAACCTGCGCCGGCCCCGTCGCCGACGCGACGCACCTGCGGTGATATGGCTCCGTCACTTGCGACTAATTCGGGACAGACAGTAAACAAACTCCACGCGCTGCAGATGCCGCCGGATCTCTTTTACACTTCAAAAGAATCCCATCAGATCGCAATCCCGATCGGAAGGTATATTTTCGCGCTCCGGGGTAAAGTATGCTAATAAACGTCTCTCAGCGCAACTTTCCCACGAAAAGTTGAAGAAATCGAGTTACAAACTGCGCCCTCCGGCGACCGACAACAAGCACGGGTTACAACTTATTTTCATAACAGTAAGTGCGTTAACTTACTGTCTACTTTAGCGATATTAGTCAAAATAATCCCATGGGCACTAAATTAGACTAAAACTCCATTTCGGCAGCATCGGCAGGCCTAAGGGCTGCGGTAAGGGTGGATGGTATAGTGGAGTGTAATGCGGTGGTCGCACGCGATCGAGCGGTGTCAGCGGGGACGGCGCGGCGGCCACGTGCGGCAGCGGACACGCGCGGCGGGCCGCGGCGGACGACTGGGACGGAGGGCCGCGCGCCGCGCACTGCCGCCCGCCCGCCCTAGCGCGGCGCACAGAATGCCCGCTACCAGCTTTATCAGTCGGTGTGGCATGAATCACAATGATTTATCGTTTCAATAATATCCACGTTTAAAAATACATCTTATAAAAAATGTTTGGAGGATTCAACTTTGTTTAAAATTGGTTACATGTACTGGGTACTTATTAGCAAAAAGTGCACACGCTCTAGCTCAATATCGTTGTTTACGATCTATAGTACAAGTAGATATGTAAGTAAATAACAAATAAATATGTTTTTCGGATACAGGGATATCCTGTCTACCTTGAACTTTTTTCAGAACTTTACAAAGGATTATAAGCACATTCACGTAGCAGGTACCTTATTATCATAACGGGCGTTAACTTTTGAACTCCAGACAGAGCCGTACCTCCCACACTTCATTCATATTAAGACAATAGTGACATGTTATTTTTACTTTTCACACAATTAATAATTTAAATTATATTCCACAAGCAAGAACAGTACATATTTATTTTCCAGTAGAACTTTAAAAAATAAACATTCCTTCCTATAATTAATATACTAGTCAAAACTAGTTATATCCAGATCAATATTCTGCATCGCTCGATCGCGGCTGCTCTGTGGCGGTGACAACGGCACTCTTGAAAAATCAATTGGGGTTAGATTCCCAATAAAAATACTTATTTCTATCATAATCCTATTACACTGCAATAGACAGCCGTTACATGGCTGATGAGTACGGAGTTACGGAGGGCCGAGCGGCCCTGTCTGTTCCTGAGAGAAGACACGCGCCCCGTCCGTTTACTCTGAACTAGTCTACTTGTGCAAAAGTTTTAATGAATTGCCTTCAGAAGAAACGCTCAACTGTAGGAGTTATAATGAACGAGTATTACTTACGGGCGTTTGTTCATGTATAATTGATTGATAGGGCTGCGTGTTGTTTGACGAATTATACACGATTTAAACTAAATGAGAAATTATACCGTTCGGGAAGTTTGAAACGGTCGCACCTGTTTTAGGATTTGTTTCTAATCCTTTGTGAATTATGCAGTACCTATCTAATTTTACAATGTTTACAGGTACATGTAGTAGATATATAGGTAGTATCTGTCTACATTAACTATAGCGTGGTGTAAGTAGCAGCAGGTAGCTTATTTTCGTAGAAAGTTCCCACCCACCCACTCCTACGTTGACCTGGTGGGACGCGAATGGCCAAAATATGTCAATATTATGTGAAACCAACCAAGTAAGGTACCTATTTAAAACGAAAGGAGGTATACTCATATTCAGTTAGTAGAGTAAGACTGAATTTTGTAAGGAAGGTAAGTAAGTAGTACACATCTACATGTAGAGGTACCTAATACAAGACACTGCAGATTATATTCGAGTTTTTTTTTTAAGTTTAAAAATAACTTCAGTAAATTTATACACCTATCATCAACAAGCTTATCGTATCGGTTGCAATCAGAGTCGAAACAGGGGCAGCGCGGGTGCAGCCGGTGGTGGTGCCGGCAGGGCGAGCTGCCCTAATGGCAGGTCGGAAGCGGAAGGTATCTATCACGGCAGGACGATGTTTGCCGCGATGTAGGCCACCACCCTGAGTGCCTTATTGCCAGAGCCCTAGCGCACACAATAACCTCGCGCTACCGACAAAAAACTGTCCAACTAAATGACTAAGCAATAAACAGTTTAGGCTTAGGCAAATAAATCGATAGCTTTCCACTTGAGTACCCACGCTTGCTTGAAACTCGTGCTTCAGGTGATCAGTGAGAAGGAAACTATAGGAGGAGGCTCCCCCTAGGATTAGTGAAGCAGATGTAATTAATATTTATAACCCATTCCCATTTGCCAAAGTATAATGTTGTTTATTATAATCGTAGAAACGTGTTCCATTTCGAAAAGAAGCTCGATATAACTGTAACAGCAAACAAATAAGAAGAATTGTGTAAGTTTGAAACACGTTGAAAAGTTTCCGTTCCAAGTTGCGATGGCCAGCGATGGCGGCGACCCAACTTCTCAATTTGATATCGATGAAAGGGTATGAGTGAGTGGTGAACTGGTGATTCATCGACATTTTTGGATGACGTTGTTTCACATCTGTATGTGCACATGTCGGGGCTCACTCCGAGTTCAGGGAAATACCGAAATAGTTTTGTAACTGGCTCATTGTATCCACTCAACTTTTCACCTCTTTAACGAGAATAATCGTCACTCGCTACCATCATAACTCCTAAAATTACGTAAACAAGATATAAATAGTATTAACTGAACGATTTATAGATAGGCATACCGCTAAAAAGCATAAAGAATAATATTTTTCATATTAGTACGATGACTTTTAGTTAAGTTTATGAATAAAGAATATGGAAAACCATCTATCATTTAACGTCTTCTCAATACATTATTGAAGGGCAAAAAGTACCGAAATAATATAGGTAGGTAGATAGTGTAGGTAGGTTAGACCTTAAGGTTAGGTAGCTCTACCTAAACGTTCGCGATACAAAATAATGAATAGCATAGTTAATAGTAGCATTATTAGTAGGTACACCATAGTAAATATGCTGTTTGTCTAGGGTCGTCCTCGTATTTATGTACAACTAGTGGAAGCCAGTAACCCCGTCCGCAAGGACTGCAAAATAAACAAGATTTCGTAAAAAAAAATCCGGAAGATAATAAAATTTCCTAGATAAAAAGTGGCCTTAGTTCTTTCTTAGACTCTAGGTTAACCTGTGTGATAATTGTATTCAAATCGGTCTAGTAGGCGTGAAAGTCCGACAGACAAGAGTTACCTTCGTATTATAATATTAGTATAGTAAGGATTTTATGCTTCAATGATTACCTGTAGTATCTCCTTTATGATCCTGCAGTTCTTGTTACACCATTCGAGAACACAACCTTTATTTATGTATGTATTTTATATTTCACAAATGTTTTACATCTACATACTTACATATAAATTCTTTGCAGAATTAGACAGATGTGAAGTGATCTATTCTGGGAGTTTTTTTAATAAAAAAAACTGTATAAGTCGAATAAGTACGAGTAGACAGGTATCTACTCTTCGTAATAGAGATTCAATGAGGGATTTTGTGACAACCTATTAAAAGTTAAAAAAAAATAGTACTAATTATCACCCAGGATTGCCACCGAGGAAATAAAATGCGCCTCATATTTTATTTGAGTTACTTTTATACTTTCACTGTCACTTGACGAACTCATTTTTCAAAACAAAGTCATGAATTTCCTAATATTCTGTGGTCTCATGCTTATCAGAATCATCTCAGTATAGCTATACAAGCGAAAATCGAGTTGATCAATGGTGAGTGAAGGTCAATAACTATGTTATATGTCAATATAAAGGGTGTAACAAAAGGGGTATGTTAAGCGAAAAGCTGTGTAAATAGCCCATTAAAGGAACCTACCCACAAAATTTCAGACTCGAAATCAGATGTTTATTTTTCCAGATAGTATGGAGAATTCCGAAACAACTCAGGAATGTTCATAAAATCTTGTAAAGTAAACATTTGATTTCGAGTCTCAAATTTTGGAAATAGGTTCTCTATAGTAGGCTATTTACATAGCTTTTCGCTTAACATACCCTTTCCGTTACAATCCCTGTATACTTACTTTATTTTTTATTTATTTATTTATTTACACGGACTTGACGGCATTACAGCAAAACCAAGATACCGTCAAGTTTATAGGTAACATTTATGTATGTATAGGTACCTACATAGGTATACATAACGAAGTGTGGCGACATTGTTAGACAATAAAGACAACTCATATCGATTGACTTCTGGAGTTGACGCGGACGCTAATGGGCAAGGGGCACACGTGCCCCCGGGGGCACAGTGTGTAGCGACGAGTAACACAGATTGTTATCTGTTTAGCCCGTGAAACAATACAATTTATCAACCGCCGGCTGTCCCATTAAATCGAGACAGGCGGGACAGGGCCCAATCGATGGGCCCTCAGTTGTCGGGGACTTGCCCTTTAGTCCTCCCCCAGGAACTGGCTTTATTACTTGCAAACTTAGTATTATTGTGTAGTGGGCGCTTTCACGCCGAATTCCTTTCAAGAAGGGTCCCTTTAACCTAATATGTGGAGTAAAGATATTTAATCAGTTTGGTAAGTCGGCTCCTGTATTTTTTATATAAAGAAAATTTCGCTAAAAGCTTTAGATCGTTATCTAAGCAAACCTCTATTATGGTTATAAGTACCTAAGTACATAAAGGCCCAGCTAAAGTATTTTTCTCGTAGGTATGTTAGAGACCTCGTTCTGCGGATTTCGGTTGAACCGATGATAAAAGCTGATACTGGAAAGTTCTCGTGTAAGTTGACTGCGCCAATAAATCTTCTGACAGGAAAAAATTACCAACATCTGTGGGTTAGGAGGCTCATAACTACCTATTTGTTATGAAAATGTTATCCCTTTAGTTGTTACATGTAGTAGGTATGAATATCTATATCTACCCAGTAATTAACACAAAATAATCGTTCTGTACCTCACATGGTAGAGTTTGAAGTAGCAAGCAAATAGCACGAAACGCAACGATCTTCACCTGTAGGTATATTCGCAATAAATGTTTATGCTGAACTTATCCAGACGCGTTAAGCCGTAAATGGCTGTGAAACAAAAACTCGAGTAGGAGGCAATAAGCTGCACCCCGCCGCCATCGCCGCTGTGAGGGCAAATTGTGAACAATGTCGCACACTACTGCCTCTATCACGGGCCAGACTGTAATTTTACCAAACCTTTATACCTACACTATATAGCCTTTCTTATAGGAAAGGGAATTAAAGTTAGAATTAGACTACATTAACTCTAATCGCTTCGGTATCTATAGCTGTGGAACAAGATTTTAATTATTTAGTTACCCTTTAATTCATGTTCCATGCTGGCCCGCACTAATCAAATTAAAAAATTAATCAATTTAGCACAGCCATCACACTAATTAGGTAGCCAAGTCATATTTTATGAAATCGCTTTGTAGACTCCTGTCTATGTAAGGGATCAAAGTTAGATTTTTAATTAGGTAATTAATTTATTATACCTATACATCAGGCAAAATATCTATCTAGCTACTGCTACCTGTCTGCATATTTAACTACCGCATTTAGCCTAATTACTTACCCAAGTCAATTTTGTAGAAAAGATATCTCTGTAAAGTATTTATAATTACAAATCTAGGCTAGGTGTTAGTTTTCAACTCGTACTAGATCGCGTTAGCGCAATCACAATAACGAGATGTAATTAAAGTAAGTACAACGATTACTAAACATAACCAGAACGAGTTTGAATTTATCACAAAAGCGGTGCCGTCATAGCGGCCGCGAAGGAACATTTTAATGGTCCATACCGATGGTTTTCTTTTTGCTTTCATACGCTATGTTACGACACCACTATCTAAGAAAACCAAATCTCAAGCCCTCAGTCACGTATTTTAACCATCAGTGCAGTAGATTAGATGCCTAAACACAAATTATTTGTATTCGCCCACAGCTCTAATATGCTATTTCACTGCAGTGTATCATAAAACGAGCACAAAGTAGTTGAGCACAGATTGTATAAGCGAGATCGCGCCAGGCAGCTTGCCGTCTATTAATTTTCCAGGCATTCCACTTTTACTGCCGATTAGCCAGCCATTTGTGAGCTGTAGCTGTAGACGTACAGCTCTTAACTTACTCTAGGTACGTACATATATACACTACTATAGAGGAATCTTATTCCAATATGATACTACATCTTCTTCTTCTTCTTCAGCCTATTGCAGTCCACTGCTGGACGTAGGCCTCCCCCAGGGCACATCACAAAGCTACTGCCACAGGGGGGTTTTGCCCATAGTCACCACGCTGGGCAGGCGGGTTGGTGACCGCAGTGTGACACGGGAGGCGCTCCAGTTTCTTGGTAATACAACTTTGTATTTTGTATAAAAAAAAATCAAATTAATATAGTTTCCGAAATAACACGATTTAAATTGAAAATTAGACCCAACTTTGGGATGAATTTCTATCGAGAAAAAATTTGAATCACATGTTTTCGCTTAACTCAGTCTCTTGTGTATGTAATCTCTATATTTAAAAAATCAAATGATTTGTGCCTTTTTATCAAGTGTAAAAATGAAATCGAAAATCAACAATTTACCTTGGTACCCGCTCTTAATCACCTCGTACGATACCCACAGGCAGACAGAGGTGGTACAAACTCTACTCTGCCCGCGGCTATGACACTACATAAATACCATTTATACTAAGGTATAATATTGCATTATCTATTTTCATTGTTGTTATTGCAGGAATTAATTTTATACACACACAGCTGTGTTCTCGAAATGGGGTAGCCAGAACTGTAGGATCATAGAGGAGATGCCAAAGTCACCTTTAACATAGTTAGCTACGCAATATACACATAACCAACTTAGTAATCTCACATCACACTAGATTGATCTAACTTACTCTATCAAAGCCATCACCCGCGCAATATTGCCCCTTTCACGTAATGTGTAATATATTGCTGCGAAACCTTTTTCTGTAGGCACATAATAGCTTTTATAAAAATATACAGGGTGTGGGTGACAGCCGGGAAAATACTGAAATGCCAAAAAGTGCCAAAAAAGTACCATTGTGTTGAGATTAGAGATTGAGTTATTACTCGCAGGAAATGTATTTTTGATTTGATTATCAGTAATCTTTGCTCTCCGCGCCAATTAAATCGGGCGACCCTGTGACTAATTAGATGGATTTATTGGTTATTGTGTGACACATCACTGTTTTTTGGATCACTTGTGACTCTCCATTAGGGTTGATCAGTTATTTGAACTCTTTTGGGAGCAACTTTTTTTTAAAACCATCTTTTGGTTAAAATTTTATTTTTAAGTCATTATCTAAGTCCTAATTAAACGAGCTAAACTATATTTTCCTGAAAATATGAAAAAATGTCGGAAAATTTTGAAATATTCCTGCGAAAGTTTTGTGTTTTCCACCTCAGAATCATGGTCTGAAGTCATGGTGATGGAATTTTTGCCTTGCTGTCACAAATACCCTGTATACTCAATTACATAAGTACAAATTGCCGTAGATGTCAGAAATGTATAGGGATAAGCACGCCTTTGTACATTGTCAATGTAAAATGTTTTTCCATATAAAATGTCTGTGTACAATAAAGAATAGAATAGAATAGAATAGAATAGAAATGTATTACACAACACGCACATGGTAAATAAGATGTTAAATTTTCATTAATTCTCAGCAATGTAGGTGACACCATAAGTGAACACCAAAAAACACTCGACAAGGCTTTACGCGTAGCACGTGCTACGGACTACGAACTTGCTACCGTAGCGTAGAAGGAATGTGCTACGCTTCTTGTTAACATTTTATTTGTATTATTTATTTGTGACACTGCCTGCGACGCCATTGGTCCTGGGTTCGAATCCCGGTAGGTGCAAACATTGCTATCGATTTATTTATATTTATTCTAAGGCTAAAGTAACCAGATGTTACGGTATTTCATTTTCATGTTTCATATTTTTCATATTACGTATGTATTAACAATGTTTTATACTAGTATGTGTAAATACTTTACATTCTGTTTTTTCTATTAGTTTTAATGCTTTATAGTAGCTAGTTAGGTCCCCCGGGGATTTTCTAATCAAATCAAATCAAATATTCTTTATTTGTGGATCATAGGTAAATTATAAGGTGTTTGGTACATGCAAAAGTATATCTACTCGTATGTTCTACCGGTGGGCGTACAAAAATGTTAAATTCCAAATAAATTCTAATACAATAATAATAAATCAAATCAAGTCAATAATAAATGTCACAAATTATTTTATGGTCACAAATAACAAAGTGTACAATAAATTATACAATGCTTATGTTATTCATTTTTCTGGTCGCCTCTGTTGATCCTGGCTCACAGGAGTTGCAGAGGTGGGAATGAGTGGTGGGCCAATCCCGGAATGTGCAACTGCAAATAATAGGTATAAATAAATTAAAAGTTGACGAATTAGCCGACAGAAAATTAATTCTTTCAATAAATTATCTTCATTTGCATCAATCATAGTCATCCTTAATTACCTGTGCTGCACCTTACTGCATAATACATAGTTAGTTACTCGTAATTCAACTTTACTGACTACTTATACATTAAAGCTTGAATTCCGCATTTCACCCTCATCATCATAACCAAATCGAAATTAAGATTATATTTTCAATCGAGTTCTAATACTGGGTATCGGAAAACAAACTCTGCAGCTAAAAAGTAATTCGATCTTCAATATTAACCTCTACCTACCTATTAGTAACTCAAATAACATGATTTCAAAAGCCACACTTATAGCATAAACCCCTTTTCCGCGGAATTTCACCGTGATTAATGATTGGAAGTGTATTAAGTACCTACTTACTTAGTATAACACTCTGTCTTTTTACTTGTGATCATTAACTTTGAGGTAATTAACCCTGAGCTTCGTAGGAGAGCGAAACACCTGCAGACTCGCTTGATACAAAAACGTATAGGTAATTATTTCAATCCATGGTTTTCGTAAAATGATAGAATCTTATCATGGTGATTACGAAATTACAAGTAGGTAGTGCGGCGCGGCGCGGCGGCGGCGGCGGCGGCGCAGCGCTCTGTTGACCTACATTGCTAATCGCGTCGCGTGAAAACCTTGCGTGTCGGCAGGGGTGGTTCACCCCGGCTTCAACCCGCGGCTCCGCGAAGCCCGCAGCTGTTCTATTAGGGGCAATACGTAGACACACTAAAACCTGAAATCAGTTAGGCTACCTAAAATGTTGGGTACGTACTCGTACCTATGATTTTAGCTTTTATTACATTGTAAATTTCAAAGTTGTATGCCTAAGCTGGCTGCCCTAAATTCTTACCGATGAATGCTTATAAAATCTAGGCAATGCTATGTACTGCCCCAAAGTACCTACATGTAGCTCAACAGTTTCGGATATGCATAATATACACATATGGGTTGAAAGAGGATACGTAGGTATGTATGAGGCTGTAGCTATTGTAGGTACCTACCTAACCTACCCTGGTACCTGCACTCAAGAGGTTAGCCAGAATTGATATTCAGACAAAAACAATCCTGGATTATGTTGTTTTGATCGTTATACCTATACAGGGTGACAGCCAGGCAAATATTGATACCATGATTTCAGACCATGATTTTCCGTTTTTTATTTCATATTTTCAGGAAAAAATAGTTTACTTCGTTTAATTAGACCTTATACATAAATATATATCATAATATATCAGTCGTCAGCTGACCGAGCGCCAGTGCGGACGGGTACCCGCAATTGTAGCAACGAACTATGGCGAATGTCGTGTCTAACATTGTAAAATGTTCGAATTGTAACGTAGTCATTAACGAATTGTTATCCTTTGTGCAAAACAAGGCGGATGTTATGGATGAAGAAAGTCTGGTGCGTATCTGTAAAACAGCGTTTTCAGATGATGACATAAAGCAGGCCAAGATTTTGCTGTTTAATTGCACATCAAGTCACAGGAAGACGAGAAAAGGTGGAGGTAAATCAGACAGGGATCTAGACGATGTCATAAGACATATCAAAGAAACGGATCCAGAAATATTGCCCATATTCGTGGCACGAGAACTTCACAAGCTTCCTCCAATAACGTTTGACCATGTAGACGTAACTAGACTACTGAGAGACATAATGACAGTACAAAGGGAGTTAAGAGAAATACAGGAGAACTATACTAACGAAGCTCAATATGCTACGATAAGCGATTTTGAACAGTTAAAATTGGAAATCGATATCCTCAAAACTCGTGCACCTTTTATGGTAGACAATAATGCACCATATATCAACATGAGGAGAGGTGGTTATTGCATGCAAGACAGCTTCAACTATGACAGTGGCCCGTGCGGACTATCTCACAGTGCAAATACATCATCTATGCCCGAGACCATAGTAACAGAACAGGTCAATACACCCGAACAACAGGCAAATATACTTGCTGCGTCCGAGCCTGAGAGTGTGACATCTTCTTCGCCATCCCGCTCTTATCCGAGGGCCGTGCAATCAAAGTCGGTCTCTTTCGCACAATCACCTGTTCACTCGCAACAGGCGAATATACCCGAATCTGTGCCCGAACATGAGAGTGTCCCGTTTCCCTCCTACGCGAGAGTTACACAATCTACGTCGTCGATCTCCCTCGCACAGTCACCTATTCAGAGTCAAGAGCCACTACGGCTGCCGCCCGTTGAGGTGCGCGTGGAGGCCACTGGTTTAAATACTATGGTTTCGCACGAGTCGAAACCGCAGTGCGCCTCAAGCAGATCAACTTCAACGACCCCTCGGGTGAGCGCGGGGGAAGCGGAGGTGACTGGATCGTAGTCAATAGACACAAGCAACAAAAATCCGCGCAATTTGTAGGAAAACAAGGAAAAGCACCGGTAAATAATAACTCAAAGTTTAAGGCGGCGGATATCAGAATACCTATCTATATATATAATGTATCTAAAGAGACGACGTCCGAGCATATAACGGAGTATATATATGAAAAGACGAACATATCTGTCCTACCTGAAAAAATGAATATGAAGGAGTCCAAGGAATATGATTCGTATAAAATATATGTACCCAGAACAAAATTACATTTGTTTGAAAACGATGACCTTTGGCCATGTGATATATTTTTCCGTAAATATATATTTTTCAATAAAAGATATACGAAAAAATCGGGTGTGTTGAGAGACGATATAAACCTATAAAATCATGGATCTTAACGGTAACAATAATAAGCTGCCGAGTACTTTTATTAGTTACAACTGTAAGAACGTGAAGCGTTCTATAAACTACCTGCAGATTTTATGTCGTGACGCGGACTTACTCGCACTTCAGGAGACGTGGCTGGCGGAAGAAGACCTACAATATCTTGGTACTATCGATGATGCCTTTGGATTTACGGCAAAGTCCGCAATGGATACGTCGGCGGGAATATTGAGAGGAAGACCGTATGGTGGAGTTGCGATTTTGTGGCGTAAAAGTGTCTTCAATCACGTACAAGTGCTAAGCTGTCGTAGTGTGCGTATAACCGGTGTGAAACTAGTCATGGGAGATCAATCTGCCCTGGTGTTCTGTGTATATATGCCCACAGACTGCAAAGAAAACCTAGCGGAATTTATAGAGTGCCTTAGTGAATTAAATGCAATAATAGAAACTAGTGGCGTGGAGTCTGTTTACATCTTAGGGGATTTTAATGCTAATCCTCACAAGCTATTCGGAAGAAATATGTTGAGCTTTTGTAGAGAACAAGAATGGATATGTGCTGATATAGAGTTATTAGGTAATAATTCAGATACATATACTTTTTTAGACGAATTCCATGGTACGAGAAGTTGGTTAGATCACTGCCTAGTGACGCGAGCAGCACACAGCACGATTGCTGGTATAAAGGTTTATAACGATGTGCAGTGGTCTGACCATTTTCCTATTGTAATCCAATGTAAATTAAATCTTATTAAAAGAAAAACTGAATGTCAAGTTAACTATCTGAAGAATAACAAAATACTGTGGGGTAACAGAAAACCGGAGGATGTACAAAAATATTTAGATGTAAGCCACTGTAAATTAAGGGATATTGACTTTCCAGTTGAGTTAAGCCACTGCTGTGATAATTATTGTGATAACATAGAACATAGAAGGGTGTTAGATGGTTTATATAATAACATTGTTGTAGCGTTAAGTAAGGCGGCTATATGTAGTCGTAGTAGTAGTAGCAATAAACAGTCAGGCAAGAAAGCAAAAGTCACAGGGTGGAATATGCATGTTGGGGAGGCACATAACCTAGCAAGACAAAAATTTAAATTATGGGTTAGTTATGGTAAGCCTAGCTCGGGTACCGTATATGACGAAATGTACGAAAGTAGGAAAATTTTTAAATCTAGACTTAAATGGTGCCAGAACAACCAAGAACAAATAGTAATGGATATGATAGCCTCGCACAGAAAAAATAATGACTTTAAAAATTTTTGGAAATGCACTAAAAAACTTAGTAACAAAGTTAGTCTTCCAGTGTCAATAGGTGGGGCAGCAGAGCCTAAGTCCATTGCAAATTTGTTCTCTGAACAGTTTAGAGTGAAATCTCCGTTGGGTCCTTTGCAGCAGGTGATCGATGGTGAAATATATGGTAAACATATTATCAGATTTACTGCCAAAGAGGTGGCCTTAATCGTTAAAAATATGACGCGGGGTAAATCTCCTGGTCATGATGTACTTAGCATAGAGCACCTGCAATATGCGGGGGTTCATCTCCCGAGGGTTCTATCTATGTTTTACACACTGTGTGTTGGACATGGGTATCTTCCGCGGGATATGATGGAGACCATTGTGGTGCCGATTTTGAAAAATAGGACAGGCGACATATCGGATATAAATAATTATAGACCGATTTCGCTAGCCACTATAATAGCCAAGGTGTTTGATGGTTTGTTGGATACTCAGCTCAATAAATACCTCCAACTACATGATGGACAGTTCGGCTTTCGATCCGGACTGTCCACTGAGAGTGCAATTCTGGGTCTCAAGCATACAATTGTATACTATACGGAAAGAAGAACAAACATATATGCCTGTTTTTTGGATCTATCCAAGGCTTTTGATTTGGTCACCTATGATATCCTGTGGAGGAAGTGTCGTGAAATGAATATACCACCGGAAATAACTAATATTTTTAAGTTTTGGTACAGGCACCAAAATAACAAGGTCAAGTGGGGGATAACAATGTCAGACCCGTATATACTAGAGTGTGGGGTAAGACAGGGGGGATTGACTTCTCCTAAACTGTTCAATCTCTATGTAAATGAGCTGATTGGTGAGCTTAGTAGCATGCATGCCGGATGTTATATAGATGGTCAAAGCTGCAATAACATAAGCTATGCAGACGATATGGTGCTGCTGAGCCCATCAGTCAGTGGTCTGAGAAAAATGTTAGGTGTATGCGAGCGGTATGCGGGTGAGCATGGCTTATCATACAATACCGGAAAAAGCGAGTGGATGGTCTTCCGGACAGGTAACAAGCTGCCTAGCTATGTGCCTCCCATAACATTGTATGGGAAGGAGCTCTGCAGAACCAGTTCTTTTAAATATCTTGGTCATATTATCACGGAAGATCTGAATGATGACTTAGACATTGATAGGGAACGCAGGGCCCTGGCGGTCCGGGTGAATATGTTGGCGCGCAGGTTTGCTCGCTGTTCAAAACAAGTAAAAATCACGTTGTTTAAGGCTTATTGCCAATCATTTTACACGAGCAGCCTGTGGGTCGGGTATTCGCAGAGGGCCATTAGGGCCCTGCAGGTCCAATACAACAATGCTTTTAGGATGCTGATGGGGCTGCCTCGCTTTTGCAGTGCATCGGGCATGTTCGCCGAGGCTCACACGGATGGCTTCCAAGCGATAAGGCGAAAAAGGGTCGCCTCCTTGATGCACAGGCTGCGGGGTAGCCCGGACAGCATTCTATCGGTAATTGCCAAGCGGGTAGATGGTTCCATTTTGAATTTTTGGATGAAAATAGTCTCAGGAATCCCACCGGCAAATAGAGGCTTTAAGGGCAGTTACATGAATTAGAGCCGCTCATGTATCTGACTGCTAATTTATATTTAAATTTATTTACAATTAAGTTTTATATTATCATTTACCAACTAACATAGACTAAGTAATTTGTAACTAACAACCTAACAAAATATGGATCTCGTTATCTGAAATAAATGTTTATTATTATTATTATAAAGACCTAAAAATAAAATTTTAACCAAAAGACGATTTTCAAAAAAAGTTGCCCCCAAAAGTTCAAATAACTGATCAGCCCTAATAGAGAATTGGGGAGTCGCACACAAGTGATCCAAAAAACAGCGATGTGTCATGTGTCACGCAATAACCAATAAGTCCATTTAATTAGTCACAGGATAGCCCGACACAATTGGCGCGGAGAGCGAAGATTAGGTACTGATAATCAAATCAAAAATACACTGTCGTATAAATCAACGCAATGGTACTTGTTCAGCATTTCAGTATTTGCCTGGCCGTCACCCACACCCTGTATAAAATACTAGCGACCCGCCCCGGCTTCGCACAGGTGCAATGCTGATACTATACCCATAAACCTTCCTCTTGAACCACTCTATTTATTAAAAAAAAAACCGCTTAAAATTCCGATGTTTAAAAGTAGTTTAAAAGATTTAAGCATACACTGGACAGGCACACAGCGGGACGACTTTGTTTTATAGTATGTACATAGTGATGTAATGTGATGATGAGTTTCACATGCAACAGCAGTGGAGTCTAAAAAAGAGCATTCGCTTCATACAGTACAGTTAATAATCTGTTATTTTGATTGGCCTACTTTTCGTCTCTCTCTTTTACCTTTTAGCAAATCTGAACTTTTGGCTCCGTGATCCTTAGATTAATAATTGGTCTTCGCTCCGCTCCGTGATCTATGAATCTGAACAAGGTACCTAGTACAGTTTTTTATGGTTTTGTTAAGTAGATATAACTTTTCAAAAGTTTGTAATGGGACATGATTCTTCACTATATTGGTCTCGCAAAAATATCTAAGCCTCCGTTAATTTAAACTTTTAAGCATTAATTTTCCTAGTTCTCCCTTAGGTAAGTATGTAAACTTTTTGTCTCGGCTAGAAAGTGGGTGATAGTACCAAAGATTTGATAGTACTAACAAGATTGAAACCGATCAAACAAGGTTAAGAGTCGGTTCCAGATACCAAATCCCTGGTTCCAGTAACATCACTATCTTGTCAGTCAAATCTCGCATGTCTGTCAAATTTTCGCCAAAATGACAAATAAACACATTGTTAACAATCCAAAATAATAACAACCAAGAAATGGCCAAATTTAAGATCTAAGAACCAACAGGAAGACCATGAAGCATCTCTCGCACGGAGGATAATGGGGCACAAGAACTGCGTGGATCCCGGAGGCGCCGCGGCTTGCGCTGTGGTGCGCGTCCTCATCATCTACATCTGCATCGTGTTCGTGCACTCGCTGCTGTACTGGGGCCGGCGAGCGCTGCTGTACCAGAGGCGCCGCATGCAGTGCGCGTGAGCCCGTAACCGCCACCCATGTGCCGCAGCAGCTGCACCAAGGGTCCCTCCACGAGGAGCTGGCCCGACCGTCGCGTGACCCGCAACCTACTACTGGACATTGCGTGGATCGCCTTCCTCTACGTCCTCCTCATCACGCTCTTCGAGCTCATCGAAGTACTAAGGCCCCGCAGGCCGATATGTGCCCGCCCGAAGTAAATAGTGGCAAATACGTACCTCTACCAAATTATTATTATAATCTATTTAATACAGAAATGGACTTACAACCAAATCAAAATAAATATTCTTAACTTTCCGACCTACTCGTACCTTCCTTTAACAAATTCCAAATCCATATACTTACTTAACATTAGGTATCTAGTCTATTCTTCTATCTATACATATATCTAATAAAATTGTAACGGATCGATGTTTGTGCACGCTAATCTCAGAAACGGCTGAACACAGCGGCTGAACCGTTCTCGATGCAGGATTTTCAGGAATATATTGCGACAGGTCCCACTTACAATTACGCGACGGATTTTGATGCGGTTTTAATAGATAAAGTGATTCAAGAGGAAGGTTTATATGTAAAACAGAGGAGAATAACATGTAAAACTAGAGGACCGCCCCGGCTTTGCACGGGTGCCATGCCCTTTCACACGGACGAAGTCGTGGGCGGCCGCTACCCATCGTATATTAAAATACCTAATGTAACCATGTGGTACGATATATTTATATTACTTATACCTTTATTTTGTCCACATTTAACGTGCTTCTAGATAGAATACCTAGGGGCACGGTAGTTCCCCGCCAAGACGAGCAAGCGAAGCGTAAGAAGAGGTAGGTCTTTTTACGGTAGAGGTAGATTTAGTGCTACCCTGGCGTAATACGTCAATAAGCCTTTGCTTCAACCAACGCCCGATAATTTAAAACCTAAATCTGTTGGGTGTCAATGTCAAAAACCCATGGCTGTATGGGCTTAGTTCCCCTTGCCTTTCCTTTGGGATAAACTATTTAAAAAAGCGAACGTCAACGTCAAAAACATTAGATTCGGCGGGAACAAGGCGGGAAAAGCTGGAAGGAAGCGGGTGTAATTTTCTTGTGAATGGCTTGCATGTGTCCGTAAAGTGTTATATTTTGTTTGCTTGTGATGTGAATCTAGTGCGTATGTGTGGTTTTATATGCAAGTATGCCGAGTAAAACTTTAGTCGGAATACCATCTCTTTAGGGGCTCATGTAAGTTGTTTCTGCAATTATTTTCATTTTTACTAATTTTACACTTGTTCTTGAGGATTGTCTCGACGTTTCCATTAATCATCATCATTATCATCCATCATAAATTCAGCCCCCTTATTACCTAACTAGCAAAAGCAAAGCGATAGCGAAAATTGTACAAAAATCACTGATTTTTTGTCAGTTTCATATTACGTAAAATGAATTTGACAAGAAATCAGTGATTTTTGTACAATTTTCGCTATCGCTTTGCTTCGGCTTTGCTATTGCTTTTACGTAATCAGGGGGCGGAAATTATTTACTAAAGATAATGGCTGTATGGGCTTAGTTCCCCTTGCCTTTCCTTTGGGATAAACTAAACAAAGAAAAAAAAAACGTTCTGGATTCGGTGGGAAAAGCTAGAAGGTGCAGGTGTAATTTTCTTGTGAAAGTCAAAAATTATTTGTAAATGGTTTGCATGTGTCCGTAAAGTGATGTTTTCTAGTAGATAACTTATATTTTGATTGCTTGTGATGTGAATCTAGTGCGTGTGCATGGTTTTATACGCAGGTAAGCTGAGTAAAACTTTAGCCGGAATACGATCTTTTCATGGGCCCATGTAAGTTGTTTCTGCAATTATTTTTCATTTTGACTTACTTTACACTTGTTCTTGAGGATTTTCCCGACGTTTCCATTCATAATGGCTGTATGGGCTTAGTTCCCCTTGCCTTTCCTTCGGGATAAACTAAACAAACAAAAACAAAAACTAAGCCTAAGCAAAAAAATACAAATAATTTAAAAAGCGTGAAGAACAAGAAAAACTGTTTTATCTATACATATAGTAACAAAAATTTTATTTATTATATATATATATATGACCCACCTTTTAACTAAAATACTTGTGCAGTAAATAAAACGTATTTTTGGTAAGTTCACAATTCTTTAAATTCTTGTGGGTCTATGTAACGGATCGAGACTATGTATCATAGATATAATTGTATCTATTTGTAACTATTTGTAATCCCTTTAAAATCAACTTAGTAATCCTGCAGTTTTCATTAGAGAACTTACTGGTTCTACCTGTGCCTGCTAAGTCTTATTCCGCGGAGCCGGCATTTCCTTTTTAAAGGAAATGCCGGTGCCGCACGCCGTACTGTATATCATATACTATACAGTACGGCGTGCGACACTTATACATATGTATAGGTAAGGTACCTAAGCTACCTTTATGAATGCTAGTAAGTTAAGTAGGTGCTTCGCCTTTTGTGCACATGAAAGAATCTATAGCAAATAAGGCACTGAAAGATTTTCAGAAATCAAATTTTTGATCCAAAAATTGGAAATCTTTCAATGTCATACAATTTTAGGAAATTCCAAACAAGTATCTGTGGCATAGATAGAAATTGTAAAGATTGAAACATACTGTATATACAAAACTTGAAATGGCCCAGGATACAGTTGTGGATGCAGCATAAGGAGGCCTTTGCCCGGCAGTACACTTATTAGCTACATTTAAAAAAGGATAGTAATTTAAATGTATGTACATTAAAGAGTAGCTCATTAACTTGTATTCTGATACTTGTATACTCAGTGATAAGTTTCCCTTCTTCCTTCCTTTCCAATACTCAGGTGATAGTCACGGTAGTTAGACGATGACATGGACTATTATACTTTCTATACATATATAACTTGACTGTACCTTGAAGCACATCCTATCATATGTACATAACTTCATATATCAATGTGAAAGTAAGATGTTTGCCACACTTTGATGCAGAAAGTACCAGACTGATTTTGATGAAATTTTAATTTGTTATATCACTTATACATAAAAAATAATGCTATAATAGTTTATTTGTATAAGGTTGTGGACAGCAGCTAGTTTCTGACTAAATATCATTTGATTTTAACAAATTATATGTTACATTCAATGTAAAATAGGTAATAAATGACATTTAACAAATAAATGGTATATGCTTTCATGTTGAATAAATGAGTCATGATGATTTTTTGCAGATAAGAGTATAAAACTGCTACAGTCATGAAAACAGCAGTGTCGGTACTTCAGGAGATGATGGTGAAGCTCGGGAAGATACCAGAGTATGAATGTGTTGCACAAGTTAGTCCCAAACTATTTTTTATTCATTATTTTTATGTGATTTGTCTATTAATGATAAATCTGTATATCCAAGCATTTTACAAAGACTACACAAGGGTGGATCCAGATTTGGTGGTCATATGTGGCTGAGGGTCAGTCATGCTAAGCTTATGACTGAGCTGGCACCCCCTGGATCCGCCCTTGAGCTGCTGACGTTACACGCACGGTGTTTCCAGTCGGGGCTGCAGCACCAGGCGTCGTTCGAGTACCGCTGCAGCGTGCTGGGTCTGGCGGGCGGCGGCACGGCGCGCTCCAAGAAGGAGGCCAAGCAGGAGGCGGCGGCCTCCATGCTGCGACAGCTGGCCGCCGCCGGACACTCTGTGCCCGCGCCCTACGCCGATCCGCAGGTCTGATGACACTTAATAACCTTACTAATTAATGTTGTTCGCTTTCTATTTTAATAAATAAAGAATTAATAAGTGCAGATCAGAAGATGAACTTTCTAGTCCCATACATGTTCATGTTGCATGTAAAAAGACAGAAACGTTATTAGAACGCGTGAATTTGAACGCAACTTGTGTGCTTCGTAACTCTTGAACAGATCGTACAAGTTCATGTGTCATCGGACCGATGAAACATTATTAACCTTCTCAACTTCTAAACTCTACAAAAGCAATCATTCTTCATGGGAAGATGAACTTTCAAGTGAAATGTTGCATGTGGCATGTAGGAAGACACAAACAATACTAGAACGCGAGAATTTGAACCGTCACTTGTGCGCTCCGTCGGAACTCTTGAGCGGTCAACGGCCATCGGAATGCAAATTGAACTCTGACCGCTCCCTGTCTGCGCTGGCTCTTATTGTTTTACAACACGGTCGGTTTTAGACGTTGACGTGGTCGAATCGTTTAATTAATAAAAAGATCATTAAATGAACTCTTGTGTAATTTGCCCAGCCTGTTTGATGATGAGAGGTGAAATACTTAACCCATAAAGACAGTTATCTAGAGTCGTTCATTTAGCTCCGTGTTGCTTGTCCCGGCAGCCGGGCGGCGCGGGGTGTGCGGGGGGCGGCGGCGGTGCGGCGGCGGGCGACGCTCGCAGCTACCTGGCGCTGCTGAAGGAGCTGTGCGAGGACTACCGCCTGCCCGGGCCCGAGTACCGCGAGGTGGGAGAGCCCACGGGCCCTCCGCACGCGCGCCGCTTCGAGGTAACACGTCATCATCGGTCGCAGTCGAGAGAACTGCTGAACATAAGCCTCTCCCAACAACCTCCGCGAGCACCTACGCATATACATACATACATAAAATCACGTCTCTTTCCCGAAGGGGTAGGAAGAGATCACGCATCTCCACTTGCTACGATCCTGACACACCTCTTTCGCTTCATCTACTTTCATGATATTCTTCATGCGCGCTCGTCAATCTAGGGAAGTCATGACCTGGCCTTTCTCTAGAATTTCACCGATTTGATCGGATCTTCCGCTTCCGTTGTACACTTTCTTTGTTTTTAAAAAATAAAAACACTTTCTTTGTTAGTCTACTTTAATTCATCCTTTTTACATACCCCAACCAATATCAGTATCCATCTCAATCTTCGTCGTTGTCCTTTTTTATTTATACCTGAACATAGACTTACAAATGTCACGACAGTACAATAAAAGCTTGGAAAATCATTTTTAATTAATGTGAGTCATGATAAAACTCGTAGAACAAATGTTATTGTTTATGATTTTAGCTATCTAGTCCTGCGAGGTTATCGATGTTTTAAAATTAAACCTGTATATGATCCACCCCGGCTTCGCGCGGGAGTGATGCCCTTTCACGCGAACGAAATCGTGGGCGGCCGCCAATCTTTAAATAAAAACCTATTCAATTCCAAAAAGATGATGGTTTGAGGAAGTAAATGATCTGAATCCGATCGGATGTGTGACGTGACGTGGCGTGATCGCAGGCGGAGGCGGCGGTGGGGCGACACGCGCGGCGTGCGGCGTCCGGCACAAAGCGAGCGGCGCGACAGCTGGCGGCAGAGGCGCTGTACCGCTACCTGCGCGAGCACCTGCGCGGGACCCGGGACTTCGTCGAGGTACTGTACCACCGTCTGTGGACAAGCATCGACCTCGAGATATCTCGTAATGTTACGGCGCGTCAGAAGGTTCATGCTTGCTCTACCGTTTACTGTGTACTGTCACGATGTTCTATGCTGATGACGTGCTCGATTTCTAGCCTAAGTATAAGTTGATGCCGAGTGCGGTGATAGTCCAATGGTTGAGGAGTGCCTTTCGATCGGAAGTCGTAGGTTCGATATCGGTCGCGCATGAACCTGTACCACTGAATATATTTCATGTACGGTTATGGTTAGAGTTAAACAGGCAGCCGGTCGTATAAACACACGCCAAATCACTGGCAATGTGACTTTAGAAGAAACCATATTGCTCCAACCCCATAAGTAATGACATAAGGGAAGGAAGATGATGATGATGAAGTCGTTACCAAGTTTGGTGAACTCGGCATATTCTGCATGTATAAGCATATAATGCTGACTTTCTACTTGTGATATAGACCGCGCGGAGTAAGCTCAGATCTGCATTTGTGTAAGTATACACGCAAAGGGAAATATCGCGCTAGAGCAGCGCTGACGCACTCTTACACTATCTATGTACTTTCATATAGCAGTGCCACCTATCGGACGCATGAAAAGCTGAGCTTACGCCGCTATACAGCTACTATACGTTGCTATCAATGAGTTTGATATGCACCAATCAAACTCATTGACACCATTGATTAATGAATATGATCACATCTATCCATAACAACCTAGCGTGACATTATCTCTGGTGGAAAGATGTCTAACAAACATCCGTTTTCACCACATTTGATGCGACTTGATGCGACAAAAATAAGACTACAATTTTAACTACGCAACCTGAACACAGCGTATACGAGACAATTTATTTCACATTTATATTTTCTCCTTTGCTATTTTAGCCAAAGTACAGTTTGATAACGTTTGTAATGGCTTAAGACAAAACAATTACATGTACATAATATTCTAGTTCACATAATTTTAAACTTTTATGTCGTTAGAAAATTGTTAGAAAAATAAACCAGATAAAAAAAAACAATCATGATCTATAAATAATTTTCTACAATTTTTGGAATTCTTCTCGGTGCAAAGAATTGGGTTTATTGGCCCTCAAAAGTATATTTGTACCGTCCAAAACTAAGATTAGTATCTTGAAGCCATTATACCCAATTTGACGCCGACATAACAAGAAAGTGAAATGTGACATTGGTTAGAACAGGCAAATTATTACTAAATTGTAAGGCACATACAAATACCTATTTTATAGCATTTTGCGTGATATATATATTTATATGCCTATATCTTCATTCTTGAGGCCAACTTGCGCCAAATTCTCAGATGATTATTTTATGTCATCAAATTATTCACTATCTTACTACACATGCGCCGTGTTGTTTTTTCTATAGACCAAATTAAAGATGTACTGTTGAATACAGAAAATGCCGAACTGAAAACTATATTTAAACTGCTTTTCATTTTTTATCAAATTGGCTGGTGAACATAGTATGTCATTTGTAGAAACGGTTTCAAGTAAACTATGTTTTAATTTAAATGTTATTGGCTCCTCTTCATCGCTTAGCATCAGTAGAAACGATCACATAGTTCCATTCCATAGCTCTGCTTATACATAGCTATGTATTACATCTTAAGTGCAAAAGCGCCCTACGTGACATTTAACAGCAGAATGTATAGGTAGTATACTTACCTTACTTGTATATATGTAGCTTTATTTGATAATTAATGTAACAGTCTGTTACTAAGTATATAGATTTGTTAATATTACTTTTAATTATAGTTATATTTCAGGAAACCGTGGTGTCCGAAGAAGAAGAAAAGAATTCAAAAACCGAAGATGAAGCAACGGTGTTACTGAAATCCATGACACGACAATTTGATGAATATGATTATTTTGGATTAAAGTTAGCAGTCAAAATTAGAAAAATTAGTGACACTAAACAGAGGGCGCTCCTAATGAATGCCGTAGAACAGTTGATTTTACAATCAACCCAACACGAAATTAACGCATCAAATGTTAATGATAGTGGATTATCGGAATCAGAAACAAATGTTCCACCGGAGTACCAGATAGAAGAATCACTATCGATGTCAGAAAACAATACTAATAGTATAATTTCTGCTGCAATGTCAACAAACAACGCCCAAAATATATCTTGTTCCGCTCCACAAGTGGTATCCGATTTAGAAACTTTAGAGATTCCGTCCGTCGAAGGTATACAGTTATCTGAAACCACTTTAACCGTGTAGAAACCAGCAACATGGACCTTTTTCCCTAAAGGTCAGTTCACACCGAGACGTGACGCGACGACACTTGAAGAGGCCAATGATGTCGTGTTGTAAATAAAGTTTATTTTGATTTGCTCTATTAAAATATGCGCACATCGTCACGTCGCGTCGCGTCTCGGTGTGTACTGGCCCTAACGAGTATACAAATGAAAAATAATCTGGTTTAATGATCTTGTTATACACGCATTTTGCAGTCGCCAATGTTAATGTTTTTGAAGGCTTTTGCTATGCGTACTAGTACATAGTTTTATTTAAACACATCCTGACCGTAACCGTTAAACATAAACTTAAAATTAGATATGTCTACATTTTACGTTTAAAGTTACTTTACGTATGTTTAAGTGTGCCGGTCAGAATCGACCCTATTTGTCATAGTTTTACATGTAGGTACTCCTTTTTATTAAAAATATTTTCTTATACTTATTTCGACCTTTTTATTTAATTTCACCATTAACCTTAAAAGTCACTTATGAATAAGAAATGAAGACTACTGTATTTTCCGCTATGGGATCATGTACTCGTATATGTACTACAATCGCTTCAAGTTTTGTGTAACATTTTCATGGAACATTCATAAAAAATACTAAGTACTTACAGTAAATAATAATCGGAGGCACTCGGAGGACACAAAGTTATAAGTTAAGTTTTTTATGATATATAATATCTTGACTAAGATAAAAACACTTCTCCATAACATAATCCGTTAGGATATGGTTGATCGTTTCATCATTAAAACATTGTGCTGAGGGATTCAGCTTTGTTTGCCGAGATTTGGCTTATGTATAGCTATCGGGATGAAAAATAACGTTTCCAATAATGTAATTTCAAAAAGACATGGTAAAATTCGTCATCCGAGTAATTGACCCGGTGGCTCAGTGGTGAGAGCGCTGGCACGGAATGCAGAGGTCGTGGGTTCGATTCCCACCCGGGTGAGGAATTTTTTCCATTTCTTTATTAATAATTTTACAAAGTTCCTTTTCCCATTATATTTTTGTATAGTTTACTTGAGACAGTAAATATTTAGGTACACCGCCCTTCCATCACGTGTTATGTTGCTACGGATGCGTTTGATATCCTCTAATCAAATTCATTGACATGGACCAATAAATATAATTAGTGGATATCACACGGATCCATTTCTGGTGGAAAGACGAAGTCCATTATGAGTTTATCTATTTCTAAGTCCTATATTCATTAATTTGTACCTATTAAAAAAAAACTTACATTCTCATTTAACAATCTGTTCAATCAAAGGGCCACAGAAGAATGCCAAAAAGGTTTGCTTAAGACACAGGTGTCTACGGATTGAGGTTTCAGCTCAAGCCGCTAACGTCCAAATAAGGTCAACGCTTATTACCCGATGGGTATCGCCTCATCTTGGCCCAAAGTATACCTGAAGTCTAAGTCTGTGACTTTTATGGCCTTGACTGAAGTATTCTTTGTATGAAATTCAATTATATGACCAGCTAATTGCAAGATGTGCCTCTTAGTGGATTTCAAAAAGCTACGCACACTAATTAGATATCGAGTTGTGTGTGCTTTAACCTCGAGCTGATTGGACCGCCTTTGACCGAATCTGTGCATCTGCGTCGGCATTACCTCATCCATATACATCTGTATGAATACGGGTACCACGACGTGACAAACGAAGTGCCTACTTCCAAATCTAAAGACCTTGTTTATAGAAAACCAGCGGATCTGGCGACGAGGAATCGAAGACAAGTCCGAGGGGAACCAAGCGCTGCAGCGATGATGAGGACCAGGGCGACGCAAACCTCAAGCGGATCCGTCAACAAGCCGTAAGGAAGTCTGGAATATCTTTACTGGAACTAAACGTAGCAGAAAAAAACCACAGATATGATACACGACGATTTGCCAAAAGTATTTTTAGCATTAGAACAATGGTTCTATAACATTCATACACCTGGGTGCTTGTACAATCAGCATCAAAAGTCGATGAACACATTCAGATTTTCAAAATCACTGAATACTATAATAATACATAAATCGCTTAACAAGATAGGCGCCAGAATTGAATGATTATCTTAAAAGGCCATAAGTAGGTGACCGTCACTTTTCAAAAGTCGCTAAACAAAATTATAGTCAAAAAAGCTTAACATTCTTCGTCTCTAAAGTCTCTGAACAATTTTTTGTCAAAAATAGCATACCATCTTTTATCTCAAAAGTCCCTAAACAAAATGAAATGTTTTCTCTTTCTTTACTACGAAATATGACAAGAAAGAAAGATTGTATATGTAAGGTATTTCATTTTGGCATTAACAATCGATTTGATGTTCAGTTCAAAGAGAATAACATTGACATAAGCTTTTTTATGTTTGACAGCAGATGCCATGGAGGTCGGATAAACAATATACAAAGGTTTTAATTTTATTGCGCCTATCCGCGTTAGACCTAAAAAAAGTCTGCTATATAATAGACAGCTGACGACATCGGAGCTGTATCCGCATTGAACCTGCAAAAGTGGGCAGTCTAATGAATCTGTTGTGTACGCTGCTGCTGATATCTGACGGCGCCGGAGCTGAATCAGCGTTGGACCTCCAAAAGTGTGCAAAAGTGGGCATAGTGTTCAGTGATTTTAAAAATCTGAAAGTGTTCATGGACTTTTGATGCTGACTGTACCACAAAATAATTTCGCATTTAAATTTATTACTTGTGACATATCCTCCATTATCGGATAGAGTTGACGCACGGTATTAAAGGAACGCGCAAAATATTACGATAACGAACTTCGATGCAATATAATGTTGCATTGTCTAAGCTGAGGACCATGACAAAAATGTAACCAAGAAACTATACCTAGATATTGGTATGAGTGTAATCACGTGAGTATCTTTCCCAGCATCACGTGAGCAAGATATACTTACATAGTGAATTAATCGATTTCGTTAAAGCTAGATTAAAGGGATAAAACCCGGGCCGGGGCGGATTGCTGCGAGAAGCTGGATTTTATCGTTACCGAATTATCGCTATAAAATATTAACCGTTCCCTGGCAAAATATTAACGGATCTATTGACGTCGACAGCAAATCAGGACTTCAGGAGGCTCACTACATAAAATTATAGGTAGTGATATTACCATTATGCATCTGGTATACTGCTCGCCTTTTTTCGGGCCAAAAACGAAAGTTTATCATGCATAAGTGAGATTGTGAAAAATTTAAATATTTCATACATAGTATAGCTGTATTTTATTTATTTATTATTTTATCATTAAACAAGAAGCGGATATCTTAATAATAATTCGACCCTGTGGATTTCAAGCAGCCTAAATGCATAACGGTGGGTTATCAACGTATCCGTGGTTTTACTCTATGGGTTTATGATGGTCCATCTGAGAGCGGGTCTAAGAAATGAGGAGATTGTGTTCAGCGGTTTTCCATGATAAACCTGACTGTCCATAAACTTATGTATCCATACATAAGTTTAACTTTTATAAAATTATTAAAAACTTTTATAAAAGTAATCAATCGATATATTTTCTGTGAACATTTTCCATCGATAACCTCCATGTGAATGTTACCTATGTGAATTAATGTTAAATGCGCCACATCATCGCCCCCGAAGCCTGCCGAATAGTGTGCCCTGCACCAGTAGCATGGCAAAAATGCGACGCGGGTTTTTTTTATCAACCGTGCGCGTGTTTCCAGATGCGAGCATGGCAAAGACAGAGATTCGGAACCCGCGCACGACGCGTCTTTTGGACAACTCGTGGAAGTGGTGCTACCATTGCGAAAGTAAAATGAATTTTATTACGTTCAACACTGAATCGGTAATTGAATTGATATACAGTCACACGAAACGTCAAAATTAGCGATAAAACCCCGCGTAAATTTAAACGCCATGCTCGCAACCTCGGGATCGTGAGACTAATAAGTAAACTACCTATATGAGAAGGTATTATGATGCACCTACCCCCTACCCTACTGCCAAATCAATTTCGCTAAGTTAGTACCACAGTACGTAAGCAGTAGAAACATTACAGGATATGATATGAAGTCTGTCTACACTGTTTGTGGTTAGAAAAATTACTTTTAGTAGCTCAATCATTGCACTGGGCATGCAGGTTTTTTACTTGTTCTATGGAAATCGCGTGATTAGTAAAAAAATATTACTTACCAACTAATACCTACCTAGGAATGAAGTTTATTTTAAATTACTTTAATGTGACCTAGTTAGCTGCTAACACTAAATCGACACGATTCTTAGCATACGAAGATACCTTTCCTGACAGCTTCCGTCGCGCGTTGCAGGAGGACGCGTTGGTGCGCTCGCACGCCAAGGCCATGGACCGGTACGTGGAGCTGCGGGAGGACACGTGGCGCCCCGACCTCAGCCAGAGCCTAGCCGACTACCACAAAGGTCTGCTGACCAACGTCGGTAAGCGGGAGCAAAGCTGACGACCCTCACTCATCTTCCATCTAACCCCCCCTTTCATGCGCTCTGACATTCCTTACTGCCAATATCATGTTTGCAAATAATTACACGAATTTTAATGATATTGTTAAGTTCATATCCGTTCGCGAGTAGCTCAAGAACTGAAAGTTGGATACCTTATTTCTAATATTTTATGTAAGTAGGTACCTGAGAAGAGCTTTAAGCTTCTCGACTTTTAACCGCAAAGAGCGACGCCTGTTTAACTCGTATTAGTAACTTACATAATGTGTGGCTTCATTTATTGGCCTGCTAAAGTAACTTAGAGAATATATCTACATTCATCAATTTAATAATCTACATATTTTTAGCAAACAAGTTTTTGCTTCGCCGCTTTTTAATATTTTACTTAGGGCAAATAATGAAATAATAAAATTGGAACTAAATAGGGAATTAATATGTAGATCACTTGAGCAATATTTATTATTTGTCGTAAATAAAATAGCTAGTTACCTACCTGTTTTACTTTTCATCACAACACAGAGGCACCACCTCTCTCACGTAGTCGTACCGACCAGCTCCCGTAGCATGAATTTGGTGAGAGCGAGATGGCTCACATTTAAACGTCAAATTTACAGAGCTATATAACTAGACAAAAGTCTTAGTTCGTACTTTGCGTGTAAAAACGGAGTTGGGAATTAGACACTCGTATTCAAGCTAAGACTATGTGAATTTGCCCTGAAAGAAGTGCTTTGCAATCCCTTTTTACACGTAAAGTACATACACTTACATGTCTAATCATTACATAGCTCTGTGAATTTGTCGCGTAAGGGCTCCCAAGATTGTGTGCGCGACATTTAGTGTCGCTGCACACCGGCCACAACCACAAAACGCCGCCACCGGCATATTTCCTGTACTTTTCATACATAACTTCTCGTGATGGCGTTTATATGCCGATTGGTTGGCTATCAAAACTATTCACAAGCCAAGATTCAATCTTTGAATTTACGCGAATGAGGCACGGTTTAGAAATGACGATAATACACGGTCGAGGAGGTGATGTCTTGACGCTTTTGCTTTGGGGCTTGAGCACTCGTCAGAGGGCTTAGTGCGAGTTTTCATTTCGAACTTGTTCGCGTTAACGTAAAGCTGCCAACCTATCACAGTATGTTAAAGTGAGAACAACGGTACTAGGTGACAAGGGCCAGACTTGGAGTCAGATGATGGTCATAATTCGATAACTTTGCTAACTTCGTCGTAACATTGCCTAAGCTGGTCTAACTAAGGCACCAGGGGGTGGTCATGACCCCATGACCACCCCCTGTATCCGCCCTTACTTACTACGTGATTGGTTGAATGGTTAACGTTGCCGCGATCGAGTTAAAAGTCAAAACTCGCTCTAAGCCCTCTGGACATACAAGTCGGCCTTACGCGGCGTTTCCGTCCAGAGCCAGAGAAGCTGCAGGAGTGTTCGGCGGCGGTGAGCGGCGCGGCAGACGCGGCGGCTGCGCTGGAGGCGGCGGCGACGGCGCTGGGCCTGGGCGTGAGCTACAGCCGGCTGGGCGCGCTGTGGGTGGCGGAGCTGGCCCCGGCGGCGCCCGCTCTAGCGCTGGCCGGCTGCACGCAGGACGCCGCCGCACGCCAGGCGCTGCAATACTTGGAGCTGCTGCTTGACTCGCCGCCTACCGCCTAACCAAACCTGTTCTGTTATCAAATGTATTATATTTTCTTCTAATCTAAGCGTACGTTGTTGTTTTATTTCTTTACTTGCTTAAATACTATGCCGACCGGTTTCAAATAAATAGTTTTCTATAACAAGTAAGAGTAATTTGTATGTAGTTACAGGTAGCGTTTTTGAGTAGAGTATATAGTGTTCTGTTTTTGAGCATGCTGGACCGCTCAGCGCTGACGGCCGTACAAATTGACCCATCAGCACCAACCGTCAGCATTACTCTAAAATCAGCCTTACACTTGATAAACCCCGTTGTGATTGGTCGCCATGACCGAAATACGGTCAAAAAGAGATTGTTACTAAGAATTAAGAAAAGCATTGATGTTTTCTTAAAAATTTTATTGAAAATACAGTAGGTACACGAGCATATTTGTCACAAAACACTAGACTACACCATAGTTTACACATAAGTATGTATGTATGTACTTATAAATTTAAAAAAAATATTTTCATAACTTGTAGACGTAGAGCCAACTAAAATAGATTTTCATCAAATTTCGTTACTTCGTAACTTATCCACCAAAAGTACATAAATTAACTGCTATTGAAAAGTTACGGGCTAGCTAGATAATGGACTTCCAACATACTAGGACTCCATAATCTTAATTCATCAATGAATGTGAAAAATATGCACACCTCCATATTTACAATGATTTGTTGAAACAGATAGTTTAGCAGTATTTGTTATATAAGGAGATACTTAATCTTACATCTAACTTACAGTAGAAAGATTCTACACCAGGTAATCTTAATCGGAATAGTCAATGTCGTCCGAGTCCCGTCCTCCGCGCCGCGCCTTTGTCCGCTCGTTGGCCAGGTTTTGCAGCCACGAGTTGGACTTCTGCGCGGCGGCGCGGCGCGGCGTGCGGCGCTCGGGCTGCGGCGTGCGGCGCTCGGGCTCCGGCGCGGGCTCGGGCTCAGCGCGGCGCGCGCGGCCGCGGCCCCGGGCGCCCGCCGCCCCCCGCGCGCCCCTCGCGCCGCGGCCGCGCCCTCGCGCCGGCAGCACCGGCTCGTCGTCGTCGCTCGACAGCACCACGACGGAGCGCGGCGCGGCGGGCGGCACTGCCGACAGCACCACGACGGGCTTGGGCGCCGGCTTGCTGCGCACGCTGGTGTCCACGAGCGTCTTGAGCGCGTCGTCGTCGGCGGCGTCCAGCTCGGCCTTGGCGGCGGCCAGCGCGGCGGCCACGTCGGCGTCGGCGTCGGCGCCGGCCGCCAGCAGCGCGGCCACGGCGCGGCGCCGGTGCGCGTCGAACGTGCGGCGGAACACGTCCTCGTCGTGGCGCAGCGTGAAGTCGCGCAGCGCGTCCGTGACGGCGCGCACGGACAGCACGGACAGGCGGCGCGCGGGCGGCAGCGCGCGGAAGTAGTTGTGCAGCAGCGCCTCCACGTCGGGCGCCGCCACGGCCGCCTCCGCCATGTCCACGTCCGCCTCCTCGAGCACCTCCTTCTTCTCGCGAACCTTCTTCTCCCGCTTCATGTTTAGAATATCGTTAGGGTTGGCGACGAGCCCGTTAAAATTCTGCCCAAAACGTACTCTATTAAAGTCTTGGCTGTCCCTTTCGTAAAACACGTTAAAGCGCACTAGAGGGGCGGTCGGTTGTTTAGGATCCTTGCTGAGTTTTTGGGCAGCCTCCTCCAAGGCCTCCTGCACCTTTTCTTTGAGGAATGTTTGCACTTTTTCATTTTCATTTATATCTTCGTTCCCTAAATTTTCATCTGATAGTACAATTGTTTTGAATATAAATGGTCTGACAGTTTTTAATGGTAATGGAGTTATCACAAACTCAGACTTATGTAGCTGCAGTAGAGCAGTGTGCTTGGGCAGAGCCTCCCCAGCAGCGAGCGATGTTGCAACTGTACTTCCGGGCTGTAGCACACGCTGAATATCATTTTCCTGTTTAGTGCCATTCATTTCAAACACCTGACAGTCATGTTCGTGACCCCAGACCACAAGGTCCAGGAACTTTGGTAATACACTTTCTGGTATATAATTGCCATGACCTCGATCAGCCCTGTTTTGATGCAATACAAATAAATTAAACCAGTCATTAGTTTCATCCACTCTTTCCATTTCCACATTACCATCCCTGTACAACCGTGAGAGCCTTTGATCCTTAAGATGGCTAAGCCCATATAAAGCCAATTTGGTGCTTCCTTTCTGCATTAGTACAGGAGAGATGCGGACATTTGTATAATCTGTCCACTTGCCAAAATAATTAACTAAACCAGTTATTGATAGTATGTCAAGAGAACTAACACTGTTTTGCCCAACGGGATCGTCATGGTTTCCGTGGATAGATAGAATAGGATATGATACATTCAAATTGGGATCCTCATAGTTGACTGTTCGAGCAAAATTTTGCAACTGATCTGATAGTAATTCTATACTTACAGGTTTGTCCCCCAGGCAATATTTTCTAATAATTTGAGTGCATTTGAACATGGAACTTGGTGAAGGCTTAGCTTGGTCAAATAAATCTCCACCAAGTAAAATTAAATCTACGTCATATTCTACAGCTTGGGACAACACTTCCTCAAAGGCAATGAAACTGTCTTCTCCGCGTATGGCATCATTCTCTAGGTAACCTAGATGAATGTCTGAAGCTATCAAGACTCTTAGGGTGTCTTCAGAGGACCACGAGTTAGCGTTACTTTCCGGCATGATGTTTCATGGGTTAATCTTGCTGGTAATACCTAAATGAATCTTGCACTGATGAGTACTTCGTTTAGTAAAAAATTACAACTTTTACAAAAACAAATATTGCGCTAATCAGCGATATTATTCCGTAATTTACCCAGAATTGCCGCTATTTTAACTCGTCCGCCAAACACGAAACTGCCGATGCCAAAAGACGCAACTTTTTTTTTATGCTAGGTAGGTTTTTTTGCTTAGTCCCGAACGAAAGGCAAGGGGCACGAAGCCCATACCGCCATTGTATTTAGTAAAATGAATTCTGAATTTATGGTTATTTAGTAATCAGGATTGGTACTCTTTTGAATTGGGGCACTGTTGATGATGCTATTGGTGAAATGTACCGCGTAATAAATTCCGGTATAGATGATTACGTACCTGTCACCTTGAAATGGCAAAACCGTAACTATCCCAATTGGTACTCTTCTGCATTAATTAAGGTCATTAAAGAGAAGGCCCGAGCCCACGCGCGATTGAAGAAGTTTGGGAACAAACTAGACTATGATGAATTCTCCTTATTGAGGGCCAGAGTACATCGAATTCAAAGAGTGTGCTTTAACAAATTCACCTCGAAATGCGAAAATCACATCAAATCTAACCCAAAATTGTTCTGGACTTATGTAAAGGCCATCCGCGGGGGATCAGGTTATCCTAGAATTCTTAATCTAAACGGTAGTCAATACTCGGAGGGTGAAGATATTTGTAATGCGTTTAATACCTATTTGCATAGTGTCTTTGGGATTCCAAATACTTCAAATCACACACGCACGGAAAATTCGATGGACCTAGACACTCTGGGGGTTGTACAGACCAATTATGAGAATGTGCTTCTATTACTGCTGAAACTTAATATATGTAAGGGTGCTGGTAGCGATGGCATTCCTCCATACTTCTGGGCATCGTGTGCTAAGTCGCTGGCAATTCCCATTACTATTATATTTAATCGCTCTTTAAAAGAAGGAGTATTCCCGACAGTGTGGAAGTCGGCACATATTATCCCCATACATAAGAAAGGTTCTAGAACACAAATCGAAAACTATAGAGGAATTTCAATTCTAAACACCTCGGCGAAGGCTCTGGAGCATATAGTTTATGTCCTCATAAACTATATGCTCTAAAACCGAGCTATTATAGGGTAGATTGCCTAATCTACCCTATAATAGCTCGGTCCGTACCATATAACCAACATGGTTTTTCTACCACAACCAATCTAGGCCAATCTACTATACAATCTAATCTACCTTTTCTAACTATGTGTTGGCCAACGCTTCATTCCAGCTTTTCCCGCCCAATCTCTAAATGTTAGGTAAACTAGGAGAAAAGATTCACTAGGTAGGTATTAGTTCAAGTTCCTGGGGCGATTTCATAACTTATTACATACATACATAAATATCACGCCTCTTTCCCGTAGGGGTAGGCAGAAATCACGGATCTCCATTTGCTATAACACACCTCTTTCGCTTCATCTGTATACATACTTTCATGATATTCTTTATGCACGCTCGTCAGTTTATTTAGGGTACTTATTCTATAGGTGTACTCATAGAATAGGAACAAGCTGGAAGCCACGCTTCTAACTGACCTTGAAAAATAGGACGGGAAAAAAGTACAGTAAATACTCACAATTTCATTTTAATGGACATTATACATATAAATATGGATACAACCATGAGAATAAGTCAACTGCTGAAAAGGTTGGCCAAAGCTCAAATCATTTTCCTGTTTGTACCTCAGTTTGTAGTATTTTTTTTACTATTAATAGTTGTCAGTAAATCGCTCATTATCTTTGACTAGATTCAACGGGAAAAGCTGGAAGGGTGCAGGTGTAATTTTCTATGAAATTTCTTGTGAAAATTAAAATTTATTATATAAGTTGTATTTTCTTTACTTGTTATGTGAATCTAGTGTGTGTACATAGTTTTATATCCAGGTAAGCTAAGTAAAACTTTAGTCAGAATACGATCTCTCCATGGGCTCATGTAAGTTGTATCTGCAATTCTTTTGATCTTTACTAAGTTTACACCCATTCTTGAGGATTTTTCCGACGTTTTCATTCATCATCATCCACTAAAGACAATGGCTGTATGGGCTTAGCTCCCCTTGCCTTTCCTTCGGGATAAACTAAACAAAAAAACCCATCTTTATTTCGTAGATATCACAAGTACATATTCTAGTTAATTTAAATTTAAATAGATGGCGCCACTGCGTATGTGCCGTCCGTAGACAGGTATAAATAAAGACAAGCTACTGAAATAATAATAATTACAAGAGTAAGATGGCGCGAATGTAAATAATGAAGGTGTGAGCAGGACGAGACTTAAGTTTTTTGTCTACATTTGTGTATAGGATTTTTTTGTTTGCCATCATTGCTATTGATGGCAGACAAATTGTTCGTGTCGTAAGAGATTTGGTCCAAAACAATTAAAGTTTCGTGAAATTAAATTTGTGTTCTCGATCCTACAAGGTACTAAAAGTGTGCAGTTATGGTGAATTGCAGTATAATGGGCTGTAAAAGCCGTAGTGAGTGAAATCAGCCAAACATAACCTCTCATCGGTAAGTTGAATTTTTGATGAGACGCTTAATCATTCAGTTTTTTTGTTGAATTTAAGGTCTAAATGTGATAAAAGCCAAACCAAATAATAAATATACCTACATAGTTAATAATGAATGTATATCACATTTTTGCTCTCACACTGTATGTATACGCTATTAGCTCCTCTATACTTTCTCTCTCTACGACGCCGTAACATAGAAAAATATCATTTTCTGATAGTTTCTTAAGCTACAACACGAGATGGCGCTAAATTGCTAAGATTATTTTAATTTAATAGAAGTTAGCCCTTAACTAACTGTCACTGTCACTGCATTCAACAACATGCAATCTTGCTCGCTCTCTCGAACAAATCAAACGGATGACGATTATTTATAGAAGACGAAGTTGTGTTTTAACTTCATTTTTGTGTTTTTTTGCATTTAAACTTCAATGTTGTTAATAATTAAGCTGATATGACGTATACAAACAGCTGGAGAATTAAAAGATGAAGTTATTATGTAGGAATTGTGATATTTTGGAAGAGAAAGTGTCATGTGAAATCAGAGAGTCGCCTTCAATGATGTGGAAGAGGTCGATTGTGCAAGCGACGACTATGGCTAGCTGCGGGCACGCAGCTGCGACCCTGGCGCTGTGGCTTGTACTCCTAATAGTGAGTATTGCTTGTGGATTTGATATAAGTTCAAAACAATATTAAATCGTGTTTTCTAGCAAATGTAAACAAACATAAAATGAAGTATGTAAGATTTTCTGCTTGAATATAGACATAACCACTTAGATTCAAAGAGCCAAGTTATATGTAAACGATTTAATAATAAATATATTTACCTTCAAGTTATATTATTTGTCTCTGTTATACTTTAAATTAAAAAAAATTAAATTGAATTTTATAACAATAACCAAGTAGTAACTTCTCTTACTGGATCCAAATTATGAATTTATTTTTCTTTGGACCCATCAAGTTATAGAATGTTTCAAATATTAGGTAGTAGAATTTATTTTGTTATAGTGGAAGAAAACAAAATGTCGAAATTTTCTGGGAAATAAAAATTAATTCTTTCACAATAAAAGTAGCTTTTCAGTAGACTCTTGACTGCCTATTTTCAGGGCGGTAAATAGCCTTTTCTGCACCCTGTGTGAGCTATAACTGAGGCCTATTTAGGCCTGCCTGGTCTTGCCAAGTGGCCATTCTTACACCCCCCAGAGCCTAAGCTTTGTGCCAGTACACCAGTGGTATCACCATGGTGACCTATCACATGGTTAATCAGGTTAGCTGGTAGAGAATGCCTTGCAAGGCATTAAATTCACCCTTGTACATGTGTTTTTTGCTGTAGTACAATAAATAATTTTATCTATCTATCTATGGTGAAGGTATAAAAGAAGAGGTGGGACTATATTTTTGTATGAAAATATGCTTAGCCACTGCTCCGCGTTTATTTCTTTCCATGGGTACCACCCTATTTACGGCACTGCCTATTCTATCTATATAAAATATTATTTAAAATAGGTCAAATGTTTTAAATAAAAATAAATAATAAAATAAAATAGCCTTTATTAATACAAAGATCAGAGTTTTTTTTAAATATTACAGTTAAATTATAAATTTTTATATAAGATCTCTGATAGTGTGCCTCATGGCAAAGGCCTCCTCCAATTGTCTCCATTGGGCTCTGTCTAGTGCTACTCATGTCCATAATGACCCTAGAGTTTGGTGAATCTCATCCTCCCATCTTCTTATTGGGCGTCCCCTTTTGCGTCTACCATCCCTAGGATGTTCAAATGTTTTGGTAAACAGTAATTGGAAAATCCTTTGCTTTAATGTACCATCCTGATAAGTGTTACAACACTTTGGTACTAGTCTGCAAATTTCATACTACAGTTCTAGGTAAATAGGCAGGGCTACAGTGTCCAATGCGTCCCTCGTCCCATACTTCACCCCTGCCCCGCGGCACACTTATTTTTGTATGAAAATATACTTAGCCTCTACTCCTCTTTTATTTCTTCTCCATGTTCAGTTCTTTCTTTCACTTGCTTGCTTGCTTAGTAGCACATGACACAAGACCTTAAGGATAAGGGCTTTAGTGTTAATGTGTTGTAACATACAAGCATACAATATATTTTTATAGTCATGTCTCTGTTCCCGAAATGGGGTAGTCGGAGCTGCGGGATCATAAAGGAGATACCACACCCTCGTATCATGGGTGTGTTTGCCTGAGAGAATACCCAAGGATTCTAGTCAACTGTAACAATATGCGCGGAAGGAGATGCAGATGATGTATTCTATTTAACATCCCCACATTAGCACATGAAATGTGCTGTAAAGTTAGTGAATGTGTGGGTATTGAGTGGGCTGGTATCAGCAGGGAGCCGCGCACGGGGCCGACCTGGTGATCGAGATCCCGGGCTCGAGCGGCGCGGCGGGCGGCCAGTACCGGCTGGACTACGTGCCGCCGCAGGGCTCTCCGGCGCCCAACTTCACGGTGCCGGCGCGCGCCTCCACCATCAACTTCCAGGGCCTGCCCGGCACCAAGTACCACTTCATGCTCTACTACTCCAACGCCACCTTCGCGGACCTGCTTACGTGGAATCAGACCATCATCACTGGTAAATTGTATAAGTAATAAGTATTTCGTAGATTAACTTTTCTTTACCGTCTGTCATTGGCGTGAACTCGTATACACACGTTTTGTTTATGTCTGGATATGGATATGTACCTTATGGTATGGTATGGAGACTGGGTTGCCACAACCTATATTTATTTATTTAAAAGTATCTTGGTATATATGTAGCTTAGTGAAGAGTAACTTAATGAAGAAATGTAGGTAAATAAATAAATACATCGCCTTCGAATACGTAACTCGTTCGGCGAAAAGTTTATTTGTGTTACTAATGCTAGGAGTAAACTGAACGTAACGCATAATATATTGGATTTATTTCCGTGTCAGTATTAAAACTGCGTTGTTATGCAGATCTTTAGCTAGCGTCTATACAACCATGTGCACTCACCTGTTCCACACAGACAAATATGTAAAAATTATCGTTTTTGAAATATGCATGAGATGTTTCTAAACAGTCGCATATAGCCTAAATAGCAAACATCAAACTCGGGCTATGATCAACACTTAGGTACTAAAGTTTGAGAGGAAGCTGCGTCACAGACGTCGTGCTTTAAATTAGTCTCAGAAAACCTTTCGGTAGCTATTAGCATGCATGCATTCACGGGCGGCGCTGGCTACTAGACTACTCGTAAGGGGGTGGTCTGGGCCCAGTTGGTTTAAGTAAAAAAACGCCATAAAACCATTTCCGTTCCAAAATCTAAAAGGTTACGAGATCTATCTCTTTACTAGAAGTTAGGTCCTGGGTTTGACTACAGCTGACAGCAAATTACGAGACCTATGAATACTAAATCTCTTTAGCACGACATCATGGGCTGTTATTGGTCTCCTTTATTGTGTGTGATGTCTGCTGGCGCGGCTGTTGTGCCTTGATCCCCTAGCGGTGTAGTGACGTGGTGTGTCCGCAGCGCCGGAGCCTCCGACGAACCTGACGGTGACGCTGGGCCGCAACAAGCAGGCCACCATCTCGTGGTCGCCGCCCGCCAACGGGGACTACACCGGATTCCGGTTTAAGGTACGTCTGTAGTTAGTCATTTTACTTCTGTTATCTCTAATGAATTTAAAGGACGTTTTCTATTGGGGAATTGAGACGCCGTAATAAGTGTAGATAGCTTCCTGCTATAAGACGCCATGGAAAGCCCTGCCCATTGCCTTGTGTAAAAAAGTTCTTGTAGGTAGATCTATCTATCTACATATTGTCGTATGTTGCAGTTTAACTTTTTTATAGTTATTATTATGCAGTTGTCCGTGTAGAGATTCAACGACCGGTTTGGCCTAGCGGTAGGCGGCCGACCTTGTGACAAAGAGGTCCGGGTACTTATTACTGAATTTTATGCACTATCTTTATACCTAGTTGGTACTTACTGCTGCCTTAGACCACCCATGTTTATTGATAACAAAAATAATCTGTTATGGATCTAGAAACGTTTAAAACAATGCGAGTATGTCGATTCTAGTTTGGGATAATCGCATGTTTATTTATGCAATGATGTTGTTTTTCTGCAAAATGACGGATGACAATTCGTGCTTAATTATGTATTGTATCTATATCTGGTATATAAAGTGCTCTATGTTCTACAGTAGACGTCTCATGGACGAAATTATACATATAGGTACATAGTATACAATACACAGGGTTGTGTGCGAGTTAGGCAGAACTCCAGGGTCAAAAAGTTGATCCCACCTACAGCCATGCATAGCGGAGATAGAGTCTCTCAGCTTATCGCCTTAAGAATGTCCAACTTCCTTTGTCGGCTCTCACGACATGCACGGAAGGAGACGCAGCTGATGTATTCTAGTGAAGCCTCGCATCAGCACAGGTCAAAAAGATAGACGAAAGATCTGCGAATCCGGGATGATGAGCATGAGTCCCCACGCGGTGATATCGCTGTCGTTGTCTAGTGAAGCCTCGCACCCGGTGGATGATGTTGTGTGTAGTCTGTAAGGATGTGCGTCCGCGCAGGTGATCCCGCTGTCGGAGCGCGAGGCGGCGGGCGCGGAGGGCGCGCGCAACATCACGGTGGAGGGCGCCGGCAACTGGACGCACGCGCTGCGCGACCTGGCGCCCGGCGGCACGTACCAGCTGCACGCCTTCACGCTGCTGCAGGACAAGGAGAGCGCAGCCTACGCCTCGCGCAACTTCACCACCAGTGAGTACTCGCGCAGCGTCTACGGAGACCTAGGCAGTAGCTTAGGTTAGGGAGTGGAGTGGTGTCTCCACTCTCCACCTACCTCTACTACCTCAACTTAGGTAGTGCAGCTTTAATGTCTCAAAGGTGTATTTGTATCTGAAAGGCAAGGTCTTCTTGCTACGTACGGCTGAATAGGCTAACTCTGACTAGTGAATAAGTATAGCACACTTCTGCTTTTTCCTGGATATACTCTTTCTTTAGGGATGCGTGCAATGCAGTGTATAGTTCAGTTCGCGCACCACCGTTTTCGAGACAAGTCGCGTGATATCTTCATGTGAAGCGTGTAACACGGTAAGTGTCGCCCACCGCCGTCGGACGCGGGTCCGGTCGGCCGGCACGCTCGGCTGCCCGCGCTAATCGCGTCCGACACCGCTCGAACGATCTAACGCTGAATTTCACATTCTTCACGCGTAATTACATACTACTAGTACGAGTACGCGTCGAGTTGTTCTTCACGGAGTATTATTAAAAACACATCAGTCATTTTGTAATCAATCGCTTTTCTTGAGCAACAGTTTCGTAAATTATGTCACGTTGTAGATGAGAACCGGTCATCAGTCTGTTCTATAATGTTTGTAGTTACCTAATCTCGCCCCCCAACCGTGTTACGTGTAGGTAAATGTAGTCATTAGTAAATTATCTAAAATGCTAATAAGTAAATTGAATCAATCTAATCTAACCACTAATTATTAAAATTAACTATGGTTTTCCTTCCTCATCAAGGGGATTTATGTCACGATTTTTCGATACAAGATATTTTATTAAAGTTCCTGTAGATATTTCTGTAGATAGTTATTTTAACAGTACCTACAGATAGTATAGTTCAGGTTACAATAGGTTTGCCAACCGTCCTGTTTTACCAGGACATGTCCTGCTTTTTGGGGTGTCCTGGGTAGTTTTTAAGCATCATCCAGGTTTTTAATGTCCACATTCGCTGTCGGTACATTTTCTAAGGGTGCTGACATCGGGTAAATAAGCGTTAGAGGCACCTCGAGAAAGCCTCGTAGTCATCGGCACTGAATGTGCTAAAGGCCTATGTTTTGAAATTCGCACACCACTAACTCCCTCCAATCGGGCTTGCACATGTATAGTCCTGGGTTTTAATCGAAATGTCCTGGTATTTCTTCCTCAATTCCTGGTTTTCAAAGTTTGAGATGGCAACCCTAGGTTATAAGGATACAATAAATAAGTGAACAGACAGACTAATATCAGCGTGACCTTATTCCGAGTGAAATGTTGAAGGTCGTTTAGTTGCGCATAGAAGTTGTGTTTTGAACACTTAGCTGTAATATCGACGAGATCTCATCATGCCTCGGTAACTTACCTCACATGAGATAACATACGTAATGCACTGGACTTGTTAGCGAAAATATATATCTAACAACTACACTATCAAATGTAGAATCTTTATATTATAAAGAACATTAATTTACGCCTGCAATTAGTGTTAATGAGATATTTAGCGAGTGTGTCCGCGGCGGGGGCCGGTTCAATGTCAGTCGGTTGCGTCGCGAAATCTCTTCGCGGCAGGTGCGCGTGCGACTCTAGCAGGAAAATATGCGCATTACGTCACCGGGGATTTCTTTCATAGGTACCCTTATTTTCACGTATCTATCCGGTTACAGTAGCAACGTTTCAGTAGATCGATAAAAAAAATCCCGAAACTATCAGAACACAAACAATCGCGCAGGTTGTTTGGTAGTCTATTGTTTCTCATTCATATTAAATTATGTTGTTGTTTAAAATAAGTTCAATGGGAATATAAATATGAGTGTCACGCACGTGGCCCCTAACAATACCGCGTGTTTTTGTACACAATACCATTGATGAGAGTGAGTGAGCGACGCTAAACCGTCGCAGTGCGGTACCGAATTGAATGGCGATGAAGGTCAGCGGCGCGGGCGCAACCGTGACGTCACGCCGGCCGCTGCTGACCGGATCTTAGGAACAGCTCACACTCGCAGCCCCGCACGAGGGCACAAGGCCGTGGGTGCTGCACTACAAGCGCCTGAATCGGCAGTCGGATGCGAATCGTTTCAGCCAGGCTGCATATAGCCGACCGGTTTGCACAAGGTTGGGGTCAACGACTGAGAGGGCCCCGGCAATGTTTCATTCATGAAGTGACTGTGTTATTTTTCCAAATTTCGCTAAATGTTGTGTCAGGCAGGATTCGATTTATGTAAACTATTCGAAAGTACCGTTACAATCAAATTAGTACTTTAACATGTCGACGAAATATCGGTAACTCTACGTAAAAATAAGAATAACACGTCGTCAAACTCTTTTTATTACGACAAACTTATCAGAGAGTATAAAATAAGCAGGTAACTAAGCCCATTAAGTATTATAGTCAGATACTATTCGGTCTATATCCGGCGCGATGATGGATCAATTGACTCTACAACTTCCTATTTTGTCGTAACTCAGTCTATTGTTATTAATACTTGTACATCACAACACGAAGGTCGCGGGATTAAATACATATTGGGTACTACAACTATGTATGTTATTATAATGACGTTTTAATGGATTAATAATTATAGAAATTTATGGATTTGTAAATATACATATTAATTTCCAATTACGTTGTCTTTTTGAATACCTATCTATCTAACTAGATTCATATAATTTTTTTATATTGGAACATAGGTACTTTGATTTTTTCAAGCATACACAACACAGCTAAATAATAGTTTCCTAAGTAACTAGGTCAGCTGGTAAAAAAGCCACTTTGGGCATTAAGGTCGCCTTTGTAACTTTGTAAACTGTTGTTGTAGTACAATAAAGATTTATCAACCTATAGCTAGAGATGTCAAGCTCGATATTTAGATATTATCCAGTACATTAACCGGTATTCTACTTTTACATATTGTGCTCGTTCTTGTTCCCCCACACTTACGGCTGATGACGTCTTCAACTTAACTTTTTGTGTAACGCAGCTTCCGTTTGGGACTGACTGGTGAGAATTAAGATAGCATCTGCATGTGTTGTAGCTTCTGTAGCTTCCCACACTACGTCATGTGACTACAGACGTGCTACATAAAGACTAATAACCCTCACTTATATCCGCTACTTGCATTTCTTACAGTAATTATAATATAGAGCAGGGATTCGAAAACTTTTTTTATCATAGACCCCTTTCAAAAGTTAGCTGGTTCTGGTGGACCCCCTGCAGGCCTACACCACATACGAATTCATTGTAAACCAACATTTTCTCACGTCAACGTAGACCCCCATCGAGTCTACTGTGGACCCCTGAGGGTCCACCTGGACCGTTTTGGAAACCACTGATATAGAGCGTGCATATCGATATGCTGCTCGTGTTGTCAAACTCAATGCTAAAAGCGAATTAACTGCTAATGATCCATATAAACCTGCAAAATTCATACATTGGATACAATGTGACAATAAATAAATTTCGAAATTCTCGCCAACCATTGGAAATGTTGTACTCGAATTTTTACAACTAATCAACCATGATGATTTTATCAACTACTACGCGTTTTTACTAACTTGTACATTATTTATTATATACCTACACATTTTTTCCTCACTTACAATTCAAACTCGAGTATGTACGACGTGGTACGACGCAACAAACGTATTCCTCTCTCTGACATCCGTTTTCATCGCTCATAGTGTAGGATGCATTTAGTTGTCTTATTCAGACGGGTTACTATTCTTGATGTAATGCATCACGAGCGTGGTTCCTAACTCACGTTACACGCTACTTGTCTCGTGATTTCAGCACTGAAGCTGTATATAATGATGACCGCATGCTGACTGTCACATTGGCACGCCGGCAAGGTCTCGCTCATCGGGTAGAGATCTGTCCAAAATGCTAAACTATGAGTTCACCTATATTTTGAACTCTTCTGCATTTAGATGAAGCTTGTTTATTTCTATATAAACCGGACCCTGTTTAAGTTTCTATTTATAGTATTTTATGCGAGAGAAACTTTGGATTTGCAAAATGCAGTTATCCTCGATATCTATAATCGATGTTACATAAAATTGAGTTTAATATAAACAATTGGTATTGTGTTTTTAATAAAATTACGGTTTTAGGCAAAATATCAGATCAATATCCATTATAGTAATCGTGGTAATTAAAATGTGATTTTAGTTTAAGTTTAAGTGTTACTTTCGCGCTTATAACATTGACTCTAATTCAATTGCTTATGTTTCCAGTCAGTGAACCTTTAAGTGTGCATGTAATGTTTTGTTTACTTGTTTCGTCAGTTTATATTTCGTGTAGTTTGTGTGTGTGTATCAATATAATTCGCTTGCCTCACCGTAGATAGTACACGTTTATGCAAATGCTTTCCTGTTTTAGTTTCCAAAAAATTTGCAGAACGAAAGCCGCAGATATGAATAACATTAATTAATGCAGCCATTTACGAAATCGTCAGCCACAGGCGGTACCGGTTCTGTGGTTTCTGCCATAATATCAATTTAGCACAAAAAATAGATAATTCTATAGCTTTACGACATTATAATCTACTACTTTTTAAGTAAATGCTTTCAAGCATTGAATGTTGAAACCAGATTGATTACACAAAGTCACAAACTAATTTGAAGAAAGGTATGTGTATTCTTGTAGGTTGGCTACATGGCTGTGAAACCATTCAATCCAATCATTATCTCGAAATAACTGAAGCACGGTTGATTCCAATCAATAAGCCGTAACCGTAGAATCATGTTCAAACCCTGTGTATTGGCACATGGCCTGATCGCCCCGCCTTGCCCCGCAGAGCCCAACACGCCGGGCAAGTTCATCGTGTGGTTCCGCAACGAGACCACGCTGCTGGTGCTGTGGCAGCCGCCCTACCCGCCCGGGGCGTACACTCACTACAAGGTGAGTAGTGGTTTAGAGTAGGCTGGATACCTCAAGCGGTCCAGCCAAGCGTGTCATGTCGTTAACAAACTTGACGCGTTGCTATTTTAATTTTAGTGTTTGTATTGTCTGTTTAGGATTGTTTATATGCATGTAGGTAGGTTTTTATCTTAAGTAGCATTAACCTTTTCGCTCGTAAGGTAAGCCTTTACGCGTCTAAATGTACCCTTTTACGCGTCGTACGTAACGCTGTCGACTCGCAAGCAAAATCTATGAGATATGAGTGTGTGATGATAGCGTTACGAACTAACCATCAAGACGTTTTACATCTTTGTATAATCTATATAAAATTAGATAAATAACGGTTCACATAGCTGTTTAACATCAACCAAGGCTGCATACGGAGTTACATGTTCAATTCTACTTTGCTCTTGAACTGTTTCACAGTACACAGGTGAATCGCTTAACAGCCCCTTAATAAGTAATGGTCCACACGTGAAACGCTTAACAGCTCTTTAATATGTAATGGTTCACGCGTGAAACGCTTAACAGCCCTTTAATGAGAAATGGTTCACAAGTGAATCACTAAACAGCCCTTTGATAAATAACGGTTCACATAGCTGTTTTACATCAACCACCATTTTAACCTGGAAATATTATAATTTACTTTACATTTTTTTATGTTTTGTGCATGAATTACGAACTTATTAAATTAGGTATTACTTCTTATATCGTAAGTCTCTATTTATTTAATACTTCTGTCCAAACTATTGAAAATTGTTGGACCAAGATTTTAAAACACATAGCTTATTTACATCATTTATTACTATATTATTTAAAAACACAATATTTTCGTAGCGCACCAAAATTTTCTTAGACAATATACATATACAGGGTGTAACAAAAAGGGTATGTTAAGCGAAACGCTATGTAAATAGCCCACTATAGAGAACCTATCCACAAAATTTGAGATCCGAAATCACATGTTTATTTTTCCCGATAGTATGGAGAATTTTTAAATATCTCAGGAATTTTCATACAATCTTGAAAAATAAAAATGTGATTTTGAGTCTCAAATTTTGGAAATAGGTTCTCTATAGTGGGCTATTTATACAGCTTTTCGCTTAACATACCCTTTCTGTTACATTCTGTATAATGTCAGTAAACTTGCATTCCCACACATTTTTCTTGCACTAATAAACCATATACCAATAAATATATTATGAAACGACACCGCCATTAATATGGCGTTTACGTTTATGTTGTCACAAGTTACTACGGTCACTTTTCAATAATAAATAAAATGAATATACAAAAATATTATTTTCTATAGTCACGCGTCACGAACAGGCCCATTGTGATACATTACTTAGGTATTCAGCTGAATAAAGAGGAACATGGTCTCTCAACCAGTTGATATTCAGCTCTTACAACACCTGTTACCCCTTATAACTCTCTTAAATTTCTGCTTCTACCACCAACAGGCCCGTTGTGATACATTACTTAGGTATTCAGCTGAATAAAGAGTAACATGGTCTCTTAACCAGTTGATATTCAGCTCTTACAACACCTGTTACCCCTTATAACTCTCTTAAATATCTGATTCTGCGCTCTTAAGCAGCTTATGTGACATTAGAGCTGAATAATTTGTGCCCATATAAGTGGTTTAAGGGCTGAATAAGCTCGGAATCAGCTTTTATGCAGCTTTCTTATACCACTTCAAGGGTAATTGTAGTCCAATATTCAGTTGCTATACAGCCTCTTGTGCTACTTGGGTTGTTAACTTTCACATATTTATCTAGGAGGAAAACGATGAGCACGTAGATATAAGCGAAATTTAAATTTGATTTCAAAATGAACACTTGTTTTTATCTTTCGTACTACTGCTTTTTCGTACAAAAAGTTTAATAATTCAAAGGTATAATATAGCTTAATATGTTTTTCCGGTTAATTTTTATACTGGATATTGGGTGAAAAGAGAAGCGTTTTTGGCGTCACGAGACCGCTAGTTCTTATTTGGCTCTTAGGTATATATAACTTCGATATCGTGTTCTAGGTTTGTATAGTCCGCGCGGCGAGTTCAACTTTGCGCTAATTATGTAAGGTATACTCGTCACTCACACCACTGCAAAGCTCAGCTTAGCGGACTATACTTAATACATAGTTCTCTCTGTATTCGATAGATGGCTCTGCTACATCTCTCGTCTTTTGTTATCTCCTCAGGTATCAATAGTACCACCCGACGCGCGCGATTCAGAGCTATACGTGGAAAAGGAAGGCGAGCCTCCCGGGCCCGCCCAGGCGGCCTTCAAAGGCCTCGTGCCGGGCCGGGCGTACAACATCAGCGTGCAGACCGTGTCGGAGCCGGAGATCTCGGCGCCCACCACGGCGCAGTACCGCACTGTGCCGCTGCGTCCGCGCGACGTCTCCGCCGTGGACGTCGGCGAGACCGCCTTCACGGTGCTGTGGGCGCCGCCGCTGGAACACAGGTGGGTACTAGTTTAGTTGGTGGTTTTCAGCTTTTACTAGTTACTAGTGTACTACTGGTTACTAGTGGACGCCCGCGACTCCGTTCGCGTGGACTGTGTGTTATGTATAGAGTTAGATAGTCGAAATTAAGGTTACGTACGCCTCTGTCTCTGTTTGACTTCTACATAAGTTTGCTGCGTGCTAAACTTTGATTTAACTTTAGCATTTTCCAGAATCATAATATTTAATGAATAGTTTCTTTGCCTTCTCTATGCCGATGATATGGTTTTGCTTGCGTCTTCGGAGGAGGAGTTGCAGGAGATGGTAACAAAAATGCATGGATCATTTGAAAGTAAAGGGATGAAGATGAATGTAAGTAAGACGAAAGTGATGGTATTTGAAAAGGATGAGGTAATGGCGAATTGCAAAATAATGATTGGCGAAGAAAGATTGGAGCAAGTGACTGAGTTCGTGTATCTGGGGACTTTGTTTACAAGGGATGGTAAGCATGACAAAGATATTGCAAGGAGAGTGAATGCTGGGAATCGGGTGAATGGGGCACTTAATTCTTTTATGAGTAGCCAGAAAATGTCGCAAGCGGCACGTCTGGCTGTTCATGGAGGTGTTTTGGTGCCGACTCTTATGTATGGAAGTGAAAGTTGGGTATGGCAGAAACCAAAACATCAAAGTCAAGTGAATGCAGTGGAAATGAGAGCATTGAGAAGTATGTGTGGAGTCACTTTGAAAGATAGGATAAGAAATGAGGTGATCAGAAAGAAGTGTGGTATAAATGAGGACGTGGTGACGAAGATTGAGAAGGGTATGTTGAGGTGGTTTGGGCATGTGGAGAGGATGAGTGAAAGTAGACTGACAAAGAAAGTGTACAACGGAAGAGTGGATGGAAGGGTTGGAAGGGGAAGACCTCGCCGGACTTTCACCGATCAAATTGGTGAAATTCTAAAGAAAGGTCAGGTCAAGAGTACCCTAAACCGACGAGCGTGCATGAAGAATATCATGAAAGTAGATGAAGCGAAAGAGGTGTGTCAGGATCGTAGCAAATGGAGATCCTGATCTCTGCCTACCCCTCCGGGAAAGATGCGTGATTATTATGTATGTATGTATGTATATGTATAGGTAGTTTCTAGAAGTCGCCAAAATTATAGTTTGACTTGTCCACATTACGATAATCTGACGTGTCGTGTGGTCGTTCGTTCATTACGAACACGATAATCTGACGTGTCGTGTGGTCATTCGTTCATTACGGGCACGATAATCTGACGTGTCGTGTGGTCGTTTGTCGGCAGCGAGTTCGAGAAGTACCAGGTGTCGGTGTCGGGCGGCGCGGCGGGTTCGCGGCGCCTGGCGCCCGTGCTGCGTCTGCGCAATGAGACCGCGCGGGTCACGTGCGACGGTCTGCAGCCCGGCGGACACTACCAGGCCACCGTCAAGACCATGTCCGGCAAGGTCACCAGCTGGCCCGCCACCGCCGACGTCACGCTCAGTAAGTGACGTCACGCGTGAAAAGGACGTCGCTGCCGTTCTTTCTGGCTGTGAAGTTGTCTTTTTAACTAGTTTCATGTCTTTCGGTTTTTTTATGGAAACTGCTGTCAATGACCCCCCAAATTTGAAGTTATCTGTGTCTATTTGGCTATCACCATAACGTCACTTTTATCCAAGGTTCCTTCCACGCTAGCCTCGCTCCTTGTGGAATGATGGTAGTCGTAATGTATATCGTGTGTGTTTGCAGAGCCGCTGGCAGTGCTAGGTCTGGCGTGGCAGACGGCGGCGCGTGGCGTGCTCGTGTCGTGGCGGCCCGCACCCGGCAGCGCGCAGGACGAGTTCCGAGTGAGTACTCGATGAGTATGCATGCCGGAGCGCTGACAGTGCAGTACCCTCGTTTGGTTTGGTTTAAGTCTGAATAATATAATTCCTGTGTGAGATAGAATGTGATTTCGTATGCAGATCGTGTACCACGAGGCGGGCCCGACGCGCGACGACAGCAGCTCCCTCACGGTGTCGGCGCCCGCCAACAACGTCACACTGGACACGCTGCTGCCCGGACGTAACTACACCGTCACGGTTTGTACCCGACTACTCTTGTTGGGAGTATAGTTTTAATGTTGTCAAATGGTCACTTATTTCGTGCATAGAAAAGCAAATTACAAGTCTTAGAGCCTGTGGAGGTTATTTAACATTAATTTAAATATACTTTTTTTTTTCTTCCAATCTAAATTATACCTAAGACAGGTGACGAGTGGTCGATGTGTGTACCAAGAGTGCCGCCGGTGGTAAAGCAATCTGCTCTTCTTCGTGAGTGGTCCGTGGCAAACGGTGATCATTGGTCCTGCGTCTGGTCTCTTTCCGGTGTTGGATTCCGGTATTGTCGGATGTTTGTCTCGTGCTGCGGCGTGTACTGTAGAGTGCGCTTGCAGGTGGCGGCGGCGTCGCGCGGCGTGGAGTCGTCAGGCGCTGCACTGTGGCTGGCCACACGGCCGCTGGCGCCCGTGCTGCGTCGCGGCGAGGCGCGGGCTCGCTCGCTGTCTCTGGCGTGGCGCAGTGACGTGGACTCGCAGCAGCAGCGCTACGAGCTGCGCTACCGACAGCTGCCCCGCTCGTCTGAACACCCGCAGATGATCGTGAGTAAATTTCGAGATTTCACAATGTTAATAAACGTATATCGAAATGTAAAGGCATTTAATAATAACACCTTAAAGGTATTGAAATTTTGCGCGCGCTTCGCTCGCGTTGCTTATGGCCATTTATCGCTTTAGTTAGGTTAGGTGATGTTTTTGAACTCATGTTACAATAAATTGTGTGCGTTTTGGTTTCTTGTTTTAAACTGTATTCCATTATCAGGTGGAGACGAAGGAGACAAACATAACCCTGGAAGACCTGTACCCTGGCGCCGTGTACGAGATAGAAGTGGCGGCCGTCAGCCACGGCCTGCGCAGTGACACGCACCCCGTCTACAAGCCCGTGCGTGAGTACTGCGCTATACATTACGCGAGGCGGAGGCTGCACTTTCCGTATTGACTCATCATGCTGTGTTGCAGGTCCGCTGCCGCCCACGTGGCTGTCGGTGGAGCGCAGCACGTCCAACTCGGTGGTGGTGCGCTGGCGCGGGGCGGCGGGGGGACGTGTGGGCGCCTACGTGCTGCGACACCGCGCCGGCGACGCCGCCTGGGAGCGCCCGCGCCCGCTGCCGTCCGCCGCCGCGCAGGCCGAGGTCAGTGTCCGTCTGTCTAGGTCATAGATTACCTCCTAAAGATACATACCTCATACAGGATGAGATACGCGCGCCACTCATACTGTTTCTGGGGTGTATACAATTCCGCGCTCGGAAAGCTAGCCCCAGTAAGTTACCAAGTTAATGACCCGTGCGCACGTGCGTGTAAATTGCATTGTTTTTATTTTAAAACTTATTAATTTTCATTAAATAACCGTGTCATCATGGGTTATTGTTCCTTGAAATGGTGTGGAAAGAACGCTAAGACGTCAAGTTACAAAAAAGATGGCATAACATTTCACCGGTAAGTAAATTAAATTTTCTTATTTATGTTTTTTTAATGGACGCGGAGATCAGTTTATACTGGTCAATAATCGCACTACAATATGCCGTATCTTTTTCTCAACACATTAATTACTATTGTTGTCACTGTCTTACATATGTCAACGTCACTGTCACTGTCAACAGTAATAGTACGTCTTGAGCTAGTGAAGTGAATGTATAACGTAATCGACTTAGTATCGATAACAATAGAATAAAATATTTTATTTTATAGTAATTTAGTGGTCTCGATGACAAAGCAGTTATGGAGTAACCGGCTCTCCATACTAAAACGACGTGACATGTGACGTAATAGTCTACACTAGTCTCAAAATAGTATGAGAAAATATTGATTACCTATTTTTTTAAAATAAATTTTATAAACTTCGTTTATGTGTATAATAAAAATCATAATAAAAATTGTTCTTTTCCAGGTCCGGTGCATTCGTCAGTGAAATCTGTTTTAATTTCACCACCAAAGTCTACATATCCGAATGTACGTTGCATTGACGTAGTTCTAGGTATTTGCAAATTGTAATCAGTTATAGTAACCAATTATTACGGCAATAACCTTAATATAATATCGACAGCTATAGTAACTAGTTATCGAGCGTAATAGGCTATTGCTTCGTATTGATTAGATTTTCTATATCATGTTTTCTATAGCAAGCGCAGTACAATATTTACCGAGGATAGCCGAATAACAAAGAAATGTTCCGAATCCGAAGCAACGTAGGTGTTGGCGAAACAGTGCAGAAAATAGTAAAAAAACTCACTATATCCTAGTGTTTTTCGGAGTATCAGCTATGTACCTACGTATTCGTATGCGAGGTGCTGGGATGTGGTTTCTTATCGCGACTATAGTTGCCTGTAATCACAATCATTAGTCGTCAGATTCGTGGGTCAGTGCAGGGTATAGGGACCGGTGGTGGGCGAACATCGTTTGCAGAGATTTGAACTTCCGAATACATTAACTGTGTAACTGCATACAAAAATACGAGCTATTTTATGAAACGGAATCAAGTGGTCACCTCATGGTCGTTTGGCCATATTAGAGTATTTCGATATATTATTTAATTAAAGTATTTCTAGTGCACAACGTTTTCGCTTTACGCATTAATATTGATTGTGTTATTATAATATTTTTAAACTAAGGATTTGATTTCATTTAACATCCTACTTTTTTGGCTGTAAATTCCGTAATATACATTTGTATATACGTATATATATTTTTACTAGAAAATGTAGTCTGTCACCCGGACCATAGTAAAAAATCGATTTACACCTCATTTACAAAAATTAATTGAGTAGTTTAGCCGCTGTAGTACACACCTATAAATTTAGATACATACATAGTCTGCTAAAATTATTATACCTTTTTGGCCTTGCCGCAGCTGGGTAAAAATAATAGCAAACATTGTGTACTGTAAAACGGGGCGAATTGGTATAATATCAAATTTCGTACTGAAATTTATTGAAGTTTGTAGTTGTTTTCTTATATAATGTTATTGGAATAAAATTCTGTCAACCCGCAACCTTGACAGGTCATCCGCACCTCGCGGGTGGCCTTCCCACGCTGCGCTTGCCGATACGTGGTATCCACTCTAGAATTTACTCCATCGCAGAGACATTCTGAATTAATCTGAATTGAACAGAAGTGTGAATATGTATGTATGTAAAATAAAATGATTTCGATAAAATAAAAATCGCTTAAAGTGCATAAATATAGATACTTAGATAGTTTCATTCTACTTTGTCGCATCACTATTTCCCTCGCCATTTTCAATACGACCTTGAAATAGCCAATCACAGTGCAGTGTTACGTCCCGCACTTCTTTGCATTCCGCCAAATTCAGTGAACTAGAGTTCATACTAAAATCTTTGGAAACGGAATCTTTAGGAGGTAATCTATGGTCTAGGTGGACACGCAGCACAGTGTCCGTCTGTCTAGGTGGACACGTAGCACAGTGTCCGTCTGTCTAGGTGGACACGCAGCACAGTGTCCGTCTGTCTAGGTGGACACGCAGCACAGTGTCCGTCTATCTAGGTGGACACGCAGCACAGTGTCCGTCTGTCTAGGTGGACACGCAGCACAGTGGTGCGCCAGTAACGGCCGCCTGTCTGTCTGCAGATCGCGAACATGACGCACGGGGAGCGTTACGAGATCCAGCTGGACACCGTGAGCGAGGGAGACGACGAGACCGTGGAGAGCGGCCAGCCGCTCACGCAGTACCACACCGTCCGTGAGTCATACCCTCAGTTAACACTGTTTTAAATTACAGCTAAATCTATGGAACTTCACATTAACCATACCTAATTTTATTTTTTTATAATAATAATAACAGCATTTTGGTATTGTCAAGTTTGAAAAAAGACATTCAGCTTTATTTGCCGAAATTTGGCTAGTGTATAGCTATCGGGATGAAAGATAACGTTACCAATATGTAATTTAGAAAAGAGATGGTAAAATTCGTCATCCGAATAATTGACCCGGTAGCTCAGTGGTTAGAGCACTAGCACGGTATGCAGAGGTCGTGGGTTCGATTCCCACTCGGGTGAAGAATTTTTTCTATTTCTTTATTAATAATTTTATAAAAAGACCGTTCACTTATGTAATGTATTTATAAATTAGAACTGACTGCCTTTAAGCAAATAACTTTATATTCATAATAATTTTATATTATATTCCATTACTGAAAAGTTTTTAGCACATGTATTTGCGTTACAATTTAGATCGTGTTTTTATAATTTGTATAGTTTAAGTTGCATGGAATTGTAATGTGTAGTGTGTGAGAAATAAATAAATAAATATAACATGATCAGCTATGAAAATCAGTGATAGACTCTAGATCTATCACTGATAGTTATTAGCACAGCTCATAGCAACACATCTATACCATATGTTGTTTACCAGGTCCGAACCCCGTATCAAACGTGGCACAGCTGGCCGACACACGCAACCTGACGCTGGAGTGGCCGCGGCCGCTGGGGCTGGTGCAGCTCTACTCCATCGAGTGGACGCGCCAGGACCCGCCCGGGGAAACGGTACGTGCCATTATATGTTTACTTTGTCAGTTTTTATTCGTATACTGTAATGTGTATATCTTTGTGGCTATGTCAGGGGGGGGGGTATTACGCATACGCACTTCTCCCCCCTCTCTTTGCCTGCTTTCTTGCTTCGCAATCAAACGCATCCATAGCACATAGTATGGCAGTGTAAGTGTAAGCATAGAGGAATAATAGAGTGCTAATGTCATACTAACAGTTTCGATGCACCATTAGACTTTTCGGTGCCTCACAATTCCAGTCCTTGACACTTAGATTGCATTACTATACGTTACAATACATTAGTAATGTAGTACATTACTATGCATTACACTAATAGAATCTAAGGGTCAAGGACTGGAATTGTGAGGCACCGAAAAGTCTGATGGTGCGTCGAAACTGTTGTATGACATTAGCACTCTATGACATGTTATTCCTCTCTGGTGTACGCGCGTCCCCCCCCGCAGATGTCCCGCAACGTGTCTGCGGCGGCGGCGGGCGCGGGACGCACAGTGCGCTGTGTGCTGGAGGGCCTGGCGCCGGGCGCGGGCTACGGAGTCGCCATCGCGGCGCACGCGCACGGGCTCGCCTCCGACCTGTTCCGCATGGCCACGCGCACTCGTGAGTAACGCGGGCTACATGCCTGCTCACCCACTTCTTACTTTCTACTGTTTATGATCTTCTCCAATACAATTGTGTTATATTGATGATTGTTGTTCTGATAAACAAACATCCTCAACATAGAACATGCGGGTTCGTGAGGTATTCTTTTTGAACTAAAATATGATTTCGTTTCAGGACCGCTGATTCTATCTGAGATGACGATCGTGACCGAGTCTAACGGAGACGACAATGAAACCGAGCCCGGCTTCAAGGTACGGATTATATTTTTAATCCTTTATTATGAGAAAAATTCATTCACTCCATATACTCCATTGCGTCAAATTCGCAAAGGTAACATGACGCGTTGTTACAAAAGAATTTAAACATTGTTTAAGCTTTAATAATGTTTATGTTGTCTAAATTTAACATATAGTCGAATATGATTTTGAAATTGTATCAATTTATTATCGTAAATGCTGGATTTATTTCATGTAAGCCTCTGTTCTTTTTAAGTAAAGACAGCTGTTTTCTCCGTTGTGTAGCGACCGGTCGTACACAAAACCAGCCCCTTATACCGGGCCGCTATATGGCGACTCCGCTATACTATGTGATCCTCTCCGTCGTTAGTCTCGTTCGTCAGACCGTCCTAATGGAGTACTCGTATCATCGCAGGTGATCTACACTCGCACGCCGCTCTCGGCGACGCAGTTCGACACGTACCGCTTCCGACTGGACGGCGAGGGCGAGGCGGGGGGCGCGGCGGAGGGCGGGGCGGAGGGCGTGGCGGGGGGCGGGGCGGGGGACGCGGCGGGGCGGGTCGTGGAGCGCGCGGCGGACGCGGCCGGCCAGCAGGTGGCGTTCCGGCCGCTGGTGGCGGGCCGTCTCTACAACGTCACCATGTGGACCGTCAGCCGCAACGTCAGCTCGCACCCCGTGCAGCGCCAGGCCAGGCTGTGTGAGTACACCACTGCACAGGTGCTCGACGCAGAAGCGACGAGCTAGCAACGTGTCAGTGATCGTTAACAACTGACACCATTAAATGTGGCTGTAAGGAGATACTTGGTGATCCTGTAGTTGTAGTTACCCAATTTTGGGAACTTAGCCGTTTGGATATTTCTCAGTGCACACATGTGCTCAAATGCACATAGCTAATAGTAAAACATAAATATAGCTCTTTCTCTTTCCACACCATTTCTTTTAGCATTTACTTGGTGTGGGAGTGTGTACTTACTGACCGTCATCATGTATGTAGATGATGATATGATAAAATACAGAAAAAATTTAGGTATATCAATAGATATAATAAATTACTAGTGGACGCCCGCGACTCCGTCCGCGTGGACTACAGAAAAAACAAAATGTCGAAATTATCCGGGATAAAATCATTTTCTCGGGATAAAAATTAGCCTATATGTTAAGTGGGACCTGTCACAATATATTCCTGAATACTGCATCGAAATCGGTTCAGCCGTTTCTGAGATTAGCGTGCACAAACGCACAGACAAACAGACAAAAATTCCAAAAATCATCGTTTGGGTTCTATTGTATTGATAAAGGTCTCCTATAATATTTTTTCTCTATCTTCTATGTACAGACAGCGATCCGTTACATTTTTATTATATGTATAGATTACTTGCATGATTGTACAAGAGTACACAGTCCAAATACCTACTTGTTATGTCTATTTCTGTCTAATTCAGGCATTTAAGTGTAAGTATCTCTCTGTCTATGGGCCCTGTTTTTGTTAAACCGATTACTGTATCATTTATGGTACTACGTTAAAAAAAAGTCCGCCTCTATACAAATATCTGAATTTTGACTCATATGTCACCGTAGTAAAATTTTAGTTAATAAATATATTCTGTTTTCCCAGTCCCGCGCAGCATCACCGATCTAAAAGCGGTATCAATCGGCGCGACAGAGATATCGCTCGCGTGGGAGAAGCCTCTCGGCGTGTACACAGACTTCACGGTGACGTACCTGGCGGACGCAGACCGCTTGGAAACTAGCGCCACCACCGACACGCACCTCACGCTGACGGGCTTGCAGCCGTTCACGCTGTACACCTTTACTGTTGAGGTAATTATTATTTTACTTACTTTCTAGGTGATAGAATGTAGAAATAGGAAGTTAATCTGGTTTAAAATGCAAGTGATTTTTCTAATTACAGGATTATTTTTGCCGAGTATTCAGAATAAATTACTTAATTTCTGAGTACTTGAGAAAACACATAATACCGTTAGTTTTGTATGTGCTTGATATTCATTCCTGTAATCGTATCGGATGATGGGAGATTATAAGACTGAGCGAATAGAGAGTTTCCATACACACCTTGTGTAGTGTGTACTATATACCGAGCTGAAAGTATCCATAACATGCGTGATATAATTCGAGGTTCTAGTATGTACGCTTGTTACAGTTTAGACTCACGACGTCGCCGAAACGCTTTCACTGAGCGTATTAACTGTAACTAAACAGATACACTAACGAGGTTCTAGCGTGTACGAGAAGTCGCTCGTGTAGCGTTCGTAGCAGGCTCGCAAACCACGCACACACTCCGCTTACAGCTTGCTAATGTATACCCGGCTAAGAGACACACTTTACTACACAAATTAAAGTTTAAAAAGTTGAAAGTCAATTTCTCTTATATTGACGCAAGTTATGTTTTTTTTAATCCTTAATCCGATAATAGTTATCGCTTGTATTTAAGTGCGGATCATTTCCCACCATGCGGTACGTAAAATATACTAGAAAGCACGTTACGGATGGTAGGGTAAGCCATATTGATTCGTATGCAAAATCGATGAGATTTGGCAATGTGACGATAGCGCGCATCACTGTCGAGAGGTTCATGCTTGCTCGGTAATTATTCGTGTGTGTGTGTGTGTGTGTAGGTGCGCGCCGGCACCGCGGCCACGCTCCTGACGCGGTCGCGCGCCGTGTCGGGCGCGTTCCGCACGCTGGAGGGCCGGCCCGCCGCGCCCGCCAACCTGCGCGTGCTGCACGCCGCGCCCGCCGCGCTCACGCTGGCGTGGGAGCTGCCGGCGCGGGCGCGGCGCGGGCGGGTGCGCCGCGTGCTGCTGGCGCACGCGCCCTCCCGCCAGCCCGCCGCGCGCGCCGCGCAGGCGCTGCCGCCGGACGGTGAGTGCCGCCCCTTTCACTTGGTCAGATCATCGTGTTGGCGACCGGGAAACAGAGCCGCGTGTATATGTCACATCACATCAGCCTATTGCAATCCATTTTCTTTATTTTTTATTTTATTTATTTACCAAAATCCACAGCACTTAGAATAGTACAGAGTTTAGCATTCTGTCATCGTAACATACTGCCATTTATGGATTTTCATTTTATATAATAATAATAATAGAGAGCAAAAATATTATTACATTACTTAAATAATTATACATATTAGGTACTTTTAGTGTGTTAGTAAAATTACATTCGTGTAAGGGTGTATGTGTGTGTGTGATTGATTGATTAATATTAATAATTTTAATCAAGTCTGACCTGAAACATCTTTTAGTGCTAGAAAATAGGTCCCGGCTAGCGAAGTTTTTATTATAGCAGCTCTGTACAATGGAGTTTCGTGCATAGTTTATATGGGTCAGGGGAACGTCGAAAAGCCGAGTATGCCGTGTACGGGTACTAGGGGTGTGCAGTCTTAGGAACAAGGATGTAAGTTTGGGACTATCAATAGCACCACTACAAACAAAATGCAGGAATAGCATATCCAAGATAGTTCTTTTGCGTTCCAAGGACATGATCTTATGGTATCCATCTTGGACTTAGGCCTCTCCCAGGGCACGCCACAAAAGATGATTTTTGTTTACAGTCACCGGTCAGACAAGTTGGTAATATACTTTAAGATAAAATATAAAAGTTGATGATATTCTTGACTGTGGGTGGTAGCAGTACCTATAATATTGTGTTGCGCGTTGCAGCGACGAACGCGACGATCACCGGTCTGCAGCCGGGCGAGGAGTACGAGTTCAGTGTGTGGGCGGAGACGGGCGCCGGCGCCGGGCCGCCCGCGCGCACCACACAGCGCATGGCCATCGCCGCACCGCCGCGCCCCAAGCCGGAGGCCATCCCCTCCGAGGCAGGTGTCTCTCGTGCATCCGTGTGACTTGTACTATATTCATCGAGAACGTTTTGTCATGCGTAACGTGGGCCGGTTTCCCCGCAGGCGAGGCGCTCGACGACGGCGGTGGCAGTGCGGTTCCGCGCCGACTACTTCTCGGCGGCGAACGGCAACGTGACGGCGTACACGCTGGTGGTGGCGCAGGAGCCCCGCAACGACACGCCCGCGCGCCTGCCGTCCTGGCGGGACGTGCACGCGCTGCCCGTATGGCCGCCCTACCAGGTAACATTGCCACCAGATCTTTTAGATGACCTTCTGATTCGCCAACATTTGATGAAAAAAATGGTGCTCGCTGCGCTCGCATTTTTACTTTACACATTGAAATACAGCAGCGGCGATTTTCATGTTGAGTCCACAACTCACACTGCGGTCACCGACCCGCCTACCTAGCGTGATGATTATGGGCAAAACCTCCACTATGACATTAGTTTTGTAACGTTCACCCCCTGCCCGCTGTGTGGCAGGTGACGGAGCCGTACTACCCGTTCCACTCGCGCGCCGTGGAGGAGTTCACGATCGGCTCGGAGACGTGCTCGCAGGGCGGCCGCACCTACTGCAACGGGCCACTCAAGCCGGGCGCCAAGTACTACGTCAAACTGCGCGCTTTCACCGACAAGGACAAGTTCACCGACACCGCCTACACCGTCGTCTACACCGGTGAGTGCAACCCCCACACCGACACCGCCTACACCGTCGCCGACACCGGTGAGTCGTCCCCCCCACACCTACACCGTCGTCTACACCGGTGAGTGCCCCCCCCCCACACACACACACACTACCACATACATTAGATTAAATTTTTTCATATTAAATTAACTTAAGTTTAGAAAGAAAAAATCTGAGATACTATTGATTGCTAGAATTAAAAATGACCATAAGTGTGTTATTACAAATCTTCGTCTAAACTTAAGCACTTTGAAATTACATTTGACGCCAAAATGTATGGAATAACATGTCAAAATTAGACAATATACCGAGCTTACATTATGCTTAAACAATATCTGTACCTAGTTATTCTGAGTAACTTTAGACGCGGTTTTGTAATAATAATTTAAATCTAAAACTCGAGTATTGGTCAATATAGCATGGTTATTATTTTTACAAGTATAATTGATAATGTCATCATACTCATATCTCAATCTACTCGATGTTCTCTTATCGTTGTATTTACATAATCATTATCTTTACAATATTTCATTAATACATACAAACTGGAATTACTAATTTTCTTAGTACGTCTACACAATTTGGGTCCTTTGCTCGGGAGTATGCATGCGAACTATTGTGTCTGTGGTATGGTGTTTGTTGCCGTGCAAATGTATTTGTTATTTATAAGTTTTGTTATGTATTTTGTATGCTTTCTTTCCTATATTTGTATGCCAAAATGGCGGAGCACAGAGAAGCTAAATCTATTGCTAAAGTTTACAATATATCATCACGATTCATAACTGGCATTACTCGTATTAGTAACATTTTGTCTTTTTCGATAGCCAATTTACTATTACTATCTATATTAAAAATACTGCTATGATAATGCAGCTAAGATGCAGTTTAGTTTAATGACAATACTGCTAGATAGATTATACTCACTCTTATAACAAAGTTAATATATTGGTCCTTCTCAGATGCAATTGTAACGCCCTAATTAGGTATCAGAGAATAATCGATATGTCTATAAATACGAGTAATTTTTAACCTGACCAATCTCTATAGATGATTCTATAAAACGCTTAGGTTGTTTCCAGAAATTTCCAAACATTATTGAATGACAGGCAGTTAAATATACAATCCGGTCATTCCCTTGTTATAATCAATATAGATTGGGCGCCTTATATGGAATAGATAAGCGATAAATCAGATAAAATAACCTACATTATCACTTGAGTGTTAGTACGCGTTCTGATGTCACGACATACTTTCAACTCGCGTCCCGTGACGTCTGACGTGCCGTCTCGTCACGGCTGAAACTCTGGTGTGATTTCTATAAGTATTTCAATTGTATCTCATCTGATCAAGTTTAGTTGAATAGTGGGCAGACATAGTTTACATGTATTTACATAGTTACGTTAGTTACTTGGTTTTAATATATAGTTGCGTACAAAATAAATCAACGGATGAATTACTCATTGTGTTGGTAGATCATAAAGTAAGTTAAATGTAATAAGTAGGTACTCGTAACAAAGTTACTATTTTACAACGTAGTGAACTACACTTCTTTATTTTTTATTTATTCCATATACATTGCACACTCTTATAATCTATATACACTGCCAAACTGCTCAGCAGTTTATCGGCATCTTGTGTAGCGCGTTTGTATTTGACTCGCTATTATATTTGCTATCAAATCTGTTTAGTGATTATGTGTGGTGCGTTTTATAATATAATGCGGAAAACAATTTTATTGTATTCAGACTTTTTAATTGAGTTAAATTTAATATTCATTTGGGCTCATGTACATTTTATGTATACACTATTTGATAGACCTAAGGTAAAAGTGAATCTGTTACATGCATGTTAAACACACATTTCGGTAGAAATATGATCGAAATTGAGTACATATTTTAAGTTTAAGGGTTGATTTTTCTAACTATCGATATCCAAATATAGATAGCCTATCTGAAGGAAAAATTATGCTGTGTTTCTCTAAAACTTGATCAATATAGAGACAGCATTAACTTTGTCCTTCAGATGGTTAGCTGAACTGTCGCCTTAACACATTCACTGCCGCCGACTTCGTAAGAGCGTAACAGAGAAACACACATAAGGCAAAGATAATGTCGTACCAGAGCATTGAAGATAAGAGATCTGGGGCGACATTATCTTTGCCTTTTTTGGACCGTACCCTGTGAAGATGCGTGACTCGCGTGCTCCCGCAGAGGTGGACAACACGGCGTGGATCGCGGGCGGCGCGGCGGCGGCGCTGGCGCTGGCGGCGGGCGGCGCGGCGCTGCTGCTGCTGCGGCGCCGGGCGCGCGCTCCGCCCACCGCGCCGCCCGCGCCCGCCTCGCGCCTCAGCCGACCCGTGCGCGTGGCAGACTTCCGCGAACACTACCGCGAGATGTCCGCCGACTCCGACTTCCGGTCAGTTGTGCTGCTCATTGAGTATCCTGCTTTATTTGTTTGTATGCATAAGCACTGCTTAATTCTATTGCATGTTAGAAAATAATATTCCTTTTCTTCACTACGGTGCTGCCATTTGACATACATTGTTGCAGAAAATTAAAACGTTATTAACTTCGACAATTTTCTTCAATAATGACAGTTGTAGTCACCGTTATTATTGAACTCCGTCTACTTGGTCTGTATCCTCAAACTTCTCCGCTTTTGAGACACGACGTCTCTTTCTGTTTATGTCAAAAAATTTATCAATACGGAATTTAAAGTAATTTGCCTTCATGCGTCAGTCATGACGATGACACTACCTAAACTAGATATTGAATAAATATGTTGATGCACTCAGTTATTATTCGATATATTTCTACAAAAAACCGATATATAATCGCTTTGCTTTTACAATTGACGTAATCAACTTACGGTATGTACATAGTACATAATAGTGGGAAATGGAACATTTTTGAGAGAGTGAGACGAAGTGATAAGGAGTGAGAGAGACGAGAGAGAATGGCGTATGACGGAAGACGAGTTGTGCGTGCGAGATTATCAAAATTGTAATTGTAAATAAAACGAAGGTTGGGTTCATAAATCAGTTTAATTTTCACAATCCTACATAATTATGTCTTAATTTCATGTATATTCTTAAATAGTATGCTGGTGTATATTATAAGAATCTTATAAAGCTCAACCTCCCTTCTTCCGTTCCACAGGTTCAGCGAAGAGTTTGAAGAGCTGAAGCACGTGGGTCGCGAGCAGCCGTGCACGGCGGCCGACCTGCCCTGCAACCGGCCCAAGAACCGTTTCACCAACATCCTGCCGTACGACCACTCGCGCTACAAGCTGCAGCCCGTGGACGACGAGGAGGGCTCCGACTACATCAACGCCAACTACGTGCCCGGACACAACTCGCCGCGCGAGTTCATCGTCACGCAGGTCGGTGCCGCAAGGCCATTCTCTCATGTAGCTAACTAAGTTTGACTGAGCATTTTCATTTAGTTAGTGAGGCATTAATACGTATTTTACTGTACCTGTGTACTTAAACCTAACCAGTTTTTTTTTTCCAAAAGATCAGCATGGTCCTAGGTTTGCTGCAGGCTTTCGAGTGATGTCAGCGATCGGAGAATCTGTGCCCGTTGTTCGGAGACGCGTGTGCATTTCATGATTACGTGCCGTGGCGTTTCTTCCGCCTCTTTGCATTCTCTGCAGAGACTGTTTGACACATTTATGGTGTACAGGTGTTTAGTGTGGGACAGTGACCCGTTAAGATGTATATGTGCTGGGGTCGGGGTCGCGCGCTCGTCATGCTGACGTTTGTTGTCGCAGGGTCCGCTGCACTGCACGCGCGACGACTTCTGGCGCATGTGCTGGGAGTCGGGGTCGCGCGCGCTCGTCATGCTGACGCGCTGCGTGGAGAAGGGACGTGAGAAGTGTGACCGCTACTGGCCCTTTGACACGCGTCCCGTCTACTACGGGGACATCGCCGTCACCGCGCTTAACGAGAGCAGGTATGTGTCCACTATGGTTAATAGAGTTACCTTATCTCTCGATAGAATCAATAGAGGCTCATCGAAACATCCCCTCCAATACGAAACCTTCATTTAGCGCATTAGTGCCCGGTCCCAATAACCAATCCTGATCCATTTTTGGCTATCAAAGATTGAAGATTCAATCCATTTTATGGTTGGCCCGTCCCAATAAACCATCTACGGATTGCAATTTCAATCCGTGAACGCAGTCTATCCGTGGGAGGAAGGATCACAGACTAGAGATTGCCCTCTGTTCGAAGATGACAGTTCGCCCGTTTCAATAACCTATCTGTCGACGTTGACAGTTCTGTCGATTGGCGTAAACAATCTAATTCCGTAATCCTAGGAATTCTTCGGATTGCATTGTTATTCCAAAGATTGTGAGCGTTCTCTTCAAAATAAAATGGCACCATTATTTTCAAGTGATAGCGACAGTGATTTAGAATTATTGCAAGAACTTTAATAATACAAATTCAGAAATCATTAATACTTAAGTTAATGGCTGTATGTACATAATTCCCCTTGCCTTTCCTTCGGGATAAACTAAACAAAAAAACGGTCTCCCGTGCTGTCAATGCAACAGCTGACAAGGCCAACGTTCCATTCCACTCATGCAAGACATCTCTGCGTTCAAAATAAAAATGACTAGGTTTATCAATATAATAATAATATAATATTCACACACTTCACAACACAATAACTTAGTCTCACATTAAGATCCATAAGGTCTTGTGTCGTGGGTACTAAGTGGGTATTTATATATACATAATTCGAAAACAAAATTCTAAAATCATATATATAATCATATATCATAATTGGTAATTTAATAGGTTTATACTTTGCAATTGACTAAATAGTTCCTTCGAATGGTGGCGCTAGTTGCTATGTACTAGGAACTATAGGTCAAGTAGATACGTTGGCACGGTATTTGATCGTTCACAACATACAAAATCTCATATATACTAGTACCGAAAGAAGTTCGTATTTACTCTTCTTAACTAACTACAGCTTTCTATGAGTATTAGATAGTTTAACGGGTTGTCCGTGGCGCAGATACCCGGACTGGACGGTGACGGAACTCATGGTGTCGCGCGGCGCGGAGCAGCGCGTCGTCAAGCACTTCCACTTCACCACGTGGCCGGACTTCGGCGTGCCCGACCCGCCCACCACGCTGGTCAGGTAACAAGCACTTCCACTTCACCACGTGGCCGGACTTCGGGGTGCCCGACCCGCCCACCACGCTGGTCAGGTAACAAGCACTTCCACTTCACCACGTGGCTGGACTTCGGCGTGCCCGACCCGCCCACCACGCTGGTCAGGTAACAAGCACTTCCACTTCACCACGTGGCCGGACTTCGGCGTGCCTGACCCGTCCACCACGCTGATCTCTTCATTCACCACGTGACTTCGGCGTGCCCGACCCGCCCACCACGCTTTTCATGGTAACAAGCACTTCCACTCATCGCACGTGGCCGGACTTCGGCAAGTTGATTTTGTAGCCCGGACCCGCCCACCACGCTGGTCAGGTAACAAGCTACTTCCACTTCACCACGTGGCCGGACTTGGGGTGCCCGAGCCCACCACGCTAGGTCAGGTAACCCGAAGCACTTCCACTGCGACCAGTGGCGGAAATTCGGGGTGCCCGACCCGCCCACTAGTAGCCTTATTCCACCCACTGGAGCGCCCGCCAGAGCATTATTTCGGCTTTGCTACAAAATAGCGTAATAGCCTTGCGGTTACATTGCAATCATTAGAAAGTTACTGTCAAACATGACATTTGATATTATCTTACAAAGATCAGTGACCTATATCGATAGAATACTTTTTTGTGTATAACTGCACCTTCTATGCTTCTTCTATGCTGCTCTGGGAGTGAAAAAAAAAATATAATACTGCAGCTGCTTCTCTTCCCGAGCATACTGTACAAGTCAGTAGAGGGACAAGAGGGTCTTAGTGTTTTGTAGGCGATGGGCTGACCACCTGTCACTACTAACCGAACTTGTACATCTCAACTATACCCTCAAAATTGGTCAGAAGTGGCACCATGTGGTTCTGTTGGCCCTTGGTGATCTGCCTACCTCATAAGGGATAAAGGCGTGATTATATGTATGTATGTAACTGCACCTGTAAGATGAATTTGGTGAGAGCGAGATGTCTCACTTTTAAACGTTATATTCACAGAGCTATTAATAACTAGATAAACTAAGTGTATGTACTTTGCATGTAATAAATAGTCTTAAAAATTAGAATAGACACTCGTTCTCAAGAGTGAATTAGGGCTGATAGAAGTGGTTTGCAATCCCTTTTACACACCAAGTAGAAACACTTGCCTTGTCTAGTTATTACCTAGCTCTGTGGATTTGACGTTTAAAAGTGCGACATCTCGCTCTCGCCAAATTGATCATACGGGTGCTGGTGTGTTTGTTTGTTAATAATGTATTTACCTCAATTTTCAAGCAGCTCTGATGGACATTGAGATTTATTCTCTAAGGTTTAGGTATTACAATAATTCTCCTATGCATGTTATAGCACGTGTATGTAATGCGTAATTCTTCAATAACTTAAAAGTTGTAGATTTATTAATAAGTCTATATTTTCTTTTTATTTAAAACTATTACTGCATGTTTTCTATAAATAATTTTCAGATAGTTGTAATATAATCTCTTATTTATGTCATGTATCTACGTCAATAACAAATATTAGTAGAAACGTTGTCATCTACACTAATCTAATGAATAGGCTCCGAAACTACTGGACCGATTTCAAAAATTCTTTCACCGTTAGAATCCTTATTGGACCTGGATGAATATAGGCTATAAGAATTTCCCGATATTCCCACGGGAAGGCGACCAACGGGAATTTTATTTTTTACGCCGCTACACATATGAAGCTGAAATCGTTATGATTGGGGACAACGAGAAGGACTTTTCCCGAAATTCCCACGGGAAGGGGACAAACGGGAATTCATAGTTGAAAACCGCTATACATATGAAGCTGAAATCGGGCATATATGTTCATTGGGGACAGCGAGGGAGGACTAAAAACGGATTTCCCGAAATTCGAAGGGGACAAACGGGAATTCATAGTTTTTACGAAAACCGCTATACATATGAAGCTGAAATTGGGCATATATGTTCATTAGGGACTGCGAGCACTAGAACGGATTTCCCGAAATTCCCACGGGAAGGAGACCAACGGGAATTATTTATTTTTTACGAAAACGGTTAAACATGTGAATCTGAAGTTGAGCATATATGTTTATTTGGGACCCCGAGGAAGCACTGGGAACAAATTTCCCGAAATTCCCACGGGAAGGGGACAAACGTGAATTAATTTTTTACGACAACCGCGATAACATATAGGCTACTTTTTACACTTAACATATAGGCTACTTTTTATTTTTTCTGTAGTCCACGCGGACGGAGTCGCGGGCGTCCACTAGTTTTCTATATTTTTATGTGCGCTTTCCACTTTTAGCCATTGGTCGTTGACGGAAATTCACATTTTTGGGGGTTTTTCAATAATTACGATAATAAGCTCGGATAGCTGTAGCTGAAAACCAGCCTAATTATCGCAAAACTACATAAATCAAATTTCTTGCTTCGACCAAGGAGAGCCACCTTAAGAACCTCAATCTGACAACTCGCCCAATGTTTCCAGATTCGTGCGCGCGTTCCGGGAGCGATGCGGCGCGGACTCGCGGCCTGTGGTGGTGCACTGCAGTGCCGGTGTGGGCCGCTCCGGCACCTTCATCACGCTGGACACGGCGCTGCAGCAGGTGCGTGTCCACACTCGCAAACCAGAGAGAAGCTGACTTGACCGAGGAATGAACGAGAGGCCTGGACCCGAATCCTCACTTCTCGCTCGACATTTTTGGTGCGTCCCCACACTGACTCGACAGAGGAGCTGTCTGAGGAATGAAAAAGATGCGATGGACTGGAATTCTCACCTATTGCTCGACTTGTCTACATTGAAATTATTTTTCTAAACGCCGCACCAACCCCAAGCAGGCGATGGGAATAAGGCAGCAAAAAGAAAAAGACAAATATCCTAAAACAAAATGGCGGATATTGAAAGTTAGGTATCAGATATACCAGCGCTGTACAATATCTCGGGCGGTCGGTATGTACTATTGGAGATTAATTTCGATTGCCGAGCCCATAGTATAGCAAACACGGGACGCGAGTCATTCTATAGAACGGAGATAAGTACTGGGGAAAATTCACTATGGGTGCGCCCACCACCGGGCCCTACACCCTCCACTGACCCTCGGATCTGATAACTCATAACTGCGACAACACTTGCACTAACTACAATCGCCACGAGAAACTAGACCCAAGCACCTAGCATGCAAGACAATACATTGCACTATTCCGAAATCAAAAACTAGATTAATAATCTACATATGTTTCGCCAACAACCGTGGCATCCTCAGGATTATAGAAATTAGTAAATTAGTAAACCACAAATTATTATAAAACTAAAACCCAACACATTGGCGGGCGCACCCGTAGTGAATGTTTGAACTTCCTAATTGTAACGCCTAATACAATTACATTTATAAAACTGGGGAAGATATCAGCTGATCGATCATAAATCCGCCATTTTGTTTTTAGCAATTAGTATGAACAAGTAGGCAGTAAAGGTCCTCGTTATGTCCACAGCTGGCGGCGGGCGCGGAGACGCTGGACATCTTCGCCATGGTGCGGGCGCTGCGGCGCGAGCGCGTGTGGATGGTGCAGACGGAGCAGCAGTACATCTGCATACACACGTGTCTCGTGGCCGTGCTGGAGGGGCAGGACCTGCCGCCGCCGCCGCCCCACCACCACAACCCGGCCTTCGACGGTGAGCCACCCCCCCCTCCACACACACACACACACACTTGCTGTTAGAGATTACAAAAAAAATAGTTTATTATTTTAGTAACTATTGACTTACGAGAGTTTACTTACTAAACACCTAGGTTTTTCTGTCAATAATAACATTATGTATGTACAGAAAAGTTAATATTTTAATTTCCAACTCAAATCATATAACGTTAACTACAGTAATGTTTTCATATTTTTTTTATTGTGAGTTCTCAAGTCTTACGTCTGCGTCTGTAAATTACATAATAATAAAATGATACAACAATTATTTCGAGAACAAAATAGTTATCTTATGTATGATTTAGACACATTGTATAGGTATAATATTGTATGTATATATTAAATAGTGTTGTGTACCAACTAGGTTCGTAGGTGACGAGCCGCGACGGCGCGGGCGCAGACTATAGACGTGAGCTGTGTTTACTCAAACTGCCTGATCTAGTCTCATCTGACAACAAAACTATATACTTACCTATATTTCCTTATTCCCTGAAGCATGCCTTCCTTCTCCCCTCTACCGTCACCTAGTTTATAAAACTAGTGATTTAAATTAAAGTAACATTTCCTCAAATACTCCTGCTCGAGCCTTTAAACGATAGAAATCAAATTTTTTCTATTTTTAACAGATTTCAACAAATATGACTGAAGCACGAGTGCTAGTTGTCAAGCAGTGATCGTGACATTCATGAGTGAAAAGAGCCTTGTAAAAAATATGCTTCTGTGTTGAGTAGGACACGACTTGAAAAAGAGTTTGTAAGAGTGCCTCTTTTTTGCCTGAGCCAGTACAATGGAGGCGAGGCGTACCTACTGACTGAACCATTTGAAGTTATTATAGTACGAAATAACGCCTTAAATGTCAGACGCGACGTGCTAGTTTGTCATGGCGCCTCGCCTCGCATGGAAGACAATATATTTCTCTCTCGCTCAAAATGTCAACGCGACGACCGTGACGTGATCACGTGACGTGCTTGTCGTTTGTCTGCCTGCCTCGCTCGACCGTTCAGCTCGACCGCGACAAGAAAATTGAAGTAGTACAATTTAAAATTTCGAGGCACTCTTACATTTTGACGTCATGTCCGGGACAAATTAAGCGCCTCTTGATGTCCTACTCAACACTCTAAGTCGTAAGTAATCATTGATTCCGACTTGTAACTACGTATCGCATATCTAAAAAGTCACATTGGCAACCATCTTGTCTTCCGTCCGTCGGTTTACGTACCCCCATCGTATACGTAAGTAGGTATACCTACGTACATTTCGCGTTCATATAATGTTGTTTTATTTTATTTATATATTTATGTGTTTGTAGATAATGAGTTTGTATGTTTATCGGTAGTTCGTTATAATATCTGTAAGAATATATTGCCACTTTCTTTTTCCATAGAAATTATTATATTTAGGCTTGATAAATGTTGGCAAATAACTTAACTGTCGTGAAAAATTTGGTCCTCCTCTATCAATATTGCCATTTTTGTTTTGTTGTAAACATCCAATACGATCCCCATGGGCCCGTAGCCAAAGTAACGATTTATAGTAAAAGGTACTTTATACCGTAAAATAGCATTTTACTCTGACGTTGATTATGTGCGGTTCCCAGTTTACCTTTCATCGTATGAGACCGAGGTACTTGTGTTGCTTTACTAGTTCTAGTGATACATTTGCAAGTAGTTTGTGTGTATGTGTGTGTAAACATTGGTAATAATATTGAATTGTATCAGCGTCATATTCGGAAGTTCAAATCTCTATTGAGGGATGCCCACCACCGGGCCCTATACCCTCCGTGCCCTCGGATTGCCTACTCATGATCACGAACACAAGACACTACAGTCGCAACGAGAAGCCAGATCCAAGCACCTAGCATGCAACCATAAATACATAGCTGCTAATCCGAAAACCAATTAAAATTTTAATCGACATATGTTTCGCCAACACCCGTGGCATCTCAGGATTAGTTTTCATGTTAGTTCTATCATAGATAAGATAGAGATTGGTAATAATATATAAAGATTATTTATTAACGTTTACCAAATGTTCATTATTGTGTAAATAGCATACATTACCCCGCCCCTACATGCCACCCTTATTTTACGTGCAATTTCAACGAAATTGTTGCATTGTAAAAATAATGCCGTGTGTTTGTTGCAGCCTCACGCAGTTTACGTAAATGTGCTTCATGCACGTAATTCAGCTCGCGAATGCGCATACGTGTCCGGCGTATGTGAGCCGCACCACTGTAGTCTACATTGGCCACAAGACCGAGCTTTTATCGCGTAGCAGTAACAGCTACGTATCCTCTAATAGACCGCGATAAACGATGAAGTGCTATTGGGGGAAATGTCACGTTGACGTACATACTTCAATGTAACTGTTGCCTTACGCCACCCTGAGCCGCGTGTTTGTTGCAGACGACGAGGGTATCGCGGAGTCCGGCATGTGAGCCGCACCACTACATTCCAAGACCGAGCTTTTATCGCGACAGTACAGACCAGAGCCGAGTGTGTCTTTTCAATTCCTGTTCGATTGCTTTTACGTTTTGCTGCCGGCTGCCATCCAATCACATTATGGCATTGTGGCGTGATAAACTAACGTGTAACAGAATTGTGTGCAAAAAGTAAACGCGATCGAGTTCGAATTGATAACTCATAGTCGAGTACAGAGAGGTACGCTCTCCGTACATAACAACTGTCAACAATGTAAATTATAAAATTAATTTGTTTTAAGTTGTATATAGGTAGCTAAACATTCTATAAACGTAAGTATTTAACTATCCCCGCGCGGGATGACTAACTACGAGTAGGTATTTGCCGAATAGGACTTTGGACATTTTTATATGAAGTTTGGCATAATAAAAGTCAGTCTTGAAATAAAAATTATCAATATCGGCCATAATCAGTAAACGTGCGATGTTAGAAGAGAATTACCTAAGAACACTTGTTATTATACCATGAACTAGTTATGTAGTTCTTTCGATTAACTACTTCGATCGATTGTCGCTAAATCAAAAATTATTATTTCAAGATTTATTTCATATAACTACTATGCCAAAGATGTCCCAAATCCTTTATTTAGAACAAATGTTGTTTCTATTTTCCAAAAGTACCTAGTTGTGACTGTAAGCAAAGTTGTATTATTTTCGTTTGTAACTAAAACCGTCCTGTTTGTAAGTAAGTACTTAATGTAATAATAATTAATTAATGAGATACTTTTTATATTTGACTATTCTATAATATAAGTGTTGATGACCAACCTTGAATCTCGAATTTGTACTTAATTTTTTGTAAAGTGTACCTAATGTAATTGTAATATACGTATCTGTCATAAGTATATCTGCTCAACTATTTTCACTTTATCTAATGATGAATTTAATTAAATATAAACAAGAGAAAGGGCAATATATATTTTTATATGTTACTATGTTATGTACTTACTCTTTTTTCTTTTATTTATTTAATAGATATATTTACAATCAATTCTAGAGTAAGCCATGTCAGGTTGCTATTTCATAACCGTTAATCAATCACACATTTAATTTACATGCTTTTATTTATGCATTATTAAAGTTTCATTCAAATAAAGGCAGCGAATCGAGCAGCTTGGTATGTACAACTTGCTGTATGTACTGTTATATATTGGATTGATTTATTATTAATAGTTATCATTCGTTTGCAGCCCTCGTTGTAACTCGATAATAAGTTGTCAGACTTATGATCTAATGTGCCTTACGAATTTAAGTGACTATGAGATATTCACAAAATATTTTGTTATATTTTTCGTTATAATAATGACTAACGTTGTGTGTGTAAGATTATCATGCTGCACCGTGGTCCGGGACCATAGACATCGACTCTATATGCACTGTAGTTTGACTTACACGCTGACAACTCGTATGTACAGTGAAATTGCATAACTTAAAAAGAGTTTGTAAGAGTAGCAATGAACCGTACCTACTGACTGAACCATTTGACGAACTGTAGTGTCATAATCGTTTTATACTTACTTAAAATGCCGATTAATTAAATATATACTATTTTAATATAAATCGTCTTTCTAATGTTTTTTATAAATATGTCGTTTCCACATGTGGTACTGCGTCTTGAATTTGATTGGTGTACAAAGCCATACCGAAGGCATCCATAGCAAGCATCGTAGAATGCAGCGTAAAAGCATCATAGTACATCTAACTAGAAATACATCACCAGCGTCAATTTGTCTCATTATCGTAAGCGCGATTTTCGTTACACCTGTAATTTGTAATACTATAGGCATATATTATAATGTGATATAAAAGTCAGTAGTCTATAGGAATAATTTATTCTAGTTCTGTAGACGTGGTGGCCTTGGACGCGTCAGCTGATTGATTCTCTCTTCGTTTCCTGAGCTGGTCTCCCTCCCACATCGCGTCTGTTATTGCGGTGAATATGAGTCCTTCGTTGGCTTTCTTCATTATAGCTTTATCGTGAAACGCGTGGATGTGTTCGTTTCCCCTGGAAATAGTAGTTACTGCTTAGATAAGACGACATTATGTTCTAAAATACAATTAGTTACTGAGGATCCGGTACTAAGACTACATAGGTTATCTAGAAAATTTGTAAATTGATAGATTTTTTCATCTAACGAATGAGGCCGATTGACAGACACAGCCGAAACTAACAGGCGTATGAAGCTGGGGATGCCTTTACTAGTAGTAAAACACATTTGAATTCCTTATATGTATATACAGGAATCGCAATATGACGGAGTCGCAAGCATCCACTAGTTAGTGTATAATGAGTGATTGAATCGAAGGCTATAGCAAAGACTTAATAAAAGCGTACCGGTGCACGAGTTTCCCCTTTAGCGTGACGACGTAGGCCAGGCAGCGTCCGCGCACGTAGTTGGTGCAGCGCCACAAGCGACGGCCGCACCGGCGCTGGCCGCGGCTGTAGTACAGGAAGCGGTTCAGCACCAGCTGCAGGTTGCCCTGCGTCGTCACCGAGTACTGCAGCTGAATGCCCTCTGCAAGCACGGGTCTGCCCTGGTATTCCACCATTCCCAATCTGAATATTGAGCCAGATGGAATCAAGGGCCCAATAATAAACACAAATTTTGGCTCATTTGGGAGAAAGTTTGTATTCATTTTAGAAATCCAAATGCTTGCATATTTGTCATTTTAATGTTAAAAGTTACCTAACGTCTTGCTCTTCTTTGCAGTTTCTGGGGTGCTGTCAGCAGGGGTATCATCAAAAACTATGTCATCATCGTCATCATCATTATAGTCTCTTACATCACAAAAGTCATATGATGAAACTCTAAAATCAAAAAATATTCAAAATAAAAACTACATTGATGAGATAAACAATTGAAATACAGAATACATTGTGCTTGATTCTGAACATCACACTTCAAAATAAGTTGTTATGCCTGTTCTTCTCCATTCTGAGACAGAGACAGGTTGAAGAAATGTTTAAGCTTATGTTTAAGTGTGGTTGTAAAAATCAACTACATTTCTATTCTACAGTTAATTGAAATTTATTAAATACAATGATAAAGTCAGAGGTATCAAAGTAATACAACTGACCCTTGTATTGGATTTGTGTTTGGCAGACTCTGTGTCCCTGTTATTATTTCACTTTTGTTCAATGAGGCATTAGCAGGCTGTTTCATATCTGATCCATCAAAGCTATTAGTCTTATTTAAAATCTGAAATGAAATAAATACATGAAAAAGAAAAAAATATCTGCACTTTTTTCTACCACCTGCATGGAGATGAAGATGAATTATCTCACCATGTCTTTCAGTCCATTAATATGCAATTGTTTTCCAGCATTGATAAGGTCATTCAGATCTCCTGCATTGACATACACTTCTCCAGTGTAAATGTATTGTATTATAGCACATAATGTCTGATGAGATAAATTCTGAAAAAGAAAAGCCTGCCCTGTACCCATCATCAATGCTCAGTATGGCCCAGCATGTACCACTCACAGTATGTATGTATGTATTCAGATTCTGAAAGATCTGTTATATAGATAAGCATGTGGCTTATATTGTAAGATAGATAGTTTAGTAGAAACTTGATAAGTTTTTGGGTTTTAGTACAAAAACATGCATTTAACAGAGGAATTTAGGCTTTAAAGCTAGAGTGAATACCACCTTAGGCCACATCTTGCTTAATATCAGGCACAATAGCAGTCAAATCTTTGCCTAGCTAATTGTAAAAAAATAATGTAAGTATGTGATATTTTAAAATCATAAAATAAGGAAGCTCCAGAATGTGTCATCAAAGACAAATATATGACGGGCATTGAAGCAAAAATCGACTCTAATGCCCCGCACTTTCCTCCCTTACCCACCGAGGATTATTGCCAGCTCATGGAATACTGCAACTTTTTAGGGTTTCAATAAAAACAATAGGTAGTTAAAATACCAAAAGTATAAATAGTTCATATAGAAATCGAATTGCAAATATTGCAATGAATGAAATTATTTATTTATTTACTAGTGGATGCCCGCGACTTCGTCCACGTGGACTGCAGAAAAATTAAAATGTCGAAATTATCTGTGATAAAAATATTTTTCGGAATAAAAAGTAGCCTATGTGTTAATCCAGGGTGTCAGCTGACTCCACACCAAATTTTATTAAAATTGCTCCTGCCGTTTTTAAGTCAAAGGGTAACAAACATCCATCCATCTATATTTACAAACTTTCCCATTTATAATATCAGTAGGATGAACAAATAGAATCTCTATACCTACCCTATAGTTTATACAGATAAAAACATTGGAGTGCCATTTTTAGTATTAAAATTGTAGTCTTTTCATCTCCCAATATAGATCGTCCGAAAATCATAATCCCTAACACGTTTGCACAAACATCACTTTTCATAATGTTTGTGTATGTACATGAAATTGTTTAATTATTGCCTAATCGTCTTTATTGTGATGAATACTTACAAAAAGCATATTTTTTTTACCTATTTTTATTTATTAACAAAAATAGGGCAATAATTTGTATGTGGCATCACTATAATTTTCTCTATGACAATTGTAAACAAAATGTAAAATACAATATTTTAAAATACCGAGGCTAGTAATTATGCTACTTATATGTGAAATGTGATCCTAAAGTGTTTACTTAGTGACCCGGTAAAATTTTTACAGGTAGGGACCACGCAATTTTGAATAATTAATATGATTAGTTTAATGTTATCCCACTGACATCTACAGCCCCACTGGATGAACTAGGTAGATTCAACCGACTTAAATTTGCTTCAAAAGTTTTTGTGATCATGGGTTATGGACCCTCCTGATTCTAAGTTTAAAATATAATAACATACATTTATTACTCTATTTAAAGAATGAAAAGTGACAGGCCCACAGAATCCAGATAACTTAACAAAATAAACTGTAAGTAATAGGCTATTCCATAAACATTGGATGGAATAGATAGAAGAGGAGAGAGCTATAACACTTACATGCAGATATATCACTGGATGTGGACACTGAGCAGATGATATCAGCTCCTTTATGTACGGACTGACCAGGCACATGACCACCTGATGCACTTTCACTAGGTGCCCATCAGCTGCAATAGTCATATCCACAAATTCTCCATTCTGTAAAGCAATATATAAATTGCAATAATTTATTAACTTTATATCACACTAAGGTATTTTCGATTCGTAATTAATTAAAGGGCAAACAAAAATGAAAAAACCTGTTGTAAAGCACTCAGACCACTGCATATATTTTTTTGATAAAATTCCCAAGATAATGATAAACGCTGTTGAGACATCTTATTTGGAATCCTGTTACAAAATACCTAAATATACCATCAATCAAATTCAATATGTAACCATATGCACGGTGCAAACAAAACAAAATTACAAACTTTTATTTTGAATGCAAAGCTTACGTACTACGTCCATAGAATAATTTCCTATGCCTGATTTCGGAACTAACATTTAACACAGGAAATGTGGTCATAAACATAGTAACTAACGCCATCCTGCGCGGAACTATTCTATTTTGTTTTTTGTTTAGTTTATCCCGAAGGAAAGGCAAGGGGAACTAAGCCCATACAGCCATTGTCTTTAGTAAATGATTTCTGAATTTATGATGGATGATAATGATGATGATGAATGGAAACGTCGGGAAAATCTTCAAGAACAAGTGTAAAGTTAGTCAAAATGAAAAATTATTACAGAAACAACTTACATGCGCCCATGAAGAAATCGTATTCCGATTAAAGTGTTACTCATATAAAACCATGCACGCGCATTGGATTCACATCACAAGTAAACAAAATATAACTTATCTACCAGAATCTTGGCTGGTGAGGGTTATTATAAGATGTCGTGATTCAGTGGGAAAAACTAGAAGAGAGCTGGTGTAATTTTTTTGTGAAAATCAAAATTTATTTGTAAATAGCTTGCATGTGTTCGTAAAGTGATGTTTTCTGGTAGATTAGTTATATTTTGTTTACTTGTGATCAGCGTTGGCCCGAAGTAAATTTTAGAATGGAACGATATCCAATTATGGCGCCTCTCCTGTTTGCTCCTAATAATATATACCTATATCTTAACCATTAAGGCGCCCTTTAAGATTTGGCGCCTGGAGCGACTGCTCTGTTCGCCGTATGGGCGGGCCGGCCCTGCTTGTGTGTATGGTTTTATTGGATTTTATATGCAGGTAAGCCGAATAAAACTTTAGCCAGAATACGATCTCTTTATGGGCTCATGTAAGTTGTTTCTGCAATTATTTTTGGGTTTGACTAATTTTACATTCATTCTTGAGGAATTTCCCGACGTTTCCATTCATCATCATTATCATCCATCAAAAAGTAAGAAATCATTTACTAAAGACAATGGCTATATGGGCATAGTTTCCCTTGCCTTTCCTTCGAAAAAAAATAAGACGTCATTTTTTTTTATTTCACCTGTTGGATAGGCAAAGGGTTTATGTCCATATATGACTTGGTCGGTTGTAAAATTATCAAAAAATATAATTATTAACGGGTCTTTCTAACTCATCTATTTCCTAAAATCATACTTTGTTTTATGTTTTTTTAGTATCCTTCAAAAAAATCTATAAGAAACAAGAAGTAAAATATATTAAGAAAGGTTTTGTAGTACGCTGAATATTTCAGAACAACCTTTCACTTTATGTCTCATGAAAAAAAGTTTAATTCTTTATTGTTTATAATGTCTATGGGATTCGGCGGGAAAAGCTGGAAGGGAGCGGGTATAATTTTCTTGTGAAAATCAAAATTAATTTGTAGATGGCTTGCATGTGTCCGTAAAGTGATATTTTTTGGTAGATAAGTTATATTTTATTTGCTTGTGATGTGAATCTAGTGCATATGCATGGTTTTATATGCAGGTAAGCCGAGTAAAACTTTAGTCGGAATACCATCTCTTCATGGGCTCGTGTAAGTTGTTTATGCAATTGTTTTTCATTTTTACAAATTTTACACTTTTTTGACGGATTTTTCCCGACGTTTCTTCATCATCTTTTTTTTCATCATCCATCATTGTCATTGTAGCTATTCCGCGCATGTTAGAACTGTGCGTCGGCAGCTACATACACGTGCGAGCAAGATAACAAAATCAACCATCTCCTTCGTACCTATCGTTGCAATCGTTTGTAATTGGTCAATTTAAATACTCTACAAACACCAGTCTCTAAATCATCAATCATAAATTCAGAAATCATTTACTAAAGACAATGGCTGTATGGGCTTAGTTCCCCTTGCCTTTCCTTCGGAATAAACAATTAAAAAAAATATATATAATGTCTATGGTTCATGTTTAGTCAACTTTCAATTTCTTAAAATTTTTGTATCATTTTAGCACTTTGTATTTACTGTATTGCAGTATGATAAATAGTAAATATTTTAAAATATTTTACTATCCATAAATTTTAAAACCTAAGTAACAAACAGCACTAAAATCAAAACTGTAAAGATAAAAATTAGTGTCTTGATTAAGTGAAAGCTGTCAGTTGTCATTCGTGAAATTTTTCGTGTCGCGTCCGACGTCAATCAGTTTGTGTGTGTGTGCAAAGAACTCGCTCTCGTCGCGTTGCGGTGCGTGTGATTTCTACAAAAATTGTCTCTCTTCGCCTCGTAAGTTTGTGAATTTTTATTTATTACAGTGTTTTTGTGATGCTTTTTTTCATGCAGGTTAAATGTGCCCAAAATTGAACACCTTTTAGCAAGATAAGCCATCGTATGATCCGTTATGATCATTCGATCGGATCGTGTAGATGCGTCATCTTTGTGAGCCATTTTTCAAGATCTCCTTAATTATATGTCGATATTTTCAATATCCATGGTCTTCCCGTATTTTAGATCTAAAAAGTTAAATATTTGCTTCCATAAATACGTGCCCTATCCCATCACCAGTGAAGCCTATCTGTATCGCATCCTAACCTAGCTTTATGGTACAGAAAAACTTGAACGACAAAGTTTCTGTTCTGCCCTTGCAAAGTTACCTGTAGCCACTTATTTTCCTTCTTTTTTATAATATTGAGAGGTAAGAAATGGTTGCTTCAGGGTTCAAAATCATTTGTGTAATGTGAGCTTCATTTGCATTACATATACATACTAGTCTCAAATAAGATTACTGAGTACATACATACATAGATTATAAACTCAAAAAATCAGACAGTAAGTGAAATCCTCATATCTTCAATGATCTGACAACTTGTTCAACACTTATAGAAATGCATAGTTTTACTCTTTGTTGTATAATAATTTTGCTCAAGCCATCTTCAATTTCTATAAAAATTTGTGAATTCAACAAATATTGCTTCTTTTACTATTATGTATTAAGGCTTTTTGCATATTATGTTTTCTTCTTGTTTGATCCATCTTTGTTCAAGCCACTCTTAGTGTAGTTCCGCACTTTTAATGTTTCTATTGTATTGTGTCTTTTGTATTCTCATGATATATCACAAATATGAATTAAAATAAATATTAAACTTATAAAATTTCATGTGATTACCTGGTATTAAGGTATTCCATTTCATTTACCTTTAAATATTTATAAGATTATGTTAAATTTTTAAAATTGCTCATAACTTGGATCGTCATATGTGAACAATCTGTTCAAATACCAGGATTTCACAACAAATTTCCAATTTTATAATTAAGTGGAATGACAAAACTTCAAATTGTGAGATTGGGTGTTTTTTTCCAATGTATCAAACTGAAAATGAATTATATGAGAGTATTTCCTATACTACAATTTTGTCTGATCATCTACCAGGTGACCAAACACAGCAGACAACAACTCATCCATTATCATAAATCCTATAAAAGGGCTGCTTACATGATTCATGGGCTAAATAGCTGAAATCTCACTCTGGTGATTTTTTAAAATTCTTCATAATATATTTATAATATATGTACAATTTGTAGTGTTTGGTATTTAAATTATAAGCAGCCAAATTTTATGAAAAGTTGAGGAATAGATTAATAAATGGCATAGTTATTGTAATTGATTGAGAGCAGCAGAGAGACATAAGGGTGGCTTAGTAGGTCAGGCGGGGGCAGGGACGTGGCGGGGGGCGGGTGGGCGCGGGGAACTGGGTCACTGCGGCCGCCGCGCTGCAATGCCTCTAATACCTTGCATTGATAATGTTGTAACCTTACATTTACTTGATAGCTCGCGAAACTATAAATAAGTGTGCTAAAAACCATCATAGAGATGAGAAAGAATTGAATGAAAGACAGCTACATTCGAATTGGTCAGGTAGGCGTCAAGGTGGGCGCTCGGATAGCGTGCGGCTCGGCGGCAAACAGACGGTATTCGATAGGTAGTACACCCTCAAATAACAAATAAAACCTATCAAAATATTACAAATTTGCATCTCCTGCAGCTATTTCTTTAACCTTCTTCAAAGGCGTGTGAATCACGTTTCCTCGAAAGAATATTTTTGCTTCGTTGTTTCGCAATATTTTTGACGAAAGCAAATAGCAATGTGTGAAAAAAACACTATGTAATATATAAAAACAATGCATTTTTCATACCTGTAACCAGTCTACCAGAATGTTTTGTTTTGTGTGAGATTTTGTTATAGTTTTCTTGTTCTTACTATTTCCTACCAGAGGTAAGTTAGGTAGGTAGCGATCGCGCGCCGCTCAAGGTTTACCTCCGCCGGCGCAGAGCGAGGTCAAAGTCAAAGAAGGTTCTGTCTGACGAATTATTTTTTACATCAATAAAATTATCATTTACAGGTTATACATGAAATGAAACTAAAAATTTCGCGTGTTTACAGAACTAGATAGGTATTCATTCCATCACTTCATGTTCAGAGGTTTTGAGCAAATAAAGAGATGCGTACATATTTTATTGATAGGAGAGGTAACTTTTATCTAATCGGTCAATCCTCCGTGCAGTCGACAAAAACATGTTAGTGTTTATGGTCTCAAAATACTTACCTAATTGATATAAACGGATATAAATGGTCAAAAAATATACTAAACTACAACTTATTCATACGTAAGTGCATGCAGTACCTCACTCACATTCGTATAAATAAAGTATTCGAGTCCTCCCTGAGTGCCGGCGGAGGGAGAGGGGATTACGATTTACCAAATAGTGAGAATCTCGATAGTCTCGGCGCGTAGGGGCTGGTCCGGGCGGGGTCGACGGCCGCGGGGAGCCGGGGGTCACTGACTGCAGCCGCCAATACGTCAACCGAATGCTACGTCCCGAATTGATGCCAATTCTTCGTGTACTTTGTTCATATGACAATTGCGCACCCTCGAAGCCCCGTCCTGCCTCCGCGCAATACGGCTTCTGCGAGAAATATGTATCAGATATCTGGGTACTAGATTCCTACGTGCATCATACCATATTCCGGAGACAGATCAAACAAGGGCATGCAGCCGTCAGGTAAAACTTTCCGGCATTTCAGGCTTATGACATCATTGTACAATAATAGAAACTAGTTATGGCCGAAGGACGTACGTTGGCACCGAACTCATTTTTATTTCTTGTTTTAGTATTTACAGAGAAGTATTCAAAGATAATGAGATCAGTAACGGTTTCAACGAGAATACGTCTGACTGAATGTGAAGTCGCTCGCTCGTTACCTCCCGGAAATTAATTAGTATTCACCTCGAGTCCAGTTGTCAGTTTACTGCTAACTAACAATAGTGGTCGAGCCATCTCGCGACTTCCCTGGTCGTGAGCTCGCGTCGCGCTAATGGAGCGAGCTGTTGGTAGACGTAGTTCACGTATGAAGGACGGCGCTAAGACGGTATTGTGACAGACGGTCGGGAGGTGACCCTCGGCGCGGCTCCGGCGGCGACCTTGCGGCCCGACCGGGGCCGCTGACCCCGCGCTATCGACCGCGCCGCCTGACGTCGTCCGTCATCGTCATCGTCGAACTAATCCCGCCTCATTACTACAATCGTAATACCTACATCGTTATACATGTTTCTCTAACTAAACCAATTTATATAAACAAAGTGCATCGTGAAATATGTAATGGTGTAGTAGTGTTGGGATGAGCGTCCGGGGCAGGTAGCGGCCGGACCGGGACAGGTGGTGCGGGGGACGCCGAGCGGCCGACGACCCCCGCGACCTACACTAACACCTAACCTAACTAACGCCACCGGCCAAACCTCACAAAACAATTAAAAAACATCAATAAAGTACCATAACAGAACCACGTACACGTATAAATAATGCTATAATAAGTTCTGCATGCGGCTACCTCAATAAAATTCTCTCCATATTTTGCCATTGTAATGCGGTATCACATCGAGCGATATGTATTTATAAACGTCTTCATTGCCATTGTCAGGTACAGGTACAGTTATTTGCAACGAAATCGCACTAAAACAGTTCGCTTCTCACTTGTGTAAGTAAGGATACGTGGCATGTGAGACGGAAACAGCCTCCTCGTCATTCAGCTTGATGTCCAACAGTTTAACTTCCGTTGAGATTACCTAAATTTATTGCGGTGGTACTAAATCCCGTCAATACCAGATAAAGCGGCCTCCTCATTTATGACTGAACCAAAAAAAAAGTATCAACTCTATTACATAACTTGTAAAACATAGGTTATAAATATTATTTAGATAGGTTGTTTAGATATCAGCATGTAAATTATGCTGATATCTAAACAACATTTAAAAAAATCAACCGAGTCGTGTTTTTTTCTTTAATTCGCTACTGCTCCTTAGTTACAACGGCGCCGGCGTTATTGGGAAATATTTGCATGTTATAAGATAAAAAAACGATGTTCTTCGGATGCCACATAGCATTTGTATATTGTATCTTTTCAATTTGGAGCGTTATAAAAGCCAAGGTTAATCCCGATTTGTATAATTAACAATAGTATTTGCTAAAGTGCAGTAAAGTAACAGACATTTAGAAAATGTAACAACACAAAGGAGACACATGCGCACGCCACCCAGTCGATGATCTCGCTGCACATAGCTCTAGCCAGGTGCATCGTTACATTACAACGGTCAGCTGTTCTGTTTAGTGGGATGTCGTCGAGGTCTCGCGGTACGGGCTGTTACTATGTTGTTACCTTACGATTTTGGCTATATTAGTATTTTGGTTTGTGTTCGGATAAACTTGCTGGTAAATAACCAGGTGTGCTCTTTGATATCCATAATCACTATAAAAAACAAAAAGCATCGGCAATACTACTCGCCATTATTATCAGGATAAAGCCCCTTATTTTAACAGCTGATTATTTTAGGGCGGATTCGACCAAACCTGAATAGAGAACGAGAAGCGATTCCACAAATCTGTCAATGGATTTATTTAATCAATAATGGTACACATCACGCCGCCCGCTTCTTATTTTTACGTCATTTCACATTCATGAATTCCTTAATGATTTGTGCAATTTGTGGGCCGTATTAGTTATTCTTGTGATAACTTTATTCAAGTATGTCGAATCCGCCTTTAATGATACTTATAATTTTTATTTATTTATTTTTATTTATTTTATTTCATATAATATACATATAACATCTGTTGAATGATCCAAATCGTTACATATTAAATAGTATTAAGTACATAAAAAAATTTAAGAATAAAAATTAAATAATAATCATATTTACAATACCAACAGCTTTGGCCTGTAACATATTGTAAATATTGTCACTCTAGTGAGTAATATAATAAAGCTGAAGAGTTTGTTTGTTTGAACGCGCTAATCTCAGGAACTACTTATCCGATTTGAAAAATTCCCCTATTGAGGAAGGCTATATAGCAACCCGCCCTGGCTTCGCGCGATTGCAATGCCCACTCACGGGGACGAAGTCGTGGGCGGCCGCTATCTGTTATGAAATCAATAAATCTGGATGAATGTCTGAGAGCGAGTGTGTCGTGTGCAGGACACCATCGAGGCGCTAGTCCCCAGCCCGGCGCGGCGCGGGCGCTCGAGCGCGGCGCGGGCCCCCGGCGACAACACGGAGAGCGCGCGGCAGGCGGGGCCCAGCTCGGGGCCCTCAGGGCGGCGCTGGGTGCCCCCCAGCGCGCTGCGGCACCGACACGCTCCAGACTCCGACGCCAGCTACGATGTCATCTTCCGCAAGGTACGTCGATCGCTCTACCTACAGCGGAACCATTCCATACCTTCGTCCGCTAGCGTTAGAATTCGACTACCTAGCATTCTATACCCTTCCTTCCTTTCTGTGAATGTTTTAAGAAATCCTTCCATGCATTTTCCTCTGAACATACCTACTCGTACATGAAATTCTTTGTCTTCCTACGTGCAGTAGTTTCGGCCGTGGGTTATCTGTCACTAGCTAATACAACAAAAAAAAATACTGTAGGTAGTTTTACCTCAGTCGACTTTCTAATACTACATTTAAAATATTGAATACAAACCCAATTATTTATTTATAATGTAGATAAATAATGTATAACTTAATTAGCATTATTTGTTGTAGTTGCGTGTTTATTATATTAGAGGCAGATAGCGAATTTTAAACTGGTGACGCGTATGAAAAAAATATTGTTTACTAGAATCATAGAGGAATAAGATGTCATAGAGTGCTAATGTCAGGACTGGAATTGTGAGGCACCGAAAAGTCTAATGGTGCATCGAAACTGTTAGTATGACATTAGCACTCTATGTCTACATCTTATTCCTCTATGCTAGAATATAAACATGTTATAAATTGTAATGTTTCGATTACAGGTTCGCGGCATTCTTAATAAGCTCACGCCAGAGAAATTTCAAAAGCTGAGCGATGATCTGCTCCGACTGGAATTGGATTCGGACAAAGTAAGTTACTCAATACTGACCGTCACTCCGTGAAATTAAATGATAGGTAGTAGAAGATAAGTTAATTTAAGATTATAATTAAATGATCGACGAAATAATGTTTTGCTAAAAAGATAGAATTCCAATGTTATTTGATGTTTATGTTTATAAATGAAATTTTATTAAATTATTTAATTAAATTAAGTGGAGGGTGTAGGGCCCGGTGGTGGGCGCACCCATAGTGAATGTTTATGTTTATTTCATCTGGTCAATTAAATCAAAATGTCAAAGAAATTTTTGAGGTCCTCAGTATAGTAACCGATGCCTGGTACTCAGCAGCCGTAAGCAGCTTTATTCGTGTCCTATCCTCGCAGGTCCTGAAGGGCGTGATCCTGCTGATCTTCGAGAAGGCGCTGGACGAGCCGAAGTACTCGTCGATGTACGCGCAGCTGTGCAAGCGCCTCAGCGAGGAAGCGCCCAACTTCGAGCCCGCGGACCAGCCCTGCTCCTTCAAGCTGCTGCTGCTGAACAAATGCCGCACAGAGTTCGAGAACCGCGCACAGGTAACTCGCAATCGCGTGTGTATCTGCACTCGTCCTGCAGGGCTCGTCTCGCAATTCATACACTCTTAATTCGCTGTCTCATTGCTTCGGCTTTACTACTGCAAATTAGGTAGTAGCCGTGCCAGGTTATGTTTATCGATTGTATCATACCTTTGACATTCTAAGTGGAGAGCCGTTTAGTGTTATCGCATTTAAGCTTAATATATATCATTAGATTTGTCGTGAAAGTGTCACTGAGTACCTACATAAAATATTTTAAATTTTTTTCTATATCAGTAAGATTATTAACTAATGATATTTTTATTTATTCTTTATTGTACACATACAATATAAAATAGATGTCAATGAAAGGTTAGATTAGATAATGTTACAAAGGCAAGCTTATCTTAAAGAGATTTTGCTATATAATTTTATTACACTTTTAAATTCTCATAGGGTAGGTATCTAAAGCTATTGTATACTAATAGGAGAGTGTTATTGCATTCCTATGATATGATTATGTTATGTATTTTCAACAAGTTCGCTAACCATGTTTCATGTTAGCATGCTATTGGAACACTAATGTATTATGCTGGAGTAGTGAGTAGTCGTTGACTCGTGTGTCCCTGCGCAGGCGTGCGCGGCGTTCGACAGCGCGGCGCTGCCGGCCGAGGAGGAGGAGAAGCGACACGTGGCCAAGTGCAAGATGCTCGGCAACATCAAGTTCATCGGCGAGCTGGGCAAGCTGGAGATCCTGGCCGAGGCCACGCTGCACCGCTGCATCCAGCAGCTGCTGGCGCGCCGCCCCGGCGCCGAGATGCACGAGGACCTGGGTATGTGTGGCCGGGGGCGACACCCTCGGCAAGCTGGAGATCCTGGCTGGGAACAGGCAGGGCCAACGGCTTTGCGTGCTTTCTGAGGCACAGGGAATAGCCAAGTGACAGTAGCCTATTTTACAATGATAAGGGGTGAGGCTATTACAAGAGTTGGTATAAGCTTGAGACTACGGTATCTGTTACGTTTGCGGTCACGCCACCTGATTACCTAATTTGCAGTAGCAGAGCCAAAGTAATGCGATGGTAAAAATTGAGTGTGTGTGTGTGCGCGTAACGATGCGAAGCGTTCCCCCGCGCCGCGCACACACACACATTCAATGTTCGCTGTTGCATTGCTTCGGCTCTGCTACTGCTTGTCACCTAATCTGGGGGAGGGTCGATGACTAACGTCTCTGTTGCCTTACCGCGGGTTACGTGCTGGCCGCGCGGGGTTGTGCCTGACGCGTGTCGTTCCGCAGAGTGCCTGGCGCAGCTGGTGCGCACGTGCGGGCGCGTGCTGGACTCGCCGCGCGGACGCGGGCTGATGGACCAGTACTTCGCTCGCGTGGAGCAGCTCTCGCACTCGCCCGACCTGGCGCCGCGCATCCGGTTCATGCTGCGAGACGTCGTGAGTACCACCACGTCTCTCTACACCTAGCAAAAGTCTAAATAGGACTATTTTCCTTCAAACCTAGATATTTTATATTATTTCCGATTTCAGCATTGGGAAGTCCACTGTTGGACATAGGCCTCCCCCAACAACCTCCACTTCGACCGGTCGGAAGCAGCCTGCATCCAACCGACGCCCGCAACCTTGGCCAGGTCATCCGTCCACCTCGCGGGTGGCCTTCCCACGCTGCGTTTGCCGATACGTGGTATCTACTCTAGAACTTTCCGGCTCCATCGGCCATCAGTTCTTCGAGCTATGTGCCCTGCCCATTGCCACTTCAGCTTGGACCATTGAGCTATGTCAGTGATCTTTGTACGTCTGCGGATCTCCTCATTTCTGATTCTATCACGCAGAGAGCTCCCGAGCATAGTTCACTCCATTGCCCGCTGTGCGATTTTGAGCTTCTTTATGAGGCACATAGTTAGAGACCACGTCTCGGCACCGTAGGTCATCACCGGCAGCACGCACTGGTTGAAAACCTTCGTCTTTAAGAACTGAGGTATCTTGGATATAAATACGCTTCGTAGTTTTCCGAACGCTGCCCAGCCGAGTTGGATTCGCCGATTTACCTCCTTCTCAAAGTTGGACCTACCTACTTTAACCGTCTGTCCCAGGTAAACATACTCGTCAACAACTTCGAGCATCGAGTTCCCAACCAATACAGGAGTGGGCGGCACATGGACGTTCGACATGATCTTCGTCTTGTCCATGTTCATCTTCAGGCCCACCTGTTGGGAGACTCGATTGAGGCCGTCGAGCATTGTGCTGAGATCCTCCAGCTATCTATCTATAGATCAAACCTATATATTGGAAATTATTTCTGACGTCATGAGTCCCTCCACGCCTCTCTAAATCTAGCACAGTCTAATTACGCCAATTTTCTCTCAAACCTAGATATTATAAATTATTTCCGACGTCATGATTCCCTCACACCTCTACACGAAGCCCAGTCTACTAACTAGGCCATTTTCCCTTCAAATGTAGATATTTAAATTATTTATCGACGTCATGAGTGCCTCTACGCTTGTCTAATTGTAGCCCAGTCTAATTACGCCAATTTTTTGTCGAACCTAGTTAATTGACATGATTTCCTTGGTTTTCTAGAGATGTCACCAAAGCTAATTTGCGTCCTGGCACTAGCGTTGTACTGATGTCGGATGGCAAAAAAATTCCGCCGGCAGCGAACGTTTCGTTTCGTTAAGGAAACGCAATTAGTCACTGTGAATATGTTAACTCTTATTTACACATAGCAATATGCTAATATTAAGTTAAATTAACGTGTGATCACTCTGTTGAAGCCTTGTTTAAACATTGCCAAGTGCTGGTTTTACGTGCAGGGGCAAAGAGTGAAGAAAAATCAACCAATATACTTCACACCTGTACTATGCACTTCGCAGTGTTTGAATAATATTTTAGTGCAAGTGAGATGTAAATGTTTACATTGTCAAGTGAAAAATGCATGTGTGAACAAGCTGATTTCGAATAGATCACAAACAAGTTACCAAGTAACCGTTTGTCTTGTAATGACGTATAAGGTACGAGAGAATCCGCACTAAAGCCCTATGTCTATGCGTTGCAGACGGAGCTGCGTCGCGGCGGCTGGGTGCCGCGTGCGGCCGTGTCGGCGGAGGGGCCCGTACCCATCCAGCAGCTGGGCGGCGACGCCGAGCCCGTGCGCCGCGACCCGCTGTTCCGCACACCCATGCGCGCGCGCCCGCTCGACGACGTGAGTCCCGCACGCACACACACACACACACACACTACTGGTAAACACTGGCATGTCTGACGGTAACATGTGTGTCCCCGGCAGGTGCTGGCGGGGCTCAGCCTGCAGGGCTCGTCGCCGCTGCTGGGAGACAAGCTGTTCGGCGCGGGGCTGCCGGCGCGCGACGCCTTCCGCCCCGCGCACTACAACTACCGCCACAGCAACCAGCACTACAGCAAGCCCGACAAGCAGAACAACAAGGTACACGCTACAGCAAGCCCGGCAAGCAGAACAACATGGTATAACCTACACACAGTTTAATTTCACAGATATTCTATATATTTTATTGTCAATAATCAAGTACAACGAGGATGTAGCTTTCCGCGCGATTTAAGCCCCGAGCACACCGGAAGCATAATGTATAATATACAGTGTACACGTTCAACCGTTACAGCGTACTTCACTTAACATATTCCGAGCCGCCAACTATGTATTCGTGTCTTCTTGGTTTTATAGAGACGCCGGCGACGCTTATTTGCATTCTGGCATTAGACATAGAACTGATGTCGGTATGTTTCGCAGCGAATACTATGTCAAAGTAACGTATAACCGTGTTCCCCGCCCGCAGCACTCGCGCGAGTTCCCGGAGACGCGGCGCGGCGCCCGCGTGCTGCCGGCCGGCGCGCTGGGCGACGTACAGATGCGTCCGGCCGCCAACTCGCTGCTGTACTCCGCGCACCGTCTGCAGCGCGCCTCGCCGCCCGCCCTCAGTGAGTCCGTCAGTAACGGTCATCGGTCCGTCTGGCCGGAGGGCCGGAGGGCGCCCGACGCCACGCTTGTCGAGGCGCGGTCGATTCGAGAACCAGCTCACTCCACCGTCCGTCGGTTCTGCGATAGATGTTGCATGCCCACTGCCACCTTTCGAGACTATGTCTGTCACTTTGATTTTCTGCCGGATAATGTCGTTTCGGACTTTGTCCATTAGGGAGATTCCAAGCATTGACCTTTCCATAGCTTTCTAAGTGACATGCTTTTACAGGAGTTTTTGCGGCCGACATAAGCGGCAGACCGATCCCGATTTAATTAGATTAGAATAGTTAGGTCAAGCGACAGTTTTACATACAGTACCTATATTAACATCCTTGGATAATGTACTTTAATATCTATAGCACGCATTGTGTATCCCCGCAGACGTGCTGACGACATCGTTCGCACCGGCCGCACCGCTGCTCAAGGAGCCCGCCATCACCATCAAGCCGGCGCCGGACAAGAAGGACAAGATCAAGAAGGATAAGGTGAGCGTGACGCGACGTCACTCGCTACAACATTGTACACTCTACAATCTTATCTTCTCATACATCCACAAAAAATTGTCATGATGACAACCTACAAAACTAATGTAGCTCTATCACCGTTCCATAAAAAAATGTAAATTAATTTATTTGTGAATGTGTAATAAATTATTATATATGCGAAAGTTACTCTGTATGTCTGTTTGGCTTTTACGCCAAAACTACTGAACAGATTGAAATGAAATTTGGTACTACCTGTGTACTCTAGAACCTGAGAAAGTATAACTAGGGCTAGCTTCGCACGAATGTAATACTTTTCACGCGGACGAAGTTGTGGGCGGCCGTTAGTAGAACATAAATGTTACATGAGAAATTATGTCCTTAGCGCTGTACCGTATGTGTAGGCAAAAAATGAAAATACTCAAACCGAATATATTCGACGCCAAAACCGAATGATTCGGCCGAATACAAATAGTGAAAAAGTTGCCGAATACCGAATACGGTTCGAATATTTTCGGCGCATCTCTAGTAATAATACTTTGTAAGTATATATTTTGTGTATGAACTCAGATATATCCGGTTAACTACATTTGTGTACAGTAAAGATTATTTTAGCTTTTTCATAAATTATTCAAACAATTCGTTATCATCAGGCATAGATAAAACTGCATCAAACTGAATATGTTTATAATACATGTTATAGGACAAAACGCGCAGGTTATGTTACTCGTAGCTTTGCACACAACACTTCTCAGTCAAGTGTGCTTACATTGAAAGCAAATATATTGTATGGTTGATTAGGTATTTCAATTAAGAAATTTTAGCAGAATGCAATATTATTATGTATTTCACATCATTTTCCTATGCAAGATGCTTATTTGATTTGATTTTTACAATGTGTTCGCTGCGCTCGTTTCGGCTCTTCTCACATCCCCCCCCCCTCATTCCGCAGGGCGTGAACGTGGAGGAAGCTGTCCGAGCGGCGCTGGATGCGGTGCAGGCACTGGCGGAAGCGGGCGCGCCCGACGCCGACGCCGACCTTGATCCGCCGCCGCCGACCCTGCCCGACAAGGTAACGTGAAGGAAGCGGGCCGCGCGGCGCCTGATGCGGGCGAGACGACGACGGTCAGGGCGCCGTGCAGTGCCTCAACCACATCGAGAGCTGCGACCACAAGGAGAACCGCTGGACCAAGGTGTGCGTGTGACAGGGGGCGTCCTTAACCAGGCTGTGATGTCACAGGTGTAAGCTGTACCTTTCAGGTGGATATAATAAATTTTCGCAATATTCTTAGAAAAAGTCAATAAGAGTACATGAAGATTTGTTTAGTAGTATTCACTTTACAATAAATGTTTCCATCTCTCATTCGATCCTGTCTGTCTGTGATTCTGTATATACTCGTATCCCATTTATGCGTTATGTGGCACTGTGCGTTAAGTAGAGTGTTACCCGTATTTCCGGCAGGCGGCGCGGCGCGTCACCAGCGCGGTGCTGGAGCTGGGCGCCGCCGCCGAGGGGGACCGCGCGGGCGCGACAGCCGCGGCGGCGGTGCGGTACGCGCGCGCTCTGCGGCGCGGCGGCCTGGGCGAGGCGCTGCGCGGTGCGGCGCTGCCCGGCGGCGGCGGCCCGGCGCGCAACGCGGCGGCGCTGCTGGCGGCGGGCGTGGCGGCGCGCGCGCTGACGCTGGCGGACGCGGCGGCGCTGTGCGACGGCGGCGCGCACTACCCGCTGCTGCTGCAGGTGCTGGAGCAGCTGGTGCAGCAGGCCGGCCTGGAGCGCACCATGCGACTCTACGCCGACAGCAAGGTGCGTCGCGCTGATGTCGCTTGTCGATTAGTTCTACGTAGAATTTCATGTGTTTTATTGTAAATTTACCCATTTTTTATCACCGGTTGATTCTGTTTTTATGAATTCATTAGAATATCCTTATTCTCCTTCCCATTTTCGTTGCAGTGGGCGGGTTGGTCACATCTGTCTGTTTTCTTATTTTATCTTAGATTAGATTATCACTTACCAACCAACGTTTCGCCGATATTTCACTTTGACAACTAACTATTAGTAAATTTTAGTATGAAGTAGAATTATTGTTCAGCTGATTATTATAATGACACAAAACGTGTGGAACATATCGCACACTGAGAATTAAACCATCACTATACAAAATTTGTCATAATTGAGTTAACAACGCCATCTATCTACATTCGGAAAAACCTGTGCGTTGCAAAAACTCTCATACTTAAAAAGCCTAGAGTCGTTATGCCGTTTAGAGGGGCGAGCGGCAGTTGTTAGCAGCAAAAATGACATATTTTCAGTAGTGACACGGACGCCGTGATAGTTTTGTGAGTTCTGTTTGAATAACGTCATTTTTAGCAGAAGGACACTTTTCCTACTTTCTACGTAAGTAACATTTAAAATATTATAAAATTATTAGTAAAGAAATGGAAAAAAACCTCACCCGAGTGGGAATCGAACCCACGACCTTTGCATACCGTGCTAAAAATATTATAAAATGTTAACTGGTCAATTACTTTTAGGAATATTGCGTTTAAACAAAAAATGACGCTTTTTCTATATTCACAAAGTTAATAATATGGTTAAGGTTCAAACGAATGTTGTTTCAAAACAAATAATGTCAGTCTTTCTATTATTTTCGTATGCCATAGAAGATGAATGTTATAAAGTCGAGAACCGTTAGTACCACTTGAGTCAAATTGTTTTTTATAAAGGTAATAAAAGAGACTGATTTTTCCTGATAGTATTATACAATAATTCTCTTTTATTTTTATTTTATCCTCAAATAGAGACATTCATACCTAAATTACTGATAAAACTCTGGCATTATTTTAATTGAAAACTGACACTTTATCAATATTTGTGGAAAAGGGACACTATTTTCAGGTAAAAAATTAAATATTTCTAAAAATATAATGATAAATTGATAGTTATTTGTATTGATGTGGAAAAATAAGCCAGCCACTACCATAATTAAAAAAAGACGAACGAACAAGTTTATTTCAAATTTACACATTTTGTAGAAACTTTAATTGCTTTTCCTGAAAATTACTTTTTTGTATAGTGACGGTTTGGTTATCAATGTGCGATATAATCTGTCAACCATGTCACTAGCCCACACAACTATTAGAAGAATGATTTTTTATCAAACCCTTTATGAAACTGTATGTCGCTTGCGTATCTTTTAGTGAAACCCTATTCTTGAACTTGCCCAAAACAAAATGTTTCTTTTTCAATAAGTATAGTAACAAAACTTGGCGAAATAAAATTCTGCGAAACGTCAGTTTGCAAGTGAAAATCTGACAAACAATTTTCGGCGAAAAGGCCGATAACCCTAAGATTGAGTTTAATACCGAATAGTCAATACCGACTATGGTAACGTAACCGCCATAAGGCAACGTTTACCTCGCTGCGAGTTAATGAGCACGCGGTGGTGTCGCAGATCAACGTGTGCGCGCACGTGTCGGCGGCGCTGGGCGGCGCGGAGGGCGCGGGTGGCGCGGGCGGCGCGGGCGCGGCGGGCGCGGCGCTGGCGGAGCTGGAGGCGCGCGGGCTGGCGGCGCTGGAGCCCGTGCTGGCCGTGCACGCCGCGCTGGCCTCGCAGCTGCAGCAGGAGCCGCAGCCGCACAAGCTGTACCGCTGGATCAAGGCCAACGTAGAGCCGCACGTGCGCCAGACGCCCGCCTTCGTGTCGCAGCTGGTGGCGCTGCTGGCGGGCCACGTGACTGCCGCCGCCGGCGCTGCGCGCGCGCCCGACAAGGCGGCGCTCGATAAGGAGAAGGTGAGTGCGGCGCGACACCGAAATCCAACTGATATTTGCACTGCTGGCACTGCCAATATCGCGCGACTTTGAGCGAGGGATGAAGCTCTGGCGGCCGGTCTGCCGGGAGACCGCGCGACCGCAGACGAAGCGGACGCTTCAGAATGAGAATGCGGACGTGGCGACTCACGTGCGCTACACTACACTACGAGAACGAAACTAATCCATTTAATCGTCGACCGTCTGTCTCGTTTATTTCGTTACACATTATAATCGGTGTTCGCGAGTGCAGCAGGAGCTAACCTGACGCGTGTGCGCAGACGCTGGTGGAGGCGTACGCGCCGCTGCTGACGGCGCTGCTGGAGGGTCGCGCCGAGCTGCAGCTGGCCGCCGTGTACGCCGTGCAGCTGCACGCGCACGCGCACCGCTACCCCAAAGGTACGTCTTCCTATTCCTCAAGCAACGTCGTCGATCGGTGCACAGCGGCCGCCCCGCCCCGCCGCCGCCCCGCCCGGCCGCCGCGCACCAATCGACGACGTTACTTGAGAAATAGGAAGCGCTGACAAAGATTTTCATCAGAATCCGTTTCGGAAGTAACACAGTAAAATAGCCATAGATACCTACGAGTATCTATACAAGGTTTTAAAAAGACAACAATGTTTTTTTAATACCACGTATTCTTTGTAAGGTTACGATCATTTTCTTCTATGGCACCAACCCTGGGAAACGACAAAAAAATTATGAAAAAATACTGATAAAATTATTAATAAAGAAATGGAAAAAATTCCTCACCCGGGTGGGAATCGAACCCACGACCTCTGCATTCCGCGTGTCAGTACTCTAACCACTGAGCCACCGGGTCAATTACTCGGATGACGAATTTTACCATCTCTTTTCTAAATTACGTATTGGCAACGTTATTTTTCATCCCGATAGCTATACACTAGCCAAATCTCGGAAAACAAAGCTGAATCCCTCAGCACAATGTTTAAAGATGAATCAATCAACCATATCCTAACGGATTATATTAATGGAGAAGTGTTTTTATAAATTTATCTTAGTCAAGATATTATATATTATAAAATTATTAATAAAGAAATGGAAAAAATTCCTCACCCGGGTGGGAATCGAACCCACGACCTCTGCATTCCGCGTGTCAGTGCTCTAACCACTGAGCCACCGGGTCAATTACTCGGATGACGAATTTTACCATCTCTTTTCTAAATTACATATTGGCAACGTTATTTTTCATCCCGATAGCTATACACTAGCCAAATCTCGGCAAACAATACTGACATTTGCAAGCAATGTATTCGTTTGATGCGCAAAGTACAAATGTACCAATAAATCTAATGTAATGTTGACATGGTATCTTTGAAAAAAAATGATTGTTAACCGATTTCAGATGGATTTATGTAGGTATTAAAAGAACAACATTGTCTTTTTACACCTATTATAGTAGGTACCTAACACCATCATTCATAGCAACTATGTATTTGGTCAAATGTACTTTGAAATATGTGTGGCCTAAGTTTTTGTCTGTCGGTCACAAAAAAATCTTCAGTTTGCCTTTGTAGAGGTGGGGTCTCACTAGAATACATAAGCTGCACCCTTTTTCCTGACATGCAGCTGACGGCCATCTCTTAGTCAATACTCAAGTGACTGGTCACTGATCAGTTACATCTGTCTGCTATGCTAATCCTGCCTAAGGAACCTTCTTTGGTAGCTGCATTGAAACTTTATCAGATTGAAGTGGCATAATGTCTTGCCTCAAGAAAATACATACCTTCCATTAATTAAGTTTGAACGAGTGATCAGTCCGCGCGTTTGTGTCGAGCAGGCATGCTGCTGCGCTGGTTCATGTACCTGTACAACCTGGAGGTGTGCGAGGAGGACGCGTTCCTGCGCTGGCGCGAGGACGTGACGGATGCCTACCCCGGCAAGGGCGAGGCGCTGTTCCAGGTCAACGCGTGGCTCACGTGGCTGCAGCAGCAGGACTCTGAGGACGACGACGCCGACGACTAGGCCGCGCACGCATCTCATTATAAATAAATAATTGTTAAGCCAAATAGTTTAAACTACCCTACATGTTACCCTTTAACGCTAGATCCGCAGCGTTGGCGATTCCAGTGTTAAATAGGTCAATTTTTTAGGTTATTACGTAAACAAATATTAGTATCTCGAGATAATTTTTTGTAGGCCTTTTACTCAATTTTGATACTTTTACAAATATATACAATGTATAGTGTTTGTTTGGACGTATGGTTGCACCCCGATCTGCCCTCTTTCCGCAGTGAGCGTGTTTTAGTTTAAATTGTAAAAAATATATATAAATGAGAACTTAAATCAATTTTATTATTATCATGATCATTTATTATCAATGCTAAATGGACTTAGTGATAAACTGTAAGAATGCTTAAATTTCATTGTATTATCAAATTTAGATTTTTGTAACTACATACATACCTTCATATTAACTAGTTATTAAAATAATAATAAAATGTCTCCTCGGGTATGAGATATGTATGTGGCGTGACTCGTAATAGAGTTGTGAGGTGACGCAAAGTAATTCAGTATCATTGTCATATGTATTCAGGATGAGAAATAAACTTCAGTGTAATTTATTACAAAAACTATACTGTGTTTTAATTCAATTATAATATAACTGAGTTACAAGATTTTTTTATAAATATGTAAGTAAATAAATACATAAGACAAATGTCAAATCTTTGGCAATGTGAGTTTCAAAAGAAACCATATTGCGCCGACCCCAAAATAATGGAATAAGGGCAGGAAAATGATGAAGTAAAATACATAATCATCATTAAATCTTTATGTCCAAATCTTAATATTGTGTGTGATATCTTGTCAATAAAAAAAAAAGACATTTTTTCATAATTTTATTCCCAACAAAATCACATTTTTCTTCTAAATACTATAAATTATGTTGTAAAACACTATTCATTTTGTTCTGAAACTGATGTTTAGAACTTTTTGATTGAACACATATCTTTTAATCATTCTTGCATATTAATTTAATTTGTTCATATAATCTAATCGGCTGGAGATAACTAAATCAATTCTTGTGTTCATGTTTTTTTCAGAAACCACTTTGTTCCAATATTAAGGGAGCTGAAACAATAAAAAAAAGTAGAGGTGTAAAAGTAACGAATAAAAGCATACCCATATGTATTTATTACTTTGACCATAAGTACTCATTACTATTGTATCGTTACTTCTGATACAGCATATGGTATCGTATGTAGTATGGTAACAAGTGAATCGACGTGAACTGTCGACGTGTAATATACCAAATTTGCAATGGATTTACTATTTAGAAAATTTTAACCACAAACTTAAATCACAAAAATATGTATGATACGAAACATGCGAGTAACGAGACGAATTCCTGGGTAATGTTATGTTACTCGGTACTTGCAGTACCCGTTACTCAGTAACGAATACATACGGTTTGTTACAGCTTTAAAAAAAGTGTACATAAGGTTCATTAGTTCTATATGACCATTCATTGATGTTTGTAATTTATAAGACTACATACAGACAGCCTACACTTTATTCAATTGAATACCCACACTTATTCTTACATCCTATGGCTAAGTTAGAGCCTCTGAAGCTCTCTGCTACTCCCTTATAACTACACCCTCAACATTATCTAAAAATTATTCAATTTTATATACTTCTTATTTCTTAAAAACCCTATCCTATCTCTGGATTAAAAATTGTACCTCTATACTATATAAAATTGTAACCAACCTTGATAAACACTTGCATAAATTATAATTTAATGGCCACAATGTTTATTGGTAGCCAAAAAAGCTTGTATTGCATCAACTGCATCTAGACCGAACCTCACTGGAATTAATTTAATGTGATGGGCTCTGGCAGATAACTTTTCAGTAAAAAAGAGATAATGGCACTTGATGGGAGTTGATTTAGGAAGCATCTCTAACAATATTCTTCATTGTCTGTTCATTGTGGCAATAAACATAATGTAAAGATTAAATAATAACTTGGAATAAATCATTTAAGCTCAAATGTTATGTAATTGCCATTTACTTGACATCTTTTGAGTTATTTCTTTGATAATTATTTTAGTTGAATTAGACATTCAAGTACTAAGCTGAGTATGACAGTATGGTGAGGGTGGGTAAAAGAAGGCAATGAAACAAAAACATCACACCTGGATGATGGAGGTATATGGTAAGATGAAAATATAGAACATGAAGAAGGTAACATAGATGGTGAAAAAACATAAATGAGCAAGTACAAATTGAAGTGAGATTCACAATCTGAAACTGCCTATAATAATGTGATTGAGATCCCCCAATAAGGGACGACAGTGAGTGATATTTATTCAATAACTTGGTATGTGAGCACTTACCGACCCTTATAGCAGCGCATAGTATACAAAATGTGACTAAACTATTGATAGTGTTTTCTCTGGCCTGCCTCTTTTCTTCTAGTGGATCAACTCTTTCTCCTTGGGGCAAACGGAACATGTTGAATTACGAAATATGCACAATATCTAAAAACAAGTCTCATACGAGACCTATAGAATTTCAGTTAAATATATCCTTATATCTGTAGATTATACTCTTTGATCTGTTGCGACAAGCAAGCAAATTGAGAAATTTATGAAATTGCGAATTTTATTGATTTGAGGTTATGTTTGCTTTTTAAAATCACGGAAGCTAAAAGGCAAGGCAAGCAACAAACGAATGAATACGTAAAAAAAATATCGCTATCTAGATGTGTGCTTTGTTTTTTAAACACGAAGGGTTCCTTTAAATTCAATGGATTTATTATACAAATTACATTTTGTCTCATTTTATTTGACTAAAGTGGGAATATTATGACCGCTAGACAAAATAGAACTGAAAATAAAGTTAAAATATTTTTCGTAAAATATTGGGTGATAAAATGTTTAGCCGCACGAAAATTAAAAACAACGAAAGTCCATATGACATTGACAGCTACAGTTTAAAAAACAAGATCGCGCTACGTACCTACGCCCGAAGAAAGAAGATTTTTCAGCAGCGATCATTATAGCATAACATAAAGATGAATTATGTAGAGATTAACATTTAGTTTCAAATTAAACTGTGATTAGAATAAAGTGCTCTTTCATGAAGCTATTAGTAGAATCTACTTTCTTATTAGTGCTTACCTATTTGCTCTAAAAATAAGTATCAAGTTGCGCAACATGGCGAATCAAACTCAGCTGCTGTAGTGAAATTTTGAGCTATATTTTGTGACTGTGATACGCTCTAATTAACATTATAAGTTTCAAGTGTTGTTATACAGTTACTTATAAGGTTTTGCTATCGTAAGGAAGTATCATGACCAATTTAAGCTTCTGCGCGGTCAGTTAATCGCCGGACTAAATATTCTGACTGCAAAGCAAAGCTGTATTATTTTTTGTTTTGGAACGAGTTAAAAGAAATCCGTCAAGCTGGAGCGGTTACCGGAGTATTTGCGTGACACCGTCGACTGGTTCATGGGGTGAGTGTCCTCAGATTCTATTTAGTACTTGGATATGTCTGTATATAAATTATTGTTTATGGTACATATGTACATAATTATTTATTTGGTAGACATACTTTTAAATTACATTATAATAATTATACAGATAAAGCGTTTTGTGTTAAGTTATTGTTAGAGCACTGTAATTTACAGTACATAACCATATCATTAGATGTTAAATGGAGGGTTTATTTATATATTAATTATGACCATAACTTACTTTAACCACTATCAATAAACAACTAAAATCTTTAGATTTATTGTGATAAGTATCTGCAAAAATGAATTTACGAATAGGAAAAAGGGAATAAACACAAAAATAACTTCATTTGTTAAGTAACTTTCCTTTGGTTTTTCATATTTTTTTTTTACATTCTCAAGGAGATTATTATATTACAATTGTCAATCAAATGATAAATAAGAACTCATACTGCTACCAGCTGGTTGCAATATACTGTTATCTTATGTATACTATACCCACTGGTATCAGTATCAACTACAAAGAGATACATAGTTACTTAATACTCTAATTAACAAGAAATAAATGTATGGAGTTATTATACATATATCTTACCATACCATACTGGCCGTCCACAACTTTGTCTGCATATAATAAAGGGGGATATGATATCAGCATTGCACCTATGTGAAGCCAGGGAGGATTAGTTACTTGTTATTCTTTCTTCTTTTTTTCAATTACATACTTTTTTCAATTATAAAACTTTACAGATTTGTGGCAAAATATGTTCTCAAGATCTAAGCAAAGGCACATAAAAGACAGACAGTAGAAATTGTTTTACTTATACTAATGCTATTAAGCCGCAAGATGCCAACAGTGTAGAATTTATACCACCCTATGTCTGCCCGTGGGTATCATACGAGGCAATCAAGGGTTTCCGGGAAGTGGGCAGCAGCTCCTACCGTGTTGACAACATAGTTCAAAATACAAACTGCGGTCACCAACCCTCCTGCCCAGCGTGGTGACTATGGGCAAATACCCCCATGGCAGTCTTGTGACATGCCCTGGGGGAGTCCTACGTCCAGCAGTGGACTGCAATAGGCTGATGATGATACTAATATTATAAAGCTGAAGAGTTTTTTGTTTGAATGCACTAATCTTTCAGTGAAAAATTCTTTCAGTGTTAGATAGGCTATTCATCAAGGAAGGCTATAGCAATCTGCCCTGGCTTTGCACAGGTGTAATGCCCCCTCACGTGGACGAAGTTGTGGGAAGGTGCTAATAATATAAATCTGTACAAAATCACAACATAAAACAAGTACAAATATAAAATCAGTGGTTAGAGCACTGACACGCGGAATGCAGAGGTCGTGGGTTCGATTCCCACCCGGGTGAGGAATTTTTTCCATTTCTTTATTAATAATTTTATAAAATATTAAGTCCTATTAAGCCCTAGCAATTTAAAAACTCAATATTATTATCTTTACTTATTTGTTTAAATGAATTACTTACATTGAAAACACAAACATAGTATCTACATAAAGATGGCAGCCCTGAGAGAGACAACCAATAACCAGGAAACATATTAAATTTTTTTTTGCTCAGCAACTTTTCTCATCTCCCATAGAGACTTGAGTAAGAGAGAGAGAGATTCATTTTGTAGAGATCAAAGTGTTGAAGTTTAAAAATTTTTAGGCCATTTTAGAGACAAGAAACTCTGGTGAAATCAAGACCAAAATAGTGAGTGGTGCATGATATAGTTGAAGATTATTTATTTATTTTATTTATTTACCAAAATCCAAGCACTTCATATTTAATATGAGTACATGCCATATCTCAGAGAAAAAAGTTTATTATGTATTTATGCTCTTTACCCCAAATTGTATTAAGTACACCAGTGTCCTGTTTAATATTCACGAAGATTTTGGTTTGTTGTATATAAATATCTACAAAGTGGAAGTCTATCCCGCGGCCCTGTGTTCTTATTTGTGTTTCATACAAAAATGATACAGTACACAGTGATACAGATTTTCAGTTCATCTATGCACCAACGTAACAGAAAAGTTCAATTCAATTTTGCGATATAAAAGTTAAAAAATGGCGCGTAAGTTAAGGCAGCCTTGTCACCGGTGAGTCTCACTCGACTCAGGTGCGCTGATAAGGCGTGATGTCACCGCGCGCGGTGCGCCGGCGCGTCCTCTCGCTGCCTCAGTCGGCCGCGGCGAGCTAGCCCGAGCGCAGCATTTCCCGCGCTTGCTTGTGTCAGTGCGCATGGTGCCCATGGGCGAGGAGTCCGCGCGGCGCTGGGCGGGCGGCATCCTGCGGCGCAGCGGCGTGCGCGCGCGCCGCGTGCTGCACGTCAAGTACCGCGGCGTGCCGCCCGAGCCGCCGCCCGAGCCCGCCGCGCTGCCGCTCGACCTCGACGACACCGTCTCCTGCTTCTGCAGGTCCGCTTCCCCTACTGTCTTGTTTCAATAGAGCCTACTGAACACCCGTGCCAACTCAACTTTATTCAAGTTAGTTCGGAAGGTTGTACATTTGGTTAGATTGCGGCGACCTAGTTTTTGTTACGCTATAATAACCCAGTTGATGTGGAAATCCGCGCTCTATGGCAACCTGTTATCGCCGTATCGCGTGTTATCATTAGGTACACCTGTGCGGCGACGTCACTAACAAGATGTACACACAAGCTTGTTGTTGCCTCATTGCATAGGTATTTCATTTCGGTGTTGCATAATTAAGTAAACTGACTATTGGTTGGATCGGGAATATACTTAATAGTTAATGGTGGCGCCGCGGCGCTACGGCCGGCCTCGCGCCAGACTCCGGCTGTGGCACTGATTGCCTCCACTTGACTCTGCGAGCTAATTGTACCACTTGCGGACTGCAGCGACGACGTCATCTGATTACATTATATTACATTTTGCATCCTATCCTACGTTGCCATGCCACCCTAACGTCGTTTGAAATTTTTTTGTGTAATGCATCCAGCAAACGAATACAGTGCTTGTTCTTTTGTATATTTGACGTAGTTCAGCATGGATAGCTCACTCTGAGCGGTCTGTCTCCCGCGCTCGCTGATGTTGCCGCACTACTGATTCTGTAATGACGCGATGACGCGTACCGCTTGTTTACGACTTTAGGATCGATATTTTACTCTAATATATTAGCATCCTACTTCGACACTTTGTTCTCGAAATTCTTAAATAATATAAGACTGTTGGCAAATACGAGAGCTGTTAGTCCACGTACAAAATGTTCGACGATAATGAATCGTCAAGTGTGTGTGTATTTTTTGATTACAACATTTTACATGCTAGGTTCTTAAGTTTATTATTCTGAGGTACATACAATACAATATAACGCTCGCTACTCGAATTTCGATCTCAAGAATGTTTGAACAGCAGTAAATACAGTCACTGTATTGTACGGATGCCAGTAGGTCATTTTCTTGTGCATGTGATTCAATAAAAGGTGGCACATTACATAATAAGAAGAACAATATTACCAAAGGGAAAGATGAAGGGGAAGGTGAAAACCTACAAATAAAGTAGGAAAATTATTTCACCTACGTGGAATTGGCGGACATATTTATCCCTACTGTTAAAAAGAACGAGTAACTTATGATTACTGTACTCATGTCTAGCACGCATGTCAAACAAAGTTTCAGTTTTAACTTTGGCTTTGAAGTAAAATCATACATTAACTATGTCAATTTCCTTTTTGTCAATTTTGTCCTGCTGCCAATATACTTTTATTTGTACTTTTCCTTTACTGTAGTTTCTACTACGGTATTATGATAGAAAGTAAGATGCGTGTGCGCCGCGGCACAGGGTATCCAGACACATTGAAGTAACTTTTTCCTTTTAACTCCGGTTATTGTGCTAGTTTGCTAGCGGCTGGCACGAAAGAATAACCATTGTTTACGGTTGACTACATTAATAATAAAGGGATTAAGTGGAAAAGTACTCGGTAGATTGTTAATCTGAGAGGGTGTCACACATAGGGAAACACGTGAAACTTACAGGAGCTGGGTCGGTGTCGGTACCATACGGGTGCAGCACGGACAGACATCAGATGCCAAATTATGAAGACTGACTCTCGTCATTAGTTTCGAGGTTGTAAATCTCTGCTGAGAAACTGGAATAATTATAAGACGAATCAAAGGGTATTTCTCTGAATACGATCTCGACTTACTGGCAGTTTGTTAGATTTCCGCAAATGGGCGTATTTACGGAAATCTTGGCTATACAACAAAAACAGAAATGAATAATTAATTCTTATTTATTTACTTTTTATAGATTTTAAGATACATATTCCAAACAACAATTAATTTAAATACATCTTTTGAGTTGTTGCGTTTAACATGCAACCAAACAATATCCAAACATTCATTTCATAAAATTAGGACTCTAGGATTTATGATTCTTTAAATAGGTATCTACTTACCAATTACAAAACATACTTATCAATTCAAAACAAAGGGCGAAAACGTAACTGGACTTTAACAACGTTGCAAATTATAACAAAGCAGATAATTTATACCCGTGTACCTACGTGCTCGGTAGCACGTTTTATTAGTTTATTTTATTTTTGATATAAATGTTTGTAGTACCTAGTATATTCATGTTGCCAAATTACTGCAGATATGCAGATAGACCGAGATATGGTAGTTAAAACATTATACCTACATTGTACATGTGGTAGTTCTTGTGCAGTTCAAAGTCCGTAGCTGCCAATTTCCGAACATATCAATAAATTTATTTGTCTGTAGAATGTTTCAGAGTTACAGACAGAATAGAGTGTGTAAGTACGTCGTGAGGAAGACTCGCGTCAGTCACTGAGAGCTACGAGCAGAGGACCTTGAGTCTGACACAATGTGAGCGTGTTAATTAAATATATAACGGCCTGTTATGACTTATTATCGTATCTATGGGGTGGAAATTATTTGTGATTGCGGTGACGGAAGCTACATTAGAAGCTTAGTGTTATTTTGTTGAAGTACCGACTATTACTGTAAGGTACTGAGTATAATATAACTCCGCAGTTCGCTACAGAAGCATAAAAAGCCTTTGTTTGAAGACTCCATAAAATAAGCTTTAGAGGCATATAACGTAAGCACGTATTAAATGAGGCGTGCGTTGGTCCCTGATACGGTTTGAAAATATCAACTGGTTAAGGTTAAGTCCCTAGCCAGACGTCCCCCTGCGAGTTGTGATGCGATGGATCTTGATAACGTTCAACTAGTTTAGTCCTAGCCATCAGTAATTTCTACATTACGGGAAACTTGAGAATATAGCTCTATTTTTTTAACTTGTGGTAGAGTAGAAATATTATAATTATAAAGCAAGATGAGCCATCATTGAAGTCATTGTTGTCAAATGCCCTGTACTGTACACCGTACGAAAGGTAAGACGGATGGAATAATACATATTTACGGCTATAGTGTAGCACACGATCTGCCTCAATGTCGTATAAAGTCATGATGCTAAGCTTGTTATTATTTTGAATATTGGGTACTTTTACACATAGGTGTAATATGCTGAAGGCGCGAGTCCTCTTATGCGGCAAACAATCCAACTCTATATTAGCCTTAAATAAAGCAGTTTTGTATGGAGCACGAGCAAACGGCGTGTTTGCCTGTCCTTGACCTGCTGCGGCGGGGGCGGCCCACCCTGAAGCGGCAGCAGAAGGGGGTAACATTCTCCACTCTTTCTACACCCAAATTATTGATATCTCAGCTCCTAAAAACGTTTAACATTTTGCTGATTTCTTTTTAACCGGAATTCTTATTATTTTTGATAATAATAAACTATTTATAACCTTACTGTTACTGTAATGTAATAAAATTGAATAAACGAACTGTTTGCGTCAACCAGGAACTTCAAGCTTTATACGTATAGAGTTCCAATAACATGTTTATTATGCAATGTTATGAAAAGGCTTCACGTGTAGAATTAGAAGGCATTACAAAACGTGGGACATTAATTTCATTAGGTGTGGGTATTATCGTTGGTGCGACAAGTGATAGCATGGCATGGCAAGACTGACTGGTAACTAGGTAGTGCTCACGAGGAGGAAGGAAGACGGCACTTATCAGTGCCAGTTACTTGGAGACATCATAAATACGTCTTATAATCATAACATTTCATACTTTTACCGTGAAATAAATAAGAAACATTCATCCATACATCCAGGAGGATACAGTAGGTAGATGATATAAATGATAAGTAGTCAACTGTACGAGTATATAATAATTTATGATTGAACTCCTCGTCGTCCGTTCGTCTGTAATGCAGTCCGACTATACATACCGCTTAGCGGGCGTTTGAACAATATTGGGTTATTGCATGGAGGTAATTTTATTACCTCCATGGGTTATTGGCCGTTATTATATTAAAATCTAATTTAAATGCTCCTTCAAAATCTTTGAAGCTAACAGGAGTCAGGAAACTACCAACCCTTAGGTAGATAGATTTTGCATGGCCACCGGTTTTATAAGGCACAGATAATGATTGAAATTTAACCACAATTTCCTTTTAGATTAGAAAACATAATCTACACTAATATTATAAAGAGGAAAACTTTGTTTGTTTGGTTGTAATGAATAGGCTCAAAAACTACTAAACCGATTTCAAAAATTCTTTCACCGTTAGAATCCTTATAGGACCTGGATGAACATAGGCTATAAGAATTTCCCGATATTCCCACGGGAAGGCGACAAACGGGAATTCTATATTTTTTACGAAAACCACTATACATATGAAGCTGAAATCGGGCATATATGTTCATTGGGGACAGCGAGGGAGGACTAAAAATGGATTTCCCGAAATTCCCACGGGAAGGGGACAAACGTGAATTCATAATTTTTACGAAAACCGCTATACATATGAAGCTGAAATTGGGCATAGATGTTCATTAGGGACTGCGAGGAAGCACTAAGGACGAATTTCCCGAAATTCCCACGGGAAGGGGGCCAACGGGAATTAATTATTTTTTACGAAAACGGTTACACATTTGAATCTGAAGTTGGGCATATTTGTTTATTTGGGACCCCGAGGAAGTACTAGGAACGGATTTCACGAAACTCCCACGAGAAGGGGACAAACGGGAATTCATTTTTTTACGACAAGCGCGATACATATGAATTCGAAATTAGACCTGTACGTTCATTAGGGACTGCGAGGGAGCGCTAAGAATGGATTTCCCGAAATTCCCACGGGAAGGGGACAAACGGGAATTCCAAATTTTTACGAACACCGCTATTTGTATGAAGCTAAAATCGGATTAGGGACTACGAAGAAGCCCTAAGAATGGATTTCCCAAAATTCCTACGGGAAGGGGACTAACGGGAATTAAATTTTTTTACAAAAACCGCTGTACATGTGAAGCTAAAATCGGAGACTGCAGGGAAACACTAAGAATTGATTTCCCGAAATTCCCACGGGAAGGGACTGTCTGTGCGTTTGTGCACGCTAATCTCAGGAACGGCTGAACCGATTTCGGTGCAGTTTTCAGGAATATATTGTGACAGTTAACATATAGGCTACTTTTTATCCCGGGAAAATGTTTTTATCCCGGATAATTTCGATTTTTTTTTTCTGTAGTCCACGCGGACGGAGTCGCGGGCGTCCACTAGTGATTAAATATTTATGTAAGTTTGTACATTAAAAATTATATAAAAAAAATTGTGTGTCAATCGTATAGGACATTCATTACATTATAGACTTATAATCTCGAATGTTCAGTGAATTTTTTATTTTGGTGTGAATCTACTTATACCATTTTATCACATACTAGTGGCCCGCCCTCGCTTCGTTTCGGATCATATCAGTATGCTACTTCATATGTAGGTACAGCGGTTTTCGTAAAAATTTGGAACTCCCGTTTGTCCCCTTCCCGTGGGAATTTCGGGAAATCCGTTTTTAGTCCTACCTCGTTGTCCCCAATGAACATATATGCCCAGTTTTCGTAAAAAATATTAAATTCCCGTTGGCCGCCTTCCCGTGGGAATATCGGGAAATTCTTATAACCCATGACACTCAGCAATAATGTGGCTTTCTATTGGTGAAAGAATTTTAAAATCGGTTCAGTAGATCCCGAGATTACCCCTTACAATTTAACAAATATACAAACACACAAACTTTACCTCTTTATAATATTAGTATAGATTATGTGAAGTCAGCGATGTCTTCCACTATTAGAGTGCTATCCAAATGAATGACTATTTGATATGGTAACAGTAGCTAGTAAGCAAGCCAGTCAACAATGTACATTATGACTATGAGTCAGCAATACTTTCCGTTATCCTTATCGCACACTCGACGTGGCCTGTTAAAGGAAATGTTTCTAGTTACGATATCGTTGTAACTTAGCACTTGTTTTATAATTTAGCAAGCACAGGCTTGCGGACAGTTATGTGTTGTGTGGTAGAGAGTATTCTCACTCGGCGACACGGTGCGCTGGTTAACAATGCGAGTGCCGTTAGCCGACGCTCGAGGCGCACAGCACCGCGCGAATTGTGCTCCACGAAGATGTTGGCGTCGGTAATCATCAGGATGCCGTAGGGGTCTGATAGATAGTAAAAACATAAGATAAAATATTAATAAAAAATGAAAAAATTCTTCACCTGAGTGAGATTTGAACTCAGGACCACTCGCAAACCGTGCTTTCGCTCTAACCACTAAGCTATCGGGTCAATTAAAACATAAGAGGCAAAATTAAAGAGCTACAGAGATAGACACATTACAATATGTTAACATAATTATAAACCATCGTCTTTATTGGCGTGCGGAGTGTCAGTAACCACTAGTTATCTATGAACGTATCGAAATATACTATTTGGGAGCTTATTGTCTTGTAAACTTATTGTACCGGTTACATTATAGTGAAATATATGGTTCGGTAAGGGGGCTCGTGCTTGGTACCAGCAGCCCGCGTTGCACTGCGGCGCCTGCATGCAGCACACGTGCCGCGCGCTGCGGACAACCTCGTTTCACTGCCAGGTTTCTATATTCATTCAGTTGCATGATTACCTGAACCTGAGAGCAAAGCTAAGATAATCCAGTAAAGTTTTATGAGATCAACGTCAAATCGGGCTTAAGCATTTGGTAATTACACAAGTACGCATTATCCGCGTATAGAACATTACCGATAAAATAAGAATGGTGTGATGTCATTACCCAAGCCAATGACATCATAAATTACCCGTTTTCTCAACTAAAGCTTTTTTGGCTCTGCGTATATAGCTAAAAGTCCTTGGCTAGTATCTATATATAGAAGTTTTATTTTTCCAACAAAAATAACTAATTTAAAACCGTACATGCCTTCAAATGATTTGTTACCTACCTATACAACACAGTATAATCATTGCTGTAAATTCTAGTACGTTTTAAAATGAAAATGTAAGTCGGAATACTCCTAGAGTAGATTAGTTGATAGTTAACGTATAGGTGTAACAATGGATTGTAGGCTGGCCTTGCATTGTGTGCACACGGCGAGTGAGATGGCATCACGCTCAAGGTGCAGCTCGGCCGGCCCGGGCTGGCCGAGTCCTCCGCCGCCGCTAAGTGCTGCCTTCTAATGGACTACTTAACAGTGGTGGCGTCATGCAGCTCTGTGCAACCATGTTTACATTGTACTAGGTAACATATTTCGGTAAAAATGAATCATTCATTTTTCCATTGCACTTGATGGAAACGCCAAGGTCTACGATAACGTATCACCATGTAATGGTGGACGAAGGCTGACCTGCGCAAAGCTAAAAAACTGAGCTCCGACTGTACATAGTACTTCCTCTAATTTACAACACTAGCACACGATGACCGCACCGTTGGCAATATGTCAAGTTAACTCATTAATAACATGGCTAATGTTATTCCAGGTCGACGCGGTTCGAATTACCTTAGCTATGATTAAATAGGCAAATAAAACTTTATTTCGTGCGTCACAACCAAAAGTTTCCTGTACCTACATAGCTTTAGAGGTGTAAAATACACATAAAAAGTATCCGCTTAGAGACAACTTTTGGTTTGGGTTGAGTTATTGAGCGTTTGCACAAAGGTGCGGCGGAAACTGGTGAGGAGCGGAAACCTCTTGTTCCTTCCTGTCGGCGGCACGCGGCGGCAGCTGCCACCAGCAGACCATGAGCCCCAGTGCTCTGTGCACTTGTGCGCTTTCATATATGATGACTATTACGTGTATCTTCTTTAAACCATACCTTAATTCTTATAGTAAATTGTTTTTCTCATGCGTAGTGTCTTCCTCATTTAGGAATGCATTAAGTACTTAATTGCTTGTTTCAGGTGAGTCCCAGTCCGCGTGATGCTGGACTGCCTCTGGTAAGTCCGTCTCCATCTCTCTCCGACGCCCGCACTCCGCTTCACTATTAACCGAGATGCTTTAATTCATATAATAAACAATCCTAGCTAATTGAACAAGGCTATACTTAATATGTATTCCGAAAAGTAAATGGTCGCAGTCAGTGAAACAGTAAAACTGAAACAAATAAAGTAACTATATAAGCCTTCAAAAGATAAAAACAGAGCGACATATTGAAAGTTTTTTTACATGATAAGTTAAAAGATGGAGATCCTGAAAAGAAAGTTGGAGCTTTATCATAAAGTGTTTGCAAAGTCACTGTTGGCCACTAATGCCATATTTGTTATTCACGTTCCTTGTGCCAGAATATGGCTTAGGCTTGAAGTTGTTGATGATTGTATATTGTTTATCATATGAATGGCATGACGACGCTTCCGAGTGGAGGCCGGGAGTGTCGGTGTGCTGGGTGGTGGCGGCGCGGCGCTCACTTTGTAACTATGTAGTAGGTACAACAAGACATGAACACATCCTCAATTTAGATGTGGTTTTGGCTATAAATTTATGTAGTTAAGCGCTTGTCTGTTACAATAAGCCAGTTTCTACTACGACTAGTTTCTAAATATACATAATCATGTTATATCCGGGGCACCCTAATAATAATTTTACACTAAGTGCACACATAGTATGTTCTGTGGTGTCTGACTGCTGCCAACTGACCTGAATATAGTTGTCTTATTTTTTGTCATAATAGTTTTCCCGGTGAGGTCCTATTAACGTGCCCGTAACACTAAATATTTCAAGATCGGCCCGAAAGTGGCTCATTGAAAACCATTTCAAATTAATAGAGTCACGGCAGCGGTGGCTTTGACTATTTTAAGTTAAGGATGTCAAAATGTTTTTTTCTGATACGTACATTACATATTTAGGTATAATAACTATGCACTTTAACATTACAATTTGAATGACGACCTTTATTACCGAAAACTTTAGAAAATACTGTTCTTCTTTCATATCGCCCCATAAAATAGGTAGATCCTTTGTAAAAGTAAGGCTACGTTGGCATTTTTGTTTCTTTCGTTGTTATCCTACTGTAAACTTTACATGAGGCCCGATCGATCTCAATTAAACGATTTCGACGGTTAAACTATACCAATCGATATCCATTGCAGGCTTTACTAAACGTGGAAATTATACTTTAGCCGCTAATCTGAATTGAGGTTTAGGTTTGTTTGGCGCAAAACAGTCAATATAATCATGGCCGCACATCGCTTCCCCAAATATTTGAGTAGAAGAAAACTGAAATATTAATTTTATGTGAGTAGATAAAATTTAAATTTAAATCACTATCATCATTTAAGTATTTAACCCTTTTAGGGAATATCACAAAATTTTCTATGTGTGAACCAGGGAAAGTGTGTCTGTCTATGCCTGTATGCTCCAGAAAATCAGACTTAACAAATAACAAATAGAGTATTACAAGATGTTGAGCGTTGGCGGCTGTGTACGTTAGATTCAGCCTTTCTTGCGTAACGCCTTGTGCAACTCGTTGGAGCTGGGCTGCCCCACACCGCTGCCTAAGAAAATCAATTTATATGATCATCATTAACCGTATTATTAAGCTATATTTATCGTGTTTGATCATAAATAATAAGACGATGTTCTAATGAGGCGGATGGCGCGCATGAATGTTAAATTTGACGAAAAACAAAGATAAATAGCAATCCAGTTTCATATACAGGCCTAGATAGATAGGCTACACAGGGTGGCAGACGTCAGCTTGTACGATATTTCGAAAATGCAGTTTCCTTCCACTATGTCTCTAGCCTATGCCTATTATGACAGACTGAAGAGAATCTAAACTAATAAGAATCTAGATGCCTAGATAGAACCGGCATTGTTACAGAAGTACCGCATACTCGCGGTTCCCACACCTCGGGATATGAACACAATACTCACAACAGCAAGTGTTGTCTCTAATTACCTTGAACACCGAAACTGTGTGAATGTACCACTAACTCTTAAACCGGTTCCAGCCTTAAAGTAAACATCATAATTGCATTATTCATATAAACGCGTCCCTCGGTAGCCACCAGAATGTCAAGAGTTGACCTCAATACCGAATCTTAAGACAGTGCGGTTATAAAGTTTCATGCTTTATATACCTAGATTTACAATAATTTGCAGTTCCTTGCAGTATATAGTGCAGTGTCGTTAAGTTATTCCTCCCAGGTGCTTCTTTAGAATGTAATACCGTGAACATTTCGTGAACAGGCCATACAAGCGGAAATGATGAGTAGCTCATGACGCTGCGCTGCCTTTGTGTCGCTTCTTGGAACGAGGCTTCGACAATGTAGTGTGCAAAGTTATTGTCAGGAACACTTAAGAAGGGCGTCTCGGCTGCATTGCAAACGTATTCAGAAAGTAAACTAGTGAATAAGGTATCCGGTACACCAATAGCAATAGCCTTCTTTAGTGTCATGTCATGCAGCTTTTTATATCGCTCAGGCAGGTAAAGTTAACGACGAATTTCCGTACTCTTCGGTACTTAACGAAGATAATAGTGTAGCTTGTCTAATCTGTGCACACAATGGGTACCACACGATCCCATTCACACAAATTGATCGTAATTAAGCAGGTAGAGGCACCTGATCTATATCTGCTGTCTGCATCAAACCGGCTCGACGGGCAGGCCGATCTAGGCAGACCTGGCTAAGGGAACAATAATTTTGAACATTGCTATGACGTTTCTGTTACAGTTCGTAGGTGAACATTTGGCCGCTATCTCACGCACATAGTCGTAAAGTTTCGTGTCATTGCATGAAATGTCATAAAATGATCTACCTCAAAGGCTGCGACGATTGGTCGCGCAGGTCACGCTCAGGTAGCTTCTGTTGCAATCGTTTTTGTGTTTGCTAGACCGAAGCCCGAGAGACCACCAGTAAAGTCCAATCTCTTATCCACGGTAATCAATTTCTATTTTATGGATAAGCAAGTAGCGTGTACCTACTGCATCTAAGCAGTGAATGTAAAAGTGTGGAATCGCAGTTTCTTGATTTAGTGTTAAGAGCGATAACTTACTTTTTATATAGGGTACCTACTTCGAGAAAAACACTACCTTCCCTGTTGGCGCAGTCGGGTAATAAAATAACTTTATTTAACTGGTGTCGTTATAGCCGATGTCTAACGTTTGAGATCACAGAATATACGTTTCTTATTGGTTGAAAATTCGGAATAAAAATTAACCATATAGATTGATGAGGTTTCTACCTTTTGAGCGGGTCACTTGTTGGTGTTTAAATTCAAAGGCATAGCGGCTGTCTGTTTTGTCTGGAGTTGGTTGGAGTGAACTTGAGTTGAGTGGAGGAGTGTGGCGGAGGGTGCGGTGAGGTGAGGAGCGGAGGACAGTCCGTCAGTCCCGCGTCGACTGCGGAGAGTAGCAGACGCGCGATGCTCGCCGGAGCTGTCGCCTCGAGAACGTGTTCTGAGAGCGCGCTCGCTCCTGGATAGTGCAGTGTGTGGATGCGAGGCGATGCTGCGCTCGGCCGCCACGGTGGGGCTGTCGCCGCCGCCGCCGCACGCACGCCTCTCGCTGTTTGACTCCTGCCATCGCAAGATTAGGCTCATCGGTGGAGGACCCGTAGCTTTTCTTGGAGGACTTGTCGCGTAAGTCCTAGAGCATTTCATGATGCACACGTATATATAATGACTGATTGGTTGTACAACATTTTGCCCATGTGCAGCAGATGAATGGTCACTACTTCTTATAAAATTACACAAATTTGGGACATAAGTTTAGATACTAAAATGTCTAGAAAAGTTACCTTTTCTGTACCAACCAGAATGGTTGAATTCCCACCGTTTCAATTTCTAAATGGAGAATAGATAATGACAGTGTTTATCTACCTCGGCGGCGCCAGTGCATTCACAATCACTTCTACTTTAGATCGTTCCATACAAGTTCCATACACGTAGATACACCCGACCATTTTTTCTCCCCTTGTGGGACAGAGAGATGCAAATAATATAATCTGAGTTGATTTACTTAGTTGCCTAGAATTCTTGTTTGTTGCAGTTGCATACTCGTAATAGTTTTTTATTGATTGCTATCTTAAGACCTTTGATGGACTGGACATTTTGGATCTAAAATGAATCCCACAGTTACAGACTTTGGTGGTAATAATGACTTTAGCCAATACATTATTCTGTATTCTACCAAACCGACCGACCTGAAGAGTGGCGGCGAAACGATCTTAATGCGCTTGCTATAAAGTTTGTAATGGTACTAGAAAATGAAGAAGGAATGACGAAATGTGTTTACCGTGATTTATCCTTCGCATGTAATTGTTTTCATGATCGTGGCCGAGGTCACATTGAAGTCATGTAAAAATCCTTCAGTTTTAACATTCAAGGAGACTTTAAAATATCTTGTTAATTCTTCTGATCTTACCTACTTTTCCTACGGTACATTTCCTGCCCGAATGAGAGTAAGGAGAAGGGGTAACTAATTATTTATTTAAAAATCGCTCAAAGTAAGTTACATACTCTGTATGAAAGATTGATTAATTATTTGATACAACATGATACAATAAAAAATTAGGTGTTACATTAATTAGATCAGTGACAAGTTTCGTTAAATATATGGCATGCAAATATTTTAGTTATTTTAAGAAACATAATATGTACGAATGTACGATAAGGAATCGATTGCGGCATTTTATAATTTTCGTTGTCTGTTTTGAAGCTTTTATGCATTATCTATGTAGCTACTTACCTATATGTATACGACGCTGTGTTCTCCACAACAACGTCTACGTTGACTACAGAAAGAAGCCCCATAAACCAAAGAGATGATTATAACAAAGAGAAAATATATTTTAATTTCGTAAAGCTGGACGATTCAAATGCAAGCAATAATTTACTAATATACCTTATTGTAGGTAGAAATAAATAAACTTCATTTTAAAAACACTTTTTTTAAACAAGCTTTTATTATTTGTTCAAACGAGCTCAAACTCGATGGGGTTGCGTCGTTCAATTACGGATTTCATTTATTTATTTCAGACCTTATGATCCAATTTGTCAGTAACAATGTTCTTAACCTAGGTTAGTAAAATACAATTTATAATATTGTACTGGACTGTTATGCCACTCACTGCCGCACCATGCCAGTTGACACTTTGCAGCAGTGATTGACATATGTAGGTACAGTCCAGCCGATCTGCAATCATGCGCAGAATGCAGTTAGCGCTACCCCGCACCGTGCGCACCAGGCCACCTTCCAGCTCCATTATCAGTTCAGCTCTATGTCACAATAATATTGCATTGTCATCCGATTTATACATCCATGGAAAATTTCGGCTTAATCGAAAACCGGGAAGTGGATCAAATTCAACTTGCAAGATTTGGTTACAGACAACGGGACAGGTGAAACTAAATAAAAGCTTATAAAAGGCACTGAGTGGATGTACATTTAGAAGTAGAGCAATCGCGACGTCTGCAGGCACACGTGGCGGCGGGCGTGCGACCCGGCCGCTGCACCGCGCTGCCCTATTGACCCATGGCAATCACCATTAACATCAATCGTCAAAGCTCAGGCAGACTATTTCTGTTTCATGCTCCTTAAACGTACGCCACACCACACTATATGGAGGGATTGCCTCTTAAGTCAGTCTGTATAAAATAAATAGTGCTCCTACTAGTAGAGAAAACTATTATTTAGAGGAAATTGCGCTAATTGTTATTAGAATATACCTAACTAAACACACAATACGTTTTCGTTGTGTTATGTTAGTATAAACCTACCTTGAATTTAAATGCGAAATCGTTTTGTAATGACATTCTGGTCATTATTCAAATCCCTTTAACGCTAATCGGCTATTGCGTAATCGATTAGATCTAATAACATGAATGACTGAGCAGACTATTGCATTGCATCTTTTGGTCATTAGCAGAGCCAGGCATTGCCTTGAGTTTTCATGTTATCGCCGTTCCGTTGCTGCTTCTAAATATTGAAAATAACTACGTAAATTTTCCAAGGTGATATTTTGTGGTGTTTCTGGAATTGTTGATATTTTATATGGCCAGTCGCGCATGTCAGCTATGTAAGCACGATCCTATTTTAAAATACATAAACCATATTAAATGTAGTTTTTCCTGGTATAAAATGAATGACGTAGGCCGCAGTGGCCGCGTCGGTACAGTTGCAGTAACGGGCGCCCCCGATACGCCGCGCCGCGCCGCGTCGCGTCGCTTGCCGCACTGATAAATCAAAGAGGTTCTTTTCGTTCGGAAATCACAACGTTAATCTATAGCTTAAAGTGCGATGCCGTCTTTCGATAGGTATTCTTTATCTTAGTACATAGAGGCTCTACTCGTATAAGCAGAACGCCGATTTCCTCCTTGTTTTTTCATTTGCATGTTTTCACAAACGTTTGGAAAATATTGAGCTGAGACTGAGAATGCTCTTTTGTAAGTTTTAGCTGGTATCTTTTATGATACGATGTATGGTCGCGTGATGTAAGTCGATCAATGCGGCAGCTTGTTGTGGGGGGGAGCAACGAAGTGAAAGTACATGTCACGAACCGACCCGCGCCGCAATAACAAACAACGGTAACAATCGCACTACGGGTCATTGACAACTCGAACCTTCCCTCCTCCCTGACTTCCCTTCCCCTCCCCTCACTGCCTCACCGCAGGCCCTTGCCCTCATTGTGCTCAGCTGATGTCTTCTCATCAGAAACAATTGCTTTGCATTTATTACACTAGCACGAAAAAACACTAAAATTTTCTATATCCATTGTATGCTAATGTGACGAAAAACTTTGCTTGCACAGCACACAGGGCACAGAGGTTACCTGACGTACCTACACTGTGCAGCATGAATTATTTCCAGTACGTCGCTTCTCTTTCGTCGTTCATTGGTTTGGAAATGGTCGTAGACTGACTAAATTAGTTTTTAGCAGTAGGGTCTTGTATAATGCGTATGACTCTAGTGTAGCTTTTTTATGCTGCATCTGAACAGATACTGGACAGAAATAACTATCAACCAAAATGCTGGTGTTTTGCAACTTGTTATTATGTAGAAAGTTTAGTTTGACAGCTTGAATGAGCTGCAAATGAGTACATACTATATCGCGGCCGTAGATAGAGAAGGTTGTCGACTCGTACATACCTTGCATATCGCGTCTTTGCGTTGAACTGATCGACCGCAACCACACTATACTCAAAACCTGATAGTAAAACAACAAGGCTCTATTAAAGAAGAACACCTAGCGAACCTTGGGATTCCAACTTTATCCAACAACCAACTAAAACTACTTGTCAAGTACTTACATGTTATCATATCAACAAGTTATAGACTGACATGACTGATATACATAACATACTAAACAGACAAAATAAAGCGGTTACCATATTGTCGACTGCTGCTGCGTGTAGAAAGTGCCCCGCACGGCCACATCACATCCGTCCTCGCTGCAAGCACCAACTATTGATCTAAATAAGATCGTTTATCAGCTATTACAAGACAAAACATTCTTAAAACCTTATTGGTGTATGATAGATAATATTCACACTTGGTTATTCAGTATTTGTAGTTTTTTATCGTATAAAGTAGGACCTATAAAAATTATAATATACTTAACATATCCGACCAAGCTGACCTATCCAGTTGTACAGTCATGTCAGAGCATCGATCAGGTTTTGAGGTAGAGGTAACTGGTTACTACTAGCGTACATACTACTAACTAGGTAGCCTGCTTTGTAAGCGGTGTTTCGTGCTAGTTTATTTTACAGTTCAGTTTGATAAATGGACTTCTAGCTCTGAGGATAATATAATCCTCAGCTGGCTGTAACACTTACATTAATTTACCTGTTTGTATACATAGTCCTGATGCGTGCTGGTTCTGTGTTGATGCAGGGCTTCACTAGAATACATCAGCTGCGTCTCCATCGGTGCATGTCGTAAGAGTGGACTAAGGAACTCAGGGGCGTTCAAAACTCAATCATTTGTTGCATTTACTCGTATATGTGTACTTAAAGATCTCAGGCGATGAGCTAGGAACTTGGCATTCATCTTTTACATCTGTTTAGGCTACCCAGGTAGGCTGCGCGTTATTAAGATTTTTTGACGTGATAAAGTAACCTTGATTACACAAAGTCCTTGATGACGAAAATGTTAATTGTCGGTCGCTATTAAATGAAAGAGTTGGAGTAGCACATAATGAAATAGGTATTTCCATTGAATGGTGGAGACGATAATACTGGGCACATGGTTTAGTTAGATTGCTCTGTTGCTACACTGACTGCTGGTCGGCCATTGTGCGCGATAAAACATTGTTTCGACATATCCGCTTCGCTGTGGAACAATGTCTTTCGATAAGCTAGTAGATATTGTGTTATAAAATGTATAACATTTAAGTTTTATTGCGGAATATAAATGGCTATCTTGTTATTTATTCTTGGTCGATAGTCTTGACCTCGTTCACGTCGCGCGATGTGTGACGCGGCGCCGGGCGAGTGGCATGCATGATATACAAACAGTCACTAGTTTTGCATCAGAATTAACATTCTACAAAAATGTTCTCAGACATAATATTTACACAGCACTTTGCACTAACTCTGTAAACCAAATCTTGGTTACTGCCATGGCTCCGGCTTTGTAAATCAGATATAAGTTAGTTCGAGCTCGCTGGCCTCGTTACTTAATCCCTTTTCTCTTTGCAGGTAAGTTACCGCATAGCACGTGCCATGTGAGGCCACTCCTACTGTTTGTAAGTTACGAACGGTTTCCTCTCATTTGCCACCGCACTTGTAAAAAACATTTTATACTTACTATGGGATTTATTGACGGCTAGTCCATGTGATTATGATGATTAATATAATCAGAATAAAAACATGCTATTTGTAATTTTCAATTACCTCCCACAGCGTTGTGCAATTGTAAACATAATTAGCTTTGGATTTTTCATCACATTTTTGCAATATGCTGTTCTGCATCGTTAAAGGTTATTTAGATAGTTAAATTACATTCAATGCGCAGCGAATGTAAATCTGCGCATTATTTCTTCTGTGGTCACAGAAATAAAATCTGTCTTTGACTATAGTCCCATCAGCGATATTACCGAGCGTGTTGCGACAATGAGGCCGACGCCGACGCCGACGCCGCCGCGACGTGCTGACCACACCACGACGTGTTGGCTGACAACAGCGGGCAGTAGTTAATACACATTTCGTACCTACGTACGTACTAACGAAAGCTAGTTATACACATATATATATATATAGCTATATACATATAGACATGGCTATATTTATTCAGTATAGTTAAATAAAAACTATACTCAGTAATTTTTCATTGTTTTGTTAGCTAACAACCCGAGGATGTCAGAGGAAACTTTAATTTACATATTGGCTTGTACAATGCGTGTTGTACCGATACACGCGTAGAGTCACCTTCGACCTTAGCTCACTAATGAATTTTTTATGGTAATGGCGCCCAGATATGCAATTACTTGGATTGATCGGCAACGTCGCGTCGTGGAGACATAACATAAAGGTGGTTGCGTTTCAATAATTTTGTACTTCCACGTAAGTCGCGGTATCATACAAAATTGTGTCAGTTATATGTATGTCGACGACGATTGCACAAGACGGTAATTTCATTTAGATGTTTTAAAAATTTCACGGCGGAGGAACATTAGGCACGCGCGGTCAGCTCGAAACACAGCTTGTGGCCCACCGGCGTATTTTATTATTAGCTACATACGACGAATAAACGACTACGAGACTTATTTAAAAGAAAGCTTTTTGTAATCTATCTATATTTTTTAATCTAGTAAGTAGCTTAAAATAATACCAAATGTCATGTTGGTCAGCGGCGATCTAGCGGTTGCATGATACAAAATCAGCATGCCGAAGTATGTCTATTCTGCAACCTTATCATGTCCACTTTATGATCCATTAAAAATCTTACTATTTAAATAGGTAGGATATACAGGTTACCTAAACTAGGCTGGGCCTGTGCTTTAGGTTTGCAAAACCTCATATCTTAAGAAAATAAATTAATAAACACATGTATATAACAATAATAAAAGATTCTTTACATTTCGATCTACTTATATAACTATATCTTTACATAAAAATAAATTAAAAATACAAGTATTAGTACTATTTATCTACCGTAAGCAAGTTCTCAGTTTCGTCATAAGATAACTCCTGCAGACAATGTAATTAAATAAATGTAATTAACTTTATTTATTCTATTATATAACAAGGGTCCCAAATAGGCGAAAAATCTATTTGTAAAGGCAAACGGTGTTGAGGAGACAGTACACACAATATCTTTCCGTCTTTTGTTAGTCACGTCATGATTATAAGCAAGCACTTTGTGCTGTTTTAGGACAGTGTGCATTATGAAAAGCTGGCGGACTGTTAGCACCTTGCAAGAATTATATAGTAGGGAAGTTGGAAAGAGGAAGGGACGAAACGTAGCCACCTTAAGTATTGCACGTTGAGCCCGCTCGAGATAGTATGATGGTTTTATGTGTTCCACCCCATGAGCTGATACAGTTCTGAATAATTGATTGACCAAGGGCCTAATATATTTGTTAGAAAGAGAGAGTTTTATCAAGTGTAACACCAAGGTACTTAATACTAGCAGTTTTTTGGATAAGTGGACAATTACAGGAGAGAACAGAATGACATAAATGGGCATAGATATGGGGATATAAAACAATTTGCTGGGTTTGGCGCATGGTAAAATGGATGTACTTAGTTTTATCAGCGTTAAGTGTTAGTAAATTATATTGTAGCCAGTTAGTAAATAATATTAAACCCTTGTGCATTTTTGTAAAGCTCCATATTGGTGTTAGCTGAGAAAATTAAAGCAGTATCATCATCATAGGAAATTATTTTGCCTTGATCCAGATTTAGGTTACACAAGTCGTTAATGTAAATTAAAAACAGGGTAGGACCCAGGATACTTCCCTGAGGGACTCCAAAGCTGGTGTTTTGCTGGTCATCACTAATAAAGTTTTATATTTTGACACATTGGTATCGGTTATCTAAGTAGTCTGCTAGTAATTTATGTTGTGCGCCTCTTATACCTAAGGATTCTAACTTTCTTAAGGATGGATATAGATACCGTTTCAAAAGCTTTTGCTAGGTCCAGGAAAACACCCAGACTCTGTTTTCCCTTACCCAATTCTTGTGAAACATAATTGGTCAGGCAATGGACATCACAGTACTACAAAAATAAAAAACTGGGCATAGTCCCCGGTGCAAACCTTTTAATGGATCTCTCCTTCTAGGTACATGCCTACTTGTATAATAAATACATTGTTTTAGTTAGAGAGATTAGATTAAACCAGTCCGCGCAACTTTCTCACATACATGTGGTTCATATTCCGCACTGTCTCTCATAATAAACAACGCATCGGTGTCAATTTGTACAGAAGTTGTACAATAGAACTAGGAGTTTTGTTCTCTTCGCGATTGTTATGAGATAGCTAATCCTGCGCGCGCCATACCTGTAGGAATATCGTGAAAATGCAACCGAAAACTTTCCATTAGGCAACGTTCGGTTTGTTGTGCGTGCTGAGTTGCACAAGCGTGGCCTGGATGACTCTATTTGCGCGTATCGCTACACAAGCCGTGCGCGCGAGATCGAACGATGTTGACTGACGAAAGATCTATCTAGCTAGTAATGCGTACCCATAGTGCGTATTTGTCTACAATATAAAGTACTTACATATATACTATAATAGTATCCAATTATATAGATACTGAAGAGTAGAGATTTGTTATTATCCGTAAACATATTGTTCTGACTTTCCAACGGAACAAGTTCGGCTCCAAACATACACTACAAGAAGCACGACAACTGCGTTACGTCGTCGTTTACTTACATATTATATTTATTTGGTATAATAAAATTGATATTGGTTTTACAAAAGAACAACATGGTTATTGTCGTGCGTGATAGCACAGGTGCATGGCGACAGTGTCTCACGCACGCCCCGAAGTTTCTATTGTAACAGAAAACATACCTATAGAAGCCATTACATCTGACTAGACAAAAAATTCTGACTATACTACATGTTTAATGTTTGTCCATTAGGCTGCTTCAGTGAAGCCTTTACGTGGAATAAACGAACTTGTTTGACCTTGGAAAGTATTGTAAACCGAGTAACTAAATTCTGTGCGTAGTATCGTTACGCTGATTCAGGTACCTACCTGCCATAAACAAGTAAGTAGGTAGGTACTTATGTAAAATTAGTAGAAAAAGCTGAATTTTCTGTACTCGTGGAAAGTAAATTGCGATGTCTGCATATTTCATGTACAATGTAGATCCTTGGTCGTCAAAGTGCAGCCCGTGGGCCGCATGCGGCCCGCTGCTGTTATTTGTGCGGCCCTGGACAAAATAATTAGATTAAGGGCCGATTTTTGCAAACGTCATTTGCATTAGGCTTTGCCACTCCCTGGGGCTTAGGCCAGCTTAGGCAAGCTTAGGCAATGTAATACTAACGACAGCAAAGTTCGCTAAGTACTTACCTAATTGAAACATTTCACCAATGGAGATTAGACTTCATCACGTCATTTGATGAACGCGTTAAATTAAGGATTCCTTTTGTAGGAAATGTTTCCTTTACCTTGCGAACTTGGTTCTCGCTCGCCACAATGTCTTAGCCCCCTGGACAGATAGGTTCCTAGTAACTCTAAAAAGTCTAAAACTATAGTTAAGATTTTTTATTAAGATGAATACTACTTCTATTACAACATTTTGCGCTTGCTTATGATTCAATTCAACTATGCGATATAGCCTCTCGCTTACAAGTTACATTAAGACTTTGCCAATGTTGTTAAATTAAATATGATGACAAATGTTTACATGTCTAACCGATTGTAGCCCATCTCATGTTTTAGCAATGGTCACAAATTCTCTGTAGACCACAAATTTTCATGAAGTAAGGCGACTTACGTAAGTTACGCGCTAAATGTGAGAAAAAATTTCACGCTCGCTCCGCTCGCGCATCGATTCTAGGGAATGAAACCCGGGTTATTCGATACTCAAAAAAACCGGGTTTTCGAGTATTTTAGAATTTAAAAAAAACCGGGTTACATTCGCGGTTTTTTCGAAATTTTCGGTTTTTTTTATGTTATTCAAATGGCAACACAGGCATTTCGGCCATTTAAATTTATTTGACGCCGTCATTGATTGTAAAAAAATATCTGTATAGTCTGAATAATTGTATTAACACTCAATAAGTAATTTTATTAATGTTTATATAAAGATAGAACCTAGAACCATTTACTTAATATTTTATTAATATTATGCGGGATTTACCTATCATTATCCCTAACTAACCTACCTAAATACATAGCTTAATATGAATAAATGAATATGATAATTTAAATACAAATTGTAATAAAGATTTTTGATCTAATAAAGTATTATTTTGAGTTGTACCTTACTTTATGGTATTTGAAAGTCCTACTGTACCTATTAATTCCCATTTTATAAAAAAAAAAGATGAACGCAGAGCAAACATATTTTCAAACCGGTTTCACCGAAAACCGGGTTTTAAAAATAAAAAACCGAAAAAAAAACCGGGTTTGAATTTGGGCGGTTTTTTCATTCCCTAATCGATTCTGCCTATATTTAAGCAGATTTTTATTTTTCAAAGTAAACTCCACAAATGTTTAAATATATCACATACATGAAGTGGTCGCTGGCAATTCGATTCACTTTTTTTTCATTTCGCAAACGAGCAAGTGCCGTGGGGGGCCGGCAGGCTTTCTCAATCGACTGGCAGTCGCGTCCGTGCTGGCAAATATCATTCTTCGATTGTTTGCACACGTTGCATTGTCAGTTTCGTATAACACATGTTATTACGGAAGTAACATATCAATGAGAAAAATGGCATTTTTTGTTGCAGACTATCTGTCTGAAGTTTGGAGTAAAATTGGTTTTTCAATTGACGTTTTAACATCATTTTTAAATGATGATGTATCCCACATTTTTATTGAAAGACGCACTCTGTAGTGCAAGTTGCTGTGTTCTCGCGGTCCGCACAAAATGGGTCGGCAGTCCGGATGCGGACCGCGGTCCGCCCTTTGGCGAACCCTGCCTTAGATAGTAGGTATGTAATTTTATGCCATTCCGAAAAAAAATCTAAGAGAAATTAATGAAAATATGGCTACATATAAAGGTTCCCGTTAAAATGGTTTTCTGATAGGGCGCTCTTAATATTGAATCGATGGAAATTTACTTTTACGGAGATTTTGTCCACTAGTTAAGAGCAAGCATTTACTCACCCCACACAACGCAATGACGTCACGATCCCCCTAACGCAACAAGTTACCCCCTTTCCCCCGTGACGCAGACGAATGACGTCACGTGTTATTTCTACATCATTGAATTATTGTGCTCATCACTCGTCATGTTACTGAATTTCTTACGTAGTATTCTAGTCTAGAGTAATTTATTTTGTTGAGTAGAAAAACGCTTCCTCCTTTTGAGTCCACATGCTTTCGTTCCCTGCCAACTCCGGCCGGCCATCCTAGCAGAAACTAATCGATGTTGTCTTTCGTGTTCTGCATGTAATTCTGTTCTTGTTTAACTGAACATATAGTTATTTATTATAAAGCAGCCTCGTCGTATTTGACCTACTACCTACTGCTGACTGGAGCTTTCTCTGTCCAGTGGAGCGAGGGCTCACAATCAAACGGTACCGTCCGCTAGCACCGCACCGTGACTTCTAATAACGCTCATGTACTCAATTATCGAAGTGTACACATTGCGACGTACATCTTCTTCATTCAAATTAGTTGAATGTAGAATAAATGGCCAAAGGTACCGTTGCTTGCTGTGTTGTCACCACATTTGGTATAGTGAATTGTCTTATTTATAATCTATTCTAATTCGTAAGTAATTAATTTATGGGATTGTATACTAGGTACGATTAGAAAACTCATTGTCTTGTACATAGTTTGGCAATAGCGAATGCTGCACGTCATGACCGCTTTGGAACAAACATAATCTAGTTTTATGTAATTTTTACATGAATGTAGTTATTTGCTGATCTGATTGGTTATTGTATTGTGTGTTGATATATTTTGACCCCGTTACCTTGACAGTTAGCTAATGTGCGCCGCTACAGATAGCTAGGAAACAAGAACTCCTCTATCAAATTATATAGTAAACAGTTTGAGTGGATCTGATAAAACTATGATTTTTATTTGTGAACGTTGGCGTCGTGTCTAGATTGTATCCCACAGTTGTCGATCTTAGTGGTCGTACATAGGTAACGTAGCAGGCTGCTAGCGTTCATACGAACAAATGAGAGACTTTTATCTTACTAATTTCTCAGGTTGCAGAAGTTCATCCAGAGATAATGTATTTCTATGGCCTACTTATTGTGGGTCCATGACAATGCTTTTGTGAAGTTATTTTGTTCCGAGTGAAAGTACAAATTTCGTTTCGCATGCGCGGGTTCACGACTATAATGTGGTTTGTATTCACGGTTCACAATTCGGGTTCTCCGAGCCACCACGTTTGTCGATCGTGCACTGCGAAATGTTACGTCCAGAATAATTTTTTATCGATTTTTACCCGATTTAAACTCTAACTTGGCCAATCCGGTCGCATACTCGTATCAATATTATTAAACTTGTTGTTCTCTGTGCTGTATTTTCTCTTCATAGCTATTGACTTCCGCCAAATAGTAAACAGGCGGGCAGCTATGGGCAACAAACAATTTGTGAGTCGTCCTCTCCGCTCCGAGGCTACTCGTCGAAGAATAAGGAGCATTGCATTTGCGTCGGCCGGATCTAGCAGCGAAGTAAAATATTTAGCTCACTTTCTAGTTGATCCGGCGGCGCTTCGCATCCGTGAAACAATAGCGCGCTATGAATATACGACGCGCGGAACATATTTGTAAACAGCTGCGACCTTGTGGCAGCGCACGCGCAGCCGGATGTAGCACCTCGCCATGTATCGTTTTTCGGATACTTAAAAAAGTTACTAAATTACTAACCTTATTATATGTGCGACCTCTTTCAGCTCTTCCAATAATTAGATCAATGTTACGTGATGCATCCTAACATCAAAATAGATAAACAATACAAATAGAACTAATGTCAATCAATATATCTGTTATATCTGTGATGGTACGTCAAGTCGTGAGTCATCATTAAAAATATCTGTATCTAAATGATAAATATTATTCACCTCTCATGGGCATATCCAGATGAGACATAAAAGTTGGGAATAAAATAATTGGTGGGTTGGAGGCTGGTGCGGGATGAGAGGCTCGGCAGTCACCAGCTGGCGCGATGCCCAGCCCGCTGCGCGTGCGCAGAGGTTAACGATCCCGCTCGAGACACTTTTACTCTTCCCTATAATCTTTGCCAAATCCTATTGCATTACATTTTTAAAATAGTTTGCCTCGATCTCTGAAACTACATACTCGTATTTTGTTACTTACTTAACTATCTCATTAAACTTTCCTTTAGAGTTTTGCTGGTATACCAGGATATTGGTTGACTCTTTTGCGTAGGTGATGTGATATTGTTGTTTGCGTTCCTTATCTAATCTTTGTCCTGCCTATCTATACGGATTACTGAACGAATTGTGGTATTTGGAACGAATAGTTGGAAATACCCGGAAATGTACATTAATCAGTGGGTATGGATTAGGAAAATATGATTCTCAAATGGTCATGTAGGATCGGATTTCCGAAAGGTAATAAAAGGTATTACTTAAATACTACAACTAACTTGTCAATCTATTATGATAGGAGCAGATCAGATTCGTTCGGTCACCTCACCTCACCTTGTAGGTAATTGGTAATCGCGTGGGCGATAAGTGGCAGCGAGCGCGCGCGTACGCACAAGAGAGATAGCTCTAGTCAGTGATATTTCGCCTCTCGGTGGAGCAGGTCGTGTCGCCATGTGCCACGCCGTGGTGCTGGGAGTGCTGCTGTCGCTGCCCTCCTACCTGTACTCGGCCGTGCCCTTCAGGTGAGCCGCCCCGGCCCCCGCCGCGCGCCGCCGATCCTTGTTGTTGTTTGTGTTGTGATATCTGTGCCAGCTCAAAGTTCATTCTAGAAACTTACGATCAGTCAGTTGGACGTGAATCTGAAAGCGTGGATTTCGGAGTTACCTACACAAACATTCCTGATGACAAAAGTTCCAATAAAAAACAAAGTACCTATACCCTACAACTTAAGTATAGTTATTGCCGGCTTTCCCCGGGTTAACAAACTGTTAATGAATCACCCGATACTTGGAAATAGTTTTGGCGCATTAAAATGCCACTCATGTCGTTAACGGAACCGCAGGACAATCTTCGGTGAGCAGCAGCGATATGTGCACTGTCCGACCGAGCTGATATTGGCAAATACAATAGCTTCTGTATGGAATGTATGCATACTACATGATTCAGTTGACTCCCGGTAATGTGCCGAAAGGAGTCTGGCATGGAAACCTGTTTAGAGGTACTCGTGCTGTGGTTCTCCGTGTTTGTCGACGGTGTCCTCGGAAAGTTAGTAATCTGGATTATACAGTGCTTTTTAGTAGTACATATATTGTAGTGGACTGTGCGTCTGCGGACCACGATCTCTGCCTCCGCTATTGACACTTATGTTATAGACGCCGAGTACCTACGTTTTTCTTTCTACATTTGTTCACTATGGGTTCGCCCACCACCGGGCCCTAAATTGTAACGCCTAATACAATTTCATTTCTACATTTGTATTAAATGTGCTGTTTACATGTTTGTATTAAATGCGAATATGTTTACGAGATTTTTATTGATTACATACTAGTTCTGTAACTATAGATATTGTCTCATCTCGTACGAATGACGCAACTGTGATTTGATAGTACTTTATTTTGTTAGATCATCGTAAGAAATACTACGAAATAATTATTGATATCTCCACTTTTCAAGTCACTCTGTTTATTTTTTTATCATAGTTTTGGGCGTGAAATAGTAAAACACGAGCGGCGTAGTTCGTCCCTGCGTCACAAGGACAGATCGGGACAAACTGTGCTTGAGGAGAATAATACATTTTTTTTCCAATCAACCAAATACCGTTTAAAACACTATTGTGTTTTATAATAACAGTCGCGTCACTGCGGTCAACGTTGACCTTCAGTCATTCGGAAACATTCTCTTTTCCTGGCGGCTAAATAAAGTTTTTTGTTGATCTGGTACCTTAATACCTAGTATAATGCTACCATCGTCGGCTGCACGAGATAATCTGAACCGTGGTGTCCTTGTGTTACAGGAAGGCGCGGCGCAAGGAGCGCGAGGGCGAGCCGGCCGGGGACCCCAAGCTGTACCTGCAGGAGACGCTGCTGGAGCGCAAGCTTCCCGAGCTGGACCTGCGCCAACTCGTCGACCTGCCCGACGACCTCGACCTTAACGAGTGGCTCGCCTCACACAGTAAGCTCCTTCTCACTTCCCCAGTCAGTCAGTGGATGCCTTTATTCCCATTTCCCCCCTTCGAGCTTGCCACTAGGTGGTGGTGTTTGGGAAGTTGCGTTTACCACCCCTGTGGTATTTATTTCCATTTGCCCCTTCGTAGTTATAGTACAGAAGGACATTAGGTATCAATGGAAATTTAAATAAAACCTCACTGGATATCATGAGCAATAAATAACAACTTTAATAATGGCAAATGCTTCCCTATAACGTAGTGCATAATACGTGACCTCATAATAATCGAAACGCTAGTGATAGAAAGCAAATGTGGACAATACGCCAAACTTGATTAATGTGCTCCCATAATTGGAAATACTGTAGTCATCAGTGCGCTTTCACTGAACTTTGTCACATCACGTTACGTTGTCTGTACTTCTGAAATCAATAAGTATTGTTTTTATGATGTTTGAAATACAATATCAAATTGTAAAATGCATTTATTGTATCAACCGCAATTTTATTGAAAGAAAAAGTAATCTCTCGTTCGATTCTTGTATTTGTCGATTGTCGTAATAACCTAGCCTAGCTGTAGGTACTTAAGTATGTACGTATTTTTTTAGTAAACGTGTCGTAGCTACGCATTTCAATTATTCTGGTAATTTATCTCTAAAACTCGTCTTTGCATACGAAAAATTAACATTTTCCTGAAATTACACGGAGCCGTCTAAACTATAATCCAAAGAAACCATGGCACCGAACTTTCTATTTAAACTGAAAACCTTTTCGATTATAATTTGTATTGTGGTTTGCCTGATTGATTAACTTTTGGTCGCCGGAACTGGAGATGATTGGAGATGTCGCTCGGAATTTCGGTTTGTTCGTAAATGTGGCATCTTCGACGTGGGCACGTGACTATTGGCAATACTCAGCTGGCCGTGAAAGCGCCGCCGCCGGTTCCTGCCGTGACGGGGCGCGTCGGGCCCGCGTCGACCCCGCGCGGCGCGGCCCAGGTCTGCCTGTTGTCGACCGGTTCCTTGCGTTTGTTTATTGTACCAACCTACTGTCGGAATCTAACACTATTACGGTTCTAAGCAGTGAAATCTTTTACGCCTCAGCATGAAGGCTTTGTAATACAATTATGAGTCAATTGTATAGAACTGGTAAATGCTGCTGACATCGTTAGATTTCACAAAAATCCGAATAACGTGAACCCGCAAGATACATTAAGGTAGATAGGTACCTAATCCTAATCTGTGTAATTAACAATAGATGTTGCAGCTTTAAAAGTGAACGTCATCAAAGATGATAAAGTTTCCTTGATAAAGTTTGGTGCGTCTTACGTTAGACCGGAAAAACATAAACTCTCTCTTTCTATAGTTTTACACTGAATGTTCTAATGCCTGGTTTACACGTATTAAGTAGACAACTGAATTTTAACTTAATTTTAAGCGACTTAATTTTAAGTATGTGTCCATACGTATTTAAGTAGTTAAGCTCTTTAGTTCACTCAAGATGTACGAGCAACAACGCAAGGAAGTTGTAAATTCGGTGCTTAGATTTGTTATTGTAATGTTGATCGAGGCACATGTCGCAACAGTGGACTTCCCAGGGCTGTAAATGATGATGTTGATCGAACACTTTTGATTTTTGATTCGACTTCCTTCACACAAAAATTTACGATCGCCATAGCAGACACTATACTCGTATTATCAAGAACCGCTCGTTCTTTGGCTTGTTTATTTCTATCATTTGTGCTTCTTATACTCGTATTCCATAAGCATACTGTTTTCAAATATTCTTTTCTTCCGTCCACTTGGACATTTTTATAAAAAGAAACAGGACGAAACATTCTTATGCATTAAACTAATTTTAAACTATATTGTACCTGTCCAAATGTGTCAAGTGATTAGTTTAGTTGCGTACTAAATTTTAACTTGCAACTTAATACTAAATTAATTGTTTACATGCAACAAATGATTTAAAATTTAGTTACCTACTTGACTACTTAATACGTGTAAACCAGGCATTACATACCATGGCATTACATTGTGATATTTAGTGTATAACTTTCTCATTAAGTACGTACGAAGAGTAGAGCAGCTGTGCTCCAAAGTGCCGGAAGTGTCCCGCCGCAGGTGCTTCCGGCCGGGCTCAACCGTCTCTAATGACATTATGCAGAAGTTCACCCAATACTTAACCCCTTCACGGGTCAATACCATTTTATGATAGTTTCCGTTAAAACAACTAAGCTAAGTATGTAAAACCATTAATTGGTCGTATTTGTTTGTCGATACTATACGACCAATGACCTCCCAAGGTTTCAACTCCACTTTCAAAATCCGCACAGTATTTGCTTGATTGCTCTATTTATCTTGCCATTATTTGCCAGTAATTTTGATTATCTTCTAGTTCTATATCGATGTGCCTGTCGGTTCCAGCGCTGGCGCTTTTCGACCACGTGAACCTGCTGTACGGCACGGTGTCGGAGTTCTGCACGGCGGCCGGCTGTCCGGACATGACGGGCCCGGGCGGCCGCTCGTACGCCTGGTACGACGAGCGCGGCAAGAAGTCGCGCGTGGCGGCGCCGCAGTACGTCGACTACGTCATGACCTACACGCAGAAGACCGTCAATGACGAAACCATATTCCCTACTAAATACGGTAAGCGCTTTTCTGAGTAGCTATTCAGCAATTGTGTAGTTCGATTCCGGGTTCGAATCCTGGATAGTTCGATATTTTGAAAAACGTTTAATAAAATGAAGGAGATTGAGTCCGAACTACTGGCTTCTCCGAAGTGAAAATTAGTAAAACTCAACCAGCAAAACACAGCAACACTAATCCTTGTCTGAACTCTTCTGTTTGTCTATCATTTGCCTACCAACGGTTCTGGAAATTCGGCGGTTTCTTGTGAAAATCAAAATTAATTTGTAAATGTCTTGCATGTGTCCGTAAAGTGATGTTTTCTGGTAGATAAGTTATATTTTGTTTGCTTGTGATGTGAATCTAGTGCGTATACATGGTTTTATACACAGGTAAGCCGAGTAAAACTTTAGTTTGAATACCATCTCTTCATGGGCTCATGTAAGTTGTTTCTGCAATTATTTTTCATTTCACTAATTTTACACTTGTTCTTGAGGATTTTCCCGACGTTTCCATTCATCATCATTATCATCCATCATAAATTCAGAAATCATTTACTAAAGACAATGGCTGTATGGGCTTAGTTCCCCTTGCCTTTCCTTCGGGATAAACTATTTAAAAAAAAACGAACGGTTCTGGCTTTGATTGGAGAATATACGAACTAGAAATTGACAAAGCCAGCAGAGCATTTCCGAATCATTGAGATTCGTCTATTGAGCGTATTGTCGCATGCGGTGAGTAACGCCCCTCTCCGCCCGCAGCGAACGAGTTCCCCCAGGGGTTCGGCGCGGTGGTGCGGCGCGTGCTGCGCCTGCAGTTCCACGTGCTGGCGCACCTGTACGCGGCGCACTTCCGCGAGCTGGCGCTGCTGCGGCTGCACGCGCACCTGCACCTCACGTTCGCGCACCTCACGGCGCTCGACCGCCGCTTCCAGCTGCTGGACGCCAAGGAGACGGACGTGCTGCGCGACCTGGAGCGCGCGCTGCAGCTGGCGGGCCCGCCCGGCCAGCCCGCGCCGCCCGAGCCCGTCTTGGCGCAGCCCGCGCCCACCGCGTGACCCCCGCCCCCGGGGGACGCGCCATTGTTAACTCTATTGTAAATATTTCGATCTGTTAAGTAGTTTTAGGTGATTACGATTAGTTATTATTATTATAATTTGTGATTTGCTTTGGTTGTAAATAAAAGTGATATTTGTTTAACTAATAAATGAAAAGCTTTATGAAAGATATTTAACAGTTGTTTCAATAGTTTGGACGCGTCAAATCCCACTTCTGATATTTTCTTTATTGAACAGTAAAGTATTTCTCTTCGACCAAGATGCTGGATCACTCAAGGTACCTCTTCTTGAGACTGAACTGAAGCAATTGAATAAATATTCATAATAGATTTTCCCTAAAGTAATAAAACAGCCGATTTTTCCAAATGGTCAAATTGTTTATCTGAAGAATAAAGTTGATGCTGTCTCTGTCTTAATCAAGTTTTACAGAAAGACCGCATCAAAATAGGCTATCTATCTGGAGAAAATCGGGCCTAAAGAGAAAGAAAGAAGTACTTATTACAAGTTACTATGAAGAAACACAATTTTCAATCCACAAAAGTCGCACATGCAGATAAAACTCCAATTAGGTAGGTGCCTGCCTATGTTACACTAACTATACGATAATAAGTAAAATGATATAAATGAAATAAAGAAAATGATAAAATAGAATACATATTTGTAATTATATTTAATTTTTCAAATGCATTTGGTTTAACTTTATTTTACAATAATATTAATTAGTTTGGTGTTACATACAATAATACAGTATGTTGTATTTGTCAGCAACGTTTAGATCACTGGTTCATAGCCGGCTCGAAGAACTAGAATGTACTTACCGTGGCCGCACATGAAATATCAACATAATAAATTATAAATTGTCATTATAGAAGACAAACTATTAGGTGAACTAACTGAAATGACTAAATACCGCTGTGTTGCGGAAAACGCGCGGACACAAGCGAATCGTACAGTTGCCCATGGGCCCGTGAGTCGAGCATTGTTGACCAATACCACATTCTGTATTTTAAAAAATGTGACTATAATTATTATAATTGCAAACTTTGTACTTTTAAACTGTACGCAAGTTCTTAAATATCGAGTTTGATTTTGCAATGGGCACCTTTAAACATTTAATTATTCCAAGTCTTTGTATTGCTTGTAGTGTGTACGTCTGCGTTTGTAATTCATCACAATACAAACTATTTATGTAGGAAAATAACATCTATATATTTATTAGGAATAAATGTTATTGAAACAAAAAGAGATATATACGATATAATACACTTAACTTAAAGCAGCACCACACAATAATAACGCCGATATCATTTCTAAGTTAATGACGCATGTTATATCTCATACATTATTAGTTACATAATGTAAGGCAGCCAGACATTTGTCATCGTGTCGTAGCCCCCTATCGGATAGTAACCGTTAGTATTGGACGAAGGTCGACCTGCGTACCTATAGACTGTAGCTGCCTAGTCGTATTATAAATCTCAATGAGCCACGCCACCAGGTCACACACACGACACCGCACAAATTATTATACACTTTATTTATGTTGCTGATCGCAACTACCCCCATCTTGCACAATGTAATATGTAGCTAGCTACAGTACCTACGAACTCTACACTTATTTACTTTAAAATAAACTTCCACACACTGCGTGTTCATATATCGTATGTACCTCTTTTCAGTTACAGTAGTTTGTGATATAGTTTGTTACAGATACTTATCTAATACTGTTATTTAGCCGAATAAGCAACGTCATCTGACGGGGATATCACACTCGCTTTACGAAATATAAAACATAAACAGACGTCAATTATTTAAAGCAATAATCGTTGTTACGCCATAAAACGAAGGTCGGTAAATAGACCAGTGGTCGAGTGGGGGCGGCCTCACAGACCCTCCTTCTGTCTGTGGGTATACAACGTCCTCAGTCGGCCGACTCACTATAATAATCAAAATATATACCTCAGGTACCATTTACGAAAATAACTTTTAATTGAAGCGTATATATTTACAATAGTTTGAGGGTAGAAGTGTTAAAGCTAGCTTATTTACAATGTGGATTAAACCGAGCTAAATTATTTAGTAGATTATTTGTTCGAAATTTCAGGCTACGTCATTTATAGAACAATTCTCAATATACCTACTGTCTAACTTCCATTAGAATCGGTTAACGTTTAATAATAACCTGTCGCATCGACTTCGCCTCACTGGAGGTAGGCGGGGCTTTCTTAACAAAATATACAAATATCAAAACGACTGATATGACTATTGTTTTATATCACTAATACAGAGGAAGTATTGTTCTTAATGCTTAAAGTTGGTCAAAAGAATTACATAACAATCAATTTTTATGGCCTATCCATTACTTGAGCATTCTCTCCCTAGATCTACTTACTCCTATCATTTGTTATTGTAAGTTATGTTAGGTTGGAAGTAATGATTGTTATGTTTTTCTTTTAGCACTTTTCAAGTATGCTATCAATAAATACACAATCTTACATACATTGAACCATTCATAACAAGCAGAATTTAAGCATTTCTCACAAAGTGAGGCGGTTGTGGGACACATTCACAGAGTGATACGTATTATGCCGAGCCACGACTTCTTTTTACACAATTGTATAACTATAAACTTCATTCTAAAACCGTTGGAAGTACATGTACCTACTCCAGTCAGCATTAAATACTAACAGTGGTTTTTTTCTGTTTAATTAGACACATAATAAAAATCCATGAAGCAGACATGATAGGGAAGTCTCGTGGATATTTTGTTCTCACTTGTATTTATTTCATCAACACTTACTAAGGTAGGTAGGTACTTAGGTAAGGTACATCGCGAAGGCGACCGGCGACTAACGCGGTATGTAAGTTTTAAATAAAGTATTAAAACCTCATACTAAAAGAATAAGACAGACGGATGCATAGAATTAGGTCATATATATGTAGGAATAAACTATAGTCACATTTCGCTCGCTATGTTCGCTGACGTCTTCCATGTAGCTACCCCGCTTACATGCAGATCCTTACAGGAGCTCGAATCATTTATTTATCTAGACATCCCGTCTATCTTATTGGTTTAGCCGAAGGAATAGCCATAGCCTAAACAATAACTTGTACTCGGTGCGACGACGCTGTGCAGTGGGCGGGTCGGGGGCAGGTCGGGGGCGGGGCTTGCGGGCGCTAGACCGGCGCGCCGCCGGCGCAGGCTCACACGACGAGGCGGCGGCGCTCGGACTCGCAGTCGGCGCCGCCCGCCGCGCCGCCCGCGCCGCCGCCCCGCCCCCCGCGCCGCCCGCACGGCAGCCCGAAGAAGTCGGCCGCGTTGCAGAGCGGGCCGCGCGAGAAGGGCGAGCGGCCGCCGTGCGCCTGGAAGTGCCGGTAGCGCCCGCGGTTCAGCTGCTCGTTGGTCGTCATGCCGAGACACACCACCTGCGGACAGAGGCGGTACAGTCGGCGACTCGGGGAAGCTGTGCTACTCGTAGCCTGCGCTACGCCGCCGCGCTCTACTCACCAGGTACAGCTGGCACGCCGTCAGCACGCACACCCACAGCATGTGGAAGCCGGCGTTGAGCGCCACCCACGCGAGCCACGGGCTGCACGCGGCCCAGGCCCACAGCGCGGCGGCGGCGCCCCCCTCGGCCGCCCCGCAGCCCGCCCGCAGCGCCGCCGCGCAGCCCCACAGCATCCAGCCGCACATGAGCAGCAGGCTGGCCAGGAACCCGATGAAGTGGCGGTGGTTCTTCTCGCCGATGCAGTTGCCGACCCACGGGCAGTGGTGGTCGAAGCGCGCCACGCAGCGGTTGCACACGGCGCAGTGCTTGGAGCGCAGCGGCCGCCGCACGAGGCATGCCGAGCAGAAGCGCGACGCCTCGAACCCCTGCGCGCCCGCCTGCTCCGACACCTCGATGATGGTCTGAAGCAGGAGGGGGGGCGGCGTCAATATCGTCTCATGCCGCGAACAGACGCGCGAATTCGCGAGAAAGCTCGGTAATTTGACGCTTTAACTCCGCGGGCAGCAGTGTAAATTTTGCCTGAATCTACGTCCGCCGGAGCGGACAGACAGTTACCTTGTCTTAATACAAAATCTACAGGCTAAATACAGGCTAAACCGCCAAGACATAAAATGGATCCTATTGATCCACAGTAGTGGAAAATACCAGGAAGATTTATCAATTTCTCTATCTGCCACAATGCTTGAAAATTGCATTGAACACAAAATAAATTATGATTTAGATAACATATTAGATTACGACTTAAGATACGAAACCAAACCTTCATTATTATTATTTATCAGTAGATAAGTCGTGACCAAAATAAGATTTCATTCTGTTCTATACCTACCTCTTTCCTATTAGCAATGCCGGTAGATGCCATATATTACATACAAGTATGCTAATTAAATACTTAGGCACTGTGTTCCCTGGGGTAGCCAGAACTGCAGAATCGTAAAGGAGATGCCACAGCCACGTTTAGCATGGCGGGGGCACGTGTACATGATCAGTGACAAGTTGCTCGAGTTCCTTGGTCTACTCTCACGACATGCACGGAAGGAGATGCAGCTGATGTATTAATGAAGTTTCGCATCGGCACAGGACTAATACTACATACCAGGGATGTTGCGGATCCACTTTTTTCCACATCCGCGGATGCGGATTTTAGGAGGCTAACATCCGCGGATGCGTATGCGGATGGAGATCTGTATAAATTAAAACTAAAGTGCAAACAAACGTACGCGTCAGATCTTGTCAGTTGTCACAACAAAACAATAGCGAGTCCCGTCACCGTCACCGATGTCCAAAACAAAATTATTGCTTTCCTATTGGTCAATCAGCACGTGCGGTTGACACGAGCCACTCGCCCTTTCTTTCTTGTCGCGACCTGCTACACATACATCCACATCCGCATTAGCTCCGCATCGATTTATACGGATGCGGATGTCAAAATCGATGCGGATGTTCCGCATATGCGGATGCGAATATTCGCAACATCCCTGCTACATATCTATCTATACATATATATAATAAAAATGTAACGGATCGCTGTCTGTACATGGAAGATATATGAGAAAAAATGTTATGGGAGACCTTTATCAACGCAATAGTACCCAAAAGAATGATTTTTGGAATTTTTGTCTGTCGGTTTGTCTGTTTTTCTATGCGTTTGTGCACGCTAATCTCAGAAACGGCTGAACCGATTTTGATGCAGTTTTCAGGAATTTATTGTGACATGTCCCACTTAACATATAGGCTACTTTTTATCCCGGGAAAATGATTTTATCCTGGATAATTTCGACACTTTGTTTTTTTCTGTAGTCCACGCGGACGGAGTCGTGGGAGTCCACTAGTATTTAATATAAAGTGATAGAAATAATTTATGGTACTGCATTGAGGTGAAAATGGTCATTCTAGCTTATTATTGAACGTGTTAAAAGTCCTGAACGAGTTAAAAGTCCTGAACGATTGAAGCTATAAACATGTTGTAGATAATGAAATTTCCTTTAACTTACTGTTTAAATTTTATATCTAGGACTAATATTTACGAAAATATCAATTTCTCAAAAAATGCAAAAAATAACTTCTATGAGCAACAAATTCTATGAGCTTGACAATGTAACGATAGCTTTACGGACTTAGCTAATAAACATTTGATTTGACTATCGAGAGGTTACTGGCTAGCTATGACTAAAGCCTCATTTACATGATAGCATTTTCATTTTCATGCCTGTTGCATAGCATTTTATTGAATGAAGCAATAAATTATGGTCATGGTCTAACTAAACTGCTACTTTTGACACATGTGATGATAAAGGGAAGCACTCCCGGATCCTATGGACCACTAGTTATTGTTTCCCCATGTAGGTATATATTCCAATCATTGTATGAACTTTGATATCGTGTTCTGGGATTTGTATTGGACTATGGTTTTGTCTTGCGTCCGATACATGTTCAAGAAAATGGTATAATGTAAATGGGGCAGTAGAAGGTGTCTCACCCGGAACTTGTCAGCGTGCGAGGAGGCGATGACGCCCGGGTCGGCGCGCCAGCAGCGCAGGAACGTGTACCACAGCGCGCCCGAGCTCAGCACGAAGAGCAGCGACGCCGCCGCGCCCACCGCCGGCAGCACCAGTGCGAACCACGCCACGTAGCACCACGCCTGCCGCACGCACACGCCCCGCGTCAACCATCATCGAGACTACTGACTAAGGGTGCTCCGCGCTCGTGCTGGGGCATTTATTTATTACCCTGATAATATCACTGTATTATTGAAGGTTTACCGAACCTTCTTCTTCTTTTGAGCCTAATGCACTCCACTGCTGGACGTAGGCCTCCCCCAAGGCACGCCACAAGGCTACCGCCACAGGGGGGGTTTTGCCCAGTCACCGCGCTGGGCGGGCGGGTTGGTGACCGCAGTGTGATTTTCGGACTATGTTGTCAGTACGGGAGGCGCTGCTGCCCACCTCCCGGAAACCCTTAATCGCCTCGTACGAGAACTCTACTCTGCCGGCACCACGCGGCATGTGTCGAAACTAGGAAATAATAACTATGAGCACCGAGTATATCGTATGTAGGTAAAGGCATGGCGAGGTATAGACGAAGAAGCCACGTGACATTAGGTACAGAGTACCGTGGTGCTAGAGTGGATACCGCGTACCAGCTAGCGCCGCGTGGGAACGCCACCCGCGAACTGGACGGCAGCTTTACACAGATCGCGGATATCTGCCGATGCAGGCCGCTTCCGATCAGTGGAGGTCGTTGGGCCTATCTATGTTCAGCAGTGGACTTCTCTTGGCTGAAAATGACGACCGCCGCCATAAATACCTTGGTGGAGAGGTAGACGGCGAGCGGGAACACGTTCTTGAGGTCGTCGTCGAGAGCGCGCGCCGCCAGCGCGTGCAGCGCCGCGTACAGCGCCAGCAGCAGCGCCGCCTTCAGCGTGTAGGGCAGCGCCGCCGCCAGCACCAGCCCCGTGAGGTAGAAGGCGGCGGCGGGCGCGCCCAGCGCGGCGTGGCGCAGCAAGTCGGCGTCCAGGCGCGAGGCCCGCGCCGGTCGCAGCCGCGCCGCCACTCGCGCGCCCAGCAGTCGCGGCTCGGCCGCGCGCAACATCTGCAGCGGCGTCACGCCGCGGTGGTTCGGCACCTCGAGCGGCGCGTTGCCCTGCGACACACTAGCGTCAGCCCGACTATGCCGAGCGTAGGTACGTCACCAGTACCAGAGACTAAGCTGTAGATCTGAAGGATACACAGCTGGACTATGTTACATACTAGCGATTCTACTAATAAACGGCGCGTTAAGTTATATTTATATAGTACAGGACTTATGACAACAAAATATGGAAAATCTGTCAAATTAAACTGTACCTAGAAGCTTATACCTATTTTTACCTTCAAAAAGAGAGGTTATTTCTTCGTCTATATGTTTTTTTTTTATGTATGTTACCTCAGAACTCCGTCGTTTATGATCCGATTTCAATTTTTTTTTATAGTTGGTCATGGTATACTTCCAGGTTGGTCCCATATTCACCACATCAGGATCTGATGATGGGATCTTGGAGAAATCGAGGGCATTCCTCAAATATTGTAGGCACATGTAGTCTGTTTTTATACTTTTACTGAGCGTTTTGATCACCTACATATAAAACATAATATCTGATGATGGAATCTCTAAGGAATCTAGGGATATCCTCAAATATAAAGGGCACGAGTAGTCCGTTTTTAGATTTTTATAGAGAATTTTGGTCAGCTACACATAATATAAAGGAAACGAGGGTCTGATGATGGAGCTGCCGAAAAATAGATAGTGGAACTTTTTAGTAACAAAATCCCCCTATGGCAGGGGGAGGCCTACGTCCAGTAATAGACTGCAATAGGCTTATGAAGATGAAGATAATTGTGTTGTCGTGAAATTGTATGTTGCGTTAAGCCGTGTCCGAAGTAAGATGGTTATAGAGGAAGAGGTAGACATGAGAATAACGAGATGATGGATAATAGGGATGAATGAAAGAAGAGTACCTACATATAGCACCGACCTCAAATTATTGGGAACAGGGTAGGAAGAAGGAGTGTAATTATATGTTGCTTAAATAAGAGTGTACATGGCTGTTGTGCTGCCAAATCTCTTATATTCCTCCGAGGCGTGGTGCATTTACCGTCGCCACATACGCACTCTGGATCGGTTCCACCTCAAGTGCCTCCGATCCAGCATGAACGCCAACTTAGTAATATCTAGGAGTAGAAGTGGTCGCCATGACCGAAATCGGTCGGAGGTCATCATTATTATCATCATCATCATATTGTCAGACATAAAGTTTCGAAGCCTAGTCCTTTTTCTCTTTTGTCATGTGGCCTATTTAATCATTTGCTGGCATATAAATCTGACAATATTATTATATTAATATATATTTATTTATATATATAATAATATATTTTTGCCCTTTAGTAAAATTTTACTTTAGTAAGTTCAAGTTATGGGAGAAAGTCAGTTTTTCGTTAAAAAAAAATAATTATAAAGATTTTTATTACTAAGGCCCTATAGGGATATCGCAAAAGTATACAGGGTGTTTTTTTGTGGCCACCTTTAACGAAGGGTACGTATTCTATACATGAAATAAAGTAAGTTTATGCCAAAAAAAATGCTGGGAAAAAAAAAATTTTTTTTTTTTTTAAATTTTTAAATTCCTTTATTGTGCGAAATTTATAGTGTCTAGTGTTTATGTTAGTTTTTTATAGACAGATATTAATTATTTTTCGGGAAAAAATACTGCTACGCGCGTCTATGTGCATTTATGCAGAAAAACGCAGTCTATTTACCCAATTTTTTACCCTAATATTTTGGAAACCAGATACTTCCCAAGTATGCTTCCATGGAGAAAAATGATCGTGATGATGAGGAGATTCCGTAGTTTTCGGGAACGTTGACGACCAAAAATCATCCTGTATATACATATAAAATAAATAATTCTGGTCACCAAACTATTTCAGATTCAGTAGTTAGTCAGGTTTTACCCTAGTCCTAACTACTGCCGGCTAATCCTACCTATCTTATCCTACTTATATTATAAATGTGAATGAAAAGTCCACATATACATTAGAATAATATGCAAGCTACTTGTGTGTAATTCATGTGGCCAAAGTCGCTTGCAACCTTTACTAAGCTATAACCAAAAAGGTTTAGGAATGATATTTATTTACTATTGCAGCAACTAAACTATTCATTTGGTTTTACTGAATAATATAGCAAATAAATGTCTTTACCTTATACTGCAAAATTTATAACAAGCAAAATTTGAATGTTCAATTGCTTTGGGTGTGCATACATTGTAAGAAAAACAAAAAGTAGGTAAATATTATGTCAACAAAAAAAATGATTAATGAAAAAAGTCATCAGGAAAAGAAACATCAGGTAAAATGGAACCCTAAAAAATATTATGTAGTATGTACATATTAGCAAACTAACAAATAAATTTAAGGATTAAGAAAATTCATATTTTTTCTTTGCTTCCGATGTGGAGAAATATTGGTAGTTTGAATCGAAAAGTACAAAAGTATGTGCGCACACACAGACATGGTTATTTAGTAGCTTTATTGGTGTAATTCCGCTAGGTATATTATGTGAACGTTTGTGATAAGGATTTTGTTATGCTTGCACACAAAAAGTAGTTTTGACGAAACATAGCAAATGAACAACAATGATACATAGTAAAAGTGTGGCTGCGTCAACTTGTTACTCAGATGTCTAGCCGAACTGCCTGGCAAGCCCAGGCGCTGGGCGGGAGTACTCACGTAGAGCACGAGTGTGGAGATAGCGGAGGCGTTGCGCGCCAGCACGGCCCAGTGCAGCGGCGTGTTGCCGTGCGCGGCGTCCTGTGCGGCCGGCGCGGCGCCCAGCGTCAGCAGCAGGCGCGCCGGGTCCGTGTGCGGCACGCGCCACGCCGCCCACATGAGCGCCGTCATGCCGCCCGCGTCGCGCAGGTCCACGCCGCCGCCCGCCGCCGCCAGGTACGCCGTCACGGCCGTGTGCCCGAACTGCGCCGCCAGGTGCAGCGCGCAGCAGCCCTCGGCGTCGCGGCGCGCGGGGTCGGCGCCGGCGCGCAGCAGCAGCGCCGCGGCCTCCAGGTGCCCCTGGCGCGCCGCCCACTGCAGCGGCGTGGACTGAAGCTCGCCGCCCACGGCGTCCACGGCCGCGCCCGCCGCCAGCAGGTAGCGCACGATGTCGCGCCGGTTGTTGATGGCGGCCCAGTGCAGCAGCGTCACGGTCTCGGCGTCCGGCTGGTTCACGTCCCAGCCGGCCTCGACGAGCTCCTTGACGCGCGCGAAGGCGCCGTACTGCGTGGCGCGCACGATGTCGTAGCCGCTGTAGTCGCGCTCGGGCGCCGGCGCCACATCGCCCGCCGCCGGCGCCTCCGCCTCGTGTTGCTCGGGCCCGCACTGGCCGCGCGCCGCGGCGCCGCAGGTGCTGTCGTACATGGCTCCGGGTGAACAACTGCTCACGGTGTTAACGGCGGCGGTGCGACCATCTCTGTCGTCCTAGGACAAGTGTTTTTTGCTGGAAGGCGGTGTACACTCGATTTATGTAGTATTAATGATATATATTTCTTATTTATTAGCTGTGCGCAGCAATTTTATAATATTTTCTTATAAAAATCACCACATACAGAGCGATTTTAGGTACGCGATTGACAAAGATAACAGAAACTGACAGCTTAAGTTTTTAATTTTATTCAAGTAAAATAAAGAATATACGTATATACAGCCAAAACAGAATCATTTTGTCATCTTTTATTTCATGTTTTGAAGTTCAACATAAAGATGTATTATAATATAAATAAAATATAAGATAGATAAGTAAAAAAAACACGGTTTCATGTATTGTACATAGTTTATATACAGCTATGTTGGCATTACAGATGGTCAATATAGCGTCTTGCGTCTTATATACCACGCTATTTTTCAATAGCAAACATGTGATGTTGGTGTGCCTAACCTTAATAAATAAATGATTAGTAGCTGGGTACTCATAACAAAAAAGTATAAATAAAAACATAATTTAAAAAATCCAAAAATCCGACTTCTTAAAAAGAACCAAATAATGTATATAATAAAAAAACTGAAAAGAAAAAAACAAGTACTTAGATGTCCGGTGGTCTAGAATCCTACAATATTATTATGGAATGAATGAATACTAGTCATCATCATCATTTACAGCCCTGTGAAGTCCACTGTTGGACATAGGCCTCCCCCAACAACCTCCACTCCGACCGGTCGGAAGCAGCCTGCATCCAACCGACGCCCGCAATCTTGGCCAGGTCATCCGTCCACATCGCGGGTGGCCTTCCCACGCTGCGCTTGCCGATACGTGGTATCCACTCTAGAACATTCCGACTCCATCGGCCATCAGTTCTTCGAGTTATGTGCCCTGCCCATTGCCACTTCAGCTTGCTGGACCGTTGAGCTATGTCGGTGATATTTGTACGTCTGCGGATCTCCTCATTTCTGATTCGATCACGCAGAGAGATCCCAAGCATAGCTCTTTCCATCGCTCGCTGTGCGATCCTGAGCTTTTTTTATGAGGCACATAGTTAGAGACCACGTCTCGGCACCGTAGGTCATCACCGGCAGCACGCACTGGTTGAATACCTTCGTTTTTAAGGACTGGGGTGTCTTGGACACAAATAAGCTCCGTAGTTTCCCGAACGCTGCCCAGCCGAGTTGGATTCGCCGAGTTACCTCCTTCTCAAAGTTGGACTTACTTAGTTTGACCGTCTGTCCCAGGTAAACATACTCGTCAACAACTTCAAGCATCGAGCACCCAACCAATACAGGAGTGGGCGGCACATGGACGTTCGACATGATCTTCGTCTTGTCCATGTTCATCTTCAGGCCCACCTGTTGGGAGACTCGATTGAGGCCATTGAGCATTGTGCTTAGATCCTTCAGCGATTCTGCCATGACAACGATGTCGTCTGCGAACCGAAGGTGTGTGATGTATTCGCCATTGATATTGATGCCGAGTCCTTTCCATTCGAAAAGCTTAAAGGCGTTTTCCACTGCATTGGTGAAGAGCTTCGGAGAAATAACATCTCCTTGTCTCTACTACTACTACTACGTACATTAAAATACTTATAATACAAATAATTAAAATACATATGCCCAGAAACGTTTCATTATGAAAACTTACCGTGTAAAGAAACCTGTAAATAAATAAATAAATATATTCACACACTACACAACACATTAACCTAGTCCCACATTAAGATCCCTAAGGTCTTCTGTCGTGGGTACTAAGCAACGGTATATAAATACATAGATAAGTATAGAAACATCCATGACTCGGAAACAAACATTGATATTCATCATATCAATGTTTGCACCTACTGGGATTCGAACCCAGGACCTATGGCGTCGCAGGCAGGGTCACTACCTACTAGACCAATCGGCCGTCAAAAATCAGTCATACCACCTTACCAAATTAAAATTAGATAATAGTCAGCAGATAATGATGGAAGTAAAAATAAATGTATGTAAAAGTGCTTTAAATTATACTCGTAGGATACTGTCACTGTGTCTTGTTGAAAGTTTTTGGTGAAGTAGTGAAATGTAGAAGCTACTAACATTATTTATGGGATTAATCAATCATGCAGACGTTTTCGACAGATTTAACATGAGCTAATAATACCTAAACCAAGAAAATGTTTTTTTTTTTTTTTTAACTGCCTAGTTTTGTTTGAAAAGATAATCACTAATTTTGGATAGACCGTTACTTACGTCGTTATATGCTTACTTCCTTATACTTACTTTCTTTCTTATGTATTTACGTCCTTATTTACTAACATCCTTATATACTTACTTCTTATATTCTTGTTCAAAAGGTACTTACGATCGGGTAGTTTACCTTGCTAGATGGCAGCACTCCACTTGAGGCAGTAAATCTAGAACGCGATGTCGTTTACTTGCAGTGCTCCTATAACACATTTGTTTCTCGCTGTGTTTATGGGTTAGGTTAGGTTAGGTTAGGTTAGGTTAGGTTAGGTTAGGTTAGGTTAGGTTAGGTTAGGTTAGGTTAGGTTAGGTTAGGTTAGGTTAGGTTAGGTTAGGTTAGGTTAGGTTAGGTTAGGTTAGGTTAGGTTAGGTTAGGTTAGGTTAGGTTAGGTTAGGTTAGGTTAGGTTAGGTTAGGTTAGGTTAGGTTAGGTTAGGTTAGGTTAGGTTAGGTTAGGTTAGGTTAGGTTAGGTTAGGTTAGGTTAGGTTAGGTTAGGTTAGGTTAGGTTAGGTTAGGTTAGGTTAGGTTAGGTTAGGTTAGGTTAGGTTAGGTTAGGTTAGGTTAGGTTAGGTTAGGTTAGGTTAGGTTTTTTTTTTTTTTTTTTTTTTTTTGTGTATACGCTGCTGCCTTCCCTGCCAATTACGTGCAGGGAGTTGTGTACTTATATTCTATTATTTACATGCCTTTTATTAAGGGATCGTTAAGCGATCTTTCTTTTCATATATCTACAGTACCTAGTCTATAGCAAAGCTCAAAATGTGGACCTAACTTTAAGTGTTCCTGACTTGTGTAGCGAGTGGTTGGGTTTGCCACTTAATCTGTGTCTACTCTTTCTATCTTGGGATGAGGACGTGGGTGAAGCAGCTTTTTTTTTATTTATTTAGTTGTAGGTATCCTTATTCCTTTACAATTTACTTATTATCTAATACACATTTTCTTTTTCTAACTATGGTTTCTTATTTACTCATATAGTGCTTATTTAGATTATTGTTTGATTAATACATACATTATATATATATTTACTTCATTCTTATATACATCTAAGTCTACTCTTTCTATCTTGGGATGAGGACGTGGGTGAGCAGCTTTTTTTATTTATTTAGTCGTAGGTATCCTTATTCCTTTACAATTTACTTATTATCTAATACACATTTCTTTTTCTAACTATGGTTTCTTATTTACTCATATAGTTAGATTATTGTTTGACTAATACATGCATTATATATATATTTACTTCCTTCTTATATACATTTTATTATTATCCTATCTTTACTTTATTTTATAGTTATATATAGTTTTGCTCTTCTTATTTTCTAATTGCTTACATTATAAATATCTATCCATACTACTGAGGTTCACGCTTCTTGTTACTAGTACATTGTCATTGTAATGTCAACTATTTTTTAAAACAAACTGAATATATATAGATTTACTATATACCTCAATTTATATTACAGACTGACTTTTATTTGCTATTTTATTTTTAGTACTACACTTTCAGCTCGGTTGATGCGATATACTGCTTGTTGATTAGCAGACTCCGATTTTGGCAGACTCATGCTTAACTTAGTAAGAGAGCTGTTTATTTTTAATAAACCATACCGACAGAGTCAGTCGAAGACTTAGAGACGGCTCATCAACCGAGCTGTCGTTCAAGAAGTTTCTCAACTGTACGCAGTCGAGGATCTGGCCAGTGCGTCCCATCTCTGCCTGACCGGGCACATACCACTAAATGCATTGTGGTCCACCTTGGCCAACCCCGAGTGCGCACAGTTCACACATGAAGGTGGCTCACCCGCCATCCAGTCGGCACATTTGGCCCGCATGTGGGGCCCGCCACAGTGGCTGCATCGCTCCTCAGCGCGACTGCAGAAACGGCGGCCGTGCCCGTATTCCAAACACTTTGAGCATTGGACCAGGGGGGATTGGTCTTCCACCCCGACCCGCTGCATGTCTACGAACACGGACCCGGCAGCCGTCATCCTCTGCCAGACCTTGGGCGACACACGAACTACGACGTGCACCACATGCGGATTCCGCGTCTTCTTTCTGTAACGGATCTCCACCTCGTCTTCCCCACTCTCGAGGTTGCCAAAGACATCTCCGTTTTGGTTCCTAAGGGCGCTTGTGATGTCATCATCACTATTGCATTGCAACACGCCCTTAAGAACCACTAACGGGTTCCTGTTCTTGACCTCCTCGACAGTGAGGTGATTCTCTACAGATTTTAATTTGTTTACTACCCTGTCTCTTTCCTCCCTCGTCCTACATCCCATGATCACTCTCCCACCCTTTGCCTTTCTCACTCTGTCTATCCGGATATCACCATTTTTGGCGTCTATGGCTGTTCTTATTATGCCCAAAACCTCATCACTTGTTTCCAGCCCGTCTTTTGAGCCAACAACTACTGAGTGGAGTGACGGCGGCATTTGGATTCCCGGTGTCGCGATTTTTGCAGATCCAGCCGTGACACTAGCGTATGTTACTGTACGAATCTCTTCCTCTTTCCGCTGTTCTGTTACTGCATGCTTTAGCTCTTGAATCTGCTGCGCCGTTTCCTTTAGGATTCTTCCATGAGCCTCCAAAGTTTCCTTTAGGGGGTTCAATGCGTTTTCCGAGTCATTGGGCTTTGAGGCATTTCTTGATAGCCTCCTGACTTCGGTGCGCCGTTCATCTTCGGACTCCTTTATGAGTTTTAGGAGTCCGTCGAGTGCACTCTTCACAGCCAGTTTTATATCGGTGCGAAGGTTCCTGGCTGTGTCCAGTTTGCTGTTCGCGTTTGTCACTTGTTTCTTTGCCTCCAAGATTCGCGATCTTGTCGGCGCGCGCTCCGCAGGGACTATGTCGGCCGGAAATTCCTCCGCCTCATAGTCGCCCGCATCGACCTTCCCCTCGTGCCAGTTGAAGTCGGGTAAGTCTTTATAGACCGGTTTTCCCTCTTGGTAAAAATACGGGAGCTTGTCCGCCGTCCCAGACGGTCCGGGAGAGAAAAAGAGCATCTCAGGCTGTGGTACTTTGTCTTCCGGTACATGCACCATTTTAGGCGATGGCGGAGTGCTCCTTGCTCGCTCCATGGTCCGCGTGAGTTGACGGGCTCTCGGGGGAATCGCTCTATTCACCGGTGTGCGCGCTCCGGGCATCATTGTGGAGTCAAGAGTGTCAGGAGTGACCTATGAGCTAACTTAATCTAATACTGTGGCAGAAAACTGCTCACAGTAGTCAAGTAATCAATATTAACAACTAACAAGTACTTAATAACTAGTGATCTGGTAACAAATTGCCTAGATCAGTCTTAAATCTAGTGAGGAAGAGTTGAATAGAGCGAAATGTGGAAGCAAAATATAAATAAAAACAATAGTGCAAAAAATAAGACTATAGTTTTCCGACTCTACCTCGACTCTATAGTAGAGTCACCTAACCTAGCGGGCTGTATAGCCCTTTCAGCGCCCAGCACAGTCGAAAAAACCGCAGCGCGAACAGACGCTCCGTTTCGGAGCTACGGGGCACGTAGTTTTCGCAAAAAACTCGTAGCAGAAGCCTTTGTAACTCCGAGTGGTGATAGCTCTGCGAGTTTTAGTCGCAGAGGGCTGCGGTTTTTACCCCCGTGTCGATCTCAGCGAGGTCTACCAGTTTCCTGAAAAAAATTTTCAGGAAACTCGGAGTGTCCGAAAAGGCCGGAAGGGCCCTGGGTCTATAGATGAGGTGCCGGCACCTCTGTCAGAGAAAACCCCGTTGAAATCGGCCCACTGGGTGAGGAGTTAGACGAGCCCAAACTTTTCCAAGATGGCCGCCCAGCTGTCAAAGTCAAACTTCAAGTCAATCTAACTCAGGCACCGGGCGTCCCAGGAAAACGGCGTTTGGACTCCCCCGGCTCAGCTCGACCTACTCTTTCAGGTGAGACCGTTTCCTGAACCTGAAAAATTTTTCAGGCCTAATCGCCTGAAAAGTGGCGCAAGGGGTAGGAGTTAAGCTCCTCTACTCAGCCGAAAAAACCGCAGTCTCCTACGCCCCTTGGTTCCTGAGCAGTAAGCGCCCGAATTTTTCCAAAATGGCCCCTTTCCCTTGCCGAGCTGTCAAACTCGATATTCGGACGCTTACAGCCCCGCTCCCAGAGCTCGTAGAACCTTGGGGTTTTGGATCCTGTGGTGGGCTTCACCTAAGGTATTACCTGAAAACGGTTTCAGGCTGAAAATTTTTCAGGCGCTGAAATTGACTGAAAGCTATGGGAATCGATTCCCACAGCCTTCCCTATTCTAATGCAAAAAATCCCGAGTCAAACGGAATAGTGGTTCCCGATCTATGACAGCCCGAAGTTTTTACACAAGTTTCCCAAAATGGCCGCGGACCCGGAGTTTCGCGAAGGGTCCTTGTCAATCGCCCCCGGGTGACTTAGGGACCTGGGATTTGGGTTAAAAGTGATCCAATGAGGGTACTGAGAGTACTCTAGGTGGAAAAAATTTTGAATTTCGACTACTTTCAGAGTTTTCAGGCAAAAATACAAAAAATTTAATAACTCAGGAACCAATGATCCGAAAATTACAAATAGGGTGTCAATCGACTCGTATTAACTTACTTTATAATACTTATATCTAATAGTAGCCAAGATCCTGAAATTGGCTGAAGAAAACACCAAAAACCGAATTTTCAGTAAAACCTACTGAAAAAAGTCAAAATGTGAATTTAAAAATCTAATTCTTATGCAGTTTTATTCAGCCAACTTGCGCGCACCATACAAATAACAAAAAAGTATACCTTATCGATCTAGTTTCAGTTTTACAGCACTGCAAAAATCCAACACTAATTAATTCACTAAAAATCCAATATTACTCCGATTTCAGCATGCAATACGTCTCTGAACTCGCCGTCAAAAGCCGCACAAAATGGCGTTTTCAGTTTTTTCAATTAAAAATTCCGAATCCTTCAGGAAGCAAGACCACGTGCCACGTGGTTTTGACAAAAAAGTTAATAATTCTTCAGTCCCTGGCTGAAAAATTTTTCTGAAGGTACCAAAAGCGTCTTGTCCCTTCATAGGGCTCAGCGGGGCGCTCCGTGATCAACAAGAAAAAGTGGGGGTCATCGATCTAGTTTCAGCAGCGTATGCCTCCAAACTTTTATGTCTTTCACTTTAATCACTTTTCACTTCACAGATCTTCAGCCACTGGAGCGATTTTCAAAAACTTTTCACCTCCGTGTGCGTCTCAATGAGACGCAACTTTTGGTGCTACTCACGATCTCGTAGCGTTGAAAAAACCCAATTTTTTGAATTTTTAACCGTAGTTTGAGGTTAATTTGATGCTCACGTGCTCTCAACCAGGTACGACCGCGACCTCGGATCGAGCGCTACTGGTTAGGTTAGGTTAGGTTAGGTTAGGTTAGGTTAGGTTAGGTTAGGTTAGGTTAGGTTAGGTTAGGTTAGGTTAGGTTAGGTTAGGTTAGGTTAGGTTAGGTTAGGTTAGGTTAGGTTAGGTTAGGTTAGGTTAGGTTAGGTTAGGTTAGGTTAGGTTAGGTTAGGTTAGGTTAGGTTAGGTTAGGTTTAGGTTAGGTTAGGTTAGGTTTTTTTTTTTTTTTTTTTTTTTTTTTTTTTATTACTTTTAAAATCATTTATTTCACAAAAAAGGCTTAGATTAATATACAAAAGGAATTCCGGAAGCGATTTGATACTTGCCGGCTGAGACACATATTCTTTAAATGTTTCTTACAATATTTGTTTCACAGTAATTATTAAGATAATATAATATTATTATCATTATTATATATAGCGATTTACAACAAAGCGATACGCAAACAAACAAACAGACAATTTCACACAATCACAAAAGAAAAATACACTAAAATTATAAATGAGCTATAGTTACATTAATGTTTAAACTTTATCCCCGCCACAAAGTGCGAGTGGAAATATTAGGATATTAGGATACAAAAGTACAAGAGATCAAGAAATTAACACAAGAGATTTTCACAATAAAATGAAATAACAAATAAAATTATATCAATGAAGATAACAAAAATGACTAAGACACAAAGACACAGAAATACAGGCACAATAGTGTACAGTAATGAAGTTATGAAGGTGTAAAATACAATACAATACTCGGTGAGCAATTACAAAATTTAAAACAAAACAAAACAAAACAAATCAAATACATATAATATTACAAAATATTGGTGGCAGGATTGAAGGCATAGTGCCTCCAGCAGTCGCGCCAATGAGTCTACGTTCCGTTAAAGGCTTTGAGCCTGGACATTATGTAGTTAATGAGTTCCAGGACCGACTTCAGGCTCGTCTCCTTGCCAAGGAGCTCCTCGACACAAAAGGGGGAGACCTCCAAATTTAGGCAAAGAGCCTTGTGGTCATGGATTTTAGGGCCGAATCTAGGGCACTCTTCCAGTAGGTGCTTCAACGTCTGCTTGGAAGCGTCATCGCAGGGGCACTTATCATCGCCAGTGATCTTGAATCTGTGCAGGTATTCTTTGTGAAATCCGTGCCCCGACAATACCTGAGTGAGATAAAACGATGGTGTTGTGGCCTTCCACAGCCTGCGTATACTCTCTATAGTGGGAAGCAGTGCCCTGGTGTGAGCGCCCTGTTGAGCGCTTTGATACCTGTGCTGCCATGCTTGGAGAGATTTCTGTTTAGCAGTTCGCTTGATATAGGATATTGGGAAGAAGGCATAATCTGGGACCTTTTTCAAGGAGGCTGCACTAAAGGCGGCGGCATCAGCTGCCTCATTACCTATGTCCCCAGAGTGTCCCCTAACCCAGTCAACAGCCACCTGTAGTCCCCTGTCGCGTAATTCCTTGATGACCTGAAATATTTCCGTAACCAGGGGATGGGTGTTACTCCTGTCTCCAATTGCCATGATGGAAGACATAGAATCCGAACAAATCTTGATTCTGGTGTTGGCCTCAATTGTCGCAGTGTCTCCCAGCCGAGAGGCCCACCTGCACGCCGACAGAATGGCGAACAGTTCCGCCTGAAAGACCGAGCAACAACTGTGCAATTTGAATTTTCTTGTCACCTTAGGCTGGAAACATACAAAAGCTGCCCCCACCGATCCATCCTCCAACTTGCTTCCGTCTGTGTAGATGTTTGTACACGTGGACTCAAGACCAGGATCCGGCGAACACTCAAGCTCAAGTGCAATGGACTGATTGGTGATATTGTCAGGTGCTTGCACTTTCTTAGGCATATTGATTCGTTCAGCTGGGTGGAATAGGTGTTTAACAGGAGTGGGTTTTTCTAGCTCGATGTCTTCCGGGAGATGGGCTCCACAGCTGCCCCGAAGTCTGGCCTCCTCGAAGCAGTGCACCTGTTTAACCTCCAGATCTAGTGGAAGAAAGTTTGCCAGTGCAAGCGCTGCATTAGTGGACACGGTGCGGAAGCTCCTTGTGGCTCTGATCGCGAAACCCCTCTGCACAGACTCCAGAGACCTGCGGACAGCCTTCCTGGCCACCACATGACCCCAGATCCCAGCAGCGTAGGTGATGGTAGGGACGATGACCTGTTTATAAATGGTGCTAATATTCTCAGGGTGAGCTCCCCAAGTCGGTCTGGAGTACATGCAGAGTTTGTTGAAGATTTTTGATGCCTTCCCAGTGACATATCTGACGTGTGAGGTGAAAGAAAGCTTCTGGTCGATGATGACACCCAGAAGCTTGAATTCATGCACGAAAGGCAAGATGTGGCCATCCATACGCAGTGTGGCCTGCTTAGCCTTGGGGGTGAATGCAACCACTTGGGTCTTGGCAGGGCCAAAGCCAAGCTTGACGCTTCTACCCCATGCAGAGATGGTGTCCAAGGCCTCGTTGGTGACTCTCTGAAGCTCCTCTGCACTGCAGGCCGATGCGATCAGCAAAACGTCATCCGCAAAGGCCTGAACATGGCAGCCAGTAGGGAGGGCAGTGTCCAGCAGCTCGTCCAGAATGACGTTCCATAACACTGGTCCGCATGCAGAGCCCTGTACGCATCCCTTTGTCATGGTCTTGCTGACTCTTTCCCCAGCGTGATCCAAGATGACCTCTCGTTCCCTGAAGTAATTGCGGACCAAGCCAAACACATTCTTGGGGCATCCTATGTGCCTAAGCCTGTTAAATAACGCTGGCCACCAAGCGTTATCGAAAGCTGCCTTTATGTCCAGGCTGACTGCCACGACCAGCCGCCCATCGGCCCTGGCCGCTCGAACGACCCCGAGCGCCGCATCAAGGGCAGCGACGGTGTTTGTCTGCTCCTTGAATCCGTACTGTCTGGGATTAAGTTTGTTTGATTGGGCTGCCCTGTACGTGATCCTCTTGATGAAAAGTTTCTCGAACAGCTTCCCGAAGACAGGCAGCAAGCCGATTGGCCTGAAGGAGGATAAGGAGCTGTAGTCGGTCTTTCCAGGCTTAGGAATGATCCTGACGTAGGCTGATTTCCATTGGCGAGGAAAATATTGTAGCTCCAAGCAGCGGTTGTAAATGTCAGTGATCAGTTTGGGGTACGCCCGAGCGAAGACGAGGCATATGTCCGCCGTGAGGTGGTCCATGCCTGGGGCCCTTTTGGGGCTCATGTAGCCCAGTTGTTCCAGGACTTCCTCCTCGGTGAAGGGGGGTCATCATGTCCGTTCGCCGAAGCAGATTCCATGCTGCTGAGTAGATGATGGCGTGTTTCGCTGTTTTGCGTATCCTCAGGATAAAAATGATCCAATAGAGCCCTGGCAGTCTCCTCGCTGGTCTGGGTGGTGTGATCACCCACACCTTTAAGGTGGTAGGGGGGCGCCGGGGATTGGAGTCTCTGAGGAGCCTATTTGTGAGGGACCAGACGTTTTCGCCTGTCTGCATCTCGCAGAACTCTTTGAATTTTGCCGTGGACACGGCTCGGATCTCCTGAGAGTAGTGCTTCTGGCCACCACATGACCCCAGATCCCAGCAGCGTAGGTGATGGTAGGGACGATGACCTGTTTATAAATGGTGCTAATATTCTCAGGGTGAGCTCCCCAAGTCGGTCTGGAGTACATGCAGAGTTTGTTGAAGATTTTTGATGCCTTCCCAGTGACATATCTGACGTGTGAGGTGAAAGAAAGCTTCTGGTCGATGATGACACCCAGAAGCTTGAATTCATGCACGAAAGGCAAGATGTGGCCATCCATACGCAGTGTGGCCTGCTTAGCCTTGGGGGTGAATGCAACCACTTGGGTCTTGGCAGGGCCAAAGCCAAGCTTGACGCTTCTACCCCATGCAGAGATGGTGTCCAAGGCCTCGTTGGTGACTCTCTGAAGCTCCTCTGCACTGCAGGCCGATGCGATCAGCAAAACGTCATCCGCAAAGGCCTGAACATGGCAGCCAGTAGGAGGGCAGTGTCCAGCAGCTCGTCCAGAATGACATTCCATAAACTGGTCCGCATGCAGAGCCCTGTACACATCCCTTTGTCATGGTCTTGCTGACTCTTTCCCCAGCGTGATCCAAGATGACCTCTCGTTCCCTGAAGTAATTGCGGACCAAGCCAAACACATTCTTGGGGCATCCTATGTGCCTAAGCCTGTTAAATAACGCTGGCCACCAAGCGTTGTCGAAAGCTGCCTTTATGTCCAGGCTGACTGCCACGACCAGCCGCCCATCGGCCCTGGCCGCTCGAACGACCCCGAGCGCCGCATCAAGGGCAGCGACGGTGTTTGTCTGCTCCTTGAATCCGTACTGTCTGGGATTAAGTTTGTTTGATTGGGCTGCCCTGTACGTGATCCTCTTGATGAAAAGTTTCTCGAACAGCTTCCCGAAGACAGGCAGCAAGCCGATTGGCCTGAAGGAGGATAAGGAGCTGTAGTCGGTCTTTCCAGGCTTAGGAATGATCCTGACGTAGGCTGATTTCCATTGGCGAGGAAAATATTTGTAGCTCCAAGCAGCGGTTGTAAATGTCAGTGATCAGTTTGGGGTACGCCCGAGCGAAGACGAGGCATATGTCCGCCGTGAGGTGGTCCATGCCTGGGGCCCTTTTGGGGCTCATGTAGCCCAGTTGTTCCAGGACTTCCTCCTCGGTGAAGGGGGGGTCATCATGTCCGTTCGCCGAAGCAGATTCCATGCTGCTGAGTAGATGATGGCGTGTTTCGCTGTTTTGCGTATCCTCAGGATAAAAATGATCCATAGAGCCCTGGCAGTCTCCTCGCTGGTCTGGGTGGTGTGATCACCCACCTTTAAGGTGGTAGGGGGCGCCGGGGATTGGAGTCTCTGAGGAGCCTATTTGTGAGGGACCAGACGTTTTCGCCTGTCTGCATCTCGCAGAACTCTTTGAATTTTGCCGTGGACACGGCTCGGATCTCCTGAGAGTAGTGCTTCTTGAGACACCTTTGCTGTTCCAAGAGATCCTCTAGAGGTTGTCCCCTTTTTCTTGCCGAGTGTATTCTATGATGGATCCGAATGACCTCTTCCTTCCTTTTATCCAGCCCTTTAGTCCACCAAGGCGCTCTCATTCTGACCCCCGACGTTTGATCTTTAAGGATTCGTGGCAAGCGTATCTGATGACCCGCGTGAGTAGTTCCACCACTTCGTCGAGCCTCTCTCTAGTGCAGCAGTTCAGGTCTACGTCCAGCAACTCAGATTCAGACATTTTCAGTGTGCAATGAGTCCCTGAAGCCTGACCTGCAGCCCTGTCGCATTATAGAGAAAAGTGGTGGGGTTGGGATTTGCGTAAGGCAGAGGTGCTCTGCTCCCAGTCCTGATGCGAAATGTGACGGCGTTTGTGTTGCGACGAAGGGCAGACTCTAGTGTCCACCTTCCAACCACAATGCCGCTGACGATGGACCCTGATGCAAAGGTGACATCAATGATAGAGGCCCTGTCTCGACCGTGCGTGACGTCTCGAATGTGGGAGTGTCCCCTTCATTACAGCAGTACATGTCGCTGCCATGCATGACCTCCACAATCTCGTTGCCGCGTTTGTTAGTGGATGCGCTGTGCCAAATCGTGTTCCACCCGTTGAAGTCCGCCTCCACCACCTTGTGATGGGTTGACGGTTGCCTTTAGAAACAGGTCAATTCTGGATAGTGTGTTTCCCTCATCCTCGTCAGGCTCAACATAGGCGGAACCAGGTAGACGGTACATTTGTCGATCTCGATGCCGACCACGCTGAGATTGGCCGTTGAATACTGTGAGACGCCCAAATCCTCCCACGACCCAGCTTGGCAAGGACACAGGCCTTGACCCGCCTGCCCTCAGAATGCTGGAAGATATCAATTCCCTGTATAGGGCGCATTTCGTTACCCGCACCGACATACGGTTCCGAAATTAATGCAATTTGGAAGTTACTTTCCATGAAATATATTAAAATTCTTGTTGGCTGTTTTTGTGGAACGATCAACATTGCATTGTATGATGTTGATGAACTTATCCATAATCGATGCGGGACTCTATTTTTTTCTGTTTCTCATGAAAGATAATGTTGGCATTTGGGTGAGGTTGCCTCATGTTGAGAGTGTGTCTGTTTGTCGGCTTTAGAGGAGGGGGACTTTGTGCTGCTGTTGCTGTTGTGTCTGCTGATGCAGTTGGTGCACTTGGGGTGTCTCCTGTTTGGAGGGGCATTGTGAAGTGAAATGGGTGGTATTTGCGCAGTGCGCGCAAGTAGGCTCATTCGCCGAGCATCTGCCCTGCAGATGCCCGAACTGCAAACACTTGTGGCACTGGTATAAATGGAGAGAATGGCTCCGTGTGGACCCCTCTGATAGTCACGTTAACCCTCTCAGAGTCAATAATGTGCCTTCCACACGCTAGGATTGGCCACTAAGACCGCGTTGTATAGTTTTTCATTGCGATTTTCCCTAATGAATCTTAAGGTCAGGTCGCTGTCCTGCGTGATTTTGCTGTCGATGTGTGGGTTTTGTTTTCTGATGATCGCAATTAGTTCCTCCGAAGGAACGTCAGTGTTTATCCCTTTGAGGATTGCCATGGGGCGCAATCCCCTAGCAGCCTCAGCTGTACGAAAGAGGAGGACCCCAACTTGGAGAGAGCCTCATCTCTCTGTTGTGGTGTCTGGAACTCGACCCTCATTTTATTTGATACAGTTTGCAGACTCGTTGGCGCATAATTACAATTTTTAAAACTAATGCTATCTCTAAAAGATTTAATTATATCTTGCTTACTATTACCCTGCATACATGGGGTGACTATAATTGCTGGTCTAGAAGAGACTGGTGCGGAAAGGGTCGCAGCTGTGTCGGGAGGGGTAGCGTCGAGAACCGCTCCCATCCCCCTCCTGCGGCGCCTGACGAATATGGGACCGTTGAACCGTTGAAGGTAGGGACGCTTCCCTCTTTCTTTCCTCCTTGACACCACTAATACACCTGCCAAATGATTAGGTCTGCAGTGATACGCCATCTCCCTCCCTGGTTCGGAAGTGCGGGTGAAGGGGTTGCCGGAGGTTCCCCCCGCCGCCGGGGCTGTAGTCCCTTTGCAGCGGCCCGCCCCCTCCTGCCCCTACAATTCCCGCTTCGCTGCCGGTGACGCTCCTTCCGTCATGCCCTGCTCCTCTTTCCGTTCATAACCCTGATCCCCTAATCCCCCCCCCCCCTCCCTCCCCGCTCCCTCCCTTTCCCATCCCTCCGCAGCCCCCTTTGCCCTCAATCTCTTTTTTCCCTTCCCCTTTTCGCGCTTTGGCTGGTTTCTCCCTCCCTCCCCTCCCTCCCCCCCTTCCCTCTTGTGTCCCTTTCCGCTCCTCGCTATTTTCCCCCCTCCCTCTTGTGTCCCGGACATCCCCTTCTCAGAAGCTTTCCCTTGGGGGGGATGTGGGGGTGTGTTCCTGTGGGGGGGGTTGAAGGGGGAGGTTGTTTGTCCATGGTATCAGCACCCCCTTCTGCATCCCCCTTCTGGCGGGTTGGCCTAGTCCCCCCCTGTGCCCCCGTCGAGGGGTCTTGAACCCTTTTCCGGCGTTCTCCCCCCCAACATGCTCCCACCGCTCCTCTCCCCCCCCGTTCCCCTCCTAGCCCTCCGTTCCTATTGCGGAAAACTATTCCTGGCCCAAAAATTATCCCTGTGGGTTGCGCCTCGAGACCTGCGTGAGGCCCCCTAGGTGCGAAAGCGGGGGGGGATGCCTCCTGCTTTTTGCTGCCTCCCTGCGCCTCCTTTTTGCTCCTGCGACTCACTGCCCTCCTAGCCCCCTCCTGGGAGGTTTCCTAAGATCCTGCCTCCTGGGCGGGGCCTCCTACGTCCCCTCTCCCCCCTCCCCGTTTTTCCGGTCCGGTTCCCCGTTTCCCTGCCTTTGCCCCTGCCCCCTCGCCCCTCCCTGACCCTCCTCCCGTTGCCCCTCCCTCGTTTTTTTTTTCTCCTCCTGCCAGCCTCCTTCCCTGGGAAACGCTCCCTCTGAAAATCCCCTGATGCGGTTCCTCCCCGGCAACCGCTTTTGTGTTAACCCCCTTCTGCCCCCCGCCCGCTCCCTTGCCTCCCCAAACACTTCCCCCCCGTGGTCTTGCCCCTCCCGCTTTAGCACCACTCTACAACTGCCGCCGTTTAATTACGACACAGATCTCCGCGACTTCCTGTGCCGCCTGGGCGAATGGTGGGCCCGTTGAACCGGTTAAGTTAGGGAAGCTTCTTTCTTAGTTTATTTCCTGTTTGACACAGGCCAGAATATCCTGCTTAGTTATGATAGGTCTGTTGTAATGGAGGTCGCGTATCTGTTAGGTGGTGTGCGGTAGAGTGTAGTTGGTAGGTTTAGGGGTGTTAGTTGTGTAGTTGCCGCCGCCGCCGGGCATGGGTCATTTTGCAGACGGGGGCGCCGGATTCCCTTGTGCTGGGCTGGCCGGTCTACATTTCTTCGCTTGTTGTGAGATGGGGTGACGCTCTTTCCGTCATTTTACAGCCCGTCGATAATTGTGCAGCAGCACACGTTGTTCAGGTCGGTGACCCGCGTAGTGGCGACCTACCTCCGCAGGCGCCTGGTAAGGGACCTCAAGGCTCGTTCTCTTCTTTTCCTTTTCCCTCCGCTTTTTTGCGTTACATTTGGCCTGGAGGCGTCTTCGCCGGCCTCCGAAGGAGGTGATGATGGCCTGGGGGGGGGCGCGTTAGCAAGATGCTGGGTCCTCCGCAGCGAGATTCCCAGAGATTCCCCCTCCCCCTTCCACCATGTATGAGCCACTCCGGTCTCCTCCGCCCATCGTCTAGCCCACGATCCCCCCGCAATCATCGCAATGTCCCCACGTCTACCACAATATCCACCCGCGCAATCCCTCCCCCCTCCCCGTTTTGGTGTCCCGCTTTTCCGCTCACCTCAGAGTATTTGTTCCGCATTGGGGGGACGGGGGGGGGTGTTTTCTGTAGGGGGGGGTTGAAGGGAGGTCCTGGGCTCTGATGGTACAGCCCCGATTCTGCATCCCCCTATCGGCTGAAGTTGTTAGCACTTTTGTGCAAAAAAGTGCGTGGGGGGGGTTGAAAGTAGGGGATAGGTAGTCCAACCCCTATGATCGCTCTCCGATCAACAACCGGAAATCACGACGTACGTCAGGATTTTGCTATTTTAGGACGGGCTCCGTCACAGAGTATATTAAAAGAACCACGGTTATTACTTAAATGGCGGAAAGGGATAGGTGTGAGGAAAAATAGTCCCCTCAAATTTGAAAATTTGAGATATGAGAGGCAAAATATGTTGTCGAAAGCTAGGTGAGGGGAGGATGCCCTTAACTACTGCTAATAAGGAAATGTGGTGTTCTCCCCCACTTTACTTTTTGCTCCAGAGTCCATAAAAAACTGCACACTATGAACATAAACCGCTAATGGCGTGGTTTCCACAGGCAGCACAATCAAGAAAAAGTTTATTTTGATTACGGAATCCAATAATGCGGGCGTTAACGGACGGCGATTCGATAGACGTATTGCGTACGTCCTACCAGGCCCCCCCCCTGTTGCAAGAATCGCCCTTTGAAAAAAGGTTAGGTTTCGTCGCATCGTGGATTCATCTTAACTTTGTCATTGTTTTGCTTCGCAATGGGGACAAAAAACCACGCCCAGCCTCGGAGAAAAAAAATTCCGAATCCACTTGTTACAATGACTGGAGGGTGTCAAACGTTGCGGGCGAGGGTTCTCACGTAGGAGACGAATGTGATGCCAACAATAAAAACAGGCACTTATGGCTCTGGGAGAGCGCCGCACGCCACTTTTTGTGTTAATTTCACACGTGGTTCATAGAAAAAATCGCTTTTTTGATCACAACTTTTTTTAGTTTTTATTTATCCGATCTTCACAAAACGATGTGTTCCCTCAGTTGGTCTCGTTGAGACGCTTCTTTTGATGTATAGCACTTCACGTCTACGTTAACTTTGCCTTCCCGTCGGGAATTTTCGACACGGACTCCGCGAAAACGTCCCGTGCGGGGCGCCCGGGTGGCGCGAACTGGGGGGGATGGTTTTTTTTTAGGTTAGGTTAGGGTTAAGGTTTGTTTAGGTTAGGTTAGGTTTAGGTAGTTAGGCAGGTTAGGTTAGGTTTAGGTAGGTTCGGTCTAGGTTAGTTAGGTTAGGTTAGTGTTAGGTTAGGGTTAGGTTAGGGTTAGGTTTTAGATTAGGTTAGGTTTTAGGTTAGGTTAGGTTAGGTTAGGTAGGTTAGGTTTAGGTTGTGGTTTTAGGTAGTTATCCGGCCCGTTTCTGAAAGAGTGGGGTCCGAACAGATCGCAGACGGGTTGCGCTCCACGTACCGCCTTATGTGCAGGTGCTTACCGGCCATGGGTGCTTTGGTGGAGGACTCTAACCCTCACAGGGTTGTGAAGAAAGGGAGCAATTGAGAGCCGACCGACACGCGTCCGTGTCACCCATTGCGGACTCCTTGCGATGGGAGCCCCTTACTGGCCGCCCGGTCGAGACGATACAGCAGAGCACCGTGTTGATCGCGTGCCCCCCGGCGGGGGGAGGAGCCCTGAGCGCTCTGGTGCCGAAGCGGGGCTCACCTTCGCTGCGCATCGCTAGCTCGCGGATCGCCTCGCCTGGCATAATCCGCCCTCTCCTCGCTGCCGGCGCTAGTCCAGCGCCATGACATCGGGGCTTTTTAGAGAGGCCTGGAGGTGAGGGCGGCCGCTCGCCTTCTGTGAAGAGGTGATGATTGCCAAAGAGACGGGGCGGAGCGGCGCTTAGCAAGTTATGCTGCAGCAAAAATGTGGCTTCGGCAAGGCTGTGCTGCAGGCCCTGGCATTTTTGGCAAAGAGCAGCTGGGCTAGTTGATGCTGCCTGAAGATGCTCAAGTGGCCTGGCCATGCAAAAGCAGGAACAACAGCAACCAAACAAAGCAGAACCGAAAAGCAGGCTCCGCTCCAGCCGCGAGAGGCCCTCGCAAGAAGGGCGGCGTGCATAACGGACGCCGCCTTCCACCCATAGGGGGGTAGGGGGGGGCTGGGGTGAACGGTCAGGAGGGGGGTGATTATTCGTCCGCCCATCGTACCGGCCCATGACGGTTCGAGCGACCGTGCACGTGTTTTCCCGCCGTTCCGCCGCAACGTCGCCGACGAAGACGGGAAGGCCTGAGTAGCCGCCCAGGGCGCCACAGCCAAGCGCCCCCCGAGCGCCACCAGAGCGAAAAGCGCCCCCCCCCCGCAAGCGG